>CAXAJV010000002.1:28547736-29797736 GCA_963969225.1 Xylocopa violacea | reverse complement strand
CGCGAGACAGTGTCCTGGATTGAAGATAAGAAGCGTATACTGCAGCAAACGGATAGTTTGGAGATGGATTTGACTGGTGTAATGACTCTGCAGCGTCGATTGAGCGGCATGGAGCGCGACCTGGCGGCTATTCAAGCTAAACTGGACGCCTTGGAGCAGGAGGCGCAGAACATTCAGCAACAGAACCTGGAGGATCCTGAGGTGATCAAGGGAAGGATCGACCAGATCCACACTATATGGGAACAGCTGACGCAGATGCTGAAGGAACGTGACGCGAAACTGGAAGAAGCGGGTGACCTTCATAGATTCCTCAGAGACCTGGACCACTTCCAGGCTTGGTTGACTAAAACGCAAACCGATGTCGCCAGCGAGGACACGCCAACCACTTTGGCTGACGCTGAGAAACTTCTGACGCAACATCAGAACATCAAGGAGGAGATCGACAACTATACTGACGACTACCAGAAAATGATGGAGTACGGTGAGAGATTGACCAGCGAGGCTGGCGACGGTGACACGCAGTACATGTTCCTCAGGGAGAGATTGAACGCTCTGAAGATGGGCTGGGAGGAGTTACACCAGATGTGGGCCAACAGACAGAACCTGCTGTCGAACTCGTTGAATCTGCAGATATTCGATCGGGACGCACGCCAGGCAGAGGTGCTTTTGTCCCAGCAAGAGCACATTCTGGCCAAGGATGAGACACCGGCAAACTTCGAGCAGGCTGATCACATGATCAAGCGGCACGAGGCGTTCATGACTACGATGGACGCGAACGACGAGAAGATCAACTCCGTGGTGCAGTTCGCCGGACGACTTGTCGACGAAGGCCACTTCGCGGCGGACAAAGTCAAGAAGAAGGCGGAGAACATTAACGAGCGCCGTCGTATTAACCGCGAGAAGGCGAACCAGTACATGGAGAAGCTGAAAGATCAACTACAGCTGCAGATGTTCTTGCAGGACTGCGAGGAGTTGGGCGAGTGGGTTCAGGAGAAGCATATCACCGCCCAGGATGAGACGTACAGAAGCGCCAAAACGGTGCACAGCAAATGGACCAGGCACCAAGCGTTCGAGGCGGAAATCGCTAGCAATAAAGACCGTCTGCAGGAACTGCAACAGGCTGCGGAAGAGTTGATCCAACAGAAGCCTGACCTGGCTGAGATTATCAAGCCGAAAGTAGCGGAATTGGCCGATCAATTCGAAGAACTTGAAACCACCACTCATGACAAAGGTGAACGTCTCTTTGACGCGAACCGCGAGGTTCTTATTCACCAGACATGCGACGATATTGATTCTTGGATGAACGAGTTGGAGAAACAGATCGAGAGCACGGACACCGGTTCCGATCTGGCGTCGGTGAACATCCTGATGCAGAAGCAGCAGATGATCGAAACGCAGATGGCCGTGAAGGCGAGACAAGTGACCGAATTGGACAAACAGGCTGAGCATTTGCAGCGCACAGTACCAGATGACAAGATGGAGGAGATTAAGTGCAAGAAAGAGAAGGTCGCGCAGAGGTTCGCACAGCTGAAGGCTCCGTTGATCGATCGTCAACGCCAACTGGAGAAGAAGAAGGAGGCGTTCCAGTTCAGGCGCGACGTGGAGGACGAGAAGCTCTGGATCGGCGAGAAGATGCCTCAGGCAACCAGTACAGAGTACGGCAACTCTCTGTTCAACGTGCACATGCTGAAGAAGAAGAACCAGTCGCTGCGTACTGAGATTGAGAACCACGAGCCAAGGATTAACTTGGTTTGCAACAACGGGCAGAAACTCATAGACGAGGGCCACGAGGATAGTCCCGAGTTCCAGAAGCTGATATCCGAGCTGACGGAGAAGTGGAAGGTGCTGAAGGACGCGGTGGACGACAGGAACAAGCATCTGCTGCAGAACGAGAAGGCGCAGCAGTATTTCTTCGACGCAACCGAGGCGGAGTCCTGGATGAGCGAGCAGGAGTTGTACATGATGGTGGAGGATCGTGGCAAGGACGAAATTTCGGCTCAGAATTTGATGAAGAAGCACGAATCTTTGGAACACGCCGTGGAGGACTACGCGGAAACGATCCGCCAGCTTGGCGAGACCGCCAGGCAGCTTATCAACGACCAGCATCCTCTTGCCGATCAGATTGCTGTGAAACAATCGCAGGTGGACAAACTGTACGCTGGTCTGAAGGATCTTGCTGGTGAGCGTCGAGCCAAACTGTACGAGGCCCTCCAGTTGTTCATGCTGAACAGAGAAGTGGACGACTTGGAGCAATGGATCGCAGAAAGAGAATTGGTGGCTGGCAGCCACGAATTGGGCCAGGATTACGACCACGTGACATTGCTGTGGGAGAGGTTCAAGGAGTTTGCTCGGGATACCGAGGCGATAGGATCGGAAAGGGTCGCTGCAGTGAACGGAATCGCAGATTCCTTGATCGCAACCGGTCACTCTGACGCCGCTACCATTGCAGAATGGAAGGATGGTTTGAACGAAGTCTGGCAAGACCTGCTGGAGTTGATCGATACTCGCACCCAGATGCTGCAGGCTAGCCGAGAACTACACAAGTTCTTCCACGACTGCAAGGATGTTCTTGGAAGAATCCTGGAGAAACAGAACGCGATGTCCGACGAGCTTGGCCGTGACGCTGGCTCTGTTTCCGCTTTGCAGCGGAAGCACGCTAACTTCATGCAGGATCTGTCAACGTTGCAGAGCCAGGTGTCGCAAATCCAGGAGGAGTCGGCCAAATTGCAGGCCAGTTACGCTGGGGATAAGGCCAGAGAGATCACTAACCGCGAGGGAGAAGTCGTCGCAGCTTGGAACAATCTTCAGTCGTTGTGCGATGGCAGAAGAACAAAACTGGAGGACACTGGCGACTTGTTCCGGTTCTTCAACATGGTCAGAACCCTTATGATTTGGATGGACGACGTGGTTCGCCAGATGAACACCTCGGAGAAGCCACGCGACGTTGCTGGCGTCGAGTTACTGATGAATAATCATCAGAGCTTGAAGGCTGAGATAGATGCTAGGGAGGATAATTTGATGGCATGTATTAACTTGGGAAAAGATTTGTTAGCCAGGAATCACTATGCTAGCAGCCAGATCAAGGAAAAATTGGCAGCTCTTACCGATCATAGGAACGCGTTGTTGCACAGATGGGAGGAACGTTGGGAGAATTTGCAATTAAGTAAGCATATGGACGTACATTGAAATTAATCCTTTGGAACATAATGATTTAACGGTGAGATTAGCTATTTCAACTATTATATGTCGTAAGTTCTGACATAATGAATTTTTAAAGAAATCACTGTTCAGGCAATGAGAATATTTTATTAGAATCTTAATCTTGAAAACACTTTGATCGTCAGAAAATTAGAATTGTCAAAGAATGTTTTATATCATCATGTTTGTTCCTGCAGTTTTGGAGGTGTACCAGTTTGCCAGAGACGCTGCTGTTGCTGAAGCATGGTTGATTGCTCAAGAACCATATCTTATGAGCCAAGAGCTTGGCGTAAGTGATATATTAATACTGAAGTACTAATAGTAATGCCTTAAAAATCTTGTATACTAATATGGGAGAAATTCCAGTTGAATAATTTTTGCTTTTTTTCTTTATATATAATGCATAACGCTACTAATACAAACTTTAAGGCAAAATAATCTAAAGAAAGTTAATTATGAACGCAGAATGAAGAAAGTTGTTAAGGTAGACAGTACATTAATGATTCGTGTAATTATTTGATATTATATTAAATGTAATTGTTATAGCACACGATCGATGAAGTGGAGAACCTGATCAAGAAGCATGAAGCGTTCGAAAAATCAGCAGCTGCACAGGAGGAAAGGTTTAGTGCCTTGCATCGACTCACCACGGTTAGTAGTTTTATTTTCTTTTCTAAAGATGTAGGATAAGCCATTCCTAATCAGTGCCAAATATGCAAATCTTACAGTATGTGTCTATTTGGGAGTAAAATTATTGCGAGCTACTCTTAAGATCCAAATTGATGAATGGATATTTGTATGAATACGATAATAAGATAAAATTTCTTCTCTTGTCTAGAAACATAAATCTTTTGAAGTTTGTAACTGAAAATTTTGTACGCGTTGCAGTTTGAGTTGAAGGAAATGAAGAGGAGGGAACAAGAACGGGAAGAAGAGGAAAGACGTAAGAAGGAGGAGGCCGCAGCAGCCGAGGCAGCTCGATTAGCTAAAGCAACACCTGTAACTAGTCCAGACGAACCACCCAGCGAACGGTACATTGAATTCTAGTAATCTAGCCCTTTTCTTTTCCTTTAATTAAATTCTTATCTATATATAAGAGAAAATTCTCTGCCAGTAACGAAATTATAGTGCACTGGGTTTAATATTCAGTAGAAAAATTAGAATTGGGTGAAATTGAATATCTTGCAACCAAGAAAATGGTTATAATTAAAAATCTAATGTTTAAAATTATAACAGAGCCGAAGCAGAAGGTGTACCAAGCGGAGAACGCCCAGCCGGGGAAGACGAGTCACATGGTAAGATAAGAACACATGTGCCGCATAATATCTTGAAAGGCAGTCCGATAAAAGTAGCGTATACGCTGCATAGCAAAGTTCACTTTTCAATGCATTGGAAAATCCGAATAACAATAATCTTCAGTTAAAAGATCTCTAAAAATGCAAGTTTCCTTTGAATAACGTTTCAAAACAATATTCTCTAGACAGAGTTGAATCTAACAATAATTTTGCAGAAACAACATTCCAATTAATAACGAACGTTGAATGCTCGATTCGATTACAGTGAATAAATAGGAATGTTAACTTTTTTTTTTTAATTGTTTTACTAATACAACATGTATCGTTCAATTTTGCTTTTCACGTATCTTGTACATTTAACTCTTAGGCGACTGGTTTTTTAAACTGGTTTGTTTGGATAAGCATGAAACATTGCTAACAGCACGTTTATTTTTGCCTTTCTCTCTCTCTGTCTCTCACTCCAACCTGTTGTCGATACCGTGATTCCATTCCGAATACGAAAATCCGTGGAATCCCTTAACTGGTCGAATCCCTCCTTGAAACGCACCCTAAAATGCGGCACGGAAATGCACGAACCACAGTGGCACATCGCAAGGCTTCTACACGTACACCACAGCCTCAAGACAAGCCCAAGGAAGGTGAGTGTCCCGATCAAAACGAATATCGCAAATTTTCGCACACGTAATCGCATTCTTTTTAAATTTCCACCCACCTTAAAAAAAAAAGATTTTTTGTCTCTCTTACATTTACATTATAATTTGTGTGCCATTTACTAGCTATTCATTCAATGTTTAACGCATACCATATTTATGCCAATTTTTTTATCGCATTCTTATTGTTTCGTTTTTTGCAAATCCATATCTATATCACTTCAGTCTGTTTTGTTGTAACTAACAAGTTAAGCAAAGGGTTGAAAAATCTTTTCCAGGATATTTAGAGAGACTATCAAGTAAATGAAAATGCACATCTTGTATATACTAATGTTGTCATCACTTTTTTTTTTATTAAATACCAGTGCTTGTTTTTAAATAACAAGAAATGTAACTTTCTGTATAAGAAATTTAGCGCAACCATGCGTTGCTAATCGTTTAGCTCCGCGCTCTAGCTCACCATTTTAGTTTTATAAACGAGACTCTGGTATTTGATGATTGAATTGAATTTTATATATAGATCCTGCTATATTGATCCTTTAAGCTGGTGATGTGGGAGCACAAAATTCAATCTGGCAGCCTTTTTGCGGCAGAATTTCCTTTCTCTCTTTTCGCGGAAATATTAACCAGAATTGTGCAACTATATGTAATCGCAATTAGTAATGAAAATTCATTTATTCCTTCCAGAGTTTTCCTTTTTTTTCTTTAAGTAAAATTGGTAGAGAGGGTAGTATGCATTATGTGAGTAGTCTATTTATTATTCACGTACAATGGAATAATTTGTTCTTCCTTTTAAATTTGAAGTCGAAGTCCTTCTGTCTGTAAAAACATTAAAAATTGGATTTGATTTTTGCACAGTTCAGGTCGATTATTAAATGTCATATGATCTTTGTGTCTTTCAGCATATTCGTAGGCCAACTGCCACTGCCTTTCGCTATAATTGCAGTTGTAATACCGTTTACTTGCTTTCATTAACTCTTTTTAGCAGGTGTTGGAGTTGCTCTTCCCAAGACACACGGCATTTATTAGAAAAGTAATTAACATTTGTACAAGCGTGATTAAAAACGATTTTGTGAATCAAAATTGATCTTTCGCACGCGCGTTCTATAAAAACTATCTCGCATAATTATATTCATCGTTAAATTGTACAAGAAAAATTCATTGTAAACAAAATTGATGGATACAAATTGCTGAAGTTAAATTCTTTTGCTCTGAAATTACTAGTACACGACAGAATTTAATTTTTGTTCAGAAGGTAAGCGTACTACATAGCTATTTTTCTTCGAGACACTTTAGTGTTTGGCGGTGAAACGCTTTAGAGCAACTTATTCATTCGTTATCAACTAATCTAAATTTACGCCTTTTTTCATCTTTGTTTCACTCTTTAAAGCTTTATCGTACGCGATGCAGTATACTTCTAACATAGTACAGTAATAGTCTTTTTGCTTGTTTTAACAATTAATGTTACCATTACATTAGTTAATTCTCGTTAAGCGACATATATGTCGTTAGCATTTAATTCGAAACTATAGCATGTTAAAATTGGTGTGATGGTATGTAGTGCATGTTCAGAAACCTGCACGTCTATCCATCCGAGGAGGACCACCAACACCCACCACCCCTACGAAACCTCCGCAAGGTCTATCTAGTCCAACGAGTAAGTCCACTTCAAGGATCACTATACTTCTTATCAGAATACAACAAGATTTGTTACCAAATATATCGAGAACAATCTTTACCTCGATACTTCTTTAATTACTTTCCAGGAAATACATCGATTACAATTTTTACAAAACATCGAATACGTATACAATCTAAAAATATTCGCAAGAAACACTATACAATATTTTTTATAAAAAATACTCGATCGACATTATCTAGAAGTGTTAACTGATTAGCCTTCGAAGTGCAACTTTGGTACATTTATAAAGATGTTCACTCCTAGCGATTGAAACAAAAATTTTTAATTAAGAGACGCCACGGTAAGAAATGGTATCTACGTTCATGTGCTAAAATAATTTGCCGTTTTGTCCGAATTGGCCAGTCTCTCCCTCGGCCCAGCGGGGCAGGTTTTTCCGAATTCGTCGACGAATTTACACGCCTCTAAGATCCTCAGCGTCTCGTCGACGGAACGCGCCAAAGCCGCCTCGCTGATGGCGATGTGTCGTATCCTTTGATCTCTGTCTATGATAAACAGCCCTTTGAGGCTTACGCCCTCTCTTTCGTCCAGCACCCCGTACATTCTTGATATCTTGTGATTCTTGTCGGACAGAACGGCGATCTTCATGTCGCCCAGGCCACCCTGCTTCCGGGGTGTGACGATCCACGCTAAATGAGCATACTGGGAGTCCGTGGAGATCGCCACCAGTTCGCAATCTGTTTAAAATTCGAAATTGGCTAGAGTGGAAAATACTTGGTGAATCTATTAGTATTAACTGTAGTTAACTGTACTTATAACTAACTATAGTTACAGTTAGAAAGGGGAAAGCAAGTGAAGACTGAATTTATGGGTACATAAATAATTTGTGAAAATCTTGTAGAGTATAAAGAAAAAGTAATTGGAGAGATTGAATAGTTTAGCTATAAAAGTTTTTTCTTGGTAAAGTGTAGAGCAAAAATATGTAAGATACTACAATGACCAATCTAATTCATATCTAATTTATGAGTACAAAATTAAATCATTTATGATAAGGAGTAGAAAAGTGGAGAAGTACTGATGTACTTTGGAATACACAAATAATAGTATACAGTCAACCTATAACGCGATACTCTTATAACACTGTTTTCTTATAACATGGAGTTAAAATTACGACAGCCCTCCTAATTTTATATCTATACTAAACTATATCTTGCCTTTTGTATTTATAAAATTTTATTTCGTAACCGTATGCGTCACAACTTGGTACTCTGAGAATGCAATTTTCATATAACGCAAACGAATCAAAGTAATTTATACTTTACTTACTTCTGGGTTTCTCATAGCGTGGTTTTCATATAACGCGGTACGAATTAATCGTGTTATAGGAAGGGTTGACTGTAACGATTTTATTAAAGAGCTAGTAGTATACCTAATTTATGGAACTCCTCGATCCGGTCATTGAACTGTATCATTTCCGTGGGGCAAATAAAAGTGAAATCGTACGGATAAAAGATCAGTATCAAGTACTTTCCTCTGTACTCTGTCAACGATATGTCTCGCACAGCCAAGTCAATTATCGCAACGCCTTTCCAGGCTGGTGCTGGCGACGAAAGCGCGGGTACCATGTGCACTTCCGGTTCACGCGGCTTCTGTGGTTGCTCGCCGCAACAGAAGTCCGTGGACTCTACTTTGCCTCGAAGAAACGGATCGAAAGTAGTCATTATAATTGGGATCACAGACAAGAGCGCGCAAAAGATAGTTGCACCCTTTTATAAACGCGAATATTGGCAAATATCGATGCGCGTTGTTAGAAACAAAAGTTGAGAGAGAAATCGAGTTATCTCTGTGAACATCGACAATATACTTACTTACTTTTTTCATTATAAATTTTCATCTCGTATACTGTATTTCAACTATACTAATATCTGCACTTTAGAAATTCTTGGGATGTATAATAGAAAACTTTCGATAAATTAGAAAAATTTTCGAACTTTTACGATACTTACAACTTTTTTCTTGAAAATCTCCAAGAATTTTAACATAAAAAGAAACATTTTGTCGCCAGACTTTGCATTTTCCCAATAGACAGTAGATTAAAAAAGATCTTGCATGAGCATGTTGCATGAGCAGCAAGAAGAAATAAATTTAATCCTAGAATCCACAAATATGAGTGAAATTTTTCCGATGACGTTTGAAACGACAGTAACAGGCTATTTGAAACCTTCTCGTACATGGAAATAATAACTTAAGTGAAATGCATTGACCATACGCAACCCTAGTTCTATGCGGATGTATTCGTTACTAGATAATTGACGAAGAATAGCGGCGGCGGATATATTCGTTAATACTTGAGGAAATATCCGTCGACGCTACGGAAAGGGTTAAAAAATTATATTTCTATGCTCACAATTTTCTCCTACATTTTTCTATATCTATATTTATATTAAATTCCGTAATATCACGAAATTTCGAGGTCGTTTATTTAAAAAATCAGTCAAAAGTCATTCGAATGAAATTTGACTCATATTGCAGTACTCGAGGATTTTGGAAATTGTATTAGTATTCCAGGGCTAACGAACACCTCCCTGCTCCGACCCTGACTAATAATTCCAAACTAAACTAGGCTCTCGATGTGACGTGTAAGTAGCTAATAATCCCGCGTGTGTTGCGTGTGTCGTGTTGAAAGCTCCGAAAGGTGGAAGCGGTTCCGAGTCCGGTACTTTAAGACGTAAGGAACGTAGCCGCAGCAAGTCACCGTTCAGGAGCTTCCGCTGGAGAAAGTCGGCCAAGTCGCCCAGTTTAGATCGCAGTGGCGTGAGTGATGATGAACGCAGCATATCCGGTAAGCAATTTCTATCCACGCATCGATCGCATTGGAGCTTTTCCACTACCGTTAACATCAGCTACGCCATTCGATGCACACATCCATAAGACTATTTAGTCGATACTATTAAGTTCGCACCATCCTAACAGTAAATTAAGGATTAGTTGATAATGGATTGGAATACACCGATGAATTAATAAATATTCTGTTCAGACAGCACGTGGCAAGGATCGCTGGAGGAAACGGGCTCTTCCGGTATCGAGGCGCCATTAGCGAGATAGTTATAAATTACTTTAATCAGTTAATTTTCAGCTTCGTTGATCGCTACAGGAAGCGTTTCCTTGATCTCCCCGGTTGTGCGTTTGTGTGTTCGGAGTACGTGTATGAGGGATGTCGAATGAAACGTAGGAATCTGGGTTATGACAATATTAACAACGTTGTGCATCCTACTAATCGTACGTGACCAGAACGATCACGTGTGTACGCGATTTGCGCCGCATTCCGAGCGAGCGCACACGTTTGGGTGCCTGAATTGCATTCCTGCATCGTCTAACGTTTATCCGATTAACTGTCCAGGTCTTCCTACTCGAAACGGATTCCTTCCAGTGAATGTATAATTATGTTTGCAGCTATGTTGTTCGCTCGAAGAAACCTGGATGTTGTAACGTAGTTCATTCTACTTTTCTTTTTAATTAATCGCATACCACACGCTGATACAGTTTATTCGATCCTTTGTGTGGTCTACAGTTTAACTGCAACAAGAACTTGACTTTTACAGAACAACGAAGTCCCACCGACGACGAATTCGAAGGCGTGTTGCAACGAAAGCACGAATGGGAGAGCACAACGAAGAAGGCGTCCAATCGGTCCTGGCACAAGGTGTACATGGTCGTACGTGGCCAGAGCTTGTTTGTATATACGGACCAAAAATCGTATAAGGCAGCGCCTGATCAACCGTACAAGGGAGAATCCCCTCTGGACCTCAGAGGGGCGACCATTACCGTCGCTAGCGATTACACTAAGAAGAAACATGTCTTCCGAGTAAAGTGAGTCCTTTCTGTACCTTAAAGGATATGTAGTAAGGATGGAAACCAATGTATGGCCTTTGTCCGCATTAATCTTCTCCCTTGAGAGCTCTCGTACACAACGACATTCACTTCTTTAAGATAACATAACACTTAAAAGAGAACAAATTGTACACGTGTATGTAATTTTCAAGTCGTGTGTCGTTAGAAGGGCTTGATTACCAAAGCATGAGTCAGATATATTTTTTACTTTACTATCTTTATACTGGAAAGTACGATTTAACTTCATTAAAATTGAACATCTTTTAGGTCGCAAAGCGGATCAGACTTCCTATTCCAGGCTAAAGACGATACTGAAATGAACGAATGGGTAACCGTGCTGAATCAAGCAGCACAGGGCACATCAGGTGCCGGCACGTCCAGGGCGCACACTTTGCCTGCGCCCACACAAGCCGAGACCAAGCGGCGTAGTTTCTTCACTCTCAAGAAAAAGTGAGTCCCTTGTTAGAAGTATCTGAAACGCTCAAAAGAGAAAAAAAAAAAAGAAATTGGTGTATGATGATACGTAACATCAACATATCACGTAAACTAAAAAGAAAGGAGAAAAAGAGATTCATGATGGAATTTGATAGCAAAACGAAATATGTTGTAGTAGAGAGCTTCGACGTTCAAGCCTTTTTGCCTTCTTGTCCAGTCATTGTTCATCTCGAATTGAATATCAGTTTCACAAAAGAAAATAGACTTCATTATTCATGTCATCTTCCATATATATACTTTCCTTCATGCAGACGATCATCAAGTCATTATCGTTAAGTCCATTCTTTTATTTGTCAAATACGAGTTTAGTATCGATCGTTAATGCGATCATTGTTAACCCATTGCCGCACACTTTTTTTTTTCTGTACTCAGAACAAATGACGGCTATGACCGTCGCGAAGGCTGTAGCTAACATTTGCTTTGCAAATTCAACGATTGTTCCTATATACAAAAGAGGGTTACAGTAGTCGAGAGTTTAATGAAAGTAACTCTATAATCGTAAGTCGCCTACATATCGCCAAAATTTGGACGGCTATAGCCGTCGTTTGCGGCGATGGGTTAAACAAGCAATATTAATTACTACGTTGGAAAGATCGTGCGAAGATATGGTTTACAATATACGTGTATACCTACCATGAACTTTTCAACGCTTGTCTTTTTTCTTGTATTTAATTGTTCAGTGATCTGACGTTTGTGCTAGCCCCTCGTTTGTTTCCGAGAGTTAAAGCAAACGAAGCTCTGATTTGCGTTAAAATCTCTTCTAAAATAAAGCGGATTCGTTGCGTGTGGCTATTTTAACGGACATACATTTTGCTTCTTTTTCTCATACGTCATTGATCGTCGTTTAAACGAGTGGCAGGTGATCATCTCAGATCTGGACGAATCATCAGGTTTCGTTCGAATGATCAGAGGTTTTCCCTCGTATCACTCGTTATTTCTCGCAACGTATATACGTTTAGCGCTGGCAGACCATTTTCCATTTCATTCGATCACATTTTGCATTTATCATATTTTTAGAAAAGCCAAAAAGTAGAAAGTGCGAAACCAATGAACTGTAAGAAAAACAGTACACAATTGGAACAACATTTAGAGAGATTGCGGTGAGTCGCACAATCAATCATTAGATCATTCATTTTTTTTTTTACCGTCGTACTGCTGCACGATTTTTCATTGATCATCGTTTACCAGTTGTTTCTTTTTGTTATATCCTCTGTTCTCATATATATATATATATTTTTCTCTTGTCCGTTATAATTCTATAGCATATTTCGAGAAGTACGAGAGGAATGTTCTTCCAATTGTGAATGCGGAATGGTATATTAATAAAAAAGTTTCTCTGTAAAGAAGAGAACCTGTATGTGCAGTGCTTAACTGTGTTTCATATGCGTGATCATAAAAGATTCCTTTCAATAACGTTCAAGTCGCTAATAACAGTCGTGTCTCGTTATCCGTTATAGTTCCTCTAAACGATAGCATTTATTAATGTTAAAAGAGATACTGCAAGGGCTTAGCGTAAAGTAAACAATTCTTAATAATTATTAAAAAACGAAAAGAAAATTAGCTATTCTAAATCTATGAAATCCACATATGCATAATCGTATATTATTAATAAAATTCCAAAGTTACATGTTTTAGCACTAGCAAATTTTGAAATTAACGTATTTGAAGATTCTGTAAAATCTTCTGACAGTATAATTTAATAAGAACCATAAGTCTCAACTGGATACAAATACAAAGACGAGATACAGACTGAAGGCAAAGTATAGCAAAACAGAATCGTTTTCTGCCAAAAGATGATTGCAATTTCACAAAATTTAACATTACTGCCCTCCTTAGTTTAATTGTCCCAATTTTTGCTAATGTTTTGATGGATTGATTGTTATTAGAGATTCAAGAAACCTATAGAATGTTCTAAGTATGCTTCAAAAAAGTAAAAACCCATGAGATTTAAAATATTTCAAATATAGTACGAAAAACGAAAAATTAAACAGAATTCGAACTATGGAGGGTAGATTCAACAGATGAACAAATTGCGATGGGTACTCCTTAAGCAAACAATTGTACTCTAGCGACAAAACATTTCCAGATATCGAAACTAAATTTAATTGACCCATTTGAAGAAGAATATGAAACACAATCATTTTAATCGCCATGTCATCAAAACCAAGTTCAGTTCACAGGCGCTTCTTATTCGCATTTTTCCATTGCTTTTTCATGAAACATTTCTTTTGTTCGCTCTAGTATGATGTATTATTATTATTATTGTTATCATTATCATTATTATTGTTATTATTATTATTGTACATGCGTAGACATACATAATTTATTGTATATCACTGTTGGATTACATTGTGGCCATCCTTTTGTCATTGCTTCATTATATCATCATATACATTTATATGTATATATATATACAAATATTCGTTAATGCTTCTTTGCTGGTTGGAACAAAAAAGAGCTGTTCAGAGAAGTCATCCTAATTTTTTTAGTAAGACATTAACAACACTTTGTTGAAGGTATCTAGGCTCGACACGCGACACAAACGCGTGCAGTTCCTAAGAGACGGAACTGGTTCGTGCGTATTTACTTTAATTGTCCAGATTTGTGTGTAGCATCCGTACTTGCTCGTGTCAAACCCTGAGCGATAGAATAGCATTCGTTTAGTAATACCAAAAGATATTTTAAGTCGTAGTAATGTTGTCTACATATATACAGGATAGTCCATTTCATTATTAAAGAAGTTGTGTCAAAGAAATGTTTGATTTAATGGTAATTAGAAAGAAGTTAGAAACAAAACAGAGGGTATGAAAAATGGACTGCACTGTATTTCCTTATGGATAACCCACACATATTCTTGCTCAGTACAATATTTTTTTTAATTCTGTATTAGCAAATTATGTGTTACACTCTATTTTTTGAGCGAAGTCCATTGGATCAAAAGTTTCTGATAATTCGCTTTTTATTAGGTACCTTAAAGATTACTACATTGTAAAGTATAAAAAAAATGATTGAACAATTTTTATTGATCATTAGTTAAGAATGTAAAGAAGGAGATGAATGTGGTATTTTAGCTCTACGCTTCGTCAATAATTATAGAGCAATAGCCATTCATTGTTTTAGGAGAGTTACGCATACATACACGTACACACATATCCTATTCTGCACACAGTGCGTTAACGCGGTTTTTAATTTAATGTTTGCTTTGTTTGCCAATTTTCAGCTAAACCGGAGCAGTGAAGTTCGGTATAAGCCGCTCAGCACAACACACACAGTTTAAATGAAATGTTTCGTCGCTCTGCGTGGTTAACAAATATACGAAAAGAAAGCAACGTTAATTATAAACTAACTAGGAGACAGACACACATATACGGACATGGTGTTTGCGAAAAAAATGAGGGGAAGGAAGACTCTACTTGCTATAAAACCCGTCGTTTTACGAAACATGCCTACCATCTTCGACTACCTACATATTCGCTACGGAAAGGAGATAATAGAGAATATTTAAACAGCTGTCTGTATGTGTTTAAGAAACATTTCACCCGCGTGTAGGCCATTCGAAGTCTCTAACTGCGTTTTTAATTTCTTCAAAGAATTTTTGGACACCGCAATATATCGCTAGTTGAGAAAGTGACACACACATACACATACACACTGGTACATACACACATACACACACACACGTACACGTACATTCGATAATGTCCCACGTTAGCGTGATCGAGTTACTCGGACACAGATATTGATCGTCAAAATTAATTATGCACCTTTTCAGTATACTCTCGTGGTAAGATGATGCAATGTATTGGTGATGGTGAAAAAATTACTAGGAGATTTTGTGATTCGATATGTATTGTTTTCATATCGCTTTACCATGTCTATCGTTTGGTTTCGTAATCTTTAAAAAATGAATTATAAATTTTTTTAAACTCGCGTCAGGTCGTCGCAGCAGCTCTGGTTATTGTAAGTTAAATAAGAATTTCAATTCAACGAACTGAAAGATCACACCTCAAGAAGTAAATGTTGGAAGCAAATCTAATATTAACATTAGAAAAAATTACTGGAGAAGTAATCTTTCATCTTTGGCACGCCGTATTTGCCGACGTTACTCTTGAAAATTTTCTGTCGTCCTGCATGTGGTATAAAGTTTTTCTCAATGTTAGAACTGCCAATTCCGAATGTATACTTAAATGACGTGCATCAGATGATCACAACTAGAGTATCGTATCAAGAACAAATTAATATTTATTATCATTTTCCTGTTCTAATAAGTTGTGCGGAGAACTGTTTGTGTTTTTAGTACTTATGAGAAAAAGAAATGTGAAAAATGTCATTTTTGCGGGTTTCGTTGTTACGGCGTTAAACAGGAGTTGTATTCTTGGGGAAGAAACTCGAAAAGCAATGCTTTAAAAGATATTTATACTCTAATTTCAGTTGCAAGATTTTCTGTTCATATAAGTGGAAATTATCTTCTAATCCATTTTATATTATATAGTTAAATCTTATTTGAGAGGAAACTCTCATATATAGAGTTTGTACGGCGACTTGATACGCGTTGTTACTCGTTTTGGGCGTGGTTGCTGAACTTGTTTATTTGTTTTACGATTTCTATCTTATTTTATCTGCCATTAGTATAAATAGCTCAATCGAAGCATGCTCGTTTCAACATCTACACACATGATACGTACACTTTCTCGCCTTGTACACTTCCTGTTTTTAATAATTTCGCGTTTCTTCGCAAACGGTTCGTTTGCGTTTCAATGACTGCCATATATATGTATATTTTTAAGCGGCACACTAACTTGGGACATAATATATATATAAATATATAAATAATTATATAAATATTATATAAATATAAATATAAATATAAATTAGCTTTTAAAAAGAAAATTGTTAAATATATGCTATGCCCTAAGGGAATACGCATTGGAGGATTATAAAAAAAAAAAAAGAAATGGAACACACATACACTGTGTAATAATTGAAAGAGTTTCCTCGTATATAAGAGATCCCAGAAATATCACAGTTCTACGGAATTAAAAAAGGAAAAAGAGATATTTAATTGTTCTTTATAGATGTTTCTGCGTGTATAATACAGTTTTTATCAAGCAAACTTTCGTCATCGATGAGACGAATCAGATTATAATTGATGTTGGTTACTTGAAATGCCTCGCTTGATATTAACTGATATTATGTTCACGTTGCGATTCACGCAATTGTTGTAACTTTCTTATCCTTTATTATTTTCACCTGTTTATTATTATTTTTTTTATATTTTAAAATATTTATCACGTTCGTTTTCTGTTTCTCGCATAGAGTATGAAAAACGACCGTAAGATTGAAACTTAAGAACCACGGTTTTGACTATATATATATATATTTTTTAGTAACAATTATTTAAGAATAATTAAATTTTTACAAGAAAGTGTCATTTTGCGTTCTGAATATTGTCCAATTACAATGCGACTCGATTCAATTCAAAGTCGACATGTTCCATACTCTTGGAATGCATCTTATTCTTAAACGCGGTAAACATGTTTCTCTCGACGAATATTCTGAGTAGTACATGTTGGGATATACGTTTGTGAAACGCCTCATCTTTTTTACTATATATTATACTGTGCGCTTCACTAATTTGTACATACAATCGTGAGTAATACGCAGTATACGCCTAGACCGAAGGACGAACAAAGCAGTAACGATCTTAATCAAAAGAAAGAAAATGGAAAAAAAATCGACAACACGTTCGCTTCTTTCTAGTTTAATGCATGTGCATTTAGTGGGTATTTTTTAAACTATTCGGAGTCGCATTGCTACATTACATACAACTCGATATTTCTCATAGCTATATGTGTTTTATATATAAATATAAATATAAATATATATAAATATAAATATAAATACGAGATAATGAAGGACAGTAAATTATAAGAAATAAAAATGATTATAATAGATAATATATATATATATATATATACATATATATATAATAATTGTAAAACTGTCTGACGATTGTACTTGTAAAACACCGTATTCCTACTTATATTTCTATCCTACTCGATTCCTAATACTGTTCTAAATTGTAATTTACTCTTCTAACTTTAGGACATTACGTTAAGTCGAACTGTGTAAATTTTCATTGTATTTTTCTTCAGATTGATTTTTGTTTGAAAAGGTATTTTTTTCGCGTGATAAATTTTTTGTAGATACTAATTTTTATCTTTTATAAGGAGTTTATTTAAAAAATATTGTATATATATATATTTCATGGATTCTAAAAGTTTAAAAAGAAAATTGTTTTTTTGAATCGTATGTTTTACGTAAGTAAGTACCAGAACAAGGGGAGACGATGGTGTTGCTAGCAAATGATAGCTATTATCTAATGTAGTTTTGCTATTACATCTCAGAGGCACCATTCAAAGTAGTTATTCTCCCAATGATTCAATAGTATGGCGAATATATTCTGTTCCATTGGCTGTTGCCTCGTTAATTGTATTTGTGTGAGTGTTATAATTTATATTTTATTATCATTATTTTGATTGTGTAGGATTAATAAGTTTCACAAATATTGCAATTAGTAGCTTTAATTATCTACATTTGTACATTAATTTTAATGCTGCTGGTGCTATTAAAAATTTAAAAAAATCTTAAGGATATTACTTAAAGCATTGCAATATTACATCAAATATTTCGCGCTTTTATTTGATTTCAGGAATTTAAATTCGAACGTGCGTTCTAAAATCTGATCAATGAGCGCCCTCGCATATAGTCGCATATTCAATGCAACATTATTTTTATAGGGAACTTTCATTTATCGAATAACTTTGAGATGGGAAAAATATTAAAACACATCGATGCATTATTACTTCGTTTTAAAATTTTTTATTCGATTCAATATTACCTTTTATCGCTACACGATGTTTAAACGTATTTAAAGTCCGATACTCATGTAATAAGTTGCGCATGCGCGTCGATCTGTACCAAATTGGGGATGTAGGATGTGCGACTTCAGAACATCCTATGTGAAACGTATACATTCATATATATACCGTACGTATGTATGTATCTCTATGTAGTTATATATATTTGTACATGGTGATTAAAGAAAGTCAGTCTGAGCAAGATGGCCGGCCGGATGACTTCGGCCTTCTATTACTCCGCGCTAATTTTCTACTTGATATTGTTAACGAGTTCGAATAACGGGCAGAGGTTCGGTGAAAGAGCGAAAACCTTACACATCACGGAGGACTATGAATCGTACGGCTATAGACGGCCGTTTGTCATAAATCGGGATGATTATTCGGCGGATGCTAACGAAACGTCATCCAGTCGAGCACGCAGGGATGTCCCTTCATCGTTCCCAAATAATCCAAATATCACGACGAAGGTATGCGATTACCTTATTACGTTTCACCAACGACCCAGTTCTTTCGATCTTGTTCGGAAAACAACGATGCCATTGATTCGTTTCCCGCATAATTTTACATTGTTTTTGTTCCCTTATCTCTGTGTATATTTGTTATTTGCCGATAGGAACGATCTTTAGAGTTTTACGCGGCAGTTAATAAGGCCGGCTATACAACAGCGCTGCCTTTGTGCGGCGAACAGCGTAGAACGTAATTGCCGTATTATGTCCCTTCCGGACTAAATTTAATCAATCTTCACGAAACGAAGTGTAGCGTCATAGTCGTTCTGTTATTGACAAGCAGAGGTCAGTAACCGTCCCGTATACGTCCCTTTATTTCTACGATGCGCCTTTTTCCTCTTTTTGTTTAAACGAACGATCAATTCGTATTTCAAATCGAACACTCGTTAATCGGCACGCTCGTTTATCGATCGCGCGATCGCATGCTCGCGTCGAGCTGTATCAGCTGAACGCACCGCGGTGAATCTCTTCGCTCGCGTAGAAATGTATTTCGCGATTTAAATTTGGATATCGTTCGCCGATTAATTATAAATACGTAAACACGAGATTCCACGGTACAGTTCGGTTGTATAACGCAGAGTTAACTCGTTCGCATTGGACTGGAATTGAAAATCGGAGGCAAAGTGTAAATTAACGCTCGATCGATCTGTTAAGACCAAACGGTAGTTCATAATGTTAACTTTGCTTTCGATTTTGTTCAAACTACCACATTGTTCAACCGGAAAAAAGCAGTTCGTGATTTATCGGTCCGTAGACATTTAGCAACATCGAATTCATGGAAATAATTTTTTTGTTTTTATAATGTCGGTTTCGCGTTATCTTATTTGATAATTATTGAAGCAGCTTAATACGCATTGGTAACGAATTTTGATTTATATTTGTCACGAATTGCTTTTGGTATTTTTACTTCATTCCTTATTGCCCGAGTTTTGTGGAAATAAAGGAACGTGTAGTCGAGTTTTAGCTTCTCTTTTTATGCGAAATATGCATTTATATCGGTAAATACTCCTTGTAAAAAATATTCTGATGACACAGCGGTATGTGACAATTAGTCATAGGTACATGTCATGTCGCTGAATGCAAATGTATACATATAAAGCAGCACGTATTGGAATACTTTACACGTGAAACTCATATGAGTAACAACAAAGGGGTATTATGTATCGGCTGTCTAAGGAGATAAAATAAACTATATGAAGCGAGATTAAGGCATTAGTCATTTATAGCAGCAACTAGAATTTTGCTAGTAATTAGTTTTTGCTAGAACATGGTTGTAAGCAGAAATTTATGCTTCTTATTGTTTATTGCAGTCCCATTCTATAGGTTTAGGCTTTTAGCAAAATAAACTCCCATTTTTCTTATTATTTACATATACTTGGATATTGTATATGTATACAATTAAGAAAGTTACTTATTTATTAAAAAAGAAGAAGTTTGACGATAGTTTAATTGGAATGGGTTAATGTTAGGCATTGTATAAAACAAATAAACAAATGAGTATTGGGAATTCCTTTCACTTTTTCCATGTCTAATGAAATCATACTTTATGATCAGTGACCTTGAAATTACCGAAGAACAAAGAAGAGGAACACAGTTCCAAAATAATTTGTGCCAAACATAATTTTTCATTATTAATAAATATTGTAAATTTAATTATAATGAGATAATATGAATTAATTTGTCTTCACATTCCATTAGTGTATTATTCAACTTGTAACTATTATTAGCATCATTACATCATACGAGTATTCCAGAATGCAACTGTAGTAAGAAGTGATTTTTCTCCAAACGATAAACACTCACTAATTTTGCTCCATTTAATCTATAATTATTTAATTCAGGAAAATACTTTTGTACTCTATTCTAATCTTACTTGCATACTTTGTATCACAAACAAAAATATTTCTTTATCCGCAGCTTATGCTTATCTACATTATGATTGATGGCATTTAAGTGGTTTGAGTTTGATAATAACATTGTTATATATTTATATAATTTTATCTCGTTTATCTATCGATATTAAGTGATTAACAAATAAAAAGATAGATATTTTTTTTTTCAATGTTTCTTACAACTTGTAAACATAGCTTTGTTGTTCGATGAGCAAGCTTTAAAAAATTCATTACTCAAGGTTTCTCAAATTCTTATTGCAACAAAGCGATGTCGCAAGAACGTCATATTATATTGAGGGGATTTTCCCAATTCTCTGTCCGTGTCGAGAGCAAAACAATGTTACAGGAATAACCTGTTACACGGGCATAGTTCGTAATGTTTCTGCGCATCTGTAAAAATTGATTCGCCTCTACATTTTCCAGGTCAACCCTTTAAATGACTCGCATCAACAACTGATCGTTCACTGGGTCGGAGAGAGATCGAACGTAATAATATGCCTGGCAAGGGACAGTACATCTATGATGAGATTGCAGGGAACCACGCTCAATCCCAGCGCCGTTTATATAAGTTACGATTACGGCGACACGTTCGTGAATATAACCGAAAAATTTCGCATCGACCAGCCGGAATCGACCACACCGCAATATGCGACTCTGGACAAGTTCACCAATCATCCAAAGTATTACAAATTCGTAAGTGAAACTATTCTCTGTAGCGTTTTATAAGGGTGTTCCGTAAGTTTCTTTCGCACCAAGCTGGGCATTACTTTAACTGGCTATGTTTATATAAACATGCAGGTTTATCTAGTAGCTGTCCATGGCAGGGGTTCTCAAACTGGGTGTCGTGAGCGTATGCCAGGAGTGCCGTGGCAATAATATTCATCTAAACAGTTTCATTCATCGCATCGAAGACAACCGAGCATTAAATTTGCTTTGTCTTTTCTTCTTTTCCTGAGTACAGTGGACTCCTGAATAACGCGTATACAATATTCATTGTTTACATATGAGCAGTAAAGTTGGCAGTATAAACAAAATAATAATACATATATACATTTAAAGATCTAACTATCCAAAATCTTATTTTGTCGTTAAGTGCTACACGTTTTCTTCTCAACTCTTCAAGTATTTTTTTAATTTCAGTACGCATGGCTAAAACAGTTATTTTTGTTATAAGAACATTATTATAACATATACCATAGGCTTTTTCACCTCCTTTTACGATTTAGTTATCTGTATTCTGTTCTGACTTTTCCTTGTCAAAAGAAACCTTGTTTGAAACAAGTTAACTAACATTAACTGTCTGTTAAAAATTTGCATACAAATGTTTGTAGTTGTACAAATTGTTCCGATAATGTATTAAGCGGAACGTATCCCCGCGTTGTACGGGAGTTTACTGTACTAAATTTGTTTAGCCCGACAGGGGTGCAGCAACGAAGATAGTTTGAGAACCGCTGGCGTGTGACATCGGTTTCATTCGTCCCAGAGCTCTTTTAAAGTACGTTCTTTCTCAGCTTCTATTGAAACTGTTTTCTACACCGTTCAATATGGATAGCCAAACGAAGCATGTGCGTCATGTTATGCTTTATTGCTTTGAGAAAGGTAATAGCGCAAAGGATACTGCGGACGAGATTTGTGGTGGTCACGGAAGTGACACTGCGACTATTACCGTCTGCAATTGGTTTAAGAGATTTAGAAGTGGTAATTTTGACTTGAAAGATGAAGACACCGCAGCGGACGTCCAGCAACGACGCATACGGACATTATCGAGGCCATGCTCGCTGAAAATCCGCGATATACTGTGCGCAAGATAGTGGATGCAGCTAACATTCTCAGGACAACGCTACATAATCACCTGATCAGGATGGGATATGTTAATCGTTGCGAAGTTTGGGTTCCACACAAATTGTCGGAGCCAGCCTTATGAACCGCGTCTTTACGTGGGATTTGCTTCTCCAGCGCCATGAAAAAGATCCTTTTTTAAAGAAGATTGTCACTGGAGACGAGACTTGGATTTTGTATCAACGTATGCATCGAGAACGCATTTGGTCCAAAGACAATAGATCTTCAACTGTCGCGAAGCCTGGATTTCACCCGAAGAAGGCCAAAATTGAAGGCCACGATAGTAGAAAAACCGACGAGGCGTCATTTTTCATCACGACAATGCAAAACCGCATACTGCATTGGCTGGAAGAGAAAAGCTATTACAGTTTGATTGGGACGTTCTACCGCATCCTCTGTACTCCCCAGATCTTGCTCCATCCGACTATTACTTGTTCCTGTCATTAAAAAATTCTCTCCGTGATAAACGGTTCCAACCCATGAGCGAAATAAAAACGCACCTCGAGGAATATTTTGCGAGTAAGCTCCAACAGTTTTGAAAAGAGGGAATAATGTGGCTTCCTGAGAGACGGTAGGTGATACGGATCGATTCATAAGCAACGCAATAAATCAACACGTTCGCAGACGGCCATTGTATACGCAGTATTTTCGCTTTGTTCTGGTGGGTCATTTGAATGGTAAAAACAATGGTAAAAACAAAGAGCATGAGACATCTATCAAACATTGAAATTGTATTTGCTCGTATGTGAATTCAGACCGTCCGCGAACGTTTTAAGCAAATATCGTGTATGCATTTCGTATCAAAAAAAGGAAAGAAACTTATGGGACACCCTAATATATACATCATTTACTGATCTGTTTCGTTATTCTTCTAATTCACAATGTTTTTCAGTGTATCTTCGTCGACAGTACGCACAAGTTACTCTTCATCACGCCAGACAATGGGAAGACTATTAAAAAGGTGCCGGTTACATTTCATCCGAGCGAAATCTCGTTTTACGAAATGGACGTTGATATTGTCCTCGCTCTGGACAAAGTCAGTTCCACGCGCACTGTAAGTTTTTCAATTTTCCACAGTGTGGAAGACGTTCTACTAGTTTTTATTACGTGCAAGATTCTATATGTATAGTCATGTACGAAGTGTGTGACAATTTAATTCCCGGAACGACCGAGTAAGGTCACACGTGTAACGATTTGATTGTGATCAGGCTTGCGATCGTGTTTCCATGCGTTTTAAGTAGCACATTGTATAAATCATGGATGTACAGAGCCTTTGTAGAGTTTGGCGAAATAGTCAATTATCCAGTTATATGTAGATCATTCTATTTGTTCATTCGGCGTAATTTCCTGTGATTTCTAGTTTTTCTCGAAGGTAAAAAGTGTGCCAAGAGGACGAACATTTTCTGATATCGCTGATTATGCAGTGTAACGTGATAAAGGAACTTAACAGTATTCTAGAAAACGAGTTTCAGGACTGGTTTCAGAAATGAGAACATTATCTAACTTACTCCATAAGTGGACAAGTCTACTATTACTTCGACTATTTCGAACGCGTCAATAGTTATTAATGTACAGTTAATATAATTAAAATAAAATAAAGTGGAGTATTTTTTTTAGATTGTCACACTTAATATACATCAGGTTCTATATACTATATATACATGTATATATCCATTTATAAGTTTAATCTGACATATTTTTCATATTTTTTTACTCTCGTTTGTACGATATGCTAGTACTATCGTATTTGACAAAACAAATTTACAATATTATATTGTTGTTTCATTTTTAGCTGTGGTTATCGACGGACACAGGTTTTTCGTGGGTGGTGATACATCATTATGTGAAAGCATTCTTTTGGTCACCTGCACCTGCATTGGTAATCGAACGAATGGACCCTACCGGAACAAATACCGTTTGCGAGTTTGATCTGCAGACCAATTCGCTGAAGGATGCAGCGATACATATGGTGGCAGAACCGTTATCTGTGGTTATTTCAGACGTGGAAGACTTTCAAATTAGAGGCGACTTTAGATTTGCTACATCGAAAAAATTAAAGGTATGCAACGAGCCAAGCATGGATATTACTTTACCGTGTCTGCAAAACTACGTAAGCATGATCGTTATGAGGAAAATAGATTTTTATCCTTCGTGAGAAATATAAAATGTTTGAATTGTTGGTTTTTTTCTTGGTAATCGTAATAAGTACAAACAAATGTTGTGGATTTTCCGCGTGCAATCATGATGTATATATAATTCTATTCGAATTAAATGTATAAGGAAAATTTTGTTTTTGTAGAATGGAACGGAACACTTGGATCTCTATGTCTCGTACAAAAAGTTTGACTTCGTCAAGGCTGAGTTTAGTACGGCTTTGCCAATTAAGGATTATCACATCGTCGACGTTTCGCATAATAGGGTCTTCGTTGCTGCTTCGCACAGCGACACACAAGTGAATCTTTATATATCAGAAGTGATAAATCAAAAGAGGGCAACGTTCACCTTATCTCTCGAGGGAATTCTTACATTTTTCCCGAACAGCACGTGGAAAGATAGTTGGTTAAAGTAATTACACATTAAACTCATTGAAAAGCATATTCTCCGGACTATTCATAAAAGTCTAACAAATCTTTAATTTCTCCGTGGTTTTCTTTCAGTGACGTAGCAGACGAGACATTTACCGACTTGTACAAAGTCCAAGGTATCCGTGGCATCTACATAGCATCGCAAGTAAGAGCAACAGCTAAATCTGGGTCCATAGGACCAGAGCACTTGGTTTCGTTGATAACGTTCGATCATGGCGCAACGTGGAACTCTATAAAACCACCTACCTCGAATCACGAAGGTTTTCATATTCACTGCCCCAAAGATTGCTCGTTACATTTGAGCCAGCGTTTGAGTCAACTGTATCCCGTGACGAGAGCAGTATCCATCATGAGCTCCAAGTCTGCGCCTGGTATTATAATGGCGACGGGAGTGATAGGGCCTAGTCTTAAGGGTCATCCTGCCCTGTACGTGTCCAGAGATGCCGGCCTCACTTGGAAGCAGGTGCTTAAAGACTATTATTTTTTCAATATGGGAGACCACGGCGGTCTGCTGGTGGCTGTCAAGTATTTCAAGTCGCGCGGCGAGACCAGGGATATTACTTTCTCCGTCGACGAAGGGGAGACCTGGCTCTCGTATCAGTTCAACGAGAAGATGCTACGTGTGTATGGACTGATGACGGAACCAGGTGAAAACACGACGGTCTTCACGATGTTCGGTTCAGCCAGTGGCCAGCATCAGTGGCTTATAATCAAGGTCGATCTGAGGATCGTGTTCGAGAGAGATTGCACCAAGGACGATTTCAAATTCTGGGTACCGTCCAGTACCGATCAACCGGGTATATCTTGCGTGTTAGGTCGTAGGGAGGTTTACCAAAGAAGAGCAGCACACGCCAAGTGTTACACAGGAGTGGATTACGATCGGCCAGTACGAACAGAGGTCTGTCCATGTGATTACAACGACTATCAATGCGACTTTGGCTTTGTGCGAGTCGGGAACCCTTATCATTGCGTCAGAGACAAATCCATGACTACTTATGATCCTTACGCCGTATCGAGTAACTGTAAACCCGGTGCGTTTTACAATCGAACGAAAGGTTACGTCAAGATATTGGATGACGAATGCGAAGGTGGATTGGCTAGAAACTTCGAGCCTGACGAGATACCGTGCCCCATAGAGGAGAAACCTGGTTTCCTGTTGGTGGCGCAACGGGAGCACATCTCGCGGATCGATTTGGTGGAAGAAAAATTGGAGACGTTGCCCATTCACAATCTGAACAACGTGATCGCCATCGAGTTTGATATGAGGAACAATTGTGTATATTGGGCGGATATAGTAAACGATACTATAGGTAGACAGTGCTTCAAAGATGGCACAAGCTATCCTGAAATTCTAGTGGAAACCGACTTGAGCTCAATCGAGGGAATGGCGCTAGACTGGGTCTCTAATTTGTTATACTTTGTGGACGGTGTTAAGATGAGGATTCAGGTAATCAGAACGGACGTCTCCATCATGGGAAGGATGCGAAGGACCATCCTAGGGCCTAACAATCTACAGAAACCAAGAGGAATCGCAGTTCACCCGATGAACGGGTACATGTTCTGGACTGATTGGGCACCAGAAAACGCTTCCGTATCAAGAGCTAATCTAGACGGAACAGACGTGAAAAGACTGTTCGTGGAACCGACCGTTGGATGGCCAAATGGAATAACCATCGATCATATAGCGGAACGTATCTACTGGGTGGATGCCAGGCTGGATTACATTGGGTCCAGTGATTTTGATGGGAAAAAATTCAAGAAGGTGATCTCCCAGAACGAGAGGGTATCGCATCCCTTCGCCGTTGCGGTATTCAAAGACAACATGTACTGGGATGACTGGAAACACTCAATGATATTTGTCGCGGACAAGGACCACGGTCTTGGTATATCTAACGTCGTAGATCAGTTGCCCGGTTTGATGGATCTGAAGGTATTTGCCCACAGCATTCAAGAAGGTACTAACAGCTGCGTCAACAGTACTTGTTCGCACATCTGTGTGGGGGCGCCCCACGGGGAGCACGTCTGCCTTTGTCCCGATGGAATGGAAATGATCGACGGGAAGTGTATGTGTCCGGGCGGAATCATACCGTACGCAAACTCAACGTGTCCCAGGGTGGCGAGCACGTGCGCTCCGAGGCAGTTTGCCTGTGCAAACGACGTGTGCATCCCTGGGTCGTGGCGGTGCGATCGTGATAACGACTGCGGTGACAATTCTGACGAGATCAACTGCAACAGGACCATCTGCATGCCGAACTTTGAGTGCGACGATAACAAGTGCATCTCCAAGCACTGGGTCTGCGACTTCGACGAGGATTGCAAGGACGGCAGGGATGAGATGAACTGCAAGTACCCGCAGTGTACGGAATCGCAGTTCAGGTGCGACAATGGAAGGTGTATATCGCACAGATGGCATTGCGACGGCGAGAACGATTGTCGGGATGGTTCCGACGAGAGGGACTGCGAGAAGCAGCTGTTCCCCAGCACCTGTAGGTCCGACGAGTTCCTCTGCAAGAAAGATAGAACCTGCATACCGACTAGTTGGAAATGCGATACCGAGCCGGACTGCGAGGACAGTCAAGACGAGGCGGATTGCAAAGAGATGGTCTGCGAGAGTTGGCAGTTCACTTGTAATATGTCGCATATGAAACATCGCTGCATATACAATTCATGGGTCTGCGACGGGGATAGGGACTGCGCGGACGGGTCGGACGAGGTAAACTGCACCACCACCGTAAGTCCAACACCGTTCACTCCAATGCTGCCGAACAGTTCGTGCCACAACTGGATGTTCACGTGCGACAACAAGAAGTGTATTCCCTACTGGTGGAAATGCGACAGCCTAGATGATTGTGGAGATGATTCGGACGAGCACGGCTGCGGTAACGACGAGGCCGAAGGATTTACTATGATATATGCTACGGAACAGCCGAAGGTTTGCAGAGAACACCAGTATCAGTGTGTGAACGGCGTTTGTATACAAAACTCCTGGGTCTGCGATGGTACCAAGGATTGTGAGTCTGGCGAGGACGAGCTGCACTGCGCCGATCATTCTTCCTGCATAGAGGATCAGTACAAGTGTCGCTTGGACGGTGCTTGTATCCCTATAAGGAATGTTTGTAACGGCGTTATAGATTGTCCAGACGGTAGCGATGAATTGGGCTGCTCTGGCGAGCAACACTTCAGTACACCAGCTACGCCGTCCTGTTTTGAAGGCTTGTTCCCCTGCGACGAGACACGGTGCATCCCCTTGGCAGCTTACTGCGACGGCAAGCAGGATTGTGTCGACGGTTTCGACGAGAGTAACTGTGAGAAAAATGTCACCCGCGTCTACCAAGTACGCGGTATAGGAGTGGACGAGCGATCCATTAACGCTACCAGTTTCTTCTTGTATTGGTGGATGCCTATGCCTAACAACATCACCTTCGAGTTCCTGCCCTCCATAGCGTACGCCACGCCTGGGGCTAATTGGACCAACGCCAGTGACTGGATGGAGAACACGGACTACCAGTTTAATAATCTAAAGCCGTACACTCGTTACAACGTGACCGTTTACGTTAGAATCAAGGGTCAGACCACTGTATTCCCGCCAGCGAAGTATTTCATCGTGAGAACAGGCGAGGGTATACCCTCGGAACCGTGGAACGTGACTGTAACTCAGAAAAATGGGACCAGCGTGGAGGTGACTTGGCAGCCACCTTTGTATCCGAACGGGTCTATCGTTGGTTACGTCGGATTCGTGGTGCCACCCACGCCGCCCATACAATTCTTCAGACAGAAGACTTCTGCCATTGTAGATATGCCATTCGAGGCAGGGAAAAATTATTCGTTTTGGATAGTAGCGAAAAACGGCGAACGAGAGTCTGCTCCGTCCAACGTGGCTATTCTGACCTTCGATGGGTCCGCTAATATCAACAACATCGAGGATTTGAAAGTGGAGGCGACGACCAATCACTCGGTGACCTTATCCTGGAAAAAGATGAACAACGTGGATTATTATCACGTATCGCCAAAAGGACCGGCAACGTATCCCGCGTTGTTACCAACCACCACGGACCAAAATCGTGTAGAGGTGCTCAATCTGGCCCCAGGAACTCAATATACTTTTGAGGTTGCCGCGACGAAGAACAAGTACGTTGGAAAGTCTACGGTTATTACCGCGACTACAGAGGGCACTCCTTTGCCGACCATCACGAAACTGTTCGCTCATTTAGTAAAACCGCATGGGACCACAGTCAAGCTTACTTGGGATCCGCCCAAGAGCACTAAGAAGATCAAGTGGCAGTATGCCATTCACTATGCAGTGAATATGGCAGAGTTCTTTAGAGGTAATAACTTTGTTAATCCTTAGATGGACAGTGATAATCCTTAGGTTCATAATATATTAGCTAAATATGATTTATGTGGCAGTCATGATGTTAAAAGTAAATTTTCTTGGCATACAATGTAAATGATATGCATTATGTGTTCATTGCTTAAGAACTAATTGTATTTTGTAGGCTACAAACTATTGACGACGAATTTGTCAGCAACTATTAAGGACTTAGAGGCCTGCGAGTCGTACATATTCGCAGTGGGAGTGAATGGAGACTATGGTGCTGGCCCGTTGAGTGAACCTGTTATGGTGTTTACACATTTCAACAAACGTGCTCCACCAAAGAAATTGAAAGTTACTCCGTTGGATAGACCTGACGCAATAGTCATCTCTTGGAGTGCCAGTTGCCCCAACATTGATGAACCAATCAGATACACGGTAAGGATGTGATTTTCACAATGCTTAGTCTGATTCAATACACATCTTTTGATTCATGGAGAATGTGTTTCTTTCAATTATTAACAATGTCTCATAAGGTCAGCATAAGTGTTACAAAGATTACACTGAAAGAAATCACGAAGAAGCGTTGAAGATGGTTAACGACGAGCCAGAAACAAAATAATCGTTCGTTTATTTCAACGTTATCATTTGAAATTTCAGATCTCCGTGCTGGAATTGAACACGAAAATGCAATTCACGGTGACCCTGGCGCCGACCAACGAAACTATCATGAAGCACACGTTCACTTCAATGAAACACGGCGGCAGATATCAGATCTCGATATCCACAGACGTCGAAGATGCCATACCAAGTTATCCGGTTACCTACTCGATTCAAGGCATTCAACCGCCGCATCAGGTAGATGTTTCGCACGGGGACCAAGGATTCATCATTTACTGGCAAGAACGTAATCTGCCAGAGACCGTGGATCCCGACAAGTATCACTATGAGATTCTGGTAGTAGAGGGAGCGGAAATGAACGAGTCGCTTGCCAAAATTTATAAAGTTGATCAGCCACCGTACACCTACGAAGATCCGAAACCAGATGTGATTTACACGTTTGGTGTTCGTTTAGTCACTGATGATGGCTTCCGAAGTCCTATAAGCGAGACTGTCAGCAAACGATTCAGTGCAGGTGATTACTCAACCGTTGTATCAGTCATAGGCATATAGACAGTAAAACATAGTGTCGCAGACTCAACAGACATCTCTTAACCGTTTGAGTCCCAGAGGATATTGAAAAAACTGTCAAAGAATCCCGAACAGCGCAACCAACGCTGTTTGGGACTCAAATGGTTAAGGAGTGATTCTTGACGCCGTTCTAAGCAACTTTTCCCTTTGCCAAAATTTCCGATACGGCTTCGTTTTTTAATTATTAACAAAACACTGTAGCCAATCTGAAATCATATAGGTCCTACGCACAGAGTCGTAGCATGAAATAAACTAAGCGGCGAATAACTTTGTTGATTATGGTCATTAGTACAGCAGTCTAAATTATTTTCTTTTCTTTTTTTAGTGACAGCATTACCAGTGACGATAAATACGTCCAGCATCCTCTCGTTTGCGATACCAATCTGTTTGTTGATCTTGGCCTTGGGATCTGCGTTGGCTTATTTCGTGGTCAGACACAGAAGGCTGACTAATAGTTTCACGCAGTTTGCTAATAGCCACTATGATACAAGACGTGGACAGGCAACTTTTCCGGGCGCTACAGATGGTTTAGGTAATTTCATACAATTTATACTTAAAACACTATAATTTTATATCTTTCAGACTAATGAAACATTCATTATAGTTTATTAGATTCATTGGTTATAAAGTAATGAGATTTATTTTGTAGGAATTATTAGGTATAGTTTATTTCTTCGAATTGCACAAAATGTGATTTTTGTAAAAGGACTGTATCTTGCAGTTAGTGGATTTGACTCATAAGATTGAATTGTATTAAAATTCGCGGTTTCTTTTTTTCAAGGATCCAGGAATTTTTTAAACGTTGCATTTTTCTAATTACAGAAGAAGAGGACAGTCCGGTCATCCGTGGTTTCTCGGATGACGAGCCTCTGGTAATAGCGTAAACTTGCAGAAAGTATCAAACACGATAACACACGTCCACACTGTGAAGCATGCATATAAAGTTACATCACAGGTACATCACATTTTCTATATGTGTGTATATACAGAAATAACACGTGAGGAGATATGTGCCAAGACGTTATTGCGATCGCAATAAAGTTTGAGTATATATACATATATATTCAAATGAGGGATGACCCGACCCATAAAAGTAGGAAGCTCAAGACTGACATACACACACACATACACGCAAACATCTATATAGAGACGTGTACACATTACTATAAATCGTGGTAATCAGGATTGACTGAATGGGCTGCTCAGAGCACTCGCGCGAAAGCTTTGCGACATCCACGTGCGAAGGAGAGGAAAAGAAATTATACCACACTATGTTTATAGAGTATACTAATTATATACGTGTACATGTTATAAAGTCGATTAAGTATACGGATGATTAAATTTATGTTATATCGATGGGCCGTATGAGGAAGATGAACTGTAAAGGTAGAACGAGGGCGAACGAGAGAAAGAGAGATAATTTGTACATATAGTAAATATTTTGTACGAATAGCTCAACGATTTTAAGGTTATTCGGGGGATGCCATACATGACGTTGACCATGGAATTTGTACTATACGTATAACAGGCAACAAGGAAAAAAAACGTTTTATTTTCCTATAATGAACTCTTTTATTACTTTTCGATTTTTCTTTATTCTTTTTGTAACATCTTATCATTGTTTAAGACTCATTTTCTCGAGCGAGGAGTTGCATCGTCGCCTCTTCCTAGTGGACACAAAGAACATTAATTTTCATCATAGAATAACAACTGTAACAAAATTCCAAAAGGAGCGAGGGACTTTCGTCGCTGCATTAAGAAACAAAAATTAAAAAAAGGAAAACTGTGCCTCCGCTCTGCTTTGTAATAAATACTTTTTCTTCTCTTTTTATACACACGTAACACGAACGAGCTTGTGCATAATTAAAGAGTCGATGGGAAAAACGACGAGAGTTTGTGCTATCTTCAAGGAACGCAGAACAAGACTAATAATAATTCATCCCGAGAAATCAGAGGGACGCTATCGAAAAATGGACTTTCATCGTTTCTTGTCTACGACTCTTCAATTATTAATCTATGTATACATCCATTGTAAACCTTGTAAAGAACAACCGCGATGAATTCTCGTGACGTAGAAGTTTCGTTAGCGGTAACGAAAGGGAAAGAAGGAGAAGGCAAATTGTTTTTTCTCGCGTTTAAAAATTTGATTGAAGGTGATCGATCGTTTCGTGTCCTCCATTGTGAGCCTATCTATATTTAAGCGATCGTGACTTCGTTATAATTCGTGCGTTCTGCTTGTTCGTTATATTTTGAGGGAAGAAACAGATGTAAAAGTAAAAAAAGAGAAAGTATTTTGTACCGTTACATCACAGACAGAGTCGTGGATGGAGATTGTATCGTTGGATGTGCGTGAAAACGGGAAATATTTTTTAGCGGGAATGTTTTGGAGAAGAAAGCGATGGTGGCTCAATTGCAGGGTTGTGTGGTGCTTCACAGATTTTGAGGGACTGAAGATCGTTTATAGTGTATCTCGTTTAATACTGTTATTTAATATTTTTAGATAATGTTTAGAAGAAATTTAATTTTTTATACACTTTCTCCGGTTTTGGCTTTAAATTGCATGCATAATAATATACTCGAACGACTTGTATCTAGTTATACAAAATGACGTAAGATTACAGTGTAGCTTAATTTCGTTTCGACTTAGATCTTATGATTTTTAGTCCCTCATTTGTAAATAACGAGTTATGCTGCTCGATCGATCGATCACGAGAGGGAAACGCGTGGAAATGGTACGTTGGATCGGCATTTTTAAACACAAAATTTGAAAGTTTAGCGTAGGGATGCGACTTTTATCAATTTTACTAAGCGACTTTTTAATACGAACATTTTATTCCGCTTAACGGAAATCGAACGATTTCTGGAAATCACGTGCGATTTGGAACCTTTTTTTATACAAGTCGACACGAACGAATAGTCTAGGATATATAAATTAATTCGAAATCAAAAAACAGTTAATAATATTCGTTTTCTCCGAGGAAACTGCTAAAATGTTTTTTATGTTCAACGAGCTTGTAAACGCGTAGATCGTTTCATCGAACATTTTGTATCAGTTGAAGAAAAGTAAATGTATACATAACTCTGTTTGTTAAAAAAAAAGAAGAAATTTACGATCGTGTTCTGTTATACTTTTGAATGAATATTCGACGATTTATCGTTCATACATTAATGGTAGAAAAGAGAGCGACTCTCCACTTGAGGAGAACTGGATTTATCAGGCAGTATTATCAGTGTTTGTTTTATCGCTTGCGAGTAGGGGGAAAAAAAAAGTAAAAGTTAGTGTTCGTTAATCGGGACCCCGTTTAATCTCGAGGCCGCTGTATCGAAAGTTATCACGATTACGTAACACGTCGATATTTTCTATATTCTAAATGTCGAGGACGAGTATTCCAACCGTAAATCGTTTTGGCATTCTATCGAGATTGCGGACAAATTTTTCGATCGAACGAATTTTTTGTAACGCGCGTAATTCCTTTCGGATGAGACATTCTCGATTCTTTTGTATTATCCGCTCTGACGATGACAATTCGTTTGATAATCGATCGTTCGTAGAGAAAAGGGGAGAGAGAGAGGGAGAGAAAGAATTATAAATTGAAGGAAATATATATATGTATATCACTGTGAAAGATGGAAGATGGCGTTGAATGCTTCGAGATGAAAAATTCCAGCCAGTAACTCGTTCTCGTTTGTTAACTTGCTACGATAATATCGATGATGTGTGAAAAAAAAAGGCGAAACAGAAGTCGGAGCAGGGAAAAGAAGAAGGCGAGCTAGACGATTTCTCAATGGTAAATTTTATGGGAGCGACGATGTCGATGGGAGCGTAGCTTGTACGTGTAAATCTCAAGGGTTATAGCAATATAACAGTGATATATACATAATATATATATATATAAATATCTATATGTATACATATAATATATTTGCGTGTAAATAAATCAATTTAAGGCACAGACTCTTATAACTCTGTCTTGCTAGTCGCACTAGTCGTAGATTTAATTATTATACCTACTCGAGCTAATGTTTAACATTTTACTGTGAAGTAAAACGGTAAGTTTGTAAGTACTAACTTAAGTACATGTGTATCAAGATCCACTCATCGATCGATCATTTGGACAATGTACTTTACATATACATATCTTGTTCAAAAGTAAACTGACAAATTTTGTGATAATAGAGTGGCTTCATGTTGGTTCCTAGATGATTTTTGTATTAGTGGAATCTGAAAAACATTGTGCGTTTCGCATCCGGAAAGTTACCAATGAAGCAAAAGTAATAGGAAGAGAGAAACTACAAGAGTTTGGAACTTGTTATTTCTATCCTTTTTCTTTCATTACACTTACTCTTTCTTTAAGACCTCTACGTTTGTTCTATATTCCTGTTAACATTGGAGTGAAAGTAGTAGGAGACAGTTCAATATAAATTAGAGTTAGTATTTCTTCTTTTCTCTGTCCTTCTTGCACACTGATGCTCTTTGTCTAATACCTCCATGGTCATTCTATGTTCCTGTTAACATTCGAGCAAAAGTAGCAGGAGCATATCTAAACATAAATCGAAGTTAGTAGTCCTTCTTTTCTCTGTCCTTCTTGCACACTGTTGCTCCTCGTCTAATACCTCCACTGTCATTCTATATCCCTGTTAACATACGAGCAAAAGTAATAGGAATATATAAATCAAAGTTAGTAACTTGTATTTTCTCTGTCCTTTTTGCACACGGTTGCTCTTTGTCTAATACCTCCACAGTCATTCTATGTTCCTGTTAACATTCGAGCTAAAGTAACGGGAGTATATAAATCAAAGTTAGTAACCCTTATTTTCTCTATCCTCTTTCCACAATTGATGTTCTTTGTCTAATACCTCCACTGTCATTCTATATTCCTGTTAACATTCGAGTAAAAGTAACAGGAGCATATCTAAACATAAATCAAAGTTAGTATTCCTTCATTTCTCTGTCCTTCTTGCACACTGATGCTCTTTGTCTAATACCTCCACTGTCATTCTATATTCCTGTTAACATTCGAGTAAAAGTAACAGGAGCATATCTAAACATAAATCAAAGTTAGTATTCCTTTATTTCTCTGTCCTTCTTGCACACTGATGCTCTTTGTCTAATACCTCCACTGTCATTCTATATTCCTGTTAACATTCGAGTAAAAGTAACAGGAGTATATCTAAACATAAATCAAAGTTAGTAATCTGTGTTTTCTCTGTCCTCTTTCCACAATTGATGTTCCTTGTCTAATACCTCCATTATCATTCTATATTCCTGTTAACATTCGAGCAAACGTAACAGGAGCATATCTAAACATAAATTAAAGTTAGTAATCTATATTTTCTCTGTCCTTCTTCTACAACTGACGTTCCTTGTCTAATACCTCCATTATCATTCTATATTCCTGTTAACATTCGAGCAAACGTAACAGGAGTATATCTAAACATAAATCAAAGTTAGTAATCTATATTTTCTCTGTCCTTCTTCTACAACTGACGTTCCTTGTCTAGCAAAGGAACCTCTACAGTCATTCTATATTCCTGTTACTAGCCGGGGAAATTTAACAAGGATTGAGAATCTAGTTGCTATTTCCTATGAATCCTTTCTTCTTTTAAATTAATTACGAGAATATAGGAGAAAATATTGAATATAATTGAACGAAAGGATTATAACCTATGCATTATTATTATAAAAAGATGTCTGTACATTTGTGTGTATGTGTGTGTATGTCCAAGGTACACAATCTCAAAAACTATCGAATCAATTTGAATAATTCTTACACCGTTGGAAATGTACTTCCTCCAGATGGACGTAAACTACGTTTCACGATGTTAACTTTTCAGAGAACCGAGCAGCGAGCACAAATCAGCAGGAAGTCGATGCAGAACGGCTTCTTAGGCGCAGGAAACTTGATGCACCATCTAAAATGGAGAAGAACATTAGCCATCGGAAGACAGGCAGGTTTTTCCATGAATTTTCATATTTCCAACCGAGACATATAGATAATTAGATGTGTTACAGTGTTTTGCGACCCAGCGCAACTCCTGCGAAGTCTAAACTAGGCTTCTGCTTCCGGTACGGTGACGAAAATAAAAAAAAGTCGTACAGGATCTTTACATAATTACACGTATCAAAGAATTCGTCGTTTATTTTAGTTTCTACTTTCCTCTTGAACTTTGTCAGTCAAAATGGTGACCAGCACTTAAGAAGAAAGTCTTGTGAACGAGTTTCTTCTCATTGTATTTCCGTTTAGATTTAGTAGTATTTATGTATGGATGTGCGAAGGACTGATCATCCATTTTGTTGCTATTCACCAGATCAGAGTTTCTGGTTAAGCCATGTTACTCGTACGAAGGTTTCTCACCAACTGACTTTCCATTCTCGTGCACTCTGATCCATTCTTTCCAAAAATCGTTCTTTCTTCTTTCAAATCGATTTGCTTTCACTTTAAACTCATCTCTGATCGATACACTCGTGTTTATCGAACTATTTGTCTCCAAACATCCTTTTGACAGTCTCTGCAGCACGCACGCGAATCATATTCATACAATTACACTCGTTTATCCTTTTCATTCGCGCTCGCAATCTTACGATTAGGCTAAATTAAATTGTGGTGGTCCTCCAACACTCGCCATTAGAGCGACAGCAACCTTGACACACCCAATGCAGTTGAGAACAAGAAAATATATACAAAACTCTGCTTGCTAAAAAAGAAAAGAAGAAATTTACAATCGCGTTCTGTTTGTAAAAAATGGCAACAGTAGAATCGATGGCGTGCTAGAATACTTTAATCGACTTGTGCTCAGCCCAAGGGCTCGCACAATAATACTTCCCTGTGTGGTGGGGAACAGAATACACCCACAGTATCCTCTGCTTGTCGTAAGAGGCGACTAAAAGGGGGAAGAAAGGGTTAACTTAGAAGTAGGAAAGAGTAACGAATTTTAGTTAAGAAAAAGAATAATTTCTACCTTCGTCTCCATACGTAAACGATCAAGGATGTGTCTCGAGCGAGGGACAGCAATGAACTGCCTTTTTTCCATAACTTTCCCTAAACAGGGATCCTTGTGTCAGAGTATGGTCCGCACTCATGCCTTGACATCAGTTCTGGCTTATGTCAGACCTCTAAATGTACCAGCTAAGGCATCAATTGTCTATATATAATATATAACAGAATTTCTGACCTGTTCTTAACATCCTCGCGTCTAAAGTGATGGCTGGAATCCACGCAGCGTAAGAAATATCGAGTTAGGGTGTGTTGGATTCAGGGTTGGACAGCGTCGAAGGAATCGAGTGCAACACGTTTCAAATCCCAAAGAGAGAGCTTTATAATTCCAGAGAAAGGTTTATCCACAAGGTACGTGGTTCAGCGAGAAGCAACGAATCTGGAATTTTGAATATGAAAAGCTGGTTTTGGTTCTTCAGGTTTGGTATTTCAGGGATTTGTAAGAAGCTTGGAAAGGGTTAGTTCAATAGGTTGGAGAGAGTAGCCAAGGGTCAAGGATGAAACAGGTTAGATGCACGTTATTGCATGCTCTCAGTTATTCTATTTCTAGTATATCTTTCGAACGTTTCTTACAGAACGTAAAAGCAGATTAACGACGCCACATATGTGTATCGTTGATATATTTCTTCTTTTTATTCGTGTCCATAAAGTATCGCATACCAACCATCATACAAAACGCACTACGTAGTTCTTCTAAAGAAACTTCTTCTAATACCTTCTGAGCAGCAAGACGATCTAATGTTTCTTGTACAACTTATTCTTGATTGATTACTCTCACAAGCAGAGAGAGTATGTTTCTCGAATCGTTTCCCTTCTAAATCGATGCGCAGTCGAAGTAGATTCGTACGTATATCGATTCTGTGTTCTTCAGATGAGCTGGAATAAGCAATTTTATGGTTTAAATTGGTCCCAGTACATCAGATTCAAGCGAAGTAACGCAAATATCTATCCAAACGAATTACGTAGTAGAAAGCTGTATGTATAAATACATTTCGCAATAGAAATTACTTTAAACGCTGTTCGTAACTTATAATTTTTCAAATACACGCGGAAGAAACCGTAGATGATAGTTGCTAGGCATTAATATTAATATTATAGTAATAATTCTTTGCACTTGGCGCCTTCTCGGACGTTAGCAATAATTTCTATATTTATAAGGAAACTATTAATTTCTATATATGTCTAATTAGAGAATAGTTTCTGTATAAATTCCATATAAATGTAAACTATTGCTAATGTCTAGCAGCGATAGAAAATTTCCATTTCAATAGAAAACTGAAGAAAACGTGCGTTTCTGAAAAAATTGCGGTGAAATAAGGAATCACTAATCAATTCTGATGTTCCTTCACGTTCGAGTGATACGCAAGACTTGCGATGTCTTCTCAGAGGGGACATCCAAGTGCAAAGGGTTAACGTAACAGATACATTAACATTACTCACCAATGCCATCGTATGGTACTTAATTCCATTCGCATAAAGTTCCAATTAAATGACAAACAAAATTTCCTGCGCAACCATCGTCGATCCTCGTTGGTTGAACTCGAAGAAAAAAGTGGATCGGAATTCTGAAATGAAGGAAGTTCTCTTGATGGATAGTTATACATCTACATACCGTATCGCAAGTCTCCTGTCGTTCCACTTTTTTGGCAATTTAACGGAGAGGCCACATTTCCGCCAGAAGAACTGTACAGTCGCTCAGCTTCCGTTCTCCATTTTACCTGGAAACGAAATTACCAATTTCATTAATGTATCCACCGCGTGTTTCTTTTATACAATTGTATCTTATCGAAGAAACAATTAGACCGCAATTTATTTATGTAATAATTTTCGAATCGAACAGAATCTAAATCGTTCGTTCTATGTAAAATTAATTTCAAAGTCTGGTGTTAAATATCGTTAATATATTTTTACAGTCGTTATGTGTACGTTGATACATATATAGTGAACTGTATTGAAAGAAACAGCTGAAGAATTGTTGATTCTAATCAAACAACGATTTTTCCATATCTCTTCTTCTACAGACTTGGAACATCTATTAGAATGTTACTAAAATGGATGTCACGCGTAATAAATTCCAATGTAGCTCATCAAAAAGCTCCATAACCTTTACTAAACCAGACTTCGACGTTACAAGAAACCCACCCCTGTAATTACTGCGTTCGCCACGGTTTAACGCTTCTGTTTCTTTGGCAGCCATTAAATTCATCTTGTATCGACTTTGACACGGCAATGAACGCGTTAATTGGTCTTCTCCACGAAGTTACAAATAGTTTATCATAAAACTCACCGCAATCCATCACTGTCTTCGCGCCAATAAGTGGGAAGAAAATCAAACCACTCGTTTTCTTCCTAAAAACGAATCCAACGTCCCATTTGTCTCTTCTTTAGGGGATGATGGGTGTCCAAGGGATTCGGAAATAGTGGTTAATAATAAAGAGTTGAGCTTTGCTTCTTTTATATTACAAAAAAGTGAGAGGAGTATGCTTAACTGGCGTGCCATGAGCACTCTTCTTGGGAGGTCGTCATTGCTGCGGTCTTATTGACTACTGATTGATCGAAAGATGTCAGTCTTCAAGGTTTCGCATCGCACCACCAATTAGTCATCCTTGTGCCCCAAAAATGCTCGCCTTCAGCCCTTTTCTTCTCACTGCGCAGATTTCTCTGCATTCTTTACGGTGACACGATTCATGGGGACCATTTCGCTAAGTTTTAGCTTTCTGGTCGCTGCGTGAGACGCCTCGTCCCCTCGTAAACGACGTAACTGTCGATATTCAGGCCCCAAACCCAAATTGTTTATTTTTCGTCCACACTTCCGACTCTCTGCTTTCAAATCGTCGAGGAGTCGCGCGTAAAAATTCGACCGTGCTCAGCGTATCGTGCGTCGATGCGTCGTCACGCTACGGGACGCCTTGCGTGGCCACGAAATCTGGGCTACGCACGCGCAAATGTACCGTAATAATAATTGTTTCCTTAATTACAACGGTGGCGTGCACGCGTACGGTTCGCTCGTCGCGTTCCCTTCTTTTTTTCCACGAGGATCACGTCGTTCCTAGAATAAACGCTTCCCTTGGGAGCGTTACAATGGCGCGCGCGCTCGAGCGCCTCCGAGAGATCTCAGATGAACGATGCGTTGGATTCCAGGTTGGACAGAGTCGTAGGAATCGAGTTCAACACGTTTCAAATCCCAGAGAGAGGTTTCACTATTGTAGGAATTAACCCTTTGCACTCGAAAGGTGATTCTTGGTCACCAGTTTGAACCATTTTTGGAAAGTCTCGAGTGCAAAGGGTTGAAATGTTAAACTTATTTATAATTGTAGAAAGTACACTTATTGTTGCTGTTCTTAAACTAAAGTCGAGCTCGACACGCGCATCCTTTTATATATTCATTCATAGAAACATTCTCGATTCTTTCGTTACTTTGTTTTCCAGCATGCATACTCGCACGCATACTCTTATGCATAGAGTTTTGGATATTCTTGAATAATCAATATTCTAGAATACTTACAATTACTCGAGAATATTTGCAATCACATCCTCGCAATTATAAACGTTCATACTTCGCGTCAAACACCCATTCTTTCATTTCGTGCACCCCACGCTATCACTTCTGACCTATGTCTCATCCTTGACTCTTGGTTACTTCCTCCAACCTTTGAAACTGTCTTTGAAAAAGCAGAGCAGCTTTCATATTCAGAATTCAGAATTCAACACTTGACGCTAGACTACAAACCACGCACGTGTCTTACTTCGACGCCTACATTTTCCATACTGATTCGTAATTTCAATTCAATATCATTGCACAAATGATGTGCAATCCACCTTTTTTTAAAACGTGTTGTACCTGATTCCTTCACTTTGTTCAACTCAGAATCCAACAAGAAATTGGATAACAAGGTACACGAGTGATCCAAGAGTGCCTTGCACATTTCTTCATTGCATCGCCCCTTTCTGGGGCCTTTTCTAAACATGTGGATGGGCCATGGCGTTGAGGGTGTCTTCGAGCCTAAGAAAACATTATTGTACGAACCCTCAGCTTAAGCAAAAGTATTCTTTAGACATCAATTCTACTGTAATCTTTTTGCCAATTACTTACATTATATTTTTAATGTTGTGGTGCCCATATTAGAGTTAAGATAACGTAATTGTTATACTGAACAGCTCTCGTAGCCAGCAGACATCCTTCCAAGTGTGAAGCATACACAAAGTTCAGGGATGAGCACACAGAGACCCTTTGGCAAGGTGACTCATAATAATAATGATGATAATAACGATAATAATTAATATTATCAGTATCATTTATAATAATTAATATTATTAGTATCGTTATTACAGTGTGTAACACAAGACGAATCATTCAATTCCAACATTTAAATTGACTGATGAATTATTTGTCGCATAAAAACAGTTTTTAATAATAAATTTAGATGTAACAGTTAAACGAGTCACCCTGTACAACATAGATATAGTATTTCAAAAATTTTATCGCGTATCATAACGTTTCCATTACTTCCAGAAATATTTATAGTAATCAAGCAAAGTTTCGCGATTCAATTTGTTTCTGTTATTATGTATCTGTGCTGCGTATAGATATATAATGATAAATAAGAGTAAATTGAGAGGATATCGAATTAATGTAACGCAATTAAAATATAAAGTAAAGATAAGAAGAGCGTTAAGCTGAGCAGTAATGAATTTCCTGGCGTTAGGCGATCACCGTTTCTTGTTCGAGCGTTGAAATCACCGTAAACCACGCGTTACGAGCGGAATTAGATCAACCGTTCTCTCATTATCAAAAACAAAACGGTCGAATTGTCTGAGATCACGCAATAATTTAAGTATCGTATCGCAAACGCAGCGTGGATTAAAATCAGCTGAAGTTAACGCGTGCAAAAGTAATTAACATTCGCCGATAGATTTCAGAATTGCAAAACGATCCGCGAGAACGTGCGCGCGTGTAATTAAAATTCTTCAATGGCGAGTAATTAAGGGGAATTTACATTCTGACGAGGAAATTTTAATTAATTCGGACGTGAACCATCGTTGCAGCTATTAAAGAGATTTATCTCTTTTTTCTTTCTATTCTTGCTTGGTTAATTATTGAAAAGACTTGTCTTCTCTCTCTCTTTCTATCTTTGCATGTTTAATTCGCTTAGTTTGTATTCGTGACTTATTATTTATTATCGTAATATCTTCTCTCTATTTTCATTAAAGTTAACGTCGCAGCAGTTGTAGATTAATGAATAATTAAGGGAATTTATATAATGACAAGGAAATTTTAATTAATTCAAACGTAAACCATCGTTGCAGCTATTAAAGAGATTTATCTCTTTTTTCTTTCTATTTTTGCTTGGTTAATTATTGAAAAGACTTGTCTTCTCTCTCTCTCTCTTTCTATCTTTGCATGTTTAATTCGCTTAGTTTGTATTCGTGACTTATTATTTATTATCGTAATACCTTCTATTTTTATTAGAGTTAACGTCGCAGCAGTTGTAGATTAATGAATAATTAAGGGAATTTAGATATTGACAAGGACATTTTAATTAATTCAAACGTAAACCATCGTTGCAGCTATTAAAGAGATTTATCTCTTTTTTCTTTCTATTCTTGCTTGGTTAATTATTGAAAAGACTTGTCTTCTCTCCCTCTCTTTCTATCTTTGCATGTTTAATTCGCTTAGTTTGTATTCGTGACTTATTATTTATTATCGTAATACCTTCTCTTTATTTTCATTAAAGTTAACGTCGCAGTAGTTGTAGATTAATGAATAATTAAGGGAATTTAGATATTGACAAGGAAATTTTAATTAATTCGAATTTATATCCTCTTTTTTTCTATTTTTGCTTGGTTAATTATTGAAAAGACTTGTCTTTTCTCTCTCTTTCTATCTTTGCATGTTTAATTCGCTTAGTTTGTATTCGTGACTTATTATTTATTATCGTAATACCTTCTATTTTTATTAGAGTTAACGTCGCAGCAGTTGTAGATTAATGAATAATTAAGGGAATTTAGATATTGACAAGAAAATTTTAATTAATTCAAACGTAAACCATCGTTGCAGCTATTAAAGAGATTTATCTCTTTTTTCTTTCTATTCTTGCTTGGTTAATTATTGAAAAGACTTGTCTTTTCTCTCTCTTTCTATCTTTGCATGTTTAATTCGCTTAGTTTGTATTCGTGACTTATTATTTATTATCGTAATACCTTCTATTTTTATTAGAGTTAACGTTGCAGCAGTTGTAGATTAATGAATAATTAAGGGAATTTATATAATTACAAGGAAATTTTAATTAATTCAAATGTAAACCATCGTTGCAGCTATTAAAGAGATTTATCTCTTTTTTCTTTCTATTCTTGCTTGGTTAATTATTGAAAAGACTTGTCTTCTCTCCCTCTCTTTCTATCTTTGCATGTTTAATTCGCTTAGTTTGTATTCGTGACTTATTATTTATTATCGTAATACCTTCTATTTTTATTAGAGTTAACGTCGCAGCAGTTGTAGATCTATGAATAATTATTAACAATGATGACGTGAAATGAATGCGTTTACATAATACAGTGAGGTATTGTGTGTTTTCAATAAAAGTATTGCATTTTTTAAGCAGGAAAATAGATTTTTCTGTTTGGAAATAGAAGAGAGGAAGAAATTTAAAAAAATTGTTGAAATTTTTATTCAAAATTAGCTTGATTTGCTATTTGGAACGAGACTTCGTTCATCTTTACAGTTAGGTATTAAAAAATGTACTTCCTGGTAATACTTAATCCTATTTACATTTCAAGCTGGACTGTTCATTTTAACGTTGCAACTATTAAAATGATTTACGATTGGATTGTGATTTCTCATACACATTTTATGGGTTTACCTAGCGTTTAATTATATTTCTGAATACCTCTCATAATTTTATCGTAAACAATAGATATATATATATGTATAGGGTGAGTCATTTGACTGTAACAGTTACGTTTGCTGGTAAACTGTTTATCGTATAACAAAGCACATCAAACAAATTTTGTTTGACAATGTAATAAATACTTTGACAGTGTTTCATGCAACAAATACTATAATTAATTATAATATTGAGCAATCTGCAAATTTCAATACTAGAATTAACTGAACCATTTGCAAATTTCAATAGTAGAATTAACTGGGCCATTTGCAAATTTCAATAGTAGAATTAACTGAGCCATTTGCAAATTTCAATACTAGAATTAACTGGGCCATTTGCAAATTTCAATACTAGAATTAACTGGGCCATTTGCAAATTTCAATACTAGAATTAACTGGGCCATCTGCAAATTTCAATACTATAATTAATTATGGCAACAAAACTCAATGCTACAATTAATTAGGGCAATCTGTTTTACACAAACTTCTCTATTTTACCTACTCTATGCAAACTAGTTCCATTTATTCACTCACAGTTACCATTTATCTCTCGACAAGCAATAATATTTAAGTACAGACCTCTTAAATGGTCCCACGATGGTCGATTAACGTTTCAACGAGACCGTTTCGACATCTCATCCGAAAAATGGAACCTGTCAGACGTTTCTCACGAAACAGCAACTCGTAAAATCCTTGGCCAGCCAGCTGCCACTGAAATCGCAGAGGCAAATGAGCAGGCGAGAAAACAATGGCTCGTTCGATGGGAACAGTTATGGGAAATTAGCCCCGTTAGTGTAGCGGATTATCGTGTAGCAATGTTGACGCGTTGCTTGGTGTTCGCCTTGGACGACACTCTCTTGCTTTCGACTTTCATCTTCCTTAATTGGTCCCTTGATTTAGAGAGATGTACAGGAAGCTGTCCCGCGGCGACGGAAATGGGGCTTTTTGGGTCACGAAGGAAGAAATTGCTGGCGAATTTTAAGAGCCTTTTTTCGTTCTTTTGTATTCTGACGTTCAGCTGTGAAATCAAAGTCGTGCGAGGTGAATCGAAGGAATGGAACGTGGAAAAAGGGATTTGTTTCACGCTCTGAGTGTTGTAGAGTGTGGTTTACTCTATTGGTTGTTTCTGTAGGTTTATACATATGTTATGTGCATTCTATGGGTCAAATTTTCTATGAACGCGTAGATATTTGAAATTTACTCTTTACTAAAGTTACTATTTAAGTTTTACTAAACTTATCACTTACTGAAGCATGGAAACCTTGCCAAAAGGAACCAAATGTATTCGTATGTAACGTTTAACCCTTTCTGCGTTGTCAAAGGAGCGCTGGGTGATAAGTGATCACCTTAGTGGAATATTATATTTGTCAAAATTTGTTGGAATGATTTATACAATAAATGCATTGAAGTAGTAACGTGCTGATTAGATAATTGCTCTTTTCTTTCTGTTACAGGTGTCACAAGAGAGAAGATATTGGAGATGTTTAAGGGATGAATGAAGTTTAAGGAATGTCTTCAATTAATAGAGCATTGGCTTGATGATTAGGACGACGAGAGGAGAGAAATGAGAAGAGAGAAGAGAAAATGGAACGCAGAAGACAATAGTGCACTATATTATTAATTTTGTACTATTTATATTAATTTTAAGTTGATTACTATATTACATTACACTTTTTAGAGTAATATACTTTAATATACATAATTTTAATAGCGAATGCGAAAAAACATAATATTATAAGTACATCACGTTCACAGCGTTACGAAATACAGTTTAATATGTAATTTATTGTACATTTTATCAATTTTAATGAATAAATTAATTGTTTAAACGTAATGCAACAAGTATTATCATTGTCCACTGAGTCTAGCCACTTCCGCTCCCATTTTCCATGTCAAAGTCCCATTTGTTAATCGATATCTCGAGTTTTTGACTTTGATGATAAGGTATTCGTAATGTGCCATTTCTTGGAAAATGACGTCACTTCCAAGAATCCTCGAAATTCTTGGAAATGACGTCATTTCGTAGAATTCCTAAAAATTCCTGGAAATGACGTCATTTCTTAGAATTTCGAGGATTCTTGGAAGTGACGCCATTTTCCAAGAAGTGGCACTTGGAATACCTCCTCGCATATCATGTTCTCCTAATACAAAGTCCCAAAAATCGGTCGTCACGCTTGAATGAGTCCAGAAAACTGGGATTTCCTGGAAAATGACGTCATTTCTCAGAATCGCCAGAATTCCTGGAATTTCGAGGGTTCCTGGAAGTGACGTCATTTTCCAAGAAGTGGCACTTGGAATACCTCCTCGCATATCATGTTCTCCTAATACAAAGTCCCAAAAATCGCGCGTCACGCTTGAGTGAGCACCGAAAACTGGGATTTCTTGGAAAATGACGTCATTTCCAAGAATCGCCGAAATTCCAGGAATTCTCGATGACGTCATTTCCAAGAAGTGGCACTTGGGATACCTCCTCGCATATCATGTTCTCCTAATACAAAGTCCCAAAAATCGGACGTCACGCTTGAGTGAGCCCCAGAAACTGAGATTTCCTGGAAAATGACGTCATTTCCAAGAATCGCCGAAATTCCAGGAATTCTCGATGACGTCATTTCCAAGAAGTGGCACTTGGGATACCTCCTCGCATATCATGTTCTCCTGATACAAAGTCCAATTTTTCGATCGAGACCCGATTTTTCGACTTTGTATCAGGAGAACATGATGTGTGAGGAGGTATCCTAAATGCCACTTCTTGGAAAATGACGTCATTTCCAGGAACCCTCGAAATTCCAGGAATTCTGACGATTCTGAGAAGTGACGTCATTTTCCAGGAAATTCCACGAATATCGATACGGATACCCAACTTACATCTATTTTAATTGGGTTCAGGGCTGTTTCGACGAGTTTTTTCTCGTTTAAGGACTGGAATTGGTCAGTTTAGGAGTGTTGAACAGGTTTTCAAGCGATTAAACAATTAATTAACAATAATTAAACGTTTATTGTCACTCTCTAACAATGTACAAACTACAAAAGTGTTCCTACAAGCTAATTGTTACAAATGCATGTACAATACATCTTACATGGCTAAAACTTATGTAAATTTGTAAAAAATACACGTGGATTAAACTATCTCCCAGTGTTCTTCTTTATTCTTGCTACAGGAGTTAATGATCACTACTGTAAGAACTCCCAGCTCTCCTTGTCTTAATTCCTCGTGGAACCATGAATTTGGTGGATCCCTCGGGTCTATTTCCAATTAAACACGTCGTGCAACAATGGTCCCACGCCACGAGGGAAGCAAACCCATGGTTCCTCCTCGCTACCGCCAATTTCGAGCATGCTGCAACCCAATCACCTGAGATCCAGTCGCAAATCGTCCTACGACTCCGAATGTCGCCGCGGAACTCCACTTTCGAGGGCAGCGTGGCGATCCGCGAGAACGGTGTTACCGGTTAAACGGGAGACTCGTGGGAACGTGAACAGAACGAAATGGACAGACGCACGAAGAGGGAGGACGATAAGAAACAGAGGAAGAAGTGGAGGAGGAGGCGCACGAAGGTGAAAGAAACAGCGTGTCTTGGCAGGGAGAAGGTCTGGCAGGTGCAAGCGACGAGGATATCGCGATGGCGAAGCAGCAAGGACACGAAGAGTGCCAGCCGCCGTGACTTCCCAGCGAAAGAAGGGATATCCGAGTCCCCACTATTAAATGGCTCGACTCCGACGCGGAAAGGGGAAGCTACATTGGGGGCGGTAGAACACCATCCAGCCTCAGTGCAATTTCGACACTCGTCTAGCCCAGCCAGCGGCTGTTATCAGGAAAGGGTGACCAACTGGTTGGCCTTGGTCGCGTTCGTGCACTGTGGTTCGAGGCGTGGCGGAGGGATGAAGTCCTCGAGCGTCCTGGAGAGCAAAGGGTAAACGAAGCTCGCTGGTCTTGCGAAGAGGAAGAAGTGGAATTGGGTCGTTTGATTGGATCGTAGAGTCCTTTGGGGCAAGGTTTGGAGGATACTGGAGAAGAGAATCGTATCGCGAGGTAAAGATTTAGAGGATGTTCTGAGACCTTTTAGTGAAGAACGTGAAGGACTTCGTATGGGAAGTTTGTTTCTTTTGAGAGAAGAAGAAGTGGAGGAACTGGAAGTTCATGGTGAGTTTTTTACGAAGGAATACTGTACGACAAATAGCGTAGAGCAAGTTTTTTGGAGGAGAGCGTTGAAGTAGAGTCCCTTGGAAGAAGAGTTAGAAGGGTTGGAAGTTGATTGTGAGAAGGGTGCTATAGAAGACAAGGAGGAAGTTATGGTTTATTGAAAGAAGAGCTACGTTTAGAAGAACAATTAGGAATGTGTTGTTGCATATAAAAAAAGCCAATGAAATAAGAACTGGGGTATGTATAATGACACAACCCTTTAATGAGAGTTTGAAGCACAGGGGTAGATTAGGATAGTGCCCTTTAAGAATCCTTTGCACGCTTCCACGATGCAGCAGAAGCTTGAAATCGTGACAAGATAAAAAAAAGTATTCCAAACGTAGAACAATAAACTTGCATCTCTCTCTACAAGATCCAAAAAAAAAAGAAGAAACTCTGAGCCACAAAAATACAGAAGACCACAGCCGTTACGTGAATTGCACGAACTAACCAGCTTAGGCAACGACAAAGAGTATCGCTATTTTAATAAAATTTTACAACCGTCGACAAAAACTCGAGAACAGGAACACGATCTGCCAACAGCACTTACGCGAGGAGAAACTTGTCGAGTAAAAAGGCCTCTAATAAATTCAGCGTGTTACAAAGCTCTGAAGTATATCCACTGAAAGAAGTAGAATCATTTCGCGAGGAGCATTATACCGATAAGTAATCAACGTTCTCTTCAGATCGTGCAAAAAGTGGCACAAGAAGCGTCGCGAGAGGAGAAACAAAGCCACGAGCTTCGTTACCAAACGAGGAACAATCGTGGTTCTGAATGAGAAAGAACTGCTTAGGGCAGCGCTCCAATTGTCGATTTCACGGAAAAGGTCGTAGTGCAGTAGACGGTGAACGAGGCTCAGGGAATTCCTCTTCAGTCAACGAGCTTCCGCGAATTGAACGTTTCCTGCGATCTTACTGGAGCACGAACGAGCCAACAAGGAGTCCACATGGCATGCGAGGCCTCTTTTCGATCGCACGCAATCACACAAAACGCCTATTTATCGTCACCGTGCTCCTCTAGAAACGCGTCGAACCGGAAGTCCATCGCGCAATCGCGTTGATCCTTCGAGTTCGATCGGAACTGGGTCACTGTGCCCACTCGCCATCGATAAGTTATCGAAGAAAAGGCCGAACGAAAGAAAATATTACGCAAACGTACCGATTTTTACGATTTCGCCGATTGTTCGACAATGGAGGATGTAATTGCGGACAAGTTTGAGCTGGATCGAAGGTTGGTATAGAAGGAGGATTAGAATTTGCGATCGAGAGTAACAGATAGCTGAAGAAACGGGACTCGCGTTGGCGAAAAGTAAACGCGTTGGCGGAAGAAGACGAAGGGAAAAAGTCCAAGCGAAAGCGGACGAGTCGTGGCGCAAAAAGGGTGGATTGTTGGCGCTTATGACGCGTGAAACGAGGTTTCAAAGTCGGATGTTGTTAATTTGGAGTCGAGTGCGCAAATGAGATGCGTCTCATGGATAATCCTCGGATCGTACGTTTCCCGGAGTTACGAAGTGTGGAAGATCGGTAATAAACTTGGCATTACAAATTACTCTTACGTGCTTGTTCCTTCGAACGTGGAGGATTGTAGAAAGTTCGTTCTGCTGAGAGGCTGAAGGAAAAGAAGAACAGAGGAAAACTCGCGGAGAGGAGATTGAAACGTTGTTATTTTCGAAGGAGAAGAAAATGTCGCGCGCGAGGTGAACGAAAAATCGACGAGGCAGATTTGGTTCTTCGAGCGAGGGACTGCTTTACGTGGTGAAAAGAAGAAAACGAGATTAACCGCGTGGATTAAGTTGCGTCACGCGGTTTTGTTAAGGAGATACTCTCGAAGAAGAAAAAGGGGAAGCTGTTTTTCAAAGGTTAGTGTATACGAATGAAAACTTTTAAATTTTTCTATCGATTTACGAAAGATGAATATGAGTGAAGTACAGAGAAGATGAAGAAAAATTTGAGACCAAGTAACTTCACTTGTTTTTTAAATATCTCACGAATAAAAAGATTACGCTATCAATTGTTACGCGCCATTAAAGCTACTCGAAGCATGCATAATCCAATGAAGAAAATTAAAAGGTCTTTTACAACAGAAAATAAGGTTTCTAACAAAAGCACAAGAAAACAGGAAACTAGTGCAGAATCGCGACTCTACCAAACGGTTTGCTCCGTTTTCGATTACAGTCCGCACGAAAATGGCGCAAAAACTGTTTGCCGCCATGTCTCGCGAGCGTGCAATCTTTCTGGCCTGATTTTCATCCGTGAAACGCGGCTCGATTATTAAAAATAAAAACGTACGAATCGCGAATCGAGTTGGTGATAATAAATACCGTGGAAACGCAGAGAATGTCAAGCGTTTCAGTTAGAAACGCGTTCCCGTTTCATCCCGTATTCTAATCGGGTCCGCGCGACGAAACGAGAGGAGAAAACACCGATACACCGTTGCGTTCGCGGTTTGCAACGTGTTACTGCAAAAGTAGCAACAACGATCGTCTATAAACATTGTGCAGAGGCTGAATAACGGCATCGACAGCGCGGAATGATAGTGTGTGGGTAGATAGAGGAGCCATTCGATTTTATTAAACGAGGGTCGATAAATTAACGAGTAGAAAGCTTGTTATAGGAAGCTGTAAGCTATCTATTCTATCGCGATAGAAAAGGAAAGCCACTGTAATCTTCTTAGCCGCGTTGCACTTCGAAACGAATCGAAATATTGATTGTACAAAACGTTTCGCGATGTCACAATTTGACCGTTCGATGAATTTCCATAAATTGTTTAGTATTCTTTCTTTTGTTTGTTGTCGTGTTCTATGAACACGTGTAGTGATGTGTAGAAACAAGGAGTGAGTACTTTATTTGGTACAATTGTAAATGCTGTTAATATCTCTGCTAAGCTTTAATTAACCTTTTGCACTCGGATGTCCCCTCTGAGGGGACATTAGCATTGATTAGTGATTACAGAAGTCAAACTTCTTGAGAAATGCGTTTTTCTGAGGTTTTCTATTGAAACAGAAATTTTCTATTGCTGAGAGACGTTAGCGATAGAAACTATTGCTAAATTATTGTTATTTTAGTAAATTTCCATTACTAATGTGTGAGAAGAAGCCAAGTGCAAAGGGTTAAATTCTAGTATCTGGAGATAAATCCCTCTTTTTCTTAATTTAATAATATTTTAGTATAAAGTATAAGATAGAGAGACAGAATTTTATTCTAAAAAGATTGAAAATAAAAACAATATCACTTATATATATTAAATATTAAATAAATTAGATATAATTGCACAAATTGCGAAATAACGTTCCATCTTAATTTTCAATGTTCGACTGCTACGATTTTAGACTGAAAATAACGTCTGCCTTGAGAACTTTTAGCGGAAATATGAATAAAATGTCTGACAAAAAGGCATCGCGCGATTCCAATGTAAAACAGATCGATAAATTCGATGAATCCCACTATTTCACGCACGACTCGTGCAAACGATCCACGTCGAATCGTAAACCTCGATCATGGACCGAGTTTCTTTGATTTAGAAACGGAAGTCCAGCCGACGACGCCAATCGTAAAATGGCGGGCCGCATAAATCGACACAATGCCGTGTCGAAACGAGCGATCGGATCTGGATAAAACGGAACGAGTCCAGGCGACATTCCCTGGAGCGAGTGGAAGAGGAAAACGAGGGAAAAAGCGCGGAATAGTCACGACTCGAAGTAGGTGAGTAGTATGAACGTTGTCTTAGAACTATCGTTGGTCAGAGAATACTTTTAGGAGCTTAGAAAACATCTCGCAGCCACGAACGGAAGTTTCAGCGATAAATTATAGAATTTCTCTCGACCTTTAGATAGATAAAGGCGACTTGGGAATAATTTCTGATAAAATACGGGGCAGAGAGTCTAATAATAATTGAGACAATCGATGGAAAGTAGATCGCGCGGTGGAAGTTTTAAAAATACCAAAAATAACAAATTTGATCATTTGAGAGTTGAACTAATTAACCCTTTGCGCTTGAGAGGCGACTCTCAGTCGCCATGGCGTTTCACACAGCAGCTGGAGTTTTTCATCGACTGATTTTAAGTTTCGAAGACCTACAAAAATAAATTTGCAAGGTGGAATTAGCTCGAGTGAGAATGAAATTAATTTTTAACTGTCGAAAAAGGAGATTAATTGTATTCACAAAGAGATTAGTGGTAGAAAAAATGATGTGTGACCGAAAAAGTCGTCGAGTGCAAAGTTAAGACGCTTGTCTCAAACTCGTTTAAAGCAACTAGAAACGAGTTGTTGTTTAAAGTAACTTCTGTAAAAGTTTTAAGACGATTGCGTGGAAATAACTCTACTATTTTACTTTATATTTACTTTTAATTGCTTGCTTCTGTAATTACTAAATCAGTCGACGTGCATAGCACACTGTTCCACCTTTAAAAATAAATAACATTGCACGTGTGCAGCACACGATTCCAATGCAAGAAATGAACAAAAAAAGGAATTCGTCTGAAAATAATTTTGAACAAACACGGAACATATTTAAAAAAGGGCGTGTTTCGACAATTAGATCATTGTTGAAGCTCTTGAAAAACGTTTAAACCAAAGTTAATCAATGTTTAAAAAACGCATTTGCGTATCACGCGACGAAAGTGTTTTTTCCATTCCTCGAAAATTGGTTCAATGGATCAGTGGATTTATGGAACTATAGGTTAGTGGATGCTCGCGCAACACGTTTTGCCATTTTTTCAAATGCAAACGCGATGGAACGATAGTATAGTTTGGCGAACACAGCTCGGAGAAAATACTTAATAGACGATCGTCATCGAAATGTAAGCCGCGAAGAATCCTGTACAGTCACGATGGGTGCAATCACCCATTTGGTCGAAAGAAATACGATGCTCACGGAGGTGTGCCATTATGGCGATGATAATCGGAGTTTCATGCGGGAAATCGCTGGCGAACGATGCCACGCGTTACACGGAGATGTTTACAAACATTTCTTTTTTACCTCCACGCGCGATGCAATTAATGTTGGGATAATTAACGTGCACTTTCGCGAGCGGCAGATCGTTGCCTTCCTATGGAACAATTTACTCGTTCGTTAGCACTGCGCTCGATTATCGGCCAAAGAGTATTCGACACGCCATTGTTTCGTAACACGCGATCCTTCGATTAGCCGAATTTAATTTCTTAGTTCTCGCAGCGATGTTTACGTGGCGATTTTTGGTACTTAATTAGTCGTTGTTTAATATTTAACATTCGTCATCAACATCTTGCGGTATTTCGATACTTGTCGTTGGTATTTTTTAAAGTTTCGTTTCTTGTTGCATTTTAGTATTTGATACTTTTTGGATTATTTAGATACTCAGAAATTGAGAAGTTTGAAGTGTTTGGAATTTGAATATTTTTGTGGATAGTTGAATATTCGAGTATTCACGCATTTAATATTTAGATATACTTAAATAGACTCAATTGAGTATAAGTATGCTTTGATATTGAATACTTGAATATGTGAATATTTCAGTATTCGATATTTAACTAATTTGGATACTTAATATTTAAATATTCTATATTTGTCTAATTTGGATATTCCATATTTGAGTACTCCAATATTTAGCTGTCCAATATTTTATAAATATTTAGGAATATGCATGCTTTGATGTTAATCTTGAACATTCAATACTTGAACAGCTGAATAATTGGGTTATTCATTATTTAAGAAGATTAAGTACTTACTTGAATATTCGAATGCTCAGATACTCGATACTTGAATAATAAAACACTTAAATTAATAAATATTTGTATCTAAAAAGTATCTAAAAACAAACGAATAAAAATCTTTTTTTACTCAAGTGTTTTAAGTCGATCTTATATATAGCGCAGCTTGAATTCACTTTTGTTTTAAATCTAGTTTCGCAGGAAGTGTCTCCTACTATCGTGCGATCGAATCTACACGATCTCGTGGGAATAAGATTTCTTGAAAACGAGTATTTGTTCTTGCACGCGTGCTCTTACATTCCTTCTGTTTGTCAATTATCGCGAGGAGGCCAATTAGTATCGTCCCAAGGAGCTGGTGTCACTTTTTCCTTCTTCAGGTGGCGTTGTTCCACGTTTCCTTGAAACTTTCGTTCTCATCTCGAACGGTCATCCAGAGTTCGTCGACGTCTCGCTCGTTTTACCATTCACTCGCGAAACGATCTCCCGTTTGCCGACGTATCAGCAAACTTCCGGTCCGTTTCAAGAACGCATGCATTTTTATTCTCGAAACGAGTTCTAATTTTAGTAGCTGTCGCAATGGTAATTAACAAATTTCCTGTTTACGCTTCTGTGATCTTGATTTACATAAATTTACAAACTTTTATTTCCATAACTTCTTTTTCATATTATTAGTTGTACCATTGGAAAAATATGCCATTAAATACTGAATTCCTACTTATGTTTATTCATTTATATTATTTATCGTCGTTAATCATATTCTTCTTTTGCGTGAATATAGATATTCGAAGCAATTCACTGAAAGAGGAGTCATTCGTACAAAATGGTACAAATATTAATAAAATAGCTTAGTAATAGTTTCTACTTTATTAGTACTTTATTGTACCATTGAAAAATCATTATTAATCACATTCCTCTTTCACGTGTAAATAAATATTTCTCTACTCTTCAAAGCAATTAACTTAAAGCAGAGCCATTCGTACAAAAAGGTACGAATATTAATCCAATAGCTTAGTAATAGTTTCCACTTCATTAATACTCTATTGTACCATTGAAAAAATATGCAATAAAACATTATATTCCTATATTTTACTTATATTCATTCATTTATATTATTTATCATTATTAATCACATTCTTCTTTGGCATGCAAATAAATATTTCTTTACTCTCCAAAGCAATTAACTTAAAGAAGAGCCATTCGTACAAAAAGGTACGAATATTGATCCAATAGCTTAGCAATAGTTTCCACTTTATTAGTACTCTATTGTACCATTGAAAAATTATTATTAATCACATTTTTCTTTCGCGTGCCAATAAATATTTCTCTACCCTCCAAAGCAATTAACTTAAAGCAGAGCCATTCGTACAAAAAGGTACGAATATTGATCCAATAGCTTAGCAATAGTTTCCACTTCATTAATACTCTATTGTACCATTGAAAAATCATTATTAATCACATTCTTCTTTCGCGTGCAAATAAATATTTCTCTACTCTCCAAAGTAATTAACTTAAAAAAGAGCCATTCGTACAAAAAGGTACGAATATTGATTCAATAACTCAGCAATAGTTTCCACTTCATTAATACTCTACTCCCATACCAACCAGGCCCATTAAAATAACATTATTTCCGATTTCTATCAATTAAAACCCAGACAACGATTCACCACGTTTCCACCTAAGCTTCCATTAAACATCTTCGAGGCGTACGCAATTCTAATTGCCAGCTAAGTAATAACGGAAAATAGGAAGAATATAATTAACCGAAAACCGGATGCGTGTCCTGTTCGGCTGGTCGAACAATTATTAATATTAAAATAAATACTATTAAAAATATTCTAATTCCAAAAGAAATTATTTGTGCAATTGATCGAAATGATCCTAATATTGCTTAATTTGAACTCGTATTTCATCCAATTATTATAATAGGATAAATATTTAATCTTAAAATTAATATAAAAAAAATAAAACTATTTGCTATATGAAATAAATTGTATGATCATGGATAAAAAATTCATAATATTATTGATAATAAAGATATCAATAAAGGACTTAATGTAAACAATAAATGTTCTAAATCTATATAATAATATTGTTTTAAAAGTAATTTTAAAGCATCCCTTATTGGTTGTATTTTCGTAGCTGCGAAGCCCCGCGAGTTCAAGGTCTTAATTAGCCACGGTCTCGATCCATTTTTCCATTCATCGATCGTCTAATTTCCTGGGAGAACGTATCGACTATCGTTCGGCATGCAAAACAGCTATTTACGAGATCGGCTAGACGACTCGCGTTAGAAGGTTTTCAATCGATAACGGTGCACGTCGCGGAAGCGCTCCCGTTCAACGATACGAGGACGTTGCACTTAATTATTTATTACACGCCGCTGACGTAACCCTCGAACACGGATGGAATTTTGATTCGAACGCCAGCTTTGATCGCTGCTCTTACGATTGAAACAGATATCGCGTCGATCGTTTCGTTTAACCCTTTGCACCCCTTTGACGAGTGTGACTCGACGTCAGTAAATAAAGAAAAAACGAATATAAGTTACATAAATATAGATTTTAGGTCTACGATATTTTAGACGACCTAAATATTATGGATAAGTTACATAAATATAGATTTTAGGTCTTTAATATTTTAGAAAGCCTAAATATTATAGATAAGTTACATAAATATAGATTTTAGGTCTTTAATATTTTAGAAAGTCTAAATATTATGAATAATATACATAAATATAGATTTTAGGTCTTTGATATTTTAGAAAACCTAAATATTATAGATAAGTTACATAACTATAGATTTTAGGTCTTTGATATTTTAGAAAGCCTAAATATTATAGATAAGTTGCATAAATATAGATTTTAGGTTTTTAATATTTTAGAAAACCTAAATATTATGGATAAGTTACATAAATATAGATTTTAGGTCTTTAATATTTTAGAAAACCTAAATATTATAGATAAGTTACATAAATATAGATTTTAGGTCTTTGATATTTTAGAAAGTCTAAATATTATGAATAATATACATAAATATAGATTTTAGGTCTTCGATATTTTAGAAGACCTAAATATTATAGATGAATTACATAAATACGGATGAGTTACATAATTTTAGGTCTTTAGTATTTTAGAAAACCTAAATATTGTAGATAAGTTACATAAATATAGATTTTAGGTCTTTAATATTTTAGAAAGTCTAAATATTATGAATAATATACATAAATATAGATTTTAGGTCTTTAATATTTTAGAATACCTAAATATTATGGATAAGTTACATAAATATAGATTTTAGATCTTTAATATTTTAGTAGACCTAAATATTATGGATAAGTTACATAAATATAGATTTTAGATTTTTAATATTTTAGTAGACCTAAATATTATGGATAAGTTACATAAATATAGATTTTAGGTCTTTAATATTTTAGAAAACCTAAATATTATAGATGTATATTTTTGTTTACAAATTATATTAAATCTTTTAAGTCCTTCGAAGTAAATTTCAGACGAAACAATTGAAATAGTGGGGAATTGCTGACAAGGAAATTGAAAAATAATTCAGAATGCAAAGGGTTAAAATTCTAAAATGATATTTCTGTGACGCAGAGGAATTTTGTGAGCTATTTAATATAGTTAGTAAACAGAATTGTTTGCAAGTAGCAGTCGAGGAACAGTCCTTTGAAGTAAATTTCAAATAAAACAATTAAAATAGCAGAGAGTTGCTGACAAGGAAATTGAAAAATAATTTGGAGCGCAAAGGGTTAAAACCGTGAAATGATTTTTCTATGTCGCGTAGAAATTTTGCGAGCTATATTTAATATAATTAGTAAACAAAACTGTTTACAAATAGCAGTCGAGGAGCTGTCCTTTAAAGTAAATTTTAAATAAAAAAAATAATTCGGAGCGCAAAGGTTTAAAATTGTAAAATGATTTTTCTGCGTCGCGGAGGAATTTTGGTAATCGTGTGACTAATTAGTGGCAAATGTCCAGACAAATTTTGCTTTAAAACAGATACTTCCTACTTCTCTGACCTAGATTCAATAAATATTATATAAAGCGCGTTTCGAGGACGCATTCCTAAGGCAATTCGCTCGTATTTTTCCTGTTTCGAACGCAACCCTCTATCAACGAGTCGTTTGAATAGTGATTAAGATCCGCGGATGAATGTCGACGTTTTCCCAGTAATTTCCCAGCGACCGTGTCGGACTAATTGACTAAGACTTATCATGGGAATTCGTTCAGTCTCGAGCCAACGTTGCTCTACATCCTGGAGGGCAAATCCTGATCTTTTCTTATTTCTTCTTTTCGTAAAAACACTTTGTCCTCGTTAAAAAATTCATATCTGAATGGCGAAGACACGTACATTTCGTGGTGGAGACGAAAATCGTCCCACAAAAAATATTCAAATTAATTACAAATAAAATAATACATTGCTTACGATGAAATTTTAAATTGAATTTTTTATAACTATTTGTAAGTTGGAAAAATTACGTATGTGACGCTGATGAAGGTATTGCTACATCATTTTCTGGACAAATCATTTTTTTCTACTATGATATCATTATTATATAGTTTATATTTACTACAATTATAAAAAATTGTATTTCAAATCCTATTGTAAGCGAAATATTATTTTGTTTATAATAATAGTAGATGCAAGCTGTACAATAGTACTCTGGTAGTAGAAAAAAATGATTTCTACAGAAAATAGGGCAGCAATTCCTCCAGCAGCATGCAACTTTCCCAAGAAATTCCTAATCTCGCGCAAAAAAGCGATTCCACGAGAAATTTCCAGTCGACTCATTTTCTGGACAAATCATTTTTTTCTACTATGATATCACTATTATATAGTTTATATTTACTACAATTATAAAAAATTGTATTTCAAATCCTATTGTAAGCGAAATATTATTTTGTTTATAATAACAGTAGATACAAACTGTACAATAGTACTCTGTTAGTAGAAAAAAATGATTTCTACAGAAAATGGGGCAGCAATTCCTCCAGCAGCATGCAACTTTCCCAAGAAATTCCTAATGTCGCGCAAAAAAGCGATTCCACGAGAAATTTCCAGTCGACTCTCGCAAAGGAAAGAATAGCGTCAAAAAGTCCAGCACGAGAATAAATTAGAGAAGCAATGGAAGCTTGTCCATGACTTCTGAGCAGCGATTGTCGCAGGACGGCACTGCTAATTGTCTGCTCGCGTGTGCGCCTTCTGTTTTCGTTCCATTCCCTCGCAAACGTGGGTCGAAATTGTCTGGCGACAGTGAGGTCGACAGGCGTCGTTTGGCAGCAGATGGGAAAGGTATCTATGGCCGTAAGAAGTGCCGCTATGTCCCACATCGAGCTGCCCACGATTTCTGGGACGGTAGGCACGTTTGAATCGCGCGCGCACCTTCCGGAAGGTGGTTCCTCAGAGAATTGGCAACAATTCAAATTCATTCGCTATTTCATCGACTCTAGATCAGTTTTGAATCTGAACAACATTTCACTAACTTTCTACGGACATTTTGGATTAGATTAATTTGTGGAAGGAAGGTGGTTCCTCAAAGAATTGGCAACAATTGAAATTCATTCGCTATTTCATCGAGTTTTTATCAGTTTTGAATCTGAACAACCTTTCACTAACTTTCTACGGACATTTTGGATTAGGTTAATTTGTGAAAGAAAGGTGGTTCCTCAAAGAATTGGCAACAATTGAAATTCATTCGCTAGTTCATCGACTCTAGGTCAGTTTTGAATCTGAACAACATTTCACTAACTTTCTACGGACATTTTGGATTAGATTAATTTGTGGAAGGAAGGTGGTTCCTCAAAGAATTGGCAACAATTCAAATTCAATTCAACACAATCTTATTAATCGAATTGGGGTGCACAAATCCACCCTTGTACGCTTCTATCAATTATCGAGGAACGAAATCAGTCTTCGATTGTGAGAAATTTCAAGCTACATATTTCTTTGAATTTATCAAAAATCAATATACTTGAAACACTAAACAGACGTTGAAATTGTTTCGACGAAATAATAAACTAGTTGCACGCCTATGAGCAGCATTTTTTTGTTTCTAATTTCCTCCAAGGCAAACATTCGTAATTCTTCAATCCGTATGCTCGAGTTTATTTTTGGATTTATTAGACATGGTAATTACGTTTGCGTTAATTAATTTTTATTATTCAGTCAGGATGCTGTTTAAAAGTGGCAGAACGATAGTGGTGTATGCATATTCAACAGGCCTCTACCTCTGCGATTTCAAGGAAGATATCCTCGAGTTTGCGTTTGAACTTCTTTTTTCACTCATTAGAAATATTAATGAACTCTTGGGATATTGAATACTTGAATATCTGAATATTAGAGTATTCAATATTTGACTAATTAGGATATTCGACACTTGAGTACTCCAACATTCAAGTCTCCGTTATTTTAATATTCAATATTTAAGTAATTTGGGTATTTAATACTTAAGTATTCCAATATTTAGTGCTTAGAAACTTGCATGGTTACATACTCGATGACTCAATATTTACAAATTTAGATACTCATTGGACACATCTGTTTTGTTCGAAAATCATATTTAACGTATACTTTTACCATTTCTGGCAATTAGGCGACTTATATTTCCGTTCAGAACTCCGAACAACGGGACAGAGTTACACTTAATACTTTGTTCAGCCTCGAGCCCCGGTATCGCGTGATCTTTCAACCTCACTTCCCATCCGAGAGCGTCTCTTGCAACTTAGTTTCACATTTGCTTAACGAAACCGTGTAATTTGCAGCCGCAGCCTTATTTTTTTCCTTTTTTTTTCGTACGCACCACGACAAAAGGAAGCAATTAAACGCCTCGATCCTACCCAATCCGCCTGGGACAGTCGACGGGACCGGAAGCGGCTGTCCACCTCGTTCGCGTTGTCACGTTCGCGCGTGCACCTCGTTTCGATTCAATGATTCCACGCACCAGTTTGCCGTCCAGAGCGAGTTTTCCCCGCCAGTTTCGTTTCTGTTCCATCGATTAATGCCAACGTCATTTTCCCACGGGACGTAGGATTCGCCACGGCGCGGCATAAATTCAATCGCGATGATTAGTCGAGCGTGTTGAGCAAAATTGAACGCGACAACATTCGCGAGCGTAGGTGGAGAAAACGAAACTCGATTGCGTTCGAAAGATATAGTAAATTCATTGGAGAAAATGGAAAGTGCGATGTCGACTTTTTGGAAAGATACGACGGAATGAATTAGTAGAGAAAATTATAGATGTAAAGCCTATTTTTTGGGGGTAGCGTATTTTTGAGAGGTTGTAAAGATATATTGGTGTGAAATAATAGAGGGAAATGGAGTTTCTTCTTGTTTCTTTCAAAATACTTTTTTAAAGTGTGTATTTTAAGGTGTAGATTCGTTTACTGGAAAGTGTGAAATTAATTTTTTGGAGAAAATATACAATTGCATGAATTAGTAGAGATAATTATAGTTGCAAAGCCTATTTTTTGGGGGTAGCGTATTTTTGAGAGGCTGCGAAGATATATTGGTGTGAAATAATAGAAGGAAGTGGAGTTTCTTTCAAAATACTTTTTCTAAGTTTGTATTTTGAGATGTAGATTTGTTTACTGGAAAGTGTGAAATTAATTTTTTGGGGAAAATATACGACGGAATGAATTAGTAGAGATAATTATAGTTGCAAAGCCTATTTTTTGGGGTAGCGTGTTTTTGAGAGGCTGCGAAGATATATTGGTGTGAAATAGCAGAGGGAAATGGAGTTTCTTCTTGTTTCTTTCAAAATACTTTTTCTAAGTTTGTATTTTGAGATGTAGATTCGTTTACTGGAAAGTGTGAAATTAATTTTTTGGAGAAAATATACAATTGCATGAATTAGTAGAGATAATTATAGTTGCAAAGCCTATTTTTTGGGGGTACTGTATTTTTGAAAGGCTGCGAAGATATATTGGTGTGAAATAATAGAGGGAAATGGAGTTTCTCCTTGTTTCTTTCAAAATACTTTTTCTAAGTTTGTATTTTGAGATGTAGATTCGTTTACTGGAAAGTGTGAAATTAATTTTTTGGAGAAAATATACAATTGCATGGATTAGTAGAGATAATTATAGTTGCAAAGCCTATTTTTTGGGGGTACTGTATTTTTGAGAGGCTGCGAAGATATATTGGTGTGAAATAATAGAAGGAAGTGGAGTTTCTTTCAAAATACTTTTTCTAAGTTTGTATTTTAAGATGTAGATTCGTTTACTGAAAAGTGTGAAATTAACTTTTTGGGGAAAATATACGACAGAATGAATCAGTAGCGATAATTATAGATGTAAAACCTATTTTTTGGGGGTAGCGTATTTTTGAGAGGTTGCAAAGATATATTGGTGTGAAATAGCAGAGGGAAGTGAAGTTTCCTCTTGTTTCTTTCAAAATACTTTTTCTACGTTTGACAATTTACAATTTAAACGCCCTTTTAGAATTTAAAATACATTAATTATTGATAAATTAAAACAAATATATCAAAAGTAAAATTTCTCACAATTGAAGACTGCGAAGACAGAGAATTACTTCTATTTTCACAGAAATAAACGTTGCGAGTATAAAAAATGTTCAAAAGGAGTAATCTATCAAATCAAAACACAATTTATTTTCTATAAAAACACTTAGAAGTCACAATTACTATTCCTTCCTAGTTCCTCATGAAAATCCAAATACTTAATTTCCTCAGAAGATTTAAAAAATATCCACCACTTTTAATTGATAGAAATCGAAGCAAAATACGATAAAAAAATCGCGAGAAACCATGGACGAATCAAATATCTGGCATACCACCTACCCAAGAATAAGAATGAGACCACACATCGACGTGCTGAGCACTGTCATGCATCTTGTTCAGAGTCTGCATTGTAATTAAGAAACAAGTGGATCAGGAGTGCGCAGCGAGCGCTTCAGATGTTTTTAAAACAGATATTCTACCTGTTCGACGATCATTATCGCGATGAACATACCCCTGGAACCGGTTCCACGGTCTCTGTCAAGATCACAAAGGCACGTCGCGATACTACGCTCGGTTTTTCTCGATTCTAGGTCGAGATTCAATCGCGTGGCAATCGATGTAAAACAAAAAGACACGTAACACCACGAGCGCGATGGAAACGTTTTTCTGAACGTTTCTTGTTCGTCCTCGAGAAAGGAACTCGCGTTTCGAGCCACAGAAATCGTTTACGACTTTTTAAAAATATTTTTGTCCAACATTTTCTTGCACGAACATGTCGAGGAAATAAAATATCGCAGAAATTGAACGTTTCAAGAAGAAGCACACTTTTTGGACTCGTTTTTTTTCGATTATTCGGCTCGTTGTTCCTCCATTTCTTTATTCCTCCGTTTCTGAGACGCCTCGCGAAGATTCAGAACGAATTAGTTCGCCACGGGATTAATAAGCCATGGGATAACAGTTATCCGTGCATAACTAATGGATCGCTCGTTTCACGACTCGTCTCCTGTATAATTCAAGCCGCTTCAGTGGCCTTAGTTCAGGGAAATGTACGGTATTCGATGTTGCTGTTCTCAGATGCCATCGAATTCGGTGCCACTCGATTGTTACTGGTAATATTTCAGAGAACGATGGAATGTTAATCGCGAGAATTTCATCGTTGGATCGATATTAATAGCTGTGTTGACTAGATAACTCTTTGAATCCTTTGACCTGCTTTTAAACACCTTGTATGGAGTGGAATCTTAAGACGAGTCTTGTTTTTTTCTGTAATTTCAATCTTCATGAATTATTTCTTCTCAGAAGCGATAATTTTCATTTCGTATGTATATAGAAGCAGTTATTATAATGTAAAACGTGTGTCTAATATGAAATACGACAATTTTAGGGAACGCTGACATTGTCATTTGTTGCTGATGAACGAATCATTTGCATTCGCCATTTGTTTTAATTAGTATAATATTTATAAATTACCCTGAGTGCTAATGCTACCCTGAGTCATCATTGCGAAGATCCAAGCGTCTATTATTTTTCTTGAAATCATATTTTTATAGTTACCAACACACTTGTCTTCTTAATTCAGTTGTATGAGCACTGAACTATTAAATTAGAAACACCATTCATACCTATAATATGAAGTTGTTGGCTTCGTAGCAAAAATAATAAATATTGTTTAAATTAAATATCCCTGACAGACGAGTATCCTTTAAAACATTTGAAAAATAGAAGATAATCCATATTAGGAAAATTTACCCCACGATTTGGCAATAATATCCGTGACAGACGAGTATCCTTTAAAACATTTGAAAAATAGAAGATAATTCATATTAGGAAAATTTATCCCACGATTTGACAATAATATCCCTGACAGACGAGTATCCTTTAAAATATTTGAAAAATAGAAGATAATCCATATTAGGAAAATTTATCCCACGATTTGACAATAATATCCCTGACAGACGAGTATCCTTTAAAATATTTGAAAAATAGAAGATAATCCATATTAGGAAAATTTACCCCACGATTTGGCAATAATATCCGTGACAGACGAGTATCCTTTAAAACATTTGAAAAATAGAAGATAATCCATATTAGGAAAATTTACCCCACGATTTGGCAATAATATCCGTGACAGACGAGTATCCTTTAAAATATTTGAAAAATAGAAGATAATTCATATTAGGAAAATTTACCCCACGATTTGACAATAATATCCATGATAGACGAGTATCCTTTAAAATATTTGAAAAATAAAAAGTAATCCATATTAGGAAAATTGAGCCCACGATTTGGCAATAATATTCATCGTAAAATGTCAAACGACCAAGGAAACTGCAAGTTCTGCATAAGAAGCGATCAGAAAAATCTCCTTTCACCGATCTCCACCGGTCAGCTCCATTTCCTAAGACGCAACGATAAAAGATCGCGCAAAATTCGTTCGTCGAGTCGATGTTTTATTCATCCGAGCTCGGCTTCCTGGTCGCTTTTTAAAGAACCCTGGCGTTACTCTCTTTAATAAAACGATCCGTACTATCCTTATCAATTCGATTTCCGTGCCGTGTTACATTTTCTCGCGGCAACTTCCGGGAAACGGGAGAAACGCTCGCTGGTAATGGCGGCTGTGCAGACAGATCCTAGCGACGGGAGAGATTTGAACGCGTGGCGTATAATAAACTGTGTCGTTACGGAGAAACACCGATCTTATTCTTCTGCACGGTGCAATTAACTAATCACGCGCGATTTGTTAACGTCGAGATTTCTCAGGGCACTTATGTCGTCGCGTGGCGTGAAACGGTGAAATGAACGGGTGTAATTGAATGGAGGAGTGACTGGCTAAATGCAGCGGAGAGGTTCTTCTTTCGAGCACTGTTACAATAGCCCAGTGAACTATTTCTGCGCCGATTATCTTTGGATCGTAGCTTTTCAAGGTATAAGAATAGCAGGAGTAATAGTTCGAGCTACTTCAAACTCTGCGAGTCCTGCGATTTTTTAATCAAAATTTGAAGTTATGATTTTTGTTTAAGTCTCTGATGAAAGTGATCATTTAATTTTCTAATAGAAACTTTAAGTATTTCACCAAATACTTTGTTTTCAAATTAGTATCTTCTGTCGTTGAATCACGTGTCTTCATCGTTCCAACCATTCGTTTCAATTATTTCTAAATATGCCTCTTCCTTTAGTCCAACATCATTACCTTTGCCAAATTATGGAAAATGTGATTTAATGCTTGGATGCACGCACATTCTCCTAAATATTTTTATTGTCATTCGCATCCCTTTCTCGATGAGGTCCTTGCAATCATGTCTTCTTAAACCCCTAATAACCCTTGCTCTTCAAACCAAAACGTCCACAGAACTATCACTATTACAGCAATAGAAAATTTCCATTTCTATAAAGAACTTCAGGGAATATGCATGTCTCAAAAAACTGCGGTGAAATAATTTTTACCTCCGTAATTACTAATCAATGCTGGTGTCCCTTCAGAGGGGACATCCAAGTATGAACAGAGCCACATTTCCTCAAATTTTCTTCAATTAAAACTATCCCCATTCACGCTTTTCGCGCAAACCCCAAATTCGTAGCCTTTGCAAACATATTTCCTCCACAAAGTCGCCAACATTCCTCTTCCTCCAGACCAATATCCCCATAGAATCGCGTCTGCACTCATCCTCGCCCAATTACAAGCAACATATCTATTCTCGTTGATGAACATCCCCATAGAATCGCGTCCACGCCCATCTTCGTCCAATTACAAGCAACATATCTGCTCTGATCCATCAACATCCCCATAGAATCGCGTCCATGTTCAATTACAAGCAACGTATCTACTTTCGTCGATCAACATCCCCATAGAATGGCGTCTGCGCTCATCTTTGCTCAATTACAAGCAACGTATCTGCTCTGATCCATCAAGATCCCCATAGAATCGCGTCCATGTTCAATTACAAGCAACGTATCTACTTTCGTCGATCAACATCCCCATAGAATCGCATCTCCACTCATCCTCGCCCAATTACCATCAACATCTATTCTCGTCCATCAACATCCCCATAGAATCGCGTCCACGCTCACCCTCGCCCAATTACAAGCAACATATCTGCTCTGATCCATCAACATCCCCATAGAATCGCGTCCATGTTCAATTACAAGATCAATTACAAGAACATCTATTCTCATTCATCAACATCCCCAAAGAATCGCGTCCGCGCTCACCCTCGCTCAATGACAAGCGACGTATCTTCCCTCGTCGCGTTGCATCGCTCAACGACTTCAATCAAGCGTGGACACCTCTCCGCCGCTGCACCCTCGGCGGGGATTCACCCAGTTCCCGTGGAGGTGATCGGCCAAGGTAGTCACGAGCACACGCTTTAGCATACGCTTCAGCCGAGGCGCGCGCCGCGCGGAAGGTTATTCAACCCAGGAGCTGAGATCTCGTCCGCTCGTAGGCAACGCGGTGTATAACGGGTTCCCGATGACTCGTGCATGGAGAGGCGCCTCTCCGCCTTGCCGGATTACCCGGTGGCCGTCCGCGTGTGCACGCGGTGCCCACCACTTCTCTTCAACCTCCTCGAGCCACGGGCTCAGTCAGCCGTGCACCATTGTCGAAAGATAGTCCAGCTGGACGACACTCGCGATCCCTCTGTTCCGCTTTCCGTGTACGTCCCGCGTTCGACGTCGGTTCGAGTTGTGCTTTTCGATTCTCGTTCTCAGTAGTTCGCCACGGTGGTTGATAATCGAGTTCGCCTTTTTTTTTTTTACAGAATTTAGTTGTGCTTCTTTTTTTTATTTATTTTTCTAGTTCTCTTTCTCTTTTTTGCTGGTTACGTGTGCATCCTTTTGGTTTGTTGCGGTTAAATGCGGCCTCGCGCTGAATTTTAGGATTCAGGTAAGACTTGGTGAGGGCTTGCTGAGGGTTTCAAGGGTTGCGTGAGCAATTATGGCGTCATCGTGCCACTATAATTTTGTTGGTGAATGTGGTGGTCGATTTTGAGCAAGAACTGGTTTTTAGGGTTCTTCAGAGTGGAATGCGTGGGCTGGAAGAAATTTATTGATGCTTCTTCTTGGGTTTCTTTCGTGTTTTTTCTGGTTCTAGGGAGGAGGGATTTGATTGGTTAATAGTAGACCAGAGAACTAAGAAGTTATATTTTGATGTCTTTTGGTGTTTGTTTTAAATTTCTGTCTGGTTTTAAAGAATAGAATGTGTGTCGAAAGTAGCACAAGGCTTCCTAATAAGTTTAGTATAATTCAGATTCAGGAACGATCGAGAAGCTTCGTAGACATCATCAATCTAGAAAATTCCACGTATCAAATTCTTGCTAAGCAGCACCACTAAGACGTATATCATCCTTTCACGAAAGGAGGCCTCTTGAAATGTGCCAAAAGACTAGCAACACCGTTTCATATTGCTCCACAAAATGGCAGTATCGAAATGGAACATCGACGCAAGGGGAACACATAAAACGCGAACAATACCACGTTCACCTAAACACGGTCAGAAAACGCATATTATAAAATTCACCACCACGATTACTCCGCCCCAATACCTTCACCCCAATTCTCCTCGCCATTACGATCTCATTCAGTTCCACCACTAATTTTCCATCAATCTGCATCCATTACCCAACGCGACCCAAAACGAAACGAGAGAACAACTCCCAAACGAGCCAGAAAATTCAGCAACTCCCTCGACCTGGAAACGCGACGGAAGAAATGGAACGTCAGCCCTGAGAAACGGTCCATCCGAGGTGGCCACCGTGACGGATGTCGTCGAAACGACGATTTATTCATTCGAAAAGTGTCCCACAGTAACGGTACAGGTGTACGTCCATTGTAATCGAGCCACGATATCCCGACGACGACGTACGATGCGTCTACTGACACGCTGGCCGACCTCTGGCGAGGATGCACCTAGCGCGCGTCTCGTGCACATGCAAATGGCGCCTAAGAAGACTGATAGCCGAGGTGTACCGTTAGCGGACACCAATATCAACGAAAAAGAATGAACGGTACAAAATGAAGAGAGAAAAATGCGCTGCGACGTCGCGGAGGTGCCTTCGAGGTGCCTGGATCGTCGAAAGGGGAACGTGGATGTTGGTCAGACGCTGGTTCGTGTTTGGGCTCTCTCGTCGATGAGGGACGCGATGGAGATGTTGGTGTTTGGTGTTTACAGGCGTTCGTCGTGGTCTTTGGCGGATTTGTCGTGGCTTCTGGGAGTTCTTAGTCGTTTCAGATGTTCTTTGGCGTGCAAGCTGAATTTTTGTATTTGGTGCTGGTTTTTGGGGCGTTGTTTAGGGTAACGTGGAGATTTTGAACGATGGTACTTGGAGGTGTTTGTTAATTCCTTATGGTTCAATCCTAATATTAGGATTTGTAATATTCTTTGGGATGTAATATATCTGTGTGCGTTGGATCATTGGTTTCTTGTATTTTGAGGTGTTTATAATGTTTAGCAATCTTAGATTCTATTTTTTTAATAGCAAAATTAATAAATATGGTTGTTAACCACTGTTTTAATAGTGGTGGACGATCTGGTTGATGGACCATTAATTATTGAAGTATTCAATTCTATACGCACTGCGTTTTCAAGTAATTTGCATTATGTAAAATATAAAACAAGATAGAAATATTATGACCTTGAAAAAAGTGCATCAAATTTTGCAAAAATAGACTTGCTCAAAGAAGATAAAAGCTCCTAAACCTCGAAAGAATAAACAAAGTCTAAGAAAAGCAACGAACTTCCGCAAGAAGAATCCAAATTCCATAAACAGAAAATTAAGAAAAGTTATAGAAATTGTAAAAGAGTAGCAATCTTCGCGAAAAGAATAGAAATTTAAAAAATAAAGGGTACATATATGATGAAATAACGTACAGGTGTTCTTAAAGGAAGAAAGAAAGGGAAAGAGTTCTCCAAAAACGGCCATTTTACATTTCAACACGCGAGCACGATTCGATGCTGTCTTCCTCGATGTCTGAGCAGCGAAAAGGCCGCAAAGTTCCCCATTCCCATTCGACTGGCATCGCGATGTGAACGATCGTAGCTCGAATACGAACGATCGCCTCGATCGAGACCTTCGCACGTAAATCGGCCATCAGGAATTCCCAGCGCGTTGCACTCGAAGACGATCGAACTTCGACGACCACCGTTGCGTCACCCTTTCGCGATTTATCGCATCGCACGATCAATTTTCGATGGACGCCCATTAAATCATTTCGTTAAATGAGTCACATTTAGAAAGGTCGAGGTCAGTTTTCCAAGCGGAACAGACGCGCTTCCGGTTGGAACTTTGCGGCGATTCTATTGATGATGAACGTTCTACGAATGGAGAACAAGTTTTAGTTAGGGGTTGAAGAAAAATACGCGCCCTTAACTCTTTTTTCACGAATAAATGCTTCAGTACGATTCTTCCAAGCCTTTTTTAATTCAGTTTGTTAGTTATTTGATTATTCTTTGGGTGTGAGAGAAGCATAATAAGTAAAAATACCAAAGAGTAATTCACCAAGAATTTTCATCCCTGTGGTTTTTCATTTTTCTTTAGAAATAGAATAAAACTATCTGAAAGGTGATAATAGCCGAGAGTATTAAAAAGCGAAATTACTGACACGAGAAGATCACGTAGGAACACGTTTCTAGCTAATTAAACTAATTCAATGAAATAGTAACTGAAGCACGTATTTGAAAATTGGTTGAAACGTCGATAATTTTCTGTTTGCAGAGCGAAAATGCGGATGAAATTACTGAAGGTCGTGGTGGTCCTGCTGCTGTCAGGATCGGGCGCAGCCAGGCCGCAGAGAAGCGGTAAGTGAGGAAACGTGTTATTGAGGAAGCGAACGGTATCGTCGAAACGCTGTCGGGCGTAAAAATGAAAAGGAAAGGGCGATCCTCGCCGCGAAAATCGAACGGTTCGGTCGTCGTAAAAGTCGGGACGAACTCGCGCGACTTCGAATCGGTTGATGGAAACGTTGCTGGAAGTTTCTCTGGAACTTTCGATAGAGCAGGGGGATGCTTAGTGGCTTTAATCAACCGGGGCACCGCGCAATTACCAAGGTGATTCGCTTTCCAGACCGCTAAAACGCTGAAATTACCACGATACGTAGCGGGCAACCGCACGGGTCGTTTCGCGGAGGTTTACTTTGCGTTTGATGGCCTCTCTCGATCCTAATCGCGACAGTAAAATGTAAATTTAATGACGCGTAATGGCGGCTGCCGATACTGCTCGACGCGGGACAGCGTCGTGTCTTGGGTGGCTGGTTTCCAGATCGCATTTAGATTTGGAATTTCGAATAATATGGATCGATTGAAACTGGGAATTTTTATGGTCGTCGTTTTATGTTTCTGATTATTGGCTGTCGAGTTGGAAATTTGCAATTGGCATTTATTACATTTATCACTAATTAACTCTTAGTCACTAAACTTGCTGTTTGTTATTTTACTTGCTGTTGTTTTTAATAAATTTTCTATTATTAGGTTTGGTGCAATGATCAGAGAATAAATGTCTATCGCGTCAATTGTCAAATATCGATCTTGATTGCGATTGAGTTACTAATTTTAAAACCTTGAATTTCTATTTCCTATCAATTTTTGAATTGCAGAATTGCATGTTCAAAATTGCAAACAGAAATGTTCTGACCGATCGTGCATCGATTCCACTTATTTCTTACAAAATTTCATTTCATAACACGTGAAACTTTCTTTCCTTTTATTGTCCTAACGACTCTTATTTTTAGTGGCCAATTACATCCGTGCAACGTTTCCATCAATAATCATAATCAGCTGATCCTCGACAGCGATTCTCGTTGCAAAACAATAATTGAGGATCCTACAGAATAAATTGCATGCATTGCGATGCAACTGAATATTAATTCTGACACGAAAATGTAGACAACTGATGTCCACATAATTTAAAATATTATTGTTGTATCGGGTATAATTATTACATAACATCGTTAGCTTTTGTTTTATTCTCCATCGCAAATTAAATTTCATTTTTACACACATTTCGTGCCAGAATTAATTTCTCGTTCCTCGAATAGAAAATATTGAACTTGCTGTTCATTTTTCAGAAGGATCGTCTCAAGCTCTGCCATCGAAAGCGAGCCCTGCGGAATGGAGAACCCTGGGCGCGCCGCAGGCCGTTCGAGAAGATAGCAGGTACACGTGGAATTCCGGAAGTAGCACTATTCCGTACACTAACTCATTTCGCGGTAACATCGACCCCTTTCTCGACCGCCACGGCGAGCTAAACGTCGACAAAACGGCGACCCAAAGGTCGACAGCCCCCCAACGCTCTAGATCGAACGATCTCAGATACTCCTCAAAGATTCCGCTAAGAAACTCGGGGAAACCGATCGATAGAGCAACCGTGGCCTCTAATCGACGGATCTCGAGCAGCTTCCGCGAGCAATCGACGAGAACGCGGAATAGTAATAATTTAACCGGACAGAGAAACCTACTCCGTCGCCATTCTACAGTTCAAACGTCCAAAGGTGCCATTTCGGGCAGTGTTCGTAGAAATTCCACGAGTCCCTCGTTAAAAAACTCGGGTCAAAGGTTGAACGTGGGTCACGTTCCTGTTTCGCGTCTGGGTTCGGCTGTTTCGTACCAGAAGAGGGTCAAGTCGAATTCCACGAAGAGTGGCCCTCTAAGAGATTCCGTGCGCGACGTTCCGCTCGGAAGGACGGACGAGATCCTGATGAATAATTCACTGCCAAGTACCTCGGGCCAGAATTCGGTGTTCTCGGGTGAGAAGGAAGGATCTTGGTCGATTCCGGGCGGAACAAGCGTCAAGGTCGAGTCGACGACTCCGTTCGATCACGTAGCGGCCATCAAGAAGATCACTGACCAGCTCGCTTACGAGCGGTCGACGCTAAAGTTGCCTCAGGAAACCAAGAGCAGCGTGGACGACGGTGTTGCGTCGACTCGTCCTTCCTCGAGCCACTTGAATCGCAATTGGAGCTCGAAGCACTCGAACAGGACGAAAATCCGTCGTCCTCCGGGTCATCATCAGAAAAAGAACCAGAACAAGGTGCATTCGAGTAAGATTCACGTGAATAAGAGCAACTCCTCGAAGCCGGACATGAACTTGAAGAACTGGCCGAACGGGGCCATTCAGAACGCTGACGACTTTCATAATTACGATAAGTATACGTCGATAGGGGATGATTTAAAGCCGGACGAGGCGGCGCAGAAGCCAGTCCCACTGAAAAATTCGAGTCTTCACTACCAGGTGCCTATTTCTAGTCCCAGTCTTCAGGAAATAGTGCACTGGTTGAAAATCCCCGCCTTTATGACGAATGGCAGTCACGTGATAGAAAGCGAGCAGATCGACGGTCCGATTAGCGTGGCTTTCGATCCAGTTTACCAGAATCTGGAGCCGAATAAACCCTCCAAACCGAGTACTCTTCAGAACCTGAAGCCTGGCTTTGTGTATCCCCTTCATTCTCCTAGTTATGACGCAGAGAAGATCCCCAACTGGTTAGAAACCGTTTTGCTGAGGAACAAAACGCACGGACCCCTCGTTTACAACCCCCAGACGCAGGTCGCCCAAAACACTGTCGTACATTTAATAAACACGGACCTCAGGAAGCCAAATAGGACGATCGTTGCGTCAAAAGTGCCACCAGGCTACGTTAAGCCAGCTGTTATCGGTCCTCTTGGATCCTCTTCAGGGTCTTTGTCTTCGTCCACTTCTTCGAAGCCTGGCTCGTATCCATCTTCGTTGATTCTTACGCAACTACTCCCTTCTTCTTCTACCACCTCGAAGCCAGGACCAAATGTCCACATAGGCTTCACTTCTTACGAGGAGGAGAACAAGCTCCCCGAGCAACAGAAGCCCCAATCCCCTGTGGTGACTTACGATCAGAGTTGCCCGACTATTTTAATAAACTCTTACACTCGGATCAATAATACCATCCAGAGCAAAGAAGGTTGCAAGGACTTGAACATTATAATCAACTCTCACGTGTTCAATACCAACGTGTACAAATCCACACCCTCCCCTTTAACTGGGAACACCGGAAGTCATCAGACTTACGAAGAAGTGGACAAATACAATCCTGGCAGTCAAATAGATACAAATCCCAATTTGGCTTATCAGCCTGTTCCTATCTACCAAACTAGCTCTTCAGGATACCCTCAGTTACCTCAGAGTGGTTACTACGACCCCCAGAAAAATCCACAGAGCCAAATTCTTCAGCAGAATGACGCTTCAAGCGTCGAGGTGATCCAAGACACTCAGATCAGCATTTCAGGTTCATCGTCGGATGAATCTTTCCTCTCAGCCGAGTCTACCTTCGCGGAAGACGAGGAGGGTGAAGTAGCAAACGATGGTGCCTTGGCACTGGGTTCTCCAGGCGTTGGCAACGACGCGTCAGTCGGAAACTCGTTGGTTCGACCAGCTGTAGCGCCAGCTGTCTCGAGTACAGGTTCTTCAGGCACCTCGCCTGCTCCTCCAGCAGGTTTAATCGCAGGCACCACGAAACCAACTCGTCCATCCGAGGACGACAACGACGACGACTACGATTTGTCACCCACTGGTATCATGGACTCAATAACTTCCGTGTTCACGTATTTCACGTTCGTAAATCCGCTGCATTACGGTTTCTTCAGCCTGGCAGCTGCTCCTTTCACTGCCCTCGCAGCTGGACTGCTCGGTATAGCTACTTTCCTCTTCCCATGGCTGTTCCCCAGTTCCCTTGGCTTCAGCAGGTCTAACAACAGCGAGGAGAGCTTCTGGTCTAACCTCGAGGGGGTCGTCAGGCAGGCTATGGATAAGTATGGCAGGGTGAACGAGTGGAAGAGCAAAAGGAAGAAGAGGAAGAGATGAAGTGCCGTGGATCGTTGAGTCTCGATTCTTCTCGTTTCTTTCCGATGATTTGCAGGTTAGAGTTCGGGTAATTTGGCGCTGGTTTAGGGATTCGTGGGTTGGTACAATTGAAGTGGTGGCGCCACTGATGGAATCATACGGGTGTCAGAAATACGTCGTATAGAGGGTGGTTCGAGTATAATATTCCTTAAAGAGGAATTGATAAGAGACGCGATTGTTAAATCAAACTGTATATCGATATTCGTCGCACAGTTAATTGAGGATTTTTTATGGTAGACAATTTTAGACGCTTCAATAGTTTTGGATAGCCAAGAAGATGATCCTGTTCTATTTATTTTCTTTGCGAATCATCTGACGGGTAACGGGTCTAGATTAGTATTTAGAAGATAGGAAACTAACACCTCGCCCAGCAGTAGCTTTAAAACCGTATCGATAAGTAAGTATAAACGAGTATTTTTAGTGACACACATACACACATGCACACCATTCGAACAGTATTACAGATGTACTTACGCTGTACTTTTAGTGCTAACTGCTTAATCGAACTAATTATTCCATAAAATTTAGGGCATTTCTAGTGTTTGTGCCAGTGAATTGTAATTGAAATAAACCATTCGAACGAATAAATTTGCATTTTTCTTCTCTCTTACTATTATTATTATCGATCGTAGAACATAGTTGTCCTTTTGTATTCCCAGACTTCCTGGAACAATGCAATCCCTACCCAGAATAAATCGTTCCAAACGAATACAATGACCATAAAAAAAAGAATAGATTTTTTCCATAAAAAATAATTAACAAAAGATCTTGTCTGAAAATTTACAGATACACGAAGGTAAGGAACAGCCATGAATTGATCGTCCCGGTCGAACTCATCGAACTTACTACCAACCTATATGTTATTTAATTAACGTAATTGAAAATTGACTTAACCAAACGATTTTTTTCCAGTATTCAACCGAACGAGACGCAGCGCCACGTGAAAAACTTTCAGTACATGGACCAGTCTTTAAGAACGCTGGCCACTCAGCTGTTAAACGTGAGCAACCACGAAGCGCCACCCGAGATCCTCGACAACGTGATCAAGAAGCCCAATGGCAGCCAGAAACCGATAGAGAAGAACGAGGTCACCTCGATGAAAGAGATAAATGTGAACAATGGCCAGCCTTCCAGCGTTGGATTTGGAAGGCCTGTCAATTCCAAGTTTGGCTACTTCGAGACCAGTCATCCTGGTCAAGCCATGGCCATCACGGAAGAGGAACTCGAGAGGGAAATGAGTTCGACGCGTTTGATGACCGCTTATAAAAATCAGGCAACGACCACTGGTGGGATATCCACGTGGATCCTTCTGAATCCACCGTCCACGACTGTGAAGACGATAGAGGCGGAGAAAAAGACGAAAGCCCCGTCTGAAACGGAAGCCAAGATGACTGTGAGCCCAACGACCTTGATGGAACGAGTGGAGACCACTGAAAGAGTGATCGAGAAGGCTACGATGCCTGTTTCCACGACAACAGTTACGGAGGAGCCGTCGACTACTAAGAAGTTCGTCACGGTGACCACAAAGAAGACGACCGAAGCGAAACCAGAGAAGACTCCAAGCACAGAGAAGATGGAGTCCGTTCCGACTACTACCGCGAAGGTTCCACAGACTACCATGACTGTTTCTGATAGTAAGGAAACTACCATCACCACGAAGAAGGTTCAGGTCGTAAGAACGACGCCAAAGCCTAAAATAGTTACGATAAAGACCACGGTGCTGTCTAAACCACCCGGTTCCAAGACTCCCAGGCCTAATCAGCAGAACAGACCTAAGCCTCCAATGAGGAGGACCACTGTCAAGCCAGATATCGCGAAGAATGAGAGTATTTCTACTGGCAAAGTGGAGAAGGTTACTTTCAGGCCAGTGCAGATGATCACGATCCCTAAAAATAAAGTGGACAGCACTGAGAAGCCTATGTTCGTGACCAAGATCAAAGCGTCGATCCTGATGGAGACCCAGAAGACCACCACGCAGCCTTCTGTTCCAACCACGACTAGCTTCGAGGCTACCACCACTCCCAAGCTGAGTGCTGCCAGCAGTGAGCTTGCAGCAGTTCCTGTGAAGCCCAAACCAATTGGTACCAAGGTGAGCAATATACTGAAGGTGCAGCTGAAGAAGCCTTTGGACGAAGCGACGAAGATCGAAATAGAGCCCATCAAGGTAAACGCTCCTGTGTTGAAGATCGAGAAAGTGGAGAAGGAGGACACCAAAAACGAAGACGCTGAGAAAGAGACAGAGAGTCTGGACAACACTAGGATAGACTCGATGAAGTTCGACTTCAATCCCGAGTTGACCAAGTTCAACGTGGACACTGAAGTCTCTTCCTCGTCTTCGACTAGCACCACACCCTCCACGACGTCCACTTCGACCACCAAGAGGCCCAGAAATAACTCCAAGAGAAAGAAGAACAAGGGTAGAAGAAGGAAACCAGCCACTTCCACAACCACGACGATCTCGCCCTTAGTAGTTAGCTCCACGATGCAGGAGTTGGTAACCGAGGAAACGATCATCGAGAACGGAATACAAGAGTCGAAGATAGTTCCCGAGACCAAGCTAGCCGGTAATGGAACGAAGACGAAGAAGAAGCCAGCTGCGACTCCTATCAGCATGCAGATTTACAATTACCTTAGTCGAGAAGTGATGCCAAGCTTCGGTGTGATGTCCCTGGTGGGACTGGGGCTTGGTCTGGCCTCCTACTTCCTGTATCCGTTCGGAGGGACTGTAACCAGAAGGAACTACGAGGTCGAGCCTAAATACAAGTACAATTTCGACGAATATGGAGGCAACTACGGACAGAACGAAGAAGAGGTTCTGTCCAAAGTTCTTCAAGGTATGACGTCCGATGAAATGAAGTACCCTGGTCCAAAGGACTATGACAACAATTACTACAAATATCAGCACTACGACGGAGGTTACAATCCTCAGATAACGAAGAAGAGCGATCAAAGATACCCTTCGTCTTCCCCGATGTATCGTCCGGAGAACACAGCCTCTGTACTCAAGTATAAAAATAATGACTATCGTTACCCTGACGCGTCCAGTACTCCAAATTACTATGACAGACCCAAACACCCAGAGTACGTGGTTGGGTCGGTCGCTCCTGGCTCGGTTAATCGACAATTCGTCGTTGGAAGCGTTCCAAAGGACTATTCACCATACGACGAGAAGATCCCGTCTCTGTCGACCACGGGAAAGCTGCCAAACGGTTACGAGCCGACGGAAAGTGTCCAGGTGCAGTTCGATCGTGACGCAAATCAGAACTTCAATTATCCACTTGCGCCTGTTCAGAGCTACGGTCAGACGCAGACAGCCAGACCAGAGGAGACGTACGAGGAAGTAGAAATTACGCCCACTGCTGTTGCTGTGGAGCACGGACCCCGATCTCTGAGGAGCAAGAGGTCCCTTCCAGACCCACCTCTCACGCTTCTATCGAAAATCTACGGTTCCAGACGAAAGAGAGACTCCGTGATTCAAATAATACCCACGAAGAGAGAGCTGGAGGGAGAACAGAAGGAAGAGGATCTGAGTAACGAAATCGTCAACATCATCGACTCAGCGCTGCCTGAGGAGGACTACGCTAACGCCAAAAAGAAGAAGAACAAGTTCACTGAGGAAGACTTCCTGAATCAACGAAGGAAAGAGAAAGAGAAAGAGAAACAGAAAGAGAAAGAGAAAGAGAAGGAGAAAACTCGTCTGAAAGCAGAGACCACGACGAGTCAGAACTCAGAGACGAGCATAGCCACCAGTACGGAACCTTCCGTAGTTTCTTCAACGATGAAGGCCACCACTGACTCCTCGACTTCCATAGAAATGGACACCACGGCTACCAGCTCGAAAACGACCGAGCAGAGCGACGCTGAGTCAACTGAACCAACCACGGAGAAACCGACTGAGTCGAACGGTTACAACTTCTTCAACATCGTGAAGAAGATCGCTGAGATTAAGTTCCGACTTGGACTGACGATCCTCAAACACGCCAGCGAGGGTTTCGCCAGATACCTCGGCCACGTGCAGAAGAGGATCAACGGGGAGGAGTGAAGGGGCTCCATCGAGCTTTTAAACACAATGGACTCGAGTGACGAACGCGACTTATAGCCGTCACTACGTCTTAGCGTACGCCTTCTCTTTGAGCGTGTCAGAACCGCGTTTCAGCCGGAAATTCGTTCTGTCCTGTTGGTTTCTGAGAGTTCCATGGTGACAGAGTCCGTTTTGGGAGTACTTTTGGGTGTCTTTCTGGGGTTACACTGTGCTGGACACTGAAACATCTTCCTGTTTCTTCTTTTTGGGAGAACAAACGTGCTCGTTTTAAAGAGGGTAGTCTTGGTCGTTGAAGAAGACTTATATATGAATTTTATTTTTTTGGGAAAAGAGAAAGAATCTTGCAATGGCATACTACTTACAAAAAATTGGCATCTTGTACTTTTCCAAGTAGAAAAAGAAGAAATGGTGAAGATATTTTGGATCTTAAGGTCGGAAAACTCACCCCCTGTTAATATAATACTTTGACGATTGAAAACTATTATTGCTACACGTTTTAACCGCATAAATCTTCGTACTTTCAATTATTGCTATTAACAACAGTCTGGTTGTATCTATTTATTGATTGTTACTTATTTAAGTATTATTGTTTAAATTTTTAACGCTAATTGGGACTAAGATAAGAAGAGAAGGATCGTTCAAGGACAAGCTTTAAAAGTAAATCTAAGGAATAGGATTTCTCGCGTGGAATGCAATTTCCGTAAAAAAAAAAGCCAGATGCATTCTGAGAATACTTTTTCGGAACCACAGGAGCGCTCGTTACGTGATGAGAGAGAGGTTTTGAAAAACGTCCAGCGAAAAATTCTATTTTTTTATTCTCCAACTGACTCTTTCGCTCTTCGACCATATCTTTCGTTGATACTTATATCCGTTTTATTAAGTATTTAAGCGAACGGCGAAATGTAAAGTATGTTATAAATAAACGTATAAATAAATAAATAAATAATAAATAAGATGCGTGTCTACGTAATATCCTGACACGAATTTATGCGAATATACGAACAAATCTACTTTCTCTTCCTGCACGAACACCTTCGATATTTTATAACAGAAAAAAGAGAAATGAAAAAAAAAAAGAAACAAATAGAAACGTTTAAAACGAATACTTGAAGCTATAAGTATAGATCTATCCTATTTGAAACCTTCTGTTTGAAACCCTAATTTACTAATTTAATTTTCGTATTTTCTATTGGAAGCCCTCTTCTTTCTCTCTTTCCGGTTTTTCCCAATTCTTTTCTAAAATTTCACCCCTTTCCACATACTTTTATTCCCATTATCATGTCTCTAAATTAATCTCTTTATCTTAGCCTCGTTGCACGGATCCGAGATTCATTTTTGGGAACACGAGAATTCGTAACTGACTGAACGTGATCGGGCAGTCTCAATCCGGAAGCCATTAGGTCCCTCTTTCGCCGGCCAAGCATCATCGGTATCATCATCGCCATTGTTGCCGGTAGTATTCCTGCGGAGGAGCAAATTTACTCCAACGGAACCACTGTCTTTGTTAGTTTCTTTGCAATTTGTTAGTCGCTGTAAATGGCCCAAATTCCAAGCTTTGAAATTAAAGAAATGCTCTCCAATAAAACCACTGTCTTTGTTAGTTTCACTGCAATTTGTTAGTCGCTGTAAATGGCCCAAATTCCAAGCTTTGAAATTAAAGAAATGCTCTCCAATAAAACCACTGTCTTTGTTAGTTTCACTGCAATTTGTTAGTCGCTGTGAATGGTCCAAATTCCAAGCTTTGGAATTAAACAAGTGTTCTCTAATGAAACCACTGTCTTTGTTAGTTTCTTTGCAATTTGTTAGTCACTGTTAATGGTCCAAATTTTAAGCTTTGAAGTTAAACAAGTGTTCTTCAATGAAACCACTGTCTTCGTTAGTTTCTTTGCAATTTGTTAGTCGCTGTGAATGGTCCAAATTTTAAGCTTTAGAATTAAACAAGTGTTCTCCAATGAAACCACTGTGTTTGTTAATTTCTTTGCAATTTGTTAGTCACTGTGAATGGTCCAAATTTCAAGCTTTGGAATTAAACAAGTGTTCTCCAATGAAACCTCTGTCTTTGTTAGTCGTTGTGAATGGTCCAAATTCCAAGTTTTGGAATCAAACAAATTTTCTAGAATGAAACCTCTGCCTTTGTTAGTTTCTTTGCAATTTGTTAATCGCTGTGAATGGCCCAAATTCCAAGCTTTGGAGGAAACAAATGTTCTCCAATGAAGCCATCGACTTACCGAGTCGACAATTTCTAAGAACCTTCATAACTGTTAATCGGTTAATTAAACACAGTTAATGATCCTAATCCTAATCTTCATTCTTAATCTGCCAACTTCCTTTAGTTTTAACTTCATAATTTTTGTTACACGAGCAATATTAAATAAAACTTCAAGCGATAAACTGATTTCTGTTTAGTTTCTTCTAAAATTCTACTTTAGCTATTCCTCAACATACTACTTTTAATGCTACGTCTTGATACTACTCTAATAGCTCTAATTTCTACAAAAAAGCTTTCGTTTTGCATTAAAAAAAGCTCTATTTTGTATTTGAAAAATGAACAACGTGTGAAAAAACTTACCAGCACTGACGGCAGCTAAGACAGCAGAGCTGGATGGCTTATTTCCCAACGTATTCCTGATAGGTCTCCTCTTCAGAATCGCTGGCAGCATCGGCAGTGTCTGCTTCTCCAACTCGTACTCCTTTCGGCTCTGGTCCACGCTCTTGAAGGTTTTCTCCACTTCCAGGAGGCCTCCGTGTGATGTGGTCGTGTTCGTGCCATTGATCGACGGTAACACCGTCAATCTAACCTAGGTAAACGATATTTCATCGAGCGACTGCTGGTTTTTTTGCAATCGAGTATTTATGAAACGTTACGCAAAAAAAAAAAGAATTATTCCGTCACCATTTGTCTTCTAACATTTTTTTCTGGAAAAAGAGGAAAGTAGAGAACGAGATTCGAGTGCAAAGGAAATAATAGATAATTGTTTTTTATTCGAATCTCGTTTCTTCTATTGAAAAGCTTTCAAAGATCAAATAGTGACAAGTCACTTTTTTCTTTCTATTTTATTTTTCAGTGGCTAAATCTCAGGGATTTATTTGCGAAGATTTAAGGGATTACTCAGGTTCGATCGATGAATGCGCAAACGATCCAGTTGTTCCCTTTCCGATTACGCAATTTTTTAAATAAATTCATTACGAACGCTGAACTGTCACGCGAAAGTAAAAGAACGACTCTTTCGACATTTGGTGAATTGTAGTGGGATTATTGGATGACTTTTGTCTGATTAAATAATTCCCTTCCTATTTCTTAAGCCAAAAATAAAAGATCGGATAGTTACGTTTCAACTAATGTTCTCTACAATTAAAAAAAAGAATTCTACTACAAAATCTGAAAGACAGTACCATCATCTGAATAAAATCTAATAAGCATTATACTTTCTAATTAGTAAAGTTGTACTTTGTACTATTAAACTAGTACTTTTTAATCTTTAAGAATCTAATAAAGAAACATTTCTTGGCATACTTCCAACATAAAATTAACTACACAAGCTAACAAACATTTAAAAATAACCATTTCTCTCAACAGTCACATCCAACCATCCCAGAGAAAATCAAACCCTATCAAAGTTACTTCAAAAACTTCTTTGATCATCTAGCCTAACCTGTCTTTTCGAAGTCATCACAGCAATGGCTGGATCAGGCGCTTCCGCTTTATTAACCAGGCCCTTGGTCGCGTTCTCCATTGGACCAGCTGTGTCTATCTTCATCGACCTCTGTCTGGACTTGGTGTAGCCTCTGTTCGTAGACAAGAGCACCCATTGGCCGTCTCCATTCCCAGGGTAACTCTGCGGAAGGTTGTTGACGTATTGATACTGCGAGAAACCTGGTCTCTCAGTCGTGGGTCGCGGACGATCCTCGTATTTCGTTGGGAAATCGTGCCAATCGTTGCTCTCCTCCCCCTGATTTTTGTCTGGGTACTTGTCCAGGTACTGGTAACTAGGTTTCGTAGGCTGAGGCCTGTTCCAGTTGTTGGGGAAGTTCGCTGGCCGATTATCTGTAATTATATCACCGTTTGGACGATTTGTGTACTTGTTCCAAGATGGACGTTCTGGAGGCCACTTCTGTGCCTGGGTTTCTTCTGGTTTCTCTGTGTAATAGGAAGGTCGAGTCGTGGGCTTCTGCCAGGGTTTCTCGTTGGTGGTTTCTGGCCAAGTTGGCTTTGGCTTTTCGTACCTGCAACAGAGTTTCAGAATGTTATTTTAGAGGCGTTGTTATAGAGGAGGAAGAGATAGAATTCTGGTGACTTTTTAGATGGTATGGTGACAACCATAGTCGCGTCGCAGAGCTGAAATATGTAGTTAACCTTCGAAACGAAGAGACAGTAAATAGATGTTTCGTATTCTCAATTTTCTCTTCGTCTTCGAGGGTTAAAAGGGATGTTTTTAGGAATTTCTCCCTCCTTTTCGTCATCGATTTTAGGGGGTCGAGTTTAGTAAAGTGAGGGAAATGAGTCTTCTCTGAGTCTTCGAGGAGTTTACGCTTATCGTCTGCGATTATATATCAGCTAGTTTCCACACATTACATTCTCAAAATGGTAATACAAATGCAGATTGGGGGTTAACTAAATGAGAAATACGAGGGTTGACGATCGTGGTGCTAAAAATTAGTGATGCATACATTTCTTAATAACACCCTGACACCCTTTTATTCAGACACAAATATATTTGTGAAACGTAAGAAAAATGTTAAACAATATTAGGAACTACAATTTTGAGAACTAGATTTTGTATACCAGAGAGTTGAAGTTAAAGTATAGCTTTCGTTTGCTACGATAGTAATTTCGATTAGAGGAACAATGCAGAAAAGAGAAAGTGAACAACTTAATTATATGAAATCGTAGGCAATATTACCATGGTTTATTGTTGTCGTAGATTGGCCTGACTGAGTAGTCCGAGGCCCAAGGTTTCCCAATGCTTGGCTTCTCCCAAGGTTTCACTTCCGGCCATGGTCGCTGGGTACTGGGCGTTTGCGCCTGCCATTTAGAAATTTTGCTTTTGGACCATGGAATCGCTTCCAACGTGACCCAGCCATTTCTGTCTTCGTGCGAATTCGCTCCGTAATACTTGTTTCTCTTCAGCGTGTCGTTCAAGGCTTCGCTTATCTGAAAGCACAGAAACATTGTTCGCTGCAAAATAATGGCGCGAAGTATTTTATTAGCTTCCATTAAAAAATGTAATTTACACGCAATGCACTAGAAAACAATTAAATTTTCTGCAAATAATACCTTAAGTAACAAAATACTACAATTAACCCTTTGCACTCTTCGTGCTCCTTCGCAGCCTTTTGAGAAATGCATGCTTCCCTTAAGTTTTCTATTAAAATGGACATTTACTATTGCTGAGAGACGTTGGCAATAGAAACTATTACTAAAAATAGCAATATTAACATAGAAACTATTACTAAAAATAGCAATATTAACATAGAAACTATTACTAAAAATAGCAATATTAACATAGAAACTATTACTAAAAATAGCAATATTAACATAGAAACTATTGCTGAAATAGCAATATATATGATACGTAAGTAGCAATATTTTAGCAATAATTTCTATATTAATATTGCTAGTTTATCAATAGTTTCTATGTTAATATAACTATTTTAACAATAGTTTCTACATTAATATTGCCATTTTATCAATAGTTTCTATTTCTAGACCCAAGAAGGAGTCCAGTACAAAGGTTTAAAGAATCCAATGACCTTTCTTCCACCCACGAAACTCTTAAAAATGGTGACTTACCCCAGCCTCGGTGGACGTAGAATTCTCAGTGCTCTCCTCATTCTTAATACCTTGATCATAGCTGGTGCTGGTCGACTGAGTGGTTGGATCATCCACCTCGAGAGCGAGGGCGTCGACAGGCTTGACGACCCTGAATGGATATCTCTGGTAGTTCTCGGTGCTGCCCTTGATCTTGCTGGCGTATTCCTCGAGGAACTTGTTCAGCACGTCTGGATTGAACGTGGACGTCTCGAACGCGTCCTCAGCCCTCGAGAAGCCATTGATCATCCTCTGGCCGTTCTCCTGAAAGGTAGCTTTTGTTTCATCGTGCAACGGACTTGGAGTAACGGTGATTGGCTCGACGAGTACCCTAGAGCTCTCCGCCTTCGTCTTCAACAGCTCGGACGAGTTCGTCCTCATCTTCACGTAGTACCTCGTGTCGCACTCCGAGCCTCTCAGGGTCAAGGTCACCAGGAGCAGGAAGATCGCTCCCCTCGCCGCCATCTGCAATGGACGAGGAAAGGAAACTTGTACACGCTTGCACTTTCGTAACGTTTCCAGGAGGTCTGCCGACTTTTTCACTGTCTCGTTATGTTTCTGGTTTGTCTGGTTCTTTGTTGTACAGGGAGTATTAGAAGAACAGTTGTCTAAGTAAAAATAGTTCTATGGAAACTCTAATGAAATCCAAAACGTTTTTATGAAATAAGTTTGGGTATTCTGATTGAATGTTATTGCGTTTTGTGGATCCCAGTACTGTAAACTTTCGCTGTACAGGGTGATACAGAAGATTGAGAACTTATTGATTTCTATTTTTTGGAAGTCTTGTAGTGCAAATGTTAATACCACTGGATTTATAAATTTAGAAGTTGTATAATGAGACATATTTGGTGATAAATTGATAACATAGATACCATAAATTGGTGGCCATTTGACCGTCATCAAGCATAACAAACAATTTTTAATAACATCAAAAGCACAGACGTATAACCAAAACAACCCTTTCCATAATTTACAAGTACAAAACACTGATATAAAAAATTCTCTATGCACTGGTTACAAGCTAAACTATTCCTCCCAAAAAGAAACATTGGTCACGCAAAAATGGAATTGGAACGAGGACAAAACAAATGAACGAGTTTCTCCGTTAACCCGTCAGCTGTACAAAACTGTACAATTAACCCGAACATTTTCTACATTTCAAACAACATCGTTCACCAGGAAATTAAACCTCCAACAAAAGCACCAGTTGTAATCCATCCAGAAATACAAGGAAATAGGTAGACAGACAGAGAAAAATCGGTCGAAACGACGATAAAAGCAGGTTACAACATCAACAACATCGTTCACCAACAAATTAAACTCCCAACAAAAGCACCAACTCTAATCCATCCAGAAATACAAGAAAAGAAGTAGATAGACAGAGGGGGGATATGAAAAATTAGACGAAACGACGATAAAAGCAGGTTACAAACATCGTTCACCAACAAATTAAATCCCCAACAAAAGCACCAACTCTAATCCATCCAGAAATACAAAAAAAGAAGTAGATAGACAGAGGGGAGAAATGAAAAATTAGACGAAACGACGATAAAAGCAGGTTACAAACATCGTCCACCAACAAATTAAATTCCCAACAAAAGCACCAACTCTAATCTATCCAGAAATACAAGAAAAGAAGCATCTACTTCAGACAGAGGGGGGATATGAAAAATTAGACGAAACGACGATAAAAGCAGGTTACAAACATCGTTCACCAACAAATTAAATCCCCAACAAAAGCACCAACTCTAATCTATCCAGAAATACAAGAAAAGAAGTATCTACTTCAGACAGAGGAGGAATATGAAAAATTAGACGAAATAACGATAAAAGCAGGTTACAAACATCGTTCACCAATAAATTAAATCCCCAACAAAAGCACCAACTCTAATCTATCCAGAAATACAAGAAAAGAAGTATCTACTTCAGACAGAGGGGGGATATGAAAAATTAGACGAAACGACGATAAAAGCAGGTTACAAACATCGTCCACCAACAAATTAAATCCCCAACAAAAGCACCAACTCTAATCCATCCAGAAATACAAGAAAAGAAGTATCTACTTCAGACAGAGGGGGGATATGAAAAATTAGACGAAACGACGATAAAAGCAGGTTACAAACATCGTTCACCAACAAATTAAATTCCCAACAAAAGCACCAACTCTAATCCATCCAGAAATACAAGAAAAGAAGTATCTACTTCAGACAGAGGGGGGATATGAAAAATTAGACGAAACGACGATAAAAGCAGGTTACAGCACGACACTGACCGTTTCCGTAGATCTCCGTCCAGCTTCCTGGCGACGACTTTCGATTGCACAGCCAGGCAGCAGCCAACGATCGCTTAGGTGAACCGGATGACCAAGGGCGGCCAGGGACCCGTTAGGAAACCGCGAAGACCAACCAACGTGAACCAAGTTGCTGGTGAACCGCGCGCTCGACCTCCGCTGTTCAAGGTCCGAGATGGCTCTGTCGCCGAGACGTTGCCCTCGTTTGCTTTTAATCCAGGTCCCCACTTCCTGGGGACCTGGTCCATTTTGCGTCTCGCTCCTGGCTAGGCGCTGCCAACGGATCGTCCGCTCGCACGCGCGCTCGCCTCGTCACCTGGAGAACGGTCCGCCATACTTCTCCTCTCTTCCTATTCCTGTTCTTGCCCGCTGATAATTGTCAGCTGGGTTTAACGCGGGTATTCGGCGAGCAGATTGACACAGATCTTCGTCGCTCACATACGGATCAACGATTGGCTCTTCCTCGCTTTTATTTCTCGTTTTCCCGCGTTTCTTCGCCGAGGACGAAGCCGAGCAGACGCACGGGGAGGCTCTGCGTTTGGTTGGTCTTTTCTATCGGTAGCGAAGTGTGCTGGTCGAGGTGATCGCGATTCGAATGGTCTGGCGATCGAATTGATGAGTTTAGTGGGATTTGGATGGTTGGTTATGTAATGTTCGTGTTAAATTTTGGTCTTGAATTATTTTTGAAAGTATAATGGATCTTTTAAGTGCCTCAAATGTGATTTTATTCGATCCGTACTGGCTTTTGTCGTCGATAGAAGTATCTTTTGTCTGTATTTGCAAAGATCACAGTACAATTTCGCACTCTTTTTTACTTATTAAAATAATACAAAGTAAACGATACCATTTATCAATCCAAATCTCAAACAACTTTAACACCCAGCATTCCTCCAGAGTTTCAATATTTGTGAACAAAAATTCCCGATGCTTCCAGCGTTGTTTCGCGTTCCCACGTCAATTTGTCCATTCTCAGTCGGTTTAATGAGAAATCTAACGACGTCCAATTAAAGTTCGCGTCGTAGAAGATGGCAAGGAACGCAGTCGCGTTCGAGGAGCGGACGATCGCGAGGAAGCCAGGATCCGTCACGCACTAATTGCCGGGCAGCGTGGACAATCAACAGCTACTTTGCACGGTGGTTTTTCTGGTTATGATTCGGAATGCCAGCCGTACGGATGGCGCGCTGTTCTCCATTTTTACGACACCTCAATGGAGAACCTTCCGCGCGATCTTCCGAGTACGCGCGTCGCAAGTAAATTTGTCTTACCATTCAGCGATCTTTAAAACCGGTTCCTCGACACGGACGCTTGCGTTCGAACTTCTTCCCGATCGCGAAACCATCGAAGTCGTCGAACGAGATCCCGAAGAATTCAGTTTACAACTTGCTTTCGCGCCCTTTTTGCCGAGGAACTTTTGCCGAGTCGAACGTCTTCCATTTCTTCGTCAGCCGTCTTCGTTCGTCCGCGTTGCTCCGTTTCTTTAGCCAGTTCTTGTATTACATAATTATTAATTATTCTTTTGTAACTGTGTTAGTATAATTAGAGAGTTCAGCAGTTTGTTTACCTCTCTGAAATGATTTGCATCGATCGAAAAATTGAAGAACGCGATGAAACGGATTTTTCACTATTTTTCTTGCAATAGTTCGCATTCTCGATGAGAAATGTAATTCAGAAATACGCATTTGGAGATTAGAATTTTGAAAATTAATTTTCTTAGATGGATATGTTAAAATATTCCAATTTACAGGAAAGATGATGGAGAAAATTAATCTCAATCACAGAATTCTTCTAATTTAAGTAAAAATAATAACTGTAAAGAATTTCTTCCATCTTTTATATTATAGTGCTCGTAATGTCAGCTTGTTGAATGAATTTTCTGGTAAAAGGATCTGCTATTGTTTTGGGGACGAAATCCGTGATCTGGTTATGGCGGATTCGTTCGTCGATTAAGGACACGCGGAAAAAGAAGTGACGGAGGAACAGGCATGACATCGTTCATGCTCGATAAATCTTCGATTTAACATTGTTTTACACTCGAGGGGAGTCGATCGTTTCGCGATTTTTGCGCTTTCTCGACACAGAAACAGGCGAATTTTTCCCCTTTTTTGTTTCTCATCGCATCATGCGACTCTTGCTCTTGGTCTTGCCTCGGAAGCGTTAAAAACGATTTTAACGCTTCCGTTTTACGAGCAGCTTCCATTTTGCGGGCTCGATTTTCACATTTCTGCATTCTCGACCCACAAATCTCTTCATCAATTCCTTTCAGAGGAATATTATTTAATACACCCTTTTTTGACGATGAAATTGTTGCATTGAGTACAGAATGTGGATAATAAACGTGAATACAGTGTAGAAATGTTTTCTTCCAGTTTCTGGTGCCATTTTTTGAGATTTTATTAAGATTTATAGAAAGTAAATGGAATTGCATGGATAATGCATTTAGAAAAAATTAAAATATGCAAAAAATATGCTTCAAAATATTCGAAACATATTTACAAAAATACTTTCAATTATCCAATTACAATTTTTGTCATTTAGCTTAACCCTTTATCTGTGGCTACTTCTAACACAGCAAGAAAAACGAAATTTCCTTATTACTGTATATACTTTACTTTCATTTTATTTCTCTTGCTGTGATTATGGCCAAGACTGGCTAATCGTAGCCAGAGGCAACTGTGGTATATAAATAACATGCCAATTTTTGCTAATATCAAATAACTGTGACTTATACACGACCAAAATAAAAACAAAAAAATGTTTTAAAATATATACACTTATTTTCATAAGTGTGTTTTTTATTTTTATTTTAGTGGTATACAAGCCACAGCCGCTACTTGATAGCAAAAATTACTATGTTGTTTACATACAACACGTCTCTGGCTATAATTTTAGTACGTAGTTTACAAACCACCCTCGCAGTTAAAGGGTTAAATTAGATCTTCTTCTCAACGTCTACTAAATCTACTAAATCTAAAGATTCCACTCTCTTTCGTTTCAAGTCACGATATTCCTAACATTCGCTCGATCATCGACTATTTCTGACATCCCCTGAAATGTTTACAGCCTGTTGAGACGATCTGAACTTGTCGACGTCAAGTATTACGAGGACAAAGAGTGGCAGCGCGCGACTTCCGCGGATTTTTCCCTTCCGATTCCGGTCTGTCGGGGTGCGGTCGGCTGGCCTACTCGAAACCTGAATTGGGTCGCTCTACGGCGTAGGAAACCGCGAAAACGAGCATCAGGAAAACCGCATCGACGGAAAATAAAGGACGCGATGGCTGTCAAACGCAGGGTACGTCTACTTTCGTTGTCGACCAATCTAAACGGAAAGGGGACATCGTGTGCGCAAGTTCAGTCCGCGAACCGTGCGTTTCGTACCGATTTTACGGTGTGACGATGGAAGAATCGAGGGAAGAGCGAAGAAATCGTGTGGAAGACGCGGAAAAGAAGAAACTATGAAAAGGAGAAGACGCAGGAGACTCGTAAATCAGGTATGGTGTTTGTCGATTCACTTTGCAGAAGAGGTTTTACTGTTGTTAGAGGATTTTTTAAGAGTACAATTATTGTATAGTGAAGATAGAGAAGAAATCATGTGGAAGACGCGGAAAAGAAGAAACTATGAAAAGGAGAAGACGCAGAAGACTCGTAAATCAGGTATGGTGTTTGTCGATTCACTTTGCAGAAGAGGTTTTACTGTTGTTAGAGGATTTTTTTAGAGTACAATTATTGTATAGTGAAGATAGAGAAGAACTCTTGTGGAAGACGCGGAAAAGAAGAAACTATGAAAAGGAGAAGACGTAGAAGACTCGTAAATCAGGTATGGTGTTTGTTGATTCACTTTGCAGAAGAGGTTTTACTGTTGTTAGAGGATTTTTTAAGAGTACAATTATTGTATAGTGAAGATAGAGAAGAAATCATGTGGAAGACGCGGAAAAGAAGAAACTATGAAAAGGAGAAGACGTAGAAGACTCGTAAATCAGGTATGGTGTTTGTCGATTCACTTTGCAGAAGAGGTTTTACTGTTGATAGAGGATTTTTTAAGAGTACAATTATTGTATAGTGAAGATAGAGAAGAAATCGTGTGGAAGACGCGGAAAAGAAGAAACTATGAAAAGGAGAAGACGTAGAAGACTCGTAAATCAGGTATGGTGTTTGTTGATTCACTTTGCAGAAGATGTTTTACTGTTGATAGAGGATTTTTTAAGAGTACAATTATTGTATAGTGAAGATAGAGGATGTTTGTTTGTATTAAAGAGATCGAAGTGAGAAAATGTTAGAAAAAGTCAAGGAAAATTTTTAACAGGTATAATAATTAATCCTTTTGACTATTTTGATAGATTAGATTTTGTTATTTCAGTTGGTCCTGATTATTTTGTTTGGTTCAGTGTTGAGATAGTGTTCTAAATGTAGAACTGTTGTAGAAAACATTTATGCAACGTTGATTTTAATTTTTGAAGGAATTATTTAAATTGTGAACTGCATTTATTATTACGAATTGATCGGAATTTTCTGATGATCATTAATAAAGTAGATTAATTATACAATCTATACTCAAAACATACCCCCAATCTTTGCACTTGGATGTCCTCTCTGAGGAGGCATCAGCATTGATTAGTGATTAAACTTATTCCACATCAGTTTTTTGAGGAACGCATGTTTTCCTGAAGTTTACTATTGAAATGGAAATTTTCTACTGCTGGCAATAGAAGCTATTATTAAAATAGCAATAGTTCTAGTTCACATACGAATTACTGTTAATTTAATACCACAACCCAATTAATCACAATAATAATAATAATGATAATAATTGACAATTAATTAGTTAATTTAATACAATATTATTTGTATTGTTTGTCATATCAAATTAGTTAATTTAATATAATAAATAAATAGTAATACAAATTAATGAACTCAACTTTGAAAAGCATCAAAAGAAGATAAATTTCCAAACACTCGATCGATTTGATTCCAAAATTAAAAGGTGGATCCTGCGTTTAAACACGGAACAGAGATTGTATAAACTTCGCCAAGTAACCAAGAATCGAGACGAAAGTTTCGTTTCGCCCACAGTTTCGCTGGGAGTTTAATTAAAAGCCGACAAACGCGATGACTGTTCGGACACGGGAGAAGTCATACGGGGTATTGTACGGTTTTATCTGGCATCTAGCATCTGCCATGTCCAGTTCTTTAGCACGACTTGACCTCCGTCTGGAATAAGGTCAGACTCTCGCCGGTCGCTGATAAAACTTGCCTTAGAAAGTCTTTTCACCCCCTTTCCGCTCTTCGCTCACATTCCGCGTAGCCGCGTGTAATAAAGAATTTTTCCTTCCCATTTTACGCCTCGCCCGTAGAAATCCTGACGCGCTTCGCCGTTTCCTTTTTAACGAGTTGCATGGCTTTTTTTTCCAATCGCCTTCCTATCCCTCGCGTGATCCCTATAGTTGGACTCGTTGCTCTCATTCAAAGGAAATTGTGACTTTTCCTTTTTTTTTAGTGATTTTTATTTTATTAAATGATATAATGGGTCGTTGCATGGCTTTTTTCAATTGCCTTCCTATCTATTTATTTAAAAAAAAAGGAAAAGTCACAATTTTCTTCGAGTACAACTATATGGATGAATTGCCTTCCTATCCCTCGTGTGACCCCTATAGTTGGATTCGTTGCTCTCATTCAAAGGAAATTGTGAGTTTTCCTTTTTTTTAGTGATTTTTATTTTATTAAATGGTATAATTGGTCGTTGCATGGCTTTTTTCAATTGCCTTTCTATCCCTCGTGTGACCCCTATAGTTGGACTCGTTGCTCTCATTCAAAGGAAATTGTGACTTTTCCTTTTTTTTAATGATTTTTACTTTGTTAAATGATATAATGGGTCGTTGCATGGCGTTTTTTAATTGCCTTCCTATCTATCTACTTAAAAAAAACAGGAAAAATTACAATTTCTGGGCGATTGACTCCTATAGTTGGACTCGTTGCTCTCATTCAAAGGAAATTGTGAGTTTTCCTTTTTTTTTCATGATTTTTGCTTTATTAAATGATATAATGGGTCGTTGCATGGCGTTTTTTAATTGCTTTCCGATCTATTTATTTAAAAAAAAGGAAAAATCATAATTTCCTTTAAATGAGAACAACGAGTTCAACTATAGAGGTCATGCGAGGGATAGGAAGGCGATTGATCCCTATAGTTGAACTCGTTGCTCTCATTCAAAGGAAATTGTGACTTTACCCTTTTTTAAATGATTTTTACTTTATTAAATGATATAATGAGTCGTTGCATGGCTTTTTTCAATCGCCTTCCTATCCCTCGCGTGACCCCTATAGTTGATTTTTCCTCTTTTTTTATGATTTTTACTTAATTAAATGATATAATAGGTCGTTGCAATTATATGTTTATATACAGTTACAACAATTTTAAAGATAAATGAAAAGTCATTAATCTTTTTCGTTCGAGACTTCTCGAATGTGGTCCAAATCGGTGGCTGAGGATCGCGTCTCGAGGGTAAAGGGTTAATATAATTATTTATAATTTGTTTCAGTAATTTTGGAATTTGATAATACTCCTTTCTAATAAAAATAAGTTCAGAAATTCATAAATTTGTAATACAATTAATTGCGAGCAATATTGGAGCGTCAAGGTCCAACTTTGAAGCTTAGAAATTCGCAGATTAATATTCGAAGACATTAGTAAAAAAATTTGACTCGTGAAATAGATAAATAGATATATAAATCTTAACGCTAAAATATTCTTTCAACGCGAGACCAAGTTCTAACAAAAATTAGAACTTCGCTAAAGAATTTCTAACGAAGTCACTGCACTTAACCCCAAATTACCCAATTTACTAAAACCACTGTCTCTCCAAAGCGTATCAGCTGTTCAGAGCCAAAAAACGTACGCACCACGACGAACGAAAAAAGAAAGAAAGGGGTCGGAAAAAGTGCAAGTCGATGGACACCCGTCACTTAGTCAGAGAACGCATAACGATTACAATACCCATTTTTCTTCTCCGTATCATGGGCGAGCGGCGTGAAAAGCGTCCCAGAATCCGTACGAGAAATCCGCAACAGAACGATTCTCGATCCCACGTACCTACGTTCGACTCTCCATACGTTTCGTGACTCCTCGCGTTAACACGCGTGCCTGACAGTAAAAACGTTTCATTATCCCGAACCGTACTTTCCATGGAAACTGGTTGTCGATGCGTGAATATCGCCCCAACATCTAGGCTATCCCCTTTCGTGGTTGTCCTTTCTTCCTTATTTTCCCCAGCCACTTTCGTTCCGACCTCTTCGAGACGCTAACGCGGCTGCGACGCGTGCTCGTCGCTCGCGAGATGATAAAGCTGATCGTAATTATCCGATCGCGTGGAAAGCGTCGGTTCGCGTTCGCATCGCGCGCGCCATCGCAACTGGTTTCGGCATCTTATATGGAAATATCGAGTTTCATGCGAGGAATCGACGACGATAAAGTTTGAGCTCAATATTGTTGATATTGTTAATATCGTTAGTTAATCTTGGTCTTCGTAGATTGAATTTAATTAATTACTTGTGGGGGGTTGAAGGAGATAGTAATTAATCTATGTCATGCTTTGCACTATACTCTAGGCTGTGTTCTTTTACTCTACGACTTCTCACCCTCGACTGACTTTCAAAATTGTTCCTGTTCACCCTTGTCTTCATTCTCTGTCTTCCATTTGCGCTGTTAAAAATGAACAGTAACAGTTTTTGAGGGAAGCAAGCAGATAGGCTTGCATTGTGTCATCCTGCGATGCTTCGAATGCAACTCAATTGCTATGTGACCTTGCCAGAAATGGTACCCTCTTCACAGATGAGGTCGCAAGCTCGAAATCCCACGTTTGTTGCAATTTATTGAGACAAAACGTCGTTATGATAGAGCAATGATAATGATAAGAGATGATTTCTCAATATATATTTATATGTTTGCATGCACGTGTAATTTTGTACTTTCATAGCGTTGAATTGATTAATTATTTCGATAATTAAAAGTTATTCACGTGTATGCAGAGTGGCAGAATGGTAACAAGAAGACTTGCGATAACGAGGTATAAAGATAGATACACTCGCAGTCTAATTGCAAGCAACATGGCACACCCAATGCAATTAATCCCCGAGCAAGAATGCGTTTTCGAAACTTTTCCTCGACGTCCCTTTCGCCCGCCTACCGGAACTAAACGACCGCTTTGTCAACGGCAATTGGAGTGAGGCTGGCGATTAGGCGACGAGATCGCCTTCACGCTTTTTAGAGAACGTCTCCGTCGGTTCTACGGTGGTTAAAGTCGGCGAACCGCCAAAGTTCCTCTTTAGTCCGTCGAGTCCTCCGCAATGGAAACGACGCCATCGTTTTTGTTCCGTTGAGAACCGAACATGGACCACCGAGCGACCACGGGAAAGCTATTCGCCACGATCCTCTTATCCGCCGTCTTAATCGGCGCTGAGCGCTTCGAAGAATCGAAAAACGGGACTCCTAAGGAGCAAGCGAAGCAAGTCGAACAACTCTTCGAGGAATCCTCCAGCGAGGATGAGTATTCACTGCGAGCAACGTCCACGACGGAGTCCACGACGGAGTCCACGACCACCATAGAGACTTATCAGAAGCTAACATTGTCCATCAGTGGCGAGAACAACGTCTCCAAGGAATTCAGACCCAGTTTGCATCTGGGAGAGATAAAGGAGTCCAGAATCGGCGCTCCTTTCAACAACGTCCATCACATCAAGTTTGGCACCACGGTGGACCCAAATTCCTACCACGAACACCTCAACGACCTTCGTTTCGTGTTCCAACCTACTCACCAAACGCTACCGATTAATCAGCAGGCTAATCGTCATCAGAATCTGTTCGAAACGACAGTCGGATCGTTGGAGGAGCAAAGGAAAGATGGGATGCAGCAGAATGGTTATGTTAAGTTCCAAGATGGCGCGCTGGAGCTTCCTAAAGTCCAATATGGCGGCGCATCGAAGGACCAGGCGTACCAACAGCAATATAGCCCGCCAATTACCGCGAATATAGGGCCTCAGTACGATTTAGTAGACCAACAGGTCTTTCAAAACTTGGACAAGCCGGTTTTCGAGCAAGAGGCGGTTAATTTTTGGGGGAAACCGTCCAAGTTTCAGGGAGACGCGCAGAAGTATGAAACTGGAGGACTGTTGAACGTTGGTACCCCGAAGGTGACGCATTACGCGGGGTTAATTGATCATCAGGGTCACCAGGATTTGCAAGAATACAACGAATTGTTTAACAAGCCCAGTAACGGAGTGGTTTACGTCGAGGAGTCGTCGTTTATGAGGACCAGGAAGTTCCCTTACCCTATTTATCAGCCACAGGTTGGGTACCAACACGTTGACCTTCCTAACACCGAACGTCCTCCTTATGCGCTTAAAAAAGGGTGCGTAGTTATACATTTCTATCTTTTTACTATTACCCTCACAATACTCCTTTTAATACTTTATCTTCTCAAGACTCGATTTCTTTTTACTTCTGGAATTTCTAATTTGTCTCTTGTACTACTTCTTGTTTGAAAACATTCATTGTTTCTCAATTTCTCCAGTTAACTCACGTATAAACCTTGCAGTTGATAATAAATTCTTCATGGTCTCAACGAATTTGTCCTCTCTTCGCGATAATAATTAAGAATACGGCGAATGGTTGCAAAATTTGCAAGCAAATCGAAACGAGTCAACTGTTTAATCATTCTGTATCGTGTCAATTCGTTGACTTACCCCATTTTCGTTCAGGATATCCCCGTGGAAGAAGATCATCCATCTGATCGGCGCGTTTCTGCCCCTGGGTCTGCTCGTAGCCGCTCTGACGCCAAAAGTCGTGAAGGTCGAGAACACCACGTGAGCGTACTTTCGTTTTTTTTCCTGTTTCCTCTCGGTTTCGAGAGCGTGTCCGTTTGAATTCTAATCACGGACGAATCCCTTCAGCCAGCCCAACATCGTGCTGTCGAAATGGAGGGTCACCGACCTGCCAGTGGAGCACAAACAGGCGCGACTCACAGACGCCTCGAGCGGCTGCGAGGAGAGATCGATCTGCGATTTGATCTTGGCTGGAGGCGACGCAGGATCCTCCGCGTTGCAGAACATGCTGTGGAACCTGGCGACAAGGTGATTTAATTGGTTGTTTAATCGTTCGAAACATCGTCGATAGAATCTTGAAAGAGAATCTTATAAATTGATTCTCACGTTTACGCGAGATCGGTTGAATCACTGGTTGTTTATGTAGAATTCTCGCACGTTTTGTAACTAATGGTAAGTGTGACTAATTGTTATTGGATTGTGACAAAATGGTGGGTGGAAGTTTCGTGGGAATCGCGAGAAAATTTTATTTTTTATTAGAACGACAGGATTGTGAATGTATGCTTAGTAATTGGTATTTAATTATGTAATAAATTGAGAATAACATTTCTGGGAAATTTTAGCTAACTTCTTTGATCATCATGATAATTATAGTTAAGCAATTATAGAGTTGTTTAAAAGAACATTCGAGCAACGTGAAATCTCAGAATCGGAGATTAGCGAGTCACGCATACCTGTTTAAAATTTTTTATGGATTGAATTCTTACGAGTCAAAGAGTATAGTACAGCTTTAAGAACGCGATTTTTTGTCGCAGACATAAAAGAACGCCGAAAGATATTAAGCGAAATGCTTGGCGGGTTAAAAACAACTTTATTAGCTGCTCAAAACGCTGTTCATTACTCGTGGTCAGCCTTCAGCTCCTTTTTAACGGCTCGTCAGTCATCTGATGGTGTCTATGCAATTACAGAAGTGGAACAGCGAAGGCAGTATTTAAAACGCGTGAATAATCCACGCAAACTAAATCCTTCAGAAATAAACGTTTCCAATCGTCCTCATTTTTAAATGAAGAAGAAATTCTAAAATACGAAGAAGTAAAAACCGATTGGATTTACAGAACGACAAATGAAACACCCTTTAAATGTTTAATTAAATGCGTTATTCTCATTATGACCATTTTGTTAATCGATAGAACATCGCAAACAGTGGCCAAGGAGAGCGGTCTTCGAGAAGTCTTCGAGGCTGTGAAGAAAAAGGACTGCGCCAACGTCCCCTGTTAATTTTCGGTTTGATCCGCCATTAACCCATGTGCATCATTCGAAAAAGTGGAAAAATGGCCCATAGCGTCGAAATTTAATATAGCAATGATACAAATACGTTTTTAAAGCCTAATTACTTCTTCGCGACTATTAGAATCGCAACCCTCGAGTTTCTAGCAAAACTTTTGCTTTTACCCAGAGAAATACTTTGATTCATAAGGAAAATTCTGCGCAACCCTCCAATTTTAACCAAAACCTTTTGCTTTTATCCAGAGAAATACTTTGATTCATAACGAAAATTCTGTGCAACCCTTCAGTTCTACCAAAACTTTTTACTTTTATATAAAGAAATACTTTGATTCGTAAGGAAAATTCTGCGCAACCCTCCAGTTTCTACCAAAATCTTTTGCTTTTATCCAGAGAAATACTGTGATTCATAAGGAAAATTCTGTGCAACCCTTCAGTTCTACCAAAACTTTTTACTTTTATATAAAGAAATACTTTGATTCGTAAGGAAAATTCTGTGCAACCCTCCAGTTTATACAAAAACCTTTTGCTTTTATCCAGAGAAATACTTTGATTCATAAGGAAAATTCTGCGCAACCCTCCAGTTACTACCAAAACTTTTTGATTTTATCCAGAGAAATACTTTGATTCGTAAGGAAAATTCTGTGCAACCCTCCAGTTTATACCAAAACCTTTTGCTTTTATCCAGAGAAATACTTTGGTTCATAAGGAAAATTCTGCGCAACCCTCCAGTTATTACCAAAACTTTTTGATTTTATCCAGAGAAATACTTTGATCCGTAAAGAAAATTCTGCGCAGATACGAGTTTACGATGCAAATGAGTTAAAAAGTCTACTTGGACGACGGTGATGGCGAACCTTGTATTAAACGCATGGGTGCGCGTAATTTTCACGGTGGAAGAGAGAGAGAAAAAAAAGACGAAGAAATTGAGATCTGTTAATGTTCAACTTTCTCCAAACGATCCTAATAAAAATGAGACACGCAGAAAGGAACGAGTAGAAATCCAACTGAAAGTAACTGTCATGTAATTACTTGTATCACTCTATCTTCGCATAGTCGGTAATATTTCTATAATTAGAAAATAATTGCAAACATGCATGGGTTGCTGTTATCCTAGTTTCTGCAGAAATTGCAAAATAATTGCAGCGATTGGATTGATAAATAATTGGTTTATCACAACTCGATATTATACATTTCCTATTTCAATCCTGATTCCCAAATTGAGTCGTTCATTTTGAAAGTGGCCTAAGTCCACCTTTCGAAAGAACCAAGCTAGCTATTTTAGTATTTACATTTCCACGTTATCATTTCATTTTGAAGCAAATTGTGAATGATACATTTAAAATCACTAAGATTTTCTATGTTACGATGATAACAATACTAATTGGGTTGATATTTTGTACACTCTTAGAAATAAAAAGACATTCTACTACCATTTTATTAATGTTTTTAAATTGATTAAAACGCAAATCGTTAGATATCTCGATTGCAACATAAACGGACGTAGGCTATTTTCAAAATAAGCGGCTCATATACTGTACACGTAATACGAAGAAAATAATTAGTAATTATGATGAAACAGTTATAGATGTGTCATTTATGAAGCTGATTTACGACGTTAGAAATAAAAATGAAAATCAAGACGTAGAGCTAATTAAAATTCAGTTATTATTAATTCATTATGCGAAGCGTTAGAAACAACAACTTTTTATTTTGCAAACAAGTATCTCGCACGTCTGACAAAAAACCAAGTTCCCTTCCAATTGGTCATTGGAACACAAAATACGTTTCTTCTGATTCTGAGAGAGCGAAGTAGACACGAGATCAAGTGAGACAGTGAGCTGCTCGCGTTGTGTTTAAAAATTTACATATTAGCATGTAACCAATAAATTATGATACAAGAAAAAGCATAATCGCTGCATTTCATTCCATCTCGTTCTATCCCATTTGTAGCGTTGGTGTTTTTCGTTACTTCTGTCAATAAAGTCTGTTACGAAACGGAGAGGATGTCAACAAAACAGTGCGACAGAGTACGATAAAAGAACGAGTACCCTTTTCTATGTGCCATTTTAGACTGTGAGTCCAGTACAAGTACCTCGTCTTTAAGAACATAAGAATATAAGCCAGTGAAAATACCCGTAGCTGTTGTATACAAGTAAGTGTTGACGATCTTCGATACAATTTATTTTTCTATGTGCATTGGGTTCATTTTTGTTTGCGTCTAGTAAAACAAGTGGATTCGCGACGTAAGACGTACCTGCAGCACATCATGGAGCCAAACAAGGTTGAGATATAGTATCTGAACTACTAAATATTTGGCTAAAACGAGATTGCTTAGGGGTTCTTGAAAGTGAATAGGAGGGTCATTTTTTACAGAAGATGTAAGCCTCTGCTTACAGGGTGATTATATTGAATTTATCAGAACCAACAATGGTCCCAAAATCAAATCAGACGACCAAATGCTTTTACGAAAAATGACCCTCGCTTTCGAATCTTAAGGGCCTCGAATACAACCTCGAAGAAGCAAACTCAGATAAATAAATGTTGCAGCCTCAACGCAATTCTACATCTGAAACGGTTCGTCAGTCACAAACCATCAATAAAGAGGAGGAACAGGTCAGGTTATACTTGATTGTGAACCTTATAATGGATTGAAAAATTTCAAACACCTGTACACCTATTTTTACAGATATTGCTGCAGCCGTACAACTATATTCTTCGACTTGGAAAAGAACAGTTCATGGGTTTAAATTTAGTGAACGCTTTCAATTATTGGTTAAAGATACCGCAAGATAAGCTCATTGCTATCAAGGATATGGAACACATGGTTGAAACTTCAATCCTCATGTACGTTTTGCAAATCCCACTGCTTGCATTTCATTTATTTTGATGGTAGAACTAAATATTTCTTAATCCTTTGCACTTAGCACCTTCCGAACGCTAGCAATAGAAACTATTGCTAAAATAGCAATTTTTGAGGAATATTTTAGCAACAGTTTCTATTGCTAACGTTTCCCAGCGATAGAAAATTTCCATTTCAATAGAAAACTTCTGGGAAACATGCATTTCTCAAAAAGCTGTGGTCGAATCAGTTTAACCTCTGATGTCCTCTCACAGGGGACATGCGAGCGCAAGGGTTTAATGTATCGAATGAGAAACGGAGGTTTTATTTGATCATTTGAAGTTGTTATTTGCAGACTTGATGATATTCAAGATAATTCGACTTTAAGATCCGGTATACCTGTAGCCCATAATATTTATGGCACACCAAGTGCAATAAATGCTGTGTTTTACACCATTTCCATTGGTCTAGAAAGGGTGAACAAGTTAAATCATCCAAAGGTGAAAATAAAAAGTTCGAATAACGCTAGGTTTATGGACATTTCTTATACTCGTATACCTGCATTTACGAGCACGTGTCAATTTGACGTATTAAAACGAAAATATACATTTTCTTTAAGAACACAACTTATAAAGCAATATAATGACATGCTATTAACTTAAGAATGAAAATGAAGATATCAGACATATATTTAGAAGAAGTTTATATTATTCAATAATGTTTTACTAGCATTATTTTGATATTGTACGCAAGTAACTTGGTGGTTGAAATGTTCCAATCACCCCTTAAAACGCGACAAGCTTCTGCTTGAGTATAATATTTTATATGTTCGATCATGCTTTTGGTTAGAATCAAATGAAAAGATCCAAGTTCTGTAAATTTTTCTCCCTGCTTGTCCAGTTTCATTTGATTCGAGAATCTCGATTTCATCCTCGTTTTGAGCTCGTGTCAGAGCATTCCTCACTTATACTGACTATGTTCTTGAAAATTTTGGATGGATGAAAGTCACTACCAGGGGTAAAAGAAAAATGCGAACGATTTTTGTAATTTTCCTAATGAAATTCGAAATGCGTCAATTGACACGTACCGTAAACCTAGTGATAATGTTACTTATTACAAATCAAGTTTCACTCTCTGTTAATATCGATCAAACTTAATACCAGGCTGCCCAAATATACGCAGAACAGTTGAAACAGTTTTGCGCAGGTCAGGGCACGGAAATTTATTGGAGGGACAATGATATTTGTCCATCCGAAGCAGCCTACAAACGGATGGCAATACAGAGTAAGTCTTTAACAAGTAATTCCACTTAACCTTGTAACTAATCGATCCTACATTTCGATTTCTCCATGTAGAAATGAGTGCACTTGTTACAATGATGTGGAAATTGATGCAGCTATTCTCTGACTATGAAAAGGACGTAACAACATTAATTGGAACCTTAGGGTTGTATTATCAGATCCGTAACGATTACAGCAATTTGTATTTAGACGAGGTAAATCTTCAAGTTCGAACTACGCAACACGTTTACACAAATTACATGGGTGCATTCTCTAGTTAAAAATAAGAATAAAATATCATATATCTGGAAAACTAAACTTTTTCCATCCCTTTTAATTAGCCAGTCATATATTTTTTATAAAATCCTGTTATATGACGTTTCAAGATTATCTTTTAGCTACAGAGTACGTCGATATAATTTGCACAGAAATCTGTGTATTAATATCATATAATATCGATTAATTTTTACAGTATGCAAAAGGTAAAGGTTACTGCGAGGACCTTACTGAAGGGAAATTCAGCTTCCCCATTATTCATGCCATTCAAAAGAATCCAGGAGACAAAGAGATAAGGAGTATCCTTTATTCAGAAGTAATTAAAAAAAAAAGTAAAAAGAAAATGGGCATTTCTCCGTGAAATAAGATCATTGAAATATTATTTCTTAATTAATAACGTAAAGATATTCTTAATCAAAAAAGTACGGATATCGAGCTGAAACGGCATTGTGTTAATTTATTGAACAAAGTTGGATCATACGAGTATACAAGAAACGTACTCGAAGAATTGGACAAAGAGGCAAGGAATGAAGTTGAACGTTTAGGTGGAAATCCATTGTTCCATAAAGTTTTGGACTCTCTACTTAATTGGAAGAACTAGGGTGGTGGTCAACAAGAGGGTGGGAAGGATATATTTTAATTCCAGTACATTTTACTAAAAATTTATGTTTGTATGGAGTTCTGATCATTTGTATAAATAATGGATGTTCCAATTATGGATACGAAATAAATAATGAGTGATTCTAAAAGTACTATTTCTAATCTTTTACCCATGTTTTAATTTCAGTAATAGCTGCTCGAAATCACCTCAGAAATCGCAACCTGAACTTTGTCTATGAAGGATTGAGGTGCCCCTTACACAATTTACGTGTGTTGTACACCTCTATGATTGTTTCAGTTTAAAAATTAAATATTTATCTTTAATTTTATTTCAAGGGAAATTTATTTTTCCTATGGACTTACGCCTCTTTAGGAATGAGACGAGTTCCATCATTAATTTATGATACTTTGTACACTCTTAGAAATAAAAAAACATTCTACTACCATTCTATTAGTTTCCAATATTTTTAAATTAGTTAAAACGCACAGCGTTAGATATATCGATTTCAACATCACTGCACTTACACCACTTTCAAAAAAGCGGCTCATATACTGTACACGTATTGCGAAAAGAATAATTAGTAATCATGAAAAGATATAGTTTACGACACGTCATGTATGAAGCCGTCCTGTAACGTTGCAATAAAAATGAGAAAAAAGACGTAGAGCAAATTATAATTCAGTTATTATTAAATCATAGTGTAATTAAATAAATTTTATTATGCAAACAAGTATCTCGCACGTCTTGCAAAAAACCAGGTTTCCTTCCAATTGGTCATTAGAAAACGTCTCTTCTGATTCTGAGACAGCGAAGTAGACAAGAGATCAAATGAGACAGTGAGCTGGACGCGTTGTATTTAAAAATTTACATGTCAGCATGCAATCAATAAATTATGGTACAAGAAAAAGCATAATCGCTGTATTTCATACCATCTCGTTCTATCTCATTTGTTTCGTTCGCGTTTTTCGTTACTTCTTTCAATAAAGTTTGTCAGGTAACGTAGGATGTCCACAAAACAATGCGACAGAGTACGATAAAAGAACGAGTCCCCTTTTCATTGTGCCATTTTAGACTGTGAGTCCAGTACAAATACCTCGTCTTTAAGAATATTAGAATAGAAGACAGTGAAAATACCCGTAGCTGTTGTATACAAGTAAGTGTTGACGATCTTCGATACAATTTAATTTTCTATGTGCATTGGGTTCATTTTTGTTTGAGTCTAGTAAAACAAGTGGATTCGCGACGTAAGACGTACCTGGAGCACATCATGGAGACAAACAAGGTTGAGGTATAGTATCCGAACTACTAAATATTTGGTTAAAACGAGATTGCCTAGGGGTTCTTGAAAGTGAATAGGAGGGTCATTTTTTGCGGAAGATGTAAGCCTCTGCTAACAGGATAATTATATTGAATTTATCAGAACCAACAATGGTTCCAAAATCAAATCAGACGACCAAATGCTTTTACGAAAAATGACCCTCGCTTTCGATCTTAAGGGCCTCGAATACAACCTCGAAGAAGCAAACTCACATAAAAATATGTTGCAGCCTCAACACAATACTATATCTGAAACGGTTCGTCAATCACAAACCATCAATAAAGAGGAGGAAGAGGTCAGGTTATACTTGATTGTGAACCTTATAATGGATTGAAAAATTTCAAACATATGTACACCTCGTTTTACAGATGTTACTGGACCCGTACAACTATATTCTTCGCACCGGAAATGAAAAGCTGGTAGATTTAAATTTACCAAACGTTTTGAACTATTGGTTAAAAATACCGCAAGATAAGCTCAATGCTATCAGCGATATTATGCACACGGCTGAAACTTTAGGCATCATGTACGTTATGCAAATCCCACTGTTTGCCTTTCATTTATTTTGAAGGTAGAACTAAATATTTCTTAACCCTTTCCACTCGGCTCCATCCGGACGCTAGCAATAGAAACTATTGTTAAAATAGCAATTTTTGAGGAATATTTTAGCAAGAGTTCCTGTTGCTAACGTATCTCAGCAATAGAAAATTTCCATTTCAATAGAAAACTTCTGGGAAACATGCATTTCTCAAAAAGCTGTAGTCGAATCAGTTTAACCTCTGATGTCCCCTCACAGAGAACATGCGAGCGCAAGAGTTTAATGTATCGAATGAGAAACGAAGGTTTTATTTGATCATTTGAATTTGTTATTTTCAGACTTGACGATATTCAAGATGATTCGCCTTTAAGAGGCGGTGTACCTGCAGCTCATAATGCTTATGGTATAGCAAGTGCACTCAATTCTGCGTTTTATGCCGTGCTCATTGGTCTCGAAAGGGTGATGGAGTTAAATCATCCAGAGGTGAAGATAAAAAGTTCGAATAACACTAGGTTTACGGACATTTCCTATACTCGTGTACCTGCCTTTACGAACACTCGCCAATTTGACGTATTAAAACGAAAACATACATTTTCTTTAAGAACACAACTTAAAAAGCAATATAATGACACGCTATTAACTTAAAAATGAAAATGAAAATATCAGACATATATTTAGAGAAAGTTTATATTATTCAATAATGTTTTAGTAGCATTATTTTGATATTGTACGCAAGTAACTTGGTGGTTGAAATGTTCCAATCACCCCTTAAAACGCGACAAGCTTTTGCTTGAGTAAAATATTTTATATGTTCGATCATGCTTTTGCTTAGAATCAAATGAAAAGATCCAAGTTCTGTAAATTTTTCTCCCTGCTTGTCCAGTTTCATTTGTCACTACGTTTTCATTCTATTTAGAGCTCGCGTCAGAGCATTCCTCACTTATACTGACTATGTTCTTGAAAATTTTGGATGGATGAAAGTCACTATCAGGGGTAAAAGAAAAATACGAACGATTTTTGTAATTTTCCTAATGAAATTCAAAATGCGTCAATTGACACGTACCGTAAACCGAGTGATAATGTTAGTTATTACGTTCTAAGTTTCATTCTCTGTTAATACCGATCAAACTTAACACCAGGCTGCACAAATATACGCAGAACAGTGGATGCAGTTTTACAGAGGTCAGGGTACGGAGATTTATTGGAGGGACAATTATATTTGTCCATCCGAAGCGGCCTATAAACGGATGGCAATACGGAGTAAGTCTTTGACAAGTAATTCCAATTAACCTCGTAATTAATCGATCCTACATTTCGATTTCTCCATGTAGAAACGGGTTCGTATTATACTTTGGTTTTGAGATTGATGCAGCTATTCTCTGACTATAAAAAGGACGTTACCAACTTAATTGGAATTGTAGGGTTGTATTATCAGATCCGTAACGATTACTGCAATTTGTATTTAGACGAGGTAAATCTTAAAGTTCGATGTTCAAGATTATTTGTTAGCTGCAGAGTACATCGACGCAATTTGTACAGAAATCTGTATATTAATATCATACGATATTGATTAATTTTTACAGTACGCAAAAGGTAAAGGTTACTGCGAGGATATTACTGAAGGGAAATTCAGCTTCCCCATTATTCATGCCATTCAAAAAAATCCAGGAGACAAAGAGATTACGAGTATCCTTTATTCGAAGTAATTATAAGAAAAAATAAAAAGAAAGTGAGCATTTTTCCGTAAAATAAAATGATTGAAATATTATTTCTTAATTACTGATGCAAAGATATCCATAAACAAAGAACTAAAGATATCGAGCTGAAACGGTATTGTCTTAATTTATTGAAAAAGTTTGGATCAGACGAGTATACAAGAACCGTACTCGAAGAATTGGACAAAGAGATGAGGGATGAAGCTGAACGTTTAGGTGGAAATCCATTGTTGCATAAGGTTTTGGACTCTCTACTAAATTGGAAGAACTAGGACGGATGGTGGTCAACAAGAAAGTAGGAAAGATGTATTCTAATTCCAGTACATTTTACTAAAAATTTATGTTTGTATAGAGTTCCGATCATTTGTACATAGAAAGGATGTCCCAATGATGGACATGAAATAAATAATGAGTGATTCTAGAAGTATTATTTCTAATTTTTTACCCATGTTTTACTTTCTGTAATAGCTGCAAGAAATCACCTCAGAAATCGCAACTTGAACTTTGTCTATAAAGGATTGGGGTGTCCCTTACTTAATTTACGTGTGTTTTACACCTCTATGGTTGTTCCAGTTTAAAAATTAAATGTCTATCTGTTATCATCTAATACTTGCTAGAGAAAAAAGTTACAGATGTGTTTCTATTTTTTAACTTCCTATTTGACAAATAATGCAAGTTATGAATAAAGAAAATTAATTTAGAACTTGAAAGATCGCATCTCGAGAATCGAACTGTTCCTATGAAAATGGCCTATCTACTGTTCCCGATGCAACTGCAATTGCGACGTGCATACAGCTTAATAGTGTCAAATACTCCAAGTAGCATTATGCAGGCCTTTGCGTTATTGAGAACTGGTATTTTTGTTGTAAATGGTAAGAATAACGATAAAATGGAAAAGTAGCTGAATATGTCTTAATTTTACTTCAAGGGAAATTTATTTTTCCCACGAACTTACGCCTTTTTAGAAATGAGACAAGGTATTTCATTAATTTTGAAGATGGCTTAAGTTCATTTACAGCCCTCAAAGGTAGATTATACTTTAAACGGTGTTAACAATATTAATTAGGTTCATTAATTATACGCTCTTAGAAACAAGAAAACATTCCGCTACCATTCTATTCGTTTCCAATATTTTTAAATTAGTTAAAACGCACAGCGTTAGATATATCGATTTCAACATCACAGCACTTAGACCACTTTCAAAAAAGCGGCTCATATACTGTACACGTATTGCGAAAAGAATAATTAGTAATCATGAAAAAATATAGTTTACGACACGTTATATATGAAGCTGTATTACGACGTTGTAATTAAAAATGAAAAGTGGTTGAGCAAATTGTAATTCAGTTATAATTAATTCATTATGCAAAGCGTTAGAACCGACAACATTTTATTATGCAAAGAAGTATGTCGCACGTCTCGCAGAAAACCAAGTTTCCTTCCAATTGGTTATTGGAACACAAAATACGTTTCTTCTGATTCTAAGAGAGCGAAGTAGACACGAGATCAAGTGAGACAGTGAGCTGTCCGCGTTATATTTATAATATTATCATTCAACCAATAAATTATGATACAAGAAAAAGCATAATTGCTGCATTGCATTCCACCTCGTTCTATCCCATTTGTTTCGTTGGTGTTTTTCGTTACTTCTTTCAATAAAGTCTGTTACATAACGGAGAGGATGTTAACAAAACAATGCGACAGAGTACGATAAAAGAACGAGTCCCCTTTTCCATGTGCCATTTTAGACTGTGAGTCCAGTACCAGTACCTCGTCTTTAAGAATATTAGAATAGAAGACAGTGAAAATACCCGTAGCTGTTGTATACAAGTAAGTGTTGACGATCTTCGATATAATTTATTTTTCTGTGTGCATTGGGTTCATTTTTGTTTGCGTCTAGTAAAACAAGTGGATTCGCGACGTAAGACGTACCTGCAGCACATCATGGAGACAAACAAGGTTGAGATATAGTATCTGAACTACTAAATATTTGGCTAAAACAAGATTGCTTAGGGGTTCTTGAAAGTGAATAGGAGGATCATTTTTTACGGAAGATGTAAGCCTCTGCTTACAGGGTGATTATATTGAATTTGTCAGAACCAACAATGGTCCCAAAATCAAATCAGGCGACCAAATGCTTTCATGAAAAATGACCCTCGCTTTCGATCTTAAGGGCCTCGAATACAACCTCGAAGAAGCAAACTCACATAAATAAATGTTGCAGCCTCAACGCAATTCTACATCTGATACGGTTCGTCAATCACAAACCATCAATAAAGAGGAGGAACAGGTCAGGTTATACTTGATTGTGAACCTTATAATGGATTGAAAAATTTCAAACATATGTACACCTCTTTTTACAGATATTACTGGACCCGTACAACCATATTCTTCAAACCGGAAATGAAAAGCTGGTTGATTTAAATTTCCCGAACATTTTCAATTATTGGTTAAAAATACCGCAAGATAAACTCAATGCTATCAGCGATATTATACACATGATGGAAACTGTAGGCTTCATGTACGTTTTGCAAATCCCACTGTTTGCCTTTCACTTATTTTGATGGCAGAACTAAGTATTTCTTAACCCTTTGCACTCGGCTCCTTCCGGACGCTAGCAATAGAAACTATTGTTAAAATAGCAATTTTTGAGAAGTATTTCAGCAAGAGTTCCTGTTGCTAACGTATCTCAGCAATAGAAAATTTCCATTTCAATAAAAAACTACAGGGAAACATGCATTTTTCAAAAAGCTGTGGTCGAATCAGTTTAACCTCTGATGTCCCCTCACAGGGGACATGCGAGCGCAAGGGGTTAATGTATCGAATGCGAAACGAAGGTTTTATTTAATCATTTGAATTTGTTATTTTCAGGTTTGACGATATTCAAGATGATTCGCCTTTAAGAGACGGTGGACCTACAGCTCATAATGTTTATGGTATAGCAAGTACACTGAATACTGTACTTTATATCATGACCATTGGCCTAAAAAGGGTGATGGAGTTAAATCATCCAGAGGTGAAGATAAAAAGTTCAAATAACGCTAGGTTTACGGACATTTCCTATACTCGTGTACCTGCCTTTACGAACACTCGCCAATTTGACGTATTAAAAGCAAAACATACATTTTCTTTAAGAACACAACTTAAAAAGCAATATAATGATACGCTATTAACTTAAAAATGAAAATGAAAATATCAGACATATATTTAGAGAAAGTTTATATTATTCAATAATGTTTTAGTAGCATTATTTTGATATTGTACGCAAGTAACTTGGTGGTTGAAATGTTCCAATCGCCCCTTAAAACGCGACAAGCTTCTGCTTGAGTATAATATTTTATATGTTCGATCATGCTTTTGGTTAGAATCAAATGAAAAGACCCAAGTTCTGTAAATTTTTCTCCCTGCTTGTCCAGTTTCATTTGATTCAGGAATCTCGATTTCATCCTCGTTTTGAGCTCGTGTCAGAGCATTCCTCACTTATACTGACTATGTTCTTGAAAATTTTGGATGGATGAAAGTCACTACCAGGGGTAAAAGAAAAATGCGAACGATTTTTGTAATTTTCCTAATGAAATTCGAAATGCGTCAATTGACACGTACCGTAAACCGAGTGATAATGTTAGTTATTACATTCTAAGTTTCATTCTCTGTTAATACCGATCGAACTTAACACCAGGCTGCACAAATATACGCAGAACAGGTGAAACATTTTTGCGCAGGTCAGGGTACGGAAATTTATTGGAGGGACAATTATATTTGTCCATCCGAAGCGGCCTACAAACGGATGGCAATACGGAGTAAGTCTTTAACAAGTAATTCCAATTAACCTCGTAATTAATCGATCCTACATTTCGATTTCTCCATGTAGAAATGAGTGCACTTGTTACAATGATGTGGAAATTGATGCAGCTATTCTCTGACAATGAAATGGACGTTACCAACTTAATTGGAATTTTAGGGTTGTATTGTCAGATCCGTAACGATTACTCCAATTTGTATTTAGACGAGGTAAATCTTAAAGATCGATGTTCAAGATTATTTGTTAGCTACAGAGTACATCGACGCAATTTGTACAGAAATCTGTATATTAATATCATACGATATTGATTAATTTTTACAGTACGCAAAAGGTAAAGGTTACTGCGAGGACCTTACTGAAGGGAAATTCAGCTTCCCCATTATTCATGCCATTCAAAAAAATCCAGGATTCAAAGAGATAACGAGTATCCTTTATTCGAAGTAATTAAAAGAAAAAATAAAAAGAAAGTGAGCATTTTGCCGTAAAATAAAATGATTGAAATATTATTTCTTAATTACTGATGCAAAGATATTCTTAAACAACGAACTAAAGATATCGAGGTGAAACGGTATTGTCTTAATTTACTGAAAAAGTTTGGATCAGACGAGTATACAAGAACCGTACTCGAAGAATTGGACAAAGAGATGAGGGATGAAGTTGAACGTTTAGATGGAAATCCTTTGTTCCATAAGGTTTTGGACTCTCTACTAAATTGGAAGAACTAAGACTATTTGTTATATGTTGTTTAAAAAATAATAGGAGAAGCGTAGACTATTATTGTAGTTGAATAAGATCAACAATTAAATTCATTATTAATTAATTTAATCATTCTCACCTAATTAAATTATTCCTGTCTAAAATAACCACAACTTTAACACAGATCATCTTGTATTTGAAAATTCCCTAAAACGAACAACTTTATTTATTTATTATCGTACTTTACTTGAAGTTCCACTTTTACTGGCTCTTCGAAATTCACTGTGTATCTCTGACCGAGTGCCAACGAAAGTGACCAAAGCTTGGCCGAATAAGGACGCCATGGCCGGATGGGAGCATTATTTGAGAATTGTCCGATCGACCGCGTGTCTGCCTGTCGCAAGTGAAAGTAGTCACAGTGTATATGTGGGTCGACGTTATTCTATGCCAGTTTCAGCCAGGAATTCGTGTATCCGCGACGAGATATGGGTTATCGCCAACTGCAACGAGCTTTCACGCGCATCTCGAGCATCGATATGCTCCTATGAAAATGGCCTATCTACTGTTTCCTTTCGCACATTTTTTGAATCATTATTCGCTGCAATTGCAGTCGATGCAACTGCAGTTGCGATGTGCATACGACTTAATGGTGTCAAATACTCCAAGTAACATTATGCAGGTCTTTGCGTTATTGCGAACTGGTATTTTTGTTGTAAATGGTAAGAATAATGGCACAATGGAAGAGAAAACTGTTATAAGAATTTTTTAAGTTATATTGAATGGCATTTTTTTATTAATAACAGTACTGACAGTACTTTGCTCTAAATATATTCCAATTTTCTTTAGAATTATTAATGGAGAGGGACTTGAAAAAGATTCTACATGTTTTTAATTGAGATTTTAATCAATGACAAAGTGATTAGTCGTTAGGCGTAAAATGGGTTGACGGCTGAAAAATGTCTGATGGGTCTCGAATTTTGGGTCGACCGATTCGCACCTCCATTTTCACTCGAGGAATGCACGAAAGAACACCGTGGATCATCATGGTGTTCCCTCAGCGATTGATTAATGACAACCTACTAAATTTGCCGGATGCGAGCAGACTTCTTTTCGCTTCCCTTAATTAACACCCTTTCACATAATTATTCACTCTGCATTTTGCATCAATTATCTCATTTGAGGCTCATTTTCAATTCTAAACATTAATTTTAACATGTTTCAACGTTCAATTATAATAAATTCAGAAAATATTTCTTTTTGTCGCCACATTTGAGAGAAAACTTGTCAAGCAAACTATGAATTTGACATTTTCAAAGGTAAATAGAGATTTATTTTACCCCTCGAATATCATAACCGCGCACTGTTACACATTTTTACCAATTTTCCCGTCAAATATATTGCGTATATTCCATTCTAAACATTCGCACGCCGTTCACGCTAATTTCCTCAACAAGCAACCTCGATTTAAATCTGAACCTCTGTTTAACCCCTGTTTCCCAGCGCAAAACACAATGCCCAAACAGCAGCCGCGCGAGTGAAACCGATCCTCCGCTTCCCACGGCGACCATCTTGCCCAATTAAAACCCTCTACACGCGCCAGAACGCCAGAAGGAACCCCTCGACGTGAGACAAAGGCCAGCATTCCCCCGCGTGCCTGTTCGGAAGTATAAAACATTTATCCAGAAAGCACGCGGTCGAAAGAAAGTCCAGGTAATTGCGCCCACTTATCTCTAATTACCCTAGTCTCGTTCCTAGCGAGCACACTTTCGCGGAACGTCCATTTTTTTCTTTCTTCTGCCTCGCGTTCTGTACGCGAGATCACTGGAGAATCGCGTTTCAATGGCAACGAAAGTGAGCCACTTTTTATCGACGCATTCTACTTCTGATGAAAAGGCGTTCTCCGCGGACTCGAGCGCATCGTAAAACGGAAGGATGGCCTGGGACTTCCGGTCACCGCTGTTGGTACCGTTCGAGGGTACGCGTGGACGTTGTACAGTGACTTTAAAGAGTTCTGAACGGGTTGTTTCACCGCGCAAATCGATTAACCCCGTAAAATTCAAGGCGAAGGAACGCGATGAAATAATGTACACTGCTGTTTAAAATTTTCTTTGTAATATAAATTCGATAATACGTCAGATACTCGTGCTTTCATTTCTCACACTCCACAGATTTGTATTAGAGTACGGAGTTGATCGAAATGGCTTTTGAAATAAATTATTTATTGTTCAATGGCCAAAGAAATGGACAAAGAAGTGTCCATCTTTACTATTTACTAAAACTAAATTTATTGTTCAATGGCCAAAGAAATGGACAAAGAAGTGTCCATCTTTACTATTTACTAAAACTAAATTTATTAGAAATATAAAAAGGTATGAACCAAGTGCTTTGACACTTGAATTTAAGAGATTTCAACAAGTAGAATTAATCGATTTGTGCAGTGAACGGCTCATGCATTGGATCGTCCTGAAAGTTCGTACCGATTTCTGATAGGTGGTATAAGAACAGATCTGAATGTATCAGAATGACTGAATAGAAATGACACGCGTACGTATTCTAAAAGACGGTACTTCAGGCACATTTGGAAAAATTTTTGATAATTTTTGGGCCTTTGAATATGGAAGCAAAGTGCATTGTTGGCATTTAACGCATTTCTTTTATCAGAAAGGCAAAAATGCCATACAAAAGCGACAAACAACATATATTGGGTTGGCAAGAAAGTATTTTCGGTATCCACGCATAGATAGCGTTGTGATTATTTTGAAAAACTTCTGTCAGTGTTGCGATTTTTTCCTTTTGACGATTGACAGTCAGTCGTACCATTTAGGTTTGGTTACAAACAAGTTATGCGTGATTTTGTTTGCAACTGTTAATTTAGGGTCAACTTAACGTAACTCAACTCATTTCACACTACAAAACCGAAAATACTTTTTTGCCAACCCGATATATAAAGATTTATTTGTTATGTGTGGTGCAAAAGTTTATGCAATTGTTATATTTCTTCTGGAACAGAGATGTTCGATGAGAAAATTCTTTTCTCATGGAATTGATGCACTCGTTCTTCAAGTTTATTGTACATTGTTTAAATTTTACTGTCGATCGACGATACGAATACGTGCTCAAGTTTTCGTGGGTACTGTATTGTTCTTGTGGTATTGGGTATAGCAATTTTTTATTGCTAGGAGAACTGTGCCAACTGATACTGCTTCTCTATTGGGTTTTGCGCGATAAAACCGCCAGGAAAACAAGGGCGAACGATTTCTGGGGATTCGCGAGATTAAGGTTTCCAGGACATGAACCTGTTTCTCTGTGTTTTGTTCTTTTTTCTTAGGCTTGGAGTTGATGAAATGGTTTTTTACGTTGAAGAGTAATGAAATTGAAATTTATTTTACAGTCGAGAGGATTAAATGGTAAATTTGGAGGAGTCGCGTAGATTAAAATGTGTCATCAAATGATAAAGAAAATCGTACGCTGACGGGTTAAAATATACCTTGATTTGAATAAAAACAATTGCAATCGTTAACTCCTTTAATCTGTGACTCGTTTCCAATTATAAATCTAACTAAAGTTTTAGACATTCTTATTTTCGAAGGAAAGAAGACGAAATAAACTGAACACTTAATTCACGGTTGCGATAATTTTTGTTTGTCAGCAAATGAAACGTTTCGTAAAAGAAACTGGGATTTCTTTGTCTCTCGAGGCACATACGCGAGAAATTATAGGCGCTGCATGAACTGGTGTAATTTTCAAAATTGCAGGGTTGCGCGCACTTGTTGCGAAGGTCGAATCAATTTAATGAAGATGATAGAATCGTCGTATTTCTTAACATCGCACGAAGCATCGATAATAAAAAAAGATGCAATAAAAGGCTTGATAACTGGATGGTCTCCGGCCAATGAATATGGAAATCGAAAGATACCTGTGGCTCCTACGTAAATATTAAGAAACATTTACGTCATTCGCATAGCAACACGAAAAATCCATTTCTCGCGCGATAAACATAAAAAAAACAGGTATTCGACTCTAAATTTGTGAAATCTATGACGCAGAGAAAGTATATTCGTTTACTTTTACTACTCGAGGAACTGAAAATCGTAAAGCTATCGAACTTGGAGCACTCAACTTCCTTTCATTTTTCAATCCTTTTCAATTCATTTCGTTTATTTCTTAAATTCAATTATTTAATTCAGCACTCTTCTTAGCTTCCTTCTTTTTAAGGACACCTCGAAATTAAAATTCTTTTCACGAAAAGAGAATAAAAAAGACCCGAAGAACGATCAATCTACTCTTCAAACAAAACGAACTAGCCACACGTACCATCGTATTAACGATTCAAAAAAGAACGAAAAAATTTCTCAAAAATACCGGCCCCTCGACTCGACGACTGGCACTTTCACTTTCGATCCAGCTTTCACCGTTAACGAGGCATCGTTCGTGATCGCCATCGTCGTCCCTTCGTGGGAAACAGCGACGATCCCGAGGTGCCATCTTCCCGACAGTGACGAACGTTTTTCTAACAACGTTCCTTGAACAAAGGCGATTGCTCGAACGTGGGCAGCTCGACCACGGAGTGAGTAGGCTCGTCTTCGAGGTATGTCAAGGAAAACGGGTGTGCGAGAGGCGTCGAACGATATCGGGAAAGACGGAGGCCCTCGTAAATGGTGGCGGACACAATGGGACGCGCACGCGGCTATAATTTTTAATGATACGGGGCCCGCAAGGCCGCCAAATTCTATCCAAGGACGTGGACGTACTCTTTGGACGACTGTTCACGACGACTTGGGCGTTTCTCGTGATTATCGCCCGTTAATATGTGCAGTTGGACATCTTGGCTCGTTGCGTATCCTCGTGGCGTGTCATCGCCGCGTGTCAATGCGAACGATACGCGTTGCATCGTTGCGTATCGAAACGCATTGTGTTGCATTGCTGGGCGACGATGTAACAGCTGGTTTCCACATTGGCACAGAACGGTGACACGACACGGGAATACGCAACGAGTGGATAAGCACATTTCAGTCCTCGATTTGTTAGCTAGGGTCAAGAACGGTCTTGGAGAACGAAAATATACGAACAAATAGTACAGCATAGGAAATATTTTCTATACAATGCAATTGCATGGTCAAATATTACAGGTTTAACTCGACTTCACTCGAAACTTGAAAGGTTTGCACTAGCAAAGTGATCTTGAAATACTCGAATCTAATGGAGGATACACAGAATTGAAAACGTGGAGTCGATTACTTTAGCCTGTGAATGGCACTTTGCAAGGATTCTCTAAAGCAGTGTTTCCCAAATTTTCTTCATCGCGATTTTCAAGAAACACTGGAGTAGATTTCGGTTTTTAGTTGCAATTCCTTTTGAGAGTCGTTTTAAATCGCGCGAAGCAGTATGAAAGCAGACAATGTTGCGCTTTGACCTCGATTCCATCATTTTTCGCGAAACATTTAGTAATTGTTTGCGGAACAGAGTTTGGGAAACGCTGCTCCAAAGTAAACGAAGCAGTTGGCTGATCAAACACTTTGACGGTTCGCGCGAGAAAAAGAAAGTGGCTGATCATCTTCCTGGCCATTGCCAGCGTTCGACCTTCCTCGACCTTCCATTCCAGAACCCGATGGACCTCCGCGACAGGTGCTACCGCGTAGCATTTATGGAAATGATCTATGGAAATGTTCGAGTCCCTGACAGATGGATGATTTGTCAACTTTCGCCGTTCGAGAGCGACGAAGAGGCACAGGAAGGAAAGGTTTTGCGCAATTGCTCGAGGTCTGTTCACAGTTCGCAGGGACTCTGATCGTTTGCGCGGTGGAGATGCAGAAGCAACGATAAAATATGAAAGGTCTACGCTGATCGGTCCGTTGATGGTGCCAACCGGTGATTAGCCAGCTGAGTTTCTCAGGATCGATTCAATAGTGATTGAACAGGCAGCGTGTAATATGGATTAGTAGGTAATTGAGAAGGAAAGATGAAGGAGAGGTAGGTGAATTGGAATTAACTATTATTGCGAAAGGATCGTTTCGAGAGAAATAAGCAGGCTTGGGAACCGTTTGGCGTTATTGAAGTAGCATACGCTTTTCATTGTGTTGAGAAATGATCGAGGGATGAATAAGCATATTCTTTTTTCTATCCATCTTACGATCATGGCAATCTTGTTATTACAGGCCATTTTAAGGGAATTTTATTATTGGATACGTTTTATCGGTTTCGCAATTGCTGAACTAATATCAAATTGGATATTTTTATTACGATAGTCAATAGTTGGCGTATCTTGGTCGTACGTGTACACGTGATTTATGCACAAGAGATAACAAAACTAGGACACCTCCGCCATTAACTCTTTCGAGAAGTCATAACGCAAGAGAAGAAGAAAAACAGATTTTCACAAACGACAAACACGAACTCCAGTGTAGTCAAAGATTCTTCGTAACCAGAACAAAATACGAACACATCTCATCAAATTTTCATCGATTAATGTTGTTGGATTACTTCAACATGTCGACACAGAAACAAAAATGAGTCTTGTATTAAGAAATAGAACCCTTACATAAATAGTGAAGTAAATCCATCGGTCGGAGCGGACCCCCAACTGTTTCTATAGCTCTCGAAGCAAAGGGGCATCCTCTTGAGCCTCAGAATAAGGAATAAAGAAGAAATGTTTATTTCCAACAATTAAAAATAAGAAAAACTAAGAAAATCGCATCTAAACCTTCAGTCTTGGACATTATCGAGTGTCCTCGCTTTTTGTATAGCTCTCCAAGCGAAGAGACACTCTTCTGAGCCTCAGAATGAGGAATAAAGAAGAAATGTTTATTTCCAACAATTAAAAGTAACAAATACCAAGAAACTGACATCTAAACCTTCAGTCTTGGACATTATCGAGTGTCCTCACTTTTCGTATAGCTCTCCAAGCGAAGAGACATCCTTCTAAACCTCAGAATAAGGAATAAAGAAGAAATGTTTATTTCCAACAATTAAAAGTAACAAATACCAAGGAACTGACATCTAAACCTTCAGTCACAGACACTGTCACGTATCCTCACTTTTCATACAGCTCTCGAAGCAAAGGGACATCCTTTTGAGCCTCAGAGTAAAGAATAAAGAAGAAATGTTTATTTCCAACAATTGAAAATAACAAATACCAAGGAACTGACATCTAAACCTTCGATCACAGACACTATCGAGTGTCCTCACTTTTCGTATAGCTTTTGAAGCAAAGGGACATCCTCTTGAGCCTCAGAATAAGGAATAAAGAAGAAATGTTTATTTCCAACAATTAAAAATAAGAAAAACTAAGAAAATCGCATCTAAACCTTCAGTTTTGGACATTATCGAGTGTCCTCGCTTTTCGTATAGCTCTCCAAGCGAAGAGACATCCTTTTGAGCCTCAGAATAAGGAATAAAGAAGAAATGTTTATTTCCAACAATTAAAAATAAGAAAAACTAAGAAAATCGCATCTAAACCTTCAGTCTTGGACATTATCGAGTGTCCTCGCTTTTCGTATAGCTCTCCAAGCGAAGAGACACTCTTCTGAGCCTCAGAGTAAAGAATAAAGAAGAAATGTTTATTTCCAACAATTAAAAATAAGAAAAACTAAGAAAATCGCATCTAAACCTTCAGTCTTGGACATTATCGAGTGTCCTCGCTTTTCGTATAGCTCTCCAAGCGAAGAGACACTCTTCTGAGCCTCAGAGTAAAGAATAAAGAAGAAATGTTTATTTCCAACAATGAAAAGTAACAAATACCAAGGCACTGACATCTAAACCTTCGATCACAGTTGAAAGAGCAAACATTCGCGACGAATAACGAGGCAGCTCGAGGCAGAGCCGGAGGTTACGCGGCCATGCACCGCGTCTCTCTTTCGTCGAACGTGGCCGTCGTCGAACCGATGGACTTTCACTGGCAGGTCCCTGAACCCGTCGCGTCCGCCAGCCAAACGGGCCGCCACTTCTGGCCACTGTCGTTCGTGAACTTGAAAATCGAACCGGCCAACGGACTTCAAAGTTTCGCGAGCTCGCCTCCTCCACCGTCTCCGACCGCTTCCGGGACGCCGCGCACAGCTGTTCGTGAATTTCGCGGGACGTAACGGTCGTCCAGAGAAAGTGGCGAACCGTCTGGAAACGCAGCTTTTCCTATCGCGATCGCGACTCGTTTTGCTCGTCGTTCGTACGACCGATCGCGATGATTCACGTCGCCTCGCGAAGACGGATTTCACGTTGAAAGCGCAGCAAAATGGGAGGAATCTGCCACTAGTTCAGCTGGCGTTGTTGGTGTATTCGAATAATCGGGAATCTGAGTTTTTCAGAGGACAGAACTTGAGAAATGGTAGAAATTTGGATTTTTTACTTGGAAATTTTTAGATACGGAATGAAGATATGGAATATTTTAGGTATGGAAGTTTTAGATATGGTCTATTTTAGATATGGATGTTTTAGATATGGTCTATTTTAGATATGGATGTTTTAGATATGGTCTATTTTAGATATGGAAGTTTGAACTCCATGTGTGAATTTTCAAACTCTAAAATTTCGAATTTGCAATGTTACATGTACTTGCATTGGAATTTTGAATCTTCAGAGGCGAATTCTAAAATTATGAGACATCTTGAATTCTAGATTTCTACATTCAGAATGTAATAGTATAATATCTTAAATTTTGAACTTAAAGCTTCAAAGTTGGAAGCTTAATACTTAAAACTTGGTGCTGCAAATTTCCAATTTGTGAAATCCAAAACCTCAAACCTCAAAGTAGAAGAAATATTCAAATATAGGATCCCAAATACGAGACCTGACACTCAAAATACCCAAACTTTCGAAAACACGAATTTCTAAATTCCTAAACTCGAATCTCTAAATTTCGAAAACTACGCTACCAACCAAAAGCGTTGTAGTCACCTAAAATCAAACGAGCAGCCTAAATATTACAATTATAAATTTCCCTTACGTTCACAGACTTTCAACTAAAAACTTTTCCTCGTACAAAAAAAAAAATAATTCCACACTCTTCTCATTTAAAAAAAATTGTTAAGCTCGATCAAAGTAGAATTACAGAAATTAGAAAAATCAAAAGATCAAAAAACGTTGAACGCAACCCCAAAGTCCACGCGTCAGGGCCAACCCCTTCGCAGAAATCCTCAGCTGCCATTGGCCCGTCGCTGGCGTTTCGAAAAACGTCCCGGTTAACCGACGACGGGGACGCTGAACGTCGCGACGGAGGAAGACGAAGTCGAAGGCGAACGCGGGAAGTAGGTCGGAGAGAAGTGTCGGTCCTTCGTCGGAGACACGAGGAGCCGCTGACTGGGCGCCTTCGTCAGTCTCGCGAAGATATTCCGGGAGTCAACAGGTGCGTAGGAGCAGGCCTCCACACGGTTCATCCAAAAGCTCGCAGTCCATCCACGTTCCACACGCTTCCATCCACGCGAACCGATCGTCTGCAGATTTCGATCTTGACGCGTCTATCATGCGGATCTGATCAAACATCCACGTTGCTTTTGGTTCTCTCTTCTTTTCTGGACACGAGGATCTTCTTGGAGCATTCACTGCTGGATCAGCTGGTTCACCACGAGCAGAAATGGACAAATTCAAGGTATTTATTCTGTGTCTATGTGTGTTGTTTTTTCATTTCTTCTTTTTCGTTTTTTTGGTTTAGAAGATTAGTGGTTTGGTTATACTTTGATTATTTGTAGATCTAGCTGGAATGTGAGTGTCGTTGCAATTGTTTCGTTGTTTAGAAATATTTCTACGATGTACGAAGATTAGTGGTTTGGTTATACTTTGATTTTTTGTAGATCTAGCTGGAATGTGAGTCGTTGCAATTGTTTCATCGTTCGTTCTTTTATTGCGAGAAGTATTTTCTTCTTTTCTTCTTTTCAAGTGTAGGAATTTTTGAAAGTATTCCTGCCTCTCTTCTTATTACGTAGCTTCTTCACAAATTTTTAAAATACAGAACAGTCGATGTTCGTTTGAAATGTACATCTCTTGCCTTCTCTTCGAATTAATCTTCTTCTCGAACAAAGTTATTTACCCAGTTTCTCTGGAATTCTACTTCTTCGACACACATTTTTCGTCATCCTCCGCGAACTTCCATCTGTGAAGCTCATTCTGGTTACTTCGATTTCTTCGCACATCCGTTTGCGAGAGGCTGAAGAAGAAACTCCGAAGAAGCGATCGAGAATAAGGGCTCTAAGAAGAGACGCCAACGAAATCAAAGAAACGAGTTAAGGTGGATAGAAGAAGGAACGAGTAATCGTTAATTGGCAGAGAACGAACGTCGATCCGCGAGCTTTTTGGAGCGGAAATGCAATGTGACACGGATCGGGGCCATCGCAGCCCGCGTGGATCGTGCACTTCCTCTGTTGAAACGCACATTAATCGCGCATCGTTCATTAGTCCGTTCGACGTAGCAATTTTCATGTTCCCATAAGCCCGATAATGCACGAATCTGCTTCGATTTCACGCCTCAACGATCGCTGACCGCGATCGATCGGTCTAATTCATGCTTCCAGTGTCTTTCTTCTTTTTTATGAGGTTATGAGAGAAATAGTGGTCCTAATTTGCGTTTTTAATTGAATCAACCGTTCGATTTGATTTATTTCTTGATTTAAATCTTTAATTAAACTGTTCCAACGTTGATAATAGTAAATCGATTTCGATTGGTGAAATGGTGAATGGCAGGGAAATTTGTTTAATTATTTATTAGCTGCGTGAGAAAAGTGTATAAATTTGTAGGATGCATCTTGTGGACTTTCAAAATTTTATTTGGTTCTGGATGATGGCGCAGATAAGTGGTTTCGTTATTAGTCCTGGTTAGAAATCTCGAGAATAAGTGCATCATAACTTTATTCGAGGGAAGATACGAGAGAAGAGGTACGCGTATTACAAGCTCGCATTCATGAACGCAGCCATGATGTCACAATTTGATGAATGGGAGATTCACAGTCTCGTGGAATAAACGTCCATTCATACCTCAGATTAATCTGAACTTTCGTTCTTGCAAGAGATATCACATATTCATTAACTAATTTTTACAGTAGGGTCTCGCAGTGTTTATTATATGCTATTAACTCCTTCTAATCCACTAAACTCGTACATAAGCTCTCAGATTACTATCTATGTGTTCCATCATAACCAACAATATCTAATCGATATACTTTGCATCGAATATGAAAAACGACTTAGTCCAACTCACACTTCTCAATGCTCAGAAGAGCCATGGATAGAATCCATCGCAAAAATAATTCACCTTCATCTAATTGCAACAACTCAGACCAACCCACGCTTCTCAATGCTCAAAAGAGCTACGATCAGAGTCCATAGCAAAAATAATTCACCTTCATCCAATTTCAACTCAGTCCAACCCACGCTTCTCAATGCTCAGAAAAGCTACAACCAGAGTCCATCGCAAAAACAATTCACCTTCATCCAATTCCAACTCAGTCCAACCCACGTTTCTCAATTCTCAAAAGACCCACAACCAGAGTCAATCGCAAAAACTATTCACCTTCATCCAATTCCAACTCAGTCCAACCCACGTTTCTCAATTCTCAAAAGACCCACAACCAGAGTAAATCGCAAAAACCATTCACCTTCATCCAATTCCAACTCAGTCCAACCCACGTTTCTCAATTCTCAAAAGACCCACAACCAGAGTAAATCGCAAAAACAATCCACCTTCATCCAGTTCCAACATAATTTACATTCAACAAACAACTCAACCACTCTCTCCGTCGTCGTCCAACCCAAAGCAGAAGAATCGCGCGATGATATCAACCAGCACCGGTCGACATTAACCCGATGCACGACCACCAGCATCCATTCCACTTTCCTCCGCGTGTCCCTCGACGGAGAAGCGACTGCTGTAAAAGGCGAAGAATTTCCACGGGATCGCGTTAAGGTCGAGAATACCGATCGGTCGATGCGCGCGGTTTGACCGTGGATCGGCGAACGAAAGTCACCAGGACGGAAAAAGTGGATCGTCCAGGCGTCCACGCGTGGTCGCGACGCGTGCTGGACAAGCGTGTGCGAAACGTGCACGGGGAAAGCATGTCGTTCCATTTCACTTGTCGGCGCGAGCTTGTAAGGCATCCTCCAAGCCGGTTCCGTTCCGCCATTTCGGTCCATCGAGGATCCGTCGCGAGCAATGGTTCCCTCCAAGGGTGGGTTCGAACCCCATTTTCGCGTCCTCGATGCTCGAAACTCCCGCAAGTTGCAGTGCTGAGTCTGTTTCGTGGAAAACATGCGGGTGCGTTGCGTTGCACGAATTGGAGTTTTGCATAGACGTCTGTTGGTGGATCGTTGAATAATAATTGACGAGATTCTTGCTTGGAAACAGCGACACGCGAAGGTTTTCTGGATCTAATGAACATTCTTTCGAGAGTTTCGAACTGTGAAGATGGAACGATGTTTAGGGTTTTTCTTTTTGTGAGTACAAGTGCGATTGAGTAAATAATAAATGCACGCAACGTGCAGTCCATTTGGATATGGGATGAGATCTTCATATTCAGACTTGATTTATGGCGGAAGGATGAAGTTCTGTTAAATCTTGCGATGATTTTCTACAATTTCCAATTCTTTTTTTTGTTAAAACTTGTTCTCGCTGGTCTGTTCAAGTTTTCGCTCTATATAATGCTTTTCATAGTCAATACGGTGAAAATTGCGATCATTTTTCGTACCAATGTCGGCCATTCGCACACACGAACGTTTCCAATGGAGTCTGTGTTCCAACGCAGACGTATGCCATTCGTACAGAGCGCACTTAATACCGTTTAGAAAATTGCTGCAATTTCCCGATATTATTCAGCTCAGAAAAGAAATTCCAATCATCAAACAAGTAGTACGTTACACAGTTACATCTGACAGTTCAATGCTGTAAAAATTCTTGCTCTTTCTCTCGCCAAAAAAAAAAAGGAAGAAAAAATGCTTCTTCGCCATGCATTCTGTCGATCCATCGTTTCTCTCGTTGCATTAAACGAAATTTCTTAAATTGATTACATCGAGCAACGCGCAATTTGCATCACAATCCTTTTAATCGAGACAGAATCGAGCTGGAATCGATATACTTTGGCCAGTAATCGTCGTTTTAATAATAGAAAGTATCCAACCGTTCGGTTACTACATCGCCATTTTCTAATCCTCGTCGACGAATGCCAGCGATTTCTGCGAGCCATTAAATTTCTCTCGCCGCGATTACCTTCTGCGACGAGATTCTCAATTCTTTAAGACGCATCCGTCTTCGAACGGAGCTTCCTGCATATAATTTATTGCAAGGTCGCACAGCGAACTTTAATGGGAAATCATTCGCGTCCCTGACGATGATGATACTCGGTTCCGTGTTCAATTTGTGAAAGTTTCTATGCACATGGAATTTTTCATACTAATGAATTCCTAAAGCTTTTGTTCGTTATCGAGTAAAGCGATTATATATAGCATATTATTGACTTAAAGATTTGTGAAGCTCGACCTTTGAAACTTTTTTCTGATTTGTTTGGATATGATATACGATCTTATTTTGCCTTTTTATCGAAAAAGATATTGTTAGTTAAAGTGTTAAGAATTGTTATCGAGGTATGTCGAACAACTTTAATTGGAACTGCATTATTTCGCGAAATGGCAATCGCAGCTGCACCATTTCGCAATAATGCAACTGCATCATTTCGTAATAATGTAACTGCGCGCGTGCCATTTCACAAAGAAGTGGAATTGCGACTGATTCTGAGATGCTTTAGAGAATTTTAATTGAAATTGCTTCACAAAAGTACAATTAACTGCATCTTTTTGCAAGACGATAATCACAAAATATCTTTGTAACTTCATTTAATTGCAATTGCAATTGCAATTAAATCAATTTATACGGAATCTTAACAAAAATAACATTTCCTCGCAACAATTACAATTATCCCTGCTCTGTTCTACAAAAATTGAATGGCAATTAGGTAATTTCACGTGAAATTTTAAAAAATGGCTCCCTGTCGCAACAACAGCGATGGTATCCGCCTTCATTCAACGAAAATTCAATCGCAACCATGACTATTCACAGAAAACTAAATAATTGCATTCGCAATCGTGTTATCTCACAAAAGAGCAACTGTACCTTGCGACTTTGTGCATTTGGCGAATGCACAAAGGTGCAACGCGCATCAAAGCCGATCGCGCAACCCTACAACGTCAGCTGGTAGCAATTTCTTTTTGCCCCGAGTATTCCAAAGGCGAAGCCTGTTCCAGTTCCGCGAGACAGCCCGTATACCTAAAATAGTTTAGACAGCTTGCTCTTACTTGGAAATGAGGAGGAAGTGTAAAGGAGAAAGTCTGGTGAATCATAAAGTGTAATACGGATCGCGCACTCCTTTTCCGTTCGATGCAATTGCACGCCATTTTCTCACCTACGAAAGCTGGTTCCACGCGCCAGCAGCGTCCGCTTCCACAAATTTTCGCCTGACAAATTAACGAGCAACTTTTCCTGCTCGCGTTTAATTTTCTTTATACTTCTGACGAATTTTTTTACAGTCTGTCAAACAGTTAAGAATCGATCGAGCTGGCTGTGAATGGAATCTCTTTTTCAGATTTAATCTGATATTTTTGGAACGTATTTGCAATGCTGATTTCGTAGAGGTTTCAGAGTTGTTCGTAGTTGTAGTTTCTTCGTTTATTTCGTTCCACTGTGGTTTAGCATGGACAGAATCTCGCTGTTTCGTTATTACGGTTTTGGTTCTGAAATTCCTCGATCAGGTTTCACTGATAAAGTATTCCGACGGTACAATACGAAAAGTGAAAGTGACCCGAAAAATCTTCTGGGGCCACTGTCACCGCGCAACTTCTCAGAGCTTTCGTTTTTAGCTCTGTGAGATCGAAGTTTATTTGATCGATTGACAAATCGATTGAAATTTCATTCGATTTTAATGTGCGTCTACTAATATTCATTAAATGAATCATTACTTGCTTTTTTATTGGACAAGATATTAGCTAAAGTATTAAAACTCTTAATTACTGACGTATTGTTATTATTATTATTATATAATAATAAAAACACCATTGAAAGCAATTAACCTAAAATAATTAAAATTGTAAGCTTCCATGATAACTGCATGTATGATAATTATATACTAAAGTACCGTTAGCGTTGTTATATAATGGTACCAGCGCCATTAAAAGGCGGAAGTAGAAAGCTAATCTAACTTATTTACCATTGTATTAACTATGTCTTTCAGTATTGTATTGTAACACTAAAAGCGATAAATTTTTTGCTTTTTGTATTGATCAAACATTCTGTGTGCATAATCTGACTCAAACATCTAACTTAAACTTTAATTCTAACTCAAAGCTAATGCAACGCTCATAGCACCTCCATTTCGAACTTCCCACGTCATCGTTAACTACATTTATAAAAAAAAAAACTGAATTTCTTGAACTAAAACCTTTCCAATCTTAAACCAAATACAAAAGTAATAAATTCCAGAGCTACTAGTTCCTCAAAAATACCGCCATGCTCATTAATCTGGATCGAGACGTTCGTAGCAACGACTCAATTCTCCGTCGAGCCAATTTCGTATTTAGTAAACCTGATTTCCATTTAATTTAAATTGCATCGCGCGTTGGTTGCATCAATTATTCATTAAAATGTCCGATATCGAGAAGCTTCGACGAAATGCACGGCAGTAAACATCTCGCTCGTCAGCTTTCTCAAATAAATCGCACGCTAATTAATAACATTGAAACGCGAGGCTAATCAGCTCGTCGTTTCACGACGAGCACGTTCAGAGTCGCTGAAATGTCTGAATCGCGAAGCTCGTCCGCAAAATCTCCACACAAAGCCCCTAAATAGGCCTCGAGCGCATAATCGGGTACGTAACGCGTATCACAGCAGCGTTGCATGCACGCGTAACGCCTAAGAGTTCCTCGAGGTTGAGGAGAGCACAATGGGCTTCCGGTAAGCTCGTTTCCATCGAGCTGCGCGAGCCTGCAACGTGTTAACTCATTGAGACGTAGTGGTAAAGTGTCCCACCTTTTTGATACGTAAATGTGCATGATGGGATCTTTTTTATACCAACGTGAAATATTGCAAGTGATGCTCGCGCAAAAGTTTAACCCTTTGCACTTGGCTCCTTTCCAGGCGTTAGCTATAGAAACTAATAAAAATAGCAATATTCTATATTGCTGAGACTAATAAAAATATTGCTAACGTCTTCCAGCTACAGAAAATTTCCGTTTCAATAGAAAACTCGAGAAAAACGCATTTTTCAAAAAGCTGCAGTGGAATAAGCTTAACGTCCATAATCACTAATCAGTGTTAATGTCTCCTCAGAGAGGACATCCGAGTGCAAAGGTTTAATTTTATTTTATATTACTTTATTCCTTTATTAACAAAAAGAAACCAACTTCGTTCAATTTTGAAAAAATCAATTCCTCTGCAACATGGTTCCTTCTATTTTCGAAAATTCCGTGTCTCAAAGAGTTAACACTTGCAAATCTCGCTTGCAAATTAATATCGAATTATTGGACGCTCTTCGAGTCGATCTCGATCGCGGTTGCTCGTCGCGGATCTCCTCGTTCGCGATGTGTCGAAGTGTTAATTGATCGGGTAAAGAACCGAGAGCAAACGGGTCGCGAAAGTGCAAGACTGGCTTTCGAAAACCTTTTCGAAATGATTTCACACGCTGCATTATTTGTATGCCGACTGATCGAGTTGGTGAACGCAATGGCTACGTGTTTTGATTACAAAGATGTCAGAGCATCCTGTACAAAAATTTGTGGCAGTCCAAGTGGCTTCTATCCTGTTTTCTGTTTTGGTATTGAAAATTTTATTAAGATGTACAGTCATTTAGCTTAGGTTTGATGTGATTTGTATTAATTGGAATTTAATATTATTAAATAAAGGGATTGTGGGAGGAATTAAGTGAACATCATTATAATTTTCTTCGAGATGTGATGTTCAAAATTAAACTTGATCGTTCGATGTTGTATTAAAATTTGTTAAAAGTTGGCACGAAACTTTCTTCGCTTTAGGTGACGTTCACTCTGGCGTTGATGGCACTGACCATCATCAACACCAGCACAGCAGACCTCCCAAAGCCCAGCTACGCCAGAACGATGCTCAAAGTGTCTCGAAGTCTGCCTGGCGAAACTGAAGAACTGAAAGTGCGAACCAGCGAGGGGAACCTAGCCACCCTAATCGTGAAACGTCGCGACAGGACACACTTGTCCGAGCAATCATCGCAAAACGAGCCTCCGAAGAGTGCTCAAAGCGTTCAGAAATTCAGCTCTGAAGACGCCATCGCTTCAGGAAACGCGACATCGTCGGAGCCCTCGAAATCAGTGAAAACCGAGCCGAAAACCAAAGACGAGGTACGAAAACTGGAAGAGGCTCAGATAGAGCAGCTCAGAGCCAAACTCTCGGACTCTGACAGTCAAAGAGGCTCCCTCAAACCGGAAAACGCATCCGCGAATGGAAAGATCAATGTTACGAGCAAAGATCGAATAGTCAGTGAAACGAATATAGATTACGGAAATTGGACGCCTTTGGGGACGGATGGAAGAGCTGTTAAGCTAGAAGAATCGGCCACGGAAGAGTATCAGAGCTGGAAGCCTCTTCAGAGCGACGCGAAGACGACCACGGAAGAAAGAACGAACTACGCCAGACTCGATCCAGCTTATCCAGCCGGTGGATTGCTATTGCTGCGACATTTTCAGGACAGAGCCCAGAGGAAGTTTCAGTTGAGCGATCAGAGCGAGGAAAACGCTCGTTACACGTTCCTGCCTCATCAGATTCGTTCGTCGAGGACGAACATCGGTGCGAATTTGTCCAAGAACCGGGACACTAAGAACGTGCCACCGGAAGTGATCGTCAGATCAGAGATAAACGTCAAGACGAACCCGAAGAGGTCGCCCATTACGTTGGACAGGGATGGTATACCTGTGGTCCATGGTAAAAGGGTGCCTGACGAGCCAATCGATAAGATTCAAACGTGGCGCAACGCGCGGGTGATTAATAACAAATTGATCCACGATGGTGGGTCTGGTGATAATTTGGTGGCCTCTTCGAGTTTCCATCCGGTGGAGAACGTTGTCGAGAGGCAGAGGTTCGAGAGGTTCTTCCAGAATTTGAATAGAAGGTACGTCAGTACGTTGGGTGCGGAAGGAACAATTTTTTGAGACATGCAAGTTCAATCTTACTTTACTATAATCATTTTCCATAATCGTTTGCACATTTCTCAAATTCTGAGACTCTATATCTATTAGAAATACTTCTAACGACGCGTTTGAATATATTAAATATTCATTAAAACACTCTCCGAGTTCATTTAACTAGCCGAACTTCGAGTTCCTCGGTGGACTCGGTTGAAAATTAATTTTTGGGAAACCTTTTAGAGTACACGTTACAAATCTGTTTAATTCCTCTTGGCATACTGTGTAATTAATAAATTAAATTGTTAGATAGCAGGCTACATATGCTTATCTTCTTAAAAAGTACTTGCAAAATGTATAAATTCCACCCAGAGCTGTCTCTGTAGAAAGGTGACAATTAAACTTGAAGGGTTGACGCACCAAGCCACATAGGTGGTGAACCTGACCGTCACTGTTTCCTGCGACAGGTACGGCAAAGACTACGAGGAGGAAGGCAGGAACGTATTCTTCGAGTGGGACCCGAAGAACTACAAGAACGAAGCCCTGAACGCTGAAGTCTACGAGACCAGGCTCGACAACTACCGCAGCAGCTCTCACAAGAGGATGCTCCACCCCGATGGCATGCCAGTTTACCCTGTTTCCCAGCTGTACACCCCAGAGAGTCAAAAAATAGCGCCAGTCGCTTTGAAACCAGGCGCGAGGGCGCCAGTCCTCCAGTACGCCCATCCAGAATTGGGCGTCCAACCCGCCAAGATCGTGAAGAACGAGAAAAGACGGCCTGACAACTTCCCTGAGAACCAGTACTCGTTCACGGAGCAAAGGCAGAAGAAGAAGTACGTGTTGAACGACAAGAACATCGTCGACAGCTACACCATCAAGAACTACTACCCCAACCAGCACTTCTACGGCCTGAAACGGCCGAACGACGCACCGTTCTGGGTGAAGATCTCGGAGAACCTGAAGAGTCAATTCTCAAATGGCGTCGAGAAGGTGTCGCAGTTCACTAGGCCAGTGATCGACCCTCTGGTCGAGGCCACGCACAAGATCTCGCAGAATTTGGGTCTCTCGAAGGGCAAGGAGGCTGAGGACAAGATGGGCACAGTTGCTTCCGGTGGCAGTATCCTGATCCCAGCATTGGGGCTCATGGCATCGGGGGCTGCCCTTGGAATTGGGGCTGTCGCGGTCGGGAGATACCTGGATGTGGACGTTCTGAAGAGGTCTAACGAGGGACTGAGCGCTGAGGAGTACCAAAGAGCTTTGAACGGTGCCCAGCCATTGGTGAGGCTAGTAAATGAGGGGCAGAATGGAGACGCGAAAGTGACGAACGATTACGGTGGAACTGTATATTTCTTGGAACGTGTGCCAGGGAGTGACGTTGCGAAACAGGAGGACGATACGAGGAGTCTGAATAATCAGAACGGCGATAGGGTGTTAGTGGTTGTCCAAGAGGACCAGAAGGGGGAGGATAAAGCGAGTGGATTGGAAACTGGTGAGGTTGATCAAGGGATGGAAAGCTCGAGGAAGAAACGGAGTCTCAATTACTTAGACGTCTTTCAAGCTGAAGGAAATACGAAGAGTTTGGTCAGGAGTAAACGTTTCCAGCGTAAGGGGCCTGATTCCATCAGTGAGATCGTGGAGATCGATCTTCCTACTCGTAAAGGCAGCATCGACGTGACTGAGTTCCTTATTCCGAAACGAGAAACGAACGGACAGAAGGATTCGAAGAGAGACAGCAAAGATTCAGAAATTTTAATTATTCAGGATGGCTCCATGCCTTTGCAGTCGCTTCAGAGGAATCTAGCCAGCGATGCATCTAGGGAAATTGATTTGGACAGCTTGGAGATGGTTGAGAAAAATTCGATGAGCGACGATACGAGGAATTCTGCGGTTGGACGGGACGAAAGGCGAAGAAGAAGGAGCGTCGAGAGCGATCAGGAACTGGAGGATACTCTTCAGAATCTGGAGAACGCGGAAATCGCTGAGGTAGCTCACATCGACGGAGATTGGACCAACACGCCCTGCGCCAAGAGGATATTCTGCGACGCCATGATCCAGAGAGGCGCAGACGCGGTTATATTCATGGAGAAAAAGATGGCCGCCCTTCTTGGTCTGTGAGTATTGTCCAACTCGACTTTTAAGGCGCTCGGTTTCCAGCAACTATTTCCTCGACGGCAAAAAGCTGAACGTAGAATTGCAAAACACGTGGGAAGTTGTTCACACGGGTGATATAATGGTGATTTTCATTGGTTAGCATATTGTTATGTGCCTGGCCATGTTTGGCGAACGTACTTTCGATTTCGTGTCTGTGGGAAACTCCTTTCCATCCATTTTACGATTCCACATTTCTCTTCGAAACACGGTGAACATTTGAGGCTAGGAAAAACTCGTTGGGAAATTTCTTACGCTGTTGAACGCCTTGAAACATTTAGTACAAGATAATTTACTTAGGTTATCTCTAGAAAGCAATATGGATGTACTTTCCACTTAGAGAATCTTTCGACAAAAATAGATTTCTCAATGCATTAACAATTTTATCTAAAAACCTAATGACGTCTTTTCAGAGTAAGAATAATGTTCGCAGAGAACGAAAAAGCTTTCTTCGACACAGAATTGAAACTTAAAACCATCCTTCGTCCTCTACCTCTATACTTAGATACCTCAATACGATCTTCGAAAGTACACCAAGATCCGCTAGATCCAACGCTATATCCTGGAAACGTATCTCGCCATCAATCACATCCAATATCATTTATAACACTCCAATAAAACGCAACATCCTGTGCGATGACAAATTATTCACGGGTTGGCAGCGCGAATCGATTGCACGCTGGTCATTGCTGGTGAAACTATACGAGTCGAACAAGCGTCGTACGATGTTAGAAATCGATTTCGCGATCGTCTGACAACGAAACGGCGCGAAGAGCCTCGATTCGTCGTCGTTCGGTTTTCCGGCGCCTCTTTCTCGGATTTTTCATCGACAAACACGTGGCCTGGGCCCGTGACGAAGTACTTAGTCGGCTCGCGTGTACGCGGACACGCGTGTATGCACAGAGTGAAACTGTGCTAAGAGGTAAAAGTCGAATCAGTCAGTAGGACGTCGCCGGCGAAAGCTGGGAAGAAAGTTATCTGTTCCTCGGTTATGGTTCCGTCCGGCTGGCGGGTTCTTTCGTTTCCTCGGTATAATGGCTTTGTTTAAACTGGTTCCCGACGAGGAGGAAGTTGGAAACGTTGAAAAAGGCAAGTGGACTCCGAGTACGGGGACTTATCGTTACTCGACGACCACGCGTCCTTATCTTTCGATCAGTTTTCAGTACACAAGTCACAATTACTGTGTGGATGCAACGGTTGACTTAGAAACAGAAATGTATAGATAGTTTCTCTTTTTAGAATTTTTTAGAATGATGGCAATATTTGAAATCTTCTTGGGTTCTCTATGTTTAATGGAAATTAATTTTTACGTAGATATTAAAATATTTTAACCCTTTGCGGTCCTTTGTCGAGCGTGATATAAATTGCAACAAATATAAATTGCAACAAAGATTTAGAGTTATTTTAGAGTTTGCAAGTAACAGTCGAGGAATTGCCATGCAACTGACAAGATTTTCAAGTAAATTTTAAGTGAATTTCAAATGAAACACGAAATAGTAGGGAATTGTTGGCGACTGAACTACTAAATTGAAGAATAATTCGGACTGCAAAGGGTTAACGAATTTAATTTTGGAGTTTGAAATAATTAATTAGGTTATCAGGAAAAGATATCCTTAATAATAAAGAATTAATTTGAAATGTTCTTCTTGTCTTCACCAAATTCTACGCAAACCAAAATCGTTCGCTAAAGCAATTTTTCTGCTGGCAATGAACAGTTATATCCACTCGAGTACACCTCTCATTGGTTACCTAATTTCACTAGAGCAATTTGAAATGAAACATAATCACGCTTGGACAGGGTCGACTTTCGACTGCGTCAGCTGCTCGTCACATTTTATGCCCGATTACCGAGTCGATATCTCGCCAGTTACACGGTATCATCCCGTTAACTACCAATTACACTATGGCAATCAGAAATCTGGCGAGTTCATCGACGCCTTAGGCCTCCCTAACGAACCACCATTAATCACTAACCTTTTGCATCTTCGATTCTTCTTTTAATTTCCTTTCCAATAACTTTCTATATTATTTTTCAAAGGTACTTCGTATAAATCGACTCCTAACAGAGAAACTAACATTTAAACTACAAAATCACATCTTCTGTGGAACGTTTCGATCAAATTTTGATATTAACCCTTTGCACTCGGATGTCTTCTCTGAGGGGCATCAGAATTAATTAGTAATTAAACTTATTCCACCGCAGATTTTTGAAAAACACGTTTCCCTCAAGTTTTCTATTGAAATGGACATTTTCTATAGCTGGGAGACGTTAGCACTAATATTTCAACGATATTGCTAAAATATTGCTATTTTATTAGTTTCTAGCCGAGTGCAAAGGGGTTGACACTCATAAATCGCAGATAATTGAAAGATTTCGAGCGTGTTTCGATACAAGAATGGCTGAAACGTGTATGCAAATCGACGTTCAGTCATCGTCGAAACGAAAGGACGCAAAAGGGTTAACAGTCGCGTGTTTTCACAGAATCCAGCCAGGAGCAGCCGTCCAAGTGTCCAGCCACTTCCAGCAGGTCATGGACGCGGTGCGAAGACACGACTGCTCGAGCTTTCTGTGTCCCCAGGCCAGGCCCGGAAACGTCTTCTTCTAGATTCTCGTGGAGGCAGAGAAGCGCGCGCTTCCTCGCCTCGAGGAAAGCGGAACTGATAAATCGTTGATTTCACGACCGGTGAAAGCGTTCGGGTCCGGGATTCTGTGATTCAGCTCGCTCTTTGCCTTGGCTCAGCCGCGGTTTGGGAAAGTTTCGTTCAATCAGAGCACGAAGATTATCATTTTTGCTTGATTAGGTGGCGAACGTCTGTGCTCCTTCGAATTAGACGAAGACGATCATTTAACACATGTTTTAGCAGCCCTTTCGAGAGGTAGATCCGTGTAAAAGCAGAGTCTCTTGAAATTAGAGAAATTTGGAGCGGTTTCGTTCAATCAGAGCACGAAAATTATCATTTTTGCTTGATTAGGTGGCGAACGTCTGTGCTCGTTCGAATTAGACGAAGACGAACATTTAACACATGTTTTAGCAGCCCTCTCAAAAGGTAGATTCGTGTAAAAGCAGAGTCTCTTGAAATTAGAGAAATTTGGAGCGGTTTCGTTCAATCAGAGCACGAAGATTATCATTTTTGCTTGATTAGGTGGCGAACGTCTGTGCTCCTTCGAATTAGACGAAGACGATCATTTAACACATGTTCTAGGAGCCCTTTCGAGAGGTAGATTCGTGTAAAAGCAGAGTCTCTTGAAATTAGAGAAATTTGGAGCGGTTTCGTTCAATCAGAGCACGAAGATTATCATTTTTGCTTGATTAGGCGAACGTCTGTGCTCCTTCGAATTAGACGAAGACGAACATTTAACACATGTTTTAGCAGCCCTTTCGAGAGGTAGATTCGTGTAAAAGCAGAGTCTCTTGAAATTAGAGAAATTTAGAGCGGTCTCGTTTAATTAGAGCACGAAAATCGTAACTTTCGATCGATTATTGGAACTAAATTCAAGAAGAGAGAAACTCGATGGTGATTCTACCAAAATGGGGAAATATAAAAATTCCTGCTCTTTCTATTGGAGTTTAGGAAAATTTGAAATATGTAAACTTCTTTTTCGAGCGAAAGAAACTTAATTAATTGACAAAATCTGTAGAATTAATACTAGCATCGCGAAGAGAGATTGAAGATTTGAAAATTGAAATTTTTTCGGTTCAAAACAGATGTAGTGCATAGAAAGAAGAAACAGAAAAGTAATTAAAGTTAATTAAGTAGAAAACGAACTTCTCTGAGAAATTTTTGCAACCAAAAAGAGCGAACTGAAGAAAGAATCGATATTTTTATGGAACTTTAAACAAGTTCGCGGACTGGTCGTTCAGCCAAAACTGTACATATTTTCCACTTTATTTAATGAATGCTTACATTCCTAATTTAAGGAACTAGAGTTAACTAGCTTTTACACATCCAGAATCGATAACCAAACGATCGACATAAAAACCCAAACAGAATCAGCTCAAATTTGATCTGATAACAATTATAAAAATCTCTTAGATCGCAGTTTATTCGACGAGACGATTGAAACGCAGTTTGAACTCGTTTCAATTGAATACGAACTATTTTAGATCAAATTTGCTGTTTTCCATGGGTCTTTTTAAAGCATTGATTTCACTCGAGAAACCTGGATCGACCGAATGATTTCTTGGGAAAAATCGATCGATAAATTAATAACCAACACGCGTAACATTGTAAGGACACATATTTATTTTACCTTTCTCATTCTGTCGTTTCATTCGCGCGAAGAGAAGACGTTTTCAACGTGTGAAGCAACATCGAACCATACGTCCTAGCAATATCCCCCAATTCATTTGATCCTCTCATTTTTATCGATTGTAAATAATTATCGGAATAAAAGATGTAATACTGTAACGTGTAAGAGGAAATTCTGTCTGGTTTTGTACACGATTATTTTTAAATAAACTAATTTATATATTATTAAAGAAAAGTGTCCTTATTACCTTGTATCCTCGATTCGTAACAGAATTAGGAATCAAAATACAAATTAATTCCGTTTCAATAATAAAACAGTGATCAAATAGCGACAGATAAATAAAAGGTAAAATTCCTCGGCTAAACTATGGAAAATAGCTTCGCTGTACAACTGGAACCAAGTCGTTCAACTTTAGAAACACTTCGAACTGAAAGGCAACGAAGTGGCGCGACACAAGTCGCCCAATAAACGCGATAAATTATTCAACGAACGAAAGAGAGGCGTCCCTGATAGACGATCATCTTGGAAAGCCTAAGTACGCTTAGTCGACGGTCTGAATCGATAAAAAAAAAAATTGTCTACACCTGCGAACTTGTAAATTACGCCTACTGTCTCGTGTACTTTAAACTTCAACAATTCCCACGGGGGTGACTTCTAGCTTCCCAAGACGGGCGTGCGTTCTACCCTAATGCAAAGAAGACTTCCATTTGGTCATTTGGTCGTGAAGCGTGCGTGGATATGTCTCGAGTAGACTTCGATCAAGGTACTAAGTATTAATTTCTCCAAGAATTAAATAAAATAGAAATAAAATTAAAAAATACACGTGGAATTGAGAAGAATAAAAGTAGAGAAGAGATAATTATATAAAAAAGAACAGATTAGAATTAAATGCAATAGAAATAAAATTAAAAAATACACGTGGACTTAAGAAGAATAAAAGTAGAGAAGAGATAATTATATAAAAAAGAACAGATTAGAATTAAATGTAATAGAAATAAAATTAAAAAATACACGTGGAATTGAGAAGAATAAAAGTAGAGAAGAGATAATTATATAAAAAAGGACAGATTAGAATTAAATGCAATGGAAATAAAATTTAAAAATACACGTGGACTTAAGAAGAATAAAAGTAGAGAAGAGATAATTATATAAAAAAGAACAGATTAGAGTTAAATATAATAGAAATAAAATTAAAAAATATACGTGGACTTAAGAAGAATAAGAGTAGAGAAGAGATAATTATATAAAAAAGAACAGATTAGAATTAAATGTAATAGAAATAAAATTTAAAAATACACGTGGAATTGAAAAGAATAAGAGTAGAGAAGAGATAATTATATAAAAAAGAACAGATTAGAATTAAATGCAATAGAAATAAAATTAAAAAATACATGTGGACTTAAGAAGAATAAAAGTAGAGAAGACAAAATTATATAAAAAAGAACAGATTAGAATTAAATATAATAGAAATAAAATTTAAAAAAACGAGTGGACTTAAGAAAAATAAAAGTAGAGAAGAAAAAATGATATAAAAAAGAATAGATGTAGAATATCGTTAAGTCTATTAGAATTTTCTGTAATTTATGAAACGTAAGATGTTTTAAAGACAATTCCACTGAATTTGTTCAGGTTTGAAGATGGGTCTCGGATGGAACCTGAGGAACATGAATCTGATTGGCATATGGCCAGAGCCGAGTCGCACCGACGAGCGATGCTCAAACTTCAAGACTCTATTTTACCTGACTGTTATAATATTCTTCGGACCTGTACCCCAAAGCATGAATCTGTTCTTCATATGGGACGATTTGGAGCTGGTCACGGAGAATCTGTCTATAGCTAACATCCCTGGGATAAACGCCGTGATAAAGCTGTTCATCGCATGGCGCCACAGAGAAAGTACGTAAGGGGCAGCATAAAGTCGCGTCGCTACCACGAGGAGCGTGTCAGACATTAAAAAAAAAACACGTTTCTTCCTCGATTTTCGACTCGTCGCCTCGCGAATGATTTTGTGAATTAAACGCGAGCATGAAATACGTTTAAGCTTTCAAGCCCATCATGAAGTCCTTCTACGACGACTGGCGGAGACCCAAAACGGAGGAGGAGAGAGCAATGATGTCCGACAGGGCCAAGTCCGCCCAGTTCATTTCCGTCTGGTGTTCGGTGTTAACCCTCGCGATGGTCACCGTGTATCTCAGCCTCCGTGCTTTCAGCATCTACCAAAGTGATCGGCTAAACGAGAGGCAGGACCGTTTGATTCTGTACCCTGGATACGTCCCCTACAACGTTCGACCCGTGCCAGTGTTGTTGCTCACCAATCTGGGCCAGGTGGTGGCCGCCTACTCGGCTGTAATCTGTTACACCACCGTGGACACCTTCATCGCGATGCTGGTGATGCATCTGTGCGGACAGTTTCAAATCCTGAGGAAGAAAGTGCAGAGGCTAATGGGGGACAAAAGAGGAAGCAGAAGCGCGGATGAGATTCGAAAGGAGTTGACGTGGATCGTCAAGAGGCACGAGCATCTGAACTGGTGAATGGAATGATTAGTAATTTTTTAAACGGTTCCTAGGTTTCGTGTTTCTAACGTCGTGACGCTCTGATATTCCGCTGTGGTACGTTGTTAATTAACGTAATATTTTAATAGTATGTTCCATTCTTCTAGCGAAAGTCTGACGTTCCTTTTTCTTAGAATACAATTTCTCAGGATTTCCTTTCTTCTAGATTTCTGTACCTCGATGTTTCTAGTTTTATGTATCCTAACGCGTTAATACTCATTCAAAGATACGTATTCACTCGTATTATATTATCTTTGTACGTCGATGTGAACGTCAAAGTGCTGCATCGTCGCGTATCATTCAGTAGTACAATACGATGCAGTTTGATACGCAACGATGCAACGCTGTCCACATTGATACACAACGATGACACGGTACGTTGATACGCAACAAGTGGAAACCTATATTAAAGTAAGTGGATAATCCACTTCTAGCGTTCTGCTATCGTAATATCTTAATATTCCACTCTATTATACTTCAATAGCCTAACATCTCAATCCTCCAATCTGAAATATCACGTCGACCAATGTTTATGGTTAAAGGTTCGCCACCAAGATCGAAGATTGCTTCAGCGTGCTGCTACTAATTCAGATATTACTCTGCACCGTCGTAATATGCTTTCAAGGCTTTCTATTCTTCAACGTAAGTCCTTTGTACTGTCTCTTTTAACGTTTAGAGATTCTAAAAGAGGTAAGTAACGCGACTCGCGCAGGTGATACTTCGAAGCGAAGATGGGTTCCTCAGCTTTCAATTCGTTTTCTTCATCCTGTTCGTCTGCTTCATTGTCGTGCACGTGTACATCTACTGCTACATAGGCGAGATGCTTCTCGTTCAAGTAAGTATTACTTCTTCCAGGTGCAATCAACATATTCATAACTGAGTAGCAATGCGTCGTGTCTCATCTTCGATGTAGATTGAAGATCGTTTACGCTCGTCCATTATTTATGGACGCGTACAGTCGAGAATTGGATCTGCGTTCAATTATACTTTCAAATTGGCAGTCAACTAATCGAAAGGAGTGAATTGGGTATTGGTACTGTGAAAAGATGAGCAATTGGCTAGCGCATAAAGATAAGGGTGACATAGGTCGTCTAAGATATTGCGATATTCTTTAACCCTTTTATTTCCTGATGGCACTTATGAGTGTCGTCAATTTTCGCATGGTACTGCATTAATTTAAACGCTTCGAGATCCATTGGGATTCATGATGATGACTTATAATGAAAATTGTGCTTTAGGATGTTTACTTGCACTTAAATTAATTATTTAAGAAAGTTACCACAAATTTTAAAAGCTTTTAAGGAATTCAGTAAATAAAGGGTTAACCCAGATTTTCCTAAACTTTTCTCATTGTGGAACATTTGTTAAGTTCTAACATTTTTAAGAAACACTGGATTGAGTGACACACTTTGAGCCCTGAGAAGCGTGCATTAGCTTAAATAATCTTTCTTATAGCAAGCATCGAACAGTTGCTCACTTCTAATTGCAATTTGTAATATTTCACATGAACTAACATTACAAATGGCACATTTATATTATTTGCAATATTTCAGAGCAAGGAAATAGGCAACTCCGCGTACGAATCGAACTGGTTCGATGTCTCACCACCAGAAGCCAAGTATATCTTGTTTATCATGCACAGATCCAATCGTCCACTTAGTTTGACCGCAGGCAAATTTAGCATTTTTTCCATGGAAATGTTCAGTACTGTAAGAGCAACGTCACAATTCAACATCACTCGATTCATAATTTTCCAAAAAATCATACAGTAGATATAACTCACGATTCGATTTCAGATCCTGAAAACAGCAATGGGATACCTTTCAGTGCTACTGACAGTAGCAACTGGCGAATGAACTTCCATCAGAAGTGAAAAGAATCAAAAACACCATCGATTCAGACAGCTTTCTCTAGATTAAATTTCTTAGAATCCTCGAACTGCTTTTGGAATGATTTACGACAGCCGCATAGTAATGTCGTTTGTAAACGTTCACCACTATTCACAGAATGCTTGTGAGTATATTAAACATTTTCCACGAACCTTCTGTGCGACTCTCTTCGACCTTCTCTCAGAAACGACGCGCGTCCACTGACAAAAGTTTAACTTCCACGTCGTACAAAGATGAATTTCGATGCTAGCTAAAGTTTCGTCTGCCTTGATTGAAGACAACAATTATCGAGGGTCGAGTTTCGTGGTCTCGATTGCTCAGACGTCGAGTTCGTCGTCGACGAACAGAAAGAGTTTCGATCGCAAACTTTCTTTCGCTGAGAACTTTAAGATTGCAGCGATTAAAAGTTTCGATCGAAGGAACATTCGGCGATACGAGGGAGAATGCGTAACGAAGGATGCGAAAGGGTTGAGCGCAGCGTAAAGAATCAGTCGAGATATTTATATCGAGGAATCTAACAGAAGACTCTAAAGATTCTCTATAATTCTTCTTTCGTTGATAAATCGTTAACATTTACGAATTACTAACTGTGAAAATTGCTAGCGATTTTAGAAAAGAATTTACCGACTTTGTTCATTTTTCGTACGATATTTTCTTATAATATTATAATATATAAAGACAATATAAATTATAATATTATTTTAAAATGAGTGGCTTCAGAAATTAGAATTAAAAACTGTTGAAATTCGAGGATTTTTAATCGTTCGATGAGCTCGACTCGCTATTCGACAATTATTCGATGTTTATAATTGCTGAATCGTTGGAATTGCGTGAAAAGTTCCGTTGAAACAAGGAATGGATTTTGCGATGGGATGGAATCATTTTAATTTAACTTTATTGGGTGTGTGGCCGGAACCGCGAAAAATTTCGAAGACTTCGAGGCTGATGTCCAATCTGGTGTTCTGGGTCACCACTTTGGTGACGTTTACCTTCATCTGTGCCCCTCAGACGGCCTATCTGATATTGAAATCGACTTCGTTTGATGAAGTAATTGAGAATCTGTCGATTAATGTACCAATTGTGTTTGCATTGATCAAACAGATCGTTTTACGATACCACAATGAAGGTAAGTATTGAATTTTTCGAATATCTATTGGAAAATTAACTTAATATTTATTATCAGTATTCTTCTCTTGCTGAAGATTGACTGTTAACCCTTTATCCTTCTTTAGATAGGATTGAAGATAGAAATTATGCAATTGTTTAATTGATACGAATAAAAAGCATGATATTGTATCAATTGTACATATTAATGTAAAAAATATTTGTCAGTAGACTTGATATTCTAAAATGGAAAGACTATATCAGTAGAGCTAGCATTCTGAGTGCAAAAGGGTTAACATTTTCTGATAAAGAATCTTAATATTAATTATTAACGTTTCTCTACATGAAACGATGGCTATTATCTTACTTTTAAATTAACCTTTTACTAATAATTACTGTTTTTCCCCATTAATTGATGATATATATTTCTCCAAAAATTAGCCTTATTCTCTGCAATCAAAGGATAACTATTAATATTTCTCAAGTTACCCTAATATATTTATTCCCTACTAAAGCACGACTAACGATATTTCCCAAATAATCCTTACGTCAATTATTAATATCTTTCCTCGCAGCGACTGATAATGTTCCTCCAATTAGCTCGATATTAACTCAATTAATCTACTATAAACAGACGCGCAAATATCTACAAATGTGCAAAACTACCAAATTTCTACTCGTCTAGCCCTAACCGTGCTGGTTGGTCAAATATTCGACGACTGGTCGGTCCCAATCGCCCAGCAAGATCGCCAAATGATGCTGAAGAACGCAAAAACCAGTCGAATGATATCCATCGTCTGTTCGACTTTAACTTATCTAATGCTTCTCGCCTTTATATCGCTGCAAATTTGGAGCAGCATGGAAAACGCGTCAGAAGCCAACCTTAGAGGGCTCCTTCACCCTGCCACGTTCCCATACGACACGAGCAAAAGCCCAAATTTTGAAATTACATGGCTGGGGCAATTTGTTGGCACCGTTTTAACCGCAATTTGTTACTCTTGCTTCGATACGTTCCTCGCAGTCCTCGTGTTGCATCTGTGTGGCCAATTGTCGGTTCTCAGAATGACACTGGAAGACTTGGTTAAAACTACAAAAGAAAACGACTACAAAGGGTTCCACGTACGACTGGGCCTCATCGTGCACAGACACGATCAATTGTTCAAGTACGTAGCAACGATTAGTTTCTTTGAAAAGTGCTATGGGATTGAAGAAGAGATTTACTTGAAAAAGTAGAAAATGAAGTGTAGCAAAGTATTAAGGAAATGTTTGAAAAGATATTTCATTTTTCTTGATAGAGAACTGAAGAAGAGATTTGTTTAAAATATTAGAAAATTATTTATAGCAAAGTGTTAGTGAAATGGAAGAAATATTAGAAAAGATATTTGATTTTTTTTATATAGAGTTAAAAAAGAGAATTATTTTAAAAATTAGAAGACTATTTGTAGCAGAATATTCTAAATGAAAGAAATGTTTGAAAAGATGTTTGATTTTTTTTTATATAGAGTTGAAAAAGAGATGTATTTTAAAAATTAGAAGACTATTTGTAGCAAAATATTTCAAATGAAAGAAATGCTTGAAAAGATGTTTGATTTTTTTTTATATACAGTTGAAGAAGAGATTTATTTAAAAAATTAGAAGACTATTTGTAGCAGAATATTCCAAATGAAAGAAATGCTTGAAAAGATGTTTGATTTTTTTTTATATACAGTTGAAGAAGAGATTTATTTAAAAAATTAGAAGACTATTTGTAGCAGAATATTTCAAATGAAAGAAATGCTTGAAAAGATATTTGATTTTCTTTAAGGTTTGCTGTGATCGTGGAGGATTGTTTCAATTTCACGTTGCTTGTCCAGACGATAATTTGCACGGTCATGTTTTGCTTTACTGGATATCGTATGATAACCGTACGTTGCTACGTGTACTCGATTAGGAAAAGGAATGAAATTCGTCGTGTTTCAGTCGGTGGGTCAAGAGGATGCGGATGTGCCGATAGTTGGACTGACATTTTTTGTCATACACGTGATTTATACTATGCTACACCTTTTCATTTATTGCTACGTGGGAGAAACGCTTCTTGGACAAGTGAGTCATTTAATAACTAGAGATTCAAGTAATTACTTGTTCCTTTAATGCTTGAATCTTTCACGAACACCCCAAATATCGAAAATACTAGCTACTATAGATGAATTCTCTAATACCTCAATATATATTTCGATATCTCAGTCTGTAAATATGCAAACATCCAAATAAACAAAGATTCAAGTATTCACGTATCTAAATTTGAAAATACGTAAATATTTAAGTGCGTAATTTTGCAAATATGCAAAGTAGATACTGAAAAATGAACAGATATTCAAACAAACGAACGTCCAAATATAAAACTATTCAAACGTTTCTAAAATATTTAAATATATAAATATTTGCAAATATCCAATTGCAATTATCCAAATATTCAAATATTCTAGCATTCAAATATTTCATTTTACCACTTAATATTTCACCGTCGATTTCCAATAATATTGTGTCAATGAAATCGATTAATAAATGTACAAGTGTGTAATTATGTTTTGCAAATGTGCAAAACAGATACACAAAAATGAACAAATATTTAAACAAACAAACGTTCAAACATCAAAATATTCAAATATATAAATATTTGCAAATATCCAATTGCAATTATCCAAATATTCAAATATTCTAGCATTCAAATGTTTCATTTTACCACTTAATATTTCACCGTCGATTTCCAATAATATTGTGTCAATGAAATCGATTAATAAATGTTCAGAATTAAAAAAATTAATCAAATTTCAGAGTACAGGTGTCGGTCAATCAACGTACAACTGTAATTGGTACGATTTGCCACCAAAAGACGCTGCCTCGCTAATTATCTTAATTTGTCGCGCGAAAGTTCCGTTTCAAATAACCGCAGGAAAATTCAGTCCCTTTTCGTTGGAACTTTTTAACTCTGTGAGTCGAATCCTCATTAACTTATAACACAAAAACATATAATATTTACAACGTATTTGATCCTAATAATTCATCAGGTTTTGAAGACGTCTGCTGGATATCTCTCTGTATTACTAGCAGTAAAGGGTTAACTGGCAGAGAGCAAATAATACGATTTCACAACTCTGCTCTGAAGTATAATAAATAAAATGTAGCACGATAAATATTATACCAAGTCACGTTGATTACTGAATAAACATTTTGATAGCCATTCAGAATTTCGTATGCAGCAATAAGTGCAGTTAGAATGTCGTTTTATATCAATCGAGCAAGTAGAAGAAATAATTGAGGAATTCAATTGTTTAAAAACTTACGGTTCGAAGACGTGGCGTCGTTTTCGAAGACTCCTTCTCTGGTGCTTTATTCACTGGTTCTGGCATCATTGCAAACATCTGCAATGAGGAAGTACAAAATAAAAAATGTAAAATATAAAAGAGACACATTTTAAATACAAAAGGAAGGAAAAGAAAGGATAGGATAGCACTAATGTTAATAATTTTTTATAAAATAATGGTTCTGGCATCATTACAAACATCTGTAATGAGGAAGTACAAAATAAAACATGTAAAATATAAAAGAAACACATTTTAAATACAAAAGGAAGGAAAAGAAAGGATAGGATAGCACTAATGTTAATAATTTTTTATAAAATAATGGTTCTGGCATCATTACAAACATCTGCAATGAGGAAATACAAAATAAAAAATTAAAAATATAAAAGAGACACATTTTAAATACAAAAGGAAGGAAAAGAAAGGATAGGATAGCACTAATGTTAATAATTTTTTATAAAATAATGGTTCTGGCATCATTACAAACATCTGCAATGAGGAAGTACAAAATAAAAAATGTAAAATATAAAAGAGACATTTTAAATACAAAAGGAAGGAAAAGAAAGGATAGAATAGCACTGATGTTAATAATAATAAGATAAATGGTAGAATAGCACTGATATTAGTAATAATAAAATAAACGATAGAATAGCATTGATATTAATAATAAAATAAAAGATAGAATAGCACTGATATTAATAATGATAGAATAAAAGATAGAATAGCACTGATATTATAATAAAGGGACATTTGCAAATTTCTAAGACGATATTACAAAGAAAGAAATGAAACGTGAGGCTTTATGTACGTCTTATCACCAGCACGCACAGCGGAAGACTGCCTGCGACTGAATTTCCGTAACTATCTAAACCTTCAGTCGTAAATCATTGCGAGGGTCACTTTGGACGCTACGCGTCATCTCGAAAGTGTCCACAAACAGAAGCCTAGACTTACACACAGTACACGTTGAATTTTGAGTTATAATATAATCGACTAACCTAATATTTCATACAATTCTTTTCTATTCATTTAAATTTCTATTAATTAATTATAATATTTTCATATTTTATTTTATAAATTCGCACAAAATAAAACAAGCTTAATATAATTATCGTGGATATTAAAATTTGTTATTGAAATTCAAGGATATTTTAAAAAACTTTCGTTAAAATAATATATGATATATATTTATTTATCTATTTATTATTTTAACGAAAGTTTTTTAAAATATCCTTGAATTTCAATAACAAATTTTAATATCCACGATAATCCACGATAAAATTCGTACAAAGTAAAATAAGTAAAATTTAACATAAAATATATATAATTTATGACATATATGATATATATTTATTTATCTATTTATGTCATAAATTATATATATATTATATTCAATTTTACTTATTTTACTTTGTACGAATTTTAAGCACACTCAAGGAAGAATAGCTTGTTTAAAATAGCAGATCGTAGGAAATGCACCCAACCAACTTCTTTTCTGCTTCTTCGTGTTCTCTCGACGAGGTTATGAATAATTACGGGTGAATATTCGCAACAGCCAGACAATAATTCTAGGTTCAGCTCAAGTATGTACTTGAGAGCGTACTGAGCTACATATTCGTGAATAATTAATATCCTGGCGCACATTCTGAATGCTCGAAGGGGATATGTGCTGAGAAATATGTCGGAATAGATTCTGAATACGAGAACGCTTAGCTTTGTTACAAGGAAGAAGCCTCGATGGACGTTGAACGAGGTAATTGCTCAAACGAATTAATAAATATTCATAAAAATTGCAAATTTGTATATATTGCACAATTTATGCATTGCTGGTATAAATAGAAGAAGAAATTTTATTTTTAAGCTTCCTTTACACTAATTTTAAATTAATAAAATGTGTTGATTATGTTGGCAATCTTATGCTAAACTCATTAATGTGTAGTTCAATAAATTATAAATACTATAGACTGTATAATAAATTAATTTTCGACACTAAAATTTATTTGATATTAATATTTGTTCCTCAATTCAATTTAATTATAAATAATAATAATTATAATTACTATAGACTGTATAATAAATTAATTTTCGACACTAAAATTTATTTGATATTAATATTTGTTCCTCAATTCAATTTAATTATAAAATAACATTTTATCGTTGGAATATTACAACATTCATGGATTTGCCATAAGGAAACTCACATGTAAACCTTTTATTTATATATTCTGAGATCTAGAATTATTCTTTCATATGTATTTACAGTGGATTTGAAATATGTCATCGGGTGGAACTATTACACGATGAAATTCATGGGCATGTGGCCAGAAGAAAGAAAATGGAACCGACCATTCAGTTACCTCATTTTGGTACCCTGTTTAATGATGCTGTGTTTCGTTTGCGCCCCCCAATCCAGTAATCTTTTTGTAATTTGGGGTGATTTTAATTTGGTGATCGAGAACCTGTCTCTAGGTAACATAACTATCACGATTTCGCTCCTGAAGACTATTGCCTTTTGGATCAATGGCAGATGTAAATATTACTACATAATTCATCAAAAATTGCAAATATTACATTCGTTTATAATTGCAAAAGGAAATCCCCATACTTGAAGTATCAATTTACTCCCATATATATACTTTCACTTTTTATATTTAATATTGTCGTTTTAAATATTTACTGTAAATATTACTATTATTAGCAATACTACAGTAGAACCCAATACCAAAAATTTCCATTATAACTGAATCATTGAAAAGAATTAACGAGATTTGTAGATAAAAGTTTTACAAACGCTAAAAATGAACTTAGACGTTGCAGAGTTAATTTTACCAAAACTCTGTCTCTGTTTACCGCGTAGTCGACTAAGAAATTAAAAAGAAACTAATTTATACTTAACGCATAACCTAACTTGGCCTAGCCGCCGTTTTCTTCCCTTGCAAGCATTGAAGTCTCTGCTAAACTGCATGGCCTACGACTGGGAAACGGTAACGAAGAAGACCGATCGTGAAGTGATGGAGAACATTGGAAGGTTCACCAGAAAGACTGTGATAAGAAGCACGCTTATGTGCCACGCTGTGGTCATCATTTACGTGTCCACGCGATATTTCGTCGCGAAATACACCGAGAAGGGCCTGCTTTTTCGCTCCTATTTCCCTTACAACACCGACGTCAGTCCAAATTACGAGTTGACGGTGTTCGCTCAAGTCGTGGCTACTTTTTACGCAGCTGGCACTTACACAGCTGTGGACACCTTCGTGGCTATGCTAATTTTGCACGTTTGTGGGCAGCTCTCGAATTTGAGGGACGAACTGAAGACGCTTCAGACGTACGACAAAGAGGCTTTCGCAGTGAAACTGGGTCAGATCGTGCGAAAGCACGACTATCTCAACAGGTTTGTACGGTAAAATTAGAAATTTGTTGCTGATGGTTCAAGATTTATTAACTGCGTCGTACGCATGCCCAAGGTTCGCAGAAACGGTAGAGAATTGTTTCAATATGATGCTTTTGATTCAGATGCTTGGCTGTACCGCTCAGCTGTGCTTTCAATGTTTCCAAGCGATCATGGTACGAATTATCGTTCTCGAAGAGTGTATCAAGTGTGAATGAACTTTCGTCTGCTTTAACGAACTTCATTTTTAGTCACTCGGCGTGGAAACTAAGGAATACTTGATTTTACACATCTTTTTCATGCTGTTTTACGTGATATACGTGATGCTGCAATTGTACTTGTATTGTTACGTGGGCGAAAGACTTTTAATCGAGGTACTATTTATAATACTAATTATCGTGTAATCGGAATTTTTTCTAACGTTGAAAGGAGAAAGCATTTGTTATGAAACATTAATTTAGAATATTTAGTAGAACTTGTGATTTTTCCAGAGCATCGAAATGGCCAACGCAGCGTACGACGCTGAATGGTATAAACTATCTCCAAAAAACGCGAGATTGTTAATAATCATTATATGTAGATCTAGGTTACCTCTGCAGATCACTGCAGGCAGATTTTGCTCTTTTACTATGATGTTGTACTTTCAGGTAAGTATAAACGTGTAATCTATTTATTAAACGATACGGTTACTATTTTCTCCGCAATTTCTGAATAAAAATACATTTTTATTCAATGAAACATTCTAACGAAATATAAAAATGCTATAATTATCAAGGATCCAAAGTGAATTAAAACAAAATGATATATATTTAAAGAAATATTGTAAAAATAAAGCAGACATTCTTTCTGATGAAAAATTATAGAAAATTCTAAAAAGCGAATCGTTGTACAATTATAGAATCTTTATAAAAAGTTATAAATCCATTATTATAGAAGCTTTGGTATTAATTAACTATCACCCTTGTCGCCCTTTGCATTTCAGATCTTAAAAACGTCGATGGGTTATGTTTCCGTGTTGTACGCCACGAAAAACAAATAGATCGCTGGTTGGTAACTTGTTAATACTTATTATAAAGCAAATGTTAAAATGTATTCAAATCTGATTCTTATAACTATCGAATAAACGATGTTTTGGAGAAATGGAGGATGATAGGTGAGGAGTTCAGGCAGCGTGGAAAAGTGTGTAACTGTTAACGAAACTGTGAAGAATTAACGAGGTCTCTCGAGGAACGTGCTTGAAGACATTACATTTCACTGCAGTTTTGATAGGTTCTCGTTTGAAGAACTTTGGGTGCAGGTCTGAGCAGCTTTAAGCTCGTTCGTGACTCGATTACTTATGGACGAGTCGCGGACACGCCATCGATGAATAATTGATCAGGCTGTCTGCGCACGATAAGTATTACCTTTGAACCTTATAATATTGTTATCAATTATGCGACACATCAGACACGGAAACTTAAATATTAGACCTCTTTAATATTGCCATCAATCATGCAATCTTTTAAGAGTAGGAAATTAAATATATACAATTACAATGTTTAATATTGTAATTTGATGAATCACATCGTGTACTTTTGCACTTTCGCATTTCAGACATGAAACATAATGTGTCTAATGTAATTGATCAAAGATCTTCTATTTAATATTCTTTACTAATAGATATTAGTAATAAAGAATATTAAATAAAAGATCTTTGATCAAGATATTTGCCTGAATAATGAATTACCTAAAATGTAAGCAATCGCAACTAAAAACTAACACTTTAATTTCAATAAAAACCTATGCCCAAATTTAACAGAATAAAAAGAAAAGAAATTCTCACTAAAATCATATTTCTATTTTAATAAATAGATGCATAAATTTTAGAAGAGAAAAGAATAGAAGAAGTAACCCTCGTGAACCAAAACCTTTCTGTTAAATAAACAAAATTATTCACAGAATTGATCAAATAAAGTAAAGAAAACCAAAAGTAGGCAAACGTAAAATCAAAAGTGCAAGCCAGAGGCGATCAATGGCCATTATCGCATCGCATTGCGATTAATCTCGGTGGTAGTAAAAGTCTCCGCGCTTTCACCGCTTATTTCCGTCAACGTCGACGATAGAAAGCAACTAATAAACATTATTAACGATTGTGCGTGCTACGTCGTTACAATAGGAGAAAACAGAGAGACACTGGCCACCTTCTGGTTTGATGCACACGGGTAAAAACGAGCGGGTTTTTACGGTTTGCTGACAAGACTAACCACGGGCTTATAAAAATCATCGTCCCACTCGACGGTGGCATCACTTTGGTTTTTATCGTGGCAAACGTAACTTTTCTCCTACACGATTCTGTATTTTCATAACGTTTGTACAAAATACGATGCGCGATTACTTTTAAAATTATCATTAATATCTGCGATAAATTTGCGTTCGAATTTACTGTTCTAAAGTGTGATAAAAATTGTTGGATACAAGATGTTGAACGCAAAGATATTTATTCTCGTGGGGTTGGTCAGTTATGGAGTTCTCGCAAGGAACACGGATAACAATCGCGAGTATTTTGCGGAAACGAGCAGTGACAAAAGGCAGGGAGGTTCTATGCTAATGGAAATAGCTAAGGAGCTTGTACAAAGATCCTCAAGTAGCAGTCAGGTGAGCTATGATACAACTTATATTATAAAACATTTGATTCTCTAAAAATAACCAAGGAAATTTGTTCGAAATGTGTGAGATAAAAATTCGAAATTTAAAAAAATAGAATATAAATTTCAAATTAAATATCTATATTGCAGGTATTGAATCTAAATTTGTCCAATTTATTGTTGCTCCTGGTGCTGAAAGCAGTTGTATTTGGAGCAGGATATATAGGGCACCATGGTTACAAAGGGCGCGAGTTAAAAGAAGGTTCTTGTTTTAATAGCTATTATATAACAACGATCGAGTTGAAGTTTGTTATACGATACTCTGGAATATTAAAAACGATCATTTATTTGCAGAAAATGTGGTATCTGAAGGTGAGATAGCTCTGGCATTGGGATATTTAATGGGAGATACATGTCTGTATAGAGCAGCTTGTGAAGAACCTCACGTTGCGAAAGAATATTTAGGAGCTGCAGAAATGATTATCGAAACGATGAAATTGTTGCCCCAGTAGGAGTTTTGCAGCTATTTAAAAATATTCTTAATTAGTGCTTTCGTTTTTCTTTTTTTTTAATAGTTAAATATTCGTAATGTTTTCTAGAAGTTCGTCAATTGATGGAAAATACGACCAAACAATGGCGGAGTTTCGAAAGGCGATTGAGCATGGTATGACGGATGGCTGTCCACCGGAATATACTTGCAAGAAGGAGAACATCAAGAATTTTTTAAGGGAAGAGAGAAAATAACCGTAAAAGAAGCCTGAATTAATTGTAAATATTCTAAGAATACCTGAAGTATTGAATATTCAAATACCTGAATATTTCTAGGAATAAATGACGATCTAGTCCACTCTCTACACTCTTCTTTCTTCTTCGATTGTGTAACTCTTCGTTTATCAAGTTTGCGAGCACGCAAATATGCGTGCTTATATTTCACACTTTATATTTCATTCTAAACAGAACATCAAATGTTAATTGGAACCAGTTATCTAGTTAATGGCTCAAATTATAAGACATTCAATCGTTAATTAGAATTATGAAACTGATCGAAGACAGTGAATATACGTATATACGTCATCAAATAATACGCAGTTGGGAATCGCAACATTTCGATCACTTATCAGAGTTTCTTTCTGTCTATTATAAATGTTTCTTACCTTCGATTGATATCTGCGTAGCGTTCGACGTTTTCCACACAACTGGATCGTTGATGCAATGTTTATTCTTCTAAAAAACCAAAGTTGTCAACATTCGACCGCCTGAAGCACTCAGCTTGATTCACTGTCTTCTTTTCGCAATTATTTGAGGCCACGCATCGATCAATAGTGCTGCACCAAACAAACAGATCACTCATAATGATATATAATACTATCCGCAGTCGCAATGACATTATTTTTCACTAATATTGGCACAAAAAGCGATAAAATGTTCGATAAAAGCTAGACGCTACCGCACAGACGACCATTCGAAACAAATGGAAGTTTCCACAATGGCCGCCAGAGGTCAACTCGATACGTAGAGATGCAGCGTGTACAGAATAATGTTTACACGCGTTTGGTAAATGGTTAGGCGTAATAACGAAACACAGACTATTGTAATAAACATAGCTTAATTAATAAACATAGTAATTTATGCCATTAAAAAATAATATATACAGTAGTTCCAATCGATAGCTTCAGCCAATAGGAAGCAGCGTCCTCTTACAACATGATTTCTCATTGGTCGTCTTGTTGGTGTAGCGTCACAAGCTACGAGGATCGAAAGAATTTCATGCAAATAGATTTATGTTTCGTCTCGTTATTTCTATATCTGTAGAAACTTCCTAATAATGCTGTGAGCGTCTAAAAAAATCGATTATATGCTATTTTGTATGCAAACAAACGTGTCGCTCAGAGTAAAACTGCCATTATTTTATGCTTTGATACCTAACCCAACCTGACGAAACAAACGGTGGTGACGATCAAATATTGGTTAAATTTTCGCCTATTCACGCCGTTCGAGCGTATAAACAATTTTTGCAAGTACTGAAAGTGTTACAGTGTTTACACTAATAACCAAGTGAATAATGAGTTCCATAGGCACAGGGGTAACTGTCTAGTTTATCAATTAGAATAACTTCTGGAAGTTATTAATTGTGCGAAATAACAAACCCTAACCTTGTTATTTTTAGTATGACTTGTCTGCATCTCAATTTTCACCAGACGGACGTGTGTTTCAAGTAGAATACGCACAGAAAGCCGTAGAAAACGGAGGGTAAGCGTTAAATTAATTTTAATTATCTTTTTATTCATACATCTTTTCTCTGATCGTATATGCTTGTTGTATCATATATTATTCGGCTAAACTTTAGTTTAAGATACGAAAATTGTAGCTCTTTTTTGTCTTCTAGTAGTATTCGTTGCGTAGGTTCCAAAAGTTCAGGTTTCAACTTTAGAAATCCATCGATTCGAAAGTTATGCGTATGTAAAACTGAGCGTTTTTGAAGAATCTTATAGGTTACTTTGACGCCATATTGACTTCTGAGGATGACAACGATACATCAATGTTTTTGTCTTCGATATTTGGAGTTCGATATATCGAAACCATCGATGTCCTTTTATGAATTTCGATAGTTTGAAATAATGACAAGTAATTTCAATTAAATTTTAATAAAATTCATATATTCTGGACCAAAAAATTTGTCTTCTATCACAATATTAGCATAGTCAGAGAGACTATTCTTAAAAATAGTCCTAAAGTTGCTTAACAACTGAACAGATGAAAGTTTACACCCTGTGTAAGCAGGGTTACTTTTAGTAACACCCACAAGATCATTAATTATCATACCTCTACCTTTTAGAGGAAACAATAAATACATATATGTATATAACCCATGCATTAAAGAGATTTGCATCCAGCTTTAATGTTCAATGGCTAAAATACATATATTGCAATATCTTACAAGTTTTAATAGTTTTCCACAGAAAAGTCTGCAGCCAACCAAAAGCAAAATACATCTACAAAGATAATCCACTGAGTTCCTAAACCCAAACACTTTCTAACATGTATCAGAAATGATTAAAGATACGATTGCATGCAAGGAATTATCCTGCTTTCTCACGATTTCATCCCTTCTTCTCTAATCGATTATTTCGCTCAGAAATTACACTGCTTTGCTTACAGAACAGTTATAGGATTGCGAGGAAAGGATGGCGTAGTGTTCGCCGTGGAAAAGATAGTCACGTCGAAACTCTACGAGCCTGGGACGAATAAAAGAATATTCAACGTGGACCAACATGTCGGTATGGCGGTATCCGGTTTGATCTCCGACGCTAGACAGATCGTGGAGATCGCCAGAACAGAGGCGGCTAATTATAAAGCTCAATACGGAGTTGGTATCCCGCTAAAGTATTTGAACGAAACCGTGTCCATGTACATGCACGCTTACACTTTGTACTCAGCAGTCAGGCCTTACGGCTGTTCTGTAATTCTTGGTGCCTACGAGCACGATGGCCCCGCTATGTACATGATCGATCCTTCTGGTGTTTCGTACGGTTATTACGGTTGCGCCGTTGGTACGTATCAGTGTTTATAATCGATCGATTATCTCGTATCTCGTGTATCATAATCGATCGATTATCTCTTCTCGATACGCTTCAATATCGTTAAATGTTACGTCGCAGGTAAAGCGAAACAGTCCGCGAAGACGGAGATCGAAAAATTGAAATTGGCCGAAATGACCTGCAACGAATTGGTTAAAGAAGCGGCGCGCATTATTTATCTGGTCCACGATGAACTGAAGGACAAGCAGTTCGAGTTGGAAATGAGCTGGGTGACGGAACATACAAATGGAAGGCATCAGCGCATACCAGCCGAAGTGAAGGCCGAAGCGGAAGCCAAGGCGAAGCAGGCGATGGCGGAGGATTCGGACAGCGACACGGAGGACATGTAAATCGACTATCGATAGTTTTAAATATATTTTTTATATTGTAAGCTGTAGTTCTGAAACACCTGGAAAGCTGCTTCTACAAATTCATTGTCATTCTAATTAAATCAAATAAAGAGCACTGTTCGTTGTTTATAAAATCAACACAAAAGAAACGTAATCACTTTCTTCGGTGAAATGTGTTTCTCTCTTTTGTCATCGAAACTCGTCGATGTGTCGCAGTCGAAGATACGTTCGAAACAAACGCGGTGAATTTTTTTCGTTAAAAGTCTGTGACGTAATCCTTTTAATCTGTCAGAGATAAATCCAAAAAGGAAAAAACGGTGTTCACTTTTATGGCACGTTTGATCCTTTGTTACGCGAATTTGATTGACCCGAATTGCGCGGATTTAAAAACCGGGGTTTGCAGTAATCCACGATAAATGAATGCAATTCTACATGTCGTTAAATGGCTACGTGTCATTTTCACCTAACGACTAACGATCGAGAAAGACCATCCATCGATACAGAATTGTACGAATTGAAACTCGAAACACACAAATAGTTTTAAAAAAGGGATAAAGATACTTTAGTAATTTATATAAAACCTTGGTTATAGTTCTAATTACTTACTTTTCAACCATCAAATAAAGTTTGTTACGTACGATACAATCGCATTGAGAATCATTTTATTCTGCAATGTTTTAACGATAACAATATTTCCACCCTTTCCATCGTTTACCTCTTAAAACTCTTCCATCTACTAATCCTCGAAGGAGACCATCTCCATCGACAATAACAGCAGATAGCTGCGTGTCATTTGTTTGTTGTAGACAATTAAATTTTTAATGACTGTAATCTTTTTCAAGTCTTGGTTAAAATTTTTTTTTTAATACCTTCAGGACGACGTGATTCACTGATAGATTACAGTGAGATGTTCCATGGCTCACAAGTGGATCACTAAGCTTTTGGAATAACGATACCAATTAGCACAGCGTACACTGGTGTGCAAAATTAAAGGAGTATCGAATCTTCATTCGAATGGAAGAGTGAGGGAGAGAGGGTGTAGAATCCAAACCTAAAATTTTAGTTAAATTTTGCAATAGTTTTTAGAAGATTAATCGAGAAATTTCGGTACCATTCATAGAACTCTATGTGTACAGAAATTAGTTTAATATTTATAGGGTATCCCACACAATTAAACAATTAAACTCACCAAGCTTCCCCTGGCAGTAAACTTGATAGTTGTCGTACGATTTATATCCATACAAGTGGAAGATTAAAAGAATTAGAAAGAGTTTAGAGAAGAAGAGAAAGAGATTAGAAGATTAAGAATTAGAAGATTAAAAACAAATCAACACCATCAGGTTTCCACTCACTTAAATAACTAAAAAGCAGATTTTTGGAAAACCTACTTCAAGATTGCAAAAGTATAGATATCACCCTTTAAAATAAGCTCGTGTAGAATCAATTGTGCCACGATTTTTCAAATATTAACAATCTACGACGCAGCGTTATCTACATTCATCACAAATCCCATTACATCTTCAACGACTGTCCCGTAACAAGGATCGAAACCTTTCTCCCTTAGCTTAGATTGGTTTCATCTAGTTATTAATGTTAAGATCACGTGGAAACGCAATTCAGATCCAGGGCAGCGATGTCCCGTCAGCAATCAAAGGGTTGAAAACACGCAGCGGCGTTGATTCCCCGCTAATGGAAGTCATGGGGTGGGATTGCGATCGCGCGCATGCTGCTTCTCTCTGTAGGCCAGGGGGTTGGTTTCATCTCGAACCGACGATCGAGTAGAGACTGCGTGTGGCCGCAGGAGAGAGGGTAGATCTGTTCCTCCTTTATATAAAGGTAGGTAGACTTTGAAAATTCGCCACACTGTTTTTGATTGGTGCTTGCGACGATCACCGCTGTCGAGTAGACCCGAACGATTCGTTTGGCGGTCGAACGCGCGCTGACACCACGTGGTGTGCTTTTCTTTCCACTTTTTTTCTCCCTTAGCCACCGTTCTCTTCTCGTTAAATCTTGCGACGGTGATTGAAGGGGAGAATAAAAGAATAACGGGAGGAATAGTCGTGCGTCGAGAAGAATGTCTTTGAATCACAGCGCTGTGGACGATATTGCGCGCGAGGATGGTGTCAGTACATTTGTATACGTCAGTGCTGCGATCGCGCTGGGATTTATCGGATTCTTCGGATTCACGATGAATCTTCTGGTGGCTGTCGTGATCGTCAAGGACGCGCAGATATTATGGTCCCCCGTGAACGTGATCCTTGTTAATCTTGTTGTAAGTGATCGCATGTAATTACTCTTTATTTTTGAATTGAAGAGAGTGGGGTGAACGATGATGTGTTCTCATGGCGGTCTTTTTTGATTTCATTAATGTCAGTTTTAAAAGTTTTTTGCTTTTTGCTTCGATTTCATTTAGTTTGGAGAGGGAGATGTTGATGACCCTAGTCCTTCATCTGTATTTTCGGTTTTCTATATTTAAAAAAAGCTTTTTGCTATTCGAGACTTTGCAGAACACAGGAAGAAATTATTTTTTAGAATAGTTATTTCTATTATGCAATTGTCAATGTCGAGGTTACTGAATACACAATTGTAGTACACTTCATTAGACTAGAAATGGCGCTAAATCCAATATTGAACTTGGATCACATTTTTTCAATTATTGAAGATTATCATTCTGTGTGAAATTGAAAGTGCAATTCTTGACAAATAAAATAAAACCAAAAATACACGCGTATTCTCCTTTACGAGAGCACAGTACACCATTATTATCTTCATCGCCCACTAAAAAGAAATGTCAGACAAGCAAGTCTATCGATCGATTTGGAAAAGAGAAATCATCAAACATCTGTCGTTTGATTTCGCAAAATTTCTCTCAGCATGAAAGGAAGTGCAATAAAAAAAGGTGATTGCATTAAAAACTGGACAGGCAAGGATGACACAAACGCGGGAAGTAAAAGAAAATTTGTCGCGGAGTCGCGTGAAGGATTGCGAAAGTTTTCTTAACGAGCGTCATCCGCGACACAGTTGGATTTAATTTGAGAACGAGAAAAGCTGACAATCGCCGATAATACGTCGCACCTCTTAGAATACCTGCGACGTCTGAGCAAAATGTGAAGGTGCACGACGAACAACTGCATACGCAACCCTTTCATGTTTATAGAGGATTAAATTGGTTGAATTCCCTGTATTTCGAGACTTCTTTGAGAAACTAAAAAACTCCTTTGCTTGGAAAACAGTTTTCCTCCATAACAAAAACAGAGAATACTTCAATGATTTATTTCAAGAATAAAAGAAAGTCGTTTAAAAAATTGTCAAGACACGTGTAAAATTGAATAATCTTGGTGAATCAGTAGCAATAAAATTGCGAAAGTAAAGAAAATCCAAAATAAATTAGTACCACTGAAGTATGAAATAAAATCACATTTTTACATTTCAATGTTTAAAAGTAATTTCAAATTCGCGTGCCTCAAAGGATATACGTAGAAATAAATTTGAGAACGCAAATCTATGGTCTTCAGACCGGATATTACTGGTCATTAAAACGTTTTATCGATGTTCGATTCGCGTTCCTATCGAAAATTGTGATCCACGATTTTACTGCCTGTTTCGCAGGATGAGACCGTGGAAGGGGATGAAAGATTATAATTTAAGGAGTTACAGGAACCGTGAGAGGGTTGGGGTGCATACTTGAGCGATGATGGCGGGAAGAAATTCATCTCGAGCGGATACGAGAGTGGATGCGGCTGAAAGCGGTTCCTCGATGAACTGTTCGAGCTTTTATGTTAGAAAACCACCCTCGAGAGAAGCTCGACGATAAGGAGGGATCGGAAGTTTTCGAGGATATCCTCCTCTTTTACTCGCTATACTTCTAATGGGTCGTTACGCGATTATGTGCAAACTGATATACGACTGGAACGGGGGTGAATAATAAATGCTGCGTGACAAATAAATTAACCCTTTGCTCTCGGATGTCTCCTCTGAGGAGACATCAGAATTGATCAGTGATTAAATTTATTCCACCGCAGCTTTTTGAGAAATGTAAATTTCTCACAAGTTTTCTATTAGAATTGAAATATTCTATTGCTGGGAGACGTCAGCAATAGAAACTGTTAATATTGCTAAAGTATTGCTATTTTAGCAATATTTCTGGCTTCTATTGTCTTATTTTTCTTCCTCCGCGAAATAGATTGCTACTCTACAGAATTTATGTCGATGTCTCGTATGTTTGCAGCAAAGAAAACCCAGGAATATATCGTGGAATCTGTGTAACGTTTTTGTACCTACAATATTTTTTGCGATATTTTTTTTGAACCATCAAACACGGCAAGTATCACTAGATTTTATTGATGCAGTAAAAACCCGTAATCTTAATACTTTTAATTCCTCACCCTCTTCAAAATAAATCTCCACCTTCTACTCTTTTTCCTTTAAGAATTTCTCATTTTTAAAAACACTTTACCTCAAACGTCCCTCTTACAAATATCCTTTAAAAGAGTGGTCTCTCTGCGTACACTGTATATTTTATTTTCTATTCATATATAGCAAGGATATTCTCACTTCTTGCGTTGTATATTTTTATTAAAAAGAAAAACGTGCATTCTTTTCAATGCGAAGTAATCGTATTTAGTTAAGAATAACAACAAATGCGCATTAAATTTTTCTATCGCGTTTTATGACGAAATATCAGATTATTTTGCAATAAAAACCGAACGTCGCGCGATATCTTTCTTCGAATGGCGACGGTTATCTAACAGCGATTTTTATTGCAGGTTGGAGACTTCCTGGTGGCTGCGCTTGGCAATCCAATCGCCATGGTGTCCGCGATCACAGGCGGATGGTACTGGGGCCACAAAATGTGCCTCTGGTATAACTTCTTGTTCATTAAACGAAACCGTGCGAAACATCGATAAACAGCAACTAAGCCGCGGGTTTCCTTTCACTGTAGACGAGCTCTCTCGGTTATTTCTCTCCCCTTTCCACCTTTTATCATTACTGGGACTCGCGCAGGAAGACTCGCGCGATGGAAAGTAAACGAAACTGAAATTAACGCGACCTTTCCTCCATTCTTCAACGAATCGAAAACTGGTCGGCCAGTTGAAAAATCGGCAGCTATAAAATGTTATCCGTAAACGTAAAAGCGTTTGCATGTTTCAATTTGCCCTTCTTGTATCAAACGTTCGAGCTATTTAGAAAAGTATCGATCGTAAAGGGCGAGGAATTTTCATTTTACGCATGAAGCAGGAAGTTCTATGCGAATAAAATGCTAATTAAAAGATAATAAATCTACAATCTCCTTAGATGAACGTACTGGATCATAATTTCCGATAAATCCACCATACCTCGCTCAGAGAAATGTGGACAGCATGATTTCCCGCGAGAACGACTTCCATTTCCCCGATGGCTCCACTTGTTTCGCAATGTTTCGTCCTTCAAGTTATCGAAAGTCACGAAACAGCTGCTTCTCGAATACTTCGTTACCTTTTTCTTGTACCAAGTGCTGGTATCAAGTTTAATCTCCTTAGTTTGCTGCTGTGGTCTTGGAAAACATTTTACTTCTCAAACCACGTTCATTTTTACAATATCGAACTGGCTGCAGTGGACGCGCGACATTTGGCGCCATTCTTATTTCTTTTCTGCCTTCGTGCTACTCTTTCATTATTAAATTACATATGGTTTGCGTATGATTCTCTTCAGTTTTGTAGAAATACTTAAACTTTACGTATTTTTAACTCGTTAATGTTCAAGCTTCTTTGTTAATTTATGCTTTTAAAATTTTTCCACAACAGTTTTCTGAAATTTAGTCGAAGTCTAGTCTCCCTAATGAGAAGTAGAATTATTTTAGAATTCTGCATTACTAATTCCTAATCCCTTAATTTCTCACAACTACCCCATAGAAAGTAATTCCCACGCGTTCTAGAATCAACGTCCACAAATTTCCATCAACTTCCAATTGTTTCCACCATTTTTACTTTCGTATATCGTTCGAGAGTCCTTGAATTCTCAAAAATTTCAGAATTCTGATGGTTTTTAAGGTACGCCTGGTTCATGTCCACTTTGGGATTCGCCAGTATCGGGAACTTAACAGTAATGGCCGTCGAGAGGTGGCTGCTGGTGGCCAAACCGATGAAAGCAATGTCGATAAGGTGAGGAACCTTCGATTTTCTCTCGTTTAATCCTACGCAATATTTCGAAAGGATTGCGACTCGTCGAGGAAGAATGGAAGACAAAAAAGGAGCCATCTCGACTTGGTTAATCGAAGGGTGGAACAAAATGGCGCGCGTTCTGCCCTAAAAAACTCGACCTGTCTTAGATGCACGTGTGTAAAAGAAATGGATCGTAACGAGCGTTGCATCGTGAATTATACGACACAATGAGTTGCGTGTTCGATTGACGCAGAGAAATAATTTGTCGCACGAACGAACAGGAGAAATTTGATCGAAGGGGGTAGTTTATCTCTGCTGGAACATACGAACCAATAGAAAGGCGAAGGATATTATTGCAGTGTGTAAATAATTATCGTTTAACTATATAAACTATGAGTAAAACATATTTTTCTTTAATAATTTAATAATCTCGTTAAATTAATTCTATTTGTATCGAAAATTTCTGGCACGTTCAATGTGAAATTCTCCCAACTAAATCGTTGACAGAAGTTAACCACAAAAGATTTGCATAAGGCGGATTGCTGACATTTAGCATGGCTTCCAAGAAAACTTTTCAGTAGCTTCTCGTATCCTTTGACACCTTCAAGTTCAATAACCAGAGCAAAAGGGACTGCAGCGTTTAATAATCCATTAAGAGTTCAGGATGTAATTACGAATATTTATATTTCAAGGTATACTACTTAATAATCATATATTCTTAATTAATTTCAAACTATCTCCTTTTAACGTTAATCTCTCTGCTGTTTTACTTATACAGTGTATTTCAAAGCAATAGAAAAGACGAAGAGTCGCTGCACGCGTTATTAATTTTCATTCTAAAAGATATTCCTATTCGAAAAGAGAATGATTGGGAGAATTGCTGTACACGTTATAGATTTTCGTTCGAAAGGACATTCCTATTCGAAAATAAAACGAATGGAGCGACGTTCTCCGACAGAGAAACAAATCTCAAAGTTTCATTCCCCATTTCGCGTGCCAATTCGAATTACTGACTGCTGACAGGCATGCTGTGATATTGGGTTTCCTCGTCTGGATCTACGCTCTGTGCTTGTCCCTGCCACCCCTGTTTGGTTGGGGAAGTTACGGCCCGGAAGCAGCGAACGTGTCCTGCAGCGTATCCTGGGAGGTTCACGACCCCAACACCAAAAGCGAGAGCTACATCGGGTTCCTCTTTATATTAGGGTTGGTCGTGCCAGTCTTAGTGATCGTCAGCAGCTACACTGCGATTCTGCGAACCTTGAGGAGAGTGAGCAAGAGGGCAGGTAATCTTCGCAATCATAACTTCCACCGAAATCTCGTGAATAATTGATTAACTAACGATCAGAGCTGCTCTCGTCGTCCTCATCGATCATACTTTAAAGCAGTCTATTTTCGAAGTACTTGGATTAATTATCTGAAGATCCAGAGTTTGGATTGCTATTTACTGCTTTAAAAAATAACGATACCAATCGAAACGTAAATTGATTCTGCGGATGTCACTGAAGACTGTCGAAGTTTATCTGTTATTACAGAAATTAATTGTTTCACTTGTTTTAGAACTGAGTAACAAAGATTCAGGACTCAGACTCAGAAACCAAGTCTAATGAAACTGAATCGAGCCGCGCTGTTCAACCTCGTAAACTTGCGTCAGAAGTTCGCATAAAATTCGCATAAAATTCGCTTAATTAATCGCAGTTTCTGAATAATTTAAGTGCAAACGCATTCCCACACGAAACTGTTCGCGACAGTCAAAAAATGAAACTCGTTCGCTCGTTGGTCTCCTTCGTATTTTACGGTTTTTACACGAACGCACGAAATCTATGCGCCGCTATTCGCGACACGACGGAGCAGAACTACTTCGATTTTATAATCCAGGTGCGAGTGGAAGACGCGAGACTAAGATCACGAAGATGGTCGCATTAATGATAACGGCCTTCCTGCTCGCTTGGTCGCCGTACGCCGCCCTGGCGCTCGCTGCGCAATATTTCGATGTAAGTATCGCTAATTCACGTTTCCTCTTTCGCGTGGCCATTTCGATAAAAAAAGCTACACGTCCTGGAACGATCGTATAATGTTCAGCGAGAGACGACGCGAACAGGATGTCGACTGTTCCGCCATTACGCGCGGAAAATGGGTTTGACGGCTTCCTTTACTGCGGCAATAAACTTCTTCCTCGAGTTTATCGATAACAATAAAGAGTGAAAAGTTCCGTTGTCAAACAACGATTCGAAGCCACTGTTTAACTTTCATTTGTTTCCTCGACAATTTTTTGAACGATAGGGTTGCTTGCAACGTTCAATACTTCAATTTTTCTTATCTTCACGAATAATTTGTAGATGATGAATTTTGAATTAATAGCAAGTATGCGATGAAAGATTGATTCTTCGTTAATTGGAACTCGTAGAACTGGGTAATTGCAGAAATTGGACGGTGAGATTGTCGATTTTGCAGAAGGAATCTGATATCAATTGCAGAATCGGTCGAGGTTGAGAAAGTTATAGAAATTTGCATTGTTGACAATTTTTTGAACGATGGGGTTGGTTCCAACGTTCAATACTTCAATTTTTCTTATCCTCACGAATAATTTGTAGATGATTCCGTTTGAATTTTGAATTAACAGCAAGTACGCGATGAAAGATTGATTCTTCGTTAATTGGAACTCGTAGAACTGGGTAATTGCAGAAATTGGACGGTGAGATTGTCGATTTTGCAGAAGGAATCTGATATCAATTGCAGAATCGGTCGAAGTTGAGAAAGTTATAGAAATTTGCATTGTTGACAATTTTTTGAACGATGGGGTTGGTTGCAACATTCAATACTTCAATTTTTCTTATCTTCACGAATAATTTGTAGATGATTTTCTTTGAATTTTGAATTAATAGCAAGTATGCGATAAAAGATTGATTCTTCGTTAATTGGAACTCGTAGAACTGGGTAATTGCAGAAATTGGACGGTGAGATTGTCGATTTTGCAGAAGGAATCTGATATCAATTGCAGAATCGGTCGAGGTTGAGAAAGTTATAGAAATTTGCATTGTTGCACGCAAAACGAGCCGCATCTTTGTTCGCGATCGCACCACGTACGATTTACATTTACCAGTGAAAGTATTCCCATAATTTCCTATTATTAAACAGCGTGTTTAACACGTGCAGTGCCCTCAAGGTGGCCATCATAGTGCTAGCAATAAAAAGGAATTAAATTTCCTCACTTGGTTCCTTTCAGTCCTACTTTGCAACAATTCTAACACTCTAATCTACAAAATTTGTTATTACTTTATTCCCATAATTTCCTATTATTAAACAGCGTGTTTAACACGTGCAGTGCCCTCAAGGTGGCCATCATAGTGCTAGTAACAGAAATAAATTAAACTTCCTCACTTGGCTCCTTTCAGTCCTACTTTGCAACAATTCTAACACTCTAATCTACAAAATTTGTTATTACTTTATTCCCAAAATTTCCTATTATTAAACAGCGTGTTTAACACGTGCAGTGCCCTCAAGGTGGCCATCACAGTGCTAGTAATAAAAATAAATTAAACTTCCTCACTTGGTTCCTCTCAGTCCTACTTTACAACAATTCTAACACTCTAATCTACAAAATTTGTTATTACTTTATTCCCATAATTTCCTATTATTAAACAGCGTGTTTAACACGTGCAGTGCCCTCAAGGTGGCCATCACAGTGCTAGTAATAAAAATAAATTAAACTTCCTCACTTGGTTCCTCTCAGTCCTACTTTGCAACAATTCTAACACTCTAATCTACAAAATTTGTTATTACTTTACAGTATAATTCCTTTAATATTTCCTGTAGATCGCATCCTCCTGGTGCACTTTGGAACGTGTAATCAATGATTTCAAGATGTAGTAATAGCAAAATTTGTTCAGTTCATCCTTATAAAAAACGTATAAACAAACAAGTTTCTTCTATAACAGTCTTTGTTGACATCGACCTTATTACCCACGCCTCGTACAAACACAAGCGATCATTCAGACTCTACTGAGCCAGTAGTATTGACCTCGCCGACACAGACACGCGACAGTGGCTGTTCGTCGAGAGAAATGGTTCCAGTAGACGCAGACTGTCTGATCGACCACACAGTAGACCGAGTCAATTCCAATAAGTCTGCTGCGCCATGCGACTACGTTATATAATAACACACAGTGGAGCCAGTGGGACCAAAATTGCTGCCTGCATTTGCAGAAACGTTGTTTACGCTGACACAAATCCAGATCCAATGAGAAATAATGGCGTTAAGTAGATACAGCCACCTCTGCGTAATTGGACGGCCACTCGACGCGTTACGTTCGCGAGATTAATAGAACCAGAATTGTTTGCTCTTATTTGTACCCGTTTCTTTACGAGTACCAGCCCACAGTTCCGACAGCCAATGACACAAATGCCTCCGCGTTGGTTTCTTTTCATTTAATTTAAGAGTTACTTCATCTTCTGCGCGAAAGAAATTACTGTGACAAGTAGATTCGTTATTCAACGGCCATGAATCGGTTTAAACGTTACGATAAGAGAGTCGTGACGATATTTGAGTTTAAGGTTGCGGGAAGTAACATCGTTGATCTGATTTTGAGATAGTGCTATTTAAAATAGCAAAGTAAATTTTTCTTTCTTTCAAATTCGCAATACAACAATTTGTGGATAATTAGAATCTCTTTCTCCGACTACCAGAAGCGTATTTTAGAGTTGTGTATGACTGTGCTATTGCAGGGTTAAACGAAACAAATCCACTGTGCGTAGTTCATTTTTAATTATAAACTAACATCATTGATCTAACATTATAAGATCATCTGCAATGGTATGTAGTCGAAAACAGATAGTTCAATTTAAAATACCAAAGTAAATTTTTCTTTCCTTCAAATACGCAATACGACAATTTGTAGACAACTAAAATCTTTTTCTGCGACTACCGGAAGCACGTTTTAGGATTATGTATGACTGTGCTATTGCAGAGTTAAACGAAACAAATGCACTGTGTGCAGTTTATTTAACACAAACTAACATTATTGAACTAATTTTAAGATCGTCTGCAATGGTACTCAGTCAAAAACAGATAGTTCAATTTAAAATACCAAAATAATTTCTCTTTCTTTCAAATTCGCAATACAACAATTTGTGGATAATTAGAATCTCTTTCTCCGACTACCAGAAGCGTATTTTAGGGTTGTGTATGACTGTGCTATTGCAGGATTAAACGAAACAAATCCACTGTGCGTAGTTCATTTTTAATTATAAATTAACATTATTTGAGATCATCTGCAATGGTACCCAGTCAAAAACAGATAGTTCAATTTAAAATACCAAAGTAATTTCTCTTTCTTTCAAATTCGCAATACAACAATTTGTGGATAATTAGAATCTCTTTCTCCGACTACCAAAAGCGTATTTTAGGGTTGTGTATGACTGTGCTGTTGCAGGGTTAAACGAAACAAATCCACTGTGCGCAGTTCATTTTAAATTATAAACTAACATTATTTAAGATCATCTGCAATGGTACTCAGTCAAAAACAGATAGTTCAATTTAAAATACCAAAGTAAATTTTTCTTTCTTTCAAATACGCAATACGACAATTTGTGGACAACTAAAATCTTTTTCTGCGACTACCGGAAGCGTTCTTTTAGATTACGTACGACCGTAACGTTGCAGGGTTAAACGAAACAAATCCACAGTGCGGAGTTTCAAGCAATCAATTTTCCAGGTGAAACCATCAGCCTCGTTGGCCGTGCTCCCAGCTTTGCTAGCCAAGTCGTCGATCTGCTACAACCCTATTATATACGCTGGGCTGAACAGCCAATTTCCGCGATCTTTGAAGAAGATCTTCGACATACGGCCAACCAGAACCGCGGTGCCAGAGAGCCAAAACACCGCGTTGACAGCAATGAACAAGCAGGAGCAAAGGAACTGAGGATCGCTAACGAGAATCCCGCGAGTGGCGTCGAAAAGGAACCCATCGATTCTTTGGTACCGCGGCGATGCTCGAGAAATTGTGGAACGCGAGCTTTATCCAAAGAGAATGTTCAATATATCCAAATGGAATCACTTAAAACAACAACCTCTCTTTTTTCTTATCCCCTCGGCTCTTTGCTCGTCGAGGCAGTTCGACGGATTATGGATTCACGTATGCAAACGAGACATTTGTTTCCTCGAAATTGAATCCCACGGCGACGCGTCGTGAAATTCGTCTGGGAAACGTTAAACGTCTGATCCCTGGACGCGAAAGAATGGCTTCTGACATTTCGAGGACGGCGCGGTGAAAAGCAAACGCGTGCCATTCCTTTCTTTCGCTTTCCGGTACTTTAGCTGGCCTTTTGTGGCGAGTGTACACTTTTCGTGGTTACTGTCGCTCGTTGCTTAGACCGAATGGGTCTCTATGGGTCTCGAGTTAACGTAACAAGTGTCTTCGCGTTGAATTTCTTGGAAGATTCTTAAATAGCGAACAAAGAACGCAAATTTAATTAATCTTAATCAACAGTTCCAATTCTCGTAACTTCAACAAATCTGCTTATTTCTAAATGTAATAGAAATGGCGGATGAAGAAATAGCAAACTAAATTGCGTGAAAATTATTCCTATTTAAATAAATTTGTTATATTGAAACTAGTGACTGTAGCATTCCACACTGCGTTACGTTAACAAAAAAACAAGGCAGGAAAGAAGAAAGTAACACGGAAGAGACCAATAAAAATTCCCAAATCACCGCAACGAAGATAAAGATAAAGTAAAAGTGCATAGCACGCGCGCACGCGACTCCAGAAAAAGATCGCGAATTCTAATTAAACGCCATTGGTATCGCGAGGCGTCTCGAGGCCTATAAAAGGGTTGTCGATCGCGGATGGATCGCTCGCGTGGGACGAAAAACCGCGCGAATGGGACGATAAAGCGATCGTCAGGTCCGTCAAGAATCGATCGTAAAACGGGCGCGTTGCCATAGTCGGTCGACAACAATGACCGACACCTAATCGAGTCCCTCCGTTCCATTACACGCTCGCGGAATGGCAATAGTTACGCTGTTATTATCGCAGCTGTTCTGCTCGCGAGAATCGCCTCTATTCGCGTCGTCGTCACGGAGAGCCCCAAGATTATGATTCATAACACGGCCGATTATGCCACCACGGCGAAAGTGAAATCACGAGGAAAATCCACGATCGAACCGCCTCTGTGGCAACTTCTGCGCGATACGATTTGCCCATCTGGGCAATTTCGGTTCCCATTCCCGTTTTTGCGGTCGTCCTTCGTCCGCGTTTCGAGTAACCCCAATTTTATCATCGCGCCACGCAACGTGCGTGTGCATACATGGTGTCTCGAACGTTCGATGGCTGCTCGATGGGACCACGATGCAGAAGCTTGTTCTTGGTACACACGCTTTGTGCAACTGCTCTGTCTTTGTTTTGTACATTATGTTTGCGTTTTGTAAACATCTGATAAAAAGAGAAGAGTGGATTTGAAGCAGAAGTGTCCTTTGCAACACGTTTGTCTCCTAACTTCGTTCAAATCGCACGTGAAATTATGATTGAAAACCATTTTTACATTGTATATTATAAGGCATGCGCGTTCCGCGAAAAGTAGAAAGTCTGGAAGCGATATGAAGAACAATTAGCTGCTTTTCACGGAGCCAGATATCACATGCGTACGCTCAGCGGAAACTTGATAATTCAGAAACGAATATAGAAAGTAGACGTGGAATTACGTTGTTCCACCGCAATAAAAAAGAACAATTACTTACTTTTCACGAAGTATATCTATACAGTGAGCCGTACGCATTATGTACGGTTTGTAAAAACAAGTGAACCGAAGGCAAGCAATGTTCCTTGCAGCTTATCTTTGATGAGGGTAATATCACACATAAACCATCGTATCAGCTGCATCAAACAAAAGAAAGAAAGAAGATACAAGTCGACTTCATTAACGCTAAACCTACCAGAGCGATGAAATGGCTGCTTTTGAGACTATAATCAAAATTATTAAATTGCAGGTTTCATATTACTTTATATTATAAAAAAAAGTCGTGTAATAAGTTGAAGAAAAATGAAAACCTGGATTAACAATTTTGATTAAAGTCTCAAGAGTGGTCGTTTCACCGCTCCGCAAAAAAAGAAGACTCCACATTAGGCTAATCGATGTACTCATGCACCATCTGCATTATTATTAGAACGAACAATTTAAAAACGGAAAGTAATTTACAATTACACGGTCACCGCTTCAGACAATTCACTCTGTGCAACTGCATAGTCTATTTTTAACGTTAAAGTTTCCAGCCTCGAAAGAATCGGTGAGACGAGGAACGGCTAATGGATTCTCAATTAAAACTTCCTTTAACGAACCTCCACCTAGCTGCTACCGTTCAAATAAACCAGCTACGAGCCCTGCAGGGAACCTGTTATTATATCGACGCCCCGTCGATCATTATCGATGAACAATTACGCGGTGTCGCTAATTAAACCATTTGAAGGACGGCTAAAATCGCGCAGAATATTATTACAGAACTTAACCCTTCGCACCCCGAATTATTTTTCTATTTTCTTCTCAACAATTCCCTACTATTTAAATTGTACTATTCCAAAATATTAACTAACAGTTTCTCGACTGTTACTTGTAAATAAATTTGTTTCCTAACTATATTAACCCTTTGCACTGGAGAGGTGATCCTCAGTCACCAATTTGAACCATTTTTTGAAAGTCTCGAGCGCAGAGGGTTAAATCTCGAACTTTGCTTTATGTTTATGGAAATTGTATTTGTTTTCTTTTTTATTTACTCACGTCGAGTCACAATCGACGAAGGGGTGCAAAGGGTTAATAAATCGGCGCTCTTTACGGCATTTCGAGGAAAGCAAAGAAGAAATTGGCGGGCAGATGAATGAGAATCTCGAGCAAATCCTCTGGTCGTTTCTGGTAGCGATTGGGGTCGGTTGCGTAAGGATAATTGGTCGTCCCGCGAGTGTGCAAATCCGCTCGAGCGGCGAGGTAAGTCGCAGGGCGGATCGCGGCCGGACAGGTTTCGAATAAAAGCAAAAGTCGACGACGGTAAAACGGGACGATTGGATGCTCGTTTTGTGATTGCCACACCCGCCGCTCGTGACCGTAATTCTTCATCGATACGCAAAGAAATCTTTAGCGATCGAGCCACGTGCAGCCCGCCAAATTGAAGAGGGGAGCGGGAAATCGCGGAGCTGATTGAAACGGGGGTTGGTTCCGACATGGCGAACTTTCGTACGATCTTGGTTCGTGGATTATCTGCAATTTTTCTATGCACCACGTCTTTTCATGGGAAGATATTATTTTTTCCCTAAAAAAGTGATTTCTTTATATATTTTTAGAAGTTTGTTGTTATTATCGTTTTGTTTAACGAAATTGTTAATTTTTTTGGTGGATTTTAGTTAGATTGTTGATGGTGTTGCGATGCGTATGGAAAAGAATGTATTGCGTTGTGTTTTCATGGGAAGATATTATTTCTTCCCTGGAAAAGTGATTTCTTTATTTGCTTTTAGAAGTTTGTTGTTATTATCCTTTTGTTTAACGAAATTGTTCATTTTTTTAGTGGATTTTAGTTAGATTTTTAATAGCATTGTGATGCGTATGGAAAGGAATGTATTGCGTTGTGTTCTCATGGGAAGATATTATTTCTTCCCTGAAAAAATGATTTCTTTATATATTTTTAGAAGTTTGTTGTTATTATCGTTTTGTTTAACGAAATTGTTCATTCTTTTGGTGGATTTTAGTTAGATTTTTAATAGCATTATGATGCGTATAGAAAGGAATGTATTGCGTTGTGTTTTCATGGGAAGATGTTATTTCTTCCCTGACAAAGTGATTTCTTTATATATTTTCAGAAGTTTGTTGTTATTAGCCTTTTGTTTAACGAAATTGTTCATTCTTTTAGTGGATTTTTGTTAGATTTTTAATGTCATTGTGATGCGTATAGAAAGGAATGTATTACGTTGTGTTTTCGTGAGAAGATATTATTTCTTCCCTGAAAAAATGATTTCTTTATATATTTTCAGAAGTTTGTTGTTATTATCCTTTTGTTTAACGAAATTGTTAATTTTTGTGGTGGATTTTAGTTAGATTGTTGATGGTGTTGCGATACGTATGGAAAGGAATGTATTGCGTTGTGTTTTCATGGGAAGATATTATTTCTTCCCTGAAAAAATGATTTCTTTATATATTTTTAGAAGTTTGTTGTTATTATCGTTTTGTTTAACGAAATTGTTCATTCTTTTGGTGGATTTTAGTTAGATTTTTAATAGCATTATGATGCGTATAGAAAGGAATGTATTGCGTTGTGTTTTCATGGGAAGATGTTATTTCTTCCCTGACAAAGTGATTTCTTTATATATTTTCAGAAGTTTGTTGTTATTAGCCTTTTGTTTAACGAAATTGTTCATTCTTTTAGTGGATTTTTGTTAGATTTTTAATGTCATTGTGATGCGTATAGAAAGGAATGTATTACGTTGTGTTTTCGTGAGAAGATATTATTTCTTCCCTGAAAAAATGATTTCTTTATATATTTTCAGAAGTTTGTTGTTATTATCCTTTTGTTTAACGAAATTGTTAATTTTTGTGGTGGATTTTAGTTAGATTGTTGATGGTGTTGCGATACGTATGGAAAGGAATGTATTGCGTTGTGTTTTCATGGGAAGATATTATTTCTTCCCTGAAAAAATGATTTCTTTATATATTTTTAGAAGTTTGTTGTTGTTATCGTTTTGTTTAACGAAATTGTTTATTTTTTTGGTGGATTTTAGTTAGATTTTTAATAGCATTATGATGCGTATGGAAAGGAATGTATTGCGTTGTGTTTTCGTGAGAAGATATTATTTCTTCCCTGAAAAAATGATTTCTTTATATATTTTCAGAAGTTTGTTGTTATTATCCTTTTGTTTAACGAAATTGTTAATTCTTTTGGTGGATTTTAGTTTGATTTTTAATAGCATTGCAATGCGTATGGAAAGGAATATATTGCATTGTGTTTTCATGGAAAAATATTATTTCTTCCCTAAAAAAATGATTTCTTTATATATTCTTAGAAGTTTGTTGTTATTATCCTTTTATTTAACAAAATTGTTCATTCTTTTGGTGGATTTTAGTTAGATTTTTAATAGCATTGCGATGCGTATGTTCGAATATAATGAAAAACGAAATTACCATTGAAAATGAAACGAGAAAGAAGAAGATTGATTAAATTGCTTGTAATTGGACACCGTTAGCCCTTGTAAAAAAAAATCCAATTAGGAACACGATACAGCGTGTACCAAGTTTAATTAATCCATAAAATGTAATGTGTATTTAAAAAGGAAGAAAAAGAAGAATCGTTTATGTTGAAAATTTCGCGGAAACGTCACAATGACCGCTGCAAAGTATTTGTTTACGAAAGCGCAGTGGCGTATTGCGCGTTTCAGAACACGTTGCAGGTCGCAAGACGATTGCATCGTTGCGGTGTAACGATTAAAACGAGATTCGAATGCAGATGAAGCCTGAAAGAGTAAAAAGCCACGGCTTCAAAAGGATCGTCCACGATGCGAACAACGCTTGGTCCAAAGGTAATTTCATTCCGCCATCTTACACTCCAATGAAGTCTAATTATCACTGAGGTAGCTGTTTCCAATTAATGTTGATCCCTTTCAATTGCTTCAGAACGAACATTTTTAAACGAAATTAATTCCTAATTTCGAAAGAAGGACAAATTTCAATTCGAACAGAATAGTATACAAGAAATGATATTTTTTTATACACTCGTTTGGTAATCTTTCGATTCCATCAACAAACAGCTGCAACAACTACAAATATAGATATCAATATACATAAAATTAGAAGGGTGAAATATTTTAATTAAATCTGATTAAAAAAATGAAAAAGAAATATTGATATTTTCAACATCCAAGTATCCAAGGTGGAAGATTTCTAATTTTTAAAAATTCGACAATTAACTGTCTCCATTTTGAAACACTTTGAGTCGTTCGAACTTGAAGATAAAAAGAAATGGATATTTCTAACTTGAAAATACTCAAAAAATAAGACATTTAATCCCTCAATAATTCGACAATGAATCTCATAAACCTACACAGTGTCCTAAAAGTACATTCTTGTACCCTGAACTCTCAGCATCTAAGCTGTGAACTGTCTTTTACAAAACAGTATCAAAGTTTTAAGGCAGACGTTGCGCAAAAGAAAATACTGTCAACATCGAATCACTGTACGTATATAGGTTACGGAAAGTCGTTCGCTATGCGCCGCGAACCCACTTATGGGTGCGTGAACAATCATTCGCAATGCTCGACGAACCCATAACGGAACCCGTTAGCATCCGTTGCCCTAAGAATAATCAGACACACGTCGAATCGAAAGTGAAACATTCCCAAGCAGTCAAACTGATCCACTTCGACTGCGAAAGTCTCGGTTTAGTCGACCATCGACTTCAATTCCCATTTCCAAAACAAGATACCCTCATCCGTCATAGCTGTAATAAATTAGTGGGAACAATTGCAAAGGGAGAGACAATTGGGATAAAGGAGAGACAATTGGGATAAAAGAGAGACGATTGGGGATAAAAGAGAGACTGTCGATGCAACAGAGCTCTGAAAATCCGCGCGATTCTGAACGTTTGTCGCCTGGACCGTGAAAGGGGCACGAATCTCGTTTCTTTCGTCGGGCAAGAACGCGTAATCTCGACAAATGAGAGGCGATTTCGAGGCGATTTCGAGCCGAGCGTAATTTACCGATTTAACCGGCTGTGAAAGGAGCTCTACGATTATACGTGGAACGGGCCACGAAAAAGATTCCCGCGTAACTCGGCCGTTAGAAATCGTGGCAGACCGTGGTAAACGCGATTCGACGCGATTCGACGCGATTCGACGCGATTCGACATTCATCCGTCCACGTTGGAAGTTCGACGGTGAAAATAGGGAGGGAAAAACGGCGCGAGACCACGCGTTCCGCTGGATTGATTTATCTGGCCGCGTTCGCCTGCAGAAATGCGGACCGATTTACTTGCGACAGGGTGGATTGAGCAACCCTCTGTTTACGCGGCGCGTTACGTGTCGGCCAAAGGTTTCGGTTCACCGCGTATTCCAAGAACACGTGGCAATTAATGCAGAACGAAAAATTAACGCAGCAACTTGCCGTCAATTAAAGCGCACTAATTTCTACCAAGGAAAACGAAGTGATTAACAATTGCAAACAAGGCGTGCGAATTTAACACGAGCGTTTCTTTCTTCCTGCGTATCCTTTACGAAGTGTTATATAAAATTTAACGAAACCAACTGATTTTTTATAAATACTTTGCACACTGGTGTTTAAATTTGTTTTCGAAAGACATTCGAGTTTTATCTTCTATTCCTTGTGGCTCATTTTATTTATAATACAATCTTTTGTATTTGTACTCCATTTGAAGTAGACGATCTATCGAAACTTTAGAGAAAAAATATGAAAAAGCTTGTTTCTCGAATATTCGCCATATTTCTAAGAACCAGCAGCTGCTAAAGAGCTAGAATGAAAGAAATCGTAACCTCTTTTACTCACACTCATTACGACTCTTCCACGAAACCAGAGTGTCCTGAAAAGAGAACTCGAACGCAAATATCTCACCCTTAAAACGACTCCCGAGCAACTCGTTCGCAGCGATTTCAACAGCAAACCCGTTAAAAAACACGCCTTTCAGTCCTCTTTATAGACCAAAACGACAAAAATGAGCAGCTTCCAAGAAGACTTTTACTCGCCACGAGGAGGAGTATCCGCGAAAAAAGGACGACGACCAGAAAAAACCGATCAGAGTGCGCGTTCTGTCTCCTCGAGCGAAATGGTGACAACGAAAACTCCAAGTAAAAACACTGGGGAGTGGTTTCAAGAATTTTTTACAGCCAAGATCTGCAAGAGGGAGGATTTATCGCGCTCAGACTTGCGACGATCGAAGAGGAGAATGGATCGTTTCTGCAAAACGTCGCTTCAATGGCGGACTAGCGATGTTCAGCGAACTGTTCAGATAGCAAATCGTTCGTGAACGAGTAACGGTACCGAACCAGTGAAATTTGTCCTAATTCTTTGTATCACCGCGATTCGCGAAAGAATATGCCACGATCGTTTCGATCGCGAGCCTTCTGAGTGACTTTCAGCACTCGCGATGGCGGAAATACAGGTCCGTACGAAAATTGGTGAACTTTATTCTCTGAGAGCGTAAAAAGATATCAGAAATGGGTGACGTTTGATGTTCGAAGGCGTGATAGAAAGTTAAATAAAATTCGAACGAGGAGATGTGATATAAGTGTGATATTTGAATAATTTTCAGCCGGATGTTTGCCCGTTCCGAATATTTCGAGCGACTGCGTAACGTGTCTCACGCGAGTGGCAGCTGCAAAAATAATTCGACCTGGTATCAGAGAAAAAGGTGAAAGAGAAACTCGATGTACAACGTCGCGACGCTGCGAACGAGCATCGAATTACTCATACACTCGATTTCTCGCGCGAACAGCGACCGCTCGTTTCTTACCAGTCGACATGGATCTAGTTTAATATCGATTGTGATCTAATTCCGCCCGTTTCGCGCGCTAAACACGCCTCGAAACGTGGTTATGCGACTTTGAAGCTAAACTGGTTACCTGCTCCAGTTGATAATTGTTTCAAATTAAATTTGTACGTTTGGATAACTTCTACGTTTTTAGGAATGTATGAAAGTTCAGTGGAATATCCTAATTTATACTTGAAAATGTGACTACTCGCGAGCAACTTAAAAAATTCGAAATTATAGTGAAATATTCTTTATCATTTGGAAATTGTGCTTGTGAGACATTTTTTGACCCACGAAGCAATATTTTAAATACTCTGAAATTCTAATTTGCACTTCACAATCGTAATCCTCAACTAATATCTTGTATGCCCTCAAAATCTTTTAAATCCTCTAATATCTCTTTAAAAAAAAAATCAAATACCTATATATTTCTTGCAATTTCAATCAAGTCTAAATGATACGCGATAACAAATATTCCAGATTAGAGATTGCAACGAGTCTCTCTGTCTAATTTACATTTAGTCGTAAATCTCAATATATTCTGCTTTCATTTGCACAATCGAGAGAACCTTTCAAACTGTCTGGCGGGAATAAAAAATTAGAAACCGCGCAGATAGCGAGCAATTCTGCTTCGAATTCACGGCGAGACATCGTCGAATGTATCTCGCTTGGCCGTGGTTAAGTCATGTTTGTTAAACGCGAGGCAGAGTGTCAATTCGTCCAGTCATTCCGCGCGAATAAACATTCCGCGCTTACACAATCTCGTTTTATGATTAGCTCGACAAATTTTCAACTTTCACTAGGCATCGCCTATCCGTTTAGTTTCGTTCATTCATCTTCGATGCTGAGTTCACGGTCTCGGAACGACCGCGCGGGAAATTAATCATCGCGCTTTCTCGTTTGGATTCCAACGGGACTTGGACAGTTTTATCGAGTATTTCTCAGTCATTTCCTTTTTCTGATCGTTTCATAATAACGGAAAGGTTAGATATTAACCGTAGTCGTTCATTAATACCGACGCAACGTGCAATTATCGCCTATTAATTAACACGACGCTTGGGAACGTGACGACAGTTGTAATTAATTGTAATATCATGAAAACTTAGTAGAAACCGAAAGAGTAGACTGAGAGTGAACTTAGAAAGACTGAAGTACGAATTGATTGCTCGTTTACTTGTCGCCATTTTTAATTAACGCGACAGTGGGGGAACAGAACAAATGTTGCAAGATGTAGGAAAAGGTTTTGCAATATTACAAATATTGCTTTCATAAGGAAATGCATAAAACATTGCGAAGATTAGTAGGAAGAACCGATAATTATAAAATCCGATGTTACTGTTAACGATGGCAGCGATAAGAATAAAAGGCGCGAAATGTCACGCTCAAGAGAACTTAGATAATTATTTAAGTAACTCCGCGTTTTATCGTGCGTCCGCTGGTGATATTTATTACCTCGTTCTGTTAATTAGAAATTACATTCGAAGATAAGCTGGCTGAACGATGACGCGTAGTTGCGTGTACGCGTAAGTTGTTTCTCTGTTTTCCTTTACGTTTGTGGCGCAATTTGTCGGAAAATTGTGCCGAGGAAACGGCGAAAGGAATACCATCTTGGAAAAATGTCAACTGAGAACGATCTCCCAGTTTGCTCGTTAAAATAAGAGGAGGAAAACAGCAAAGTGGAATGCAGACCCAGTAACAGTCTCCATCTCTGGATTTAAAGTTCAAAGAGCTTACAGTTTAAACGCACGAAGCGCACTACTGCAAAAGCTTACGTCCAATAAAATTCCATTCATTTCAACGAATAGAAATTTCAAATTTTTATGAATATTCGATTCGCTCGATCCTCTTACTCGACGTATCGTCGATCAGCGTGAAGAATCATAAGCAATGGAGAAAATTACCGAGCTATCGTTACGCGAAACGAACTAATTATACCAACAGCTTGTATACACTAATTTGTACTTCAACAGGTACAAATAAACGAAGTCTATTATATATCTTTCTCCACGAATTAAGAAGTCTAATGCCATCATTAGTGTCCAAGCTTTCTAATCTACATGTCAATCTACAAGCGTCCACTGCCAAGAGTCCACTGTTGAGAAATTCAAAAGATCTAACGCTCATCCGCTATATTTGCATCACTATATATAAATTAACGAATTCAGCGCCATTTTTAGAATCCCAAGGTGATCTTTGGGAACTCCAAATTTTGTCAATTTAAATAGTAAGATTCAGGTTGAAGTTTTTAAACTTTGAAAGGTTTCCAGAAGATATAATAGAACTACTTATCAGAATAAGTGGTTCGTAACTTGTTCAAAGAATTTAATAAATTTATAATGATTCATTTTTTGATGTTTCTTATAATTTTTTCCAATCAAAATATAAAAATGCTGTCCTTACTTCTGTTTTGTTAAGGTGTGTATTATTTTTTGTGTATAGTTGTAATAAATTGTTTGAACAGTTCGACCTCCAAATATAAAAAGTTTCCATCAGTTATATCTTTATAGTTAGATATCGCGAAAGAAGAAACCAAATATAAGATCGTCAAGGATCCAATCGAAGGCCCCACTAAACCCACCAAAACAACCCTTAACCCTTTGCACTCTGCCCCTTCCTGGACGTTGACAATAGAAGCTAGAAACATCGCTAAAACATTGCTATTTAACAATAGTTTCTATTGCTGAAGTCTCGCAGCAATAAAAAATTTAAGAAAAATATACATTTCTCAAACAGCTGCGGTGGAAGAAGTTGAACCTAATCAATTCTGATGTCCCCTGAGTGGACATCCGAGTGCAAAGAGTTAACTACTCGAAATCACCCAAAAAACTTCGTTGAAATCCCCTAACCTACGAAACTCGCCTCAAAATCGAGCCTCCCAGTTCCTCCATCGCGACTTCAGTGCCTCGATCGCCTCGAAACGTCCCGCTCGCGGGCTCCCCGTTTCATTGTTGCCCGTTACGGAACATCTTCGTGAACGGGCACCGTCGAAGAGCAAGAAGCGAGCCGCTGGTGGGAGGCAAAACTCTCTCTCTCGAGCACAGCTGATCATTAAAGCTGCCGTTGGCCAGTCAAACTTTCACGCTCGGTGATATCCGAGCTTGGTGTGTTCGCGTCGAGCCTCAAGGTCCGCGGAAATCGAACGGTCGGGTTCTTCTCGCGCGAGTCAACAGAGTCGACCATCCCCTGGCGTGCACCGCCGCCATCGAGGACCGCGCGACGTCGCGTGATTTCGGCTCGTTTTCCAGTGAACAGCCAGCGGTTCGAGGCGCGCAGTGAAGGGACCCTGGTTCGAGACCGTGGCGAGAGCGTGGCTCGAAGAAAAATGGGACTCGAGCTTGTCCTTGGACGGGATTAACGGTAAAGTTGACGGAGCGAAAGAAATTTCGGGGCGACGATCGGTTTGGACGGGACCAGGGATCGGTTATGCGGGAACGCGAAGGAGGACGGTGACGAACGGGCGCACGGGAAAGGAAGGAAACGCTGGCCAAGCGTAGACCAAAGGAAGAAAGTCGAGGGCCGCGCGGCGAGGTAAGAAAAAGTGTTCCGGATCGCGTTCCACGAACCCGCTTCTCGAGGATGATACTCGCTGGGAACGGTACGTGCCGACGAGCGTCCTCAAAATTCCTCCGGAGGAGCGTACGTTATCGCCAGGCACCGTTACAACGGGTGTCCTTCGATCGTTCGTCTATCGCCGTGCGAGGAATTGCAAACGATCCTGATTCGAGGGACGAGATCGAATCGCTCAATTCGCCTGGCTGAAAAAGAGAAACTTTTGTCCCCCGAGCGCTTCTGTCGCCACGTTTCCAAAGTAATTCGTTCTGTTCGTGGTAATTCGCCGGGAATAAATTAGATTAGCCGAGGTTCCTGAAACGTGGCGTTGCTCGTAATTATCGAATGATGATCGCAGTAAAATAATTTAGACGTCATATGATTCAGATGTTTAAAGCAACAGCAATTTGAGTGGCAACGACAAGGCAAAAGTATAATAAATCTTTGAAGTTCGATCGTTCGTCAGCGATCAGAGAAGCGAAACGTGTGTCCTGAATTTCTGACTCGTTTCATCCCCTACAATTCTCTGAAACACGCACCTATTAGGTGCTTCGAGTATCGTGTACAGTTTCGCATATCACGAGCAATCAATCCTTTTTCGCACACTTCGGTTCCGCGTGCACAAACCTCTGCAATCTATTTATGGAGAACTCTGTATATTTCCAAACCGCCTCTAAGATTGCACCAGAATAACTTAGTGCAATCAGGGTTTCGACTTGGCATTGTGCTAAACCAAACACTGTCGATAATATTTCGCAAGCTCAGACCGCACGATAATAAGTTCGAACGAAATTTTTTTACATAACTGTCCATTTCGAGCCCCTTCGCAACGCGCGCGTACTTTTCCCGAGGCCCCACTGTGGTCCCTCAGAATTAGAATGAAGCCCACTTTCGGCAATTAGTATTCCTCCCGAATATTCTTTACAGTTCCGAGGAGCCTCTAATCACCGTTGCCGTCTCATTTCAACATCGCGTCCAATTAGACCTCCTATCATAAGCATCCAGCGTTCTCCAACGCTCGTGCGATCGCTCTTCCTCGAGCCTGTCCATTAACCCCCAATTTCACGCGCGATCGACCCCCGTTTCCACCAGTTGGAGGTCGCGATTCCTCGCGATTTACACCCTCGCCACGACTGTCGAAAGGGACGCTTCGACTGTCCGCGATCTGCATAAAGACTCGACCCTCGAATCCTTAAAATCCACTCGAACGTTTCAACGAATGGAACGGGTGAAATCGCGCGGTGAACAGATCCGTGAAACGCAACAGTCGGCGGGAGAAGGAATCGGGATCTGGACCGCGTTCTCGAGAGCTCGTATTGTCGGATCGAACGAGCCGCGCTCTTGAAAATCGCGTTATTAGTGAAAGTCTCGGGCGCCTCTTGAATGTCGTCGAAGGTTGAGACCGCGCGTTCGCGCGGAGGCACGTAAGCGGATTAAAGGTCGCGGAGGGTTGGGCTGGGCGGTTCTCCTGGTTCCAACTGTTTCCATTATGATTAATGCCTCGTGGATGACAAGGAGTAATGTTTGAAGAGTTGCTTCCAAGAGTAGCCGAATGTGTGAAGCTCGTTGCATAGACATTTTGCAAATTTCGTATTTTTACAGAGGAACGTGAAGGGATGAAGCTAAAAATGTAGAGCTTTGTACTTGATTGCACTCGAATTGCTGAGATTTTACTTTCGATATTTTATTATATGTGTTTTCTTTGCACGTTGCTTTCATTTTCAATATCTCCTAGCTCACGTAGTATAAAGACTGAAATGTAACGCAATAATTAGTGATAAATGTTAAAGCTGATCTACACCACCGACAGTAATTACATTTTTCGTTTTGTATCTGCTTTAGCTTCAACTGTTCACCCCCCATATTGACGGATCCGCAAATATTGAAAATATCGGGGCAGGAAGTCGATCGCGTAAGAACAATAGACGCAGCGAACGCGAATCAACCCCTGTCAAACACGGTGCGAATCGAATAAAACTGCGCGAAGTAGAAAAAAAAAAAGGCGGGAAATCGCGTGTCTGAAAAAGAAGCGGCACGCAACGTCGTCGCATGGGTAAATCAATAATTCTCGCTGTTCCGTGTGGTTTCAGAGCTCCGTGGCGCAATAAAGGATCACGGAAACGAACGTGATCGGTCACGCTCCGAGGCCTCGTGAAAAAATGGCCAGAGAATAGCCGATCTCGAGGTTCCATGGACGCGTCTGCTCGGAAAGAAGCCAGCACTTCGCGCCTGTCTTGCCTCATCCGAAACGGAGCGTCCACGCAGTCCACAGTACCGATCGACGACCGTTTTTCTTCTTTTGTCAATTGGTCATTAAAATGATAATGGGACAGCCTGTTTCCGTGGTCGTCGGCGCTTTGATGGACCCATGTATATAGCCGCTGGTCCAAGCCACGAAAAGCAGACGTCTGGATACGCTGTGATGTTGCGCTGTCATGTTCGTCAAGTATGCTGTGGTGTTCTTTCGAAGCAAAGACTTGAACAATCCGAGCGATCGAGCTGAATCGGTCACGATATACCAGTAGTGCAATACGACGTTGAATCGTCGAGTGGAAGAAAGTTTCGAGTGAACAAATTCTGAAGAGGAAACAGTGCTACCGCCTGAGGGCAGTTCCACGTCTCGACCATGATTTAACATAAAAGTCTATCGTCCGATAGATACTTCCAGTACCTGAAGTAGAGCACCAAAAGGAAACACAGAATCGACACGAAGAAATTTACATAGGAACTCGATGATGACTAGTTTAATGGTTCGATTGGTCACATTGTTGACCATTTTTTGGGTATGCGATCCCACGACGGGATACAATGTATTGCTGGCTACCATGGGTGGCACCAAGTCCCACACGGTACCATTCGTCGCCTTGGGCACTAGCTTGAAGGCACGGGGTCACAACGTGACCTTACTCAGTGCCTTTCTGGGACCAGCGGCGAACAATGGCCTGCAGGAGCTCGTCCCGCCTATCTTCGAGGTGATTAAACGTTTTCAATTCATTCAACGTTCCTACTACAAGCATTTTAAATATTCCTTGTGCAAATTCAAATATACACTCTCTCTATGTTATGAAATTATATGTGTACGCAAATGGTAATGTTGGAGAACGATTTCCGGAGGGAATCTGTGGACTTGGTTCGAATTGCGTCAGTGTTTCTGTCTTGTTTAATTGCGAAGGACGAGTTTGTTCGGAGGATTCTAGGAGAACACCAGAAAATGTCTCTGGGTCCATCTTGTCTAGTTTAGACACGGCTTAGCTGCGTATTGCCAGGTCGTGGATAGGAAATATCCTGGGGATAAGCGAAAGGGACGAGACGCGTATTGATTTGCGTTCGTAGCGAGCAGTTAGGCTTTGAATCGTAGATAAGAGAAACCTGGAGAGCTTGGTGATTGTTAGTACAACTTGGATAGAGACACTGCGCTACAAAGTGATGCAATGGATACAGCAATATGTCGACGTTCAAAAGAAAATTAATGATATGGCGACTAAGTTGAGATAAAAACTTTAGCTAGTCTATTCTCGTGTCACTTTGTATTTGTTTCGAAACTTGGTTGCATCTCAGAATCAGACTGCAGATGTGCACAGAGAAAATAGTATTTGCATGCATAAACGCAATTTTAGGTTCCAAGAAAAGGAACTTGAATAGACAATTATTCTATCTCTCAAATATTCTATACTTTCCAGGATATAAATATGCAAAAATTTGCAACGTCACTAAAATGATGAGGAAACTAATATTCAAAGCATGTCTCATTATCGACAGGCTTATGTCGGGAATTACACGTCAGAATGGGACCTGGTGGGCGCGAGATTCCGAGATGAGCTACCCATCTCCCCGTGGGATGCAATGCGATATGCCTGGGAGTCCTGCGAGGCTCTTCTTCGCGATGGAATGTCTGTATCTCTGGTGAGGAAACCTGAAGGGAATCCTAACGCGAGATGGGACGTTGCGGTCGTAGACGGTGCCTTCCCCGAATGTCTTCTGGGACTTCTTCATGGAGAGGATGTGCCCACTATCATGTTGAACACGGTAACAGCATTCTTTCAATAGTTATAGTATCGTAATTACATTTCCATAGACCATTGTAATTGTTTTCTAAACCACCATGTGCATCTTAAAGTTTACGCAAGAGGGAGTTCCATTTTAATTTCATTGAAATTTACTTAATTAACTCGTGCCCTTTGCGACTTTTCTTAGCTTTTGAGTTACGCATTCTGCGAATCCAAATTATCAATTTTTTCAACCAAAGTGATCCCAACTCGACATTTAAATGTAGGTGGCCCTCTATAGCGGCTCAATAAGCCGTCAAGGGAACCCATCGTTGTGGTCCCTGACACCCTACTTCGGTAAACCGCTGACTCACGACATGAGCTACCTTCAAAGAGTCCTAAACGTGGCCTGCCTCGTCACTCTGAGGATAATGCACTGGATCATGGTCAGCGGATACCTGCAACCGGTTCTAAGAAAGTATCTAGGTACGCTCTTTTTTATCCGCGATCAATTCTCATTCATGACGAGCCCCTTTTTCTCATCGAACACCTTGTTTCACAGGCAACCAGTTGCCAGATGTCAGGGACCTGACCGCGGAGATTCCCCTGACGCTGCAAAACAGTCATTACAGCGTGGCTGACTCGATCCCATGCTTGGCGAACGTGGTGAACGTCGCGTGCCTCCACTGCAAACCGGCGACTCAGCTCAGCCCAGATTTGGAAACGTTCCTGCAACGCGGTGAGTCGATATTCCGAGCGAATTGGCATCGTTCGCGGGAAATTATGCCCGTTCGATGTTCGTCGCCGATTGACCAGTGAAAGTGGAGACAATGGAGTGTTAAAGAGTACTTGGCGTTTCTACCGTGGGAAAGTGGTGAACGCGGCGAACGTCGTGCTTCCATTTACGCAACTGCCAGGGGATAAATTCTTCGAGTCTATTTGACGAGCATTCGAAAGTTTGACAAAAGCAGAGGAGACGAAAATATAAATATTTCTCTTTCAACTATGTAACTATGGACGTTTCCCAATTTTTATCGACAATCTGCAACTGAAATTCCCATCATTCCCCTGAAAATGGTTCGCAGTGACGATAATCGACACGTGGCCGTAGGTTTCGTCTTCGTTTCCATGGGTTCGTCGGTCCGCGCGTCTGGCATGCCGGAGGCACTCCGTCAAATCTTCGTGGCGGCCTTTGCCACGCTTCCGTACAACGTCGTGTGGAAATGGGAGGGTGCGAAGATCAAAGACCTGCCATCGAACGTCAGAACGGCGGCGTGGTGGCCGCAGCAAGAGCTGCTTGGGCATCCGCGGCTACGAGCGTTCGTCTCGCACGGAGGACTCCTTTCTTTGCACGAGGCAGCTTATCACGGCGCCCCAACCCTCGTGTTGCCCGTTTTCTGCGACCACGATGGGAACGCGGCCCAAGCTGGTAAGCTTATGCTCGTACGCATTCCTTGAAACTGATTTATTACGGGGAACATCGAAATAAATCACCGAGCACTTGGAGGTGGTTCGATTTTTTCGTTCATCGTAAAAGAGCCGAGTTCGGGGAATTGTAGAGGGTTTAAGAGATGTCAAGCGGTGGAGCAATGTTCTTAAGTATTTTGGCTCGTAGAAAAATTGGGCTACGCTCTGCTGATGGACTTGGCTAGCGTCTCCATCGGGAGCCTTCGCGATGGAATACTTAGGGTGGCCGCGGTGCACAACAACTCGTATCGAATGGCAGCGAAAAGGAGGAGCTCGTTGCTGCGAGAGTTGCCAATTAACCCTAGGAAATTGGCGACTTGGTGGGTGGAGCACGTCGCCAAGTACAAAGGGGCTGAACATTTGAAAAGTTCTGCAAGGTACGTTTAAATGGTGCCAACAGATTTGCGTCTGCGCAATCGCTGTAAGTGTGATTTTTATGCGAGATACGTTTGTTTCAGGTATATGGGCGTCATTCACTATTATTCCATTGACGTGGCAATATTTTACGTGATTACCTTGATGCTACTTATGTTTGGGCTGAAGAAATTGTGCTGGAGAACGATATCCAAACAAGATGCGAAGAAGAAAATCGACTAGACTGAACAGTGTTAATCTCGTAGTCTCCTATGAAATTTTTATGTATTTATTATGTTCAATGCCTTCTATGGTATTTATATTCTATTCATTTTTAACGTGGACCGCGCGCAAAAAGCTTAAAAATATAATAAAACCGTTTTCATAAAAAACTTTGGTATTTTAATTACTTTCACTATGTTGTAATCCATATAGAAAGGAGTAAGTTCTATATGTAGCTTGCATAAAACAGAAGCAATTTGTTCATTAAAAAACTAATTAAAGAGAACTGAAATTCAGAGAATTACAATCGATATCAACGTACGATAAACAACGTGTTGTAACAGGTCTCTACGTTAACTACTGCTCATGTAACAGTTTACGAGGTGCATTTAAAACACACCTATGACTCGCAGTTACACGTGTGAGATCTTTTTCCAACAGTTTCTAAAATTTATGCTATAAATCGATTGCAAGCTGCAATATGCTAAAGCAATTTCTTCAAATCGTCCAAGTGAGCATTCTTGTCAAGTGAATTATATCAAATATTAAAATATTTGTGAACAGTACACTGTTTTCAAAGCTTTTCGTGTCACATTAGCACCTTCTTGTATAACACAAGCATAAAGATAAATATAACAAACAATTTTTATTATCGCAATTCTTCTAGGAATACGACAAAGAATGTAAAAAACAAACTACTATTACACACTGTCCACATGTCCACGTGTACACTGACAAGGCTGACGACACTTGAATTTTCCCTATCGTACAGAAGGACGCGTTTTATGTAAGAAAGTACATTAGATATTCCCACCTCATTTCGCGGCAATCCATCAAAACTTAACCTGTGAGCCCAGTCCTCTACTATAGTGGGTACTCTAACCGTATATTTCGAATCAGTTTAACCGTAAATTTCCGTCTTCATACTCGAGTGTCGCTTTCGTTAGCAGTTAAAAGATTCGTCTGATTGCTCGAGCCTTTAATCGTTTCAGGGCTCGAAGATTTTACAAACACGCGAATGTTGCTGCATTGGAATCGACGGAGGAAAGGGTTCGATCGCGTCCGGGTACGGTCCTGACATTAGTTAAGGGCTCTGTGCGAGCGGCGGCGCACAAGTCGGATTCCGAGGAGGCTCGAGACGATCGCTCGTCCTCACGACGCTTCTACGCCCGTGACCCGTGGCGAAGTCGGCGCTTGATCACGTTCGGATCAATACCAGCTGACTCGCTCGTCGGAATGTTGGTGTGCGTTCTGTCATTGCGTTTCTAAGTGCTGCTTTCTAACTTAGTGTTACCTCGACATCGGCTGCGAATCGGTCCGCGCGTACGGAGCAGACACGGGAAGCGGCCGGGAGTACGAATTGCGGTTGTACGCGAAGCATATCCGTGAGGTAAATGCGTTGCGCGCTGTGGAATGTGGTGCGAGGTTTGTGTGATGTTTTGAAGGAACAAGCTTACCCACGTGGAACGCGGTGCCAGTTTTCGGCGTGACTCGGCAATTCGTTCGCGAAACGAAACATAAGTAGACGACCGCGAAGGGGAGAGAAGAGTCTACGAGAGACGAGACGAGAAATAAGAGAAGAGGCTCGAGCCGACGACGTAGTGAAGACTGAAAGGGACAGAGAGAAAGAGAGAGGGAACGAGAGGGAGAGAGAGAGAGAGAGAGAAGGAGAGACGAAGAGGCGGGAAAAAGAGAGATCGAGATAGACGGAGAGGGGTAGAATGACGGAATAAAGACGCGGAGAGACGGTCAGAGAGTTGACTGCTGTTCGATCGCGAAAACACGTGGGGAGCAACGCGGGAGTTCCCCAGTGTCGACAAACGTTCCGCGGCCCGCTCTCTCTCTCTAAATGAGTAGGACTGGCCACCGGAGAATCCCCCGTACGTGTCGTATCTTAATGATCGATCGTTCCTCGACGAACGGTGCGAAGGTGCATGAGGAAGATCGGAAAACGGCATCCTGTCGCACGAGTATGCGCGAACGGTAAACGAAGCTGCGTACACGTATATACGTAAAATACGTGCGAGCGTGTAAAGTTTTATATGGCGGGGTGATAGAGGTGCGCGCGGCCTCGGGGCCTCACAGTCGGTGACCGGAAAACAAAACGGCCGAGGTCGGGGCCGAAGTCCTCGGGCACGCAAAACGCGTGCACGGTGCGACGCGCACAACAATCGATGCAACAAAACAAACGCCCCTTTGCGCGAAGCGTCGCTGAGAGACCGTGTGTGCGTTGGGTGTCTGACGCGACGCTTTTACCCTCTTGCGCTTGCCTCTGGCGCGTGACGTAATCCATTCAAGCGTTTACTACGCAATACGGGACGCGGCCAGCACCAGCCGCCTCTCTTTTTATCTCTTTTCCTCCCTCTGTTCACGGCATCCACCTTCCTCTTTTTTCCCTAACCTAGATTCATATTCGGCTCTTCCCTCCTGGTCGCGCGGACGCGCCACCCCGACGCATCGAACCCTCCTTCTCCCTTATCAACCGATAATGGCGACGGTAAAGAAAATGTTCTTAGGTCGCGCGCGTCGCAATTATAGTTTCTTTCCCAACCGGTTTCTCCTTCCGTCCCTTCTCCCGTGAAACCGCCGATATATACGTCTCCCCGTCTTTTGTCTCTGGCACGTGTCTCTCGTGTTCTCTGTTTTTCTCGGCCCGCCAATGATCGTGTACAGGTCTATTTACAGTGAACGTATCGGCCAAGTGTCCGTTCAGCGACGATTCCGCGTCGGTTCCGCGTCGGTTCCGCGTCGGTTCCGCAGCAGTCCCGTAGCCGCGCGACGACACCCAACTTGCAGCATACCAGGACAACGCTAACAGTGACGTAACTGTACAGAACGGAACGGAATACTCGCATAACCGAAAAAACCGCTCTCGCGCACTGTAAATGCTGTATATCGTTTCCGAAGCAACGCCACGTTCAAACCTGTTCTCACCATATATAATACCATAATTTACGAGCGAATCGCGGCCATTTACGCAAAACCTACGTTTCGATAAACAAAATTAAAGAGATTACAGTTGAACGAAGATCCGTTTCATCCCTCCCGAGTACCGTGCACGCTTCGTACCGTTTTGGGCGATTCAGTTTTATATGTAAATGCACCAATTTCGTTCGCACAGTTTGTTTGCACGATTTTTATCGCGTACAAATATTACTCTCGTTCAGCCATATTCGCAAATAGACCTCCAACTCTTCCGCTGTTCGGGAAACAAAACGAGGGATCCTGGGGCAGGAAATTTCGCGCTCGCGGCCACCCTTTCCTTTACCCCCTCCATCCCACCCCGCGTTCCCCTACCGCGCGTATCGAGTTTTCTTTCGTACTCCGCAGCCAGTGAATTATACACATATGTACGCGTTCTCGCGCGGCGGAACGTACGTCGTCGCGTCGTGTTTGTTGTGTCGCGTGTCTTCGAGGACGTCGCGCGTGTGAATACCATCGGAATTTACGGTGTCGCGTTTTAAAAAGCAACCCGAGCCGCCGCGGCGATAACATGGTCGCCTTCGACGATGCCCGCGCGTACTTCGATTCGTGACGTTTCTTTTACGTTGCGCGTTTCGCGCTTGCATCGCGTGATTTAAACGATCGTTTCGACGTCTCGTCGATCGAAGGGGAAAAAAGAAAAGAGGAGCGTCGCCGCAGCGCGAACGCCAGGTTCGACGACGCACATTTCTCTCTCGCCCGTGAACGTGATTCTATCGCGAGGTGCGTATCAACTACCTGTTCGAAGGTGGGATAAAGTAAACAAGCGGCGCGTGGTCTGCGCATAGTCTGCAATGGTGGTGGCGTCTCGGCGCTCGAGCCTTCGGGGAGTGGTTTTTTGTCCGTTTTACTCCTTTTATTGGTTCTCTTTTCTACGGACACCACGGTATGGTAACTGCGCATTAGAAGCGGTCACAAATCATCGCGTCTCTCGTGCGAAGGTCCACGCGCGCGCGCGCGCACCCATGCAGGAGGCTTTGTCCTAAATAATCCGTGGAGCGAGGTGTCGGCGAAGAAAAGGACGGCATTTCGTGGTGTAGCTTCGAGCAACCGAGTGTGTCTTTGGAAATCCCCTGTCCGGGAAGCCTTGAAAAAGTCCCGGCTAAGCGGCTGACCGTAGAAAAAGGGAATTAGCGTTGTACCACCGGGGGTTTTGTAATTGGTCGCGTTGTAAACGGCGCTGATCGATCCCTAACTTCTTTCTGTCTACCATTACGCGGGTGTCGCGCGTCCGTCTACGTGTATGCGTGTGTGTGTGTGTGTGTGTGTGTGTGTTGCTAACGCATGGATACGCGGTGCGTAAAATACTTGTCCTCTCTTCTTTGTTCTCTCTTCATGTATGTTTCTATTACTTACGCAGTGATTTCGGACTATCGGAATGCCGAGTAATGTGGGACACACGGCAGTGGTGCTCCGGTAGTGATTGTGTTATCGACGTGTCATCATTGAGGACGAACGGCACGGATCCACTGCGCGACCAGGAATGTACGTATCTGTCGGACACGTAAGTATTGCCGCGTGAAAAGTTCGAGCACGTTCCTTAGACGCGTCCGTCTGAACGGTTTCCGTGGTACATAATTGCGCGTAACAAGCGACCATGTCCCATTGCCCGTTCGAATTGCGTATCGGTCAAAGTATGCCGAGGAGAGCGTTATTGGTACCACGGCGTCTAGACGCTGGTTCTTCCTAAGTGGTGCCCGGATAATAGTGTCATTTCTGTCGTTCGCGCATTCGAGTCGAAACGATTGATTGGCTTCGAAGATGAGCGAAACTTTGGTATACTTGTTCAAAAGTGTACTTGCCTTCTTGTGGATTTATGTAGGATTTTGGAGTACTTCTTCTGGGAAAGCTACTTCCTCGTGGACTCGACGGAGGCTTATTACTTATCGCAAAAGTACACCAGCCATAAATGCTTTACAATCCCTCTGTTGCGACCTAGGAATAACAAAAGGAACAATAGAATAAGTTTGCTGAATCTCCACGACCTTGGAGCATTCCTTTGTGCTAACGCATCCGGCTGCCTCATGGCGAACCGGAAATTAAAAGATAATCCAATCCTAATCCTATATTAAGAGGGTAGGATTTTGGAGTACTTGTTTTGGAAAAGCCACTTCCTCGTGGACTCGACGGAGGCTTATTACTTATCGCAAATGTATACCAGCCATAAATGCTTTACAATCACTTTGTTGCGACGTAGGAATAACAGAAGGAATAATAGAATAAGTGCTGAATCTCCACGACCTCGGATAATTACTTTCTACTAACGCATCCGGCCGCCTCCATGGCGAACCGGAAATTAAAAGATAATCCAGCCCTAATCCAATATTAAGAGGGAAACGAATGGATCGATAAACGAGTTTCTTCCGACGTGCCACGTTTTTCTAAAACGTTCACGTTTAATCCTATTAAAAATGTATACACATCCGACTGGCGCTTTAATTAAAATCGACAGCGATCGAAGATTTTCTCGCTGTTTTTCCATTTTCCTCCTACGTTTTTTGTCATTCGCACACTATTGTCTCGTCGAACACGAGATGCGTGCGCACCTATACATATATGTATCTGTCACGTGCCCGCAACGGAAGCGTTCAACTTTGACTTTGTAACACTTGTTCCCGCCGCGTGCGGTATCGCGTGAACAATGTTTTGTCTTCGCTTCTGTTCCGTGCCGACGTGTTTTTTGCACGCGTGGAAGAAGTTTCACGCGCGCACACGCTACGTACGACCACGTGTACGCGTAGAGCGCGCGTTATGCGCTCGCCATGACATTCGATTGTGCAGCGAGGAGCGCGATTCGACGCGAGTAAACGCGGCGCCGGCTCGCGAGCGCCTCGTGTCGAAAAATGATTCAGCTCCCGATAATTTATGGGGACGTTAATTATGTGCGAACGCGTTGTAAATAATTAATCGAGAGCCGCCGACGAAACGATCTTCGCGGCGCACGAATGTTGGTAAACAAGATTCAATTAATCGATCGATTATGCAACGAAATTATTGCGGACGAGCATGCACGCTGATAACGGGCGGGATCGTAAAATTTCAGACGAAAGATACCGAAACCATCGGGGGGTATTAAGTTAATACCCTCCGATAAATTATGTTTAGCGGCCGTTTAATTCGGCCGATTGAATAGAATTAAAAAAGCCGTTCAAAGCGTCGCGAGCGCGGTCGTTAATCTCGTTAAATTATTTATAGCCCCGTTCGCGTTGCGAGCGCGTTGAAAAATCGGAAGTCACGTGACCCGGTGCCGAACGCGGCTTAAGAGGATCGTAACTCCGCGAAACGATTCCGTGACCGAACGCAATTTTCTGACTCGCGATTAGCGTGGAATTATAGCTGTCGGCGACGTATCGCGTCGCCCGTCCCCCTGACAGAGTCCTCGTTCAGGTGCGAGGAGAAAACGCGGGATCCGTCGCGCGAATTCGAGGTATGGCGCGGCTGCGGAGGCGGTAAAAGAGCACGTAAACCGTCGAGCAACGAAAACGAGGCACCGTGGCGAAACGGTTGCGTAATGGAAAGATAAAAGGAGGTGACTCGCCTGTTTGGCAAACGCCCGCCTGTCACGACGCGTTTCTAGCCCGCTTTTTACCCCGTTACGGCTGAAACGGTAAACAGAAAACGATCGCCCCCATATATCACGGGCCGCGGTAATCAGCCTCCGTTCTAAAAATAACGGCGACGTGTCGCGATCGGAGAAGAAGGTAAACACGCACGCAGCGGACCGTGTGGTGTGCGTGCGTGCGTGAGTCCCGGAACTTGATAACTATCGTGAGTAAACACGGTCGAAATCGCGGAACGGAAACGACGGGCGTACGCGTAGTTTCAAGGGCTCCGTACGCTCGTCACCGTTATGGCGACGGAACGGTCTGGTAGCCGTATCGGTGCTCTGGGTGGGGGACAGAAGGCGCTATATCGGTGGGCGAACGTAAGGCTACTCCGTCGGTAAAACGATCGGACCTCCAGGTAGAAGCAACGAACGGCGAAGACTATTTGGTTTCTAATGGGAGGCGCAATAGGGTTTACGTAACGTGAGCTGAATCAGAAAAAACAGCGCAACGATTGTGACACACGTAACGGATATCACGCTCCGATAACGTTATCGTGGCCACCGGTGATGCAATTTCGTCGGTTTGCGTTGATCTTGAATAATCGGCTCGAACCTATTCCGAACGAAAGTTCTCGCCTTCGGAAGGTGTCTCCAAAATGGATGCCCGCCGGTGCTAATTCTTTAACCCCTTAGGCGCGCGCCACTGTAGTGGCCCTCGCAGAGATGTCGTTTAGTTATCGAAAGCTTCGTTTCGATATGTGCTCGTGTACAGAAAAGAACTATATCCGTCACGCGTTGCAGTGCTGCACTGTTTGCGCGTAATTCCCTTAATTCGCTTCAAACTTTGCCATGCGGAGAAACAGCCCGCGCAAAATGCAGCCGTGTCCAAGAGATTAATGGTATTAACGATGAAGCCAACGTCACTCTTCTTGCAATCAACTAATGCTAGGTTCTAACGCAAAAGGTAGCCGCGTTTTCACAGCTTCACGGTTCCGTTATCGGTCTACTGCACGCGCGGTATTCGCATTATCAGGCATTCGCTACTGGTACCAAACTACATAATTGGCACGAAAACGAAAGTGGCGCAGTGGAAATATCCATTCGGCGTGCCGTTCCGCGTTCGTTCGCTGAAAAAGGGGGAGATTTTCTCGCGCTGCTGCAACCGGTCATCCAACGAGGTCGCGGTTTCCATGAAAAAGGAAGCGGTGACGTTCAAGGACGGCGAAGATGGCGGTCAATTATCGTTTCGTACGGCTGACGATCGAAATCGCCGTGGGAGACTCGCCAATTTCATTCGAATTGCTCCAATTCTCGCGACACGGAACGCGTGCTCATCGCGTAAATATTATTAAGGTTAACGGAGATTATTAGAGTGGTACAGTCGGTTTCCCGAGTCTATATTACGCGGAGCCTGTAAGGAGGATTGAATTAAGGAAAATTAATACAGAATGTAGGTCGCAGTGTTATTCCACGACGAATTGGCACAAGTGCAACTATGAAGATCGCTTGAAGGTTACTTGACAAAAGCAAACATGGAGTCATGAAGTCTCTTGGAATTTTGTTGTCTTATGCAGTTCGTGTAAACAATAACTGTTCCAATTCTTTCTGCAAAACGGTTCGAACAACGATGTGCCAAACTTTCAAGATTATGAAGAAGTTAAAGATACACGTGGTCAAAAATTCAGACCCAAATTCCACTTTGATCCTCTTAATAATTCTATCTAAATTCCTCTCTGCTCCAAAAGGAATATATACGTTCTATCAGTTGTCCATATCCTCTACGCTCCCCCTCCTTAATCCAGAACCAAACTCCCAATTCAAGATCGTGTTCTCCAGTCCTCCGCGTCTCCCGTAACCTCTTTAATCGAAAATCCAATTTCGAATTCCATCGTGATCGGATCGAGAACAATTCCGCAGCAATTGCTTCCCGTCGTCTGAAACGAAGACCTACGCCCTATTCGTCATCCATAAACCCCAATGAATCAGCCCCTGCATGATGTCTAAATAAAATCGAGCGGAAAGGACACGCGCGCCACCAACACGTGGCCATATAAGCCCGCGAGGAATCTATTGCCTTGTAAACATCATCTCGAACGACCTCGAAACCTTCGAGTGACGGTGCGCGCGAACGGCGCGAGGAGGAAAAGACGAAGAAGAAAGGGGCCGTGATCTCCTGACACGCGCAATTTGGAACGACGCAAAAGCGACGCGCGTGGGCCGTCGCTGGAGCTTCCTGGGAGCATTTTCTCACGGTGTTGTGTGCTTGAAAATTTCAACGCCTCCGATCGCCCCCGTAGGGCCATGAAAATAAATCGACGGTCGATTCCCATTCGCCGTCCACGACCCCTCTTCCCTTATCGGGGCGATTTTACTCGACGAATGTCGTATTGATCGCCGTCCGGCGTCATCTCTGTTTGGCCACGTGACGCGACCAACTCCCAGAGTCGTTAACCCCCCGACACTGAAAATATTTGGCCGGTCTCCTATTGAGCGGGAACGATGATCGTTCAAATCGATAGTCCGGTTATGTAGATGATGCACTCTGCGTATAATTGAAGTCCTTCCCAGGAGACGGCATCCGTCCGCCTGTTGCTCTTCATTCTGATCCGGAACGTTCCTCCGGGAAGGCGGCGAACAAATGGCAGACGTTTTGGCTCCCCTTCGTTTTTCTCAGCCGTGCTTTTTGCTTCCATTTCAGACGGTTGCCGCTACGTTTTCCGTGGTCTTAATGAGTTGCATAAGTTTGTATCAATCCGGAGAGCTCGAACTGGCCGATCGGAACGGTGAAAGTCGAACGAATTGGTGGGGAGACACGCTATTGGTGGGTATACTAATTTTATGGCTGGCTAACCTACATGAAAGCATTTCTCTTGCGGCTTCCCTTCTTTAATACACGCGTTCTAACATCACAGCGAGGAGGATGCGAATTTATATTAAAACATTACACGGAGGTAGCGAGCCAACATCCTTTGATGTTGGAAGTTGCGAGGCTGGGATTTCACGAGGGACGTATCTTTACAGAACAGTAATTGAAGAACTTTGGATCAAGAATTCCATTACTCTTTGATGAAAATTCAGTTTTCAAGGAGGATTTAACCGCACCGGATATTACTCTGTTCGTATCGGAAATGGAAAGGTTCGATACTTAACTTCTCGTCTACAATCTGGCTTTTGGTAGCGCAAGTAAAATGTAGACGCAAGACGATCCTTTAAATTACTGCAAGGTTTCGAACAATGGAAGTAATCGATCTTTTAATCGAGCTCTACTATTTTGCCGATAAAAACAATCTGATCCTATAATACTCGTCGTGTTCCTGTATTTTAACTTTAGATTAATAAGTCATCAATTTTAGATAAATGATTCACGATATCGTATGTGAACGCATGTTTCGTTAAGTAATATTAGACTCGAGCGTGCTCCCGTTTCCTCGAGGAACTTCCTACTTTTGAAGCAAACATACAAGTTGCTATTATTATCTACAGGCATGCAAGTCGAACGTATTAAATGTACTGAAAGTAGGTACATTAAAATTAAACAAACGCTTGAGTGCTGTGTGAGGGTTGAACGAAGCGCGCGGAGGTGTAAGCGGGCGCCATTTTGGTAGCTCGATCCGCTAGTCGTTCGAGGAACCGCGTGTTGCCTCTTTTCTGCGTCGTTCCCCGTTTAATTTCGTTCAGTCTACCGTGAACCTTCGCAGAGAATTAGAAACAGGACACGTGACGCTGGCCATCTACGTTGTGACAATGACAATGACGCAATTTTTAGCCCCTCGTTCGTGTCCCATTCTCTCGGCTGATTGTTCGTTCCGGTAACTCAGTTTGCAGCTATGCAAATGAGATTTCTCTATCGTCGAGCCTCGCTCGTAGCGCGTCGTGCTTTGTTTACGCGCTCGCGAATGTAATTTGCGCTTCTAGAAATAATCCGCCATTATCTCCCGGCCGTATTCGTCTTGGTTTCGCGTCTGCGAACCGCCGGTGTCCTCGTTTCACGATAGACCCGAAAGCGTTTTCCTTGCGGAAACTTAACCTCGCACGTGCTTTTATTTACGTTTCAGCAGTTTTCTTTTTTAACGCGACTAATATTTAACGTTATACTCCTTTCGAGTTTTTCAACTTCTCAGATACGAAGGACAGGAAAAATTGCGAGGAATATCTATTCGTGATAGCTATAATAACTACGTTGGAAAGAAATTAAGTTATTATTGTTATTATGATAGTTATCATTACTATCACCGTGACAGTGGTAGCACTGTGAGTATTTTGGAGAACCCTAATGGAACTAGCAATGTTGGTATTACCATCATTACTATGATACATAATTATCGATATTGAAAGAGAGAGACTTAGATATTCTATCCTTTCTTCAAAAGGATCTGAAACATTTTAGTGTTAACCAGTTGTGAAACAAGTTTTCATGATACATCACTCGAAAGAGAACTATTGAAGTGAAATACGAACACGGTAAGATACAAAAAAACTGGAAGATTCCAGCTCGAAAGAGTTGAAGCATCAAGAATTTTATAACAGAGCTAAAATACTCGGTAGCAATCTAATTAGTCGATACGCACATACTTGAGAAATAGTATCCGCATGCGTGCTGTACCGTGCAACTCGTTAACCAGTTTCTGAGTTCATTCTTAACGTTAAAAGCTTTCGAACACCTAATTTCTCTCGCATGGTTTCGCGATAGTAAAATACCGTTGGTATCATCGTTCTGGCAGACTGTAATTACAACTAAACTAATTATATCGTTACGAGGCGAGCATTTGGCCCTCGTGTTACACCGTCTCGCGTATTTTTGTTTCATTGGAAAGTAATTACCGTTGCCTGCTGTGCATTGGACGTCGAACATTGTTTTAAATTTTACTCGAGAATTTTAATTACATCGATATCAAGCTCGATATTAATGGTATCGGGCAAATTAATTCCTCAATCAATGCGTATCTCGTTTGTTCGATTAATTACATCGAGAAGCGTTTCATGTTTTTAGAGCGATCAACCTTTATCAATTCGAACGATTGTTATCTTCTTTATTACCGTAGTTACAGTGTTATTACAAAATCAAATATCATCAATTTCAAATGGCCATCTAGTTCGAATATTAATTATTCGATTCATAAATGCTACGATAACAAAATTTGTAGAGTAACGTAAGTGTGGTAAGCGGTAGATCTAGATTTATGGAAAAGTCTTCTTATTCATTATTAAACCACAAATGTTTACACTTGTGGTTAGCCAAAAATATAGCCACTTTCCTAGCTAAATGAAAAATAAAACAATTCCGTTTAAATTCCACGGTTTTATTACTTAAATAACTGCTTGCAAGATTACGAAATTACACAAATACCCGCAGTCTAATAATTAATCAGGGGACATTTCCATGAATCTAGATCAACCGCGTACCACTCTTACGTTACTATCTTATCCCGTCACTGTAACCTAGAATCACGTATAATACCATTTACTCCACGAAAAACATTTAAATTCCACCGGTAAGATATGAGTACTCGTGCAGACTTCCATTTGCAGTAATTACGAATAATGTGCGAGACAATTGTACCTGCGAACGGCGTTCCTTTTCGACAGCGAAAAGTATGGCGCCAAAACAAGATGGACGTTGCGAGGAGCGTTCCTCGCGCTGGAAAGTTTCGGCGCGAGGTTCAACGTCATGTCCATCTAATTATGGTACGGTTAACGTAACGCTTCGCTTGTGAGTCAGCTGTTGACGTTCTTTCAAATGCTTCGCTTTAGCTCTCGTTCCTCTTCTTCTCTCCTCCCCTCTTGTTTTCCGTTCCTATCTCTGTCAACGACAGAAGACGGTCGACTGGCGTGCAAATTGTGAAAGCCAACAGCTCGTACATACGTGTGCAGCCGTAGAAATTTCTGTTTTTCCTTGTTCCACGGCATCGTGGCCGCACCAATACGCGACCGGAAATGGGTTACGTGAGAAAACAATGTTGCACCGCGGCGGAGCGCGGCTTTTGTGTTACGTGCCGCGGAACACGTCGCCTCTCGAGGGAATACTTTCTTCAGGTCGAAGCTCCGATGAAGTTCGACGCTTGTAAGTGCTTGTGTCATCGCCCCATGTGGTTCGCGAAATGGATCGCCTCGATCTCTATCGCCTTCTCTTTTTTACTCGACGGAGTGGACGATTGGTCGGAGGAGCAGTGCTCCAATCGAAATTTGAAGGCAGAGGGATTTTGTACGCAATCGTAGAGGCAATGTTATTAGAAAAATCGAGAGTATTTGAAGCATGGAATTAGAATTTTGCAGGCCTTGAGGGACTTCGCAGCAAGCTTCGAGCATTTGAAAGTTTGCAATTGCGGGACCGAGGTTTTTGAGATTTAAGATTCGTGCAAATTGTAGAAATAAAATTCGAGAATTGGAGATTCAATAACTGCGCAATGATATTTCACAAGCTTGGCCATTCGCAGTTATGAAATTTAAATATTACGCGTTTCTAAAGACGGAAATTCGCCATGGTGAAACAAATAACGGAAGAAGATTTCGAATTTCTTTAACCGCAGGGACGCAATATTGAACAAGACCGCAATATCGGAACGAAAGTGGCGTGGATTTCTCCAAAGCGATTACCCACGATTACCAACAAGGTTATATCCGAACGTACGCCAGGAACATGTCCCACTTCTTGTACAAACCAAACTACAAAAATATAATTGAATAATGCATCATCGCGAAGCATGCCATTAAAACTGGGAAATGAAGTACCAAGAGGGGGTGTTCAAGCTGGCGCTAATCCCTGCCTGTAGTTCACAGGATTAAATTAATTTACAGCGTGCAACGTGACTCGGGAACGAATCGCGAAACCTCGCAGAATGGTAGTCACGAGAGATGCGAGGATTTATTAATATCGCGGAAGGTTCACGAGGTTCACGACTGCAACGTGAACCCTTTGCAGCCCTGTGTGAAGCACGTACATAATATTTTACTTCGTATCCTCATTTTCAACTTTAATGCTATGCTAACCATTTAGGAGAAAATGTTGAATGTTGCGCTTGGAATAGTAAGGGAGTAGTAGTACACGTTTTGAGCCATTGGAGGTACCATTTTTGAGTCCTCAGTAAACGTGTTAAGTAATTCTCGGTAATTTCTTATTGCAATAGAGAAATGAGCATCAAACTAACATCGAACGTCTGGAATTAGATTGCAGTGATCCTGTTTTAACCCTTTGCACCCTTCTTTGTCGAGTGTGACTCGATATTGATAAAAAAACAAAGAAGTATAAGTTCCACAAATATAAATTACAACAAAGCTTGAGAACTATATTCAATAAATTAGTAAACAAAATTGTTTACAAATAGCAGTCGAGGTCTGCTGTCCTTTGAAGTAAAGTTGAAATAAAACATTTCAAATAGCAGGGAGTTGTTGGCAACGAAATAAAAAGATAAGTCAGAGTGCAAAGGGTTAATATGTACTTACAAGAGAGAATAAAATTCTACAATATGTTCGTTTGGTGTCGAACAGCAATGCTAATAGAAATGTGTTATCCGACGCGTGTACGAGCAACATGGTATGAAGAAGGTGTGAAAGTTCAGTTGGGTTAAGAGTTGTTAATACGCGGTGTGTATCATTGAAAATATACGTGTACACTTCGATCGCTATGATGAAACTTCGTTTTCGTGCAGCTTTACTGTCCCTGGCCTATAGCTGGCATACTTTCCGCGCTAGCAACCCAGCTGCGAGCGTGCCAAGTTACCAACGTGTATTAATTGACTTTGCAACTTGTTGTCGGATGCTTCGACGATAGTTGACCCTCTTATTTTGAGCGAGTGCGCGCGCACCGTCTGATTTGGACGCGGTTCTACATTCTTACGATTCGTCCCGCGGTCGACATTTTGAGGGATATTTTGGTGAAAGTCTGAAACTCGTGCTCAAAACATTCACCGACTTCGCGACCTACACGAACACGGCTCGTTCGTATTTTGTGAAAGTTGCTTCGCGTCTTTGCTGCAAGCGGTTGAAGTAGCTCGCGTTTGCAGGCTCATAAACCCGAGTGGTATAAAGTTGCGCACTGCAAATAGTCTGCGCGGCTGCTAAGGTCATTAGCAGTCGAGAGTGGCTCGAAGTGATTTCAAACACGAACATTACTGTATCTTATTTGCCTGGTATTTTGCGCGAGGCTCAATTTTTGGTTCAAGTTTCATTTTGAATTATCAACATTTGCTCAAAGGAGCCAATTGAAACCCACAAAAATTCATTTATGTTCCTGTCGCCATTCAATTTTAGAAACGTCTCAATGTAAATTACATCGCTTAACCCTTTACACTCGACGTATTTTTTCGATCGCTAATTTCTTCGTTAATGCAACTAATCTCGTTTTTCAACAATTGAAAATCAATTTCATCTTCACTCAAGCTAATTTCACTCTCTCAAATTCATTTTTGCAGGGCATCGAAACTTAAAATCGGTCGATGGAAAACTCCAGTTGCTGCGTGAAACATCATGGCGACTGAGAGTCGCCTCTCGAGCGCAATGGGTTAAAGTAACGATCTACATGGCTCAAGTAAGCCAATCAGTGCCTCAAAATTTATATGCACTTCTCCGCGTGCGTTAAAATCTCTGTTCAACACGTGTTCCACGTTTTGAGCTCGCAGGGGGCTCAAAATAAAGAGTTTGGGCCGACTTCTTGTTCCTGGCACTGTCTGCGAAGCAGTGAACCGTGTCTTTAACGAGCAAGCAAGCTTCCTGCGCCGCATAGATCGCGTATCGGTTCGAATCCCTCGACAGAGTGGACGATAAGAAACGAGAGCACACGCACAGGCCGATCTGCTCTTTATCAGCTCGTTATCGGCGCCGCGTCGACTTATGAATGGGCGGAATCGTGTCAGTTCCGTTCGTATGTTTTTGGATTCTTTCATGCTCTGGACGAGCACATTCTTACGTGCTCGTGAGAATTAATTACGAGCGTAGGAGGCATCGACCGTTTATCTCGTGGCATTTTTCATGGACTGTTTTTCAACAGATTACGGATTATCTTGTGGACGTTGCTGCGCGAGGAAAACAAACACTTTAAATTGCTCTTAGCAAGTCTCGAATCTCCGTACATCGTGGCCTACATTTCTAATTACGTATTTATCTGATCACGCGGATAAATTCCGTTCTAACGTTTCCTTTTTGGCGTCTATCTGTTTTGCCTAATTAACGAGTTCCGTATCGCTGCAACTCGGTCGTGAGTGAAAAATTTGAAGCGTGTTGCAGAGCGCGCAAACGAGGTTACACGGAGGTGAATCGATCGACATTGTTGCTCGCTCGAGAACCGGCTGCTGGGTTCTCAATTATCGTAATTCGTGTCAAAACGAAGTTGGGCCAATTCACCAATTAATCGTCTCTGCTTTACCGGAATTCTCTTCGATCATCTTGAATGGGACGAATTATTGGTTGGTAATGAACTGAATTAAGCGATTTGCGTTCCGTGTGAATGCCTCGATAACGAACTCAGCGTTCTCTGCTACCCTTCCGATCTCCATGTGTTCTCTGCACCATAATAATTTTGTCAAAGTAAAACCGTATTTATCGTCGTGCAACTTTTTCTTGAGGTTAAATCACTCGCTGTTATTTAATGAATCTAAAGAAGAATATTTATTAACATTCTCACAGGATATTTTTAATTGTCTTGTAGAAATTGCACGCGAATTTCCTCTGTTTAAATAAAATTCACCTAGGCATACTTCCGTTCAAGATTTCCATCATTTTCACATTATTACGTGCTCGACCTGTGCTTATCTTCAATCTATCATTCTCAGTATCACATAAGTGAAAAAATTGTGCTTCTGTTAATTACGTGGGAAGGATTGATGGAATCAGTCCTCCATTTTTCTCTGAACACGTTTTAAACCTTGTCAGTGGCACAATTAAGAAATTCTACGTATTTTATTCCTCCATTTCTATTCTATAGTTGCAACCTGTCCCGTCAGATTGTTGTCTTAATATATACCACAGTCACTCTTAATACCACTCAATTAAAAAATCACCAGCACTCTGTATCGTAAGAGGCATAACATTTCCCGTCGCTGTTTTTATTCTAAAAAATTTGAAGCTCGATCAATTAATTTGCAACCCGGTTTAAGCATAAAATGTGGAACACTTTTCCGAACAATCTCGTTATTTGAATCAACCAAACCTAATACACCGGTTTCTGGCCGTGATAATCGTCCTGTGGGGAAAAAGACAAGGAATTCCCGCGATCGAACGACGCGTCGATCTGTCCAGCGATCCGCGCGCGCTGTCAGCGCGGTGTAAATACCAATTTTCGGGCGGAAAAGAGCCGGGCACCGCGGATCACCGCTGCGGTTCCGCTCGGTTTTGCCGTGCAAAACCCGTTCCCGGCTTTCGCGATGGCGCAACATAATTTTACTTGTCACGTAAATATAAATGAACCGTGCAAACCCGCGGTAACTGCATTGCAAACAGGAATCGGGCACTCCTCGAGATATCATGCACACGCGCAGACCGGACCACGCTTTTACGCAGGAACGTGGCCTGTCGTTTGTCTAATGAACCCTCGGGGCGGGGGAGAAAAAAACGTGCTCGGTCGTAGCCATTTTTTCCCTTTTTCTTTCCTTTTTTTTTCCCTTTTTCCCTCCATGCTAACGACATACTGGGAATTCCTATCTACCTCGAGCGACGTATGAAAGTAGTTCCACATTTTTTGGTCAGCCGCCTGTTTTTTTTCAACCGCGCGTCAACTGTGCAATAAAAATTCCTTCTCGTCGACCAGAATGTTCCTTTATCAACGCTGGATAGTCACTTCGTCTACTGTCTCCACGCTGCTGCGAAACAGTTGCGCACACGTGGTTGCAGGTTCGAGGTGGCTACCAATTGTAAGTCCCACCGCATCACGGTTCATCCTTGCCACATTGTGAGGCGGGCTGGACAGGGACGGGTTTGTGAAAGTATTAGCCGGGTGGATCGTGAGAACGTACGATTTTTGAGGATCCTCCGGCACGGGTGGGGATAATGTTTCATTGAGCGAACTAGAGTTGCGTGGGTCGTGGAGCATCGCGGTACCAGCTTGCGGACCGATATTTTTTAGCCTGGAGCAAGGTGAAATGGGACAACAATGTTTAACGTACCGTACGAGCCTTCATTTTGTAGAGAGATGAATTTCCACTTATTAAATTACTCGGTTATTTATTTGATAAGTTATTGAATTAACAACTCAGAATTTCCTGGATGAAAACGTTGCTCTGAAACAATCGAAGGCGTGGAAAATGTCGCACGAGTGAATCGCATTCCATATTTTTTAAATGTTGCATGAAAATCGTATTAAAATTTCAGCTGTACGAAACCAGTCAAGGTAGCGGAATCCATAATGGTTGCCATTATACATGGCGTTCGGTTAATCCGAGGAGAGGTTTTAGACGATGATCCTGAACGAAGTGAGGCCTAAACAACCATGTTGCACAAATTTACGTTTGAAGTTTCGTTATAATAAGAATGTATAAGATAGTGCGAGGCCTGATGAAATTCCACATGGTCGAGGGTGAACACACTCGCGTTGCACTGATTTATTGGCTTTTACCGTCTTCAAAGTTTTCTTTTTTTAAGTCTAAGCTTAAAATGCCATTTTATTGCCCCTCGTTTTTGCCCCTAAAGCTGGTTCAACCCGTGGACATATGCAAAACGTCCTTTGTGTACCATAAAAGAGAAGGAGAAAGGAAGATTTTAGTTAAGAAGAAGTTCAACATTATTTTTTTATAAATGTCGTTCCTTTTATGTGAAACAAGTTGCCATTTTGTAGGCTGTGTATCATCAGAGACGAAATACCTTATCCTGAAACGAATAAATGTTTAAATTCAGGATTTTTAATTGATAATGATTTTAAACTTTGTTACAATGGTCTTCCTCCAATCGTTCAACATACAAATCAGCAGCCAGTATAAAATATGAAAGTGGGGTTAACATGGGCCGAGGCGTCGTTGATGTTCCAAAAAAAAAAAAAGAGATTTAACTAAATTGAGATACCTCGCAGGCAAAAAAGGAGCAAACTTAACCTTGTGTGAAAGGAGTGTTGATTCATTGAGTAGCTCTTTGGATTTGATATGTGTGTAAGTTAGAATTATTAGCATCAGTATTCGCATTCACATAGTCGTAAAACGCGATAAGTAGACCAATACAGATCTCGACGTCGTTTTTTAACAGTGGACGACGTCTCATCCTCACAAGCGCTTCCATCCACTACGTTTTACGATACTCCATCGATTGCCAAGTGTCCAAACCGACCCGTCTGAAAAACGAACAAATCGCGACCAAAGAATAAACTGTGGCTCTATGGCGACGTTGCATTTTGAGTCGTTCCATATTTGCCAGTCATAATTTACGGTCCACGCAGTATATACTCGGTCAGGGAGAGTTGCAGGATGCTTCTGCTCTCTACATCGATTCGTCTTCCAGAGTCCTGCTACATGTTCTGCCGCGCAAAATGGCGCTGGCAGAACTTGCTGGATGTATGATGAGTGTGCAGGTTCTTCTTTTTTCGTCTGGCCGTGAAAGCTGCTTTGTTAACGGCTTGGCCACGTCCAGCTATTCTGCTGTGTAGCACAATTTCTTGTGCAACTTTGTTATTTTACGGGCATTATAAAACGCCGCATCATTATAAGCAATCATATCGACTTTTATTAATCATTTCTTAATTAACCAATCAAGGGACTAACAAATGCCCGCCTTTAACGAGGCTTGCTCACAAAGTTGCGATAATTCTGTATTACGTTTCGAGTTTAAATCCTACGTCGAAACTTTTTCTCTTGTTTGCTTTCTTTTAACGTATTTAGTAATTTATTTTAAAGTAAAAAAAAAAAAAAAAAAGGAGCAACAGCGAGAGGAGGATGATAATTTTGTACTCGAAGGAATGAATATTCATGGATGTACAATCGTTCAAGGTTATTTAAATAATATTCGATGAAGTGCGCGCGCGTGTTGGTAATTTTGCAACACTAACGGTTTGGACACGCGTAGGAACCGTTAATTCGTACTAATCAGCTGAAGGAATTTAATTTTTTGCACAAATTTACATTTCGATGATGTCTTGCTTCATTCTTGCATGCTTTTAGCAGCATTCGCGAATTGCTGAAACACATTACTCCATATCCAACTTTTACCACAAAAAATTTGTCGATAGTCTGTTAATATCATAATATTAATTGAATTTCCAATCGATATAACTTCAGATTGCATTAATGTCGCGACCAACTCGACGACGGAATCGCAATTAGAATTGAGCATGAGACGCGCTGCATTAAAAAAGCCGCCCCAAATTCGAAACCCAGTTAGTCTTAGCCCGCGGCACAAAGGAAAAACGCGTGGCACTGTTATAAATAGCTGGTGTAGTCTTCTTAAAGGGTTAAGTGGCGGGTTAGTCTCTGGCTGGGACTACCGCGACAATTCGCCTAACGACGTTCGAATAGTCAGCGGAGAGTCCCAGCCCGGGACGCGGTCCAACTTAGTTGCATCTCTCCTGTACGATTGTTCTCAGGCGTCGCAGTGGCGGAGCTATGAGGGTCGGGAAACTCTTCGCCTTCGAGCAGAAGCTGATCTGAACATTGCTGCGTCTCGAACCGTACTCAGATCCCGGAAAAAAGCCGTCGAAAAGGAAAACGAGCAGCAGCGTCCGGGCAACCTGATCGGGGAACCCGATACCCATCGCTCTGCAACCGCACGAGCCCGTTGAAGTGGGTCTGGCTCGTTAAAAATTCATTTAGCGAGTTGCGAGTCGAAATTTAGGGAAGAGCGGTTTGGATCAATTTGGAAGGCAGGAGAATCGGGGGCCGCGGATTTTCAACGGGCAGGAAACGAGCATGAGGCCGGAGGATCCGCAAACGAGGTCGTCGGGCAGTCATTAACACCAGCCAGCAGCTGTGGCAACAGTTAATCGCGTTGCTCGTCCGTTTGCGCGAGATAGAAAGTTGAAATCGTCACGGGACTGTATCGCACAGCTCTGAATCTGAGTCACGGTAATCGGTGGAAGCGTTTTCAACCGGTCACGTGGAGAAGTTCTAGCTTGGTGGAGAACAGAAAGACCCCGGTAACGATCTCCGACGAGTCCCGTCGGGTCCAGGGGGCTACTCGAGCGCATCCGTTCGATCTGGATCACGCGGTTTACTCGACGAGAGGTCGAACCGGCGAGATTCGTTTGACCTCGCGGAGTGTCTTTGCTCGACTTTCGATCGATCGACAGGAACGCGGGCGTAGGCGTAAACACGCTGGAGGGTGGGGTAATTTGGGTACGTTTGACGACCGCCACGTCGATTCCGCAGTGTTGGCTGCGACGAGAAGATGGAGATCAGGCGGACGGTTTTGATGATCGCGTTCCTCTGCGCTGCGACACCGCTGGCCTATTGCCAGCACAGTGGGATTTGGTCCAGGACGAGGCAAAGCGATGATAACGACAGGGTTTGGGATACGTACGATGTCGATTACGTGGACAGAAATATCAGGAACGGTATCCTTGGACACGAGCGCTATGGAAGGGACTTGAATAGGTCGGATGACCCGTTCCGCGAACGGAACGTCTCCTACAGAAGCAACAGGGCGATCGATGTACCCAGGTACGAACTACTTTTGTATTATGCTCTGTTAATTATAGAAAAAGGCGAACAGTAAATACGAAAACGGTTTGCTTTGTACCATTCCTCGCGTAGAAGAAAATTGTGACGAAATATTCTACTTTTGTACACATTTATCCATCCACGGCAAAACGTTCTAACAAAGTTAACAGTAGTAGCAATAAAGTAGCAATTCTAAGGAGTCCTAAAAGAGATCTCTTTCTAGACTTCCAACGCACTTTTTCTGTGCAAAATAATCCTACGCATTGAACATTCTAATTCTAGATTATATTATTCCCAATAAATCATTTCGCCCATTCTCGCTGTGGAAAGCTGTCGCTCCATTAGCTCCGTTACGCGCGAAAAACAAAAAGGAAACCGGATTACTAGAACTTGGACCTGGTTCAACAAACTCGGCCACTCTATCTTCCACCCTAATTCAATCTGCTCTTTCGCCAGGATATCCTCAAGTGCCCCCGAGTAATTCAGCTTCTTACTGATCGCAGATCGACGGAGGCCAACGCGAAATTGGCGCAGCAGCCGGGCCAGCTGTCGAACCTACCGAAGCCAAGCACGAAACCGACGGACGCGACCCGGGACAAGGGTCGCCGCTACAAAAACGTCGCGATCGGCGACGGTATCTGCCAGAACATCGACATACGGAACACCGCGGCCGCTTTCGCGATTATGAAGGACTGCCGCGTGATAGAAGGCTTCCTACAGATCGTGCTGATCGAGAACAATTCCGAGAAGGACTTTCAGTCGATCACTTTCCCCAAACTCCGAGAAATCACCGGCTACCTGCTCCTCTATCGCGTCAACGGATTGAAAACCCTCAGCAACCTGTTCCCAAACCTCGAGGTGATCCGCGGGAACATCCTGCTGACCGACTATTCGTTCATGGTGTACGAGATGCAGAACCTGCAAGAGGTAAGTATCCACCCAGGGGGATGATTGGTGTTCGCGAGGTCTCGCTGTTTTTGTTATCAGTCGGTAAGAAAAGGTGAACGCGTGGCGATCGAATAAAACTCCTGCTTGACGAGCAAATATTGCCCGACCGCGTCGAGGGGGTAGCTTGTTGGCTCGCGAAAACGAGACCGTGCTAACGAATCGCGTGTTGCTTCTGAAAATAAATCAATATTCGCTCACCGCCGGCAAATATTTGCCAACGGAGGTATCAGTTTTTCCGCGATATTTTACTTGCTGCCAGGGGTGAACGTAAATCGTTCAACGTTACCGTGCGATGGGTCAACCTATTGGAGAGCAGCTTCGGTACCAGGATGTCCTTTTTCTGATAAACGTTTGGGCTTGCGCGAGTGAAAGATTATTTATAAAAATTATAGGAAAAGTTGTAATGCACAAATGGCAGACTCTATGGGTGTAGTTTATTTCTCCCTGTAGCTCTTACGCAAATTGGAAAAGGAAGAGTTTGATGCGATAACTGAGTATTAGAGAATCGATGGTACCAATAAGCTAGCCAATCCAAGTCTTGAATCATTTCTCACGTTCGCAGTAAAGAGGTTTCGTTCCAATGCATTGTCTGAATGCACAATTGCAGACTCTACAGGTGTAGTTTATTTCTCCCTGTAGCTCTTACGCAAAATGGAGAATAAAATGTTTGATGCGATAACTGACTATTAGAGAGTCGATGGTACCAATAAGCTAGCCAATCCAAGTCTTGAATCATTTCTCACGTTCGCAGTAAAGAGGTTTCGTTCCAATGCATTGTCTGAATGCACAATTGCAGACTCTACAGGTGTAGTTTATTTCTCCCTGTAGCTCTTACGCAAAATGGAGAATAAAATGTTTGATGCGATAACTGACTATTAGAGAATCGATGGTACCAATAAGCTAGCCAATCCAAGTCTTGAATCATTTCCTACGTTCGCAGTAAAGAGGTTTCGTTGCAATGCATTGTCTGAATGCACAATTGCAGACTCTACAGGTGTAGTTTATTTCACCCTGTAGCTTTTACGCAAAATGGAGAATAATATGTTTGATGCGATAACTGACTATTAGAGAATCGATGGTACCAATAAGCTAGCCAATCCAAGCCTTGAATCATTTCCCACGTTCGCAGTAAAGAGGTTTCGTTCCAATGCATTGTCTGAATGCACAATTGCAGACTCTACAGGTGTAGTTTATTTCTCCCTGTAGCTCTTACGCAAAATGGAGAATAAAATGTTTGATGCGATAACTAACTATTAGAGAATCGATGGTACCAATAAGCTAGCCAATCCAAGCCTTGAATCATTTCCCACGTTCGCAGTAAAGAGGTTTCGTTCCGATGCATTGTCTGAATAGAGCCCGTCGACCCGCTGGGTCAATTGACGTTAATTAGTCAATCGAATTAACCAGCCGTTCGACCTCTGGCCGGCAGTTAACTCTATCGAGGGTGAATCGACGCCGTGCACGGCGAATTCTTTCTTGCAGATCGGCTTAAAGAAGCTCACGGAGATTTCTAGAGGTAGCGTGCGGATCGAGAAGAATCCAGCGTTGTGCTACACCAACACCCTCAATTGGGACCTCATCGTCTCCGCGGGGGAGAACGTCATCAAGGACAATGGGGAGGAAGCCTCTTGTCCTGGTATTATATGTTTTTAAATCCTCTCTCTCTCTCTGGTTTTGTTTTTTTTTTTTTTTTTTATATATAATTTGATTAAAAATTAAAGAAAATTTGTTCGACTCTTTTTCTCGTGCATGCGATTAACATCGATGGTGCATGGATCTCTGATTTTATATGCTTGATGTGCTTTTGCTTTTGGGGGGCAGTAAATAATTTTGTTTTGTAATTGAAGGGTGGGGGGATTGCAGGCTATAAGATATGGTTGAATACTTGGTGGGGTGGTTGAAAATAGGGGATGTGTACTCGGTATTGAAACAAAAGCAGCAATGTCTGCACTTTGCTTCACAAAATCGTTAGTCTCTACAGCTCAACGATTTCTTCAGACGTTGATTCGCGCATAATAAACAAGTGACAAAACAAAGTATTTGATTATTAATAAAAAGTATGTATCTTTCCTACTTTAGCAGCTAATTGAGGTACAAATTTCATTTAATGAACGATACAATTGAATTAAACAAATCTTCCAGTTTTACTTGCTGACTGAGATATCAAAATTCCCAGTTTCTCCCCTTATCCTTCAATTGTTTTCTTTTTTTGCCAGATTTTATGATCAGAGAATTTTGTACCTTTTGTTACTTTTAATGGCCAACGTTTTTGTTATCCGATTGATTTCTTTTCGTCATTGTTTCATTTACCATGTACATACGTAGGATTTCATTGGCAAATTAAAGATACCGAAAATTGTTACCTAATTTCCCGAGCAAGTTTATCCTCCGTTAAAATATAAAATGTCATCGCTTTGCACTAATTGGCTGTTGCCCTTTTTGCATCTCTGTTGCAGGCGAAGAACGGCTCGGTATAATATTAAATCCGATCTACATACATATAGCATAGTAGATACAACAGAATGAGAGTAGGGAGAGAGCATAGAAATCGAGAGGAGTACATAGTGCTAGAATTTGAACAGTATAGTAGATACGTGTGCGTAAAGAACAAAAAAATAACCGATACGGAAAGATCGGTAATGCTAACGCGTAGAATGTGAATGAGTTTTTCGTATATAGTGGGTATGATGAAGTTTTTTCTAGTGGATTTCAACCGTAAGTTTAAACATTTTCACATACACAATTTGGCTTTGATTAAAGTAATAAGAGCAACAATTAAAAAAAAAAAAAAACAGAAAAGATTGCTAGTTAAAAAGTTCTGCGAAAAATTGAACTTTTCAACGATACGTAGTAATTTTTCGGAAAGTATAATGTTGGTAATAACGGCAGAGAAAATTCAGGACGCAAATTAAAGTATTAAACAAAAAATTAGAGAATGTATCATTCGCTTTCTTGATGAGCAAATTGATGTAAATTCCTAAACTTCGGTCTGATTTGTGTGTTTCATTGTGTATTTATAAATAATCCCTTTTGTCGTGGAGTAATTCTGTTCGAATCAATTGTGGAAACCAAAGTGTGTTCTAGCCACGTATCAAGTACGTTTTAAAACTCCTGTTACCGCACAGATACTCGATTCTCCCAACATTGTGCTTGCATGTCAAACACACGTTAGTTCACAAGCGCACGCGGAATTACCACCTAGCCGTTGCTTTAATTAACTGTTGCCTTCTCGCAGGATGTTCTCACTGTCCCGACGGTTATTGTTGGACTTCGCAGTATTGTCAGAGAATGGAGAAGCCAAAGTGTCACCCTCAGTGTCTGGGCGAGTGTTACGGATCCACGGAAAGCCAGTGCTACGTCTGCAAGCACTATCGACACGAAGGGAAGTGCGTGGAGACCTGCCCCAGTCATCTGTGAGTGATCCTTTTCTACTTTCATCTTTCTCTCCGAGTTAACTTTGTGCCCGCGTCACGTCGCGATATGATCGCAATACAAACGTGCACCTATAACTGCGCCCCTACCATCCTCAGCGAATTGCAAAATGTAATTTGCCCTACGCTTTTAGCGAGCGCCTTGAAATTAAACTAGCTCCGTAAGAAAGAAACGAATGGAAATGAGACGTTTCGCTTTTTACTGTTGTAAGATCGATTAGAAGGGAGATGCGATGGAGGGATGTTGCACGGTGGCCTTGAGCCGCCGGCTAATTTGACACGAGCTATAGCGTGCGCGTAAACGCGACACGATCTCCTTCCACAGATACTCCTACCTCTCAAGACGCTGCATCACGAAGGACGAGTGCGTACGAATGAATCGTCTGAGGAGAATGGTCTACATCATGGATGACGGACAAGCCTGGAGACCATTCAGCGGATCCTGCGTGACTCATTGCCCCGACGGCTACGAGGATGCGCTCGACGAGAACAACGTGCGTACAAAAAGCCCATTTTTATCCGCTCGACTCGATTAATTGGCCGCGTACCCGCGTCGCGCAATTAAATCCGTGGTTAACAAGAAAGGGAAAGGGTCAGCCGGTCGCGTCCGGCGTTTACTTCATATTTAATTCGAGGATTAGCAGAGGGAGGACATTAATCATGTTCAAATGCGCGCGAGTGCTAAGATGCTGTGTCGCCAATTACAAAGCGACGAGATCTCCGTTTCACTCGAGGAGATTCGGAGTAGTGGTAATTGGCGGCTGTGAGTCGGCCAAACATGGTAGAAATGCCAACTGGTCGGTGTGCAATAACGTTCTCGCGGCTGGTTTCAGTTGTAATTTATGCGATACCATCGAGCCTTTCCGTTCGATCGAGATTTTATGACTCAATCGTGCTCCTCCAATGATCGAACCGTGGAAATGGAGGAAGAATTCAATTAGGCTGATTCAGAGACAAATTTAGTGACTGACATACGAGGAAACTCTCATCGCGTAATTTCTGTACAATTAAGAGAAGGCATCGCAATAAATCATTGGAAAGCGGTGCGAGTAGAAGAGTCCAACATGGGTGGTCGTTGCTACCGCGAATGTCCGCCAACTTTGACGATAATTTCGCAAGAATACTTCGACCCCCCGTTGTACCAAATAATTTCTGATCATAGATTCCCCGTGAATGAACACATTTTTCCCTTTTCGATGCGAACTAAGGCGACGTGCCTTCCTAACATTAGCCCCTAATTACAATTACAGATGACTACGTGTCGTGTCTGCGCGAGCAGCTGCCGGAAGGTCGGCCACGGCGCTCTGATCCGTCACATATCCGACGCGCAGAGCTTCCGTGGCATAACGGTGGTGAAAGGCGCGCTGGAATTTCAAATCCGTAACGGAAATCCGAATATAATGAATGAACTGAGCGAGGCGTTCGGTCAAATCGAGGAGATCACGGAATACGTGAAGATCACCCACTCGTTCCCGATCACCTCTCTGGCCTTCTTCAAGAAGCTGAAGGTGATCAAAGGCGAGAAGCTGGATATAAACAACGCCAGCCTTTCGGTCCTCGACAACCCGAATCTGTCCAGCCTGTTCCCGCCTGAGCAGAAGATCAGGATCGAGAACGGCCGGCTGTTCTTCCACTACAATCCGAAACTGTGCATGTCGAAGATCGTGCAGCTGAGCAAGATGGTGAACATCTCGAACTACAACGACATGGAGGTGCAACCCGAGTCGAACGGCGAGAAAGTGGCCTGCGACATAGTGAACATAAACATCACGGTGAAGAACCTGGGCCCTGATTACGCCGATCTGGTTTGGGACAGCTACAAACCGTCGGAGGGGCAGCAGCTACTTAGCTACCTGTTGAACTACATCGAGACGGAGAACAAGAATATCACGTACGAGATGAATGCCTGCGGGGGCAACAACACCTGGCAGATACTCGACGTCGACATCCCGAAATGGAAGAGCACGGTGTCGAAGCATATCAGCGATCTGAAGCCGTACACCATGTACGCGGTGTACGTGAAAACGTTCAACGCGAGGAACTCGAACTTCATCGGGAACACGGTGGGTCAGTCGAGGATCATCTTCTTCCGAACGAAGAGCGCCATTCCGTCGCCGCCTGTGAATCTGGCGTCGAAGGCCCTGAGCGACACGGAGATACTCGTCACTTGGGAGCCACCGTTATTTCCTAACGGGCCGATAGGATACTACATGGTTTCCAGTACCATGATCTACGAGGACGAGAATTTAATCTCTTCCAGGGATTACTGCAACGACACGCTGATCGACGAGGTCGAAACCGAGGAGGTGGTACCGCAAGTGACCGTCAAGACACCGATGGCGAGTCAAACTTCCTGCTGCGCGAAGAACGTTGCCGAGGCTGTTACCCCGAAGAAGTTCGAGATATTTTGCCACGAGAACAATACCATTAGCTGTATATCACCCGGGTGGAAGGATTATTGCGTCTACAATAATTATAACACCGTGGACGATCAGTTCTACGAGTTGACGAACAACCTGTCCACTCCTCAACCGAGAGAAGCCAGCAGAAAGGACGGATCGAAATCCACGGGGAACGTTATCGACGAATACGCCTTCACGTACAATGTGAGTGGTCAGAATAATTCGTTTGTGATCAAGGACATGCGATATTATACGAGGTACATCATCAGTGTGGCTGCGTGCGGCGCGAAAATCAATCAGTCCAACATGTGCTCGTCGATACAGTACACGAACACTAGGACGAAGAAGAGGGAACGCGCGGACGATGTGAAAAACGTTAAGGTTCAGGTGACGAATAATACCATCGTGGAGGTGTTCTGGGACTTGGTAAAGAACCCTAACGCCTTAACCGTATCCTACACCATCGAGTATACGAATCTGGACGTGAAGGACGCGAAAAAGAGCACCGAGTGCATACCACGAGTCGGACCAGGGAACATGGTGAACAGTTACTTCATCAAGAATCTGAGTCCCGGAAGGTACAGCCTGCGAATGAGGTCTACGTCGCTGGCTGGCGATGGAAACTTCTCGGAGGTGGTGCACTTCTCCATAGGCGTGTCGAACACCGCTCCGTTCACCCTTATAGCCCTGCTGTCCCTTGGTGTTCTATCCATGATACTGGTCGTCCTGTACATCGTCTTCAAGAAGCACCAAAAGAGAAAGAAGCAAGAAAGACTGATCGCCAGCGTGAATCCCGATTACATCGAGACAAAATACATGATCGACGACTGGGAGGTGCCAAGGGAGAGCGTGGAGATCCTGGACGAGCTTGGCCTGGGCAATTTTGGTATGGTGTACCGAGGGATTTACGATAAAACGACGCCAGTAGCGATTAAGACCATCTCGCAGACGGCTAGTCAGAGGGAGAAGAACGAGTTCCTGAACGAGGCCTCGGTGATGAAGAACTTCTCGACATTTCATATTATTAAGCTCATCGGTGTGGTGTCCATCGAGAACCCTCCGTTCGTGATCATGGAACTGATGGACAACGGAGACTTGAAAACTTATTTACGACGAATTCGCGACACGCATCTCGTACCGAACGCTTGCAGGATCATGAGGATGGCGGCTGAGATAGCCGATGGGATGGCCTACTTGGAGTCGAAGAAGTACGTCCACAGAGATTTGGCTGCACGGAATTGCATGGTGTCCAAAGATCTGGTGTGCAAGATCGGGGACTTTGGTATGGCCAGGGATGTCTACGAGACGGACTACTATAAGATCGGTAGAAAAGGACTGCTTCCGATTAGATGGATGGCACCAGAGAACCTTTCCGATGGCGTGTTCACGTCTGACTCGGACGTATGGTCCTTTGGCGTCGTTCTCTATGAGATTCTGACGCTCGCTGAAATCCCTTATCAAGGTTTCTCGAACGAGGAAGTCCTCAGACACGTACTGCACAAGGGCACCCTGAATATCCCGCGCAATTGCCCCGAAAACATCCAAAAAATCATGGAGAAGTGCTTCAAGTGGCGGCCAAGCGACCGTCCCACGTTCATGGAGATCGTTTCCGAACTGGAGCCGTTCCTTGGCCAAGATTTCTACGAGAAGTCGTTCTACCACTCGATAGAAGGCGTGGAGAGTCGGAACTCAGGCATGAAGAAGCCCTATCATCATGCCGCGCCTATCAGGTTCCATTGGGGGAACGAAACTGCCAGGTGGGTAAAGGAATTCGAGGATAACGTAACGCTGTTAGACCAAACGAAGGCTGGCACCAGCCGCGGCCGTATCTTCAAGAACGGCTTGCAGCATTTTGGTCACATAACCATCATGGAGGATGTGCCTCTCGACCATCGGTACGAGCTCTAGGGAAGTTTCACTATGACGTACGTATGTGTTTCTCCGGGATGAATCTTCGACAAGTCACAAACTCGTTCAGATACGATGTACAAAGGATACTCAGGGCAATGAATCGCGAACGAGGATTGTACGAGCTCGACGGACGGGAAAATACAAATACCTGGGTGTCGGGAGAAAGTTTAAGGGCTAATTCGAGAAGGCTAAACGAAGCGAGACGAAAACCACAAGTAAAGATATCGTGCTCGAGCTTTCGTTTTCGAGAAAAACGACTTTGAGGAGGATCCGCTGGTACACGGCAATAGTAAGTAGTCCAATTTTCAAAGTAGTCTATTTCGAAATCGAAGCGTCAGAAAAGCAATCTTATTATTCTGAACTTTCGTTTTATATCGGTTCGTAGAATCATCCCTTAAGTTTTCTACCTGCGATAGAATACCCTGTGCGGGCAAGAGTTTCTGTTATTACTCTCTACATTTCTTGCCAACCCGATTCGTTCACGACTGGATGAAGGGAACAACTTGTCTGTCGACACTCGTTAATTTTTCGGTTTAGGATCTTGATGGCGACGAGCGACTAAGAAGATCCTCACGGTTTTTCGAGCACACGTTCTCCTTTACTCGATCCACTCGGAAGCGGTATTAGCTTAACCAAAAGCGTCTGCAGGGGCTGTTAAGTCAGACGCGTAGTTGTTTTTTCCTAAAAAGCATAACCAAAAGCTCTTAGTGCCTCGGCCATGCAAGCCTGTGAACTTTGTTCATTCCTTGAAGGGATTATACTTTGTCGTTTCGCGCGGATATCCTTCGATTTTCATTTTTTCCTTCTTCCTCTCTTTCTCTCTATATCTCTCTTTCTCTCTCTCTCTCTCTCTCTCTCTCTCTCTCTCTCTCTCTCTAGGTGTAGGATAGTAGTTTAAGGGCACGCGTTTTCGTTAACTTGTAGCCTCATATCACGCAAAGAACTGATTAATTTATACTTGTTAGACGAGCAGTCGCGGTAGGGTTCGTAAGCCAAGTACAATGAATTCTTCGTTACTTGACGTTCGTTCAAATCTCGAGAAGTCGACTAAGTACGTGGACCAGTCTCGTGTCGTTCCAAGTGTTTTCAAATTCGTTGCTCGTCCGCAACGCGAGGATGTATCTATTCGGTGCGTTCGCTAACTTGCATGAAAGGAGCGTTATTCGTTAACGGGGCGTTTTTCTATACGCAACAACGGTATCATTCATTCGATACGACGAAGAGAGCCGCGAGGAACCAAAAAAAGTGAATTTCACAAAAATTGAGCCTCCAATTCCCACAGAGAATTTAAAAGCAGAACCTAAAAATCTCCCTCCTTTCTGTCCTGAAACTCTCCTAAATTATTCTCCTAGTCACTTTCTCCTCTTGTTTCCGAATTTCTTCGAACTCATCCCCCTCGAGAAACCTTCAGCTTATCCTGCAATTCGGTTGCACTCTACCGAAGAGAATGATCGAAAGAGAGAAGCAGCTGCGTCTCTGCCCCATTTCGTCCAGAAATCGATCCCAGAGTGTGTGTTCACGTAGGACAGTCTACCGGAAGCAGACAAAGAGGGGTGAGGGGGGAGGGGTGAGGATAACGGGGCGGGGAAGGGTGACTTAAACGATCGTCGAGCACTCGAGAATCCACTACGGTTAGCCACATACACGTACGTACAGACATATGGCGGGACTGAGAATAATAATGGCGCATGTCAGACGTGCAACACGTTTTAAGGCCCTCGCGTTATTGAATTATTGCTTAGACAAAAATAAGCCTTCTGTTTTCAATATTTTGTCGATTTTTATTCTATATCGATTCGCGTTCTTTTCTTTTCTTCGTTCTACGTTGAAGCGCGTTCAGATACATCGAATATCTTGCGTTTAATAACGCGAAACGACAGCGCATCTGAATTTTAAACGATTCGTTTTGGTTCGCATCGCTGTGATTCTCAGCCCACCATATATATTACCAGAGTTCCTTATTATACGGATGTATGGTGTTCGAGGGAAATGCGTGTCTGCGTGGCCTTAAACGTTGTATATACTGTTTTACTCGCGGCGAAGATGATCCCCTTCCGGTGGATGGGGCACACGCAACACGCATCTCCGTTCTACCCGTACAAGTCGTGTAAGTAAAAATGATAGAAAAAAAAATAAACACCTTGCAATAAGCATGCCAATCTTCTTGCAATAAGTACTAATTAACGATTTATACAGAATACGATAGGTAAGCGTTCTAAGGAGTGTATAGCTACTTAGGTGAAACAGAGGGAATCTAAGAGACAAAGAGAGAGTATATCTTATTGTAACGATATAGCTATATATATATACGTACACGTACACACACGCAGACACACATTCGGATAAGTATTTTTCGGCGGCCGTATATTTATTTTTCCATCGATCGTACACAGACACACGCGTACACTAGAGGATTACGAAGGGACAGACAAGAAAGGTGTTCATGTATTATAGCGTACACACACATGCACGCAGGTACACAGACACTGTGGCGCAGGTACAGACGGAAGTTCAAGGGAGGTTCTTATTGACCGCCGGGGGAGAGAGTCCTCCGACTGGATTCTTTCCTCTTATCGAACGATAACAGCATCCTTTCGCAATTTCTCGCTCTTCCGCGAACGATACAAACGAATTGAATCGTCGTCAAGCATGCTAATTCAAGTTTGCTTTCTTGGAACAAACTCACGGTTATGCACCGGGTGTTCTCTTTTTTTTTTTTTTTTCTTCGTGGCGGAAAGAGTGTTTCGAATGAAAGGTGGAGGATTTTAAGGTAGTTACGGGCCACGATAGCTGATGGATGTTATTACCGCGAAGGCGAAAGGGATTGAAATTTTCGAAGCTTGTTTCGTGTTTTTTCTCGTTGTATCGAGCCGTGACAAATTTTATGTATTACTGTCGCCGTGTTTTCTGCTGTCGAACATACCGCAGCCTCATTTTTTTCTCATTTCGATGTAAGATTCTTTTTTACCGATTTTGAATTATCCATATAACGTTGCTTTTGACGAGTTATATGCTTTCTGCACTCAGTATTAATATAAAATAACCTGATCAGTATATGTATGGTGCGTTAATTGAGAGAAAAAGCCTTAAACGATCACGATTCTGCCATACGCGAGAAAGTGTAATAGTATTTAAAACAAGAATAACTTTTCAATCTCTGGGATACTTTCACTCGTAAAAATATTATTAATATTATAGCTTATCTTCTTTAAAATTGTCCACCTTTCATCACAAAAATGTATCAAAAACATTTTGTGAAACTACCGAGAACTTATTGAAATACTTTCGTCGACTCGTGAAATTAAAACACCCTGTACATATACCACACGTTGAACTCTTTTTTGTTACCTAAATCCATTTTAAATAGAAGTATGAAATAGTGTATATAATATAGAGACTTATACTTTATTAGTAAAATTAGTTCTGTGTTTAATGTTTCTTTTCATTGAGCTGCTGGGGAGACAAGGATGAAAAGCATATCTTGAATGAGGGTGCTGTTGGGATCTCTAAAGATGTCTTGTTCGTTTAAACTTTTTAATTTAATCATTCAGTCTTGTTGCAAACTGATTTAAAGTTGTGCAAATCGATATTTCTCCTCTCCCAGGGCGCAATTTCGATAATTACTTCTACTTTTTAAACTATTTTGAGTGATTCCTAATCTAGATCATGCATCACATCTAATAACTATTTTAGAATCAATGTATTCAATTAAAAACATTTCTGATTGTCACCAGTGGAATTTTTTTCAGGAAAAGCGACTTTAGAGTAAAGAGAAACTTGCTCTGCGCACAGTTTTGATAGTGTTCGCAGTTTTCAAACGATGCAATTAAACTCTATAACACTTTTCTAAACGATTCTTCAAAATAAACATTAAATTTCCTCTGTTTGACTCTTATTTTTCTGTATCACTGGATAGATACACGGAATTTCCAGTGTCGATGTATAACATTTCAGAACGGGTAATATCGCCAGTGTGCACTGCACCTCTACTAATTTGCCTCATGAATCCAGGTTTTTATTCTGTTGCTTGGATCGGGTCTTCTCAATTTAAAATGAAATACACACTCTCTCTGTATAGTCGGTTTTTAACAACTCCGTAAACGGTTCGTCTCTCCTCATTAAAGTTGAGCAATTTACGTTGAAATTTTTCAATGCCAATTAACTCGCATTGTTCTATCCTCTATATTTAATGTATGTACGTGTAAATAATTAATTTATTATATTCCGTATCTTTTATTTAATTCGCAACTCGCATCTTTGTACCATTAATTAATTATTCGTCTACACCAGGGCTGTCGAATTCATTATTTAAATTCATTAGCCAACACTTTGTGCATTTTGTTACGATACAGAGTTGGTCGTAAAAATATTCGGATATCAAGATGATTTTGACTTCTATGTTTGCATAAATGTACAAGAAGTAGCAAAAAAGTATTACAGGGTATTAAAATGCAACAATATTGTATATTAAACGCAAGAAAATGCTACGAGATATATTAATTCGTTATGTGTACATCGTTACATAATTATTAGAAAAAACGAAGACTAGCAAAACTTGTTACTGTAAAAATAGTGGAATATATTATAAACTCAAGGTATCAAAATCGTAACAGCAATCTTTTATAAAAGTATATTCACGAAGTTCGTAAAAGACAACAATAAATACTAAAGAATAATTCAAAAATTGTCTAACATGAGAATGACAATTGTCGATCATTCATAGTAAAATTTACAAAATACGTATTCATGCAATTACTACTTGATGAAACTTAATGAAAAGAAAATTATTACTCTAGTTTTATATCTCATTTGTGAAGAGGTGTCTCTGATCATTATTTCTGACATTAAAATACGTTTTCCTAATATATTAACAATGACACATGAAATATATCATAACTTCTACATTTCTGACATCCATATACCATAAAGCAATACACATAGTGTCACACATTTCCACTACATAATTTATTCAAAATGCATAGCTTAGAAATAAGAATGAAATTAGTGTCCAAATATTTTCTAGACCAACTGTAGGAAGGTTTAAATAGACAGCAACAAAATACACAACGGACAATCGTCTGGCATCTCATTAGCAGAAGTAGCCGCCATTTCATCGATCTTAATTCGCACTAACGTACACCTACAAGTTCCTTTTTAACAATAACTTGAAGAAACTGTCGCCTGATTTCGTGGAACATTTTCAATAGACTAACTGCTATTTCTGGACGCTAATAACTAAAAGAAATTCGATGGTAACGATCCCAATAACCGAATTTCCGACACCTGTGCCACACACCACCCACGCGTTTCGTTCTTCGAGTAAATTTCGAAGCCCACAAGGGATAGTTAGCGTAACAGGGATGACTGCTTTACGAAAGAAAGTATCTAGTAAGTTAGATTTATTACAAACGACGGCACGATCGACAGTCAGAGAGGTATTAATAAGATAAAACACTAATAGAAGAGTAATAACTAATAATTACACGGGGGTGGCAGTCACGATTCGTTCGATTTGCGTGGTCTAATGCTTTCGAGGCGCAGCAGCTACGCAAGATTTAAAAAGCATAGAAATCTACGGTTTAACCTGTGCACTCGTGCGAGCAGAGATGTTTCTTTGGCGAAGAAAAACGGAATAATCGATAAAGAATAAGCAATCATAGATACAAAGCATCCGTGAGAATTTTTTATACCCTCGATGAGAAAGCAATGAAGTTGGCTCTGACGTTTCTCGACTATATCGTCTTCGTCTTTTTGTACTAAGTGCTTAAAGGGTTCTTATCGTACGCCAGAATTCACTGAAATTGGCTAGTTTAGTGCGAACTATTTTCTTTGGTATTATATATGATCGATCTTTTAAATGAAAATATCTATCGGACACGTTGCGTGCATTTGAAAGCATTCGCTTCTATTTATTCAATTGTTTCTCTCTTTTTTTCAATAATAGATGTTCTAACGAACGACGCGTACGAGAGAATTCTTGAAACCAAGTCCTGAGATTTTCACCATCGCACACTTTGTATATACATTACCGTCTAACAAATAGTGATAATAATGTTAACGTAACGATAGCTACCCAGATAGAACGATATTTAAGAGACGCTGGCTCGACATTGCGCGAAATCTCGATAGTTATACGAATAATAGACCAATAGCGATTACAAGTATTCGAATACGCGGTATTTTACATACAGGGTGTCCCAAAATATGCGACCAAATTAAGTGAAACATGGATAAATTGCATTTCGGAAACGCGAAGTCGAACAATTACTTTCGAAATTTCGATTGGTACTTATGTTTTTTTAATTCTTAGGAGGAAAAACAAATAATTGTTAGTTTGCGAAATAAGATAACATGTACCAGTGATTTATTTATTTGTTTACTGTAAGATATTTTCTAGTTTTTAAGAGGAATAATTAGTACTTTAAATTTTGTTTAAATTGGAGAACTTTGTGAGCTTGAAAAGACTGCACAGTCGAAATTTTCTTTATTTTCTGTTTCATTTGTCTTTGTAATTTGTTTTCGTTTTGTAAAATACGGTTTTTTCGGAGAAAACGTGATCTAGGAATCGAAGTAAATTATGCGAGTGTCTGTTAAAAATCTTAATGAATATTGATTAAAATTAAATGGTTCGTTGAATTCGTTTAGTTTCTGTAGAACCTATTCGGTTACTATACATTTCGTTTGGATATCGTTTATAATTGTTACAATGTTAATAAATTACTATAAATTTATTTTAGATACCAAATGACTTGAAGTCATTAATTATTAGATATTCAGTTTAGATTAAATTTAGTTTCTAACTTAATCATTATTTGTAGACTTATTTTTAACTTTCTGTTCTATCGTGCACATGTTGAATGCATCAATTATTTTTTTATAAAAATTATATACGAACGTATTCCGCTTTCGTATTGTTAAACTATATCTATATAAGTAAATATTTATGAAAATTAATTTCCACGGTTCTAAGTCACCAAAGTAACTTAAAAAGTGTATGGTATTGGTGTAACTGTAGTTTAATTTCTCAACTTGACTTGCAAAAATTCTACGCAAGCAACAAACGAAAATTAACAAAACAGTCTTTAAAACCCACGATTTCTCGATCACGTATAGCTTCGTAGTGGTACATTTGAGGGGAATCCAGACAAAAGTAATTTAATTTCCGTTTGATATTCAGTGTATCTTTATATCGATTATTTTTTTATAATTACTCAGTCGTAATTAACATTTTTCTATTCACCAGAACAGTTTAATTAAAGCAACCAAAAGTTTGATAAAATGAAATTTTCTCGGTGTACAGAAGAAGATAATGAGAAACTCGAGTCGCATAGTCCTATATTTTATACAGACCTTGTTACCTTAAGTACATGATATATCGATAATTAGAAGGTATTTATAGAATGATCCATAGCGTATATTTAACGAATTCCGACAGGTTTCCTTCTTCTTCTTTTTTTTTTTTTAGGATCGTGTACGATCAGAGTACGGGTACTCGCGGTATTCGTTTCTTTTCTTCTTTTTATTTATAACTGTTGAACATATAGGCTCTAAGCTTTTCCTTTAAGAACGAATCACTGTTTTCGTCCGCCGGACAATCGAATTGATTCGTCGTGTAGGGTGTGACTTCTTCACTTTTAGTCGGACATCAGCAATAGTCGTAAAGAAGAAAACAGCAAATTTTGTACGGAATAGATGTTTCGCGTTTGTAAAAAGAATTTTTTGGAACTTTTTGGCCGAAAGTGCGCAGCGAAGTGTGCGTCAGAATGTTCAGAGAAGAGAATCTCACGAACTGAAGAGAAAAAGGTTTTCAAATTATACTGTTGATTCGATCAGGACGATATTAACGCGTTTCCACTTCAACGCCAGATACTGTTTTGCCACGAATACTCATTTGGGATATCGTTTAAATCGCGCGTGTTAAAATTGATCGCGAGGATCGCTCAACAAATATTATTATTTCCAATATATATAAATGTTATTTAAAAGCCGATAGAAGAGGAATAAAATTAGTTTGGGAAGAGTAATGTAATTAATTTTTTCCTAGCATAAATTTAATCTAAGAAGAGGAGAAAGTTATATATAAATATAGTTGATGTACAAAATCGTTGAGCAATATTTGAGTAATCCTCGTGAACGATGAACATTTCCTTCCTACGCTCGTTAATAAATAGAATAATTAAATATAATTATTTATTATTTATCCCGAATGGGTGAATTGTAGCCTCGTTAATATTTCCCCTTGGTTTTTCAATATTTTTCAAGATTCTAGCCAAGCCGAGCTATTATCCATCGGAATTGTTGAAGACGTAACGTAATGCAAGAGATATCACCAAACTGTGTTGCAATTCTTCCAACGGAGGAATAATTTGGTGTTAAACGATGGAGAAAAGAAAAAAATAGAGCGAAATGAAAACTATGTAGAATCGATGGATAGCGGGTAAATAGACTTGAAACTCTAAGGGTGATCGGAGGTGAACGAAGAACGCGAGAACGGAAAAAAAAACCAAAATCCAGACCTTTCCCTAAGAAACGTTATTCCTAATCAAAAAATCCTGCCATACCGTGTCTTCCAAGACAGAGACTATCGAATAGCGAGTTAGTTTAGTATTTATGTACGGTCTTACGCTGTTATCTGTGTTGCGAACGCTTCCAAAGAAGTAACTACGGCTAAACGAACGTAATAATAACAGATCACATTCCGTAATGATGAAAATAACAATCAAATTGTATTCATTTTCATGATCATTATTCGACTAAGAGGCTTCAAAAGCTCTTTAATGTACATAGAATGAATCAGGACGTGATAATACGTCGGGGGTGTTGAAATGTGAGAAATGGACTACCGAGTATGCTACGATTTGGTATCGAACTACCAAATTCGAGAATTAATCGTCGTTATTACTTAAATTGATTTCAAGTTTCTCACCTGGATCGAAATATCGATACGTTGATCGGCTGCCATATCGAATCTTAGTACCAGAAGACAAAAATACAGCAACGTTACGTTACTTGCTCTAGAATGTCCTTTTTAACAACGTAACGATACGTAAACGAGTTGTATATTCTGTATATGGGAACGTATTATTATGTTATCGGGTATTTTGTTGGTAAGGGGTGCAAACGTGAGCGGTGTTCAATTTCTAATATAATAAATCGTAGTCTTGCGTGTATGGAGAAAACTTGGTACTACGTGAGTAATTTGTATCGTGTAAAAGTGGGAAAACTGTGTGTACAGTATTCAATTTCTGACGTCAGAAGCCGTAATAATACGTCACGAATGCAATAATTTGTATTATGCGTTTAGGAATATTCTGTATACACACGGCAGTATTTGAATACTTGGTACATCCTCGAAAAAGTATGAGAAATTGTTCGCAATTTTGAGTTTGTGGGAAACATAGTAGAGCGATTTCAATAACGTAGTAGATATTAAATTTGTACATTGTAATACTATAATTTTTATATTTGAAACGACGTGGTAACTAATTAACGCCATAATAATGGTCCAATCGAGAAAGGTATAACATAATGATATGTACGACAACTTATTGATTTTAATCCGGTGTTCAACCTTCGAAAATGAAATTTTAATAGCTAGCTTTAATAGCGGGTGTCGTAAAGTTATTTTTCTACGTGTAAATGATTCGAGTTAGGGGAGTTTTTAAAATTTGCGAAAATTTTTAAGATAGAGCAAACAACATTCGATAACGGAGTAAGATCGCAACCCTGTAATAAGTTATCGTTTTACCCTGGTGACGAAAGAAAGCGAGCGTGTGTGAGAGTCGAGATGAATGGAAGAAACACGATTCGATTGTGCGAAAAATCGAGGAGTAACGCGTGAATTACTGTTAAGAGAGAAGTAAAAGGTGGAGAGCGTTGTACATTTTCTTAATGGCGAAGACGATGCACGCGCACGTATAGGAACACGTTTTTACATTGCGTAAGATACGAGTTTTAACGACTGTATATTATATTATATTTAAGCAGATTTGGCGGTGGTGCAAACAGCCAGAGACATCGAAGATCAATTTTGTCGAATTAAAATTGAAATATCGTGTCATTATTAATTACGACACACGGAGTACAAACATCCACGAAGAATGTACCTTTGTAGAAGTATGCAAAGTACAATTTATGGCAGAAAGACTGGATATTACGTTATTCGTTGCTATATTTGAAAGATAGTTATTTTATTTGCATTAAGAGAGAAAAAATGAGAATCTAAATGAAAAATTATTTCAAGATGATTGTTTTATATGGTGACCGAATGATATACTTTTTGTAAATACATTACACATCACGTATATGATATTTACAGTTTTATCGAGATATGCCACTGTTAATTTTTATTTGCGTGCTTCCAATGTAAAATTTATTTAATTTCTTCGATATCTCATGTTAAGGCCATCACCCGCCACACCTAATCACACAAATGTACATACTTACATTGCACTAATTTTAGTATTGCCGCTGAGTATTATAACTAGTCACATAAGCCAAAAGTTTGTTACTCTCGCAAAGTTTTCTTTTTTCTCAGTTTTGTAATAAAGGAGGATGAGTAAAGTCCTTGAATTCATTCTTTGTCTTCTTCGCAATCCCACCCAATACTTCAATCGTAACATTGAATGTATTGAAAAACTCAAAAGTATGAAAGTTCAATACTGATCATACTCTTCAGTACTAAATAGGAATTTATAAACATGAAGCTGGTCAATTTAGCTTTTGATCGAAATATAAAAATTATCTGTAGATTCATAAAACTCATTTGAAAGTTAATTCGACCTAAAATTCTAATTATGAGCCCATAATATGTATTGCATATTAACATACAATATGCATGTAATTGTCTTATTCTATAGTCAATATGCATATAATTGTTTTATTCCATTATGTTAGTTAATGAAATTGTAGGTAAATACAATCAGTCACAGAGTGACTCCAGAAACTTAAAAGCATACGACTTACCTTGAAAAATGAGTAGAGTAACTCAGACGAAGTCATCGGAAGCGTTGTCGCAGCCTAAGAGAAGTTATAGCTTCCGGAGACCATCATCAGGGTGATAAAACTGATAGCTTAAAATCTGTAATTAGAAGTCAGATTATTGTAGTTTATCTATTGAAATTTTTGCTGAAGTATTGATTATTTGTGGATTAGGTAATTAAGAAATGTGGGAGCTCAACAAATTCGAATAAAATTGGAACTCAATTAATATAAAAAGACTACAATAACATTGTCATTTAAATTAGAAAGAAGTAGAGAGGAAGATTTCCGAAAAAAAACATTGTTGATAGAGGGACAAGGGAAAAGAAAACAATAGATCATTTATTTCACATTATTTTTCGTCGTTCCCTGATCGTAGGTTTGTTTGAAGAAATACTGCTTCCTGTCTGAAACCATTAAATTATATAAATACATGTATGTATATAATACGAATTATATTGATCTTGAGAATAACTACCAAACTAATCACGTATTAATCATTAAACACATGACGAACTATATATAAAATATTACGAACGAATCAGTAAAAAGATAATATAAATGTATATATACGTGCACAATATTACCAGGCTTCTATAAAAATACATCATTTCCCACTACTGCATTAATCATCATGGTGATCATCATTCTTAATTCCTCTTTGTAAGGCGTGATTAATTACTAGTCTATAAAGAACAAAACGAAACAATTAAAACACATGTACAGAAATAAACCTCTAGCTGTGTTAAAAATTATACACTAAGCAAGTTCACGAATCATATTTCAAAACATCAAAACAAAGTCTGTGTATATCTATGTAAACAACTGTAACAAAGAAGTGAATAACCAAAGAAAGACAAAAAGAAAACGCACAAAAATTATATTCATAATGATAATATTCGATAGATAGTTAATCAGGTATTACACTATACCAATTAAACAAAGCTGATAATACAATAAAAGTATTAGTAGAATGGCAATTGAAGGTACTAGTAATACTACGCAGTCGATAAGCAAGTTTGTGAACATACCTCAAAGGTGTCTCCTTGTCATATACTCCGTGTCCCCCACTCCTCTCCCATTGTGAATGACGCTAATGCAAGGTTACGCACACAGTTCCATATAAAGATTTATTTTTCATAAACTGGAGGATACCTACTGACATTAAGCTTAAGGTTTATATATTACACAAGTATGAGGAAAGAATTAAAGCAAAGAACTCATTAAATTAAATGTTATCGATAATATTAAGTGAAAATGCGAGGTGCTGCAGTTGCCATACGCAAGCCGTCCCTAATTATTGTTCACAACACGGCTATGTATTATATTGTATTATGATATTTTATATTATTTTATTATTCATTTGATGAGTAGTGTGAATATTAGTGTAAATACAGCAAGTAAAAAAGAATATAATACAATAAATGTCACTTTCTCTCGCGACGAACTTCCTGACTTGAAAGATAGAAATGTTTCAACTTACGTTTCTCTGAAGTTAGTTGTAGATTTATGTCACAAACACGCACAACGTACTCTGTCAACTATATATTTACACTTTTTCAACAGTTTAAGCACGCAAACAGTTTTTATTTAACTTTAAAATGAAAATTTAGAAGGAGAACGAGAAGAGACGCCACCGCCATGACACTCGCCGCTATACTGCAAGGAATTCGAATTTTCTTCGCGCGTGATTGGTTGGAAATGCTGAACAATTTTGTAGCAGTTTAACCTCCGTAATAGTTATTGCGAACGAACATATTTATATTATTCGTTTCTTACGTGAAGTGATTATTTAAGAAAAGAATCATATTTAAGTCAAAATATCATAATAAAGCAAGATTTCAACAAAATTCATCATCGAAAATGAAATATGTATATCGAGACAAAAGGCAGTTATACAATTCTTACTCACGTAAACCTCAAGAAAGTGTTAGATAATTTCTCTCAAGCTTCTGTTTCTTTTTTCAACATTTGGAACCTTCGAATCTGCAATTCAAAGCTATATAAAAAAAGATTAATATAGAATAATTAAGCAAGGATGTACTCACAACGAAAGCACAGGAAGAAAGAGAAAGTTAACCAAAGTCTTTCCGCGCATCGTAAATAAGCGATTGTGATTGGACAAATTCAAACGCAACTTTTTGAGGGAAAATGATACCAACCTCTTCTGAAAAAATCTGACAGTTGTTACAAAATTTTCATTGCAATTGGTAACAGTTTTAACATATTTATATACAAAATACTTATTATAATCCCTATTATAATCCCTATTATAATATATATCTTTCAACAAAAATTAAAGATTTAATAACATATAATAATGACATTCCGTAATAATCAACATAATATAACCACAATTATGAAGTTGTCCTTAAAGAATAAAATTGCAATAAATTATTTCACTTGGCTAACTGCATTTCTTGTCACTTCATTTGTAATTATTTCGTATTAGAGGATGAAAATCAACGAGATAGAAAAAAGATTTGTTTAATAGTACATGAAGCACACGTTACAACAGACAAGGTATACGTTAGGCACAGATAAAAAATAAGATAGATCAATCACCCAGTGCATCTTTGTATCCTAAAACTCAGAAACTCTAGAACTACCGTACTAATATAAATGTTACTAATTCAACACAGAATGATTGATATAAAAATTCTACGTACTAGTAATAAATAATTATGTAATACAGATGATAATAATAAAGAAATTATGCAGCCACTTAAATATTCCCATGAAATAGAAACAGTTATAAGTTGGGATAGTTTTCGTATTTCGTGCGGTGATTGCATTAAATAAGAAAATATAATCTTCGTAAGTTCACCAATTTAAAACATAGAGGGCATAGCAAAACTTCATTTGGTTTGCACAATCGATACATCAGTTCGTGAGGTATAAAATCTCATACGGTAATGTGTCTACCTTATTCTACATTTATGACGATAAATCCCTTCTGTATTCGATTTATGATTTAAATATTACCACGAAGCAAATCTTTGCAGGCATGTATATATACATTGCAAACATTTTTCTTTGGCATATTTGTACTGGTTTAACAAACTCTATTGATTAATAATATAACGTATAACCTTTCGTTTTTAATAGTAAAGGATATTATTTTTAGCGCCAAGATTTATTTGTTCCTTCAACTCAAACACCGAACAGTGGTATGTGGAAAATTTTCGAATAAATTCTGGAGATTGATGTGTAACTGAAATTCTTATCACATTTCAATCTGGTTAATATAACGGTTTAGTGATCCGGAAAGGAAGGCCGTTTCACTCGCAATTGCGTTCACCATAAATACTACTTAAGAAATAACACTCTGAGAAAATATTATTACGAAAGGCGAGATTAACGTTTGTACACAGCCAGATGGAACGACACTGTACTTCTTTCATTATTGTTTTGTCTTCCCAACATTCCAACACGCGGCATGTTATTAAACAAATGCCCATTAAACGCGTGCTAGAAAAATAGTTTTTTTTTTTGTTTAATCACACAGTCGATTAATTCTTTATCGATATTTTATTATATAATACTTTCAACATCTTCTTATCGGATATATTTAACGCATTCGCTGCGAAACACCTCGTTTGTTTGATTAGTTGTAAAATCGTTGCAAAATCGAGCCAAGCTCTCTCTCTTCCCCGCTTCCTTCCACCTCGTTTGTCCATTTCCATCTCATTTCATTTGCGATTATCGCGAGGCTGTTTAATCAGACCTTCAATAATTCATGGCCACGATCTTTAGATTACATTGATCTTATTTGAAGCAAACGTTTGCTAAACTTCCGAGGGCACAGCCATTTTCTTTTCTCCTGCTACTGTGGACTTTGATATTCTACGTCGATTGCTAATGAGTGTGTGTTTTGATCGACTGCGAATAAGACTCATGTGTTCAGCCTTTTGTTTTAAATCAGATATAATTGTGCAACCAAAAGGTAGCGCGTTCTCCGATTAGAGATTTAAACGATGTCGGAACGCATTGAAAATCAGTGTTGGTCTGTTAGTGGAATGTATCACCTGTTGAGGCCATTCCACCGATGATTTTGCTGATCCGTAAGTTTTGCGAGCGTGTTCCAGCCAGGAATTGTATCGAACAGATGTTCTGCACGATAGTTTCAAAGACCTTTCTTACCGCATACTCCAAGATATTAATAAGGGTACGGTTAAATAATAGTTTTAGAATTTAGCGGAAAATAATTAAAGCAGACCCAGCAATTATACAAAATCATGGCACAATCCGTGACAAGTATACTACTTATTTATCTATCAGTGGCAATTGCTCGTCAGGGTTCGGTTGCGAATATTTGCAATTCATCTTCAGAAAATTGTAAGTGTTTCTTCCTTGTAATTTTTATGAAAACGCAGTACGTGAAGTGTTCGTTTCAAATTTAATTCAACAAATTGAATGTATACTTTCTGTTTATGCTTGAAAACATTTTCTTTACCTACAATATTTTTGACCAAAAATCAAATAATTGCTTGACTTCTTTTATTTTGTGAGTTTCAAAGTTGAAACAGTATTTTTCGATGTAAAAAAGTTATATTGCTAGGATTTAAGACGTACTATTGTAAGTGGCATTCGAGTGGCAGATATTTTCATTCATAAAGATTGATTATCTATTATGAATGAAAGTGAATTTATTCCAATCGCAAGAAACGGACATTTCATACGTTACGCTCTACTATTATGATTGTTGAAGGAAATGATACCCCAATTTATTAGGGCAATCGCGAATTGGTATACTAATCTCGCCAAAAATGTCGAAATCGACGATCCGTGAAATAGAGATTTATTGGAACAACCTGAACATCGAGCCAGGAGACCGAATCTTCCTTTATCAAGAAGATGCGTCAGGAATTCCGCGCGAAATTTACACTGTGCACCCAGTTCGGCCGAGCGGTAATAAAAAAACCGGAATACAACTCGAATACGTGCCCAGCTCCGATCTTTCCTTCGTGCAGAAATGTTCAAGTGGGTAAAGAATGGAATTCTTTTAATTAAATGAAATATAAAATCGTCCTTTTGGAAAACACGTCTATAAATTCTGTACTTCGACAAATTTTGCAACCACTTTAAAAAAAGTAATTTTGATTCAGAGTATGGAGTAATGTGGGCGACAGACGAAGGTGTGAAACGAATGACGTGTCTTAAGACACAGCCGACTTGGATGAATACGAGGAAAGACATTCTTGGTCCTTTGAGAATGAGCCAAATATTTTTGCCTGGGACTCACGACTCCGCCTCGTACGATGTGAATGGCACGAAATCAAATATAATTGCGAGTTTCGCAGTGACACAGGTAAACCGATTCAAAGTCGGAGAAGTAACTAGCTTCCTGTTGATTTAATTAAGGATGAGCAATCTTCAATCCGTTATTATTGTTTTCTTATCTCCATATCTACATCTATGTCGAAACTGTGCAACTTTTTCTTCGAAAGTTATTACTTTATCTAAGTCAACAACAAACAACCTTTTATCCATTGTTACTGCTCATATCGTGATATCTATACTGAAGTTATACATATATTCACTTTTTTCTATAATTATTTTGCAAATTCGTTGCACAGATTCATCGTTGATAATCTAAATTAACAAAACTTCTAGGATTTAGATATCCTTGGTCAGTTGATACACGGTGTCCGATATTTGGACATCAGAGTGGGACATTATCCTCAAACCAGTCAAAAGTGGTGGACGAATCATGGTCCATTTTATCGTTCGGTGCCACTAAAAACTGTCATAGATCAAATAAAAATGTTTCTCGATAATACCAAGGAGATTGTTATAGCGGACATGCGCGAATTTCCCATTGGTAATTACTAATCTTGCTAATTCCAAATCGAGGATTAAAAGACTTATCGTCTGACTTTACACCCATAATTATCAGCTTTATTTTAACTCCATTAACTAATTATCAGTTAATTTTAATTCCACTTCTTTTGTATGATCAATAGGGTTCAATAACCTGTCTGATCATCATGCGTTGGTGTCGTATTTGGAAGACGAATTTCGGGATTACTACTTGACAAATAGTTACGGATGGGGCATCAAGTTAAACGACATCTGGTCTACCGGAAGAAGATTGATAATCGGTTATGAGAACACGATGATCGTCCAAAGTCATGCCAGCATGTGGCCTTGTGTATCTCATCAGTGGGGGAACGTCAGGAAACTCAAGGATTTGTATGAATATTTGCAACAAACCGAGAGCAACAATAGGTAACATATATATTTAAGAAAGAGAATTGCGCCTATGTAAAACCCAAAAATAATTTCTTTCGTCCACAAGAATTGTGTAAACGGAGGTCTTTTAATATTTGCATAACTTATTGCTAATTTAAGAAGTATGTTAGAATAATAATTAATTAACTTTTTAATTACTTTGATACAGGCCAGAGATAGCGAGACCTCGATCAGCGATGGCGGAATTGACGGCAACTTTGAACGATATTATCTTCAACAAATTGGGAACTCTTCGAGATATGGCGTATAGAGTTAATTTGAACGTAACTAATTGGTACAGCACCATTTGGCAGTACAGTGCCAATATCGTAGCAGTAGATTTCGTGAGAGGCACGGATATTGTTGATGTTGCTATCGAATCAAATGAAAACCGTCATGTACATTGTAAATATTAAGAAACATTATTAATTACAGTAGATAATTTACAGAAAAAAGTATTCTACAGAATCAGACGTCATTTAATTTCGTACAGATGTATCCCAAATCTGTTTCAGTGGAATTGTTATTCTCATTAAGAATGTAAAAAAATTAGCAAATGTAATCGAATAATGAAATGTACATTTAAATAAAAAGTGTCGACGTCGGGTTATTTTCTAGAAAATGCTGCATTTATCGAGCTATAATAGAGGATGACGTTAAAAAAAAAAAGATACGCACGTTTGAACGACTCGATGTAGATATTTCTTGCGCAAGCATTCTGATCGTTTTTTTTTTTTTCATGACAATGAGACTTCCGCCGGAAGAACGAATAGTGCTTCGAACGTAATAAAATCTGTGGTACATGATGCGTTACGAAATGAGATCTGTCGAACAGGTCAGTTTGGGATATGTTTTAAACGGCGCCAGTCGAGCAGAGAAAAATGTTCTTTATACTACCTATCCTCATTTACTGCATTTTTATACCAAATATCGCGAACCAAACGCGACACTTTTTTGATGGAACGTATTCGATTGATTCGATCGACTGCCCCAACAACAAAAAGTGCATTTTCCTTGAACTCTGCCCTGTTGTTTTAAATTTAATGAACCAGAATTTACTTCCAGTTCATAGGTAAATCATTATAATTGTGCTTGTATAACAAATTAACAAACGTGTTAAAATTAAATCTGTTTTATTTTGAAACTAACTTAGATTTCGTCAAGCTATATGTGGATACGAAAGCACGAAACCAAAAGTATGTTGCAACACGAACAACAACAACGTCAACCCGTTTTTCATCCAAGAAGATAGCGGATATAACTCGCGATTAAATTCGATTTTGGAATGTGGCAGAAGCTTTGTTCCCGGAGATGTTTTAAACTCTGTAGGAGTGTATCCATTTGCTGCAAGAATTGGTTTCAAAAGTAAGTGAGGATCGCTTGTTTATTTCCTATATTTATTTATAAAATGTATATTTTATTTGTTTACGATTTTATTGTAGGTAATACGGGAGAGACAAAGTATCCTTGCAGTGGAACGATTTTAAATAAGTGGACGATATTAACTACCGCAAGTTGTGCTCTTGCAAAATCCATTGATTATAAATTGCGAGTATTTTAATTTTCCAATATAAAGCTTTGTACTAACTTCATATTTTTTAACAGGGATTCTGTGCTGGTTGGCGAGTTCAATGCTGAGACTGATTCTGACTGCAATACACAGAGGCTTAATATATCGTATGTGATAAAGCATCCGAATTATCAAGCTGAAACTTTTGCCAACAATATAGCTATGTTGCGTCTGAAAGAACCGATACAGTACACTGGTAATTATTTACACTACTTTCGTCTTTACATACAAAAAGTATGTGGATATCCCAAAAAAGAAAAATTTTGTTTGCTCAGTAACTGCGCAACCTGTGTGTCTTTTACCAAGAGACAGATATATAAATGTAGGAGTAACTTCTGTTCTTGTTGGATGGGGTAAAATGGTGAATCAAAGAGGTAAGAAAATGATGCACTGTACTATTGAATTAAACTTTTTCATAGTTAAATCTAATTAAAGCGCAGCCTTGTATGCAACAATCTGTTACAATGACGATACTATCTAACGAGCAATGTACGAGCTATTATAATCAAGGATTATCTGTCGAATTATGCGCGATAGGACGTGAAATGCCATGCTCCGGTTATAGCGGAAGTCCTCTTTTATTCAAATATGGCGATGCGCCATACTTTTTGGTAAAATTATTCTATTTATTCTAGGTTTTAGCACATTTACAAGGAAATCATATGCTTATGTATAATTTACAAAACTATAACTGTATATACATAATTTTCAGTTAGGCATTTTATCGTATGGTTCCAACTGCAGCACAATTACCAACTTCCCATCAGTCTTCGTTAATATACAGAGACATATCAGATGGATTCTAGAGAATTGTTAACCGCTTATAAAATGGTAATTCTTTTCGTATCATAAATTTAGCAGATTAGAAAAAGTTAATTACCAAATGCGTACGTGTAATTTTTACAGCTAACATCTTTGTTATTTGTGTTTGAAAATATTCAAATATTTGCCACGAGTCATCTCTTTCGCCTCTTCCAATCCTAACTGATAAGCCATATCGTGTAACTTTTTTACTTCAGATATTAGACCACCCATTGACAAGTTTCCTAATTCTGAAATGAAAGATATGGTTATTCCAAACAATTTAATCGTCAAATATGAACTTACGATGTAATTGATTTATGTCATCTTGAGTTAGTCCAGCGGCCCAAGAAGATGGTTCTGTTTGGGGTGAATTCTGGGCCACAAATTCATTTACACCTGGAACTTGATTAATCACTAATACATATGATATATTGTCACTTTTATTTAAAACTAAACAAGCGATTGCGTAAAGGAACACTTACTTTGTTCAGGCCATAAGTCTGGCGAAGCTCTATCTAGTTTCTCTAAACTCATAAGGCTTTCTTCTACACAAATTAAATCTATAAAGTATGAAAATATAGTAAATTCATTAATCTCTTTTAAAGTGTGTCTAAAAAATAACTCACCTGCTTGATCTGTTGGTTCTTCTGTAGTCATTATGTTCATTGGAATCGTGCTACCTAACCTTCACCTAAGTTTGAATAATGGAAAAAAGTTAAACTCGATGACACGGAAAAATAAATGAAAATGTGAACTATACTTGATAAAAATGTAAAAACGACAGACTATAAAATTGTTGTACGTAGAATATTTACAAATTATGCAGTTTGAAGATTCCCTTCGTTCTTCTGCGCTTCTCGTAATTGGTTCGTTAAATTCTTCTGTTGTTCAAGCATAAACAAATTTTCCTGCTTTCGCTGTTCTTGACGCTGAATATCGCGTTCCACACCTACGTGAAGCTGTTTTCTGTAATAATTATGGAAAACAAGATTATTCGAGAATGTCCGTCCCGCGAAATATAATTTTATCGTGTAACATGGACAAGCCATTGAAATTGGAATCGACTTACATTTAGAATCAATTTTAATGCTATTAAATATTTTTAGTACGATTACAATTACATCTCTGAAAAAGATCACAAGTGCAAAAATAGAACAGCATTTTAGAATTCAAATATTAAACATGTACGTAACCAACATCGACTTCAGTTTCGAGCACTTCGACGATTCAACAGAGTGATGTTTCCAAACAATGAGTTCAGTTCCGTATCTGTCTCTTTGGTATTATTTGTGTCTTCTTATCGAGTGTGACTGTCGAGTACGAAGCCAGAAGGAGAAATATAGTGTTCTCTAATTGCAGTCCGAATTAAAAGAATGTTTGAAGTCCAAATTACACGATGCAAGTGCTATTATGGAGTGCTGTAAGTATTGCCTGTACATAACCTATCTTTCGAAAATGCTTTGAATTACCTTGCTGATTCCTGTTCGTGGTGTACGTAATATATTATTCCAATCGTCGTTGCACAACATAAAGCGAAAGTAGTTTTCGCGGCTAGTGACATTATATAGGTATCAGAATTTTCTTTAATTAGAAAGAGAATAAGAGTGCTAATACCCGGGAGTTCGTTGTCCCGGAAAAAGTGCTGCACCAAGCGGTCATTTCTAGTAAAAAGTAGAGATCTACCCTATTTGGTTCCACTCTAGCACATACAAGATCCTATTTAATAGGAATCTACTTTATTATTTAGTTTATTATTATTTATTTAGTTCTATCACCGAGGAATATAGTAAACATCTCACTCAAAGCATTCGTGTACATCTGTTTACAGAATTCAGAGGCTTTAAAGTCCCCTACATCATTATCATTTATGTTTATGCCCCATATATTTAATTTAGTTCAACGTGTACTATTTTACTGTGCATACTTTTTATGATTTTAGATAATTGTTTCATATCCCATTCTTAAATATATTTATTCATCAGTGATCGGTAAACTTATTAGTCGACAGTATATCTTTCTTTTTTGCCAACCCCTGGTTTAGGAGTATACACACGTGCGATATATATAGTCTATCATTAGGGGCACGTACAATTCGAACCACTTTTGTCACCAAGTTGAACAATAATCGTCCGTACTTCGTGTAATTGGTTATTTTTATTGTTCGTATACTCACTTACAAACGAACACATAATGTTGCTTTAGTAAAAGTAATGTAAAAAATGTCTAGAGTTACTGGTATAAAATAAATAATGGTTAAATGATAAATAAGTGGACGACTAATACAGAAATGAAAGCAATAAGTAGATGTGTAGACAAATGAAGGAATAAGACCATAAGTGTAGGTTCATTAGGCTTTTGTTTTACGATATCTGCAGCAGCATTCATCACTGCTGTACGATTCCGAGCACGAGGATGACAAACGTTCTGAAACAATAAGAATATTGCGATCAATCTCTAATCAAACTCTAGAATGAACCTGCATTAAGCTAAGAACAGTTCGATTTAAAATCACATAGAATTAAGTCATTTATTAATTATGAGCATTAGTTTGAGGAACAAAAAATATGCAATGTTTGTAACTGTACTGAATATTATCTGCTTTTCAGTGTCACAAAAGAATCAAATCTAGTTTGAGAAACAAAATCAATTGACCACCAAAAATTAGCAATAAAGAAATTAATTAAATTTCCCCATACAAAAGTAAGAAGCTTATTAAATTTCTTCAATTAAAGCTGACATAAACTTCCAAGGATTCTCAGTTAATTTAATTCCATATTAATCGTACTCTGTGCAAGTTTCAAAAATCTTACAAAAGAATAGTAATTTCATTCATCATAATAACTGCGTATAAAAACGTACTGCTGCGTCGAGTGGTCTTTTTTCGTCCCTGAGTTCCCGACGATTTTGAAGGTTTTTGAATGCTTTTCGAACGATTTTGAGTGCTTTTCGATTTTTTGTTTCTTTTTCCTTTCGATGGCGAGTTGTCGCAGTCATAGCTGTAGCATTTTGAGTTGTCTTCGCTGTCGGAGGAAGATGTTTCCGAGGAAGAAGAGGAAGAAAACGAGTCCTCTGTAATGCTGTTCGAGTGGTACCTGCCACCGTTGCAACAGGAACTCGACTTCCTGTTCTTCTTCGCGATCTTCTTCTTCTGGGCTGCTTTGCTACGCCTGTTTCATGATTTTTCGACTTACTTGGTTCGTGGGTAGAGAAATGAAGGAATATTATATTTTATATTCAATTTTACATTATTATATTATTATATATCACATATATAACAATAATAATCCATATTATAGTATTTATAGTATATTATTTCATAATCTTCAATTTACCATTCAAGATTATGTCACAGTGAAGTATACTATAAAAATTTTGGACATTTATAAAACGATTTTCCATTTATTTAATTAAATTAAATATTCGAACCTGGCACAATATTTCATTAATCGTTTGGAATTTTGTTTCATCCAAGAGGATCCATTGTGAAATATGATATATATACAAAGTTTACTTCATTTTAATTAAATTGAACGCTTGGAATTGATTAAATATTTTACTGAACGATTTGGCAATGTTATGTAGGTGTTCTTCAAACTTTTTCTAATTAGCAACTGTGACTGCTAATGTAAACAGGTTGTCTGTTTGTTGATGGGATTCTTGTAGGTCGCTGAATAATTCGACAAATTATCGTTACATTCGATATTCGAAAATTTAAGGCACAACTTTATCGTATGTTTAGAAAAATGAATATAAAATATTATATTAAATACATATAGTTAAATGAATACAGTTTATTAATAAATTTCTGTAATCAAATAGATGTATCAAGTAGAATTTTATAGCGAAAAGATCTTCTAATATTTATTAATATATTCAGATATTCCTCACCTCATTTTATCGCTTGCAGAGTCATGTAATCGATGATTTTTAGCTAATTAACAAATCTTTCTTCTTTTTCTCAATCCTTTTTTTATTAGAATATTACTTTTTATTAGGAAGCAGACTCTTCTCGTTTAATATTGTAGTCGAATGAATCACCAACACTTTGACGAATTAAACTGCAAACAAATTTGCAACGAAACACATAACGATATGATACTCTTTCCTCGGGGTCAATCATTCGAATGATTCTCAAGCCAAATTAATTCGAATGCCACGCATACAGCTGTCATCTTTCGGACATCGTTCGAACTTCTATCACACTTTCGAGGATAACAAGAGTAATTGCAAGTTTAAATTTAAAATTAAAGTGAACTTCTCTAAATGTAGAATTTTTTAATATAAATTTTTTATAATATGTTTTGTTGCAATTTAATGCAAAGCATTGAGAATCATTTTTGTCGTTTTTCTAAAAGAAAACAGAGTTCAAAAAATAATTAGCGCTCCACTTTTACGATCTTTGCTGGTTATATAGATTTCTATGTCTTCCAGTTATCGACAGAAATGTCAGATGTGAGAGTGTTGGCAGATCTCACGACAGAGGGCACCACGAGTATATGGTAGATTTTAAAATTGGAATATACAGAATTTCAAACTATAAAACAGAATGAAATTGAAAATTATACTGTCATTTTGAATACTTGGGTGTTTATTATAATATATAAAAATATAACGATGCAGTAATTAATAAAATTCAATTAAAACTCGTCCAGAAGTGCTGTAGCAATATAGAATACTATTATACTCATTGTAATAATACTCTATTGCAATACTTATTTCAATTTTAAATATCGCTTAATCCATTATAATTTATTACATTTGTCCATTTTCAATCGAGTCATTCAATTCCACGTGAAAACAATTACTCGACGAAACTAATTCCAAAATTCGAAATTCGAACAAACGAAGGAATATTATATTTTATATTCAATTTTACATTATTATATTATTATATATGATAACAATAACCCATATTACAGTATATATAGTATTTTATTTCACAATCTTCGATGCACCACTCAAGATTCTGTCAGTGAAATATATTATACAATAGACCGTCGTCCGCGCATCCGAAAAGTGAAATATGTTTCTGAATTCTAATTTCCACGAGATACGAGCACGAGATCCGTAGAACGTCCTACGTGTTTCATCTTTTCTGGTACACTCCTATTACTCGAGAAGGGACGATAATCCTCCCGTGACCACGCAAGCATCTGAAACGTAATTGGTACCGGAAGGAATCTGATCGCGCGCGGAAGGGTGGCTGCGGCGGCGTAACCGGGATATAGGGTCCGTTCTTATCTGCGGAATACAGGCCACGTTTCTCTGCCTCTCGGTATTCCGTGTCTCGTAAGTTATATCGCGAGTTCAGGAGCACGATGGGACACGGCATGATGAATCGACCTCGTTGCCCCTTCGCCCGCCTTCCAGTCGTATTCCTTATGCCCTTTACGCTCCGCTATTTGCGCGTTCGAAATTCGAATCGCGCACACGCCATTATTGGGAACACTCTGAACACATAGACATCTTCTGCGTATCATTTGAGAGATGAACTGTGTTCTTTGGAGTGCTTGCAAGTATAATATTGAATATTACTGAATAATTGTTAAGGTCGAATGCTTTGAGTTTGGGTATTTCTGACATTTTTTTAAATACCTAGTAATACAACAATCGAACCAATAATAATATCAAAAACCATATCGTGCTTCTTCTTGCAGCATGCCAATATGGAACGTTGAAGACATTCACAATTGAAAGAGGCACACAGAGAGAGAGGAAATACCAAGGAAATTGAAGAGAACATCGGTACAGAAAATTGTAAGTCCACAGAGACGAAGAAAGGAATACAAAAACTAGAGTTAAACGACAAATCGTCAATTGCAAAGATGATATGTATAACAAACGAGAGGATAATCGCGATATGAGTAAGCATAATTAAGAACAGCCGTACCAATCCTACTTTCTCCTCCTTACCCTCACTCAAAAACTAAAACACTCAAAAACAAACAAAGTAACTAAAATAATCAAGAACATCCATATAATACCATATAATCCATACAAACATCCACATAACAAAAGAACATCCAAGATAATTAAGAACATCCATACCAATCCTACTTCCACCACCTAATCCTCACTCAAAAACTAAGAAAATCAAAAATAAACAAAATAATTAAGAACATCCATATAATACCATATAATCCATACAAACCTCCACATAACAAAAGAACATCCAAAATAATAAAAAACATCCATACCAATCCAACTTCCTCCACCTTACTTTCATTCAAAAACTAAAAAACTGAAACACAAACAGAATAACTAAAATAATAAAAAACATCCATATAATACCATACAATCCATATAAACATCCACATAACAAAAGAACATCCAAAATAATAAAGAACATCCATACCAATCCTACTTCCTCCACCTAACCCTCACTCAAAAACTAAGAAAATCAAAAATAAACAAAATAATTAAGGACATCCATATACCATATAATCCATACAAACATCCACATAACAAAAGAACATCGAAAATAATAAAGAACATCCATACCAATCCAACTTCCTCCACCTTATCCTCACTCAAAACCAACAAAATAACTAAAATAATTAAGAACATCTATATAACACCATCCATATAATCCATACAAACATCCACATAACAAAAGAACATCCAAGATAATTAAGAACATCCATACCAATCCTACTTCCTCCACCTAATCCTCACTCAAAAACTAAGAAAATCAAAAATAAACAAAATAATTAAGAACATCCATATAATACCATATAATCCATACAAACCTCCACATAACAAAAGAACATCCAAAATAATAAAAAACATCCACACCAATCCAACTTCCTCCACCTTACTTTCATTCAAAAACTAAAAAACTGAAAAACAAACAGAATAACTAAAATAATAAAAAACATCCATATAATACCATACAATCCATATAAACATCCACATAACAAAAGAACATCGAAAATAATAAAGAACATCCATACCAATCCAACTTCCTCCACCTTACTTTCATTCAAAAACTAAAAAACTGACACACAAACAGAATAACTAAAATAATAAAAAACAGCCACATAATACCATACAATCCATATAAACATCCACATAACAAAAGAACATCCAAAATAATAAAGAACATCCATACCAATCCAACTTCCTCCACCTTACTTTCATTCAAAAACTAAAAAACTGAAAAACAAACAGAATAACTAAAATAATTAAGAACATCCATATAATACTATATAATCCATATAAACATCCACATAACAAAAGAACATCCAAGATAATTAAGAACATCTATACCAATCCAACTTCCTCCACCTTACTTTCATTCAAAAACTAAAAAACTCAAAAACAAACAGAATAACTAAAATAATAAAAAACATCCATATAATACCATATAATCATCCACATAACAAAAGAACATCCAAAATAATAAAGAACATCCATACCAATCCAACTTCCTCCACCTAATCCTCACTCAAAAACTAAGAAAATCAAAAATAAACAAAATAATTAAGAACATCCATATAATACCATATAATCCATACAAACCTCCACATAACAAAAGAACATCCAAAATAATAAAAAACATCCACACCAATCCAACTTCCTCCACCTTACTTTCATTCAAAAACTAAAAAACTGAAAAACAAACAGAATAACTAAAATAATAAAAAACATCCATATAATACCATACAATCCATATAAACATCCACATAACAAAAGAACATCGAAAATAATAAAGAACATCCATACCAATCCAACTTCCTCCACCTTACTTTCATTCAAAAACTAAAAAACTGACACACAAACAGAATAACTAAAATAATAAAAAACAGCCACATAATACCATACAATCCATATAAACATCCACATAACAAAAGAACATCCAAAATAATAAAGAACATCCATACCAATCCAACTTCCTCCACCTTACTTTCATTCAAAAACTAAAAAACTGAAAAACAAACAGAATAACTAAAATAATTAAGAACATCCATATAATACTATATAATCCATATAAACATCCACATAACAAAAGAACATCCAAGATAATTAAGAACATCTATACCAATCCAACTTCCTCCACCTTACTTTCATTCAAAAACTAAAAAACTCAAAAACAAACAGAATAACTAAAATAATAAAAAACATCCATATAATACCATATAATCATCCACATAACAAAAGAACATCCAAAATAATAAAGAACATCCATACCAATCCAACTTCCTCCACCTAACCCTCACTCAAAAACTAAGAAAATCAAAAATAAACAAAATAATTAAGGACATCCATATACCATATAATCCATACAAACATCCACATAACAAAAGAACATCCATACCAATCCAACTTCCTCCAATCCTACTCCCATCTTACTTCCACCTTACCCTCACTAACAAACGAAAAAGGCCAAGGAACAACCGTACAGTCTTCGAAAGAAGAAAAGTCACGTATCGCACAGGAGCAGCAGCCAGCGGACCCTAGTTCTCCTCCTCAGGGAGACGTCCACGAAGTTCTCCTCGCGGACGAGGGAGAGACGAACGGTTTAGGATATAATTATCGAATTCCGTTGGACGACTGCCGGACAACGCACGGCACAGCTCCTGTATCCTTAGTGTGAACTTTACTGGACTTATATAATGCATGCGTAAGGAGAATGGACCACCCATGTAGAGAGGTCTCTCTCGACGTGGCCTCGAGTGCCCTCAGGAGTCGCGCGCGGACCAAGTACTCCATCGGAACGAGTAGTCGCTTGGACAGCATACCGGGTAGAATGCGACACCAGGTATGGTGGCCAGCTTTTTCCACCAGTCGAATAATACGCGCCTCCTGCACGTACATATGTGTGCACGTGGACAGGTTCGATGGAATCCGTTGCGTTCGATTCCCGAGTGACATCCTCAGGGACTTTCTTCTTCTCCTCGACTAACTCGGTTTCCTCACTTCAGTTCTGTCTTTTTTTTTCTTTTTACTGTTTCTGCCACTTTCTTTTCGCTCGATGTTCGTCGCCGCTGTCGCTCGAATAGAATTCCGTGGATAATCAGTAATTTTGTAGTGATTTATGTGCTATGTAGTAGTATCGTGATACTGTCTATTGTAATTTTTTCTCTTTTGGTTATGCGTGTGATTGGAGTGTTATTTTGGAGTTTGCTTTTCGATTGTCTCAGTTTTTGGAGTATTACTGTTCAGGTTACTTATGTAGAAACTCGGTTTCCTCGCTTCAGTTCAGTCTTTCTTTTTTCTTTTTACTGTTTCTGCCACTTTCTTTTCGCTCGATGTTCGTCGTCGCTGTCGCTCGAATAGAATTCTGTGGATAATCAGTAATTTTGTAGTGATTTATGTGCTATGTAGTAGTATCGTGATACTGTCTATTGTAATTTTTTCTCTTTGGGTTATGCGTGTGATTGGAGTGTTATTTTGGAGTTTGCGTTTCGATTGTCTCAGTTTTTGGAGTATTACTGTTCAGGTTACTTATGTGGATTTGGACGTATTTAATAATTTTGATTAAATTGTTGGTTCTAGTTTTAGAAGATCGAAGATCTCTGACGTCCAAGATCGAGGTTGGCGAATTCCAGCGAAGATGTCTTCCGTTCGCTCGAAGTCCAAATTTCAGATGATTGCGTTTTGAAAATTGACTCAGTTTTTGGAATTAGAGAATAATTCTTCTTGCAGCACATGAATAATTTTCAACGTGAAACCTTGAAGACACATACAACTCATCTAAAAAAAATATATATTGATAGAAGAGAAAAAGGAACAACAGAGGCAGAGGAATACTAAAAAAATAGAAGACCACATCAATACAGAAGATTGTAGGTCCACAGAGACGAAGAAACGAACACAAAAACGAGATTCACACAATCTTTACTTCTATGCGAACCTGTAGGAACAAATTAAATCGATGCTGAACGACAAATCGATCGAAACCTGACACTAGCGTCCGCAAGAATCCTCTCAGAAGAGCCGCGTCTATTTTGTACTTCCGGGACACATAGTATATCAGGCAAATCCGTAGAAAGCGCACCGGAATGACGAGTCGTGATGCTGTTCCTTCGTGGAGAGCAGCAGAGGCCGAAGATTTCAGGTCAGTCCGTCTCGAGAGCATAATGCATCACAGTACGGGAAAGAGTTGTGTAAACGAACTTTCATGAACTTCCGAAAGTAGTCGCTTTTTGTCTCCTCCACCTCCCCCCTTGCAACCCCTCTCAGCTTCTGCTGTTGATGTTTTCTCGAAGCGTTTCTGCGCTCTTACCCCGCGTTGCTTCGCCTCGACGGACACGGTTTTCAAAGTTCTCCGCGATTTAAGGCGATACTGTTCGATCGATATTCGATATTGCGTTCGTTCTGAATAAAATAAGTGGAAAGAAGTATATAATTGTGGTCCATGTGGGTACAAATGAGTATTAAAAAGATCAGAGAAAGTCTACAGTGTGAGGCGTTGGAATTTGGGGGTTGTATTTTGAAAGACGATTTATTTGAGTCCTCTGATTAATTTCTTTGAAAATAATTGTAGTGAAATGTCATAATTGTAGTCCATATGGGTACAAATGACAGGTAGATAGTATTTAAAGGGTCAAAGAAAGTCTACAGTGTGAAGTGTTATAATTTGGGGGTTGAATTTTCAAAGACGATTTATTTGAGTCCTCTGATTAATTTCTTTGGTACAAAATAGAAAATAATTGTAGTGAAATGTCATAATTGTAGTCCATATGGGTACAAATGACAGGTAGATAGTATTTAAAGGGTCAAAGAAAGTCTACAGTGTGAGGCGTTGGAATTTGGGGGTTGAATTTTCAAAGACGATTTATTTGAGTCCTCTGATTAATTTCTTTGGTACAAAATAGAAAATAATTCTAGTGAAATGTCATAATTGTGATACAAATGATAAGTAAATAGTATTAAAAGGATCCAAGGGTGTCTGAAAAGTCTACAATGTGAGGTCTTATAATTTGGGGGTTATATTTTGAAAGACGATTTATTTGAGCTTTCTGATTAATCTCTTTGCTATGAAATAGAAAATAATTCTAACGAAATGGCAGAAATAATAAATTTCCAAATGTTTGCAATTTCAATAATTGAATTTTTGAATTCTTCTTCATTAGGAATCTTCGATGGAATGTCACCCCAACAATTCATACAAAAAAACAGGAAAAGAATATTCTTCTTTCGCGAATCTCATACTTTATTCCTCGCAGAACAATAATCCAAAGCATCAAATCCTGATCTCTCGTAGAAATAAATAACAAATTACCAAATAATAATTAATACCACCAACAATCCCAAATAATAATGATAATTCCCAAATCTCTTTCAGAAGATTATTTTTTCCAATTTTTTCAAATAATTGCCTCGTCTCTGATAGAAATAAATAACAAATTCCCAAATAATAATTAATACCACCAACAATCCCAAATAATAATGATAATTCCCAAATCTCTTTCAGAAGATTATTTTTTCCAATTTTTTCAAATAATTGCCTCATCTCTGATAGAAATAAATAACAAATTCCCAAATAATAATTAATACCACCAACAATCCAAAATAATAATGATAATTCCCAAATCTCTTTCAGAAGATTATTTTTTCCAATTTTTTCAAATAATTGCCTCATCTCTGATAGAAATAAATAACAAATTCCCAAATAATAATTAATACCACCAACAATCCAAAATAATAATGATAATTCCCAAATCTCTTTCAGAAGCTTACTTATTTCCTATTTTTTTCAGACAATTGCGGCGTGCTTCAGCGTGCCAGATAAAATGGCGGTTTCTCGATGATTCGAGACGCGAGGACGCCAAGAGGAGCAACGATACCGTCGTGGAACTCGTCGCGATTACGAAGCGCGTGCAGATTCGGCCGCGCTGGTCGATAAATAAAAATGGGACTGGAAATTCTTGAAACTGTGGCTGTGTGTGGTCCGCAGGAGGTGTTAATCAAGCGACTCGCTACTGTCTTGCTCCTAACCGGCCCTTCAATTAGTATACATCCTCTACCATTCTCTCCACGTGGTACGGGAACTCTCGTGGCCCGCTCGAATCCACAATCCTCACTGTTTCGAGCTGCACGAGGAGGCTGGAAGCCCGTGGAAGAAGAAACTGTTCCCGGAACCGTGTTGTATGTTCACAGCCTTCAGCAGTCGAATCGATTTTCTTCGTGGAAACTGGCGAACGCTGATAATGGAAGTGGATGAATAGATAATTGTGCGGGGAGAATCGTCGAGTTTACCAAAAGTCATTGAACAGAAAGAAAAAAAGGAGAAGAAGAAACGCTAATTGGGCTATATGGGTTATGTCTATACAGGAGGTGTAAGTATATTACCAGCGTAGAATTTTTCGAGCCGCGTATATATTCCTAGTTGGGATTTATGGAACACAGAGATTTCATTATTTTCTCAACCCTTTGCTGTCCGAATTATTTTTCAATTTAGCAGCTCGGTCGTCGACAACTACTACTGCTATTTCAAGTGTTTCATTTGGAATTTACTTCAAATTTACTTGAAAATGTTGCGAACTCTAAAACAACTCTAGAACTTTGCTTCTTTTTTTTATTTAACGATGTCGAGTCATACTTGACTAAGGACCGCAAAGGGTTAATTCTTGTTTTCACGAGATTAATTGTTTGTGAAACGAGTTTAACGATTTGCATTTTTCAAGATGTTACTATCGAAGAGATATTTTATCGTATTATTATATAATATTTGTGGAGAAAATGGAGGATGTTTTCAGCGAAGAAGATCGTTTCAAAGTACAGTTTTATTGCGTTGCAGAAGATCGTTCGTTAACAGCAGTCGCCATTACTGTTTTCAAGTAGGAACGATGTCATCAGCAATTAATTGCACGGATACTGCATAATTGTTAAAGAATTTTCATGTTTCCCCACATTTTTCGTTCACATTTAGATATTGGTCAGAGCTGCATTCCCGTGGCTACTTTCGCATGAATATTCGATGAGCAATTTAAGTGAACGCCGCTGACAATTGGCACTCATTGAACAAGTTGTACGCAGAAACGCGCGTTCCTTGCTCATAAATATTAATTAACGGTTTCCTAGCCAAGGCTCGTGCGTCTGGTCAAAGAAACGCCTTGATCTTTTGCGTTCCGTGATTTCTCTTATGGAAAAGGCTCGACGAGGTTGCAAAAGGAATCGATTTAACGAAGAATTAAACTATCGTTGCCCTCCTTCCACTTTAATTGCATTTTCTGGCAATGCGAAATATTTTTATTATTAAAAACTGTATCTCGCAATTCTAATTTTTACTGTAAAATTAGAATAGCAATTGAAAAATTACGAAGGCACCCTTGGAACGTGTAATTAAAGCTTCCTCTGAAATTCTAAAAAAATTGAGGAAATCTTGCAATCCTCTTTTTAATTATAAAAATATTAATCGCATTTCAAAAGAGAAACAAATTGAGACAGTCGAAGCTACAAGAATCACGCGCAGAAAAATATTTTCCCCATCGGAATACCTTTGAAGACTCTCTCTGCAAAGTCCCTCGATTTCTCGCGAACCATTTTCCACCCACTCATCAATTTCCAAAGAAAGACTTTTAGAAACAATTCCAGTGCAATATTTGCAATTAAACACTCGTCAGGCTATCGCAAATTGCCCATAAATCGAGTTCGAATCGCGACCAACTTCCAGCAGCCTCCCTGAAACAACCGCCACCCTTAAAATCAGGATTCCGTCCGCAAAAACGCTTTCCAAGATCCAAAGCGGATCCAAATTCTGCCTCGCCTCGCTTGTAACATCCTCCCGAAGATCGGTGGAAATAGCTGTCGACGCTCGAGCCGTTCCATCAGCGCGGATCCACGAGTGACAAAAGTCAGTCGCGGGCTAATATTTGACGGGGGTGGCGTGCGGCTTTCCAAAGAAATTCCGAGGTGCAAAGCGAATCCAACGCAAACCGTTTGAATGAACTTGCCTTTTTGTTATACTTTACCACCTGTCGCGTGTGTGCGCAAGGGGGTGTGGGTGTGGGTCTGCGAAGGCGGGCGGGGGTGAAAGAGGGAGAGAGAGAGAGATGGAGGCGCGAAGACGGGGGTGGGATGGAGAAGAGGAGCGAACGAGAGACGGGGAGAGAGAGAGAGAGAGAGAGAGAGAGGAGGTTGAAGAGGGGAAAAATAAAGAAGGGAAGAAAGAAAGGAAGAGAGAGGCACGAATTGCTGAGGGTGGCCCGTGGTGGGGCGGGAGAGAATGGGTAGAGGGTGAACCGAGGAGGAACATGTGGTTCTATTTGTAAAAACAAAGTTTGCGCGGGACAAACACTGGTAGACAGTGGCGGGCCTAGTCGGGTTCCAGGTAAAAGCGCAACAAAGACTCGATTGCGTTCCGTTTCACTCGCTCTGATTCCTTTTTGCCCGCGGTTCACGGCTGTCGTTCGTAACCGGGACCGCGCGCCGCCCCCTCACTTGGCCGAGAGTGCCGGCTGTTGACCGATCTTTGCGGTACCGATGAGTCTTCGTTGATTAACCCTCCGATCTTTCAGCTGCTTCGAGATGTCCGCGTGCAGGATTAACTCGTGCGTGTCTCGCGATTTTTTTGGACCTCTCGTGGACGCAGAGACCTTCATCTCGCAGAGAGTATCTTTCTTCTCTGGAAGAAAGCAGTGTCGATCGAGAGATGCAGAAGAATCTTCTCTGCTGTATAGAAATAGCTAATTGTATGGAAGATTTACAACGTCAGCTTGAAGTTAAGCACATATACATGAGATCGAGGTGTGAATTTACGAATTATAAACGAGTCTTCGTTGATTAACCCTTCGATCTTTCTGCTGCTTCGAGATGTCCGCGTGCAGGATTAACTCGTGCGCGTCTCGCGATTTTTGTGGACCTCTCGTGGACGCAGAGACCTTCTTCTCGCAGAGAGTATCTTTCTTCTTTGGAAGAAGGTGGTGTCGATCGAGAGATACAGAAGAATCTTCTATGCTGTATAGAAATAGCTAATTGCAGTGTAGGATTAACTCGTGCGCGTCTCGCGATTTTTGTGGACCTCTAGTGGACGCAGAGACACATCTTTCTTCTTTGGAAGAAAGCAGTGTCGATCGAGGGATACAGAAGAATCTTCTCTGCTGTATAGAAATAGCTAATTGCAGTGTAGGATTAACTCGTGCGCGTCTCGCGATTTTTGTGGACCTCTAGTGGACGCAGAGACACATCTTTCTTCTTTGGAAGAAAGCAGTGTCGATCGAGGGATACAGAAGAATCTTCTCTGCTGTATAGAAATAGCTAATTGCAGTGTAGGATTAACTCGTGCGCGTCTCGCGATTTTTGTGGACCTCTAGTGGACGCAGAGACACATCTTTCTTCTTTGGAAGAAAGCAGTGTCGATCGAGGGATACAGAAGAATCTTCTCTACTGTATAGAAATAGCTAATTGTAGTGTAGGATTAACTTGTGCGCGTCTCGCGATTTTTGTGGACCTCTCGTGGACGCAGAGACCTTCTTCTCGCAGAGAGCATCTTTCTTCTTTGGAAGAAAGCAGTATCGATCAAGAGATGCAGAAGAATCTTCTCTGCTCTATAGAAATATCTAATTGTATCGAAGATTTACAACGTCAGCTTGAAGTCAAACACTCGATACACGAGATCGAGGTGTGAATTTACGAATTGGCCACGCGCGAGAGGCTCGCAAGGAGCCTGAATAAATAAGGAAGCAAACTCGTTTGGGTTACGATTATCGAATAACGCACCCCTGGCCGGGCACAATGAAGTTTCCCGACGGATTAGAACCGCCAATACAAAGATGACTAAGGAACACCGTTGTTTGACGTGGACGTGTTGTCGAACGGCGCGTCAACAGCCGGCTTTGTTGGTTTATATTCGAGGAGCAATAGTTTAAGGAAAATATTTGTCAACAGTTTGCTGATTGTTACCGCAAACACTGAATATTCGATGGTGTTTATGATTGGCCAAGTATAGTTCCGAGTTCCTGGCTAAAGATACCTTTCACGACCGTTAACTGCACGTTAATCACTCCTTTATATGTTAATGGCTGGCGCGCGTGTTCCGTTCTCCATTTTTCTCCACACATTTCCGCTCGTTCGTTGTAACACGTTCTTGTTCATCGATCAAACTGCGTTTCTTTTCTCTTGGTTCGCGAGAAATTCTTTTTACATGCAATCTTTGAGTTGTTAGACATTCACAGAGTCTCTAGACTGAACCTGACGCCATATTTAAAAGACATTTCCACGCAAAGTGTACTCATACCTTCGAACACCTTGTAGTCTACATATTTTCTCAATTTTAGATAATCCCAAATAAATAAGAAACTTTCTACATCCTTTCAATCGACACAATGATACCCAAGACTTCAAGAACAACATCCAACATCGTACAACCTTGAAACCCATATTACACACGAACTATCGCCTTGACACACTATCCCACGCTATTAAAAAAGTATACAGCATCCTCGCACAAATAACTAGCAAATCTCTAATATACAATACTTACACCATAAACCTTCTGAAAAATCTCTGCACCCAAACTCCAAGTAACCTCACCCAGAGCTCGCAGAATCTGAACGTCTCTCCAGTCCCAGATCATCGTTGTCCCAGCAAGAAGTCCCGTCGAGCGATCGTCAATCGGTGGCGTCTGTCGGCGAACAGAGGCTCGCGTGCACGGTCTTTCGTCCGGAAAACGGTGGCAAAAGGAAGAGAAAGGTAGAGAAAGGATGAGGAAGGAAGAGAAAGGAAGAGAAAGGAAGAGAAAGGAAGAGAAAGGAAGAGAAAAGGAAGAAAAAGGAAGAGAAAGGAAGAGAAAGGAAGAGAAAGGAAGAGAAAAGGAAGAGAAAGGATGAGAAAGGATGAGAAAAGGAAGAGAAAGGAAGAGAAAAGGAAGAGAAAGGATGAGAAAACGAAGAGAAAAGGAAGAGAAAGGAAGAGAAAAGGAAGAGAAAGGAAGAAAAAAGGAAGAGAAAGGAAGAGAAAAGGGAGAGAAAGGAAGAGAAAGGATGAGAAAAGGAAGAGAAAGGAAGAGGAAAGGAAGAGAAAGGAAGAGCAAAGGAAGAGAAAAGGAAGAGAAAGGAAGAGAAAAGGAAGAGAAAGGAAGAGAAAAGGAAGAGTCGCGGAAAGGGGTTGGCGGATGGCGCGCGGAGGAGCGTCGAACGGCCGAGATGGCGGTGGTGGCGGTTGACGGTGGTCGACGGCGGTTGACGGTGGTGGTGTATGCCGCGACAAATATTTACCTGTCAACACAGAGAGAGGCTCGCGCTACCATCCCGTTCCATCCCTTCGCCGCAAACGACATGCATATCCAAGCGAACGTTTGATGGCCGGACGACGGAGAGACGGAGACGACGCCAGCGTGCGATTCGATGGCGGGCGTTTGGGCGTTTGGGCACCCTCTAAGGGTGGCTGGGACGTCGCGAAGGGAGCGAAACGGATCATAAAAGGGGACGATTGAGAGACAAAGCGGATGACGGAGGCAATGACTACGCGAAAAGAACTGGGAACTTGATTTTCGCGCGGACTTAACCCTTTCTCAGTCGCCATACTGTTTCATGCAGTAACTCGAGTTTTTCACGATTTTAATTTTTTTAGCCCCACAAAAATGAATTTGGAAGGTGAGACTAACTCGAGTGAACACGAAATTGATTATCAACTGTTGAAAAATGAGATTAGTAATAGATTAAATGATAAGGGATAATTAGTAGTAGAAGAAATGATCTGCGACCAAAAAAGTCATCGAGTGCAAAGGGTTAAGCTGCGCTTCGCGACACCTTCAACGCTGCCACGCACTGGGACACTGTTAATTAATCGTGGGCACGTCGGTTGAAAGTCTGGAAACGGTTGGTTCAGAGTCACTTCTTCGGAATTTTGCTAATTACTGACGTCATTTTATGTTCGTTTATTTCAAATATATGTGGAGGAGCGCATCATCAGCATTATAAATGTATATAACTGGGGGTAACGTAATTTTTTATTCGTTCGAGGGTAGGTAATTATGTGATCATCGCATCGATCGGTGCTCTTCATACTTTTTTCATTCATGACTCTTTTCTATCATCGAGATTAATTCGCGACTCGATTTAAATATTTTTCCATGAACAATTCACTTCTTCCATAAACAATACACGTATGAAAACTAGTAGCTTTAGGATTTGTTTCAAGTCTACAAATACAAGTATACAATCCATTCATCCGAATCCAATTTCCGCGACCCCATTTCGCTTTACGACGCCATTAAGTCTTGCATCGCACAGTATAAGAAACGCTGCCACAGATATCCAAATACCAGCGCCAAAGACAATGAAACAAAAAGTAAGACGAGGTAGAACCGAGAAGTCGAAGGGAAAAATTGTGGACCTAAGTGGAAGCAATTAGAACTCACCGAAAGTAGAACCGATCTACGCTGCGGTAACTTCCGGTTCGAGTCAAAAACTCAGCGAAACTTAATTACCAGGGGCTGTTCGAGCCTTTGAAAATTAATCGAACTTGCGGAGATTGATTTACCAGACTCGGCCATCAGCCGTCTGGCGAACGCCATTTTATTTTCAACCTCGTTACGAAGTTGCCGAGTGGCGCGTGTAACGCGTTGAAATTTTCAATTACAATCCCCGCGGTTACACGAGCCGGAAGTTTGTCAAAAAACATTTCCCGCCGCGCTTGGGAACTGGCAATTAGGAAGGCGATGGACGGTTCGCCGTTCTTTCGCCAGCGCAGGACCAACCGATGTTGCAGATTAATTTGCCGCGAGCTCGTGGAAAACGCGCGCGTGTTTACGTGTAACAAGCCGGCAAATTAGGAACTCTGGCTCCTCTGACCGGCTTCGTTGTAATTTTTGCCGCGCGAGCTGCCCGTTCGCTGTTTTGCAATTTTAAAACGCTGAAGGCAAACGAAACGCGGGCGAGCTAAAAATCGATACCGCCTCTGAAACTTCTCCGCGCGCCCTGCAATTAACGATCCACGAAATGTTCTCGATGTTACGATTTTTCACTGGCTTTTGGTAAACGGATTTCCGCGAGGAAGCTTAGGAAGGTTCTTTCCACTTCCTATTTAGGTTTAAATAGTTGTTTAAGGACATGTCACTTGTCGATCAGTCATATAAATTGGAGAATCGTTAATTCTTTGAACTGGGATCTTCTCTGTGAGGGGACGTCAGCTTTGATCTGTGATTACGGAGGTTAAACTTGTTCCACTGAAATTTTTTGAGAAGTAGAAGTTTTCTAGACTTCTAGACTCCTCCTGGAAGTTAGCAATAGAAATTATTGCTAAAATAGGAATCTTTGAGCGATATTTTAGCGATAGTTTCTATTGCTAACGTTTCTCTATTTCAATAGAAAACTTGAGGGAAACGCATTCCTCAAAAAGTTGCGATGGAATAACTTTGATTTCTGTAACCACTAATCAATGCTGATGTCCCCTCAGCGAAGACATCCGAGCGCAAAGGGTTAAAATATTACTCGAAGATTGCTATCTTAGCAATTTCACTGGGCTGTGCCCAGTAACCACTAATCAATGCTGATGTCCCCTCAGCGAAGACATCCGAGCGCAAAGGGTTAAAATATTACTCGAAGATTGCTATCTTAGCAATTTCACTGGGCTGTGTCCAGTAACCACTGGTTCCAGTGGTTTCTGTAACTACTAATCAATGCTGATGTCCCCTCAGCGAAGACATCCGAGCGCAAAGGGTTAAAATATTGCTCAAAGATTGCTATCTTGGCAATAGTTTCAAAGGGTTAAAGTCTACTGTGTAATAATTTACAATTCGTAATCAGATTCCAAAAACAAGAAACTGATATAAGTTCTTCAAACTAGTTTTACGAGCACGATTCGATTATCAATTAAAAAATCACGCGTTCAAGCGACCATCGAAGTACCAGCCGCAGACACCCCTAAACAGTTCCACGAGTCGAGACCCAAAGGCGAGCCTCGTTTCGAGCCCGAATAACCATCAGAGGGAATAATACTGGATGGGTGGTTCGAAATGGAAACCAGCGGAAACCAGCGGAAACCAGCGGAAACCAGCGGTCCCGCAAAGGGTTGAAGGCGCGCGCGTCCTCGGCGGCTGTTAACCGGCGACGGGCCAAACAGCCTAATCGAACAATTTTTCCGGGGAATTTCGAGTTTGTTGCGGATCTGGTGTGTACACAACGGGGCAAAGCGGGGCGAGAGCGGTTCGCGGCCGAGATTCGGTTGCTCGAGAGAGCGATGCAAAAGCGAGGGGTGCAGGAGGGCGGAAGGAGGGGTGGCGGAGGGGTGCGCTCGCGGAGGAGGAAGCGATGGCCACCTACGATCCCTCGCTCGTTCGTTCGTTCATTCACTTACTCGCTCTCCAACCGTTTCTATTCTCTCCTCTCTGTGTGCTTTTAATTTACCGGGCGGCAGGCAAATGTTTGCGCCACTCCCCCTTCGCGATCGTACAACCACCCCTCCGTATCCCTCCGTCCGTCGTCGTTCCGCCGCCGCCTCCTCCACAGCCCCCGATTTCCTCCTCCTTTCGCCTCCTGCGCCGCTTCCTGCTCGAGCCCTCTCGCTTCCGCGACGATCGTTCACCGGTGCCAGCCACCCTCGCCCGCGGAGCCACCCTCCTCCAATATATTGACCGACTCTGACCATTCTGATGCTCGCGGGGGTGGCCCCAGCCCGTCCATGGTAATCTAGGTAATACGGCGAGGTCACTTGTCGAGGAATCGCTCCCGCGTTGCTGCCCGCTTTGGAAAAAAAAGCGCAAAGAGGGGCAGGCAGGCTCTGCTCGGGGCTGGTTCCATCGGCGCATCCTCTTGTAGCCATGAATGGACGTGTACACACCGCGGGTGGAGGTTCGCGCGCTTTCGAATGCGTTTCGCTGCTTCCGCGACTCCTTTTTTTTCTCTCTCTCTCTCTCTCTCTGCCTTCTCGTTTTGTTTTCTTCGGGATTCGGGGTGCTCCTTTTTTTGGGGGGGAAGAAGGGCTATTGGAGAGGACTGTTAGTTTCGGGGGTGAGAATTGATTGCGTTGGAGAATTGGAGTTTCTGGAAATAGTGGAACTCTGAGGGATTTTTTAGTCCACTGTGATGTCTCTTCTTTTTTTTTGAGAGACTCTTGTCGTTGCTTTATGAGTCTCAGTTTTTTTTATAGAACGCGAACACTTTTTTAATTAGCTACGATCTCTTGTTTTCTATCGAGAGTGAATTTCTTAGGTTTCGGGTGAAATTGATTGCGCTGGGAAACCTCGGTTATCGGAACTGATTAACCCATGATGAATATTCAATTTTCGTTCGAAATCGATGTTTAATATTCTTCATTTAATATTAATATCCGTTAAATATTTCACGATCAACGATCTCGTTTCGCGTCACATCAAAGCCAGTCGACCACCCGAAATATTCCATTTTTCGAAGATCGTGTTATAATTAATTCCATTAATTAATCTTATTGCGTTTCGTATTTGCTGGAATTTTTAAAATAGAATACGACACGAAGACGATACTCCTTTAATTCTTTTTTTTATCCATTCCTAATTTCTCTTCTCTTTAAAATTAGAAAAATGGTTGTTTTTTTTCTTTAAAGATCTAAACTATTTTTAATCGATACTAGAAATAGGGCAAAGTGGACAATAATTCCTATCAGATGACCACCAGTGGCACGGAATTTAAATCACGATGTTTGTCGCGGCCCTCAAGGGGCAGCAATATGGCCGATCGCTACGGCACTTAATATATTTGACGAGCAGCGTAGATAGATTTGCAGGAGTTAGGCGAAATTTTATTGGGCCGGTAGCCGAGGAATAATATTGACTGGAGAGTCGTAGAAACGAAATTGAGTCAACACCGGGTAATAGGAGAGTAATGCAATCTTGGGAGTGAAGAAAAAAGGAAAAAAGAAATGGAGACTGTGTATTACACAGAGGCGGGGGCTGCGCGGATCGTAAAATTGATCGCCAGCCAATAAGAGGAATCGCGAGGCCGTAGCGAAATTACTAATTTATTCGATAGCCTGCTAATAGGATGCGAAATAAATTAATGCATGAGTTATGGCACTCGATTTCTTCAAGTTTTAGAGATATCTTTCGATTCTTCTTTTCGAATACGTTCTACATGGATCATGCTGAAGAAGTTCATCTTTTGGAATATTCTTTAATTTCTTTTCTTAATTATCGAAGACTACCTTTAGTTTGGATAATTAGACAATAGATTAGCTATTGGTTCAGTGTTTTATTAGATCTACTAATTTATTCGATAGTCTGCTAATAGGATGAGAAATAAATTAATGCATGAGTTATGGCACTCGATTTCTTCAAGTTTTAGAGATATCTTTCGATTCTTCTTTTCGAATATGTTCTACATGGATCATGCTGAGGAAGTTCATCTTTTGGAATATTCTTTAATTTCTTTTCTTAATTATCGAAGATTACCTTTAGTTTGGATAACTAGACAATAGATTAGCTATTGGTTCAGTATTTTATTAGATCTACTAATTTATTCGATAGTCTGCTAATAGGATGAGAAATAAATTAATGCATGAGTTATGGCACTCGATTTCTTCAAGTTTTAGAGATATCTTTCGATTCTTCTTTTCGAATACGTTCTACATGGATCATGCTGAAGAAGTTCATCTTTTGGAATATTCTTTAATTTCTTTTCTTAATTATCGAAGACTACCTTTAGTTTGGATAATTAGACAATAGATTAGCTATTGGTTCAGTGTTTTATTAGATCTACTAATTTATTCGATAGTCTGCTAATAGGATGAGAAATAAATTAATGCATGAGTTATGGCACTCGATTTCTTCAAGTTTTAGAGATATCTTTCGATTCTTCTTTTCGAATATGTTCTACATGGATCATGCTGAGGAAGTTCATCTTTTGGAATATTCTTTAATTTCTTTTCTTAATTATAGAAGACTACCTTTGGTTTGGACAATTAGACAATAGATTAGCTATTGATTCAGTATTTTATTAGATCTTTCAGATACTTTCAGAGGATCAATACAAAAGAATAATGTTGCGACTCTCCAATGCTTCAGAATCTTCTAATTATCAAAAGTCTCATTTTGCACCCAATGCTCCACGTTTTATCAGAGGAGACTATACAGTCAGATACCTGAAGTACACACAGGATGTTCCAACTCTTGCTACCCCATTTCCACCATTCCTGCTTCGCGCATCGAGAAAGTTTAATAATCACTTTCCACATTTCTCGCATCCACATTTTCCTACCCCATCGCGTTTTTTACATCTCACAGCCTATCGACGTTTACGACATACATTTCCAAAACTGGACACGTAACCTCCATCGATATTCCCTGCTCATTCGTCTACGTTCCAAAGAATCCGCTGGAAATCACGTCCGCTGAAAATAATTGGCCAACTTTCGAGACGACCCCCCCCTGATCGCGCTAACCAATCGCCAGCCGGATTTCCCGTTCAATCCAAATTCCGATAACCGTCCACCATCGCCACGGTGGTCCCCGCGTCCCATCCGGTCGTTGTTCCAACGGCGATGGCCGCCGCGCCCGGAACGTTTATCGCTCGGATCCTCCGCGAAGGCGCGTGCGCGCGCGTTTCACTTGTGGCTTTTAATAAATGGTATAAAAACGAGATCAAATATTTAACCGGGAAATATTTGACCGAGTGCCTATTATTACAGGGTAGTCGCGCGGCATAGATATCCGGTCGCAACCCCATGGTGCTCCGCGCCATTCCGTTTATGCCTGGCAAATATACCTAGTTGTTCATTAGATATATGTAGGAAAGAGGGTAGAAGCGAGAGAGAGAGAGAGAGAGAGGGGGATAGAGGGACAGCAGGGTATCCGTGTGTGTCGATTTAAAGCGACACCAGCGGAGTGCCTCTCCACTTTCAGCTCGCCCACCCCTTTTTTTCGTCCTCCTCCTCTTTCTCTATTTTCCTCTTTTTTTTTCCTCCCTTTTAGTTTAAACATTCTTGCTCGATCGCTAGCCAGCTCACGTCCGACTGTACCGGCTAATTATCGCGATCCACGGACGCGAGATTGAATAATGCATGGAGAGGTTCGTGCTAGTTGCAGGAGACTTCTTCAAGACGTTCCTCTGTTTAAACAGGGACGAAATTTCGTGTTTTATTTAGCGTTTTTTTTTTTTATTGTTCGCGGGCTCCCGTCCATTTGTTTTGAGATTCCTTGTTGGTACAAGAAATTGGTGGAAAGTGGGATGTTAATTGGGGTAGAATAGTAGAACGGGGCAGGGTGGCTCTGGAATAGTATTCCTTCGGTGGAGTCGTTATTTTCGGTTTCCTCTTAGTGGTGGATTTTGTTGATATATTTTCGTAGAGATTGGAAATCTGTGCGAAATACGAATTAATAAATGGCAAATATTAATATATGATACGACTGTCAGTGGTCGAATGGAAACGTGCCATCCTTTGCAAGATAAATGCAACCTACTGCCTTCGATTTGCATCAAAGGACTATATTAACCCTTTGCACTCGAATGTCTCCTTTGAGGGATGTTCCTCTAAATGTTTCCATCGAAATGGAAACTTTCTATTGCTGGTAGACGTTAACAAAAGCTTCTATTGCTTGCTTCTGGGAAGACGCTACGTGCAAAGGGTTAATCACGAAATATTGCAATTTTTCCACAATGATATCATCCAAAACAAAAAACAGCTCTGCGTTTCATACAATTCACTCTTTCTAAAAACTGAAACCTTGCGTCGCGTAGGTGCAAACGTTCGAACAAACCATTTCTCTCCGTTAATTTCGAGTGTCATCCTGTCCGTCTTTAACGCGGCTCATTAATTATTCCCGGCCAAGGGGGTTCGTAGCACGTGTTTGGATGCTCTCGATGGCCGTCGCGTCGCTTCCGGTCACGTGGCCGCGCGCACCAGAAACAAGAGGGTCAAACGGGTGACCAACGTTTATCGGAAGGTGGCCGCGTGTCGTCGACGCGTAATTACGCGCCACCTTGTCTCACCCCCTGCTGTACATTATTTGCATCGAGTTTTCTTCGAACGCGTAAACACTGTTTATTCGACTGTTCGTGCGACCCGCGATGAAATCTCTCTCGACTTTCCCATGTAATTCGGGGTCCTTCGCGACCAGACCACCTGGTTTCGTAAGTTCAAACACTGAACTGTGTTTCGCGTCTTTTTGGCGACGCGGGTAACTCATTTTTGGAGTTTAATTCTTCTTTGGATGTTGACGATGACGCAGAACTGTGTTTTGTGTCTTTTTGTCGACGTGGGTAACTCATTTTTGGAGTCTAATTCTTCTTTGGATGTTGAAGATGACGCAGAACTGTATCGTGCGTCCTTTTGTCGACGAGGGTAACTCATTTTTGGAGTTTAATTTCTTTGGATGTCGACGATGATGCAGAACAGTATTTTGCATCTTTTTCTCGACGAGGGTAACTCCTTTTTGAAATTTTATTCTTCTTTGGATGTTGACGATGACGCAGAACTGTGTTTTGTGTTTTTTTGTCGACGAGGGTAACTCCTTTTTGAAATTTTATTCTTCTTTGGATGTTGACGATGACGCAGGACTGTATTTTGCATCTTTTTCTCGACGAGGATAACTCCTTTTTGAAATTTTATTCTTCTTTGGATGTTGACGATGACGCAGAACTGTGTTTTGCGTCTTTTTGTCGACGAGGGTAACTCATTTTTGGAGTTTAATTCTTCTTTGGATGTTGACGATGACGCAGAACTGTGTTTTGTGTCTTTTTGTCGACGAGGGTAACTCATTTTTGGAGTTTAATTCTTCTTTGGATGTTGAAGATGACGCAGAACTGTATCGTGCGTCTTTTTGTCGACGAGGGTAACTCATTTTTGGAGTTTAATTCTTCTTTGAATGTTGACGATGATGCAGAACTGTGTTTTGTGTCTTTTTGTCGACGAGGGTAACTCCTTTTTGAAATTTTATTCTTCTTTGGATGTTGACGATGACGCAGGACTGTATTTTGCATCTTTTTGACAACGAGGGTAACTTCTTCTTGAAATTTAATTCCTTTGGATGTCGACGATGATGCAGAACAGTATTTTGCATCTTTTTCTCGACGAGGGTAACTCCTTTTTGAAATTTTATTCTTCTTTGGATGTTGACGATGACGCCGAACTGTGTTTTGCGTTTTTTTGTCGACGAGGGTAACTTCTTCTTGAAATTTAATTCCTTTGGATGTTGACGATGATGCAGAACAGTATTTTGCGTTTTTTCCTCAATGATGGTAACTCCTCTTTGGAGTTTAATTCTTCTTTGGACGTTGACGATGATGCAGACTACGAGTCACGATAATTATTGTTCAATGGCAGAGTAATTCTGATAATTAGATGCAAGTAATGAGAGAGCTCGTTAGATACGGCTGCTGACTCGTTTTACTGTTCGCTCTGTGTGCTGCTTCAAAGGAAATTACTTAATTACACTTTCTAATTGGAATTTCTGGTAGATAGGAAAGATTTTCCTACAAATTTGAAATCGATATTTATAGTCATGCTGTTTTTAGTTTTAGTTATTCTTTGCAATACGAACAGTTTATAAATTTGCGTTTTGAAGCTATTAAAAAAGAGCGATAGATAATACTTTCGATAGCAAACGCTATATCTATGTAAAAATACAGTCATGCAAGGTTGCAATAATAATCTTTACTTGCTTTATCCACAATCTTAGAAGAAATGTTTTCAAAGAAAAGTAAGAAAAGAAAGAAACACTTCCAACACTTCCTCCAAATGATAATCAAGCAATGAGAGTAGATTAAGCTTATCAGCTTGTCACTGGGCTCACCCAAGCCTCCATAGTTTCTCGAATCTCAAGACTCTCAACCCTTTGCACTCGGCACCTTTCGTTAGCAATAGAAACTATTGCTGATTGCTGCAACTGCTGGCATAAATAGCAATAGTTTCTATCGTCTACTAACGTCTGCTAGCAATAGAAAATTTCCATTTCTATAGAAAACTCAAGGGAAATGCGATGGAAGAAGCTTTCTTCCTCGATGTCCCCTCAGAGGAGAAATCCAATTGCAAACGATTAAATCAACAAAAATTTAAGAAAATTTCAAACAAATGTCGCGTATCCTTAGCAACTTTCAAAAACTACGATCAAACGTCAATAGCACACAGACCTTATCAATTCGTCAGCACCCAAGAGGCACCCAAACCTCGACATTTGCAAATCCAATTGCAAACGATTAAAATCAACAAAAATTTAAGAAAATTTCAAACAAATGTCGCGTATCCCTAGCAATTTTCAAAAACTACGATCAAACATCAATAGCACACAGACCATATCAATTCGTCAGCACCCAAGAGGCACCCAAACCTCGACATTTGCAAATCCAATTGCAAACGATTAAAATCAACAAAAATTTAAGAAAATTTCAAACAAATGTCGCGTATCCCTAGCAACTTTCAAAAACTACGATCAAACGTCAATAGCACACAGACCTTATCAATTCGTCAGCACCCAAGAGGCACCCAAACCTCGACATTTGCAAATCCAATTGCAAACGATTAAAATCAACAAAAATTTAAGAAAATTTCAAACAAATGTCGCGTATCCCTAGCAATTTTCAAAAACTACGATCAAACGTCAATAGCACACAGACCTTATCAATTCGTCAGCACCCAAGAGGCACCCAAACCTCGACATTTGCAAATCCAATTGCAAACGATTAAAATCAACAAAAATTTAAGAAAATTTCAAACAAATGTCGCGTATCCCTAGCAATTTTCAAAAACTACGATCAAACGTCAATAGCAGACAGACCTTATCAATTCGTCAGCACCCAAGAGGCACCCAAACCTCGACATTTGCAAATCCAATTGCAAACGATTAAAATCAACAAAAATTTAAGAAAATCTCAATCAAATGTCGCGTATCCCTAGCAATTTTCAAAAACTACGATCAAACGTCAATAGCACACAGACCTTATCAATTTGTCAGCACCCAAGAGGCACCCAAACCTCGACATTTGCAAATCCAATTGCAAACGATTAAAATCAACAAAAATTTAAGAAAATTTCAAACAAATGTCGCGTATCCCTAGCAATTTTCAAAAACTACGATCAAACGTCAATAGCAGACAGACCTTATCAATTCGTCAGCACCCAAGAGGCACCCAAACCTCGACATTTGCAAATCCAATTGCAAACGATTAAAATCAACAAAAATTTAAGAAAATTTCAATCAAATGTCGCGTATCCCTAGGAATTTTCAAAAACTACGATCAAACGTCAATAGCACACAGACCTTATCAATTCGTCAGCACCCAAGGGGCACCCAAACCTCGACATTTCCTCGAATCAGTACGAAGCCGCGTCATAAAGGCGCGTTATTCCTGGCGCAAGCCTGTCAGTCTGTAAATCACGTCTCTGAAAGTCGGGTTTATTAGCGACGAGGCTACGAGCGACAGTGTTTACCTGGCAATAGAACACGACGGAAAGAAGGGACCGAGGGGAGGCGCGGGAGATCCTCGAGATCCTCCACCAAAACGCGAGGCGCCCTTCAATAACTGTCGCCTTTGTGTGCACGCCGAAATTATGTCCCAATAAAGATTTTACGGTCCTGGATAATACGTCGTGGCCGCCTGCGCCGCGTTAATTGCGACCGATACGAGGCAACATGGCGGCGGCCGTCGTTAGATGAAGACGCCTGTCCCTGCAATTTCGATTGTTCGATCGCTTAATCAAGTCCTCGCGCGTTGCATCCATTGCGGTCAGAGAGGCCTACGTCTGTTGTAGTGATCGCACAGGAGGTTGACAGTATTTTTTTTTTAAAGAATTATATGCTAAAGCAGAATTGTAGGGAGAAGTGATTTCTTAGGAGATTGGAAAGAATTTTACTCCAAGTAGTTTTGGCATTAGGACACTTACGCAAAAATGAATTATTTTAACCCTTTGCTCTTGGCTCCTTCTCGCGTTAGCGATAGAAACTATTCCTAAATTAGGAATATTTCAGTGATAGAAAATTCCATTTGAATAGAAAACTTTAGGGAAACATGCATTTCTCAAAAAGCTGCGGTGGAATAAGTTTAATTAAGTAATCACTAACCAATACTGATGTCCCCTCGTAGGGAACATCCGAGCGCAAAGGGTTAAGTAGGTCGTGTTAATTGAAGAATGACGGACAATTTTCTGTCTGAACTGGAACTAGTCCATTGTACCAGGATTACTTATTTGCCCAAAAAGGGTCGTTATTTCAGCGATATCCTGTGTACCAGCAAATATTTTTCTGTCAACATTAGCGCTGAAGAGAGTAGCCTACCCTTGATACACCCGCTGCACCTTAAGCAGCTTCCTTCCGGAAGACCAACACGGACGTTCGATTAAACATGTGATCTCCGTTAACTACAGTTCCGTCGATACACGAATCTGACCGTAGCCAGCGCGGTTCCAACGAGATATAAAAACGGAGGGTGGTAAGGGAGGCGAAGTTATGGAAGCGCAGGGGGTTATTAATTCCACGTATATCGCCACGCGGCGAAATTACTTTTTGACGAATATCATTTCGAGCTTAATTAATCGTGACGAGCGCGCGCAGGCGCGCGCCAGCCCACGAAGACGCTCCAATTAACTTCAAATTCCCGGCTCGCCTCGTAATTTCTCCGCTGCGTGGCTCGACGCAACCCCTTCCCACCCCTTCGTGCTCTCTTCACCGACCCCCCACCGCACCCCTTGCCGCTGTACGAACGTGGAAAACAGTGGCTCTTGGAAAACCCTGGAAAATTCCGCGATACCTCGTTCGAGGAGAAAAACCACCCCTGAAAGCGCGAGAGAGGGTGGGTGCAACGAAGGAGAAAGAGGGAGCGACGAAAGATCCGGTCTTTGAACTTCGTCTAGCAGAAGGCGGATGATTGTACGCTGTCTTTGAAGCCGGTTCAACTCACTCTCTCTCTCTCTCTCCCTCTCTCTACCTTGGAAAGGGTGAGTTCAAGAGAAAGATAGAGAGGAGAGGACGAGGAGAGGATGAGGCTCGGAGAAGGGGCGGAAAGGGCCGCGAGTGAACGAACAGTAAAGCCACCCTTTGAGACGAACCGGTTAGGAGATGAATTCGAACGCTGGCTGCGAGGGGGTTACCGAGGGACGCTCGGGGGGTGGCTACAAACACGGAGATGGTAAAAGTTTATTAATTAGCTGGAATTAAGCGTGGCCAGGGCCGTGTTCCAGCAAGAGTTCGCTGGAGAAGCTGGTTGCCGAGGGAAGAAAGCGGAAGCGACGGGCGGAGACGCGCAACTTTTATCCTGGCCATCCCCCCGCCCTCTCCTCTCGCCCTCGTGGCGATTCGTAGACTCCGCGCCCCTCGACCGGCTAATTGACTATTTAGTTGCAATTTTTTCTGTAATTTTTAATCGAATATCTCGATGGCAACGAATAACGATGATTGTGCAAGATTGCGTGTACGAGTTTATGCAAATAGTTTATAAAAATTAGCTGATAAGTCTTAGCTTGTAAGTTTTAGTTGTTTAAGATGTATTGTACATAGCTTTACAAAGCTATAGACTAAAAATTAGCTTCTAAGAACACTTCTGTTGTATGCAAATCGTTAAAAAGTTACAATAAATTGTTCAATTGTTGTTAATTAATTGTTTAATCATTTAAAGACCTGGCCAGCACTCCTAAAATGACCAATTTCAATCCTTAAACGAGAAGAATCTCGTAAAAAATAGCCCTGAACCCGATTAAATTAGTTTTAAGGTTGAATATTGGCGTCTCGATTCCAAGAATTTCGACGATTCCTGGAAATGACGTCATTTTCCAAGAAGTGGCACTTGGGATACCTCCTCACCTATCATGTTCTCCTAATACAAAGTCTGAAAAATCGAGGTTCACGCTTGAATAAGTCCAGAAACCTGGGATTTCCTGGAAAATGACGTCACTTCTCAGAATCGCCAGAATTCCTGGAATTTCGAGGGTTCCTGGAAATGACGTCATTTTCCAAGAAGTGGCACTTGGGATACCTCCTCGCATATCATGTTCTCCTAATACAAAGTCGAAAAATCGGGTCTCGATCGAAAAATTGGACTTTGTATCAGGAGAACATGATATGCGAGGAGGTATTCCAAGTGCCACTTCTTGGAAAATGACGTCACTTCCAGGAATCCTCGAAATTCCAAGAAATTCGCCAATTCTTGGAAATGACGTCATTTTCCAGGAAATCTCAGTTTCTGGGGCTCACTCAAGCGTGACGCCCTGATTTTAGGACTTTGTATTAGGAGAACATGATATGCGAGGAGGTATCCCAAGTGCCACTTCTTGGAAATGACGTCATCGAGAATTCCTGGAATTTCGGCGATTCTTGGAAATGACGTCATTTTCCAGGAAATCCCAGTTTTCGGTGCTCACTCAAGCGTGACGCCCTGATTTTAGGACTTTGTATTAGGAGAACATGATATGCGAGGAGGTATCCCAAGTGCCACTTCTTGGAAAATGACGTCATTTCTAAGAACCCCCGAAATTCCAGGAATTCTGGCGATTCTGAGAAGTGACGTCATTTTCCAGGAAATCCCCATTCTTCGACTGTATATCAGAACTTACAACTAATTTAATTGGGTTCAGGGCTATTTTTTACGAGTTTCTTCTCGTTCAAGGATTGGAATGGGTCATTTTAGGAGTGCTGGACATGTCTTTGAGTGATTAAACAATAAATTAACAACAATTGAACAATTTATTGTAACTTTTTAACGATTTGCATACAACAGAAGTGTTTTTAGAAGCTAATTTTTAGTCTATAGCTTTGTAAAGCTATGTACAATACATCTTATACAACCAAAACTTACAAACTAAGACTTATTAGCTAATTTTTATAAATTATTTGTAAAAACCCATATACAATACATCTTATACAACTAAAATTTATGTCAATTTGTAAAGGGTAAACTGTTTTCCACAATTCTTCTTTATTCTTGACGGAGAAGTAATGCAGTGGCCACTGTGTGCTGGATTCTTCCAACATATCAGCGTGTGAAGAAATAGCATCCTAGAAGTAGTCAGCGAAGGAGACCTATCCTCTCCAGTAGGCCTCCAACTGTTCATACCTAAAGACCTGAAAGAAAAACGCGTACAGACTTCGCCTTGCCATTTCCTTCTACACGTTCCACTACTTTTTACATATCTTTAAATTTTGCAATTGATTTTATATCGATCGTTGCACTACTTCCATATGAAACACCCTAACGACTCCTCAATACCCCAAACATTGAAGATCAATTCCACCCCTCAAATGTCGACCATTGCCAATAAAAAAATACCTGTCTAACATCTTCAACTACTCTAAAACCGTACCAAGTATCACTAAAATCAGCGAGCAACGCGAGGGTAGGGCTCACTCGTAAATGCCACGGTACTCACCCTCTCGTTCGACCCCTGAATCGACGCCCAGACCCCCGCACCCGCAAGTGCAGCGTAATTTGTCCGGCGAAATAGGCGAGTCAAGAGAATCGCTTGGTCGCACGGCGGCTACGCTTATTCATATTTAATTCGCTCGACTCGTCAGTCGTACGTCAAGGGGGTAGTCGCGAGCGTGAATCGTTTTGGGGCTGTGGCTCGGCCAGCGGGCAAACGTGGCCCATTATGCCGCGTTTCCGGCCGACTTGCTCTCATTGTCCGCTCATCATCGTCGATAATTCTCGTAAACCACGCGCCAGGCCCCCGTAACGCCCAACAACGGCGACATTTTAATGAGCTCGACGCGCCAAACCGTGCTACCGCACAGAGTGGCCGTCTTTATGACGGTAATTTCGTTACGGGTGCCGTGCAACGCTTAATAACTTCGTAACGTTAACGAAAGAAGTGCCGTCGCGGGCTGATTTATCGTGCTCGAATTTATTCGGGGGCGGCTGAGTGGCAAGGGTTAAGCGATTGCGTTGGATATTAATTACACAGGCAGTCCGATGTGTCGGGGGTTGTAAAGGTGTTTGAATTGATAGTTTCGAGTGGATGTTGGCAGAAGTGGAAAATCCAAATGTTGGCCGAATATTAGGGTTCTTCAGGTTCGCTCATTCCGGGAAATCTCTACAGATGGCGCCAGCAGAGTCTCTTCATAGGCGTCGAATGATAGCATGATCAATACAGGATGTAAAATTTGGGAAACGTTAGTTCTCTCGGGCAATGCACTCGCTTCACTTTAAAATCTGCCTCTACCTGTTACATGGTACCGCCATACTGCAATTTCTTATATCTGTTTCGCAGACATTCGCATATAATTCCAATTAAAAATCCATTCACCCGATTCTACTTAAAAAAATAAACAGACGCACGTTCCATCCTCAGTGGTCTACCATTCTCGACAAACAAATCCAACTTCCCTCTCGAAAATCGATCTCGCATCACCCAGTACGTAAAAACAATCAATCCAACCCTGACCCCTCTCACAAGAACTCGGAACCAGAACGCACCCTCCGATTTCCATCTCATCGCGACACCGAACGCTGAATTCTCAGCGTTCCGTGCCAGCTAAGGTTGGCTTAAGTTCATAAAACGCGCACACGCGCTCGCTTACCCGTCGCGTTACTCTGTTTCCCTTTTCTCTTTTCTCTTTTTCTGATCCTCCTCTTTCTTTTTCGGAGCGGCTCGTTGCCGCGAGGGTGAATAACGCGGGGCTGTAGTCCTCTCCGCCTCCTCCTCCTCCTCGTCGACGTCGTCGTCGTCGTCGTCTTTTCCAAACAAGAATTTACACTCTCTTCGTTACCATGGCCAGGCGTCTCTGCAAACTACAGCGAACGTTACGGGCAAAGTAACGTGGAGTAACGCAACGTATATACAGTGAGGGTGCGCGGATGGCGGGCGGGAGGGTGTATACACCCTGCCAGAGCCCCGGAGAGTCTCGACCAACCCCGGAAGAGGCCAGAGCCCCGTCACGATAAACGAAGACGGCGAGCGAAACGGAGCAAGGGTGCAGAAGAGAGAGTTGGAGTGAAGGAGAAGGATGGAGTGAGTGAGAGACAGAGAGAAAGAGAGAGAGAGAGAGGGGGAGATTTGCAGGCCCGTGGGTTTGTTTGACTTTACTTGCAGCTATGTAATTGAATATTATACCAGGCCGCCTCGTTGGAAGGGTTGAAAACTCTTACGAAAAGGGAAGGGCTCGGTGGATCCGAATGGTGGACGAGAGATAGCCCGGAGAAGGCTTGTGGTAGGGGATGCTTGATGGAGTGGTCCATAAGAGGAACCAGAAAATTAACTGAAAATCTCACGAAATCGCAAAGGACCTTTCGTGCGCCCGCGGGGTGTGTTTACCCTTTATTATACTCGCGCGCATCATCCACCCTCACCAACGGGCAGAACGCCCCTTATCGTTACCCGCCACCACCCGCGAGTCGTGGTCCGGAACGGGGTAGCTTCTTTCGAGTCCCCAGAGCACGGTTTGCCCCGTTTCGCTCGAAAATCTTAGCGACTGTTTCGGATTTTCCGATTGGACGATGCCAGTCTTTGTTGGTGTCTGCGTGTTTCCTCCGCGATGGCGAGGATAATTGGCTGCTTGCAGTCATATCGTCGTCGACACATCGGATCGTGTCGCGATGAATTTTGATAGAATTTTGATAATACTTTTCACATAGAATATTCATGTGCGTCTTCTTTATTGTTTTTTTTTAGACAAGCTGCCAAGTCGTAATGGAGGAGACATAGTTTCAGAAGAAATTAAACCAGGCATGGTAGAAACTATCGTAGTTCTCGAGATAAACCACTCAGAATCGAGTAACAGAAGCAATAGTCAAAGTTTTTAATCCTTCAGGGAAAGACAGACTGTCTAAACTATTACAGCATTAGAAAAATATCCCAAAAGTACTCCAGCAAATTGCAGTTCCCTTTCCTAGGCTTCAGAAGAAATCAGACTTGCCAAAAAGATACAGAGATCTTGTCGAAACTACCACAGTCTTGCAGAAAATAGGTCAAATGTACCATAAATAAAACTCTTCTGGCCTTCTCAACGAGAACAAATTAGACTCGCAAGGAAGAGACGAAGGAACCCAAAGAAGTTGTCATACCTTCCAAAAAAAATGTACAAAAGTATGACTCCAACATACCCAAACTCAAAGCCTCCTGTCGTTCAGAGGAAGTCAGACTGGCGACAAAGATGGAGGTGGTCCAAGTAATCCAAAAGCATGGTCTCAATGCACCTGCCATAAAAAACAGTAGGGAAGCAAGAGTCACAGTCTTCTATCGTCCAACAGGGATCAGATTCATGAGTGAGAAAGAGAAAAAGAGAGAGAAGAGACGAAGAAACCTAAAGAAGTTATCATAGCTTCCCAAGAAAGTCCAAAAGTATGTCTCCAACGTACCCAAAGTCAAAGCCTCCTGTCGCTCAGAGGAAATCAGACTCGCGACAAAGATGGAGGTGGTCCAAGTAATCCAAAAGCATGGTCTCAATGTACCTGCCACAAGAAATAATAGGGAAGTAAGAATCACAGTCTTCTATCGTCCAACAGAGATCAGATTCGTGTCTGAGAGAGGGAAAAAGAGAGTGAAAGAGAGAAAGAAAGAGAAGAGACAAAGAAATCTAAAGAAATTATCATAGCTTCCCAAGAAAGTCCAAAAGTATGACTTCAACGTACCCAAACTCAAAGCCTCCTGTCGCTCAGAGGAAATCAGACTCGCGACAAAGATGGAGGTGGTCCAAGTAATCCAAAAGCATGGTCTCAATGCACCTGACATAAAAAACAGTAGGGAAGCAAGAGTCACAGTCTTCTGTCGTCCAACAGGGATCAGATTCGTGAATGAAAGAGAGAAAAAGAGAGAAGAGACAAAGAAATCTAAAGAAATTATCATAGCTTCTCAAGAAAGTCCAAAAGTATGACTCCAACGTACCCAAACACAAAGCCTCCTGTCGCTCAGAGGAAGTCAGACTCGCGACAAAGATGGAGGTGGTCCAAGTAATCCAAAAGCATGGTCTCAATGTACCTGCCACAAGAAACAGTAGGAAAGCAAGAATCACAGTCTTCTATCGCCCAGCAGAGATCAGATTCGCGTGCGAAAGAGAGAAGAAGAGAGAGAGAGAGAGTGAGAGAGAGAGAGAGCGGTGGGAAGAGCGAAGGGGAGAAGAGAACATGCCGCAGGATGGTTGGTATACAGTAGCGCGTATAGTCCGCTGGTCGATGGTGCGGCCCGTAACGCCCAGCTACTGCGCAACCAATGCGCGAGTCCACCATGTTTAATGCTGCGAATTCGCTCACCCTCCGAGGTGGCTCGCCCTCGTCCCTTCTAGCCTCTCGCCCGTCATGCTGGTACCGACCCTAACCTCCGTCTGCTCGTCCTCCTATCCCCTCCTGCCCTTTCCTGCCCTTCCCTCCCCGCGCTACGGGCTTCCTTCCTCAGGCCTTTGCCATCGCTGTGCTCTTCCCTTCGCCTCGCGTGGCTCCTCTTCGCGGTGATCCCCGCGCGAGCCGCACAATGGACAACAAATTTCCATGTACCAGTACGTTCGCCCCATTCCCTTCCCTCATGGCGACGCTTCCCTCTTGAAGAGTATCTTTCCATCGTGGTCAGGTTCGACTGTCTCGAAGAAGCTACTTAACGTTTGATTTTCGCAGCTAATTGGATGGCATGGTGGCTCGCGTGATGAAGAGTTTTCGTGGTGCTTGGAATATCACCAGTCCTTGGTGGATTCTTAATTTTTAGTGGATCGAGGAGTGTATTAGCTTGTACAATATTCGAGTCTGAGAATTATGAAGTATTGTAAGTGGAAATAAAAAATATGTGCAAAGGAATATTAATAAAGTAGACCACTAAAATGTGTTCAACCAAAGCATCACCCAGCTGCTCGAATTGTACCCTCTGTATTAAAATTCTACCCTTTCTCCTCTGTCATATTTACAACAAAATGAAACTCTCACCCTCTGTCATATTTACAAAAAAGAACTGCTATTAATTCCTGCATCCAGATACGGGCGCGAAGGGGTTAACACAAGATGTCGTTCAACAGACACTAAAACGCGACAAGAATAATACCTGCGATCTTGTACAAATAAAAAATGGTCACCCAACCGTAACGCATACATAAACCAGTACTGTAAAAAGTATCCCGCTAGAACAGGGGATGGCAAACCATGGCTCTTTACCTCTTAAGTGCGGTTCCGTCACGAATGACGACTGTTATGATATAATCTCATGAACACCTTGCTTGTTATTTAATTTATATCAATAAATATTATTATTAAGTATGAAGCTTGTGTTGTGTTAGTGGGCTGAACGCCTGCTTTAATAGTTGAGCTGTAAAGAGAACGTGAGAGAGGGTAGGAAGGAAAAAGAGAGGGAAGAACGTTTCGTCCTGGGCCTGATAGTGGACTCATCAGTAAGGCTACCTAGCAGACCATGTGTTAGATGCTGGGATGGTAGAGATAGGTCAGAATTTCTATTATAGTTCAAGTATAATACAAGGTTCTAGTCAGTTTCACCCATACTTCACCCCAAGTTTATTAACCCTTTGCCCTCTGCTTCTTCCCGGAAGAACAATAAAAACCATTGCTAAAATAGCAATACTTCAGCAATATCTTAGCAATAATTTCTGTTGCCAACGTCTCCCAGCAATAAAAAATTTCCATTTCCCTAAAAAACTCGAGGGAAACATGCATTTCTCAAAAGCTGCGGTGAAATAAGTTTCTCCTCCGCAATGACTAATCAACGCTGACGTCCCATCATTTGCGCATTCGAGTGCAAAGTGTTCACTTAAAAAACTTACTCGTATAGCTCAGTTCAAAAAACGTGGCCCTAAAAATAAATCCCAATCGTTGCACCCCCGACATTCGACTCTGTCGATTAACAAGCTCGTCGATCACCGCGCTAGAAGAAGATCCTCCCCAACGCAGACCCCGGAAAGTCGAGAAAGATCCGCGCGGGCCGCGGTATGATCCGGCGTTCTAACGCTGCATAATGATTACCGATGTATTTAGGTATGGCTAGGTCGAGCTATTGCAGAGGGTACTAATCAACGCTGACGTCCCATCATTTGCGCATTCGAGTGCAAAGTGTTCACTTAAAAAACTTTCTCGTATAGTTCAGTTCAAAAAACGTGGCCCTAAAAATAAATCCCAAACGTTGCACCCCCGACATTCGACTCTGTCGATTAACAAGCTCGTCGATCACCGCGCTAGAAGAAGATCCTCCCCAACGCAGACCCCGGAAAGTCGCGAAAGATCCGCGCGGGCCGCGGTATGATCCGGCGTTCTAACGCTGCATAATGATTACCGATGTATTTAGGTATGGCTAGGTCGGGCTATTGACAGAGGGTACGTTGATGGTGCGGCGTTTGTCGGTTCGCGAGGAGGGTTGGCAAGGAGGAGAGGGGTTACGCGGAGAGATAGAGACCGTGGACGCGTGGGCGACGAGGGGGTTGGCAGAGGGCTGGGGGGTGGCCGACGAGGGGGTTGGCGGCGTCGGATCGAGGACGAGGGTGGGCTAGTACGGAGAAGCACTAGTAACGAGTATTTGCAGGCCGGCTCGATGCATAGTTAATGATTTGTCAACCGAACCCCCGGTACTGGACCACGCCGAACCTGACTAGGCCATACATTATAACCGGCCAGATATACCGGGTGGGACGCGGATACGCGTGACCCCGTCGTGCACGCGCCACTTCCGCTTACCACCCCTCTGATCAAAGTGTCGCGTTTGCTTTACGCTGTTTGGCCGGCCTCTGCTCGTTTCCTATGAATCGGTGGCTGGATTTCGAGCAAGAGGGAAAAAAAAAAATCGCTCGATCCGCCCCCTCCTCTGCTTGGTTCAGAGACAGATCCGCGTTACACGACGCCGTGGGGGTGGGAACTATGATAATAGGCTTGAAATGGGGATTTGGTGTTGATACTTCGACGATTCACTGATTTGGATTGAAATGGAGAAATGGAGACTCTCTAGGGTGGTGTCTAAGATTTATTTGGATGGATTAAGTTGGAATGAAAAGTATTTGTTGAAGCTACGACAAGTAAGTTAAAATGTTCTAATAAAATTCTAATAAATATTCTCGATACTAAGTTAGTTGGGATCGCGTAGAATGGAATAAATAATTGACTGATTCAAGACAATTGGAATAAGAAATATTGTTTCAAGTCACCTCAAGATCCTATCGAGTGGAACAATATTATATAACTATGATAATAGGCTTGAAATGGGGATTTGACGATTCACTGATTTGAATTGAAATGGAGGTCTTCTAGACTCTCTAGGGTGGTGTCTAAGATTTATTTGAATGGATTAAATAGGAATGAAAAGTATTTGTTGAAGTTGCGAGAAGTAAGTTCAAAAAGTACTATAAAATGTTCTAATAAAATTCTAATAAATATTCTCGACACTCAGTTGCAATATTGCATTATAAATGATTCAAGACAATTGGAATAAGAAATATTGTTTCAAGTTACCTCAAGATCCTATCGAATGGAACAATATTATATAACTACGATAATAGGCTTGAAATGGGGATTTGACGTTGATACTTCGACGATTCACTGATTTGGATTGAAATGGAGAAATGGAGACTCTCTAGGGTGGTGTCTAAGATTTATTTGGATGGATTAAGTTGGAATGAAAAGTATTTGTTGAAGTTACGACAAGTAAGTTAAAATGTTCTAATAAAATTCTAATAAATATTCTCGACACTGAGTTAGTTGAGATCTTGTCGAATGCAATAAATAATTGACTGATTCAAGACAATTGGAATAAGAAATATTGTTTCAAGTTACCTCAAGATCCTATCGAATGGAACAATATTATACAACTATGATAATAGGCTTGAAATGGGGATTTGACGATTCACTGATTTAGATTGAAATGGAGGTCTTCTAGACTCTCTAGGGTGGTGTCTAAGATTTATTTGAATGGATTAAATAGGAATGAAAAGTATTTGTTGAAGTTGCGAGAAGTAAGTTCAAAAAGTACTATAAAATGTTCTAATAAAATTCTAATAAATATTCTCGACACTCAGTTGCAATATTGCATTATAAATGATTCAAGACAATTGGAATAAGAAATATTGTTTCAAGTTACCTCAAGATCCTATCGAATGGAACAATATTATACAACTACGATAATAGGCTTGAAATGGGGATTTAACGTTGATACTTCGACGATTCACTGATTTGGATTGAAATGGAGAAATGGAGACTCTCTAGGGTGGTGTCTAAGATTTATTTGAATGGATTAAATAGGAATGAAAAGTATTTGTTGAAGTTATGAGAAGTAAGTTAAAAAAGTACTATAAAATTCTAATAAATATTCTCGACACTCAGTTGCAATATTGCATTATAAATGATTCAAGACAATTGGAATAAGAAATATTGTTTCAAGTTACCTCAAGATCCTATCGAGTGGAACAATATTATATAACTATGATAATAGGCTTGAAATGGGGATTTGACGATTCACTGATTTGGATTGAAATGGAGGTCTTCTAGATTCTCTAGGGTAGTGTCTAAGATTTATTTGGATGGATTAAGTTGGAATGAAAAGTATTTGTTGAAGTTACTAGAAGTAAGTTAAAAAAGTGCTATAAAATTCTAATAAATATTCTCGACACTGAGTTAGTTGCGATCTCGTCAGTTGTTTGGTTCAAGATAATTAAAATAAAAAATATTTTTCCAAGTTACCTCAAGATCCTATCGAATGCAACAAACAGCAGGTTAGCTCAAGAAATTTCGATTTAAATTCGAACAGATGTTTCAGCCTGGCAGATACTTTCGGAAAATGTCACGTCAAGTTCGAAAACGGAGTCGAACAATTTACTGAGCTAAATATTCGTAACAAAAATGAATCTTTCTACAGTTCCGTGCAATCTATTAATTGCCAGAAAAGCTTGCAATTAAATTGAAAACGAGGAGATTGGAAATTATGAAGTTATTAATAATAAGCCCAGGCGGAACAAAAATAATTCCCGCGCGCAGCGGGTTGGAAATCTGAACAAAGTTACCAATGAAAGCATTAAAACTCATTTAACATTTCGTTCAATTTATATCGGGAACGTACGCGGCGATCCGGCGCCCGCGCGCACCATCGCTCGTATAATTTTTATTTAAATAAATTTCATCGCGCGCTGCGTTTTAAAATTTTTAATATGCTAAAGTGTAATATAAACAACCGGTTTAATTATTTCAGTAATATGCAATTTAATTTACGGATTGTACTGCTTACGTGTCTTGAAATATTTGCTCTCGCGGTACTGCCTCCATTTCGAATTCACATTAATCTGTAATTTTCACCGAAGTTCAATACGATTCCTTCCTTCCCGCCGTTCAAACGCCGGTTATTATCGTCCCTTGGGAAATGAACATTTTTAAACGGCTATGAAATCGCTAAAAATTCTTATTTTAGGAGAGACCAGCCAAATTTTGTAAAACACAGAAATTCACGAATATTTCAGGTAACATTATTTTTAATCCTTAAAAAATAACCGCGTTTGCGTTTCCATCTGCATCGAATCCCAAAGATTGATCCACTGAAAATCGACCAGTAAAAATTAACTCTGTATGTTTTACTAAAAGCACCTTTCAAAGTTGTATTTGAGTACCTGTACAAAGAAACGATTACGTTGCTTCAGATCGCCTGTATTTATAATATTAAACAGCTATTTAATTAATTATTATTTAAAAAAAAAATGTTTCTCTAAAATCGTCTTTGGAAAAGGAATCGACATTTCGAAAAATCGCTCAAAAAACACGGTTCCTAGGTTCCAGGTTTGTGTACAAGTGGATTAGCGACCGATTGGTTATCCTTTATGGCAACACATGATAATTTTCCGCGTGCGACCACACCACGAGTATACATAAGGGCAAACTAAACAGTCCTAACAATCGGTTAATGGTCGGCCACATTATTGAAAAGGACTTGCGGTTTCTTCCAAGGACAACCAGCCACCCCGCCGTGAATTAGGAAGGGATTGTGGTTTATGACCACGCTTGGTTCACACGGAACGCCATAAAAAGCTTTTACGGTGCATCCTTCTATACATTATTCACGATGAACGGTTTTCATGCTTCTCAAATAGAACATTAGGCGTATTTGAAATACGGGAAACGTACAATAGAAGATTTTCTATTTGCCTTTTGTTATGTTTAATCTCTTGACAAACATCGCGACAACGATACCTTTCTCGCAGTATTTCCAATCTCAAATAAATTTACCCCTTTCCACTTGGTTCGAATGCTAATTGTATTTTAAGAAATACTTTTTTTTGATTATAATTACGATATTAAATAAATATTGTATCGCGATTTATTTCTCAACACTCGTAGTTTCTTTATTAAATTATTAAAAGTTACTGTATGAGGGGTTGGAAAGTGCAACGAACAGTAAATACTAATCTTCCAGAGTCCAATTTGAAAAATATGGAAAGAAAAAAGGATAATGGTACTTTACGAAGGGTTGCAAACTGTGACAAATAGTAAATGCTAATATTTCAAAGTTCAATTTGAAAAATATGAAAAAAGAAAAGATAATGTTAACCCTTCCAATGTTAATCCCAATTCAAACCCTGTACAAAGGGTTGGAAAGTGCAACGAACAATAAATACTAATCTTCCAGAGTCCAATTTGAAAAATATGAGAAGAAAAAAGGATAATGGTACTTTATGAAGGGTTGCAAACTGTGACAAATAGTAAATGCTAATCTTTCAGAGTTCAATTTCAAAATTATGAAAAAGAAAAGATAATGTTATTGTACAAAGGGTTGTAAAGTGCAACGAATAGTAAATCTTTCGAACTAGTCTTTCAGAATCCAATTTGAAAAATATGAAAAGAAAAAAAGATAATGTTACTAAGTACGAAGGGTTGCAAACTTCGATAAATAGTAAATACTAATCTTTCAGAGTTCAATTTCAAAATTATGAAAAAGAAAAGATAATGTTATTGTACAAAGGGTTGTAAAGTGCAACGAATAGTAAATCTTTCGAACTAATCTTTCAGAATCCAATTTGAAAAATATGAAAAGAAAAGAAGATAATGTTACTAAGTACAAAGGGTTGCAAACTTCGATAAATAGTAAATGCTAATCTTTCAAAGTTCAATTTGAAAAATATGAAAAAGAAAAGATAATGTTACTGTGCAGAGGGTTGTAAAGTGCAACGAACAGTAAATCTTTCGAACTAATCTTTCAGAATCCAATTTGAAAAATATGAAAAGAAAAGAAGATAATGGTACTAAGTACGAAGGGTTGCAAACTACGATAACTAGTAAATGCTAATCTTTCAGAGTCCAATTTGAAAAAATATGGAAAGAAAAAAGGATAATGTTACTGTACGAAGGGTTGCGAACTACGACAATTAGTAAATACTAATCTTTCAGAGTTCAATTTGAAAAATATGAAAAGAAAAAAAGATAATATTACTAAATACGAAGGGTTGCAAACTTCGACAAATAATAAATACTAATCTTTCAGAGTCCAATTTGAAAAATCTTAAAAAAGTAATACAACATTTTTGCACGTGATATAAAAAAAGAATTCCATCGCACCCCGTGCAAATAATTATAAAATCACTCTACCATAACCATAATAAAAAAAAAGTACACTGAGGCACTCGACCTTTGTTGCGCGACAAAAAAAGCCTCAGAATACCTCGAGACCCATCGAAGCAATTGGGTGTTAATTAAAAATTACGATCTCGCACCCAATTAGACAGCCGCGTGGACTTTCGCGCGTGCAGCGATTTTTTTCGACAAATACAGAGGGAAAAAAAGTGTCAGAGATTACGATATGGTCCGCGGTGCCGCGCGTTACATCTTTCATGAGGCTCCGTGGCTATTTACATACTCGTTAACTGCGACGAAAGTCAGTTTGCCGTTCGACGTTACAATGCAAATCCGTGGCGCAATCGGTCGTTTACACGGGACGAAATAATCCCGTAACGTTAATAAAACCGCGCACACAATTACGCGTGTTTCGTTGCTGTCAACGCGTGCGCGTTTGCTGCCAAGAATGCAAACGATAATCTCTGAGCGACGATTCCGTTAAGGTGCATCAACACCTCGAACGTTGGTATACGTCATTAATTAAATGGAAGAGTCGATGGAGTGGCGCGCAGTGGTTAGAGGCTGTAGACAATCTCCAAATATTTGCGAGGCCAAATATCTTACCTAAACATCGGAGTGACACGGTAGTTTCTAACCATCACTCTCATCTCCGCGTATAACTGCTTTCTGAAACGTCAGACTGAACGAGGAGAACAGTGGCGCGGCGTTTCGCCCTCCTCGACTGCGAAATTGTTAACATTTTTACCGATCCGCGGCGACGTCGTTCGATTTTCAACGGGGCGGCGGAAATTTCCGGGAGAACCGTAGACTCTTTTTGGCCGCCGCGAAATGGACGCGAAATTGGTAATTGCTGCAGAATTTAAGCCTCGAATGAATTTTTCAGCGTTTCAATAGCGTTCGATCGGTGGACTTTTGTTATGTAATTAATAAGTCACGAGCGTCGCTTAAAGGTGCGTTCTATGGCTCCATTTTTAATGTCATTTGTCGTATATTGATAGCGTCGATTCGTTGAAAATTGTACGCACAGAAATAATATATCACTTGGTAAATTTTTTTGAAACATTTAGTTCCTTCTAAAATTCTCTCAGGAAACAACCCCTTGAAAAATATATCATTGGGGTGGTGAGAAAGTAGTTTTGGTGTTCGCAGATGGATTGCTTGGTGATCGTTTTGACAGTGTTATGGTTTTTCCTTTTAACATTTGATATCAGTCAGAAGATCATCGAACAAAATGGTAAATATATAATTAATTAAAGTTATTCTTCCACTTTCTTGTTAACCCAATATTTTCCCAAATTTCTGTGAAGAAGCCCTCTCCTTTACCCCACAAATTCATAAAAAATACTCAACTCTCCAGAGACCAATTCTTTTCTTCCTTTTCTTCCGCTTCTAAGAAGTCTATTCTTTTCAAACATTCAAATTATCCTAAAAATCAACCTACTCTTCCCACGAGCTCCTAAATCCAATCGATGCCCAAAAAATTGCTCAAAAGTCCCAAAGGAGATCAGCGAAAGATTCTCTGCGAAACCACCCTGAACGAAAACAAAGAAATGGACACTGCGGAGGTTTCGCGTGCAAAAACGTTGCGACAGTGGAAACACGTTGTCACTGCGAACAGAATTTATCGTAATCGATTCTACGGGCTCTCGTGTCGAACCAGGAACCCCGTCGCGGCGGTGGTGTGTTCCAGGGTGTCGCATGATTGTCCGGGTCGCAGCATGGGTCGGGCACGCCCCACCTGGCGCTTCGTTCCCCATTCAGGAGCGTGGCAAAGCCGAGCACCATAACCTCGGCTGTAATTTGTCACGATTACCAGCAGATTACTGGTGTCGTTGACAGCCCTTTGGGCTACCGTTTCGCAGCGGCTGCTCCTCCCCCGGGAGATCCCTCGGATCTTTGGGCTTTGATTAAGGGGCCAACGATTCGAGGCCTCCTCCGCCGGAAGTAGCGGTTCTAGGACACGGATTCAGCCGCCATTCGCTTCTTCGAGAAGGCGTCGCACTGCTTTGTTCGTTTCTTTTCTTGTTAAAGAAACTCACTCTCTTTCAGATGTTGATTCTGCGATCGAGGAGGGCAGGAACAGGGTTGTCCTCAAACATCGCGACTATATTCTTAAGCTTGCCCTTCCTTGCGTATCGAGGCGTTTATGGGGTTTGTAATTAGACGTCGCGGTCTTTGTTCGTTTCTTTTATCGTTAAAGAAACCTACTATTTTTCAATTGTTGATTCTGCGATCGAGGAGGGCAGGAACAGGGTTGTCCTCAAACATCGCGACTATATTCTTAAGCTTGCCCTTCCTTGCGTATCGAAGCGTTTATGGGGTTTGTAATTAGGCGTCGCAGTCTTTGTTCGTTTCTTTTATCGTTAAAGAAACCTACTATTTTTCAATTGTTGATTCTGCAATCGAGGAGGGCAGGAACAGGGTTGTCCTCAAACATCGCGACTATATTCTTAAGCTTGCCCTTCCTTGCGTATCGAAGCGTTTATGGGGTTTGTAATTAGGCGTCGCAGTCTTTGTTCGTTTCTTTTATCGTTAAAGAAACCTACTATTTTTCAATTGTTGATTCTGTATCAAGAGAGGGAGCAATGGGGTTGTCTTCAAATATTGTGACTGTATTCTGTATTCTTGCACTTTCTTGCGCGTTGAAGCGTTGTGGTGCGTAACTGGTGTCTGTAATTATTCATTGATAATATTCATTTTCCTTTCTATTTCGATATCTTTCTTTCGTTTTTGATTAAGGGGCCAGCGATTTGAAGCCTCCGCCGGAAGTAGCGATTCTTGGACTCAGATTTGGTCAGCAATCAATTCTTTTGTTCTTAATGTTTCTTTGTTTTCTTTTTCATATGTTGATTTTGCTATCAGGGAGGAAAATAACAGGGTTGTCCTCAAACATCGCGACTATATTCTTAAGCTTGCCCTTCCTTGCGTATCGAAGTGTTTATGGGGTTTGTAATTAGGCGTCGCAGTCTTTGTTCGTTTCTTTTATCGTTAAAGAAACCTACTCTTTTTCAATTGTTGATTCTGGTATCAAGAGAGGGAGGAATGGGGTTGTCTTCAAATATTGTGAGTGTATTCTGAAGCTTGCACTTTCTTGCGCGTTGAAGCGTTTCTGGTGTTTGTAATTACTCATTGGTAATATTCATTTTTCTATTTCAATATCTGTCTTTCGTTTTTGATCAAGGGGCCAGCGATTCTTGTATTCGGATTTGGCCAGCAAACGTTTCTTTTCTTGTTAAAGTTTTCTTGTGTTTTCTTGTTAATGTTTCGTTGTTTTCTTTTCTTGTTTTTTCTTGTTAATGTTTCCTTGTTTTCTTTTCCATATATTGATTTTGCTATCAGGGTGGAGGAACAAGGTCGTCTTCAAACATACTGCGACTATATTCTGAAGCTGGCCTTTTCTTTCGCGCTGGATCATTTTTGGTTTCTATTTCAATATCTACCTGTTTTTACGAAATAATTTTCATATTTTTCCAGCGACATTCTAAACGTTTTATCAATCACCGAGAGCTGTCTCCCGTTACGATAAACGACGGGAGACCAAACATTTGTCTTTCGCGGAGACATAACAGTGATTATTTCATCAAAACCCGGCAAACATCCCAATGACACAGGAGCGCGTATTTATCCAACGAGAAAAAGAACGGATCCAATCAATTTCCCTTAAAGCGAAGCCTCGCGCACCGCCGACCGGACCGATGAATCAATTTCCTATTTACACCAAGGATTCGTCGACCGGAAACGAAAGGAAAAAGGAAAAAAAAGGGAAAAAAAAGGAAGAGAAACGAACATTCGACAGGTATTTCGAGTAGCCGCGAGGTGTACAGGCCGATTCGAAGTCCCGCGCGCGACGTAACGATATGGCTAAACACACTTGCGCGCCGTGTGCACGGAGTTCATAGAGCGGCGTGGAACGAGCTGGATGTTAGTATTTTAAGCCTATTTAAGTGTGTTTGTCGTATAATATTGACATCGTGCACACACAGGCGAAGATAGCGCGCTCGCACACGCACGCCGTCTCTCTTCCGCCGTCCTCTCGACCTCTTCGTCGCCCTCGAAACGATCCGCGTTCCCCCCCTCTCTCTCTCTCTCTCTCTCTTTTTGCACCTCGCGTTTCCCTCTCGCCACCCTCCTCCGTTTTCCTCCACCTCCTCCGCCCTCTTTTCTCTCTTTTCGCATCCCTTTTTTGCGGGCCGCCACACGTAAGAAGCCGCCCACGCACGGACGAGAAAAGGAGCGGTGCGAGTGAATGAAATCGCGGTGTGTGCTTGGCAAACGACGCGGAGCGCCGCGACGCCGCCGCGGCCGGGGACGGAGGACGTAAAAATTCCGCGCCCCCGCCGCTATCGGGATTAGCCGCGATCGATCTCGTGTTTGAACGTCTCAATGAGTGGATTCGCGCGGGGATTGTTTGGCGAGGTATTGTTAAGCGAGTGGTCTCTTTAGTTTGTTTGGTGAATTATTAAGATCCGCGTTGCACCGACGCCTGAGCGTTCGTTGAACATTGTCCGACTTTGCAGCCGATTAACCGCTCTCCCGTCCAATTTTCCCACTCGATCGACGTTTATTTATCGCTGAAAAGTGGCTTTGCGATCGCGTGGCCTTCTCTCTGTCGTAGAAGATCGCGAGAGTTGTGTCCCTTCTTGGCAACATTTGTACGAATTCGTTCTTTTAAGATTGTAGAAAATAAACGTCATCGTCGAAGATCATTTATCGATCCAGAGGTTCGGAGAAACGATTGCGTGGCCTTCTCTCTGTCGTAGAAGATCGCGAGAGTTGTGTCTCTTCTTGGCAACATTTGTACGAAGTCGTTCTTTTAAGATTGTAGAAAATAAACGTCATCGTCGAAGATCATTTATCGATCCAGAGGTTCGGAGAAACGATTGCGTGGCCTTCTCTCTGTCGTAGAAGATCGCGAGAGTTGTGTCTCTTCTTGGCAACATTTGTACGAATTCGTTCTTTTAAGATTGTAGAAAATAAACGTCATCGTCGAAGATCATTTATCGATCCAGAGGCTCGGAGAAACGATTGCGTGGCCTTCTCTCTGTCGTAGAAGATCGCGAGAGTTGTGTCTCTTCTTGGCAACATTTGTACGAATTCGTTCTTTTAAGATTGTAGAAAATAAACGTCATCGTCGGAGATCATTTATCGATCCAGAGGCTCGGAGAAACGATTGCGTGGCCTTCTCTCTGTCGTAGAAGATCGCGAGAGTTGTGTCTCTTCTTGGCAACATTTGTACGAATTCGTTCTTTTAAGATTGTAGAAAATAAACGTCATCGTCGAAGATCATTTATCGATCCAGAGGTTCGGAGAAACGATTGCGTGGCCTTCTCTCTGTCGTAGAAGATCGCGAGAGTTGTGTCTCTTCTTGGCAACATTTGTACGAATTCGTTCTTTTAAGATTGTAGAAAATAAACGTCATCGTCGAAGATCATTTATCGATCCAGAGGTTCGGAGAAACGATTGCGTGGCCTTCTCTCTGTCGTAGAAGATCGCGAGAGTTGTGTCCCTTCTTGGCAACATTTGTACGAAGTCGTTCTTTTAAGATTGTAGAAAATAAACGTCATCGTCGAAGATCATTTATCGATCCAGAGGTGCAGAGAAACGTTCAGACGAGCGTTGAAAGGCGATTTGCCGAGAAATCGACGGCAGGAATCGCGGTCGAAGGAAGATGAGGGCACCCAGAGGGTCTCCCCAAGGAGAAAAGCGTGCGAATCGCGCGACGCTTGGCCGGGGGCGCGTGGAACGCAACATTGAACTTGTAAAGAGCTAACGAGATCAATGTTGAGGTTCAGAACTGGCGGCTGGCTGTTTGCTGATTGGCTTAAATCAACGTTAAGCCGATCCAATCCAATCCGTGCTCGGAGCCAGGCGGTCCCTTTCGTTCCCTTTCGTTGGGCCTCGAAAACTTTCGCGGGGTGAATCCTGCGAGCCAGACGATACACGTAAACAGGGGCGAGCGATCTTAAAGCGGTGGACGTCTTTCGCGATGGGATTAGGAAACGAGAGTCCCTGCCTGGCCGCCATTTGTCGTCCCGTTCGAGTGACCGTGATTTAAAACACCTGCGAAACATCACATGCGATACATTTTTCATTTTCGAACAAATTTTTAAGCTCGTGGGTGAGTTTGCTGGTCCTTGTTGACCCTTTGCACTCGGATGACCCTTCTGAGGGACATCAGAATTGATTAGTAATGAAGGAAGTTAAACTTATTCCACCGCAGCTTTTTGAGAAGTGCATGTTTCTCTGAAGTCTTCTATTGAAATGGTAATTTTCTATTGCTGGGAGACATTAGCAATAGGAATATTTTCTATTATTTCTAAGATAATTATATTTTAGCAATAGTTTCTATTGCTAATGTCTGAGAAGGAGTCGAGTGCAAAGGGTTAAACATCGACAAGCATTCTGATATTCGAATTTGTTGCCATAAAGGTCACTGTAAATATTAATGCGTAATGTTCTGTCTTTCGAATTCGATTTTTATATGCGTTGAGACATAAACCTGTAATCTTAATTTTCAATTTCTAATCTTGTGCATTCAGATAAATGAGTATCGAGCCTGTATCTATAAAGAATGAAATAAACATTTAATTTCTATTCAACAATCGCTAAATATATTATTTTTCCCATACAACCACTCCTACAACAAATTCCTCTTTCAAACATCTGACATTTCAACCTTCCTTAAATATTTCAAGGTTAATACAAGAATCTACGCGTTTCATTTGGAATTTAAGACAAGATTTGACACCACCTCCCTAGAAATCCAAATCTATCTCCATCGATCGTTGAAAAATCGCTGGTAGCCAACAATTTCGTACAACATTTCCACTCTCCATCCCCTGTCCTAATTTCTACGCCCACCGACGCCCAAACCTGCAACCTTCGTCGCAGACTCGAGACAAGACCCTCGTCCACGCACTTTCGACGGCTCTGCGACGATCGATCATCGATCAGGACGCAACACACCGCCCAGCTCGTCATCGAACCGCGTACTTTCCATTCGACTCTCATTTAGCCTCCGTCGCGGATAAAAGGCCAGGTCCGGTGGCCATTGAACGGGCCACCTGAATAGGAGTTTCACGAAAAAGGCACAACACGAATTTCACGGACGATTCTGCGGGGCACAATGCGCGCCCGGATCCGGACGTTTTGACTTTTGTCCGCCCTTTAACCATCGCCGTTTCCTTTTCGTCCGAGCGCCTTTTTTCCACCCCCGAATTCCACCGGACGTTCGCTGCTCCGGATTCCACGGGCCTTCCTCTCCATTCAACCCGCGACTTGGACTCTGGAGGATGATGGACTGTTCTGGCCTTTGTCGAGGACAGAATGCGATCTGTTATGCGTTCATTCGTCGTCGATTATGCATGATTCCGATCTAATTAGCTGTTTTCAAGTCCGACAATTCGAGTCCTTCGATGAGGGAACAGTTGTAGACTATTAGTTTGTGGAGTGTAGTTCAGTTGTAGACTATTTTGTTGGTGATGTGATCGTGAAATTTGATAACGTTAAGATTTTCTTTAACTAGTTTAACTGTTGTTTGTTATCAGCTTCGTGGTTGGCTTTGGATGCGTGTAAGTTGTTCGTCATGGTTCATCATTGCGGAGGGTGTTACTTATTTCTCGCGAGTCGATTTATTTTTGCTGCAGTTGTTGTTACTTTCACTGCTGTCTGAAGCTATATTTCCTCGATACGAACTCGAAAATGAAAATTTATCAACTGTTTTCCACAGGTCAATCGTCAACAAAGACACTACATTTTGGTATTTAAAATAACCTAATCTGACGACTGAAGAAAACACAGCATTAAATAGGTTTACAATAACCTACAACAGTAATTTTAATTACATCATTAGCAATCAAATATTGAAAAAAATAATCTCTTGGGGGTTGAAACTGCATGGATGAACGGAAAATATGTTTCCGTTTGCGCAGAAGGATATTCCACTTTCGTTAAACCAGTTTGCCCGACTCGAAATATTTCGAGAGGGGTGGAAGTCGACCTATAGAGTCTTTCCCAGCCAATTTGTCGGGGTTGTCTGTTCCTCGGGCGTCGATGAATGCCGCGACGCCGCCCTGCACGCCCCCAGGAAACGGCATTCAGACAACATCGCGTCCCTGCGAACCTTTGATTGCGTATATAATGTGCCCCGTTTATTGTCGGGGCGTGGAGCGCGAAGGGACGTCTGTTCAATGATGTATGGCACCTTTCGGGACCGATGAATCCCTCGTGTTTACGTTGGTGATTCGTTTCAATTTTCTATCAGTCAATCGATCGGACGATACTTCTTCATAAATAATAATAACCGCCTCGAACTGTTTGGCCGACAAATTTTCTGCACCATTTTGATAATCGTTAGTTTTCTTAAACACCTGGTGACTGGGAGGATTCTCGAGGAGGAGCTCAAAGGGTGAAGGGGTGGTCGTTTGCTTCGATGGATCTTATTTTTTTATTAGCTGATCCTAGATTTTTATTATTTTGTTTTTCTGCATTGTTGATTATATCGGTGATCCTTTGAACTTGGCTCCTCCTGGATGTTAGCAGTAGAAATTAGTGTTGAAATAGCAATTTTTGAGCAATATTTTAGCAATAGAAACTATTGTTATAATATCAATTTTTGAGTAATATTTAGGTAATAGTTTCTACTGCTAAAATAGCAATTTTTGAGCAATATTTAGGCAATAGTTTCTATTGCCAAAATATCAATTTTTGAGCAATATTTTGGCAATAGTTTCTACTGCCAAAATATCAATTTTTGAGCAATACTTATGCAATAGTTTCTATTGCTAAAATAGCAATTTTTGAGCAATATTTAAACAATAGTTTCTATTCCCAAAGTAGCAATTTCTGAGCAATATTTAAACAATAGTTTCTATTCCCAAAGTAGCAATTTTTGAGCAATATTTAAACAATAGTTTCTATTCCCAAAGTAGCAATTTCTGAGCAATATTTAAACAATAGTTTCTATTCCCAAAGTAGCAATTTCTGAGCAATATTTAGGCAATAGTTTCTACTGCTAAAATAGCAATTTCTGAGCAATATTTAGGTAATAGTTTCTATTGCTAAAATATCAATTTTTGAGTAATATTTAGGCAATAGTTTCTACTGCCAAAATATCAATTTTTGAGCAATATTTAGGCAATAGTTTCTATTGCTAAAATAGCAATTTTTGAGCAATATTTAGGCAATAGTTTCTATTGCTAAAATAGCAATTTCTGAGTAATATTTAGGCAATAGTTTCTACTGCTAAAATAGCAATTTTTGAGCAATATTTAGGCAATAGTTTCTACTGCCAAAATATCAATTTTCGAGCAATACTTATGCAATAGTTTCTATTCCCAAAGTAGCAATTGTTGAGTAATATGTTAGCAATGGTTTCTATAGCTAACGTTTCCCAGAGAAAGAAAATTTCCATTTCAATAGAAAATTTGAGGGAAACACTCATTTCTCAAATTGCTGCGGTCGAATAATTTTAATCTCCGTAATCACTAATCCTAATCACTGATGTCCCCCCAAAGGGGACATCCAAATGCAAAGGGTTAAATTTGCTAAAAGTCTGCTTGAACCGCATGTTCTCGTTTCTAAAAAAATTGGGGGATGTTTCGAAGATTACTAACAGGGTACTAAAATCGCGAAATGGTGAAATATAAACTATTTGGCAACGCGTTCTTCTTCCAGTTAACATAATTGTGCACAGATTATAATGGCACGCAAGTGCTGAAGTGATATTTATTTATGCGAACAATCCGCTCGCGGAATCGGATTTAAAACTACGCTCGACACCCTTTTTTCGCGATAATTGCACGCGTGGAGGACGCGACAGAATGGGGAGGAAGATGGGACGTTAATATTAACACGCTATCGTGGATAAACACTCCGCTTTTAAGATACAGACGACCGTGGAAATTTGCATTCGTTTTTACGCGTGTTTGGTAAATAAGCCGTGGAAGAGGGAGGGAAACGGAGCGTTCGCAAATATGTATCGAAAAAAAAACGAGTCTTTTTCATTGTTCCATCGCGTACGTCGGGATCGATGGCGAAAAAACGTTTCAAATATTTATTAACGCTCTTTACACACCCTTCGGACCAGGAAACGGACCCTTTAATTGCGATTTAAAAATAAAAAATCGCGGTGAAATGGTATCGAAAAAAACAGGACCGCGTGTGTCTTCTTGAACAGCGAAGCCTGTTTTTATTTTTTTTTTTTCCATTTTTTGCCTTTCGTCGAACGTTTCGAAACGCGAGGGACGACGCGGGGGAAAACGTGTCTGATTTTTATTAATAGCTCCCGTTTCAACGCCAAATGACGGCAAACATGAAAAACAACAAAGGATTTCGACGCGAGCAAGATTATAGCGCTGTTCAATAGTTCCAGTTTTCTCTCCTCGCGCTTTTCCACGCTTTTTTTCCACCCTGTTTCGACAACGACCGGTATTACACGTCTGCTCGTATTACGTGTTTGCCAATGCATTGTAAACTTTAATCAAGTTGCCAAGTAATTCCGTGCAATCGATTCCTCTATTAATCGACTTCTCTCCGTGTACGAAAGTCCGCTTGAATCGCAGTTTTCGAGTTAAAGACGCGTCTTAAAAATGTATTTGGTTACAAATATCCGCCATTTGATTTAAATTTATAAACAGTGGGCGTCTTAGAAATCATTTATGTCCCATTTATGTCTCGTTTTGAGAAACTGTTTAAGGTACCATTCATACATTTTAAAAAGCTATCATTCTCTACCAATTGCAGAACGTAAAATCGTAATCTTTCTTCTCACACTACATAAAATACCTTTAATCCAACCAAATCTAAGTCTACACGCGATAACATTTACTCTAAATCCCATTGCAGTCTAAGAAATTCAAAATTCACCTAAACACATTCACCAAATATCGCAATACTCCATTACGTAATGTTAAAAAATGGTTCCAAGAAAACCAGTTACCCAAAATCAGAATTCTCGCTGTCGCGTGAAAAAGCGCGGAACCTGCAGCGTGTCGTCGTGAAACAAAGTCGCAGGCCCTGAAAGGGTGGCAAACACTGTTTGGAGCGACGGCAACAAGTCTCTCGCGGGTCCCACGCGAAGAATAAGATGGCGCTGGATGATCCATTGACCGTGGACGCGTGTCGAGTCGGTGCAAAAAGGGGGATGCGGATGCGTGGCGCGAGCGAGCGCTAAAACAACATTTTAAGCGGGCAAACATGCATAGAATATGATAACAAAAGGCGTGACCGTAGCGGAACACATGTCCAAACATTAGGCACAATGTCCTACCGGTCGGAATCCGTCGTCTATCCCTCTCCAACCGCGCCCCTACAACCGATCGTTGTTAGCTGGCGAACGGTAAAATGTTTGCAATACGTTACACGGCCATTCAGGCCAGCGAAACGGCCCCGTTGAACCGTCGCTTAAATGCCGTACGATGGCCAAGAAATGGCCCCGGAAGAATGACCGTTCCTAACGCGCACCCATCCTCCATTCTTCCCGCCTGCCACGGTGAAAACACCGTGACATCGTTTTTCACCCCTCGCTGATCCCCTCTGTCCACCTCTTCACCGTCCAGTTTTTCACTTTTCGCTGGTAGCCGCTGTCGAACGTCCTTGAAGGTTTTCACCTTCTTACAGAATGTTATTTCGCGTACCGCGACGTTCGGATTGTGTTAACTTCTGAGGCATTGTGTGTCGATATAGTGGCTTTCATGGATGTCATCTTTCTGAAGAACGCGCTACTATAGTGGCTTAGTGTTAACTTCTGAGGCATTGTGTGTCGCTATAGTGGCTTTCGCGGATGTTATCTTTCTGAACGATGCGTCGATATAGTGGCTTTCGCGGATGTCATTTTTCTGAAGAACGCGCTACTATAGTGGCTTAGTGTTAACTTCTCAGGCATTGTGTGTCGCTATAGTGGCTTTCGGGGATGTTATCTTTCTGAACGATGCGTCGATATAGTGGCTTTCGCGGATGTCATTTTTCTGAAGAACGCGCTACTATAGTGGCTTAGTGTTAACTTCTGAGGCATTGTGTGTCGCTATAGTGGCTTTCGGGGATGTTATCTTTCTGAACGATGCGTCGATATAGTGGCTTTCACGGATGTCATCTTTCTGAAGAACGCGCTACTATAGTGGCTTTGAAGGATGTCATCTTTCTGAACGACGCATCACTATAGTAGCTTTCGGGTATGTTATCTTTCTGAACGACGCGTCACTATAGTAGCTTTCGAGGATGCCATCTTTCTGAATAATGCGCCACTGTAACATTGGGTTTCGAGGATGTCATCTTTCTGAATGACGCGCCACTATAGCAACTTTCTTCGTGAATGTCGTCTCTCTGAACGAAGCATCGCTATAGCAACTTTCTTCGTGGATGTCGTCTTTCTGAACGACGCGCCACTATAGTGGCTTTCGAGGATGTCATCTTTCTGAACGACGCGCCACTATAGTAGCTTTCAAGGATGTCATCTTCCTGAACGACGTGTCACTATAGCAACTTTCTTCGTGGATGTCGTCTCTCTGAACAACGCGCCACTATAGCAACTTTCTTCGTGGATGTCGTCTTTCTGAACGACGCGCCACTATAGTGGCTTTCAAGGATGTCATCTTCCTGAACGACGCGCCACTATAGTGGCTTTCGAGGATGTCATCTTTCTGAACGACGCGCCACTATAGTAGCTTTCAAGGATGTCATCTTCCTGAACGACGTGTCACTATAGCAACTTTCTTCGTGGATGTCGTCTCTCTGAACAACGCGCCACTATAGCAACTTTCTTCGTGGATGTCATCTTCCTGAACGACGCGCCACTATAGCAATTTTCTTCGTGGATGTCGTCTCTCTGAACGAAGCATCGCTATAGCAACTTTCTTCGTGGATGTCGTCTTTCTGAACGACGCGCCACTATAGTGGCTTTCAAGGATGTCATCTTTCTGAAGAACGCGCCACTATAGTAGCTTTCAAGGATGTCATCTTCCTGAACGCAGCGCCACTGTAATATTGGCTTTCGAGGATGTCATCTTTCTGAACAACGCGCCACTATAGCAATTTTCTTCGTGGATATCGTCTTTCTGAACGACGCGTCACTACAGTGGCGTTCGAGGATGCCATCTTTCTGAATAATACGCCACTATAGTGAATTTCGAGAATGTCATCTCTCTGAACAGTCACATCATCCGTCACATATTGCAGTGCTATATTGTTTACACGTAATTCGCATAGAACTCTGTCGCACAGAGAAATAGCCCCGCGCAAAATTCGGTCGCGCCTAAGAGGTTAACACACAAGGGTTGGCAAACCGCGACTCTTTGGCCACTTAAGTACAGCTTTGCTACGATTGACGATTGTCATGAATTAATTTTATGGATACCTTGTTTGCTATTTAATTTGTATCCCTAAATAAGGTCATTAATAACCCTTTACAATCGACTCCTTCCCAGGCATTAACAATAGAAACTAAAGTAGCACTATTTTAGCAATAATTTCTACTGCTAACATCTTCCAGGACTAGAAAATTTCTATTTCAATAGAAAACCTCAAGGAAACATGCGTTTCTTAAAAAGCTGCGCTGGAAGCTTTAACCTCCTTGATCACTAATCAATGCTGACGTCCCCTCAGAGATTACATCCAACTGCAAAGAGGGTTAAGTATGATGCTCCTTCTGTACAATTTATTTTGCTTGTTATGCGAAACACTCGAGCGAGGTTTCACCATACTTGGGTTCGTCCTCTAATTTGAACGAGACGATCTAAGATCCAAAACCTCGTAATTGATAAAAATTCGACGCGTGCACAGCGAGATAAGCCTGTTCAAGACGAAACGCGGCGGAGCGAGTGGCCAGCACGAGGGACGAGGAGGCAGCTCCGCACCGGAGGCGGAGGCGTCCTTCTTTTTCTCGTTACCCTTTCGCTTCCTGCTCCTTCGTTACCGCGAGACGTTGATCTCTCTCGTGGATGTTATGTGGGTCGTCCCCGTCCCGTCTATCCCAGCCTCGCCCCGTCTCTTTCCTACCCTCGCGGCCGTCTCTCTGTATCTCTGGTCCCGCGGCATCTCGCTCCGCCATTCTCGTCTCTTCCGTTCCGTTTCGTTCGAGGCTGGCTTGCGAGCCCAACTTGCGTCAATATTTGACTCAAACACGTTAAAACAATACCCAGGCCCCGGAGTAGAGAGTCGTTTCAACGTGCTTCCCAGAATTTTATCTCGCGTCAGAAAACGCCTAACGACTTCCCGCCGCGGAGAATTTCGGGCTTGGTGGTGGGAGTTTGCGAACACCCCCGTTGCCCACAGAGAACGGCCAGAACCGTGGAACCTCCGCTCCCTCTCTCACTTCCATCTTCTTCTCGAGGACTTTTCCTTTGGCCTCTCGTCTCCCATTCGTGTATTTTCTTCTAATTTCATATTTAGCCGGACGTTTTATTGGCTGCGACGAGCGAATGACACGCGAGGTTCTTTTGGGGTGCTGGGACTCTTGGGTGTCGTCATTAGGGTGACAGGGTCTTGGTTTTTGAGGGTAAATAGGGTGGCGATTTAAGGATCGGGTTGTGATGTTAATTAATTATTTTTAGGGGTTGATCAGACTTCTTTTAAGAACTTCTGGATGAATTTTGCAAGGTGAACCGTTGATTGAACTTCTTGGCAGTTGTTATGCTCGTTGCAATGTATTCTTTTTCAGAGAATTTTTTATTTTTGTACGAGCGAAGCTGCTGTCAAGTTTTAATTAGAATCAATATTACATTCATCTGTATTTCACTGACTGTTTGTGCTGTTAATTAATTATTTTTAGGGGTTGATCAGACTTCTTTTAAGAACCTTTGGATGAATTTTGCAAGGTGAATCGTTCATTAATCCTTTTGGTAACTGTTATGCTCGCTACAATGTATTTGTTTTTCGAGAATTTCTGATTTTTATACGAGCGAAGCTGTTGTCAAATTTTAATTAAAATCAATATTACATTCATCTGTATTTCACTGACTGTTTGTGCTGTTAATTATTAACTTTTAGGGGTTGATCAGGCTTCTTTTAAGAACCTTTGGATGAATTTTGCAAGGTGAACCGTTGAATGAACTTCTTGGCAGTTGTTATGCTCGTTGCAATGTATTCTTTTTCAGAAAATTTTTTATTTTTGTACAAGCAAAGCTGTTGTCAAGTATCAATTAAAATTAATATTACATTCATCTGTATTTCACTGACTGTTTGTGCTGTTAATTAATTATTTTTAGGGGTTGATCAGACTTCTTTTAAGAACCTTTGGATGAATTTTGCAAGGTGAATCGTTCATTAATCCTTTTGGTAACTGTTATGCTCGCTACAATGTATTTGTTTTTCGAGAATTTCTGATTTTTGTACGAGCGAAGCTGTTGTCAAGTTTTAATTAAAATCAATATCAAATTCATCTGTATTTCACTGACTGTTTGTGCTGTTAATTAATTACTTTTAGGGGTTGATCAGGCTTCTTTTAAGAACCTTTGGATAAATTTTGCAAGGTGAATCGTTCATTAATCCTTTTGATAACTGTTATGCACGCTACAATGTATTTGTTTTTCGAGAATTTCTGATTTTTGTACGAGCGAAGCTGTTGTCAACTTTTAATTAGAAGCAATATCGAATTCGTCCGTATTTCATCGACTGTTTAACCTACATTAACGTAGGTAGAAACGAACGCCTCGAGAGTTAATACCTCGTTCCGTTTACCTGCAAACGTTTCGCGTTTCCATTTATCGAAAGCGTTTCCAACGGATCCGTTCTGGGAAAAATAATTTCATTTGCGGACAGAACTTCTCACGCGAATTATTCCGTTTTGTTAAACGCTGGGCTAAGGTGCACACAGAGGCAGATAAAAATTGGCAGGTTCGCAGACAAAACCAAGGAACAAGACACGGCGCGGAAAGATTTAACACTTCGCGCGAGCCAGTTCGAATGCATCCCATATTTCACGTATGGCTCGCCTCTATTTGCACGCACAATACGAGGTAATAACTCGAAAACTCCTATTCGGGGCCCGTTCGAAACGCTCGCCTCGAAACGTTCGGCCTGCTTTCGCCAGAGAGCTCCCGAAAGACGCTGACACCATTTTCTACGTCCGTTTGGCAAATTAAAGGATCGCTTCCTTGAAACACCCTCGTGAATCGTTTCACTGCGTTTTGAAAGAGCTTCGAATCGTTCTTTTTAGTCTGTTTGTATTAAAAACTCAGAATTTATCGTGGACCAATAATAATTCAACCCTTCGCACTCGAGAGGCGACTCTCCGCCGCCATCGCGTTTCCTACGGCAACTCGAGTTTCTCATCGACTAATTTGAAGTTTCGAAACCCCACAAAAATGGATTTCACAAAGAGGAAATTGATTTTCAACTGTTGCAAAACGAGATCGATTGTATTCGCGAAGAAATCGATGATAGAGAACCAAAAAATTCGAGTGCAAAGGGTTCATTTTGGAGAACCATTATGCTTGTACCTTCATTTATGATTCTGTACAAATATTGTACGTCTTAACCCTTTAAACCTTTAGAATGTCACCACATATTCAATTAAACGTTTATTCTAATAACTTATGTTTGGTTTTTCTATTTAGACTCTCTCTGTAATACTCACAAATAAAAAGCAACGAACATGAGAATACCTGCGAATAAAATCGACGTCGAGTCAGTCACCCTAAAGTAGTACAAAGGGTTAGCATCTGACAGTAAGCTTTCAGTCACTGATACCCATAAACTAAAGCTACAACACTACAGTCAGACAATTTCTACAATTTCTCAGTGTATTCTAGAAACTCCAAAAAACATCAACAGACCACATCTACACCCCTTTTTCCTAACCCACAACCACACCCCTACCTCCAATTATTAAACCACGACCTGCGTCACGAATACACATCGATCCCAAAGAACCGAGACACAGAAGGCAGCACAATTTCCAAACCACCCCGACAGAATTTCGAAACCTTCCATCGCGTCTTATTTCATAATCGTTCCTGTATCGTGATTCGCAGCGGATCGAAGGAGGAAATCCAGGGCGCGTAAACCGCTTTGGCTCTCATAAAATCTCATAACCCCGGGGCTAGGTGGATCTCCCTGTTGGCAAAAAAAGAGAGAGAGAGGGAGAAGAAGGGAGCACGAGGGGGTAGAAAGAGAGAGAGAAGAAGAAGGGAACGCGAGGGGGTAGAAAGAGAGAGAGAGAAGAAGGGAGCGCGAGGGGGTAGAAAGAGAGAGAGAAGAAGAAGGGAGCGCAAGGGGGTAGAAAGAGAGAGAGAGAGAAGAAGGGAGCGCAAGGGGGTAGAAAGAGAGAGAGAAGAAGAAGGGAGCGCGAGGGGGTAGAAAGAGAGAGAGAGGAGCGAGACAGGACGGGAAGGGCCCGCGGAAAGAAAGGAGCACGGAATCGCTGGTGGCTTGATTCACGATGGGGCGACACCGACGGGAGGGTCCGGCGTCCTTTTGCCTGTGCGATGAATTTTCAATGGGAAAAGCGACGGCCTGGGCGCATCTGTTTGTCTTTCGGATCACGCCTCTAACGCGGAGACTTATAATGCCTTCGCCGCGTGTACGTACACGCGTGCACACACCCTGTCGTTGCCCCCTTTCCTTTTTGCCTCCATGGGGTGGCTTGTTATTCGTACTCGCGGACCTCGACACGACCGCTTCGTTATCAGCGCACCAGAGGCGATCCGCCGCGGTATTCGTCGTTTTCGGTTCTTGCGTTCCTGGGGGGTGGCTTCCGGAAGTTCTCCGCGATCTGATTCGCGCGAGGTTCTCCAAGGGTTGTGAATTTGCAAACTTACATATGTAAAACAGCGTCGAAGAGGGTCGAAGAACTTTTAATTCCTGTTTTTATGGGGTTCATTATTTTAAAGGGTTGTTTTTGAAAGGGAAGACGCTGACACCGTATCCTGCGCCCGTTTGGCAAATTAAAGGATCGCTTCCTTGAAATACCCGTGAATCGTTTCACTGCATTTTGAAAGAGTTTCGAATCCGCAAGTTATGACAAGTTATTCGCGAGTTTCTAAGTTTCTAATACAAATTGGTAAGAGAAGGGCGGTACCAGAGGGTGCCAACGAACTCCCAATTCTACTGTTCCCCAATTTCTCGACGTTACGACATCACGATTCATAAAACAATCCCATCAACCTCCCGGCTCCTCGACTCTGATCCAAGTACCTCATTCGAATTCCATCCGCGAGCCGAAAACCGAGCGAAGGCTGGATGTCGGCACCCAAAATCGTCCGCGTCCCATCCGCGTTCCGACGTCTGGGTGCAACAAAAACGTCGGTACGTCGAGGCTATAAAAGGAGCCCGTGGAACGGGTAGACGGTCCAGGCTAAAGCGAGATAAAATAGCGGCGCTCCTCTCTCGTCCTTCAAAAGACTCGGAATATTGTCCTGCAGTGCAAACAGTCCCAGACACATTCCGCGTCCCACTTCGCCTGGAGGCAGCGCCAAGACGGGCACTGGTCCGCCTCCGCCACGGTTCGCCGTGTTTGCCCGCAGGCAAATGTGTTTCCTTAGGCTGTCCGAAATGTTTGGACGAAAGGCAGCGCGCCGCTTTGCCCGCCTCGCGGCGTCTTCCACGATTCGACGGCTATCGGGGGAGCTTCCCGATAAAAAGCGCCCGGCGCAGTTTTCTTACGAAACATCGTCGAGTGTCTGTCAAAACCCGTACCTGGGACAGGGCGTTGAAAGCCCGTCGAGATTAGAATTATTTCGAAAAGGATCCGTTTGTTAAATACGTGTCCCTTTTTTTGGAAAAGTTTGGCTTGTCGAGCAATGAGGAGGAACGTGTAGATTCGTAGAGACGTATCTGGGGGTGTTGATCCTTGGACTTCTGAAATGTTGCATCGCACGTTTGGGGAGTTGTATCATTGGGTATGACACAGAGGTAAGGGTGGTAGGTATGAGAAATATTTTGTAATAAGTGAGTTGGTTAATTGTAATTGCAAGGTATTTACTGTTAAGCGAAGAAATAAAAATGGTCCAGCTAGTAGTAGATGTGTAAGGGTTAAGTAAGTTTGCAGCTGGTCCATGTTTTGAATAACATAACTAAGGATGTCTGCTAAGCAATTAACTGTAACCAAAATTATGCCTTTTACTACTAGAAACAATGGGTGTCTGCCTAGAGAACGATGATTCTACTTTCACCAAACAGCGATGCCTATACACAAGCCAAAGATTTCAACTCCCAATTTCAGTACTTGCATATATTCAAAATGCAAGAGAATACCTATACAGCAATTAATTACAAAATTAGCCCAACAGCGATGCCTATACACAAGCCAAAGATTTCAATCCCCAACTTCAGTACTTGCATATATTCAAAATGCAAGAGAATACCTATACAGCAATTAATTACAAAATTAGCCCAACAGCGATGCCTATACACAAGCCAAAGATTTCAACCCCCAACTTCAGTACTTGCATATATTCAAAATGCAAGAGGATACCTATACAGCAATTAATTACAAAACAAGCCAAAGATTTCAACCCCCAATTTCAGTACTTGCATATATTCAAAATGCAAGAGGATACCTATACAGCAATTAATTACAAAATTAGCCCAACAGCGATGCCTATACACAAGCCAAAGATTTCAACCCCCAACTTCAGTACTTCCATATATTCAAAATGCAAGAGGATACCTATACAGCAATTAATTACAAAATTAGCCCAACAGCGATGCCTATACACAAGCCAAAGATTTCAACCCCCAACTTCAGTACTTGCATATATTCAAAATGCAAGAGAATACCTATACAGCAATTAATTACAAAATTAGCCCAACAGCGATGCCTATACACAAGCCAAAGATTTCAACCCCCAACTTCAGTACTTGCATATATTCAAAATGCAAGAGAATACCTATACAGCAATTAATTACAAAATTAGCCCAACAGCGATGCCTATACACAAGCCAAAGATTTCAACCCCCAATTTCAGTACTTGCATATATTCAAAATGCAAGAGAATACCTATACAGCAATTAATTACAAAATTAGCCCAACAGCGATGCCTATACACAAGCCAAAGATTTCAACCCCCAACTTCAGTACTTCCATATATTCAAAATGCAAGAGAATACCTATACAGCAATTAATTACAAAATTAGCCCAACAGCGATGCCTATACACAAGCCAAAGATTTCAACCCCCAACTTCAGTACTTGCATATATTCAAAATGCAAGAGAATACCTATACAGCAATTAATTACAAAATTAGCCCAACAGCGATGCCTATACACAAGCCAAAGATTTCAACCCCCAATTTCAGTACTTGCATATATTCAAAATGCAAGAGGATACCTACACAGCAATTAATTACAAAATTAGCCCAACACCTAATCGAATCCTCCCTGCACGCTTCATCCAGCTAAACCGCGATATCACCCGTACAAATCGTTGAGCACAAACTTCCCCGGCCCCGTCAAGATCGCTCCGCAAACCCCGAAAACCCGGGGCCGCGTAAGTTCCTTCCGCCATACCGTCGAGGCCACTTCATCTCCGGCCTCTCCGTAGCCGGAAAATCGGTAATCTCGAGTTAACTACCGCTAGAATTCGGCGATCAGCAAACTGTCCTCCAGCAAACGGTCTCGTAACCGCACGACCACCCACCGGCGTCCGCACACGTGGGTGCGGTTCGAGGTCAGCTCGTTCACGGAAGACGGCCAGCAACCCCCTAGCCGTCCGCCCCCACTTGCTCGGAAACAGCGACTTATATCGACTCATCCTCCGATTGGGTCATCCTCTCTGTATTCCGATCAAAGCCCTCGGGGCGGCGGAGTAGACGCTGCAGGTCGCATCGGGGATGCACCCACACCGAGGCCACCCCTCGCCCGCACACGCGCTCACAGAGGCTCCTACGGTCCGTGTGCGCGCACATACCTGCGGGGAATAGATTAAGCTTGTGTTCGGCGCATTGTGTCGCGGGGACACATGTAGGCTCTAAGTAGGTTGTGTGTGCCGAGTTCGCAAACATGTCTGTAGCGTTGTCAGGCGGGCAGGAAATTACGTCCGCCTTTAGCCGCTCTCTATATTACACCACCCCCTGGTCTCTGCCCGCCCGTTCACGTACACTCGCGCCCGTGCACAGGCATAAATGGACACCTAGCAGTGGCACACGCGAGGCCAGAGGCGGACGCGCGCGCGCGCGCGCGCACCCTGGGTGTCCTTATACTCGGGTGCGCGCGAGCGCGCGCATGGACGTACGTATGCACGCGGGGGATGGATGGATCTCGGAGGATGAGGCGGCTTCGTACGTAGCAGCTACCTGGGCCAGAGATACGTGTGTACACAACCGTTGTGTACCAGCGCGGTATGGTACATACCTAGGGCTAACAATAATGCGACTAGTTGCAAATGGGATGGATACCCATACCTGCCGACGTGACGACGTGTAAGATGGTACCGCGCTGCGACGCGTTCTTTTCGGGGGCTGTCTTTGATGGGTTCGAGATAACGATGTGGTCTTCTCGATAGATGGGAATTTTAAGGGTTGGTGTACGAATAGATAACGGTGGAATTATGTAGAGGATGGTTGGGGTAGTGATATTTGTTGGCGAACATTTTGAGGGTTGATTTGTTCAAAGATGTCTGCAGGAGACGAAGGTTACGTGGAATTGTTGTTACAGAATTTTGGGGTAGTAATTGTGATAGTTGCGGAGTCTGGATAATTGGGCTGTCTTTGATGGGTTCGAGATAACGATGAGGTCTTCTCGATAGATGGGAATTTTAAGGGTTGGTGTACGAGTGGATAACGGTGGAATTATGTAGAGGATGGTTGGGGTAGTGATATTTGTTGGCGAACATTTGTTCAAAGATGTCTGCAGGAGACGAAGGTTACGTGGAATTGTTGTTGCAGAATTTTGGGGTAGTAATTGTGATAGTTGCGGAGTCTGGATAGTTGGGCTGTCTTTGATGGGTTCGAGATAACGATGAGGTCTTCTCGATAGATGGGAATTTTAAGGGTTGGTGTACGAGTAGATAACGGTGGAATTATGTAGAGGATGGTTGGGGTAGTGATATTTGTTGGCGAACATTTGTTCAAAGATGTCTGCTGGAGACGAAGGTTATGTGGAATTCTTGTTGCAGAATTTTGGGATAGTAATTGTGATAGTTGTGGAGCTAGGATGCGAGGATCTGCTGTTTGAGATAAACTGAAGTGGCTTAGAGGAACTGGGTTAATTATATTAAACATAGGAAGAGATTGCATAGAAGTATTCTAGTTTAAAATTCTTTTACTATTCGTACAAAGAATACTCCACGATTTTCAAGCATGTTTACGGTCCATTTCGAATTATTCCCCGCCGCGATTCTTAAAGCTGAGGAATTAGGTTAACCCTTTGCACTCAGCTTCTTCCTATTGCTAATGTCTCCCAGTAATAAAAAGTTTCCATTTCAATAGAAAACTTCAGGGAAACATGCATTTCTCAAAAAGCTGCGATGGAATAACCTTAACTTCCGTAATGACTAATCACTGCTGATGTCCCCTCAGAGAGGACATCCGAGCGCAAAGGGTTAATTGCACAAAACGTGGGAATATTTGTACTTTTTTATTTAGACTAAACTGCATTTATCATAAAAATTATTTAATATAATATTTATCAAAATATTCTAGTCTAAAATTCTCTCAAAACTCGTACAACCGACAGTCCACGATTTTCAAGTCTTTTCACGGCCCATTTCGAATTACCCCCCGCCACGATTCTTAAAATCGAGGAATTAGGTTAACCCTTTGCACTCAGCTCCTTCCCAAGTGTTAGCTATAGAAACTGTTCCTAAAATAGCAATATTTTAGTAATAGTTTCTATTGCTAATGTCTCCTAGTGTGATGTCTCCTCAGAGAGGACATCCTAGCGCAAAGGGCTAATTGCACAAAACATGAGAATATGAAACTTAGTACAGTACTTTTTCATTTAGACTAAACTGCATTACCATAAAAATTATTTAATATAATATTTATCAAAATATTCTGGTCTAAAATTCTCTCAAAACTCGTACAACCGAGAGTCCACGATTTTCAAGTCTTTTCACGGCCCATTTCGAATTACCCCCCGCCACGATTCTTAAAGCCGAGGAATTAGGGTAACCCTTTGCACTCAGCTCCTTCCCAAGTGTTAGCTATAGAAACTGTTCCTAAAATAGCAAAATTTTAGCAATATTTTAATATAATATTTATCAAAATATTGTAGTCTAAAATTGTCTCAAAACTCGTACAACCGACAGTCCACGATTTTCAAGTCTTTTCACGGCCTATTTCGAATTACCCCCCGCCACGATTCTTAAAGCCCCGTTTTCCTTTCGCATTTCGAACGAAAATCCCGGCAAAGTGTAATAACATAATCTTCCGAACGGAAAGTAGAGCTCCATTATACTCCTCGTTAAAACGAGGAAAAAGTGTCGTTCAATTCACTTCCCCGATATACTTAAATCTTTGGCGAGCCGTTTTTTACATTACGTCAAACACTCGGAACGTTTAGAGGGCCGGCGGAATCGCGCAGTCGGATTTCGCGGCACAATATCGCGGGCATCGCCGGGTTTTTCGCCGGCAGTAATAACAGCCGGAATAAAAGAGCAGCCGGCGGAACGCATAAACGCATAAAACAGTGCGCGAGCGAAAGGTAAAGTTTGAAAGGCAAATTTATACACGCTTTTTGCTTTTGATCTTATCAATGATTACGTAGCGTCGATTTCGAAAAATGTTCCACCGTCCCGGCCCCGCCGTTTTTCAATCGAACGCGTCCCTCGCCGCCACCCCGCCGTTTCGTGTTTTACTTCGGTCACGCCATTTATTTCGCCACGCTGCAGTTTGCCCGGGCGGATGAAATTTTTGCGCGGACTAAGAATGGCCAGCGCCATTTTCCAGTGGCTCGAGACGCATCCTGAGGCTTTCCTTGTTCTTCTATTTTTTGCGATTGGTAGAAATGAAGAAATAGCTGAATTCCTGTTCGATACTTTCTGTTTTCCTTCTTTGAATTAATATTTTTTAATATTTCAGAAGAAAAGTAATTTTTACTTTGGACAAAGACACAGTTATTTATTAATCTTGCAGAATTTTAAGGGGTGGTTTTCGTTTCATTTTATCAATTTTCTTTAGAATTTTTGCGATTTTTTGTGATAGGTAGAAATGTAGAAATAGCTGAATTCCTGTTCGATACTTTCTGTTTTGCTTCTTTGAATTTTTTTAATTTCAAAAGAAAAGTAATTTTTACTTTGGACAAAGACACAGTTATTTATTAATCTTGCAGAACTTTAAGGGGTGGTTTTCGTTTCATTTTATCAATTTTCTTTAGAATTTTTGCGATTTTTTCTGATAGGTAGAAATGAAGAAATAGCTAAATTCCTGTTCGATACTTTCTGCTTTCCTTCTTTGAATTAATATTTTTTAATATTTCAGAAGAAAAGTAATTTTCACTTTGGACAAAGACACAGTTATTTATTAATCTTGCAGAATTTTAAGGGGTGGTTTTCGTTTCATTTTATCAATTTTCTTTAGAATTTTTGCGATTTTTTGTGATAGGTAGAAATGAAGAAATAGCTGAATTCCTGTTCGATACTTTTTGTTTTTCTTCTTTGAATTTTTTTAATTTCAAAAGAAAAGTAATTTGTACTTTGGATAAAGACACAGTTATTTATTAATCTTGCAGAATTTTAAGGGGTGGTTTTCGTTTCATTTTATCAATTTTCTTTAGAATTTTTGCGATTTTTTCTGATAGGTAGAAATGAAGAAATAGCTAAATTCCTGTTCGATATTTTCTGTTTTCCTTTTTTGAATTAATATTTTTTTAATTGCCAAAGTAATTTTCACTTTGGACAAAGACACAGTTATTTATTAATCTTGCAGAATTTTAAGGGGTAGTTTTCGCTATTTTATCAACTTTCTTTAAATCAATATTTTTCGAATGTTTCAAAACAAAAGTAATGTTCCCTTCACACAAAGACTTTTTGTGATAGGTAGAAATGAAGAAATAGCTAAATTCCTGTTCGATATTTTCTGTTTTCCTTTTTTGAATTAATATTTTTTTAATTGCCAAAGTAATTTTCACTTTGGACAAAGACACAGTTATTTATTACTCTTGCAGAATTTTAAGGGGTAGTTTTCGCTGTTTTATCAACTTTCTTTAAATCAATATTTTTCGAATGTTTCAAAACAAAAGTAATGTTCCCTTCAGACAAAGACTTCTTAGTTTCCGTCATTTCTCAATTCGCAATTTCGCAAGAAGCGCATGGTAGTCGCATTGCACCCTGTGGAGCAAAGCGGAAACGTGCACTTAACCCTCGAAACGAATAGACAGGAGACACTAAACAAAAGCTTCACACTCCCAACTTTCTCTTCGCCTTCGAGAGCCAAGAGGGACGTTTTCGAAGAATTCCCCCCTCCTTTCAGTCACCAAATTTATAGGGTGACATTAAAAACGATAGTGAAAGAAAGGAGTTCATAATTCATGAACCATATCACTTAATTTTCTCCTCGTCAAATTTTGTCGTCAAAATAAATTATTTTTGCAGTCGTTATCATTAGGCCACGATCGCACTTTATTCGATTCACCACGTCACCTTGCCAAATCCATTTTGAAAACACACGAAAGGAAAGATGCATCTCGAAGCTTCGCGATGCTCGCATCCACGAGCTGCGTACAAAGCGGGTCCACTAAATAAAGGGCTACAAAGGGGTGTAGCGATAATCTAGCACGTAACTAAAATATTTATCGGTGAATAAATTTGTTTGTCGTCGCCAGGAGCAAACATCCAAGTTACTTATGATGTAATGAATCACGGCTAATACCTGGTGCTCGTTCTCCTTGGCGAGTTGGCAAACTTTACGAAGCAGTTAGCGCGACACACGAGCAGAGTACGCGCGACACGTATCCCTTGGAGTCGCATTCGAGTTGGTCAATTCGTTCGTAAAATTGCACTTGGCCTGAATACCAGCCTTTCGATTTATTCTTCCAAGATCTTCACGGCGTTTGAATGCAATTATGTGGGATATTTATTAATTAAAAATTATTAGAAGAGATTCAGAGTCGATGGATAGTTGTTTACGACTGAGATGTTACTTAAGCCTTTGCACTCGGCTCCTTTCCTTAAAATTTGCACAAAGACAGTTGTCTTTTTTATTAATCTTGCATAACTTTGCTCAAACAATAGTTTCTATTGCTAATGAGCAATTAGCAAAATAATCTACAAAGGTAGCAATAGAATTAGCAATAATTTGCTATTTTAGCAATAGTTTCTATGCTGATTTTCTCTCAGAGGGAACATCCAAGTGCAAAGGGTTGAAAGACGATTATGAATGATTAGAAATATTCGCTCTCGCTCGAATTCTAGAATATTTCACACACAACATTTGGAACCTAAATTATTGATTAATCTACAAAGATTTGTCTTTCAATTATAAGTATAATTCCGAGGACATTATTCAATAACATGGTGCATAGTTTGATGGGAAATCGTGCTGCTCAACAGAAAATATACATAAAAAGTTCCAAATGAATTCAAAGATAATATTATGAAAAGTTTAACAAATTAATTTTACAAAAGTTTCGCCTAATATCGCGTATTTTCTTCAAAATATCGAGGGGCACTTTAGAGAAGTCCGCGAGATGAATTTTCCTATTTATAAAAAGCACCCTTAGGTTTATTGGAAATGTCTCGATCGCTTATTACGAAAATCGCAACGAACGACACTCTGAACGTTTCATCAACTGCGAAAGTGAAGATTTCTAAGCGCTTAGAGGAGCGGAACTCGTTCCTTTCCGAAAGCAGAACCGTTCATTGGCCGTAGCACGGGGCTCTTGTCCAAATACTGAGTCACTGTGACAACAGTGGATCACCACTACCATCCTCAACGACGTCATCGTCGCGAACGGGGTCGAAGGCTCAGCTGATTGCCCCGTATCACTCAGGGGATGAGGGTCTGTTTATTAATACCTCGAAGATGCGACGAGGCCCGCTACTCCACCTCGACTCGAACTGCCTAACTTTGCGCCACCCTTAATCGTTCCCACGGTTTCCACGAAATTTCCCAAATCACCCCTTATGACAACAGTACGCAGAGTAACAATATTTTTTGCATCTCACTCTGGGTTACTGAGAAAGTTAGACAGTTGAAAAGCTAGAGTTGTGAGGGTTTGTACAATTTATGTTTATACAATACAGATTCTTCTCACCCTCCAAAAATTGTAATATATTTATCACGTATTATTATTATTTTTTTATTACTTTCAACGCGTTGCATATATTCTTAGGTATTACGTATATTGTGCATTTATGTTTGTTTCACCCTTTAAACAAGGGTGCGGTTCATAAACCATGTACTAAAATTATAGCCAGAGGCGGGAGTGGTATACAAACAACATATTAATCTTTGTTAATATTAAATAGCCTATATACCACTAAAATAAAAATAAAATACAATAAAAAGGTCTTTAAAATGGAATATCACTTCAGTAATATAAAATTAGAATGTATATACTCATTCTCATTTTATTTTCGATCGACTGTGTTGAAACTACCCGCAATCAAAGGGTTAAAGTCGCATTTACACATAGAAATTCGACTGCTCGATTGTTAGCGTCATGCAAAACTTTGACAAAATATAAAACAATAAACCTTCAAACCAAAACCAAGATTCCAAATTTCTTAACTCATATAACCTAACCTAACCCAACCTATCGTCTCTGTGGTAATATTTTACAACATTCCTGGTCTCTGCTTCTCGCTGAAACATTATTTACGCCTGCAACGCAACAAAAACTAACCTCTTGGCGGTAATATTTTCCAACACTCCTGTCGTGTCGGTTTCTACTTCTCAGTGGGAACATCAGCCAACCTAAAACACCCCCACGATCCTCCACGCGCCAGCATATCCTCCCAATTCCAAATTTCCTAACTCATATAACCTAACCTAACCCAACCTATCGTCTCTGTGGTAATATTTTACACCATTCCTGGCCTCTGCTTCTCGCTGAAACATTATTTACGCCTAAAACGTAACAAAGACTAACCTCTTGGCGGTAATATTTTCCAACACTCCTGTCGTGTCGGTTTCTACTTCTCAGTGGGAACATCAGCCAACCTAAAACACCCCCACGATCCTCCACGCGCCAGCATATCCTCCCAAATCGCCCAACGACGCAATTAAACGCGCTCCACAAGAATCCACCCCCTCGATCTCCGAGGAACAACAGTCAGCCACCCCTTGGACGCGCGACATTCCTCCATCTGTCGTCCCAGCGACGTATCGAAAAATTAAGACGCATTCCAGGAGGCGAAAGGGAAAACAAGGTGGAGTGTTTGCGCGGGTGGTTAGAACGGGGTGCTTTCGCATGGCATTAGCGCCCATATTATTGTAAGCCGTCGCGCATAATTCTCCACTGTTCGCAGGGTGGTCGACGATTTTGCTGCGCGCCCCTCGCGCGTCCCGCCCCCGCGAATTAATTTAATATCGTTAAACCGCCCCCCAGCCCCGCGCCGCTTCGTTCGCCACTCTTTCGTCGGGGTATTTACACGATTCACGGGTGTAATGATAAAACTCTGGCGCCTGGAACCAGCGTCGCGCGCAACCTGTTAATCGGTCGACGCTGCAAATCGAATATAAATATGTTTATAAGCGCGTATTTGTATTTTTGCACGGGCCAGCGAGTTACAATTACGGCGATTAATAACGGGGGAAAAAATAATATCGGAACGAAGGCTATTGTTGCTCCGCACGGGGATTTCCGCGCGGGAACGCGCGCGAGTGTGCGTTTGCGAACGCGCGTACTTATTTATTTCCTTTTTATAATTGAACGCCGCTTTTTGTAGTGCTTCGTTGAAAATTATTGGAAATTGCGCGGTTGTGGAAACGAAGAGTCGAATGGAGAACGTGTATGCGCCGTGACGATTTAAATAAACGCTGATAATTTCAGTAATCTCTTTGTAACAAATTTATCTGTATTATTTCTCGTTAAAATAATTTAATTATCGAAATGATTGATCTTGTGTATTATTTTCCTGTAACCTATTTGTGTACCTTTGTTTTATGTATTGATGATTTTGCTTCTCAACAATTTATGTGTAAGTAATTTTCTTTAAATCAATGTTGCATTGAAAAAGTTTTGAACATTTTTTGGCACGCATTATCGTGTTTTATATTAATTTATGTGTGTCGCGATGCGAGTAAGATTCTGGAATGAGTTACGTTCGTTGTGCGAGGTTCCACTGTACAACCCTTTCTCCTCTGAGGCGACATCAGCATTGATTAGTGGTGAAGGAGGTTAAACTTATTCCATCGCAGCTTTTTGAGAAATGCGTTTCACTTAAGTTTTGTATTGAAATGGAAATTTTCTGAAATAGCAATATTAACATAGGAATTATTGCTAAAATAGCAATATTAATATAGAAATTATTGCTAAAATAGCAATATATATGATACGTAAATATGAATATTTTAGCAATAGTTTCCATATTAATATTGCTATTTCAGCAGTAATTTCTATATTAATATTGCTATTTTAGCAATAGTTTTAATCTTAGCAGTAATTTCTATACTAATATTGCTATTTTAGCAATAGTTTTAATCTTAGCAGTAATTTCTATATTAATATTGCTATTTTAGCAATAGTTTTAATCTTAGCAGTAATTTCTATATTAATATTGCTATTTTTGCAATAGTTTTAATCTTAGCAGTAATTTCTATATTAATATTGCTATTTTAGCAATAGTTTTAATCTTAGCAGTAATTTCTATATTAATATTGCTATTTTAGCAATAGTTCCAATCTCAATTTCACCATTTTAGCAATAGCTCCTATATCAACATTGCAATTTATATCAATAGTTTCTATTGCTGATATCTGACAAGTAGCCAAGTGCAAAGCGACAAACATCCACCATCTAATTACAATTTTTCCATCTAACAACGAAGTAAGGAACAACCAGTTCCACAAGATACTCGAGAGAAGCGTGGCCACCGAATAATATCAATAAACATCCACCATCTAATTACAATTTTTCCATCGAACAACGAAGTAAGGAACAACCAGTTCCACAAGATACTCGAGAGAAGCATGGCCACCGAATAATATCGACAAACATCCACCATTTAATTACAATTTTTCCATCGAACAACGAAATAAGAAACAACCAGTTCCACAAGATACTCGAGAGAAGCGTGGCCACCGAATAATATCAATAAACATCCACCATCTAATTACAATTTTTCCATCGAACAACGAAGTAAGGAACAACCAGTTCCACAAGATACTCGAGAGAAGCGTGGCCACCGAATAATATCAACAAACATCCACCATCTAATTACAATTTTTCCAACTAACAACGAAGTAAGGAACAACCAGTTCCACAAGATACTCGAGAGAAGCGTAGCCACCGAATAATATCGACAAACATCCACCATCTAATTACAATTTTTCCATCTAACAACGAAATAAGAAACAACCAGTTCCACAAGATACTCGAGAGAAGTGTAGCCACCGAATAATATCAACAAACATCCACCATCTAATTACAATTTTTCCATCTAACAACGAAATAAGAAACAACCAGTTCCACAAGATACTCGAGAGAAGCGTGGCCACCGAATAATATCAACAAACATCCACCATCTAATTACAATTTTTCCATCGAACAACGAAATAAGAAACAACCAGTTCCACAAGATACTCGAGAGAAGCGTGGCCACCGAATAATATCGAGCCCCCGCAGGCCTCGACGAGCGAGTGTCAGCTCGGATCGATCGGGCGGCGTTTGAAAGGGTGGCAGGATCGAACGGGCAATCGGCCCATCGACGTCGCGGTCTAGCATGACGTTTTTCCTAGCCGGATGTAAATGCAGGCAATATCGCGATGTTGGCGCCAATGGTCGACGCTCGAGTGACTGGTGCTGATTGATGTTGCCGTGTTTGGTCAGAGGGTTGTTTCTCCGCTCGGCAGCGGTCCCCAGCGGACCCAATAAGCACCTCACGCATACACGCGTGCCCAGCCACGGTCCACCTACGCCTAACCTAGCCGAAGGAACCGGATCCATTGTTTACACGAGCCGCAGCGGCCGTCTGTCGCGATACCACGAGCCCTTCCACCCCCTCTGAGCGCGGACGCTCCTCGGCTCTCCCATGGGGAGGAACCAGCCAGGCTTTAAACCACCCCTTTTCAGACCTCGCCTCGTCGAGAGAACGACGGCGTCGATTCATTGTGCCTCGATTGCGTCCACCTTTAAATCGATCCCCGTTCCTGTTCCGAGGCGGTTGTTGTTGGCGGTGTTGCGCTCGAGGGGACGGCTCGAGGGACGGTTGGGTTAGGTTAGGTTACCTGTACGCGTTCACGGGGGATGAACGGATTTCGCGGACGCAAGTCGGGTACCATGGAGCTGGAATCCGCTGGATAATCGAGGGATGATTGTACCGTGTAATTTTCGAGAGTGATTGTACCAAATCAGCTGATAAAAATGATCGATGCTGAATGTTGGGGACAATGGAACTGGAATTCGCTGGGTAACATTGATGAGGAATGATTGGAGAGAGTAATTCTGAAGAATAATTGTACCAAGTGAACTGATGAAAATGATCAGTGTTGAATGCTTGATAGTCTTCAAATAAGAGACAAATATTAGTAATAATAATTATTTGGTGCGAAAGAGTACTTTGTCGAGTATGAATTGCTACGATTTTTAGATAGTTATATGTTATCTCTTGAAAGCGTCCCCTTTTCTGACAACGAATAATTAATAGTAACTCGCAACAAAATGCACAAAGATTCCTGTACGCACGATTTCGCGTGGTTATGCGTCGTTACGCCCGTGTCGTTTAATTACGCTGGGTAATCTGAGTGCAAAAGCCTGTCCCGATTCTTCAGTCTTTAATTCCGATCGAAACAACGCGGAGGGCAGGAAAAATGGACAGGAAAGAAAGGGGTTTGCGGCAGGGGTTGGTCAAGTGGAGGCACAGCAGCGATCGACTGAACAGGCTTTCCAGTTTACTAGGAAATGTACCGCTTGACTCACATTCTCGTCCACAAATTCTACTTTGCAACCCCGTCGTTACCGATCCGAGTGTTCTGAATAAAAAAAAAAGAAAAAAAAGGAAAAAAAATGAAAGCAGCCACCCGCTCAAACGCTGTGCCATAATTTTCAATTACTCATCAGAGCCGTAATTTCCACCGGGCGTTTAATTATTCGCATACCAATGGAAACTTTCAAAATGTGCTTGTACAGCGCTGATAATTAAACAGGGGTTGTCTCATTAGCCAACGGGTCGGGTCTAATCCAACAATCACCGCGGCGAAATAAAATGCGCAGCGTGGCGGAGGGATGAAATCGAGTTAAAATTGCGCTTCCCGCGTAGCCGGGCGGGGGTCGTCGAAAGCGAACCAGGTTCACCCCTTCCCACCCTTCGAGCCGCGTGTCCTGAAAATGCATTAATTATACGAATGCGGACGTGTTCGCGGCGCAGGAATATTTCAATCTACTTAAAAAGCCATCCGTTTGAAAGTAATTATCGCGATGAAATTAAAATGTCAACCGAGCGCGACGGTGTGCAAGCGGGTGTTCGCGTGCGCGCGCGCGCGCGCACGATCCTGGTCCAGTTGGTGTGCGTTCGTGTTTTGCGATCGGCCGCGTGCTGTTTACCTGCAAATCTAACTAATCTAAATGGTAATGCGACAGAATTACGACGGCACCGCTGTTTTCGCCCACTGCCGAGCTTTTTCCCTTTCCACCCCGTCGCGGCGCCGCCCCTCGCCATCCCGCGCCCGCATTTCGACGCAGCACGACGACAACGTCATCGTCGCCCCATTACCGTCGCGCTTTTAACGAATTTTCGGCCAACAACACCGGCTGCGCTCGCCATTTTAAAACGCTTATCGCGCGACGCTGAGGATCGCGTTTCTCGCGATTTTTCGCGTGACTTTCTTAACCCCTCGCGCATTCATTGGTCTCACCCAGAGACCTTGATGCATTCTTCTTCTCACGCTATTCAGTAACAGCTGACAATGCTTTGCTGGATATTTTTTTATGTCGAAATCGATCGAAATTGTGGAACAAGCAGTGATCTTGTCGATGACAAGTTGCAACCCCTAGATTTCTATCGCAAATGTACTTTTTCGTAAGTTTATATCCACAAAGTTACGCAAACGATATCGTTAACACATTAACCAGTCGCGAGTTAATTTGAATAGATATTGCAAAAGCTTTATTTATCGATTTAATAATGTCTGCTTTATAATAAAAAATTAGTTTTCTTGTTACTTAGGTTTTTATCATAACTCTAGCCCTTTGCACTCGGCTCTTTTCCGGACGTTAGCAATAGAAACTATTGCTAAAGCAGCAATGTTATAATAGTTTTTATAGTTAACATTCCCCAGCAATAGAAAATTTCCATTTTAATAGAAAGCTTCAGAGAAACACGCATTTCTCAAAAAGCTGCAATGAAATAAATTTATCCTCCGCAATCACTAATCAATGCTGATGCCCCTCAGAGAGGACATCATCTAGCATTCCAAAAAGACCACTTCCACGTTCCATTACAAAATAATAACCAGTGACACGGGATAGCTTCTGCGTAAATTTGTCGGTCAACGATGTGTTAATATCATTGACCAGGTCTACAAATGTTCGTTTGCATATTGGGAGAGTCTAGTTCATCGTTGATAAAGTTAATCGTGTAATAGGGCAAACACGCGACAGAACCTCGCAGAGCGTTATTGGTCGTGCTTCTTTCAACCCTTACGACGCGCCATAACGTAACCCTCTGCCCGCGAACAAAAGCTGAGAGGGAAAGAGCTTCTCGCTATCGGTTACAGTTTAACGAGCGTATCACGAGACACGTGTTTCGAGACACGGAGTATTTTTCTTTGACAAGCACCGTGGACCCCTTAAACGACGTCCTCGCGGCGTTTCGAGGGCATTCTGTTTCTATTCCAGGGGGGGTAAATGAAGTCACTTTACAGGTGCGACGGAAGCGGTGGGTGGCGAACGAACGAACGAACGAGGTCGGTACGAAAACGCCTCGCTTCAACCCCTCTCTCGATCTCTCCGTCTCCCTTTCACCTCGTCTTTTCGACGGCGGATCCGGCGAGAGGCAGAGGGTTCAGGCCTGGTTGCCTCGAAGAATGCGACGCGCATCGGGAACCGCAGCCAATTTCAATATTTGAGGAAACTCGGCTGACAGGAGTTCCGCAAAATTTGCAGGTAAAAGGCGAAAATGTCCGTGGTGATTTAACGAGCCCTTTAAGGCACTCTCAAAAAGGACTCTGTTGACAGCCAAACAAACTATTCGGAATAACAGGTTAAACCCTCACGCGCGCGATAACGTCTACACATGAATATTGAGAGGAGAGCCTCGCGGAGATGTCAGCCCCTCTGTGGCTTCCTCTCTCCTTTTTTTTTTGTTTCACCTCGCTTCCTCTTTGCGTTGGCCGCTTTCTTTTTCGTTTTCGTCGCGAACTAATGCTTGGTGTTTCGTCGGGGATAAAGGGCGCGGTGAAAAGGGGTTGCGGAAGTGGGGAATATTTTCGAAAGTGTTCAGTAACGTTGAAATTAGTCTAGTAGAAGTATCTTAGATACTTTTTTACGTAGTTCGAGGTGATTGACCTTTTCGAAATTACAGAGTATCCAATTACGAACAGCTACCCCTTTTAGAGCGTTCATCGAACTCCCTCGAACGTTTACAGTGGGCCAAGAAAAAGCCCCAAAATTGAACGAAACGCGCCTTACCCTTGCGAAGATGCGCGAAACGTTTGGTAGGCTTTTTGAATGGGCTTGAGCGCGAGCACATACGGGGGTGGAGCTGCGGGTTCAGCGATCGACCGCGTGAAATCGACCACCTCGTGCACCGCCATCCCACGGGCAGCATCCACCATCCAGCATCCAGCATCCAACGTCCACGTTCCTCTCCCACCCTCCTGCCGCTTCCGCCATCCACCCGTGCTCGTTGTATTATCGTACGACCGCACAGGCTAGCCTCTACATCGTCAACATGTCCGGGACAAGCAGTGGCGTGCGCGCGCGCGCGCTCTCCCGCTCGTTTTCTCATATATACGTGTGTATGTACATACAGGGTGGCCATATAAGTAGTCCAACACCGCTGTGGGAAGTTGACAACTGTGCGAGACGAGTCTCGATAAATGCACGGGTGACCCTCGATAATTGCAGCCTTCGTAACTCGCGTGTGAATCTCGTGCGTCGCATTCTGTCGATACACGTAATGTGGAGTGGCTGATAAACGAGTTAATGAAATGATAATTGCACGAGACGAGTCTCGATAAATGTGCGGATGATCCTCGATAATTGCACGGATGACTCTCGATAATTGCGCCCTCCATAACTCGTGTGTGAACCTCGTTCGTTGCATTCCGTCGACACAGGTCATTAATATAGAGTTGCTGACAAACGAGTAAATGGAATGGAAAGTTAGATGGAAGTCTGGTTTTCTATTATCTTGTTTGCTGCACAAGACTTGATACGCGCTTGCAGAAATATACAAACTACAAGACTACCATTTCTTATTCTACTTATACTGTTCACGTAGTAGTACCAATAATTGGTCCCCAAAATTCCCAAGCCTGTTCCACCAACACATTTATCATCAACATTCATAACGCAAACCCGCAATAGTCGCATCGCAAACGAACCAATTGACTTTACGCAATACTTGACCCAAGTCAAAGCCCACTTTATCCAAATCTTGTCCAGACCTGGTCACTTGTCTAAGCTTCCACATGGAGTCTTTGTCGAATTACGAGATGGGACGAGAAAATGAACGACGCGCGTTTAACCTTCGACGATTCATGGTCCACCCTGTATACGTATGCGCGCGTATATAGACGATGCGTCGGTGCATTGAGACAGGCAGGAACCACGACACAGACAGCCCACGGTTCGTCCGTGTGTGACGTGATTAAATCGGCCTTCACCGCTCCCACCCTCTGGCATCGCTTTCCACCCCCTACCCCGGCGACAACTGCCGGCGGCCAACATGGCCGCCGCTAATTAGCGCCTAATTATTATTTATTGCATCGGACGCGACCTGGTAGGTATGTGCCGACACCAGCGACAGTCGCGACACACCGCGTAATATAACCCCCGCCACCCCCGCGCGTGTCTGACCCTCTTTCGCCGCCTCCCGCCATCCCTGTCTCCCTCTTTCTTTCGCCAACCCCCTCGTGTTCCCTCTGTGCTGGTCGTACCCTCGGGCGAGAAGCCAATCGGGCTACGTTACGATCCGCATACGCTCGAAATCAATCTGGCTTGTCGCAGTGGCTACGACGATAGTTTTCCAAAGGGGCGGACGAGCTCGTTAAAACGCTTTCGACGAGCACGGGGGATGGCTGGCGAAAGTGAAAGATCGCGCTGGGGATGGGTTTCCTTCTTGCGCGGGGTCGCGATAGCAGAGCGAATGGGTCCGGGTCGGTGTTTGGGTTGGTACATATTTGGAGCAGTGTTGCTGGGCTTGATATGGATGATGTGCCGGGCAAATATTGCCTGTGCACTTTTTCTTCGATTTACAGTGCGTTTTGGAAGTTTTGCTTCTTGAAACTGGCGCGTTCATTCGTTATACTATTGCGAGTACTTTTGTTTGTTTCAGCCCTTCCTTGCGCACTGGAAAAATATTATACTTATTCTGTTGCAATATCATTGATTTGCCAAAAAACATCTTAATAATACAATTATTAATTTCATATAAATCAAGCACCCATCAAATCACCCAATGCACCCCAATCCCTAAAACCCATTCTCCCTTGTTTTCCCTCACCGCATTTGATTCAAAGTGTCCACCAAGTGTCCACTGTTCTCCCAAAACGCTCGCAAACCACTTTCACCCTCGAATAAAGCCACACAGCCCAGCAGCCATGCGTAAACCGATACGTCCTCGTAAAAAACCAGAAATTGACCTTGAAAACCAGCCCAAACCGTCGTTATCGCGTTCACGGCGCGGTTTTATCCCGCGGCGTGATCCGCAGGAGGCCGCAATAGTCAGAAGAAGGGGTGGCAGATGGGAGTCGTAGTTGAGTTGCGGCCAGATCGGTCGAGTTAAGTCGGGTCAGGTCGAGTCGAGCAGAGGTACCAACAGGGCGGTCGCAAATATTGGTATTTGGCAAAGACTATCCTTGATCCGTGTCCCTCTTTCTCTTTCTCGGCGCCTCCTTGTCATCGCGCCACCGACCCCGTGCATTCTCTCACTTCCCGCCACCCTCTTCCCGCGCGCTGCTGTCCCTTCGCTCGTCCTCCACTTCCGGGACGGGCCTCGCCCGTTGTCCAGCCGCCTGCTCAACTTCGAAACGGGCGCCAGGAGGAGTTGTTCCTTGAATCGCGAGCAAATGGATCGTTTCACCGCTACTTCGTGTCTGTTTCATGAAATCTAGCGGGCTCTAACACTTTGCGCTCCTTTGTCGAGCGCGACTCGACGTCGCTACATAAAAAAAAGAACTAAATATAAATTGCGACAAAGTTTTAGAGCTGTTTTAGAGTTCGCAAGTAGCAGTCGAGGAACTGCGCTGCAACTGACAACATTTTCAAGTAAATTTCAAGTAAATTTCAAGTAAATTTCAAATAAAACGCTTGAAACAGTAGCGAGTTGTTGGCAATTAAACTATTGAATTGAAAAATAATTCGAAGCGCAAAGGGTTAAATGAAGGGGGAAATGAACATTTATATTAACGCAAAGGAACAGGTCGAGCGCGACTCGACGTCGCTACATAAAAAAAAGAACTAAATATAAATTGCGACAAAGTTTTAGAGCTGATTTAGAGTTCGCAAGTAGCAGTCGAGGAACTGCGCTGCAACTGACAACATTTTCAAGTAAATTTCAAGTAAATTTCAAATAAAACGCTTGTAATAGTAGCGAGTTGTTGGCAATTAAACTATTGAATTGAAAAATAATTCGAAGTGCAAAGTGTTAAATGAAGGGGCAAATGAACATTTATATTAACGCAAAGGAACAGGTCGAGCGCGACTCGACGTCGCTACATAAAAAAAAGAACTAAATATAAATTGCGACAAAGTTTTAGAGCTGTTTTAGAGTTCGCAAGTAGCAGTCGAGGAACTGCGCTGCACCTGACAACATTTTCAAGTAAATTTCAAGTAAATTTCAAATAAAACGCTTGAAATAGTAGCGAGTTGTTGGCAATTAAACTATTGAATTGAAAAATAATTCGAAGTGCAAAGGGTTAAATGAAGAGGCAAATGAACATTTATATTAACGCAAAGGAACAGGTCGAGCGCGACTCGACGTCGCTACATAAAAAAAAGAACTAAATATAAATTGCGACAAAGTTTTAGAGCTGTTTTAGAGTTCGCAAGTAGCAGTCGAGGAACTGCGCTGCAACTGACAACATTTTCAAGTAAATTTCAAGTAAATTTCAAATAAAACGCTTGAAATAGTAGCGAGTTGTTGGCAATTAAACTATTGAATTGAAAAATAATTCGAAGTGCAAAGAGTTAAATGAAGGGGCAAATGAACATTTATATTAACGCAAAGGAACAGGTCGAGCGTGACTCGACGTCGCTACATAAAAAAAAGAACTAAATATAAATTGCGACGAAGTTTTAGAGCTGTTTTAGAGTTCGCAAGTAGCAGTCGAGGAACTGCGCTGCAACTGACAACATTTTCAAGTAAATTTCAAGTAAATTTCAAATAAAACGCTTGAAATAGTAGCGAGTTGTTGGCAATTAAACTATTGAATTGAAAAATAATTCGAAGTGCAAAGAGTTAAATGAAGGGGCAAATGAACATTTATATTAACGCAAAGGAACAGGTCGAGCGTGACTCGACGTCGCTACATAAAAAAAAGAACTAAATATAAATTGCGACGAAGTTTTAGAGCTGTTTTAGAGTTCGCAAGTAGCAGTCGAGGAACCGCGCTGCAACTGACAACATTTTCAAGTAAATTTCAAGTAAATTTCAAATAAAACGCTTGAAATAGTAGCGAGTTGTTGGCAATTAAACTATTGAATTGAAAAATAATTCCAAGTGCAAAGAGTTAAATGAAGAGGCAAATGAACATTTATATTAACGCAAAGGAACAGGTCGAGCGCGACTCGACGTCGCTACATAAAAAAAAGAACTAAATATAAATTGCGACAAAGTTTTAGAGCTGATTTAGAGTTCGCAAGTAGCAGTCGAGGAACTGCGCTGCAACTGACAACATTTTCAAGTAAATTTCAAGTAAATTTCAAATAAAACGCTTGTAATAGTAGCGAGTTGTTGGCAATTAAACTATTGAATTGAAAAATAATTCGAAGTGCAAAGTGTTAAATGAAGGGGCAAATGAACATTTATATTAACGCAAAGGAACAGGTCGAGCGCGACTCGACGTCGCTACATAAAAAAAAGAACTAAATATAAATTGCGACAAAGTTTTAGAGCTGTTTTAGAGTTCGCAAGTAGCAGTCGAGGAACTGCGCTGCAACTGACAACATTTTCAAGTAAATTTCAAGTAAATTTCAAGTAAATTTCAAATAAAACGCTTGAAACAGTAGCGAGTTGTTGGCAATTAAACTATTGAATTGAAAAATAATTCCAAGCGCAAAGAGTTAAATGAAGGGGCAAATGAACATTTCTATTAACGCAAAGGAACAGGTCGAGCGCTTGACGAGCAAACTCGAGGATAATAAACGGGGAGCGGCCCAGGGGTGGCTCATGCTCGCGCGATTCGAAGCGATATATTTTTTCCGGACGATCGCGCAACAATCGGCTTCCGCCGTTTCGCCGCGTCGCACCCGCTTGGATTTTCACGCGGGAAACGATGGAACGCTCCGATATTTACCACCGCGGAACTGTAAAAATGACGAGCCGAAACGTTACACGTTAAAAATCTGTCGCGCGCGAGCGGCGATCCGCTAAACGCCAACGCGATGCTCCAATCCACGGCTCGCAGCTATCCTCGTGCAAATAATCCCCATATTTTTTTCCACTCTTTTCTCTCTTCCCCCCGTTTTTTCTCTTCTTTTTTTTTTTTTTAATTTTTTTGACGGCAGATATGATGGAGCTGGAAAGTCCGATCGGTGCGCGGGGGTTCTGTAATCGAGAACGTGTGTGCTTGTACGCGTTTCTGGTGGGTCGAGGGGGTCCGCGCGAACGCGAATTGCTTTCGAGAAGCATTTTTCGGATTTGTTGGCCAATTTGAACGACGAAATTTTAGCGTGCGCCTTAAAATTCCGCGGTTAAAGAGAAATACTGAATGATAGTATTTCCTTTTCTTTTTTCAATTTTGAAACTACAATGTTGTGTAATTGAAAATATATGTTAACTCGTTGATGATCACTCTGAATTCGATGATGGACGACAGAAGCAAATTTTTTTAATTAGTTCATTCTTGGGCAATTCGATGAGCATTTCAAACTTAGAATAAAATTATTATTTTTTCTAATCAATTTTCTTAAAAATTGACACACGTTTGTAGCTTTCATTCGTCTCATTTGTCTGTGGACGGCATTTATGTCAATATGTTAAGAAATGTTTAGAGTCGATCGAATGTTTAAAAGAGGATAAAGAATCTATGTCGATCGAATTTTCTGTGCCATTATCGAAGAATTCAAATATAAAGTAGCACAGTTGACAAAAAAAGAAAATGATGTACAAGTAAAGATTTAAAATAGATACTGTGAAATACATATATGCGAATCATAATCGCAGTAGATATGGCACAGCGGTCCTCTGCCAATACTACTTCTCTATTTGAGCCCAGCAGGTGCTGCTATAGATACCTACGACAGAAATTTTATATTCCAGTACCCCATTTTATTTGATGTCTTCTTGCACTCCATTTATTCATCAAAATATCAAGTAATATTTGTATATACATATTCTATTAACCCTTTGCAATCTGCATCTTCCTGGACGTTAGCTATCAGCATTAAAAAAACTTCCATTTCCATAGAAAACTTGAGGAAACATGCATTTCTCAAAAAATTGCACTGAAATAAGTTTAATCACTAATCAATTTTGATGTCTTTTCAAAAGGAACACTCGAGTTCCTCGATAGACTTGTGATGAGGGGACATTCAAGTGTAAAGGGTTAATTTATAATGGTAGTCAACATATTCGCGACCGCCATTCATTTTAAATTCTATTTCTCACAGCCGCTGACGTGAAGTCACGTATTTGTAAAATTCCACTTCTGGTCTCTCACGTCTTGCAATTTCTTTTTTGTTTTAAATATCACATATTTTCAAAATTGATATGATCTTATCATCTTATCATCATTATACGATATTAACGATGCAAGTTTGCAACAACCAGCTCCAGAATTTCACTATTTTCCAAAGCTACTTCAGTATTAGAAATGTAAAAAAGTATTCGACTATTTTTTGAGCAGCCACCATTTTACTTACGCGAGGTTGCTTATCAGAGGCGATTATTAAACGACATTTAAGAATTCTCACGAGCAGGCCGCGTCCTCAATTGCTTAAACGTAACCGTGGCCCTTCACGAGTGCTGATGTTTGTTCAGCCAGGAACGCTATCGCATTCTCATGCCGGAAAATCTCCCAGATAGTATTCTTCTTGGTCTCGCTGATGCGCGTGAATTCCGTCGCGTCCTTCTTCGCCCTTAAGCGCAATTCACACGTGAACCGCAAGAAATTCGTGAATCAAGAAATTGCAAGACGTGAATCACTATTCGACAAATCAGTGAGCACTAAAGTTCGCAAACTTCTGAAGGAATCAGTGACTGAAGAACAAGATACACAAGTATCTTCAAATTGCGACAAATAAAACGAAGCAGACAAATTTGGGATTCGTGACAGCAATTAATTTATGAAACTTTCGATTACAAACGAATTTGCTAAAAAATAGAGAGTATCGTTTGCAACAAGTATTCTATGCAGATAAGCAAAAATTAGTATTGAAATCTTGGATGTTGAAGAATATAGTCTGCAATAAAAATTATAAAAATATATGATTATAGCTAGAATTGAAGATGTGACTGCCGAAAATTAGAAATTTAATGGATACCAACGTGAAACGTTCAAAGTTAGACGAGAAGATTATCATTGATCGCCAGAAATCAGAACAAGTATTCTTTGCAAATGAACAAAAATTAATATTGAAATCTTGGATGTTGAAGAATATTATTAAAACATAAAATTGAACACCTGACAGCTAAAAATTAGAAATTTAACAAATATGAACGCGAAACGTTCCAAGACGGAAGAGAAGATTATCATTGATCGCCAGAAATCAGAACAAGTATTCTATGCAAATGAACAAAAATTAATATTGAAATCTTGGATGTTGAAGAATATTATTAAAATATAAAATTGAAGACAGCTAAAAATTAGAAATTTGATAAATATGAACGCTCCAAGAGAGAGGAGAAGATTATCATTGATCGTCAGAAATCAGAACAAGTATTCTATGCAAATGAACAAAAATTAATATTGAAATCTTGGATGTTGAAAAATATTATTAAAATATAAAATTGAATATCTGACAGCTAAAAATTAGAAATTTGATAAATATGAACGCTCCAAGAGAGAGGAGAAGATTATCATTGATCGCAAGAAATCAAAACAAATATTCTATGCAAATGAACAAAAATTAATATTGAAATCTTGGATGTTGAAGAATATTATTAAAATATAAAATTGAAGACAGCTAAAAATTAGAAATTTGATAAATATGAACGCTCCAAGAGAGAGGAGAAGATTATCATTAATCGTCAGAAATCAGAACAAGTATTCTATGCAAATGAACAAAAATTAATATTGAAATCTTGGATGTTGAAGAATATTATTAAAATATAAAATTGAACACCTGACAGCTAAAAATTAGAAATTTGATAAATATGGACGCGAAACGTTCCAAGACAGACGAGAAGATTATCATTGATCGTCAGAAATCAGAATAAATATTCTATGCAAATGAACAAAAATTAATATTGAAATCTTGGATGTTGAAAAATATTATTAAAATATAAAAGTGAACACCTGACAGCTAAAAATTAGAAATTTGATAAATATGAACGCTCCAAGAGAGAGGAGAAGATTATCATTGATCGCCAGAAATCAGAACAAATATTCTATGCAAATGAACAAAAATTAATATTGAAATCTTGGATGTTGAAAAATATTATTAAAATATAAAAGTGAACATCCGATAGCTAAAAATTAGAAATTTGATAAATATGGACGCGAAACGTTCCAAGACAGAAGAGAAGATTATCATTGATCGCCAGAAATCAGAATAAGTATTCTATGCAAATGAACAAAAATTAATATTGAAATTAATATTGAAATCTTGGATGTTGAAGAATATTATTAAAATATAAAATTGAACACCTGACAGCTAAAAATTAGAAATTTGACAAATATGGACTCGAAACGTTTCAAGACAGAAGAGAAGATTGCCATCGTCGATCGCCAGAAACCATTCGCGAATCGCAACCGGAAGTTCTCCTCCACTTTTCCTGCGCTCTCCTCTGTGAACGTCGCTTTAACAGCCGATGGATGGAAGGGAGAACGGCGATATACAGCGAGGGTACACAGAGAAAGCAGCACGGTGCAAAGCAAACGCGCGACTACTAAGGCTAATCTCAGAAATGATAACGGCGAGATAACGCCGGCCCAGATGTCAGACGTTGCTCGCCACAAGAAACGCGTTGTTAACGCGCTCGCGTTATCCGTTCCGCGCTCCTAGCCGTGGAATTTCAACGTTCACGGCAACTTGCGCGGAGGTTATGGTCGTTTTGGTACCTGTTCCCGTGAACCAACATCGATGCCACGTTGATAATCCCATTCAGAAGCTTCCCAGTCGAATCTACCGTCCTCGTCGTTCACGAATTATCGGTTTCCTTTGATTTTGTCAGGGGTAGAAATGGAGTTGCTAATTTCGTATCGAAATGAAAAGCCCCACTCAAGGACCTTCCACGGATTTCAGAATAATTTTTAAGGGGATGAACTTCCAATTCGAATGTTTAGTCGAGAGAGAGATTTGATTTCATCAGCTATACTTGACTGCTGCTTTCTTAATTTTGGGGTGAAAACGCCCTTATTTGGTTCCTAGCGTGGACCTTGGAGAGTGTCCTTATTGCGTTAGAAATCGAGTAGCAAGCACGCACCAATCAGGCAGAGGGATGCCTGTAATTCGTACGAATCCTCGCGGTGAGAAGAAGGTGAATAAATTTTTCAGAAGCACGCTCAAGCAGTAATTCTAATGGAACCTCTTTTGCAACTTCTTACACGAAGCTGAAGCAATTTTTAATATTTCTATTATTAGTAGAAAGACTAGATATTGGATTTAATCGAGAACTATTTTATTAGAAGCTCTTCTAACGATAATATTATAAAAAGACGAGAAACGTACGAAATGGAAGTTGTGGAACGCGCGACAAACAACCCCTAACTAGCGACCTGGCTAACTGTACCACGGTTACGCTCGACTAATGAGATACTTATTAAGACTGGAACCGAATCGAGGAGAGGAGGCTAATATATCACGTTTGACGCCAATAGAACGACCTTCCACCGTAACAATAAACCGCCTAATTAGCTCGACACGAGACGACGCGAGGCTGGCCTTTGTGCGAGGCAACCCTCGACGAGCACTTTAGCCCTGCTCGAGCCCCAACGACACGTATGGAATCGTTTCATCGGTCCGATTATCGACGTTTACGATCGACCACCTCCTTTTCAGCCCTGCCCCTCCCCTTTTGTTTTCGCGAGACCGTTTTGCTAGCTGATACGCAGGGGGTGAGATTCTTCTGTTATCGCTGAAATCGAGTGCCGTCGGAGTACGCGATGCGATCGCGCTCGTTGATCTTGCACGCGTGCTTTCGTTCGCGTCTATTTTTAGCGAATTTTTGATAACTATGTCCTGGAATGAAAATTTTATTCGAATTTTTAAATAAAGGGGGTTAATGTGAATTTTTTAAATATTTTAATTCTTTAGTATTGGTTTCTGTGTTCTAATTTTGCTATTTTTGATATTTAATTGCTGTCTGGTTTTGTTAATTAATTGTTGGAGAGACTTATTGACAATTATTTTTTTGCTAATCTAATTAATTAACCCTTTTGCCTAATTTCTTTTTCTTTAACTATTGTAATTTTTAATATTGGTTTCTGTGTTCCAATTTTGCTATTTTTGATATTTAATTGCTTTCTGGTTTTGATAATTAACTGTTGGAGAGAATTATTGACAATTATTCTTTTACTAATCTAATTAACTAACCCTTTTACCTAATTTCTTTTTCTTTAACTATTGTAATTTTTAATATTGGTTCCTGTGTTCTAATTTTGCTATTTTTGATATTTAATTGCTTTCTGGTTTTGTTAATTAACTATTGGAGAGACTTATTAACAATTATTCTTTTATTAATCTAATTAACTAACCCTTTTACCTAATTTCTTTTTCTTTAACTATTGTCATTTTTAATATTGGTTTCTGTGTTCTAATTTTGCTATTTTTTATATTTAATTGCTGTCTGGTTTTGTTAATTAACTGTTGTAGAGACTTATCGAGAATTATTTTTTTACTAATCTAATTAACTAACCCTTTTACCTACTTTCTTTTTCTTTAACTATTGTAATTTTTAATATTGGTTTCTGTGTTCTAATTTTGCTATTCTTGATATCTAATTGCTGTCTGGTTTTGTTAATTAACTGTTGGAGGGACTTATTAACAATTATTTTTTTATTAATCTAATTAACTAACCCTTTTACCTAATTTCTTTTTCTTTAACTATTGTAATTTTTAATATTGGTTTCTGTGTTCTAATTTTGCTATTCTTGATATTTAATTGCTTTCTGGTTTTGTTAATTGGAGAGACTGAATATAATAATATGAATATGATAAACTATTGGAGAGACTTATTAACAATTATTCTTTTATTAATCTAATTAACTAACCCTTTTGCCTAATTTCTTTTTCTTTAACTATTGTAATTTTTAATATTGGTTTCTGTGTTCTAATTTTGCTATTTTTGATATTTAATTGCTTTCTGGTTTTGTTAATTAACCATTGGAGAGACTTATTAGAAATAATTTTCGCTATATAACAAAATTTGGATAAAAAAATTATTAAGTATCGACGCTATCTTCCAATCGATTTTGCTACTAATTTTATGGTCGACAAATATAGCAATTAAGTGCTACGACGACAGTAATTAAAACCCCATAACGAAAACGTGTCACAGAACACCCGCAATTATCAAAAACCGTCCTCCTGTGAGAACCGGAAGTGGATTCTTTGCGTTTCGCGCGGCTACACGTGTCTGGTGGCACAGTGGGTGTCTGTTCCTCTGGAAAATCGAATCGAAAGGTGAAACACCTGCGACACGCCTTCTTTTTTTTTTTGGTCGGGACACATATTAAACAGGCTTCATTGTTGCAAGGTGTTTCGAAACCGGGGAACAAAGATTCCTGTATGGGTGTTCCCAGTCAAGAACCGGGATAGATCTGGTAAATGGCGCCTGATTGCCAAACAATAAAATACGTGAACAGTTCGAATACTTTCGTCGTTGCTTCGAATACATTTTTTCGGTTCTCAACGAACAATAAACCGTGGACGTTATTTAAATTCGTTCCTATGTTCCGTTTCTACGAAACTCGAATTTTACTACGCTGATGTTTCATGCATCGCCTTTCTTCTCCTTTCGTACTTCATTTCAGACGATATTTTAAAATATTTTAAGATAATTACTGAAATTAGATGTTCAGCACTTTGTTATTTTGTAAATCAATTCAGATTAATTTGTAACAAATTCTGATTAAATATAAATTAAGTATTTAAAGTATTTTAAGTATTTTCAAATTCCCAACAGTTTTTTCAACAACAAAATCCTCAAACAGTATCACTAATACCAGATCCATTACATACCAAAAATTGATTAAAAAATCAGCATTAATATTCGATAAATGCTATCATAATACAAATTACAATAAAAGTGAATCAACAGACACGTTTCCATTGTCTCTAGTCACTTGTTCACCAGCGTACGATGAAACAAAATGAATAAAAGCAACATAAACTCACAGTTATTGCAATTCAGAGCGATATCAGTTTACAAAATTTCGGTTCAAGCAAGTCACCCTTAAATTATCTCAAATAAATTTATCACAAACAACCCTCTTTACGTTTCCATCAAGAATCATTTCCCTTCTTTGCGTCAGTACCCTCTGATTAGCTGCAGAATCTGCATTTTGAAATAGATTTAATTGGGACATCTTCAATAATATCTGAGATATTTTAAAATGGATTTAATCGCGCCAATTTCAACGACTTTTGTGATATTTTAAAGTAAAGTTAATTGCGCCATTTTTAATGATTTTTGGGATAAAGTGGCTTTACTTGAGCTACTTTGCGTCGCGAACGGTTAACAGATTGCTTATGGCTGAGCATATGGTGGTCATCCGCAGTTTTGCAGGCACACCTCGTCGCCCTTCGAGCATCGACCCTAAGCAGGAATCGATCTATTAGTCCGAGCACAATTAACGAACAAAGGACCAGGTAGTCGCCCACGCGTCCACTCGTCATTGTGCCCCAACAATTTACACCAGCACTTCTAATGACGTAAGTCTGCCTTGAAATAATGATCAGTACGATACGAATTGCGTGGGTGTACATAAATTGCGCGTGCACTTAGTCGCAAATCGAGTTTTAAATAAATGAGAAGGGAAAAATAGAGAATATCGCGATCCAACGTGAGGATTTAAGGGTGCACGCTAAGGGTCCTCTTTTGGATGGACTATTTTAACGTTTCTTTGTGGTAACTTAGTAGACACATTGATAATAACTGAGGCATTCAAAAGGTAGAACATAAATTATTCATGATTTCAACCCTTTGCACTTGGAATTATTTTTCAATTTTACTGTCAACTTCCTACAATTTAAAGTGTTTTATTTGAAATTTACTTCAAAAGACGATTACTTGACTGCTATTTGGAAACAATTATGTTTACTAATTATATTAAGTATAGCTCAGAAACTTTGTTTTAATTTATATTTATGGAACTTATAACAAATGAGTGTAAAGAGTTAAGATATTCTGTGCGAGACCGATTTTTGGACAATTTTTAAAGCGTAGACACCTCACGCTTTACGATTAACCTTTTGTACTCGTATGTCTCATCTGGAGGGACACGAGCCTTTGTTTAGTGATCATGGACAAACGTATTTCTGTAGCTTTTTGAGGAATGCATATTTCTTTCAAGTTTTTTATCGACAGAAATGAGATATAGAAATTATTACCTCGCAACACCTGCACGTGGGAACGTGAACGCGAACTTCATCCTAATCGCCTCGATAACAGGTGCTTGCGACCCCGAAATCGCCACAAACGATTCGCCTCGACCGATTCTGTGCTACCTTCATGGTATATCCGGCTTGGTATTGCGCGATACCTTTACCAGACCATCCTTCGCAAAATCTACGGTCAGCCTTCGAGAATCCAACCTTCCAGGGCACAGTGGCCGTGTCCAATCGACGAACGGTCAACGGAACCTCGAAATATTCCAAGGGTGCACGTCTGTAGCTATTTTCGATCATTTTTACGGGGAGATTACCAGTCCACGAGTTGGTCGCTGCGTTTGAACCAGTTTCGCCTAACAGGATCGAGATCCTGGCGGCGGAAGGTGGATTTCATGGGAACGGATTTCGAGCGACCTCAGATTTCGCGTCTTTTCGGGGTGGTTTTTTGTTCGCGAGGGTAAGTACGCGGAATTTTGTGAGCAGAGGTTCGAGCATTGAATGGGCGAGTGATGAATGAGACAGGGCGGTAATTGGGGTGGAATTTTAGGGATCGAACGAGGAACACGGTCGAGGGTAATGGTGGTTTGTTAACAATTGCGATCTGGGATGTTTGGAGTGATTGGTAATTGTGACAGTGATGGTTTAAGCGAATTATTGAAAGGCTGAGAGAAATAGGAATTTTTAGCAATTGTTAGTAGTGTAATGTGGATTCGTGGTAGTTAGCATTTGGAATAATAATGATTTTTGGGAGCTGTGGCTCAGAGAAGTGGCATTTTGTAGTAATTGCAATTAAAAACAATAATAATTCGCAATAACTGTAACTTTTAGCAGATAAAATTGCAAATTACTGTTTTACGAATGGTAACTTGCAGCAATGCAATTTGGGGTAACATAAACTCACAGTTATTGCAATTCAGAGCGATTCAGTTTACAAAATTTCGGTTCAAGCAAGTCACCCTTAAATTATATCAAATAAATTTATCACAATTCGCGATACATTCTTCAGCAAAAATACTGGAACGTGGAATATCAAAGGATAACTGAACGCTACGAATTTATTAAAGTACCATTAAATGTTCAAAAATTCATTCGTGTACCAAAACGAGAAAGGAGAGGACAAGGGATTTTCGAGTACGAAGGACTTAAACTTTCTTCACTTTCGACACGGGCTCCTCAGTTAAGTTCCTTCTACTCGGTGCCCACGTTTTTGGTAATTTTGGTTGCGGTATCGATCGACTCTGCTTACGATTTTTATTCCCGGTCTTGTTCGACCGTTGCCTCGTTTTCGTCGACTTTCTCTCATTCTTCCTCCTCGTTCGATTCTTTCGCGAAGAAGCTCTGCGTCTAAAGGTGTTAATTTTTCCGCCGTCGGGATCGAATCTGCGCCAATTCGACGAAACTATCAAAATACAATCTTTCCTCGACATAAAAATGGTTTTCTATGCATAAATTATTAGCGCGTCACACGAAAAGATACTAAAAGTTGTGACAGTCGTATAGCAACTTAATCAATTAAAGAAAGACCTTTTCATGCACTTCAAATCACAGCAAAACTTATCACACCTTAACATAATGGCTGCAAAGAATAGTTCTTGATATTAACCCCTTCAGACTTGACCAAAAGCGTTTTTCAAAAAGCAACAAGATTTTCTTGTGCACATATTAAACAATTTCAAATATAATTATTCCACATACAATATTATTATTATTGAAATGCATATTAATATTAACCCCTTCAGACTTGACTAAAAGCGTTTTTCAAAAAGCAACAAGATTTTCTTGTGCATATCTCAAACAATTTCAAATATAATTATTTCACATACAATATTATGATTGCATGATTGCACAGTTTGACTATTTTAAATCAGATATTATAGTACTAAAACAGTGTGCATCAAAATGTCTGAAAGGGTTAACCCTTTGCACCCCAATGTCTCCTCTGAGAGGACATCAGAATTGATTAGCGATTGAACTTATTCCACCGCAGCTTTTTGAGAAATATCTACATATTGCCCTAAGTTTTCTACTGAAACGAAAATTTTCTATCGCTGGAAGACGTTAGCAATAGAAACTATTCCTAAACATTGCTAAAATATTGTTATTTTAATATTTCTAGCTTCTATCGCCAACGTCCAGGAAGGAGCTGAGTGCAAAGGGTTAAACCAAACACCATCCGTCCACTTGTTACGCAATGAACAAACGCAACAATTACTTATATCTGTTGCTCTTCTTGGCAATGATACCAAAATCGAGGCCACGACGAAGAGCAACGGCCACCTGCTTCCGGAGTGCCTTCCCAGCCACGATGTCGTGCTTGTTGCTGATCTGTTCGACGATCTCCTTCTCGGAAAAGCCTTCCTGCGGCTGCTCCGTCCGCAGCAGGTCGTAGACGAGGGAGGATTTACGCACCATCTCTAGATTTCGTCAACGGGTCGATCGAACGCAAAATTCGCCGAGATGAAACATTACGCGACACGCCAGAACGAGAGGAGCTGACGTTCGTAACCGGAAGTTGGTCGCGGGTGCGGCTTCTACGGTGACTTCAGGCGATTTGAAGTTCCTTTTTTTGTTAGTTTCGCTCGTGTTTGTAACATTTTTCGAGACACTGCTCTGCATGTACATTAATTGTTTTTAAATGTTTACTGCAAAATGCTACTTCAATGAATAAATTGATATTGAGTAACAGTTACTGCGAATTTTTGCCTGAATTTTTGGAGGGTTGTAAAGAAATGTAGCTGTTTAATTTTGATTAAAGTGTTTCTGGATTGAAGAGTTAAGAAGTTCGTATCAGAAAAGCAGAATTAACTCTACTGTCTGCTCTGAAATATAGTCATTTGTTGGTTTTTTTTTGCGAGGTTCAATTTCGAACTTACGCTTCGGCAAAAAGGAAGCTAATAAAACGTTGTATTCCATCGAATCTGGCAGAAATTGCATTTTGAAATCACGTTTACTTTTTACAAGCCCTGGCCCGACGTGTGTTTGCTTGCTCTAGTATTTGCGCTCACCGCATTTATTGCATCCCCCGACGCGTGGGACTGGCTAAACGACGTGCTCAAAACGTGCAAATTAAACCTTCCGTAAACACCGCACAAAAGCTACTCATTTACACTCGATGACCTGGAGCTGGTCTTAGAAGGTCCTGAATTACCATTCATTAATCAGAGTCAAAACGAGTTGGACGAGTCTGACACTCAGACGAATGAAACATCGTCCCTCTTGCTAGAACCTTGCCAAATTTCACGTACCTGGGTCGCTTAATGACCCAATTATCTCTTTACAAAAATTCCACTGCTATTTGCGATAGTTTCCTGTCGAGTTCATAAATGTTTGCGTATAAATGATTTACTATCACTGCTAATGGTGATTATTCTTCAAAGAAATCATCAAACCAGCAGCACCCAACCGCTCATTCAAGGCACTTCGTGGAACAACACCTAGCGACCTTAAAATTAACTTCTTAGGCACGATGCTCCACTATAGTGGCTCTCGAGGATGTCATCTTTCTAAACGATGCGCCACTATAGTAGCTTTCGAGGATGTCATCTTTCTGAACAGCATTGTCCATCACACATGCAGTGCTGTATCGCTTACACGTAATTCGCGTAGAACTCTGTCGCGCGGAGGTTAATGGCGATTATTCTCAAAGAAATCAGCTGATCACCCATCCAACGCAATCCGTGCAACGAACTCCTTCGTGCTCCTTCGCTGAACCTCCGTCGACTTCCCGAGAAAACTCAGCGACTCCCTTCGCTTGGCCACAATTTCGCAGCGCCCGTACCCCATCGAAGTGGTGACTATCCTTTGGCACAGTCGCACCTGAGCTCCAGCCATCCGCGTCTTGCTCGTATCCGCAGGATTCCGTGAACGGAGCTCGATGTTTGCCAAGAGGGACGCGGAACGCTGGAGGGTTTAGAAGGAACGGGCCGGCTTTGAGGACGGCTCCCGAAGGAGGGCCGAGGGGTGGCACGGCGGTTTGGTGCGTCGGTGCTTAGAAAGAGGGAACACGGCTGGATGGCCAGCGACTCTGATTTCCGTCGGGAATTTCGCCCTATCCGGGGCAACCGGGCGAAACCGCCTTTAATCATTCGATTGCCGCCGCTTAGAGTCCTTCCACGGCCGGGGCCGATATCTAACCGCCCGCCATATTTACCCAGCAGCATCCGCTGGCCCGGGCGTGCCTCCTGCGCGCGGCACGGTTAATTAATTCGCTGGTTTTCTTGCGCGTTGCATATCCGCAATGGAAGAGTTATGATTGATAGCGTCGACGTGAGCTTTTCTGAGTGCGATGTTAGCAAAGAGTTGCAAGTGGGCAGCTCAGAAGTAAAGTAGAGATGGTAATTGTATTGTTGGTGTCGACATGAGCTTTTGTAAGTTGCTTGTCGAGTGGGATATTTGCAAAGAATTGCAAGTGGGCAGCTCAGAAGTAAAGTAGAGACGATAATTGTATTGTTGGTGTTGACATGAGCTTTTGTAAGTTGCTTGTCGAGTGGGATATTTCCAAAGAGTTGCAAGTGGGCAGCTCAGATGTAAAGTAATAAAGATAATTGTATTACTATTGTCGATATGAGCTTTTCTGAATCGCGTGTTGAGTGCGATGTCACCAAAGAGTTACAAGTGGGCAGCTCAGAAGTAAAGTAGAGACGATAATTGTATTATTGGTGTCGACATGAGCTTTTGTAAGTTGCTTGTCGAGTGGGATCTTTCCAAAGAATTGCAAGTGAACAGGTCAGAAGTAAAGTAATAAAGATAATTGTATTACTATTGTCGATATGAGCTTTTCTGAATCGCGTGTTGAGTGCGATGTCACCAAAGAGTTACAAGTCGACAGCTTAGAAGTAAAGCAATAAAGATAATTGTATTACTATTGTCGATATGAGCTTTTCTAAATCGCGTGCTGATTGTGATCTCTCCACAGAGTTACAAGCGAACAACTCAGAAGTAAAGTAGAAAAGCCAATTACAGGAAGCTTCAAGTGATTCCATGTTAAACTAACCTTCAAATTACCCAACAAGAACTAAAGAAACCAATTACAAACGCAATTTAAGCAACGATTCGTGCAGATCAAATTTCCCTAAATTGTTCCAATCTCTCATTAGAGATCCTTGAAATTGCTTTTGAACGCGAGACACGAATCTCTCCAGATCCCAACCGTTCGATCCAAATATAAGAAAACTCGCTACCAAACATCCTCCTCCCAAACAATACGAACGTACTGCGCGTACACGTGCCTTCGAATAAAAAGCACCAGTCGAACAGCCAGGGAAGCTTCATATAAATCCACCTTATGATCACGGAGCGAAAGGAACGAAGGAGAATCTCGTCCATCCGGATCATCGAGCGGCCGTTCCGTGCTTGGCATCGCGGAGGACGAATCGAGCCGAGTCTTCCTCCCTTTTCTTCGCCAGCGTAGGATGGACCCCCGTGGGGCATCGGTTTCCCGGTTTCCACGGCGCTTTTTCCAATTGTGCCTGGGCTCCTGGCTCGCCCCCGGCCGGTCCTCCAAGTCAGGGCAAGTGGATTATTGACGGCACGAAACAATGGCGTAGCTTTGTTCCGCGCGTTTCGAACGTAATATGTTCGATGCAGTGGTAGGGCCTGTCCGTCCGTCAGTTTTGTGCGCATCGAGTGGGGCTAAAGCGGGTGGCTGCGAGTGCTCCTTCTTCCTCTCTTTCTCTCTCTTTCTCCCGCCATCTCTTTCTCTCGGCTGAACACGAGAGTCAAGCACCCGTGCGGTACATCTGGCTGTCTGATCGGTGTTTATTAAAAATCATACGAAATCCACCGGCCTGTTCGACCCCCTCTTCGAAGTCAGCCGAATATTCGACGCGGCGGAAGTCGAGGATTTGATAGGGAATTGGGTGGACGTCGAGTGGCGGGAAGGGCTTCGAGCGTGCTGCGGCTTTGGTCGAAGCGGTGGAGAGTTGGGCTTCGAGAAATTTTTGCTGGCTCGAGAGATTGCGAGTGAAGACGGAAGCGATGTGTGAAAGATCGTTGCTAATTGTTGGGGTTTGTGGATTAAGGATTTAATGGTCAATTGAAACGATAGAAACCTCCATATGTCACATACACACACATGTGCATAGCAATGATTATTAATTTGGTTTTTATCGTTTCAGAATTAATTTGAGTAAAGAGAACCCTTGCAAGAATTAACTTAGGTGGCGGGAAGGGCTTCGAGCGTGCTGCGGCTTTTGTCGAAGCGGTGGAGAGTTCGGCTTCGAGAAATTTTTGCTGGCTCGAGAGATTGCGAGTGAAGACGGAAGCGATGTGTGAAAGATCGTTGCTAATTGTTGGGGTTTGTGGATTAAGGATTTAATGGTCAATTGTTGTTCTCTTGAAACGATGGAAGCCTCCATATCTCATATACACACACACGTGCATAACAATGATTATTAATTACGTTTTTATCGTTTCAGAATTAATTTGAGTAAAGAAGAACCCTTGCAAGAATTAACTTAGGTGAAGATGTGGATTACTTTTGAAATAATTCAGAGTTACGTTCTAAATAATTGCTGGTGGTTTGAGCGACTTGATAAAACTTAAAATAGAGTTTAATTAACAATTATTGGATACCAGGTTTCGTCGTTTGAAAATGAATTACCCGGAAGGTTAAAAATACAAACGTGGCTGTCATTATCACTCGATCAACGTTCTCTGCTTTACCACAGAAATTTCTATTACGTTGCCAGAAAGTGAGGCGATACAAGGTCCCAATGTAATAGGAAAATAACAGAGCCCGTTATTATATTCACCGTAGAACGTATATTGTCCACGTCGGAATTGCCAGTGCATAATTTAATGAAAAGCTGCCCACTCGATTGATCGAGCCACGCCAGCTAGTTTCGTTGTCTGGACGAAATTACACCCAAATTATTCCCCGTTACAAAAGCCATCCTGAATAAGAGATGTGTCAGGCGTGCGCGTAATGGCTTCCGTAAAATTCGAAGTGGCTCAAATGCCCCCAAACAAATTTGAACGCGAAATTCTCCAACGAATTATTTACGAAGAACGTTTTCAACCCTTTAAGGCACTACTCATACCACTGGAAACATATTCGCGCTACCATTTCGGAATATTATCGACAAAGTCGACGCATTCGATTAAAAATCAGTAGGACACCTTCAAACTGCAAATTCATTCAAAATAATTACTGCTACCCTTGCAAGTGTTGCGAGGAAAAGATGCTCGAAAGATTACGAAATAAAAACAGAGATTCTGAATGAAATATCGTGCATAAAAAAGAACACGCGACAGAAGGAACATCTGGCAAATATAAAATGAAAGATACAGTTGAAACCGCGGTAAAACGAAAAAAGCGTACGGAAGTAAACGACAAAATGACTGGAGGAAGCAGAACTGGGTACACGGACGAGAATCTACGCGAAGAGGAACTCCTTCTTTCCGCTAGAAAAGAAACTAACCCCTGCACGCCAAACAAAAGAGACGCGAGGGGAGGGAACGCCGTGAAATTACCCAAGGAACGCGAAGACGTCTGAAACACGAGGCGCGCCTTGGCGAACGGAAGCTGGAAAGGGGCGCGCAAGAAAATGAGGCAGCGCTGCGAGGGGGCGGTAAAAAAGAGTCGTCGAGGGAGCTTCTGTCGAAAGCCGAACGATAATACTTCGCGGTGCTCCCTCGAAACGCTTCGAGCGGGATAAAAGCGCGCTTTTGGGACGAGCGAGAAACGAATCGACGCGGGGTGGCTGAAAGAGCGGCGCCGCTTTCGAAGGGCGAACAGGGACGGCTACAGCTTGTAAGTGAATTTTATTGCGCGATTATATTGAATCCCTCCGAGCCACCAGCCACTGTCAAACCTCACCCTCGTTGTTCCACCTCCGCGGAGAAGGCCTCATGCGGTGCTCAAACGGGGCTGTTCGAAATTCTTCCGTCGAAACGTTTCAGTTTGATTTTCGATTTTTCATTTCAGCATTTAGGGTGCAATTAAGAGTTGACGAATGTTTTCTGGGTGGAAGAAGAGTTTCAAATAGCTGGAAATAGACTGCGAATCAGCGTTCCTTCTTTAGTTCCTTTTACGACGATTATTTAGTTTCTGTTGTATCGTGTTTTTGCTCAACGCTCGTGATTTAATTGAATATTTAGAAGTCTTTAAAAAAGTAAACTTTGACAACGATGTTGATATATCAAGTTTGCTTAAGAATCTGATGGATCCTTTCAGGGTATTAAAAAATTTCTATTCGACGCACTGAGAAGCTTTCATCCCCCAGAAGCTAGCAAATTAAAAGTAATTTACTATTCGTGTTTCAATATACATAATATATAATAAAAAATCTTCCTGTGACTATTTGAAGCAATAAACATTAGTAAAAGTTTGGCGAACTCTTTCAGAATCTTGAAACGTCTCCATGCAACCCCCAAAAGCAACGAACTACAAAATATTTCAATTGCATAAAAGAAAACACTGAGAAGTTTTCATCTCCCAGAAACTAGCGAATCAAAAATAATTTCCTATTCGTCTTTGATTACTTGAAACAATAAACATTAGTCAAATTTTAACGAACTCTTTCAGAATCTTGAAACGTCTCCATGCAACCCCCAAAAGCAACGAACTACAAAATATTTCAATTGCATAAAAGAAAACATTAAAAAGTTTTCATTTCCCATAAACTAGCAAATAAAAAATAATTTCCTATTGATCTTTGACTACTTGAAACAATAAACATTAGTCAAATTTTAGCGAACTCTTTCAGAATCTTGAAACGTCTCCATGCAACCCCTAAAAGCAACGAACTACAAAGTACTTCAATTGCATAAAAGAAAACGCTGAGAAGTTTTCATCCCCCAGAAACTAGCAAATAAAAAATAATTTCCTATTCGTCTTTGACTACTTGAAACAATAAAAATTAGACAAATTTTAATGAACTCTTTCAAAATCTTGAAACGTCTCCATGCAACCCTTAAAAGCAACGAACTACAAAGTACTTCAATTGCATAAAAGAAAACGCTGAGAAGTTTTCATTCCCCAAAAACTAGCGAATCAAAAATAATTTCCTATTGGTCTTTGAGTTTGTCTACTTGAAACAATAAACATTAGTCAAATTTTAGCGAACTCTTTCACAATCTTGAAACGTCTCCATGCAACCCCCAAAAGCCACGAATACAAAATATCATAATTGCATAAAAAAGAATACTAAAAATGCCTTCTTTGGCGTTTTAAAGAGACGAATTCGGTTTAAGTCCGCTGACTTAACGTCTGATTAGAATCAGGTCGCGAGTTGCGATGGTTCGAGGGGAAAACGTTAAGGCAAGGGAGTAACGGGAAATTTTCGGGTGCACGGGTGAGCACCACTTTTGAATCTCGAGGGTTGCACGGTAGTTACCGCCGGCGGATACCAAATCGAAGCTCTTGCCCACAGGGATGTTTGCACGTTGGATCACGACCTCCATGGCAAAATTCACCATAGCAAAACCTTGCTATTCCCAGCGGCACGAGACTCGCCTCGAAGGCCCAGCCTTTCCGCCGCTTCCTGTCCCGATATTTCGATGCTCTCGATCACGCTTTTCTTCTTTCACCAATAGTTCCCAGCGCACACACACGCGCACACACACGCGCGTATCTCCAGTTTAATATCGTATTCTATTCCTTGGACATCAAACGTGACGGTAATTTGAAAAATTCCGCTCTCGAAAAGAGCGTTGGTCGTTCTTGCGAAGAGGTTTCTGCTGGATCGCTACATTTTTTAACACGCGTTTTATAAACACGAATTTTGTGCTCAGTTTTGGACGAATGATTGTAATAGGGGTTTGCTGTCTGCATTCGTTGATAATTGGGTACAGTTTTTGGAGGATTATGTTGTTTAGGGGGTGCTTAGTGATGGAGGCTTAAGGAATTTGAGTTAATCCTTTTTTTAAATTATTTTGTATGTTTCTTATAATAATTCATTGAAGATTCTTAAATTGTATATATAAAGTCATTAAAATTCCTGGTGCCTTCTTCCAAAAGCAAACAAAATTGTCTATTAACCCTTTGCACTTGATTTCTTCCTTAAAAGCTATTGCCAATGTCTCCCATATTGCTATTGCTAAAATATTGCTAGTTTAGCAATAGTTTCTATTACTGACGTCTCCCAGCAATAGAAAATTTCCATTTCAATAAAAAAACTTCAGAGAAACACATTTCTCAAAGAGCTGCTGAAATAAATTAAGCCTCCTTAATCACAAATCAATGCTGACGTCCCTTCACAGAAGACATCCCAGTGCAAACCTTTAAATATCAAAGATAGAAGACATTGTCCTCCATTTAATTTCAAGCACCTTCACGCACTTCTTAGCACCCCTTCTAAATATTAAACAACAACTGGAGAACTTCGAAAAACCAAAGTTACCTTCTAAATCGCCACTTAGAAATCAAAAGAACCTATCCTTAAACTATTTTAGGGAATCCAGGGAATCCAAAGAAGGAGTTTCCCGAAAAAGTCTTCGAAATGTCACGCGAAGGTACGAAAAGCAAGGTCATCGCGAGGGCCTCGAGGAGCAGAGCGGATCTTCGAAATTAGCCATCGAGTTTCGCGCCTCGTGACGAAGCGGTCTCTCCCGCGAAAAGATCTGATAGTTTAGTTCGGCTGAGTGCCCGTCTCATCCCGGAGGACAGGGGGAAGGAGGTCCCCGGGACGATCTTATTGGCCCTCCTTCAAAGAGGCAGCCAGTTGCTCCCCCGAGATGGCGCAGGAAAAGGGGGATGGGGGACGAAGGAAGAAAAAAAGATGGTCGAGTTGAATTAATTCCTCAACTATCCTTCCTCCGGTCCTTCGTTACGAACCGGCTTCAAATGTAATCGCTGCCCCTCGCTCTCCTTTCCACCCCTTTCCGACAGCGACACTGTCAGCCCCGAGTGTTTGGCCGCCAGTTCCTCGAGGATTTATCCATCAACACACCTCCTTCCCCCTCTCTTACTTGTTCTTTGCGAGCAACGAACTCGCAGAACGTCGATGCACTTTAGAATTTGGGTACAGTAGAAGCTCGACGCTTAAAATTTGATTCGTGGTACTTTGTTGGTATGATGCAATTCGTAAAACATAGATGCACTTTAGAATTTGGGTACAGTAGAAGCTCGACGTTTGAAATTCGACTCGTGGTACTTTGTTGGTATGATGGAACTCGTAGAACATTGATGCACTTTAGAATTTGGGTACAGTAGAAACTCGATGTTTGAAATTTGACTCGTGGTACTTTGTTGGTATGATGGAACTCGTAGAACATCGATGCACCTTAGAATTTGGGTACAGTAGAAGCTCGACGTTTGAAATTCGACTCGTGGTACTTTGTTGGTATGATGGAACTCGTAGAACATAGATGCAAGTTAGAATTTGGGTACAATAGAAACTCGATGTTTGAAATTTAACTCGTGATACTTTGTTGGTATGATGGAACTCGTAGAACATCGATGCAAGTTAGAATTTGGGTACAGTAGAAGCTCGACGTTTGAAATTTGACTCGTGGTACTTTGTTGGTATGATGGAACTCGTAGAACATAGATGCAAGTTAGAATTTGGGTACAGTAGAACTTGAAACTTGATTCATGGTACTTTGCTGTTTTGAAGATTCAGCGGAGACTTTTTCAGGGTAGCTTCTTCTAGTTTCTTATCTTCCAAGGGTCGACGAGGGAAAATGAAAAAGCGCGTAGATTATCGAGCAATTTTCCAAAATCTCACGTCCTGAAACCAACCACGACTTCTGCAAAACTAGAATTTGTGCACAGCAGAAGCTTGATTCGTGGTACTTCGTTGATATGGAGACCTTTTCAGGGTAGCTTCTTCCAGTTCCTTATTTTCCAAGCGTCGACGAAGGAGAACGAAAAAGCGCGTAGATTATCAAACAATTTTCCAAAATCTCACACTCTGAAACCAAACACGACTTCCACAGAATTAGAATTTGTGCACAGCAGAAGCTTCATTCGTGGTACTTCGTTGATATGAAGATTTGATATGGAGACCTTTTCAGGGTAGCTTCTTCCAGTTCCTTATTTTCCAAGCGTCGACGAAGGAGAACGAAAAAGCGCGTAGATTATCAAACAATTTTCCAAAATCTCACATCCTGAAACCAACCACGACTTCCGCAAAACTAGAATTTGTATACAGTAGAAGCTTGACGTTTGAAACTTGAAAAGTTTGAAACTTTGTGGTACTTCGTTGATATAAAGATTCACTGGAGACCTTTTCAGGGTAGCTTCTTCCAGTTCCTTATCTTCTAAAGCTCGACGAGGGAAAACGAAAAAGCGCGTAGATTATCAACCAATTTTCTAAACTCTCACATCCTGAAACCAACCACGACTTCCACAAAATTAGAACTTGTGCACAGCAGAAGCTTGATTCGTGGTACTTCGTTGATATAAAGATTCACTGGAGACCTTTTCGTGGTAGCTTCTTCAGTCCCTTATCTTCTAAGGCTTGATGAAGGAAATGAAAAAGCGCGTAGATTATCAACCAATTTTCCAAAATCTCACATGCTGGAATCAACTACGATTTCCACAGAATTAGAACTGGTATACAGTAGAAACTTGACGTTTAAAACTCGATTCGTGGTACTTTGTTAGTATGAAGATTCATCAGATTCAGGATATTTTGTTGCTATGTAGATTCAATGGAGATCTTTTTGGGGTAGCTTCTTCCAGTTCCTTATTTTCCAAGCGTCGACGAGGGAAAACGAAAAAGCGCGTAGATTATCAAACAATTTTCTAAAATCTCACATCCTGAAACCAACCACGACTTCCACAAAATTAGAATTTGTGCACAGCAGAAGCTTGATTCGTGGTACTTCGTTGATATGGAGACCTTTTCAGGGTAGCTTCTTCCAGTTCCTTATTTTCCAAGCGTCGACGAAGGAAAACGAAAAAACGCGTAGATCATCGAGCAATTTTCCAAAATCTCACATCCTGAAACCAACCACGACTTCCACAAAACTAGAATTTGTATACAGTAGAAGCTTGACGTTTGAAACTTGAAAAGTTTGAAACTTTGTGGTACTTCGTTGATATAAAGATTCACTGGAGACCTTTTCAGGGTAGCTTCTTCCAGTCCCTTATCTTCTAAAGCTCGACGAAGAAGAACGAAAAAACGCGTAGATTATCAACCAATTTTCTAAAATCTCACATCCTGAAACCAACCACGACTTCCACAAAATTAGAACTTGTGCACAGCAGAAGCTTGATTCGTGGTACTTCGTTGATATAAAGATTCACTGGAGACCTTTTCGTGGTAGCTTCTTCAGTCCCTTATCTTCTAAGGCTTGACGAAGGAAATGAAAAAGCGCGTAGATTATCAACCAATTTTCCAAAATCTCACATCCTGAAACCAACCACGACTTCCGCAAAACTAGAATTTGTATACAGTAGAAGCTTGACGTTTGAAACTTGAAAAGTTTGAAACTTTGTGGTACTTCGTTGATATAAAGATTCACTGGAGACCTTTTCAGGGTAGCTTCTTCCAGTTCCTTATTTTCCAAGCGTCGACGAGGGAAAACGAAAAAGCGCGTAGATTATCAACCAATTTTCTAAAATCTCACATCCTGAAACCAACCACGACTTCCACAGCGGCGACTGGATGGCGCGAGGGGGTAGAGGGTTAGAGCGCGGGTAAAAACGGGCCGACAGCTGAGTGTACATAGGAGCCCGGTTCCTTTCTTCCTTTCCGCCTCTGTTTCGCTCTCTCCTCGACGTTTCGAATATTCTCCAACCCCAATCGCTCGCGCGCGCCTCTCCGCTTCGTTGGTATCTCGCGTCCCTGACAACCCGCGCTGCACCTCGGGGACCTATGCAAACACGGGCCTATTCATTGGGCAACGTGCTCGTATATTGGCGGCGGCGACGTCGAGCAGAAACGAGCGGGACGAGGCGCAACCGACGCGTCTCTATGATTTAATGAATGGCTCGCGTCGATTGATTCCGCGGCTCCTGTGATTATCCTGTCGCTGCTTCTCTGTCGCGTCGTCTTTCCGGTTCATTCCTCGTTTCCCTTTTTTTCAGTCTCCATTTCCGTTCGATCGATCATTCGTTTGGGTTGTGTGACGAAGATTCAAATTTTCTACAAACTGGTACTCGCGTAATGCGATTGAACATGAAGCGATTAGTAGCATCGTTGCAATGGCTTGAAGCAACCCCAACACACTTCCAACTTCGAACAAAAATAAAAGAAAATCAAGAATAGTGAATATACCAGTAAATAGCTTGAAAATATTATTTATAAACAATCTGCAAGCAGTTATTCTACGTCAGAAATTTGTCAAATCGCTACTCGATCCCTAATTACTTAATTTCTAATCACATCACTTAACTTAGAAATTAAGTGATTAGGGATTGAGTAGCGGTTTGAGAAATATCTGACGTAGAATAACTGCTTGCAGATTGTTTATGAATAATATTCTTAAATTATTTATTGGTGTATTCGCTATTTCTGATGATTTTCTTTTAGTCTTTGTTTGGGGGTGGAAATGTGTTGGGGTTGCTTCAAGCTATTGCAATGATCTACAGTCGTGTAGACCAAGCATGTTAATAAATCTGTAGAACGCTAAACTATTCAGAATTTAAACTACATATGTACAACATCTATTATGCAAGTCAATTCATTTATAATACTGATCCACGCATATTGTTAGCTGGAAAGCTGAATAGTAACGAGTGTGCATTTCGAGTTCGACATTTTACGGCTGAACCCGTGGCTGCGTCAAAAAATATGCGTCTCTCGATAAAAATCCCGTTCATTCATTACCTTAGCAAGCTTAAATTAACTCTTGACAAAATTTGCCTCCAATATTTGCCCTAATAATGAATTCCCCTGCGTTTGATATAATTCCAGCGCGAGCCGCGCGATTTCGTATCTTCATCGGCAAATTGCTGGAAAACGGAATCGCGTAAAAATTAATACCGTTGTACACAATCCAGAAGAGAATTATTTAAACGCGCAATTCCCAGGATCGCATTATTTCCGGTAGATTATGTCATTTAAGTTTCACGCGGCGCAGCGTCGCGCTTTATACGCATAATGCACCGTATTATTTATACTCTCCACGGTCATCCCCGTTAATTTAACAAATTGCGTTATTTCCAGCGCTGGAATAATAATAATAACAACGATAATAATAATAATAATAATCAGGGGTCGTTAGAAAAATCGCGTCGTCCGCGCTAATGAATTCGTCCAGTATCCGTTGATACCATTAATTAAGCCCGTTGCGATGCGTTACGTAATGCCCATTATTGAGTGAAATTTAACAAATCTCGTTATTACGATAATACATTCGCCCCCACCTCGAATCCAGTGAACGAATAAATTCAGCCAGTTTATAAATATCCATAATCAGCGAGCATTCTTGGGACATCGGACTGATTTAATCGATAATTAATACAATTCTCCGTGGGATGGCAGCGTTCCATAAATAATAAGTAAATAAATGCCGCGTTAAATAATCATTGTCAGCGATCGTCCGTCGATTTGCGACGAAAACGATGAAAAGTAAAACCGTCGAAAGCGTGGATTATTTCTACGCTCCGTCGAAATGTCAGAAATAATTATTTTTTAATTAATGCGATTCCCTTTTGCGAAACTTCGAATCGATTTGTTTGAGATTGCACACCTCTGTATAATGTTTGAGCGAACGTTTAACAGCGATTCGTATGAAATCGTGACAATTTGGGAAAGGAAGATCGGTGGTCGTACGGTTTTCGATTTTCACGAATCAGGGTGGCCAAAAATTCTGCATGATACGTGCCATTATTCCGCATCACGTAGAACGAACGATCCTGTGAAAATTTAGCGGCCACGTCGAATTGCGTACTCGCGTAAAATGCTCGCCGAAATTCAACGAAGGCGATTTGGAAATTTTAGGTCGTCGTTTCTAATCCTTTTACATCTCAAAAATAAAAGTAAAAATGTGCCATTTTAATTGAATAGTGTCATTCGAGAGACTAAGGATCAATGTTAGGGATTGAAGGACATTAAAAATAAAAAAGAAGCAAACAAAATAAAAGTTTTGCTAACCATTGCAATAAAACAAAACTTCATTACTTATATAATTACTTAAATTAATCATTTTTTTTCAGTCGATGAGATGCGTTTCAAGCTCTTTTCCTTTTTTAAACGATGATGCAAAGTGGATTTGAGAACTTTAACCCTTTGCGCTCGAGAGGCGACTCTCAGTCGCCATAGCGTTTCATAGTAGTTTTTCATCGACTGATTTCAAATTTCGAAGCCCTACAAAAATGAATTTTGGAGGTAAAATTAGCTCGAGTGAAGATGAAATTGATTGCAAACTGTTGAAAAACGAGATTAATTGTATTCACGAAGAAATTAGCGATAAAAAAAATGAACGATGAGAAGGTCGTCGAGTGCAAAGGGTTAACTGCATAGACGAGACTTCGAATTGTTCCTCTACAATTATATGGAACTTTTTTGATAGTTTGTCAATTTTGAGAATAGTCCTTTTTCTTGCGTCCACATTTACTTTTCTTTTTGGATAGAATTTTGATTACTGATTTCTCTGTATTAAATTGCTCCTTTACAGCTTCGCAAATTCTTGAAACTGATTTTCTATCTACTTTAAACGCTAAAATCGTAACAAGATGTAACTTTATTATACAATAAAGAAGAACATTTCTTTAAAAACATTTCTAAGCAACAATACATCCGTGTACACTAATCCACCCCTAAGATTCAGCTACCATTACCCTAACATTCACCAAAGACAACAAAGACCAAAGATATTTATCCAAACACAACTCCTTTAACCTTCTCAACTCTTTAACTCTCAAAAAACAAACCGCGAAAAATTTAATTGCAGTGCTCACGAAAGTAAAAAAAAGCCTTCTTCCTCGGAAGTGGAAAAGAGGAAAGACGTCGCTTGGACAGAAATTTCGCAAAATTCTGACGATGGTAGAAGGCTCGTCGCGTGCGCAGGAAGTGGTCCCCGATTTCCAAGATCGAATCGTCGCAGCAGACTTCCCCGATTTCGCGGTCAGCATTGAAAACCCAGACGCGAAGTTCCGCGAACGAGTAAGCGGCGTAACGCGCGAACGGGCTCGTGATGGATTAATGGTAGCTGCAGGACTTTTACGAGGCTCCCTGTGGCAGCGGTTAGTCCTGCGAGACGAGCTAAAATGGAAATCCCAGCCGCTGGTTGGCTGCGACTGGCTCCGCCTTTCAACCTTCCCATCCCTCTGCTACGTGTGTTACATTCTGCCGTTTAAGTAGACACGAATACCCTCGCGACGGATCGCGCGACCTTATAATAGGAGTCTTTGGTTCTACGAGTCCTTCCACACGCGGTGGCCATTCGAAATGGGGTGCGCTGGGCGAAGGATTGCGAAAATTTCAGCACCAAGCGCATCGATGCGTTCAAATGCGATTTGTTCGAGTAAAGGCAAACCTGTTGGTCGACAGAGACAAATATCAAGAGTAGAATGATTGAGATTTATGTTGAGGGCCAAATTTGTTGAATTTAGACTGTATAGGTAGGTGCACTTTTTTAACTTGACAAGCTTTAGTTTTAAGTCTTAATTTAACTTTTTGCACTCGAATGTCTCCTCTGAGGGGACGTTAGTATTGATTAGCGATTAGCCCTTTGCACTGGCATGTCCCCTCTGAGGGGACATCAGAATTGATTAGTGATTAAACTTGTTCCATCGCAGCTTTTTGAGAATTGCATATTTTCCTCAAGTTTAATATTGAAATGGGAATTTTTTATTACTGGGACACGTTAGGAATAGAAACTATTGTCAACGTCCAGGAAGGAGCAGAGTGCAAAGGATTAAGAAGGTTAATTTTTGAGAAATGCATGTTTCCCTGAGGTTTTCTATTGAAATGGAAATTTTCTGTTGCTGGGAGACTTGAAGATTCAGAGATTTGTGTTTTGCGCCACTGTTAACTGGTCAGACCCTTTCAACCCCTAATTTGTAAGGCAAATTATCAGTAGCCAACAGATTCAGTAAAATTTACTAAAACAATAGTCAGTTTAATAAAAAAGAATTAATTTGCGTGACTGTCACAAAATAATATAAATACACATACAAGCCTTGCAAAAAGTTTAACTTAACAAAACCTAGTCTACTAAATTTCACGTATCTTGCTCCATTCGTAACTTTAAGCATGCAAGAAACACCAGTGAATGGAATAAATACTTCTCTTCTTTGTCTATCGATTCCCTGAAATTTAAAACCTTTTCCAATTCTGCCCTTTGGAGGACGTTCCTTCCAACTTCAATACCAGCACAATTTCTTTGCGATATTTAATAAAAATACCATTTCTTTGCGATATTTCGAAGTACTTCACGGAGAATTTTCGTCGAATTATTTCCAATTAAGGAGAGCATCGATCAAGAAACCGATCGACGCAGGAAACTGATCGAAAACAGCGCAAACTGGCGAGATAAACGGAGGGCTGTTCCGCCATGTTTCCCAGGACAGGATGCGCCGGATAGGCAGGGCATCCCGTTTCAAGGTGGCTAAATATTTACTAGAAAATGAACCGGTAATCAGTGGTCATATAATTATCGAGATAAATGATAGCCAGTGTACTTGTTTGGCGTTCGAGATGGATACGCGATGACACGCAGTTTGACTGAGCCAAACACGTTTTATTGATTCGCCAAGTGATATCTGCTTCTCGGCCGACTCGCTCGCAAGCATCTCTAACGGGTGTGTAATTAAGAACGGCTACGTATTGACAGTGGCAATTCGACGCTCGACCAGCCGCTCTATTTGCCATTATTGTTCAAAGGAACATCCGGCAAAGGATACCGTTCGCTATAAACGTTTTTGTTAATTACATCGTTACGTCCGCCCTTTGTGGGCGTAGAAATTTCAAGGGGCACGATAATTCCCCGGCTTCAAATATTAAAAGCGCGCTATCATTCATCGTCAATACGGTTCCCACGAATTATTAAGTAACATCCTGTGTATTATAAAATCGGATATGTTCACGATGTTTATGCGTTCGTGAAAGATTGACGCGCGCAAACGAACACAGAATGCACATAATATGCAACAATTCCGTATTCATATTGCAACATTTGAAGGATAACACGGGTGCTTGTTTGATGTTTACAAACATACTCGAAATTCGACTTCCTCTTCGCAAATTACTAAAAAAACAATTTTGTATAATAAAAAAAAGAGTGAAGTACATCAAGAGTGAAGTCCTCCTACAGCACGGTATTCTACAACACGGTTTTTCTTTAGCACAATCAGAAAACTGCGAAACCTTTGAATAACACTGTATTTCCACAGCACTGGATAACGCGATTTTTGTTTAACGCATTTAAAAACTAGATTACCTTCGAACAATGACAGAAAGGAGTACTGAACTATAGTGACTTTAATAATTAATAATTCTATTCCATATGTCATAGTGGAAAGTGTGATGCACAGTTTACGCGTAGTCCGCGACGAAGCTCGCCATCTCAGAGATGCATTCATATTTTTAATAAAAATTAAGTTGTGCGTACTTATAATATGTTTGTAATGAGTTTTCAGAATGCAACCCCCTTTTTGTGTTACGTCTGGGTTTCACATAACACAGCTTCATACAACACGACATTTCCGATGTCATAGCGGAAAGCCAATTTGCATTGCAGAATGCAACCCCCTCTTTTGTGTTATGTCTGGGTTTCATATAACACAGTTTCCTACAACACGATATTTCGCTTATATGGAATTAAAAAAAAAAAGAAAATGCATGTAATGAGTTTTCAGAACGCAACCCCCTTTTTGTTACGTCTGGGTTTCACATAACACAGTTTCATACAACACGACATTTCGCTTATATAGAATTAAAAAAACAAAAGTGCACGTAATCAGTTTCACAGGGTTTCACATAACTCAGCTTCGTACAACACGATATTTCCGATGTCACAGCAAAAAGCCAATTTGCATTGCAGAATGCAACCCCCCTTTTGTGTTACGTCTGGGTTTCACATAACACAGTTTCATACAACACGACATTTCGCTTATATGAAATTAAAAAAAAAAAGAAAATGCACGTAACGAGTTTTCAGAACGCAACCCCCTTTTTGTTACGTCTGGGCTTCACATAACACAGTTTCATACAACACGACATTCTGCTTATATAGAATTAAAAAAACAAAAATGCACGTAATCAGTTTCACAGGGTTTCACATAACACAGCTTCGTACAACACGACATTTCCGATGTCACAGCAGAAAGTCAATTTGCATTGTAGAATGCAACCCCCCTTTTGTGTTACGTCTGGGTTTCACATAACACAGTTTCCTACAACACGATATTTCGCTTATATAGAATTAAAAAAAAAGAAAATGCATGTAACGAGTTTTCAGAACGCAACCCCCTTTGTGTTACGTCTGAGTTTCACATAACACAGTTTCATACAACACGCCATTTCGCTTATATGGAATTAAAAAAACAAAAATGCACGTAATGAGTTTTCAGAACGCAACCCCCTTTGTGTTACGTCTGAGTTTCATATAACACAGCTTCGTACAACACGACATTTCCGATGTCACAGCAAAAAGCCAATTTGCATTGCAGAATGCAACCCCCTTTTTGTGTTACGTCTGGGTTTCACATAACACAGTTTCCTACAACACGACATTTCGCTTATATAGAATTAAAAAAACAAAAATACAAGTAACGAATTTTCAGAACGCAACCCCCTTTGCGTTACGTCTGGGCTTCACATAACACAGCTTCCTACAACACGATACTTCCGATGTCACAGCAAAAAGCCAATTTGCATTGCAGAAAGCAACCCCCCTTTTGTGTTACGTCTGGGTTTCACATAACACGGTTTCCTACAACACGCCATTTCGCTTATATGAAATTAAAAAAACAAAAATACACGTAACGAGTTTTCAGAACGCAACCCCCTTTTTGCGTTACGTCTGGGCTTCACATAACCCAGACAGTTTCCTACAACACGCCATTTCGCTTATATGAAATTAAAAAAACAAAAATACACGTAACGAGTTTTCAGAACGCAACCCCCTTTGCGTTACGCCTGGGTTTCGTCCAACACAGTTTCGCTCAATGCGACATTAAATAAGAACCTGTCTACCGTGTTATAAGAGGGTTGCCTGTACCGTAAACGAAAAACAAAGAGCCGCACACGGGACAGAAGAAAGCAATTTGTACGAACTCGGGCATCATTTGATTCTCCACCCTCGCGACGGAACCGTCGACGAGCGGACGTTCTCCAAAATCCAGCGCGGCGCAGCGTCACGATTTTCGATCCGATGAAAGCCCCCCGTCCACCTTTCGACGCCGCTCGTGTTTCACGGCGATGGAATAATGCGTCTATGATCGCCGCGGCGCCGAACGAAGCGGCACAATATTTGAACCGAGCCGCCACCCCCTACCGACCACCAGCAGCGACGCTCATCCATTGCTGGACAAATATAGTCCGAGTCAACATTCGCGATATACCGACGAATACAGCTACGCGACGTCTGATTGTGTTCGCCACCCGGACAGCCCTGACAGAGAACTGGACGACGGGGGATGAAGAGGCAGGGGGATGGAAAAGAGAGCGGGGGTGGTTGGCTGTGCAGCGTTGTTCTTGCGCGATACGCGACACCTCTCTTTCTGCGAGGAAGAAGAAGAAGAAGAAACGGGAGAGGGATGGTTCTGTGTTTGGGTATACGAATTAGCTTGATTTTGTTTTAATTGGCAGAGGGATAAATTAAGCGTTACAACACGCGTTACAAGTCTTTTAGGTTTCTATGTAGGATAGTGAGATTTTTTATGGAATTTTTGCGAGGGGAATAACTATAATTGTCCAGTTTTCGAAATTATTAATATTAATCCGGAATTTTTTTAGTCAAACCTGTAGACACTTGGATATGTAATTTCCAAGTCATATGGGTTTACAGAAAAAAGTTAAAAATGCCTTTAGATTAGGGGTTAATTACCAGAGGGATAAATTAAACATCTCTTTTAATTTTCTATATACGATAGTGAGATTTTTATGGAATTTTTGCGAGGGGAATAACTATAATTGTCCAGTTTTCGAAGTTATTAATATTAATCCGGAATTTTTTTAGTCAAACCTGTAGACACTTGGACATGCAATTTCCAAGTCATTTGGGTTTACAGAAAAAAGTTAAAGATGCCTTTAGATTGGGAGTTAATTACCAGAGGGATAAATTAAACATCTCTTTTAATTTTCTATATACGATAGTGAGATTTTTTATGGCATTTGTGCGAGGGGAATAATTATAATTGTCCAGTTTTCGAAATTATTAATATTAATCCGGAATTTTTTTAGTCAAACCTGTAGACACTTGGACATGCAATTTCCAAGTCATTTGGGTTTACAGAAAAAAGTTAAAAGCGTCATTAGATTGGTCGATGAAATATAAGAAATTTTGAAGACGCGAAAGAGTTAAAAAAGCGAGGATAAAAATAAAATTTTACCTTGCAGTGTTTATATTTTGAAAGGCTATTTATATTAGTGACATAGCGCACGTTAGACTGTAATTAAAGGCTGACGGATCGGACAATTTGTTTCTGGTAAAGCGTAATGCAATTAAGTTCAACGAGGGTCGATAATTGCCGCGGTAGTCAACACGTTAACGACCGTGATCAATTTCGCAATGAAATCTGATTCGTGCCGCTGCTCCAGCGACATATGCAAATAGGTTAAGAATACAGTTGCTTATTAGTCGCCGCGAGGGTGCCGGTGTTTGACATGGCGCGCGCCGTGTGTGTACTTAAACGCTGGAAGGGAAAGTAGCGTCGTGCAATTTTCACGACTGGATAAAAGGACGAGACGACGGTCTTGTGGCTGTCTAAAAATTGCAAAAAATGTATGCCACCTTGCACTTTCATGTACACACCGTAATTGGAAATTTTTATTTCTTGGGCGACGAGATAAAGATCTTTTAACGTTTGCAACTTACTTCGAACCGAGAATCTCATTCCATCTTGAATTTTTGCTTTTCACTTTCTCACACCTTTGGCCACATATGTAAACGTTTAGTTTTTTATTGCTATTAACACTTAGCGGTACAAATGTGGACGTTATGGTGTTTTGTGCATTTTTATTGTTTTCCCCATTTTTTTTTTTTTTTTGCTTTTGAATTCCTATCAATATAAAATGGATGTGTCTCTCGCATTTTATTTTCTTTGCAATAAATAACTTTGGCCTCAGAATACTCTGCTTTTTGATTATATAATAGATATTCCCTGTTGTATTTTATATATAATCGCCATTCCTTTTTTAAATTATTAGTATAGAAACACATTGTCGTTTTCAGAAGTTATAGCACCCAATAAGCTTATAGAAAAATACAAATTTTTCTGTTCTTTCATTGCAACAAGTAAGCAACAAAATTTATCGTCACATCTTCAAAATTAAAAGAATAATTACCAATTACAGTATTCTGGACTAAAAGATCAGACTTCGAAAAGAGTCACTTCGCCAAACAAATACCACAACAGACATTCACAATTCTTAAACGCGACTAAAAGACTAAAACCCAAATAAACATACACCGATTTACTCTCCAACGCACAAATTACACGTCCCCTATCTACTAATCACCACCAACAAACTCTCAATACTTTCATTCGACAAGAAACCGACTAGAGAAAATAAAAAGAAGAAAAATGCGAGCAAACTTCCGATCAACTTTAACGAAACTAGTTACAACCCCTCCTGCGCGCAGCGCGGGTACAATAACACTATGGCAGAGGCGAGCGGAAGCGGGGACGCTGCCGGAAGCGCGGCGGTAGGAAGCGACATTAAAGAAAATTAAACGTAAAACCGGTCCCGACCCAGAAATTGAGTTCCTTCGCCTTTGGCGGGCCGTCTCCGCGGGGATCTAATTATCAGTTTGGGAACTTTCGAAATTAATAAAACTCCTGGTTTCCTTTGCCGGCCCGCCCGACCAGCCCGTTTCCCAACCCTCCTCGACACCCTTGCTTGGGTCCCTCTTGTTATATTGCTCTTCGAAGTCTCGAAGAACCGACCTCTTTGAGGCTGGACGGGAGATGAGCGACGAAGAGGGACAGGGAAAGGAGTTTCGAAGTCTTCAGTGGCACGATCGGGGGTGGCTCCCGCGTACCAGAGGGGTGGATACGGAATTTACCAGTCTAATGCGACTGAAACTCTACCCTCGAGGACTCCGTGGAAAAGTTTCCAGGCTCCGCTCGCGTCGGACTCTTCTTGTTCCCGCGTTTACCACCCCTCCCGCGACCCTCGCGCTCCACCCCTATTTCGCTGTTATCTAACTGCTTTCCAGTGTTGTTTCTTTGCATAGGTACAACGATGTTTCGCTGTCCGTGGGTTCTTACCGATGGTCTTGTAACGGTTTCCAGTTTATTCTTGGATTTCATTGACGGCGCCAGGGGATGACCGCACCCTTAGTCGGTTCGCGGACACATCTGTATTTTAGGGCGTGGTTTTCGTGTTTCTGGGATGTTTCTTTTAGATTATTTTTTAGAAGTCTAAGCAGATGCATGATTACTGATTTTGCTATTAGTGGAAATAAATTTTTAATTGGAATTAAATGTTAACACATTGTTGTCCAATCACGAGTTAACTCGTGCTTGCAGTATCTATTTCAATTTAGGAAACCCAGGGCAACATAGAATATTGCAAAAGCTTTCTTTATCGATAACACAATACTTTTTTTGTTATTTAGGTTTTTATAATTCTAGTATTCCAAAAAGACCACTTCCACATTCTATTACAAAATGATAGTCGATGACAAGATAGCTTCTGCGTAAATTTGCTGGTCAACAATGTGTTAACAGTATTTTTGTACTTATGCATAATAGATGTTTTACGTAAAATATTAAAAATGCAGAGCGTAATTCGAAAAAGGAGTCGCATCAGCCACAGAAGTCTCTTCAGCATCGCGCAGAGCGAATCGCGTGAAACACGTGTAACCATCGCGTGAAAGCAATGAAAGCGCGCAAAAGCTGCGGACACTCGAGGGCCGACCGGATGCGGCGTGTCTCGAAAACGCCCCGGGACCGATCGAGAGACGAAAGTAACGTCTCTGTACCGGTGACATCGAGGGCCCTCGACCAGGCCACGTGGGGATCCTCGCTTCCTTTCGTTGGTTCACGCGCGCGTCGCCTGCGAACGTAATTCGCTGTCACGACAGGCTGTGGTTTTACATCAGAACTCGAGTGCCTCCATTGATACACTTTCCCGTCACTCGGCCATCGTTCACGCCATCGTTTCCATTCTACGGAAAGCACCACGGAGCGAGGAACGAAATCCGCGACCCGTATTTTTCTTTCATTTCAGATTCTGAGTGTTGAATGTTACGTTTTAGGTTTTTTTTGTGTATAGAACGCATTTTTGGGATTTTAAGGGTATCTTGTGTAGAGTGCTTTGAATAGACGTTATGAATTTTCATGCTATTTTCTTTGTATGTGGATCGCAAGGTTTGGTACTTGAAGATATTTTGTGTCTTCTTGTCAATTTCTTAGTTGAGTACCGCAGGAATTTTTGTCAAAGATTGCATACAAAGGTATGCTTCAACATTAAAATTAAATATTAAATATAAAATATGATTAAATATATGCTTATGCTTGCTTAAAAAATGTAAAAGAAACAACGACAAAAGATACTAAACGAACTACCACCAAAATTGCAATTAATATAAAAACTACAACCCTTCCATAATCAAAATGTAAGAGCAGAAAAAATCAGAAACATTCCCCATACAAAAACTCCGCTAACCCACGCTAATTAATCAACTTCCCGCGAGCCAATTCAGAATCCAAACACAAAACCAAAAAACAAATCTACCCGCCGCTGTTCCAGAAAAATCAGCCTCCGCCTCGCTCGCACGCGAAAGCCTCCGCCTCCAGAATCACACACAATTAACCCCGATCCACCCTCCGCGCTCTAACCGAACAAAACAACGAGCGGACTCAATCTCGCAAAAAAAAAAAAAGAGAGCCCAATAAAAACCACCCCACGTCGAGACAATCGTCATCGAGGCAAGCATCGTGGCACCGCGGAAAGCAACGGAGGGGTGTTAGTGAGGTGCAGAGTCTTCCCGTCCAAGTGGCCCCAGGGGGGGTTGCCCAGGGTCCCGGACGCAGAAACGGAACGATACGTTCGGCCAGCGAATCAGAGCCGGTAATCCTGAGCGACAGGGAGGCTTAGCGCCCCTCCTGGAAATGGTAGCGGCGAGGGTGGCCTGGTAAGGGTGCCACGCAACCCCGTTCCGCGGCATTGTGCGCGGTTGTGCGCCCGATTACGGACGAGCACACCCCCTGGCGAAGGATCCTTGGCATCGGTAACCCCGTCGCGATCAAGGGTCGCGAATAATACCGGTTAAACGCTACATATTGCTCGGCTAGGCAGGAATTTAGCCGGGGATTTGAATAACGATTTGTCGCCCGGCTCTTTCGATACCGTGCCTCCCTTATTGGCGTCCCGACGGCTACTGCGGGGACGCTGGGTGACGGTGCGCGGTAATTCGACGGAAGAGTTCATGAAACGGGTGTTCTTGGGTTCTTGCAGAGAGGGTGAGTGGTGTGGTTTTGGTCTGCAGATAGGGGTAGTTTTGTGGAAAAATTAGCAGGTTTTCGTGGACACTTCCGTGGTTGTAGGTAGATTGTGGGTTGTTGGGATGTTAGGATATTAGGATATTCTGAAGACTCATTGATGTCCTCTCTTATTGGCGTCTCGATGGCTACTGCGGCGTGACGATGCGTGGTAATTCGACGGAAGAGTTCATGAAACGGATGTTCTTGGATTCTTGCAGAGAGGGTGAGTGATGTGGTTTTGGTCTGCAGATAGGGGTAGTTTTGTGGAAAAATTAGCAGGTTTCCGTGGGCACTTCCGTGGTAGTAGATAGAATGTGGGTTGTTGGGATGTTAGGATATTCTGAAGACTCATTGACTGCGGGGTGACAGTGTGCGGTAATTCGACGGAAGAGTTCATGAAACGGGTGTTCTTGGATTCTTGCAGAGAGGGTGAGTGCTGTGGTTTTGGTCTGCAGATAGGGGTAGTTTTGTAGAAAAATTAGCAGGCCTCACGGTGGTTTCCGTGGACACTTCCGTGGTTGTAGATAAAATGTAGGTTGTTGGGATGTTAGGATATTCTGAAGACTCATTGACGTCTAAATGGCTACTACGGGGTGACGATGCGTGGTAATTCGACGGAAGAGTTCATGAAACGGGTGTTCTTGGATTCTTGCAGAGAGGGTGAGTGGTGTGGTTTTGGTCTGCAGATAGGGGTAGTTTTGTGGAAAAATTAGCAGGTTTCCATGGACACTTCCGTGATTGTAGATAGAATGTGGGTTGTTGGGATGTTAGGATATCCTGAAGACTCATTGACGTCCTTCCTTATTGACGTCTCGATGGCTACTGCGGCGTAACGATGCGTGGTAATTCGGCAGAAGTGTTCATGAAACGGATGTTCTTGGATTCTTGCAGAGAGGGTGAGTGGTGTGGTTTTGGTCTGCAGATAGGGGTAGTTTTGTAGAAAAATTAGCAGGTCTCACGGTGGTTTCCGTGGGCACTTCAGTGGTTGTAGGTAAAATGTGGGATGTTGGGATATTCTGAGGAATTAGGATGTTGATAATTAAGACTCTGGTTTGGATATTGCTATTATATGAACCAGCTTTGGAAGGTGCGATTAACAGCACGAGAGTGCGGGAATAACTTCCACCGATTTGAAACAGCAATGAAAAAGGCACCACGATACTCCCCACCTAATTTCGCTAATTTACATTCAAACTAAAATTAAAGAATGCAACGAAAAATGTCGAACCCCAATTCCATCCACGTGAACCCAAACGCATCCGCAATTTCTACGAAAAATTCCCCAAAAACTATCACAATCAGAATATGCTAATAAACCACCCCTTTATCGTCCCACACCAACCACCCTCCGTCTCTCGCGTCGCAGACAACTTGAAAAGAGCCCTCGAAACCCGTTTTCACACATTCGCCCAGTAACCACGCAAGACGAGGCTTCCATCGAGTCGAGACGCGTCGAGAGCATCGTCAGGGGTGTTCCGCGCCACCCTTTCGCTGGTTCTTCTTCGTACCACGCTTCTTTTTCCTCATCTGAGACCGAAAACGAACGCAGACGGAGGGTGGGAGAGGGTAGGAGGAAGAGGAAGAAGGAGAGAGAGAGAGTACGAGCGAAAAGAGGCGAATTAAAATTCATGAACGCTTTCGAGCGGCGTCGAATTAAAATTCATGGCGGAATTATCGCTGGCTCCTCGAAAACAAAGGAACGGGACGAGTTAGGAGCCCACTCACGAAGTCGCGCCACGGAAATCATCCCCGACACGAGAATTCCCGCGCGAGCGGAACACGACCCGACGACCCTTCCCGTTCGACTTTTTATCCAACGCGAACGGATCGTCGTCGCCCCCTTTTAAACCCGTTAGTACCAACGCCCCATCCACCGTGGATAACGAGGGCGGATTGATCGTTTAACAGGTTGTAATTCGGTGAAGCGAATCGGGGGTGGGTTGGAATATGGAAAAATTGAATGTTTGGTGTGCGAGATTGATTGTCAGAGGTTGTAACGTTTGGGGGTGCGAGGTGAAGGGGTGGTCGATTAAAGTATTGGAAGAGTACCCTCTCCTTTTCCTTTTCTTACATTTTAACACTGGCAGAATATTTGTAATTTAATTTTAATCCAAGGATTCGTTAATCCACTGTGTTCTAACGTAAGTTGAGGTTGTAACGTTTGGAGGCGTGAGATGAGGGGGTGGTTGGTCAAAGTATTGGAAGAGTACCCTCTCCTTTTCCTTTTCTTACATTTTAACACTGGCAGAAGATTTGTAATTTAATTTTAATACAAGGATTCGTTAATCCACTGTGTTCTAATGTAAGTTGAGGTTGTAACGTTTGGAGGTGCGAGGTGAGGGGGTGGTCGATCAAAGTATTGGAAAATACCCTCTCCTTTTCCTTTTCTTACATTTTAACACTGATAGAAGATTTGTAAATTAATTTTAATACAAGGATTCGTTAATCCACTGTGTTCTAACGTAAGTTGAGGTTGTAACTTCTGCATGTGTGAGGTGAAGGGGTGGTTGGTCAAAATATTGGAAGAGTACCCTCTCCTTTTCCTTTTCTTACATTTTAACACTGGCAGAAGATTTGTAATTTAATTTTAATACAAGGATTCGTTAATCCACTGTGTTCTAGTGTAAGTTATGGTTGTAACGTTTGAAAGCGTGAGGTGAGGGGGTGGTTGGTCAAAGTATTGGAAGAGTACCCTCTCCTTTTCCTTTTCTTACATTTTAACACTGGCAGAATATTTGTAATTTAATTTTAATACAAGGATTCGTTAATCCACTGTGTTCTAACGTAAGTTGAGGTTGTAACGTTTGGAGGCGTGAAGTGTTGGAAGAGTACCTTCTCCTTCTCATTCTACTGCATTTTAACGCTGGTAGAAGATTTGTAATTTAATTTTAATGCACTGATTGGTTAATCCACTGTGTTCTAATATAAGCTGAGGTTGTAACTTCTGCATGTGTGAGGTGATAGTCAAAGGGGGTGGTCAATTAAAGTGTTGGAAGAGTACCCTCTCCTTTCTCTTTTCTTACATTTTAACACTGGCAGAAGATTTATAATTTAATTTTAATACAAGGATTCGTTAATCTACTGTGTTCTAATGTAAGTTTCCTTTTTTTTTTACTACATTTTAACGTTGGTAGGAGATTTGTAATTTAATCTTAATGCAATGATTCGTTAATCTACTGTGTTCTCTTTGTATAAATGGAACAGAGAAGTAAGAAGAATGTATATAATTAAATGGGATTTGTTTCGTTTGTTGGATGTTTCTACAGAGCTGACTGAATGTTTTTTTAATAAACATTAATCAATGTTAATAGATGAGAAAAAGTATTTATAAAGATTACTGGTGAGTGGATCAACAATTTAGATGTTCCAAGTCTCTACAAAAAATCAATACCTATATTCTAATTTTATAAATGTTGCACCAATAATTTTGTAACATAGAACTGTATTTTAACAACAGCATAACATATTTCTCACATAAATGAGAAATCCTTCAGATATGCAATACAAAAGTCCCATTTCATTCCTTAGATTATACAATTATACTTCTTTACATACAAGGTGTACCCAAACGAAAATTGTTGACATTTTCCCAATCAAACAACCTTCTTCAAAGAAAAAAATTATCTGAAAATTCGATCTTTCGACTACTAAATAAAATGAATAAACCACAAACGATACCACCATAAAAAAAATGAATCGAGACAGCAAAGTACCATTTCCTCGCAGCAAGAATTCGCTAGAAAAAAAAAAAAAATAAAACAACTTGGCAGCCACGCAACGAAAAGGGGCGCCCATAGAAGAAGATCGTAACGCGAACGAGCGATACCAAGGAATGCAACGGCTCGAGGGACCGATTCCACTTAACTGGCTGCTCGCACACGTCTCTCGATCTTTGTCCATTGGGTCACCGTGTTTTCGCGTGCGCACGGTTACGAAAGGAGACGGCGGCATTAATATTTCATTAATATTCCAACGAGAAAGGATCCTTGGAAAAGCGGAGGCTTTATTAATGCGCGGCGGTGTGTACGCGGAGGCGTCGATGTTTTCAACGGCGAACAAAGATGGCAGAGGCGGTGGCGAGGAGGTGAAGGAAAGGAGAGGAGGGAAGAGAAAAAAAATGAAGAAAAAACGAGAGGAGGAAGAGATGGACGGGACCAAGAGGCTGCGAGAAGAGAGAATATTCCGTTATCGGTCGATGGATCGGAGGAAGAAGGAATTTCTCGTCTGGACGTCGCCGACTGGTCGAGCCGGTGGTAGTTAATTAAGTGCTAACAAGTAGAGAACTACCTCGCGTAGCGAGCCACCTCGACGGAGTAAAATCGTACGACGTGTCCGGCGTGGAGAGGAAAAGGAGACGAAAAAATAAAGCCAGAGACGAAGACGACGCTTCTGCGCGGCTACAACTTTATTATTTTATCCGCGCTGCCTGAGTTTCTAATTTCTCCTATCCCCTTTTCACCTTTTCCCTTCGAGGCGAGGGTGCCAACGGAATCGTTCGGCTACCGATTATGGAGATCGTGGGAACGGAGAGCGGGTTCGTCGAGAGAATTCTTGCTTTTACGGCCCAGCTGGCGGACGATTCGGATCGTCAAGTATTTTCAGTCGAGATTCGTATTTCGGAAGAAGTTCGTTCGGGAATTTTCAAGTCTCAGAAACTGTGAAATTTTTTGAAATCGATAGACGAACGCTGCTACGACCTGTGAATTCGGTCAGAATTAAAATGCTCAAAGAGGAACATTTTCGATGGGAATTTAAATAGAAAGATATTCGTGGAATCTGAATTTCATCGAGTAATTGAAGTTGGAAAAATTAGTGGAAATTTCGAAGCGGATTTACAGATGGCGAGTTCAATTTCAAGAGTTAAAATTTTGTTCAATGAGTGAAATTGAGGGATATCGATGCAGCATCGTTAATTATTATTTCCCGACTGGGTAATTGGTAAAAGCAGAAATGGCACTCGGTGTTAAAAATGTGCCAACACCTTTTCGAGTCGTCAGCGAAGCGTTGTTTTTCAAATGACAGGATGAAAAGGTGGAACATCAGTCTCGCCTTCGAGAAGGACGATAAAATTATGCACGGGAGAACGGGACGTGCTAATTGAGCGGACAGTCGAACATTCGAGTTACAGTTACTCCCAGAAATGTTCCTCTGTCTGGCTGCCAAAAATGACAGATTCAAAGTGGACGCGTGAAACTCTAAAACCCGACAATAAAACTTCCCTTGTCCTTCAGACAAAAAGTATTGAAAACCACCTTCAAAAGTCCGTAAAAAATCCATCTTCGTGTTCCTTTCGCGATTTAAACAAATTATAACACACGTGTATGTGTAAAATTAGCAAAATTGTCCATAATGGAGTCGAAAATGAATAAATTTCTTGGACAAAGAGTTCTTCGATTTTGACAGAAAATCGTTCAAAGCCTCGATGGCAAATTATTAAACGCTGCGCGACTAAACGCGTTTCCAGGCGAAGATGGCGCGGCCTTGGAGACGTTAATGCATCGATATAAGTTATGTTATATAAGTGGACGACGCAAGATTTTGCCCGTGGGCTGGGAACGTTGAGTAACGCGGACTAGGCAGATAGAAAATGGATGGACGAGCACACTCTTTCGTGGATTTAGGATCCACCAAAGTACGCGTGTTTCGCAGTTCCAGGAATATCTATTTCCTCGTCGCAGCGTTCCGCGTACGCGTCCTCAGAAATTTCGAAATATTTGTAAAAATTACTGACTCTGCATGCAATTAGTGAAGCGTCAATTTGGTCCACGAACAGAACAATTGCTCAAATAGTCGACTGATAAGTTCCTGATCAATTAATGGCGAATAAATTAGAAGAACCAAAAACAGAGACGCTGAAACATTCGAATTAAAAACACTGGTACTCTTGATAAAAAGTGAATGCAACTCGTATTGATTCGAATGGTGAATTTGGTCCACGAACAGAACAATTGCTCAAATAGTCGACTGATAAGTTCCTGATCAATTAATGGCGAATAAATTTGAAGAACCAAAAACGGAGACGCTGAAACATTCGAATTAAAAATACTGGTACTCTTGATAAAAAGTGAAGCAACTCGTATTGATTTGAATGGTGAATTTGGTCCATGAACAGAACAATTGCTCAAATAGTCGACTGATAAGTTCCTGATAAGTTAATGGCGAGTAAAATAGAAAAAAGAAAAAAGTGTTGGAGATACTGAAACATTCGAATTAAAAACACTGGTACTCTCGATAAAAAGTGAATGCAACTCCATTGATTTGTCCACGAACAGAACAATTGCTCAAATAATCGACTGATAAGTTCGTGATAAGTTAATGGCGAGTAAAATAGAAAAATGAAAAAAGTGTTGGAGACACTGAAACTCTCGAATTAAAAACACTGGTACTCTCGATAAAAAAGTGAATGCAATTCGTAATTAATTCGAACGGTGAATCAACCAATCATTAACTTGCGTCGTGTCAGATACGATGTCGTCCGATTAGAAACAGTCGCACGTTGAGGCAGGTCGCGAGCAATTCCGGGGTGCGCCACTTAATTCGATGAAGAGATCGGAATCGCGGGTGGAATGCGTGACGCAGGGGACTTGTAGGACCTGGTTGGCTGTTTGAACGACAAATATTTTGTCATCAAACTTCTGTTTCGCGTGGAATCAGCGTGTCTATATGTGCAGGGCTAATACTAAGCGTTTCGCGAGCATTTGCTAAAATCGGGTCGCGCGCGCCCCCTTAAAACGTACGTTCCATCTCGAGGGACCAGTCTTTTCTTCTTTTCTTGGGGATGCGATTGAAAGAAATTAGAAATCTCACCAAAGATCTTCAGTTTCGACGAATTTAGCTGCATCGTTCGTAAAATAATGTTTGTTAATTATTTTACAGCGACTGCAATTTCTCTCAAACTTGAAACAAGATTAGAAGTTTCCAAAAAAGTTAGAAATCTCACCAAAGATCTTCAGTTTCGACGAATTTAGTTGCATCGTTCGTAAAATAATGCTTGTTAATTATTTTACAGCGACTGCAATTTCTTTCAAACTTGAAACAAGATTAGAAGTTTCCAAAAAAGTTAGAAATCTCACCAAAGATCTTCAGTTTCGACGAATTTAGTTGCATCGTTCGTAAAATAATGCTTGTTAATTATTTTACAGCCACTGCAATTTCTCTCAAACTTGAAACAAGATTAGAAGTTTCCAAAAAAGTTAGAAATCTCACCAAAGATCTTCAGTTTCGACGAATTTAGTTGCATCGTTCGTAAAATAATGCTTGTTAATTATTTTACAGCGACTGCAATTTCTCTCAAACTTGAAACAAGATTAGAAGTTTTCAAAAAAGTTAGAAATCTCACCAAAGAGCTTCAGTTTCAACGAAATTAACTGCATTGTTCGCAAAGTAAGGTTTGTTAATTATTTTACAGAGACTGCAATTCCTCTCAAACTTAAAACAAGATTATAAATCTCCATTATCAACCGTATAATATTTTTTCAACTAATCAACAACGTTCGTCGAGTTTTCAAATTCGATTTTCTCCTCGAGAATCTCTTTTGTGGTGAGATTCTCCTCACAGTCCTCCTACCCCAAAAGCGATATTTTCCTCACCAAGATCTCAAGTAAAAATAATTATTCTACAATCTCATCTCATGTATTCCACTTTCGAATTGTACCAGCAAACTAAATACACTTCAATACATTAAGAGGAACGGATAAAAGAATTTCTTTCAAAAAGGTGTTCACAAAACGGACGTTTTCCCTCCAACTTACCAATTTCTACCCCTTCCACGCTCGTCGACCAATCGAGCAGCGTATCTCGACCAAACGACAGCCAAAATAACGGATCGACGCGTTCGCGACGACACGCAGAAACGGCGGCGAAAGGGGTAGATCGCAAACGCGGCTGCACCCCGTTTGATTTCCGGCTGCGCGGCAGAGGATTTGTAGAATCGACAACGCGGGACCGCAGTAATTACTGTCGCCACTCAACGATATTTAACGTGCCGTGTCTTAACGACGATCTCGAACATTGTTCAAATGGCTGGCTTTGATGCGCGCACAGTCGCAATAACGTCGACGGAACAACAGAACTCTTGTTTGCCCAGCCAGAGCACAGCCAGTTGCGACTGTCGCGCGGCTGCAACGCGACGTTTAACGTCCCCGATTGTACCGCGTGATGATTTTTCGGTTGCCCTTTCGTATTTCCATTCGCGACAGCCTCCGTGTTAATCTTGGGGTTAAGTACGCGAATTATATTTGATTCTTGTAAAATCGTTAACACTTATTGGTCCTGAATTGGGAGAGTTAGAAGCGAATTGGGACTGTGGAGTCCCTTTGAAGATGTGTGACGTGATATGGGAATACAAGGAGTGGAAGATTTAACTTTCTTTGGTTTGCGTCACAATTGGTTTCTTTTTTTCGTTGCAAATCTCAAATTTTTCAAGAAATCTCAGATTATGAGATTATTATTCTGAATCGAATTACATTTGATTCTTGTAAAATCGTTAACACTTATTGGTCCTGGAGAGTTAGAAGCAAATTGGGACTATGGAGTCCCTTTGAAGATACTTTCTTTAGTTTACGTCACAATTGGTTTCCTTTTTTTTGTTGCAAATCTCATAATCTGAGATTTTTTGAAAAATTTAACTGTTCAGGAGCTGAAGCACGATCCAAATAAACGTTTTGAAGACCTTTTGTCGCAGTTCCAGCACTAGCTTCTTTTTTAAACTCATACAACATAACACGAAGAAACTGTAACTTTCATTTTCCATTCTGAATATTAACTCTGTACGTAAATTAATTTAAGTAACCTTCTTTAAGGTTACATTGACTTACGATGCATTTAGGCAACTGTTAGTTAATAATATGATTCGTAGAAGAAACACCAGCGCAGTCAAAAGTGCATGCTTTTACCTACTATAAAAATCGAGCAAAAACTTGTTCGATCACCTAATACCACACAAAAATCTGTATTGTTGGTTCTCTCTGAGAGCGCGCAGCAGTCATAGGGTTACAAAATGAACATTGAATGCCAATCTTACGGTTAAGTACGCGAATTACATTTGATTCTTGTAAAATCGTTAACACTTATTGGTCCTAAACTTGGAGAGTTAGAAGCGAATTGGGACTATGGAGTCCCTTTGAAGATGTGTGACGTGATATTGGAATACAAGGAGTAGAAGATTTAACTTTCTTTGGTTTGCGTCACAATTGGTTTCTTTTTTTCGTTGCAAATCTGAAATTTTTCTAGAAATCTCAGATTATGAGATTATTATTCTGAATCGAATTACATTTGATTCTTGTAAAATCGTTAACACTTATTGGTCCTAAACTTGGAGAGTTAGAAGCGAATTGGGACTATGGAGTCCCTTTGAAGATGTGTGACGTGATATTGGAATACAAGGAGTAGAAGATTTAACTTTCTTTGGTTTGCGTCACAATTGGTTTCTTTTTTTCGTTGCAAATCTCAAATTTTTCAAGAAATCTCAGATTATGAGATTATTATTCTGAATCGAATTACATTTGATTCTTGTAAAATCGTTAACACTTATTGGTCCTGGATTTGGAGAGTTAGAAGCGAATTGGGACTGTGGAGTCCCTTTGAAGATACTTTCTTTAGTTTACGTCACAATTGGTTTCTTTTTTTTTGTTGCAAATCTCATAATCTGAGATTTTTTGAAAAATTTAATTGTTCAGGAGCTGAGGCACGATCCAAATAAACGTCTTGAAGACCTTTTGTCGCAGTTCCAGCACTAGCTTCTTTTTTAAACTCATACAACATAACACGAAGAAACTGTAACTTTCATTTTCCATTCTGAATATTAACCCTGCACGTAAATAAATTTAAATAACCTTTTTTAACGTTACGTTGACTTACGACGCATTTAGACAACTGTCAGTTGTGCATACTTTTGCCTACTATGAAAATCGAGCAAAAACTTGTTCGATCACCTAAAAATCTGTATTGTTGGTTCTCTCTGAGAGCGCGCAGCAGTCAAAGGGTTAAAAAATGAACGTTGAATGCCATGGTTGGTTAAAAATGGCCAACAATGACGTTCACCGAAAAGAATCGAGGGCCCAGTCGGATCTAACCGTTAGAACCTTCTCTCTGCGCGCAATTGCGTAAGTGGCGAGGTGTCCGGTTGCGTCCGGGCACGTGTCGCTGCGGACAAATAAACGCTGCACGCTCGCAGCTACCTTGGGACCGCGTGTTAACCAGGCTAACCAAGATAATCACTCATTACGAGCGTTTAGCGTGGCCGAGGACCGAGGCGTCGTCGTCGCACGATTGGACGCCGCTAACGTGGAAATAACTTGCGAGGCAAACACGCGAACCCCGTCGTCCCTCGCTCGAACCGATCTATTTCTACTTTTAGCGAGTCTGCGACCACCGCGACCTCCTCCGCTTCCGGTGCCCGCTACCTGGAACCGGCGATTTCTTCGCGACGACGACGCCATTGCTGGGAACGCTCGTCACGCGAGGATGGACGTTTCGAAATCTGTACTTTGTGCTGAGGACAATTTGTACGAAGAGAGGGGATTTTTGGTGTGTAGAATGGAGGTTTTGGGGTGAGTTTGAGGAATTCTGGGTGATAGTTGAGTAGTTTCAATCTTTTGATGAAATATCTTAGCTTCGTGCAATTTGTATGAAGAGAAGGGATTTTTAGAATGTAGAACGTTGGTTTTGGGGTGAGTTTGAGGATTTCTAGGTGATAGTTGAGTAGTTTTAATCTTCTGATGAAATATCTTACCTTCGTGCAATTTGTATGAAGAGAAGGGATTTTTGCAATTTAGAACGTTGGTTTTGGGATGAGTTTGAGGATTTCTGGGTGATAGTTGAGTAGTTTCAATCTTTTGATGAAATATCTTACCTCCGTGCAATTTGTACGAAGAGAAGGGATTTTTGGAATTTAGAACGTTGGTTCTAAGGTGAGTTTGAGGAATTCTGGATGATAGTTGAGTAGTTTCAATCTTCTGATGAAATATCTTACCTTCGTGCAATTTGTACGAAAAAGAGCGATTTTTGGAATGTAGAACATTGGCTTTGGAGTGAATTTGAAGAATTCTTTGAAGAATCTGTACTCCGTGCAAAGGGCAATTTGTACGAAAAGGGATTTTTGGAATGTAGAACGTTGATTTTGGGGTGAGTTTGAGGAATTCAGGGTGATAGTTGAGTAGTTTCAATCTTCTGATGAAAAATGTGTTCTCCATGCAGAAGATTTGTACGCAGAAAAGGGATTTTTGCAATTTAGAACGTTGCTTTTGGGACGAGTTTGAGGAATTCTGGGTGATAGTTGAGTAGTTTCAATCTTTTGATGAAATATCTTACCTCCGTGCAATTTGTATGAAGAGAAGGGATTTTTAGAATGTAGAACGTTGGTTCTGGGGTGAATTTGAGGAATTCTGGGTGATAGTTGATTAACTTCAATCTTCTGATGAAAAATGTGTTCTCCATGCAGGGGATTTGTACGCAGAAAAGGGATTTTTGCAGTTTAGGACGTTGGTTTTGGGATGAGTTTGAGGAATTCTGGGTGATAGTTGACTAATTTCAATCTTCTAATAAAATATCTTACCTTCATGCAATTTGTACGAATAAGAGGGATTTTTGGAATGTAGAACGTTGATTCTGGGGTTAGTTTGAAGAATTCTGGATGTTAGTTGAGTCGTTCCAATCTTCTGATGAAAAATGTGTTCTCCATGCAGAGGATTTGTACGCAGGAAAGGGATTTTTGCAATTTAGAACGTTGCTTTTGGGGTGAGTTTAAGGAATTCTGGGTGATAGTTGACTAATTTCAATCTTCTGATAAAATATCTTACCTTCGTGCAATTTGTACGAAGAGAAGGGATTTTTGGAATTTACAACACTGGTTCTGGGGTAAGTTTGAGGAATTCTGGGTGATAGTTGACTAGTTTCAATCTTCTGATGAAATATCTTACCTTCGTGCAATTTGTACGAAGAAAAGGGATTTTTGGAATTTACAACACTGGTTCTGGGGTAAGTTTGAGGAATTCTGGGTGATAGTTGACTAGTTTCAATCTTCTGATGAAATATCTTACCTTCGTGCAATTTGTTGGAAGAAAAAGGGATTTTTGGAATGTAGAACGTTGGTTCTGGGATGGTTTTCAGGAATTCTGGGTGATAGTTTATTAGTTTCAATCTTCTGACGAAGAGGTAGAACTTTTTGCGATGCTTTCTTGCTGCTTCCTTATGTGGGCTGGACCTGAAAAATTAAAATAGAAGTTAGTGAAGGCATTTTTGATTGATGAAATATTAGAACTCCGAGTTCTTGTTCTGTAAAATTTAAAGCCATGATCAAAAAGTAGTAGAATTTCAAATGCTTTTCCTATAAAATTCAAGGCGTACCATTGTCAACCTTTACAACTCAAAGTTTAACTTTTTTCTTAATTTCTTAGTCTTCCAATATTTTCTAAGACAATATAACAATACCTAATAAAACCTTTTCTCTTTGATTTTAGCTTCAAGACTATGAAAAACTATTTATGCACATCTGCAGACGGCAGTAATTGATCGAGGAATCAAATAGACAATTAGAGAGACGAGAGTAATTATGCCGCGTAAAAATCGAAGACGCGAAAGCAATTATCCCGGTTAACAATTGTTAATCGTCGATTCTGGTTTTTAATCGCGATTATCCGCGATTTTTATCGACGAATCACGAGGGTCTGTAAATACGGGGAGCACGATTTTCATTAAGTTATCGCTGATAATTATAACTCGAACTAATATTTGCGAGGATATTTCAGGCCCGCGAGAGGGGGTGGCGCGGTGCGGCGGAGCGTGAGGGGGTGGATTAAAAATGCGCGGGATTTTCGTTGACTTAAATTAAACGGGGCGAATTTATTTACCGGGCTCAGTTATAAATTGTGTACGCAATTATTTTATTGTATGACCGTGTGCTTTATCGAACGATAATACAGAACGATGTCGAAAAGTTAACACGTCGCTGAATGAAAACTCTGAATATCATGGAAATACGCGAATACGTCGCTTTTATAATAACACTTGCTGCTCCATAATTACAATTCCATAATCTAATACAAAAAGAGCCAATGAAAAAGGGAAGAATGATTTAAACTGGGCACTAATTACCCTCGATATGCAATTACCATTACATAATTGCTACCCTGATCTAGCTTAAGTCGATAGAAAATATTTTATTCGAACACCGATTGCATTTAATTTTCAATTACGTGGACGAAATGAGCCTAATCTAAGCTGGATCACGAAAAAAAAAAATTGTGCGATGACGATAATAATTTCGTTCGAGCGCTAATGATTCTGTTATGTATGCAATGTTGGTTCAAAGATTGGTTTACTCTGTAATCGCTTCTGTAATCAAATGGAGGCTCACAGTATCGACGTTTTGTTTGAGCCTTCGACATTGTGTGAGTGTTACACTTTACCGAAGAAGCAAAACAACGTGAATCATCAAAGTCCACGTCGATCCTTCACATTATCTCTCATTATCTCCCCAAGCTTACAACAGTCATGGTAATTAAGTAGTAACTACGCTCGCGGATGCTTAATTAGGTTACTGATTTGGAAAACGGGGACAGAGTTTCCATTTTTCAAATATTTGCATCCGACAGACTGCGATCTGAAGAGATAAGTATGGAGAAATGGAGAACGTAGCAAAAAATGACGAGAAATCTTGTATTCGTAATTACTTTTACGTAATTTATGTTTGCTCTGTAAATTTTAAATGTAGACGCTATTTGCTTTCCCTAAAAAATTGTTTATTGTCGCGTGTCACTATTTAAATTTGATACTTCGTTAAAAATCACTGCTGCTACACGTGAAGAGCACTATGCATGTGAATCAACTTTATATTATCTCTTATAAACAGAATCTTCTTTTAAATAGAGTAACACATATGTACCTGCAAATACATAAATTAAAAGTCGATGTTGGATAAACATTTGTTCAAATTTCAATTGCATCCTTCTTGAATTAAGCAAATGTTTATTTGATTCGAGAATGCCAACTTTACTCAAGTAAATATTTTTACGCCAAGAACTGTTGCTTCGATTTAAATAGATGTTCATTTAATACCATTGCGAGAAATCGTTTGCCAAAATTAAGCAAAATTACTTTAACGCTCAATATAATTGTGTTACCAAAGCAAGTACAATCTAATCAAAACACTCAAACTCCTCTTTATGCAATATAATAATTTTCACATTCGTCACAGTCGTAACATAAATATTAACTTAACAATTAATTAACCTAAAACGATAATTGACACTATTACACTATGATACATCATACCTTCAATAATTTATTATACCATGATATACCATAAGCTCAATAATTACCACGAATAAACATTCACAACAAAATCTCCACCATTCTCTAAATTATATCAATTACACAAACTTCTACTTACGTCGTTTCTCTCCCCCCTCCATCTCCTTCCTTAAAATCATACAAATTTCTTCTCCTTTACATATTTCACCAACGTACCTCGCATTATACATTAAAAATACGTAATTCAGACGCTAAGGGGTTAATGATGGCGATCGTTGAAGCGAACGTGCGAACTCCTCGCGATACACGCTCGTTTGATGCTAATTCGACGTGTGTATGCGTGTATATACGATAATACACACTATTACACTATGATACATCATACCTTCAACAATTTATTATCCCATGATATACCATAAGCTCAATAATTACCACGAATAAACATTCATAACAAAATCTCCACCATTCTCTAAATTATATCAATTACACAAACTTCTACTTACGTCGTTTCTCTCCCCCCTCCATCTCCTTCCTTAAAATCATACAAATTTCTTCTCCTTTACATATTTCACCAACGTACCTCGCATTATACATTAAAAATACGTAATTCAGACGCTAAGGGGTTAATGATGGCGATCGTTGAAGCGAACGTGCGAACTCCTCGCGATACACGCTCGTTTGGTGCTAATTCGACGTGCGTGTGCGTGTGGACGACGAGGCGAGCACGCACCCTAAAGAGAACGCGTACTCGCGCTGGTACACGCGCGAATGCAACCGCGCGTTCGCATATGGCCGCGGAAGGTCGAGCGTGACGTGGTCTCCACTCCCGGCTGCGCAAATATTGATCGAGGTGTCGCCGTGACGAAAAATTCCACCGAACCGGGAACACAATGTCCCCGTCGTCGCGAAAGATGGCGCGGAACCGGACGCTCTGGGGTCGTGACGCCTCTGGCGAACCGGAAGCCGCGCGCTTTTCCGTCGAATGGACCCGTGGAGAACGCGCAATATTCGTTTTATAGTATTCGTACGATAGATTTGTTTTGGACGATCGATCGATGGAGAAACGAAAAAATATCGTTAACGTTCAGACTGAAGGATAATGAGATTAATTAGTAATTTAGGTTGCAAGTGTTATGGGTAGAGTGTTCTGTGATTGTGCAGAATGACTGAGCTTTTCGCGTGAATGTTTTAACCCTTTGCGTTTCTCTGTCGACTGTGACTCGATATTAGTAAAAAAAGAAGCAAATATAAATTGCATAAATATGAAATGCAACAAAGTTTGAAAGCTGTATTTAAAGCTGTATTTATAATTAAATAAAATTGTTTACAAGCAACTGTCTTTTAAAGTAAATTTTGAGTAAAACAATTAAAATAGTAGAGTTGTTGGTAATAAAATTGAAAAGTAATTCGGAGTGCAAAGGGTTAAACGAGTTGGTCATCGTCCGTCTTTGAAATAGCATCTCGGTTGTAACAAAACTATCTATCGATTTTGAATATTCTGTATTTGTTTTTTATTGTTTAAAGCTATAAAATTTCATATTATTATATTTTTTATCCCTTTTGTTTGTTTGTTTGATTAAAAGAAGAGTTTGAGCGCTGGATGCTAGATTGTAACATGTAAATTAAGTGTGATTGTTTCAAAAATCTCTGAAACGTTATTTTTACTCACACTTAACCAAATTTCACGCTTTTTGCACGTGTGTATAAAAAGATATAGTTATCTTTCTATATTACCAAAATAGGAACCCAACATTCCAATTTTCTTTAGATTTACAATCAGTTTCACTTTGTTCTACATAGTTTCGCATCAGCTGCTTTAAAAAACGTTGCATGATGCAAATAATTTCCTCAACAAAGTCTTTTGGGATGTGAAACAAAAAATATCTCGCGACGAATTAATAACTAATTAAGCTTAAAGTCTTTCTTGGTATTTGCACGTGAGCGGTTAACAATTTATAATATTCCGAGTGGTTGGACGACGAAGACCACCCCCGCAATTCATCGCAGCGAAATAAATTCGAACGAGACGACAAATCTGTCAACACATTCGCCAAACAAAATACGATGATCGAATTGTTTGGCCTATTGCCGATATACGGCGGTGTTTTATCGAGTTTCAATAGGCGTCCCCTTGAATATGCTCGAAACACGGTGCCTCGGTTTACAACGATATGTACAAACTATTAATTCGATATGGCATCGCCAGGGAATATCGATACAAAGTTGTTCCAATATTCTATGTTGTTGCTGTCAAATTATGACGAGCTGGCTTGCTTGACGAGGCCGTGACTCCTCGATCGATCGATAATATGTAATAAACAAGTGTATTTTAATTATTCCGCAATGGGAATTTGTAAAAATATGTCAATATTTTACTCTCTGCCAAAATTATAGCTGTCGACTCGTAAATTAACTGTTTAATGGAAGAAGAAGTATATTTTAATTATTTCGCAATGGGAATTCGTAAAAATGTGTCAACATTTTACTCTCTGCTAAAATTATAGCTGTCGACTCGTAAATTAACTGTTTAATGGAAGAAGAAGTATATTTTAATTATTTTTCTGTGGGAATTCGTAAAAGTGTGTCAACGTATAACAAAACAGCATTTTACTCTCTGAATTACATCTGTCGATTCCTAAATTAATTGTTTAATAGAAGAAGAAGCATATTTTAATTATTTATATATAGGAATCGATAGGAAATCGAGGAATACGCGTTTTACGTATTAAAAGGTTTTTTGGTCGCAAAGAGTTAATTATATCGGGGCTCTTAGTGGATATCAAATTCACACAAAGGTGGGTCCACCCAATCGATCGATCTTCTGGAAGCCTGGAAGTATCGATAAACAGATAATTGGCTGAGACGTAATATTCCGTGATGGCGTGTAATCCGATACAACCGTGGGGTTACGTCAAACAGGAAGATCCTGGGACACGGAATTGAATTGACAATAGTTCCGGGATTCAATTTGGTACCTGGGAACGTTTAGCAAAATTAAACGGAGATTAAGTGCCTTTCGTCCCTGATTAAGGTGGAACAGTACGCCAACATAATTTTTGGGGGCTTTAGAGTATGTCTGAAATGTAACACCGCCATTGCTGCTGTGCATTATATCTGTGAGTTGGTTCAAATTCAGATACACTAAAGTTATCATTTAATATATTATTAATTGCTAACTTAATCACGTTCTCTAAGCTGATGTAATAACCCAAGTACCATTGACATTTTATTCATCCATCAACATTTTTAAAGCTTCACAACTTTTATAAAAAAATTTTACTCGCTACAAACAGTCCATTTGACAATAAAAATCTTCGATTAGTTTAAAGATAAAATCATTTAAAGATTCCATGAAGCCACAGACGAAACTACCTCCTGTGCAAACCTCCTCGAAGCTGTGTCACCAAAGATACTTGCACTAAACTACCCTAACAATCCATCCAACAAATCAACTCGTTACAAACAGTACATCTAACAATAAAAATCTTCGATTAATTTCGAAAGATTCGACAAAGCCACGAAGGAAACTATTTAAGGTTCCACGAAGCCATGAACGAAACCACCCCTTGTGCAATCCTCCTCGAAGCTGTGTCACCAAAGATACTTGCGCAAAAATACTTGTACTAAACTACCATAATAATCTATCCAACGAATCAACTCGTTATAAACAGTACATCTAACAATAAAAATCTTCGATTAATTTCGAAATATTCGACAAAGCCACGAAGGAAACTATTTAAGATTCCACGAAGCCATGAACGAAACCACCCCTTGTGCAATCCTCCTCGAAGCTGTGTCACCAAAAATACTTGTGCAAAAATACTTGTACTAAACTACCATAGTAATCTATCCAACGAATCAATTCGTTACAAACAGTACATCTAACAATAAAAATCTTCGATTAGTTTAAAGATTCGACAAAGCCACGAAGGAAACTATTTGAGATTCCATGAAGCCATGAACGAAACCACCCCTTGTGCAATCCTCCTCGAAGCTGTGTCACCAAAGATACTTGCACTAAACTACCCTAACAATCCATCCAACAAATCAACTCGTTACAAACAGTACATCTAACAATAAAAATCTTTGAACAGTTTAAAGATTCGACAAAGCCACGAAGGAAACCATTTAAGATTTCACGAAGCCACAGACGAAACTACCCCCTGTGCGAACCTCCTCGAAGCTGCGCCCACGCTGAGGCCACGAGCACTCAAGCCAGCCGAGCTATTGTTTTATCGCGGCATCTCGGTTATGGGACGATCAAACGAGCCAGCAAATCCCCTTTCCAGGAGGCGAGAGAACAGGTGGTAAGCGCGCAGCGTGCGGTAGGCGCACGTCAAACCACCCCCGTGGTAAACCCCGTGCGGAACACCAGACACCATGGGGCCACAGCTGGGCGCCGTGTAGCTGTTTTGGACCCCGACAACCCCTGCTCGCCGCACTCCATGCTCCTTTGGACCCGATTGAAAGAGGACACGCGCCCCCTCGAACGCTCAAGGGGTTGATTCGTTTGCCCTATCCGTGGTTTCGAGATTTCCACGCGGTTATCGGTTCATTGGGACAGGCTAGCCACTTAATTCCCGATTAATTTTGCGGACGTTCGTGTTTTAGAACAGCGTGTCCAGGGGATGATCAGGGTTTCAGGGGTGAATTAAGTCGCCCGTTCCGTTTCGAGCTGTTAATTCACTGAGATAAGTTGGTTGAGTTTTTAATTAATACTTGGGTAGTTTTGGTGATTGATACCTATAGCAAGTTGATATTGGTAGTTTTTGGATACTTACATTCTGATATTGCACGTTAACATAATTTTTGGAAGCTCGAAAAGTTTTTTTGGGAATTATTAAATTAATTATTTATTATTTCTATTATTTCTTGAATGATTATATTTTGATGTTGGACTCTCGTAGGGGATGCTTGTAGATTTCTTGACGTGAGTTGTAGTTGTTAATCCTTTAGAATTCTAAATTCATTAGACTCACCTAACCACCTAATTTTTAATTCACATATAAGAAGACTCATCATCTTCTACGACTCTCTAAGATTTCCATATCTTTCAACTATTGTCACTGAGTACACTACATACGTTTACATACGATTAAGCATATATGTATACTCTCATAGAATATTTAAATAGACAAAAAATATATAAAATACACACAATGTAGAAATTATATCGTAAACAGAATACAACAAGTGGTGTACAACATTGATGTAACACACACTGTGATATATCCTAATTATATATAATAAACAGATAGTTTATTTTTAGCAAAAGTGTTTGAACAATAATTTAATATTTCTTTCAATTGACCAGCCACTTGTTGTATTTTTACGAAGATCGTACTTGATTCAAAACATTGTAAACTGAATCTGAACAAATACTAATTAATATATGAAGAGTGGGGTGTCTGCAGTAATATTTTCAGCAAAAAGCAATCAATCCAGTAAATTGTTTGCCAAAAGGAGCGCACATAATACAATAAAACAAAATATTATAAATATAATAATAATCTATGTTACAGTAATTATAAAATGATTATGGGGTAAGTTATCCTAATATGAAATACCAATTGATGAATACACAAATATAGAAAACCACGATTTCCAATATAAAATATTTTATATCATCCTGAACGAGGTATTCCATACTAAGAAAACCAATAACTTTCAAGTTTCTTTGTGTAAAACAAAATATTATAAATATAATAATAATCTATGTTACAGTAATTATAAAATGATTATGGGGTAAGTTATCCTAATATGAAATACCAATTGATGAATACACAAATATAGAAAAGAACAATTTCCAATATAAAATATTTTATATCATTCTGAACGAGATATTCCATACTAAGAAAACCAATAACTTTCAAGTTTCTTTGTGTAAAACAAAATATTATAAATATAATAATAATCTATGTTACAGTAATTATAAAATGATTATGGGGTAAGTTATTCTAATATGAAATACCAATTGATGAATACACAAATATAGAAAAGAACAATTTCCAATATAAAATATTTTATATCATCCTGAACGAGATATTCCATACTAAGAAAACCAATAACTTTCAAGTTTCTTTGTGTTAACTCCTTGGCCTTCGCGTTATCTCTTCATTGCGCGAGCCATAATAAACAAAAAGGTTGGTCGCGTGACGAGCCATTCAGTTGTTTAGCCGTTTTCTCGAAGTGACGCAAAATGTATGCTTCTTATGACACGTATATTTCGTTTGCTCCAAAAGACAGACCACGAGCCAGGCTTGACTTGTTTACATTCGATCGAACAAAGTACCACGATTTCGACTCCTGCGTATTGTTAATGGCGCACAAAATCCTCACCACGAGTCAGACTCATGGTTTTAGCTTATGGCACAAATTCCTCACCACGAGTCAGACTCATGGTTTTCGCTTATGGCACAAATTCACTCGTAGTTATAAGCCAAAGGGTTAAGAAAACCAACGACCTTCGAGTTTCCGGAAGTTACCGCGTTAACCACGCAGAAACGAGCGATTTCCACGACGATTAAACAAACCCAACCAAATATTTGACAGATAATCACTGTAGAAATAAAACTGATATACTTACTTTGTCATATGTGTACGCAGAACACCAGATTCCCATGCAAAATCTCGAGCTGCGAGCTTCCTCCAATGTCAGCAAACACTTGCTTCTTCGTAGCCTTGATTGTGTTCACCACTGACGAAAAGAAACGCGACACTGTTCTTTAATATCGTGATATCACACACTGTACGCGTATTTTATTTTATTCGAGCAATTCACCGTCACATTCGATCGAGCAAACGTACGTCTTCGTTTATAAAATTATAATGGACTCCTGTACAACGCGAAGGACACGTTCTGCGTAATAGAAAATTACGTTACATGGAACATACATTATCGAACCAATTTATAGTTCCAGCATTTCTCTAAATTGTATTGTATATTAATATAATATTTGAAAACTCGAAAAGTTTTAAGATATTAAATTAATTATCTATTATTTCAATTATTTCTTGAATGATTACACTTTGATATTGGTTATCGCATATTGCTAGTGAGATGTGACTCAGAAATATTGAAATATTCCATTGCGAACAGACTGTTAGCGTTATACGTGACTAAATTGTTTCAAATAAAGTGTCTTTTAATAAAGAGAAGTCGAGACAGAATACAACTGACTTAATTATAACCAAAAGTACTGTATCTGGTATAATAACACTTGTATAAGGAAAGTATATGTTAAATAGCAAAGTGTATATTCTTATTTTCATTAAAAGTTGAGTAAAATAATTTTTCTCTTATATAAATACTAAATATTACTACTATTACAACTAAAATACGATATATAAAAAATTAGGAACTGTGTGAAAGCGTTAAATTAATCTCGCGCGTATTACGCGACTTTTAATCGCGTCGTAACGATTACTAGTCGAAAATATAACAAATTTGCGTAGTAAGAGAACGCGTTGTACAGGCGTCCATCTTGTAAGACGCACGACGACGCACAGACGTGGCCTCCTGTCGATGAATAATCACGCGACGAATTTCGCGTGCGTCGAACGCGCGGTCGACCAGGTTCGGGTAATTTCGTAAGTCAAAACTATAATAGCATGGAACGACACGGTCGTTTGTTTACGCATTTCCACGGCGACACTTTAAGCGGGCTGCGTTGAACACAGCCAGACATTTATCGTTGTATACATTGTATATATTTGCTCGCGCTTCCAGAGGCAGGCTCTCGCGCTGGAGCCCCCGTTTCCCCTGTTGATTCGAAATATCCGCGGCCATTTATACAACGATCATCGTCGAACGATTAGAAATAACGAAGATCCGACCGTGTCGTTCCCGTTCTTTCTTTATTGTCCACCCCCTCGTCGCGATTTGCCGCGCACAAATAATCTTTTAATATTTAAAGATCCTCCCGTGTAACCGTTTCGTGCAAATACTCCCGGACGCGTGTAAATATGTACAAAATATACGTACACGCGTCGAGCGGAATTGTATAAATACGAGGACTATACACTTTCAGGAATAAAATATTTGACACTTGCCAGCGCGCTGCGAACCCTCCAAGTTTTCTTTTCTCGGGGTTTGCGAGCATCTTTGGGGAAGGGGTTTGCTTGTTCAGTTCTCCATTCGTGGAGCGATCGGTGTGATTAATGTGAATGGTTAATTATTACGTGGCGGAGCACGGTGCTTCTGTTTTGAATGAAATAGTAAATTTGTTGTAAATTAGAAAAGTTAACGTATCGATATTATAAAATTGATACTAGCATTGGTTATTCTGTATAAAAATCTGTATTGTTGATTAATTTTGGCGAGAATCGTAGAGCGTCCATCCCATGAAAAAATTGTGAAAGTATTAACCCTTTGCTTTTGCTCGACGCTTTCCCAGCAATTTTCTGTAGTAGAAACTATTATTACCAAGCAATTTACCAGCAGCAGAAACTTTATATTTCAATAGAAAACTTTGGGGAACAGTTGCGATGGAATAAATTTTTAACCTTTGCAATCAGAAACCAATTCTCTCAGAGATGACATCCGAGTGAAAAAGGGTTAATGCAACTCTGCAGAGAATTCCTCTGTAGATTCTCATGGTGTCAAGGTAAGTAGAAAAACATTTAAAAATGGTGCAGAAACTTTTACATTTGTAAAGATATAAAAAATAATAGAAAATTTTTTTTATAGATCACTGATAATTGACAGTGAATAATAAACTGAATGCCAATCAACAGTGAACTATTCAGTCCAGTAGAACTAGATGAACCATCCAGCAGGACCAGATGAACCATTCAGTAGAACCAGATGGACCGTTTCACCCCCAATAGAAAATCATTCGAAGATGATGCACAAACTTCCACAGTCGTAAATATATAAAAAACGATGAAGAATTTTTTGTAGAGCACTGATAATTCACAATGAATAATAAATTGAATGCCAATCAACAGTGAACTATTCAGTCCAGTAGAACTAGATGAACCATCCAGCAGAGCCAGATGAACCATCCAGCAGAACCAAATGAACTATCTAGCAGAACTAGATGGACGTTTTCACCCCCAATAGAAAATCATTCGAAGATGATGCACAAACTTCCACAGTCGTAAAGATATAAAAAATGATGAAGAATTCTTTTGTAGAGCACTGATAATTCACAATGAATAATAAACTGAATGCCAATCAACAGTGAACCGTCCAGTAGAACCAGATGAACCATCCAGCAGAGCCAGATGAACCACCCAGCAGAACCAGATGAACTATCCAACAGAACTAGGTGGACCCTTTCACCCCCAATAGAAAATCATTCGAAGATGTTGCAGAAACTTCTACAGTCGTAAATATATAAAAAATGATGAAGAATTCTTTTGTAGATCACTGATAATTCACAATGAATAATAAACTGAATGCCAATCAACAGTGAACTATTCAGTCCAATAGAACTAGATGAACCATCCAGCAGAACTAGATGGACCATTTCACCCCCAATAGAAAATCATTCGAAGATGATGCACAAACTTCCACAGTCGTAAAGATATAAAAAATGATGAAGAATTCTTTTGTAGAGCACTGATAATTCACAATGAATAATAAACTGAATGCCAATCAACAGTGAACTATTCAGTCCAGTAGAACTAGATGAACCATCCAGCAGAACCAAATGAACTATCCAGCAGAACTAGATGGACCGTTTCACCCCCAATAGAAAATCATTCGAAGATGATGCACAAACTTCCACAGTCGTAAAGATATAAAAAATGATGAAGAATTTTTTGTAGAGCACTGATAATTCACAATGAATAATAAATTGAATGCCAATCAACAGTGAACCATCCAGTAGAACCATATGAACCATCCAGCAGAGCCAGATGAACCATCCAGCAGAACCAAATGAACTATCTAGCAGAACTAGATGGACCGTTTCACCCCCAATAGAAAATCATTCGAAAATGTTGCAGAAACTTCCACAGTCGTAAAGATATAAAAAATGATGAAGAATTTTTTTGTAGATCACTGATAATTCACAATGAATAATAAATTGAATGCCAATCAACAGTGAACCATCCAGTAGAACCAGATGAACCATCCAGCAGAGCCAGATGAACCAGCCAGCAGAACCAAATGAACTATCCAGCAGAACTAGATGGACTGTTTTACCCCCAATAGAAAATCATTCGAAAATGTTGCAGACACTTCCACAGTCGTAAAGATATAAAAAATGATGAAGAATTTTTTTGTAGAGCACTGATAATTCACAATGAATAATAAATTGAATGCCAATTAACAGTGAACCATCCAGCAGAACCAAATGAACTATCCAGCAGAACTAGATGGACCGTTTCACCCCCAATAGAAAATCATTCGAAGATGGTGCAGAAACTTCTACAGTCGTAAATATATAAAAAACGATGAAGAATTTTTTTGTAGAGCACTAATAATTCACAATGAATAATAAACTGAATGCCAATCAACAGTGAACTATTCAGTCCAGTAGAACTAGATGGACTGTTTTACCCCCAATAGAAAATCATTCGAAGATGATGCAGAAACTTCTACAGTCGTAAATATATAAAAAATGATGAAGAATTCTTTTGTAGATCACTGATAATTCACAATGAACAATAAATTGAATGCCAATTAACAGTGAACCATCCAGTAGAACCAGATGAACCATCCAGCAGAACCAGATGAACTATCCAGCAGAACCAGATGAACCGTTTCACCCCCAATACAAAATCATTCGAAGATGTTGCAGAAACTTCCACAGTCGTAAAGATATAAAAAATGATGAAGAATTCTTTTGCAGGTCACTGATAATTCACAATGAATAATAAACTGAATGCCAATCAACAGTGAACTATTCAGTCCAATAGAACTAGATGAACCATCCAGCAGAACTAGATGGACCGTTTCACCCCCAATAGAAAATCATTCGAAGATGTTGCAGAAACTTCCACAGTCGTAAAGATATAAAAAACGATGAAGAATTTTTTGTAGAGCACTGATAATTCACAATGAATAATAAATTGATTGCAATGCGAATCAACTGTGAACCAGAACCAGATAGACCATTCCACCCCAATTTCTCCTCACTCACAACATTAAAAAAAATGAAAACTCCATAACTATCGTAAACGAAAAAGAATTTTCGCGATCAATCGAAAGAGACTGCAAGCAGAAACCAAATGTATACTCGCATCGGCTCGCCCTAAATCACTCACGTCAGGCCACGCAGCGATGGCAGCGTGAGCATATTTGAAGCGAGCCTGGTGGCGGGTTTGAAACGAATCCGCCAGGTATGGCGCTTGTTAATCGCATTAGCGCGACATCGCCGATAAATCAGACAATTAGCGGCCATAAGCGCATCGTAAATCGGAATTATCAGAATCGGCTAATGCATTTTGATGCTGTCTGTTTGCTTGGTAACGCGCTGCGGCGAGCCAGCATATATGTTTACCAGTCTTACGATCGCTGGAACCGTCACCTGTTTGTTCTGTCAACTAGGAGCACGGCCCATGCCCGCTCGTGTCACAATCGCGCGGACCTCCAAGTAAAATTCTACGCTTCGAGGGTGGTTCGCGCCCTTTTCGTCGACTGCGCGGCTCCTCGAGGCTGCGAGGCAACTGGTGCACCGACGGGGGTCGTAAGTGGCCTTGGGTGTTCTTCAAAATGCTCGTGAATGAAAGGAAGATTTCGTTTCTACGTTCTGCGCTCCTAAACTATTTTGTTTATTCAATTTTTTTACATAAATGTCGTGACGATTGAAGTATGATTAGATATAGAAGTTAATTTGTTATTATATAACTTATTATAGAACATAGCTAATATCATAGCTAATTGTTATTATGTATTTGATAAAAAATTTGTATTCCTTTTTAATACAAGCTATTTATTCACAAACCAAGAAATTGTATTTCTTTCTTAAAAATGGAACCCAATTTTTCAGCGTACGTTAATTCTATTTATTCAGTATCCTCAGGATGGAATATGAAAATTGTTGATCACCATAAACGCGATATCCGTAATCAAATTTTTAAAAACAGAAGACTTACTTCTAATTGATTTAATTCGAACAGGAAGCTCGTCGACAACCAAAATTTCAAATCGATTCGATTGAAAAGCGATGTCCTAGAAGACACGAAACATCAGAATTACAAACAACTCTCATTTGATTATTTTCTGTTCAAAGAAATTAGCATTTAATCGACTACAACACTCGAAAACGACGCGTTTCGCGATTGATCCTCGAGCGTGTCTGGAATCGCGCGTATCTAGAGGCGCATTCGTACCCTTGAACCATGCGCACAGCCACGGTGCATGGGAAATTATGGGAGCGACGCAGGGGATGCGTCCGTCGCTTCAGGGAATTGGTTCGACGTCGATGGAGTTAGAAGTATCATCGAGAGGTGGTTCGCATCGGTATCGCGGTCGCGATTAACTTCTCCGACGCTCGAAGGTGATTGCTTTTTAAATAGATGGGTGCTCGATCGTGGGAAACTGTGGCGAACCGAGCGATCGAGCAGAGCTGCGAGAGGAGCCGATTTTCTCTTGAGAAATCTCGCTGACACGTGGCAGCTTTTCTGTTTTGATACTTCAAAGAAGTATCAAAGGTGGCTCCTTCGCGTGTTACATCCAGGTTGTCGATGACGAGCATTAAACAGCAACGACGAGGAATATTTCAGTCCCACGCGTGAAACTGAATTCGTACTCGCAGCGTCTGTTTGAATTGCGCACCTCTAACTTTCAGTTGTGAACCTCCAATTTACAAGTTACATATGTTAACGCACAACTACCGTCTGAGAAATTCTAACTGCCGATTTGTGGTTGTTTGTGCAAGTTGTTGGCAATCGTCGATTTCAGATCTTTCGACCATTAATGCCAATTAATGCCAGTTTAGTGCCTGCTGCTTCTGATTTCGAATGACTAACGTGGAAAGTCCCCAGATTTTGGTATAATTTCTCATTCACAGCATTCTATTTCTAGCTCCCACTTGCTAATTTTCAATCTTCGTAGCTGATACTCAACATCCAGCTCTTAACATCGTCCTTGATATCCGATTTTCAATTATCAGCTGCCAATTCTCGCTGTGGCCATACACGATTACCAATCTTGCACTCCCAACCTTCGTATTTAATACTCAACTTTTACTTTTCAATATTCACCTTTAACACAATTGAACACCCAACTTTCAATTTCTAATACCCAATTCTTAGTTACTGTTATCCACTGCTATTCAAATTTCCTTCAAATCCCACTCTTTCCAGTTCCTCTCAAATCCCAACACCCAACTCTCTTCTTCCACTTTCCATCATCCAACACCCCCAATTGCAATCGAGTTTCTCTCAGACCCGAACATCCAACTCTCCTCTTCCACTTTCCATCACCCAACACCCCCAATTGCAATCGAATTAATACTCAACTTTTACGTCTCAATATTCACCTCTAACACCACTGAACACCCAACTTTCAATTCCCAATTATTGTTATTCAAATTTCCTTCAAATCCCACTCTTTCCAGTTCCTCTCAAATCCCAACATCCAACTCTCTTCTTCCACTTTCCATCATCCAACACCCCCAATCGCAATCGAGTTTCTCTCAGACCCGAACATCCAACTCTCCTCTTCCACTTCCCATCATCCAACACCCCCAATTGCAATCGAGTTTCTCTCAGACCCGAACATCCAACTCTCCTTTTCCACTTTCCATCATCCAACACCCCCAATTGCAATCGAATTAATACTCAACTTTACATCTCAATATTCACCTCTAACACCACTGAACATCCAACTTTCAATTTCCAATTATTGTCATCCACTGTTATTCAAATTTCCTTCAAATCCCACTCTTTCCAGTTCCTCTCAAATCCCAACACCCAACTCTCTTCTTCCACTTTCCATCATCCAACACCCCCAATTGCAATCGAGTTTCTCTCAGACCCGAACATCCAACTGTCCTCTTCCACTTTCCATCGCCCAACACCCCCAATTGCAATCGAATTAATACTCAACTTTTACGTCTCAATATTCACCTCTAACACCACTGAACACCCAACTTTCAATTCCCAATTATTGTTATTCAAATTTCCTTCAAATCCCACTCTTTCCAGTTCCTCTCAAATCCCAACACCCAACTCTCTTCTTCCACTTTCCATCATCCAACACCCCCAATTGCAATCGAGTTTCTCTCAGACCCGAACATCCAACTCTCCTCTTCCACTTTCCATCATCCAACACCCCCAATTGCAATCGAGTTTCTCTCAGACCCGAACATCCAACTCTCCTTTTCCACTTTCCATCATCCAACACCCCCAATTGCAATCGAATTAATACTCAACTTTACATCTCAATATTCACCTCTAACACCACTGAACATCCAACTTTCAATTCCCAATTATTGTCATCCACTGTTATTCAAATTTCCTTCAAATCCCATTCTTTCCAGTTCCTCTCAGATCCCAACACCCAACTCTCTTCTTCCACTTTCCATCATCCAACACCCCCAATTGCAATCGAGTTTCTCTCAGACCCGAACATCCAACTCTCCTCTTCCACTTTCCATCATCCAACACCCCCAATTGCAATCGAGTTTCTCTCAGACCCGAACATCCAACTCTCCTTTTCCACTTTCCATCATCCAACACCCCCAATTGCAATCGAATTAATACTCAACTTTACATCTCAATATTCACCTCTAACACCACTGAACATCCAACTTTCAATTCCCAATTATTGTCATCCACTGTTATTCAAATTTCCTTCAAATCCCATTCTTTCCAGTTCCTCTCAGATCCCAACACCCAACTCTCTTCTTCCACTTTCCATCATCCAACACCCCCAATTGCAATCGAGTTTCTCTCAGACCCGAACATCCAACTCTCCTTTTCCACTTTCCATCGCCCAACACCCCCAATTGCAATCGAATTAATACTCAACTTTACATCTCAATATTCACCTCTAACACCACTGAACATCCAACTTTCAATTCCCAATTATTGTCATCCACTGTTATTCAAATTTCCTTCAAATCCCACTCTTTCCAGTTCCTCTCAGATCCCAACATCCAACTCTCTTCTTCCACTTTCCATCATCCAACACCCCCAATCGCAATCGAGTTTCTCTCAGACCCGAACATCCAACTCTCCTCTTCCACTCTCCATCATCCAACACCCCCAATTGCAATCGAGTTTCTCTCAAACCCGAACATCCAACTCTCCTCTTCCACTCTCCATCATCCAACACCCCCAATCGCAATCGAGTCGCTCGCCATATTCGAACGACGAGCCAAGCAACGACAAATTACCACGCGTTTAAACCGCTCATCCGGTCATCCACGAATTTCTCATACCCCTATCAGCCACGTGGTCCACGTGGCGCGAGGCCACGGTGGAACGCCGCTCTGAACACGGACCATCGAACCAGCGGAAGAAAGAATAGGGTGCGGAGGCAGGTTAACCCCCCTGAAAAACGGAGGACCAGGAATATCTGGACCAGAGAGGGAGGGAGAGAGAGAGAGAGAGAGAGAGAGTCTCGAATGTTTTGACAGGGGGTGGTCGGTCGCGTGGCGGGGTGGTGTTTGTAAAACATCGCCGGCTGCTTTATCGCGGCGATATTAACCAGCAGCCCCGCCACGCGACCAGCCATTGTTCGCATTGTTGCGGCTCGAAAGAGAGAGCAGTGATACGCCATTGTTCCCTTAGCGAGACGCGACGCCGTGATTTTGTTTCCGCGCCCGCCGTAATCTAATTGAAATTAATTCCCTCCCATCGATACCAGGGGTTAAGTATGGAAAAGTAGGTGAAAGCCTGGTCTTGGTTTGGGTTGCTCAGGGTGGTCTTTGGGGTGCTTCGAGAAAAGGCGTCAGTTTTTAGGAAATGATTCTTCGTGTTCTTCTTTATGTTTAAATGACGAAGGTCAGTTTCATTTGCAGATGTTTAAAAGCTTCTTGGACCAAGAACATCGTAAAAAGTTTAATAGTATGAAAGGAGTTTATAAAATGGCAGCTTGTTTACTTCCATTTTTTTTAGAAAGTTTGAAGTATACTAAGAACTATTTTTTGGTATGTTAATTCGTAGACTCGGTTAACTAATATTTTCTAATATTAATAAAACATTGGTGGACGCACTTTTACTCCTTTTACAGTGGATGAAATCATACACAGAAATTTTTTGGTATGCTAATTCGTAGACTCGGTTAACTAATATTTTCTAATGTTAATAAAACAATGGTGGACGCACTTTTACTCCTTTTACAGTGGATGAAATCATACACAGAACAATTTCTTCGATGTCCAGTGTATATTAGATAATATTCCTGTAAAAAAGCGGGAGAAGACGAGAAAAATTCTCTTCCAAGAAGACTAACAACTTCGCGTTAAACAATACACATATTTTCCAGCGTCTTCGCGGACTCCTTATCGATAAGTGTTTTTATCGTGCAACGATTATCGACGTCTCTCAAACAATTTCTCCGCGAGATCCTTCGGAATGAAAATTAAAACTCTTTCTTCCGCGCTCTGAGCGATGTTATCGTGGACCACTTCGTCGATTCTTCGCGCCAACTTGCTTAATTCCTTTCTAACACTTTCTAACACTTTCTAACGCGCCCATTTTCTCGTCGAAGACGGCCAGACGTAAGAAGCGGAGGAAAAAATGCGAAACAAGCCAGGGCAAATACCTCTCGCGACATTATCGGGCATCAACCGATCCGATTGAGAGATGATAATGTTCTGTCGCCGATGAAAAACAGTCGTCGTGTAAACAACCGATTTTTGCGTCTGCCATGGCTCGTCTGGAGTTCCTTGCCATTTTCAAGCAGCGGAGTATGTCTTGCGAGGTGATACCGTTATTACGGTGCTTTGATTCAGTGTTCGAGGAAACGAGTTTATTTGAACGAAGGTAATTGCTGTGAATTAGAATCAAGTCACAATAATTATTAATAGTTTGAGATTCATCTGACTAATTCATAGAAGAAGAACTCTTTTACAAAAGATTTGAAGAAAAAATATTTAAAAATCTGCGAAATTAAAATAGTGTTTTCGATCTACACTACGCTACAGTAATTAATAATTCGATTTTTGATTAGAATTAATGACATATTAATTAATCTTTGTTTACTTCTCATCCAAAGATACTCTTAAGGGTAAATTTTTAAATAAACACATTAGACAATTTTCAAAACCCTGCGATGCCAGAACAACTGATCACTTTTAATCAGACTTTATCACACATTGAGAACGAGAGGATTAAAAACAAGTCAATTTCGCGAGAGCACTTCGACTGATTAATAATGAAAAACTTGCGATACTAAAGTTCAATATTCGACTCGTCCCGCGATCCGTACCGCGATAATTAATAGCTCGATCAGACGATACCCCTTTGGAGAATACAAGCGTAGTCGCGGGGGAGGAGGGTAGGACTTAGCGTTGACCAGGCGGAAGTTCGTTAATAATTCGGCCCTCGCGCGCTTTCCTCCCAGCCAAGTCTTTTTGAAGCGGGCCCAGACTCGTCGAAGCTCGACTGGTCTTGACGATGTCAGGGGGAGAGAACGAGAGACAGACAGAGAGAGAGAGAGAAAGAGAGAAAGAGAGGTGGAGAACGGAGAAAAAAACGAAAGAAAGCGAGAAGGGGCGAGCGAAGGAAGGGCGAGCGAGAGGGAGGCGGATGGTTGCAGCGCATGCCACGAGGGGTTGAAGTCTGTTTGCTCATGAAATATGCAGGCATGCGCCCTCCATAACTGCTCGAAAGCACTGAAACTTGCGTGCAACCCGGCCGGGCCACGGGATTTTCTGCCCCTTCGAACGTTTACCAAAGCGGCGCGTTTACGTGCGATCGGAACACGCGTTCTTATCGACTCGGGCATCGACTTGCGCCCAGGCCTATCAGGCTACAAGCCCGTGTAATTGAGTAATTTCAGGTTACGAAAACCTTTTCTCAGGGGGGGGGCTTTAATATTTGTGTTTGACAGACGTTGCTTCGGACTTAATTAAAAGGATCGCGCGCGCGAGCCTGAGTCCTGCTCGCGTTTTAACCCATTCGAAACGGATTACGTTCTTGGAGACCAACCCCAGACGATGAAATTTGTTTCTGTTTTCACGCGCTTCTAAGATACGTTTCAGTTTAAACCAGTCTTACTTCGACGCCTACTTTTTTTGGTACTGAGTCATAGTTTCAATTTAATATCATTGCACGCATCGTGTGCAATCCTTCTTTTTGGCTCAGAAACGCATTGCACGCAGGATGTGCAATCAGTTTCGAATGGGTTAAGGGATGTTTGTACGCTAGAGAATGACTTGATGTCCTTCAATTATTTCTTAATTATGCTAGAATACATTAACTCAGAAAGAAATCGTGAACAGCAATAGTGAACTGAACACAAACCTTCTTTATGTCTCTTACGTTACGTCAAACAAAGTCACCCCTGCACAAAGTCTAAACATTAAAACAGAAAAAAAGCATAATTATCTGGGACAATCTGTATGTCTATAAGAAAGCGCCATAAAATCGCGTATTTCCTCTTGTTTGGCCTCGCTGCGCGATTCGCCAAATCGCGAAAAGTTGGACATATGGCGTAAGGGTGAGAAAGAGGCCGCTGGGGTTGCGTGGGCGTAGCGTGTCGGTCGTTTTTACGAGCCACACGGAAACTCGTCACGTCGACGTGTGTATCAGACGAGTCACGGCCAGATTATTTAACCTCGAAGAGAGCATATGTCGTAGGAACCCTAACTGGCATGGGTTATCGCAATTAACCCGCGTCGAAATCGAGCCACCGATACCGATCGCTTATATAAAAAGTCGTTCCATTCGGTTGCCTTATGTGGAGGTGTAATTGGACAGGTTGCAAGCTTGTGACCTGCTTTTTCATCCACTTTAAGGGATGTTTTGTTTTAATATTCGACAACAAATGTAAAAACTGCAACCTGGTTGAAGTGGTGGTTTGCCCCTTTATTGCTATGGATAAACATTATGTAAAGGTGCAGTGCAATTAGACAGGTTGCAAGCTTATATTCTTCTTTTTCATCCATTTTAAGGGATGTTTCTTTTTAATATTTAACAATAAATGTAGAAACTGTGTGAAATGGTGGTTTGCCCTTTTATTGCTATGGATAAACATTATGTAGAGGTGCAGTGCAATTGGACAGGTTGCAAGCTTACATTCTGCTTTTCCATCCATTTTAAGGGACGTTTCGTTTTAATATTTGACAATAAATGTAGAAACTGCGTGAAGTGGTGGTTTGCCCTTTTATTGCTATGGATAAATATTATGTAGAGGTGCAGTGCAATTGGACAGGTTGCAAGCTTATATTCTGCTTTTTCATCCGTTTTAAGGGATGTTTTGTTTTAATATTTGACAACAAATGTAGAAATTGCGTGAAGTAGTGGTTTGCCCTTTTATTGCTATGGATAAACATTATGTAGAGGTGCAGTGCAATTGGACAGGTTGCAAGCTTATATTCTGCTTTTTCATCCGTTTTAAGGGATGTTTTGTTTTAATATTTGACAACAAATGTAGAAATTGCGTGAAGTAGTGGTTTGCCCTTTTATTGCTATGGATAAACATTATGTAGAGGTGCAGTGCAATTGGACAGGTTGCAAGCTTATATTCTGCTTTTTCATCCATTTTAAGGGATGTTTTGTTTTAATATTTGACAACAAATGTAGAAACTGCGTGAAGTGGTGGTTTACCCTTTTATTGCTATGGATAAACATTATGTAGAGGTGCAGTGTAATTGGACAGGTTGCAAACTTATATTCTGCTTTTTCATCCATTTTAAGGGATGTTTTGTTTTAATATTTGACAACAAATGTAGAAACTGCGTGGATGGTTCATTCTTTTATTGCTATGGATAAACAGGTGTGACTATGATGTTGAATGTGCAATTCTTTGCATGAGACGCTATCATTCTACTTCGAGGACGAAAATTTCTGGGTTTCTAACCTTTTGCACTCCTTTGGTTCCATCCTGGACGTTAGCTACAGAAAGTACTGCTAAAATAGCAATATTTCAGTAATGTTTTAACAATAGTTTCTGTTGCTAAAATTTTCCAGCAATAGAAAATTGCCATTTCAATAGAAAACTTCAGAGAAACGCATTTCTCAAAAAGCTGCGATGGAATAAGTTTATCCTCCGTAATCACTGCTAAAATAGCAATAGTTCAGCAATATTTTAGCAATAGTTTCTATTGCTAACGTCTCTCAGCAATAGAAAATGTTCATTTCAGTAGAAAACTTCAGAGAAACGCATTTCTGAAAAATCTGCGATGGAATAAGCTTAGCATCCGAGTGTAAAGGATTAAAAAAGAGATTTATTTCCAAAAATATAACATATTCCTGATTTGTCGCTCTGAATCCCTATTTACCAGCTTTTGAAGTGTCTTTGAAGCAAATTGGCGAATGAATGTTCCACGTTAATAAAAAGTAGACGAGACACCTTGTTTGCGATAACGAAACCTTTCGCAGACTCGCCTACGAGGACTAGAATTGTTCATTGCAAAACGAAAAATTCGGTTGTGACCTACATCGTCCTCTTGGCCGTATTTTAAACAAGTCCCTACGAGAGCAGAAGTCGCAGCGAGTGGTGTGCAGCTCGATCGACAATGTGTACAAGGAATCGAGCGTGTCGCAGGGTGAAACAACCGGAAGGGTTGACACTGAGACTGAAAAAGTCAGCGTCAGGCAAACGACCTACCCTTTTCTGTCGCCTCGCACTCGACCACCTCCGCAGGACATCGCGATTTCAAACAAGGACACCTCTCTGTTGAATACACATTTTTTGAGAGAACTAAAATGCACGCTTGCATCGAATTAATGATATATTTAAAGATTATTATTCATTTTTGGGAAAGTAGCTTCGATCGCGTCGATTTTTGCATACATTATTAACCACGCGATTATGAATTACTTTTTCTAATAACTTAATTGACGTTCTATATAGAATTTAGTATTTCAACAAGCTAAGCAAAGATATTTGTGATCAATTGTTCAATTGAAATGTGTAAATCGATCGCGTCGATTTTTGCATACATTATTAACCACGCGATTATGAATAACTTTTTCTAATAACTTAATTGACGTTCTATATAGAATTTAGTATTTCAACAAGCTAAGCAAAGATATTTGTGATCAATTGTTCAATTGAAATGTGTAAATCGATCGCGTCGATTTTTGCATACATTATTAACCACGCGATTATGAATAACTTTTTCTAAAAACTTAATTGACTTTCTATATAGAATTTAGTATTTCAACAAGCTAAGCAAAGATATTTGTGATCAATTGTTCAATTGGAATGAGTAAAAAGTTCCCTTTTGGAAAATGAGAATTCCTGCTACGATGCTCAGTCTTTCTGTTGTTTTATCACTGATTGCAATCGCAATGACTGCTATAATAACTTCATTGAAGGACGCTAATAATTTTTGAGGCATCTGCGAAAAAGATTCGAATATTTTACCTTTGGTGCAAGCTGAATTCTGCGATGTTATTAGAAAATTTTCTAAATTCTCTCATTTAAGTTTCTTTCAGCTTTCTTAATTCAGGTGCTACTAAAATTTGGAATACCTGCACAGCAATTGAGCCTCTTTGCGTCCAAAATATAGAAAGCAGTCGAAGAAATATGAATTAATATTGAAAATAAATAAACTGAGAAGTGAAAGAAAGTGATTCTTAATTAAGATTTTTATGCAAAAACGTCTTTGTTTCTCCGTTAGATTTTTATTTCTTCTTCGTTAATTTATGAAGGACTAAAGGTAGACACATCCACGTGTATACATGTATGTGGATTTAACCCAAGAAAGGTTAAATTGTTTACGAACGAAACGATTACGTCATAGCAAACTCAATAACGAGACACCCTATAGAGTGCACACGTCAGCAAGTCAATGCAATCCAACTAACAGTGCAGCGATTATCGATTAAGCCTTGTTGAGCATTAGATCCTGTTTAATATGTGTATACTATATCTACTCGAGATAATTAGCCAAGAAATGGAGGCGCAGAAGCCAACCTGTTTGCTAAATCGATACACAATTAGAAATAATACGATTTTGCCAAATTCCAAAGTATACGCAACAAAATTGTAAATGCTGTGCAACTAACATATTTCTCAATTCGTGGAGATTCGAAAGAACTACAACATTCAACTCTAAAAATTCTAACAAAGACTCTTCAACTCGTACATTTAAAAGTGTCCAAAATCGACTCATTTCATGTGCAAGATCGACAAAGAACTACAACATCCAACTCTAAAAATTCTAACAAAGACTCTTCATCTAAAAGTGTCAAAAATCGACTCATTTCATAGGCAAAATCGACAAAGAACTACAACATCCGACTCTAAAAATTCTAACAAAGACTCTTCATCTAAAAGTGTCAAAAATCGACTCATTTCATATGCAAGATCGACAAAGAACTACAAGATCCAACTCTAAAAATTCCAACAAAGACTCTTCAAACTCGTACGAGTTGCACACTTAAAAGTGTCAAATATCGACTCATTTTATATGCAAGATCGACAAAGAACTACAACATCCAACTCTAAAAATTCCAACAAAGACTCTTCAAACTCGTACGAGTTGCACACTTAAAAGTGTCAAAAATCGACTCATTTTATATGCAAGATCGACAAAGAACTAGAACATTCGACTCTAAAAATTCCAACAAAGACTCTTCAAACTCGTACGAGTCGCGCATTTAAAAGTGTCAAAAATCGACTCATTTTATATGCAAGATCGACAAAGAACTACAACATCCGACTCTAAAAATTCTAACGAAGACTCTTCAACTGGTACATCTAAAAGTGTCCAAAATCGACTCATTTCATATGCAAGATCGACAAAGAACTACAACATCCGACTCTAAAAATTCTAACAAAGACTCTTCAAACTCGTACGAGTCGCGCATTTAAAAGTGTCAAAAATCGACTCATTTTATATGCAAGATCGACAAAGAACTACAACATCCGACTCTAAAAATTCTAACAAAGACTCTTCAACTCGTACATCCAAAAATGTCAAAAATCGACTCATTTCATGTGCAAGATCGACAAAGAACTACAACATCCGACTCTAAAAATTCTAACGAAGATTCTTCAACTGGTACACCTAAAAGTGTCCAAAATCGACTCATTTCATGTGCAAGATCGACAAAGAACTACAACATCCGACTCTAAAAATTCTAACGAAGACTCTTCAACTGGTACACCTAAAAGTGTCAAAAATCGACTCATTTCGTATGCAAGATCGACGCGTTGAGACATTTTTATCCACAGATTTCCCGTGTATAACAAACGCTAGAAAGGAATTGGCTTCGGAGGCTAAACGCATTCCTTCCGTCAGCTCGAACAGGAGCGAGTGGCGTGCGAGGGTTCACGCGCTGGCCGCTTCAATCGGGGCCGATGCCTTGGCCGATCGGACACGGGGCCCCGTCGTCCGCGGATGAACGATCTGACGGATCTTCTTCGGCGCTGCGTCGTAAAAAATTCATTACTCGGCCGGGGAATCGATCGTGAACCCGTGTAATTGCCTGCCCTCTCGATCTCGCGAACTCTGCCTTGTCCGCGACGGAGAACGATCGACGTACACCTCGCGTCGTCGCCTTGACACCGCCACGAGCACAGCACTCGTGAAACGTTCGACGACAGCCGCTCGAAACGATCGACAGTCGCACGAAATTTCCAATATTTCGTGGATCGCGCGAATCGGTTTAGAAAAATCGAACGTGTGTTTGGCGTTCGAGAAAAGATAGATCGTTGCTGTCGCGTGCTAGGCTTTCTTTTTGGAGCGTATAATGAATCTTTTTGCAGGTTTCGTAAGGAAGGACGCAGGATAGAATCGAGTGATCCTCTGGATCACGGTCGTAACGCACGATTCTTCGCGCGCTCCAAGGCGCACGATGGGAGGAAAGCAGAGAGAGGACGCGCTGCAGGGGAAGCACAGAAGAGAGATCGATTCTGAAAGAACGAAGCTCATCCTTCACGGAGAAGATTTAATTACAGCCCATTCAACGCCTCGTAAAAGTCGACTTTCTAGAAACCGAACGTCCCCCCGCAACCCCTTCGCCAGCCTCTCTGCGCCGAGTCTTAAAAATCGCTCTACCACTTGCGCCATGCGAATCTGCGATCGCTGTGTCGCGTCGTGATACATGCAGCCATGTTGTTTCTATCTCTAAATTTTGTGTCTACTTTTCTATTTCTAAAAATCACCTTTCAGTTATTAATACGAATTTCGCAGAAGGATCCTCCGCGCTGATCGCATTAAAGACTAGATTTTGCCAAGTTGATTTTATTAAACAATTTTGTTTATACTTTTACGAAGCTCTCGGACCAATTCTGCGCTGATTTTCGAGAAACGCGAGCGTCCAGCTGCCCGTTCTAATTTACTGGCCACATAGTTGCGATCCTTCTCGCGAGTGAACGGCCAAGTGGCGCAAATCGCGGAACACATTGCAAAATTAACAATTTGTCCCGCATCGGAACAATGCCAGCACGTTCGAGACAGTGCTCGACCATGGTGCCGACAAAAGAATCCCCGCGTCGTATCTTTTTCATCGTTTCCGAGCGATTTTCATTAACGTTATCCCCCTCCCCTTTCGTTTCATCGAGTTTTCGACATGATAATTTAGCAGATCGAGGAAAGTCGTTAAAACGTCGTTAAAATTTCAGAAAAAAATCGATTTGTTTCTTCAGCACTGTGTAATTTAGAAATTCTGAAAAAAATGGCGTTTGCTTTCGAAGTATCTATTAAATTGTCCAATAACAATATTAACCCTTCGCACTTTCTGTTGCCAACAACTCTACTATTTAAAGTGTTTTCTATTTGATATTTATTTCAATGAAACAGCTCCGCAACCGCAGGCGTAAACAATTTTGTTTACTACTTGTGTTGAATATAGCTCTCAAGCTGTGTTGTAATTTATGTTTGTGGAACGTATTTGTTTCTTTTTTCTGTTTACTGACGTCGAGTCACACTCGACAAAGAAGTGCAAAGGGTTAACTATACTATTGTTTCTCATTGAGTAATGTTTCATAATAAAAGATTTACGAGGAAGTAATTAGAAAAATATCAGCGAAACAGCATAATATTTCTCTTTATAAATTAGAAAGGATCCTGATTCCGTGGCTGGAAATTCGAAGAGTCGACGTCGAGGAGAGACCGCTTTCACGCGTCCACATTTTTCCTTCTCGAGAAGAGCTCGAGTCCGCGTGTTGACTCATCTGGTTCGCGCGGGAAGATAAGGCGAATACCTCTAAGGAGGAGATAACTGTTTTTTCCCGGAAAAATCGCGTGGTACCGCCAGAACGGAGATCACCGCCGGAATTACGACGTTTTATCGATGGCGAGAATCACGGTGCGATCCGAGGAAGCGCGTGATTCGTCCGTGATTTAATTTCGCAACGATGAAAGTCCTTTTTCCACTGAATGTTGCTTGAAACAGCCGCGTGAAACACCTCTCTCTTTCTATTATTTATTCGTTTACTATGTCCGCAATTTATTTCATCGGAAGCATTAAAACAGAAATGGAGTAGTAAATATTTAAATAAAGAATACAAAATGTTATATGTTATCCCTCCATCGATACAAATGTAATGTTGTCGGTTATGATCGCATAATAATTATTTTACACGTTTGTCTGAAAATCTGTAAAAAAAAGTTGCCAAAGCATAATTGCAAATTCAGAGAAAGAAACTTAACAGCGTAACCTTTAAATTATTTTAAAGTCTGGTCGCGTGGTTTCACGGTGAGCACGTTACTCTCGAGCAGTTGCAGGGCATAATCGGGAATTAAGAATACGAATCGAGTTAATTCCCGCGGGAAAATCACGGGAGGAAAGAACGAACGTGCGAAGGGTTGACGGAAAGAAAGTCGAACGGCGGAACAGGGGGTGGGTCGGTCCGTTCGTTTAAGAATTTGCCTCGTTAGTCAAATCATGTTCACCTCGTTGGCCCTGCACCAGTTGATACAATTAATTAAGCAGTCCCGTCGGTGTTGCAGCCTTTATGAAATCTGATTAGAAGCGCCAGGGAGACCTGCGTCTCCCTCGCTCTTCGACGGACGTCGTTTCTTCCGGATATCGGTGTCCATTAGCGTCGTGATTAGTCGATGAGAATACCTTTTAATTCGTTTCTTCTGCCTTCAGACGCGCATTCTTTAGGGAGAGCGATTTTAAAGCACCGTAATTTTATTCGATTTAATTCCCTACTTCTCAATTCTGTTCCAACACCGCAAAACAAATTCACCATGATACCATAGCTTCCAGAATTAATACATCAAACTCCAAAAGATCATACTATCAAAAACCAAATGCACTTTTTAAATACTTTAGTTACCTAAAAAGCAACATTCGCAACATTCTCTCAAGAATCTCGAAAGACTTGGAACCGTCCGCCAAAAGAACAACAACCAACAACCTCAGCAACCCCTAAATTCACCTTCTCGACAAAAACCTTCCGACGCTGGAATCGAAAGGGGAACGAAAAAATTGGAGACGAGAGCGAATGATCTCATTCCGGGGAACGAGTGACCGGAAATGGCGTCCGGTAATCTCGCTGGCAGCCCTCGGCTGCGGAGGATCGTACGACGCGATCGATCGCGATAGGAAATCGTCAGAGGCGATTACGGACGGGTCCTCCGCGGTGATAGGCGACGGACGCCAGGGCACAAAAAGCGTACACTTTATCAGGTGTGTCAACAGCGCGGCGTGGCACGACAGAAAATTATAGCGGACGGGTTGCAGCGGCGGCACTTGGGCTGCGGCCCCTTAAACAGAGTTGTAAATTAATGCAGGAGCCAAGCGAATCGAGCCGCCCTGCGCGGCGCTATTAATCACGAGGAACTTAATTACAGTCACGCGCTACCGCGTCATTGTTCCTGTCGACGATTCGCGGAGAGGTAGACGCGGAAAAACGCAGCCAGGTCGTGAAATTGCACCGCTCGACGCTGAATGTTCCACGGACGCGACGTTTGGGTGCCCGCTCGGGGTGCTGGATGATAAATTAAGTAATAGGTGAAGGTTTTGTAGGAATTATTTAAGAAACACTTTTATTTAGACACAAATTGATTGACTGCTTGACTGATTAACTGACTCTGACTGTGAACTTCGCACGCACACGCTTTTATACCTTTCGTTCACCGAACATTCCCTTGTTTTCAAAACACTCTCATACTCGCTCATTAGCACACGCATTCTGCCTTGTATACAAGGTTTGGAATATTCTCGAACAATCAATATTCGAGAATATTCCTGATTACCTTTTGTTTTTCACACATACTAAATTCCCCACAGTTTCTGTGTTCTTCTGGTCTGTTTTCGATACTCTGGGGTTTCTTTGATGACTGAAGGGTTTTTGTGATATATTCGAAGGTGGTTTTAAGGTTGTTTATGGATTTTTATGTAGACTTCCAGTGGGGAGATATTGACTCTTTGCACTTGGCTCCTTCCAGGGTGGTAGCAATAGAAACTACTGCTAAAATAGCAATATTTTAGCAATAGTTTCTGTTGCTAACGTCTCCCAGTAATAGAAAATTTCCATTTCAGTAGAAACCTTGAGGGGAGCATGCATTTCTCTAAAAATTGCGGTGAAATAAGTTTAATTTCTTGTAGCAAAAAATTTAGCACCGTGGTTTCTTGGATTTTGAAATACTGGTTTACTTATTATGTAAATTCATAAGGGAGGATTTAAGAAAGATTTTTGCGATATCCCTGAGGGAAACTTTTAGGTCAAGGTTTAATATTAAATTTGAACATTTGAATTTTTTAATTCCGATTTAGGAAAACTATTAGAGAAGAACTTTGAATTCAAGATTTCAGAATGCTAGTTCAGAAATCGTATAAACTTTACAAACATTTCTATTAAATTACGTTTACAATGCGGAGCTATAAATTGAGAGTTCACTGGAAATTGCTTCGATTAATATAAATAGATATTCGATTTCCTAGAGGAAGATCAAGATATCGACGCTACTACGAACACGAAACGACTAAGTGTTCACCACGCGTGTAATTCGCGTTGTGCATCTAACACGCGTAACACCCGAAGAAACCTTTGTCGGTTTGTTGCAACGATATTAACCGATCTCTGGAGCCCCTTAAGTAAATCAATGGAACAGGTAATAGGTAATTGAAATCGATTTGAACGAAAGAAATTGCACCGAGGAAACGAATAAGTGATGCCCAATAACGGCGCATTCCTGCGCCAACCGGAAGTCATGGATGAACCGCTCCAAGACCGAAATCCGTCGACGTTTCTCTCTGCGAAAATTCATTTTTTCACACGCGATGAATAAAATCCAACGAGTTCCGCGACACAAACGAAAAAGCATCGCTTCCTCGCCCCTTTCCCCCGATCTTTCCTTCAGTTTCACGAAATCGCCTCGACATTCACGCCCGATATTCACGATTTTATTACCAGGCGGTATTCCTCGGGGTTTTTTCCATTTTTCAAAAGAGTCGCACGAACATTTCTTCCCGTCGTGTATCTTATCGTCGACGGAACGTAGCTCGCCGTTATCAGTGTATTTATGGGGTAGGATATGAAGCTGAAGATTGGATAGATACCGTCCGTAAGGCTGGCACATTTAGAAGAACGCGCTGCGTGTGCGTGTTTATACGTGGAATCCAGGGACAAGTAGAATTTTATTACGTTTTCGCTCTGCCGTGTTGGAGCCACGTCCGATCCGATCGCGCTTTTACACGAGAGCAGCTTACTGCATGGGCAGACGCTCGCGTGTCTTCGCTGCCGATTTTGTAATCCATCGATTTCGCGAAAACCGTCGTTTCGCGTCAAAGAGGCTGTTTCCAAAATCGTTTCGAGGCTGGGACTCTGCAAGGACGCCAGTCTGCGGGGCATTTGGATTTAGTTAGGTTGTTTTAGCGTCTTAGCGAACTTGTTTCGTTTCGAGTGATGTATTGGGTGAAAAACAAACGAGTTGTTTCGTTGGGTTTGCTGTCTATTATTCTAATTTTTCGATTGCTTAGGAGGTGTCACCACCTCCACTGCTTTTATTCTCGTGGTAGAACTGCGGAATTTGAAGTCTGTCGATGAGAGACTCGAGTCGCCACATGGAACGCCATGTCGACTGAAAGTTGCCACTCGAGCGGAAAGGGTAAAGAGTGTAGCAACGTTTTTCTTAAAGAATTGTAACAAATTTTCGAAAAAATTGTATGTACGGCTGATGTTTGAAGGATTGGAATATTATACTCCCTTTGCTACTTCGAGATTGTCTAGGTTTCCTGGTGATGGCGGCCATGCACAGACAAGGTGTTCATCTATTCTTTTTGAATTTGATTTTCACCCTGAAGACGACTTCCCACGGAATATTTCCAAGGACTGATTTTGTTCCTCTTGGTGACCTCTATCTTATTCCAGAAAAAAATTGGGGGTTAACTTTTTTTTTACGATTAGATGCTTGTTATTTATGAATTCTTGGAGCTGGACTCTTTAGCAATGGCCTCTATCGCAGCAAACCCAACAAAGGAAGTCGCTTCAACATGGAATGAAGCTAGATTTCATTAGAATCAAAGTTTTCATTTTCAATTTTCTCAATCCCGTCAAGAATTAAGTTTAATTTCAAATAAAAGGAGACCTTAGCAATAGAAGCCATTGCTAAAGAGACCAGTGCCAAGAATTCATAAATAACAAGCATTTAATCGTAAAAAAAAAAGTTAACCCCCCAATTTTTCTCTGGAATCAAATAGAGGTCCTCCAGAGGAACAAAATCGGTCCTTGGAAGTATCCCGTAGGAAGCCTTCTTCAGGGTTAAAATAAAATTAAAAAGAATAGCTAAGAACTACCTTGTACAGAAGACCACCATCACTCGAGCCACTTTTTGACAATTTATTTTGCCCGCTACGTGTCTTAAGAGGTGCTCGTTAAACGAGGTTCCATACTAATTACTCGTACTAATCGTACTATAATTTATTAACATTTTACAATTTCTATTCTCACGCAAATTTATCAAAAACACTAAACTTCCCATCTGAGGCCACCATCGTCACATTCCTTCACTCGCACCGTTTCCTTACGATCCATTAAACATTCCAAAGTTTCCCAAAAAATAAAACAAATTACCAGCTATCACAGCTCGGTTCCCATTTCGTATCAACTGCCCGCCACTGTCGACGTTCCCTCGCATACATAATTCAACGACACCACAGAATTCCAACAATGACTCCACGGTTCAGCCTTCAGCTTCGAGGCGCGGAACAGGCGACGAAACGAAACTGGAGAACCGGTCGATCTATTCAAACAGCGGTCGATATTTCGAGGCCTCCGGAATTCCGTGGCCGTGATCGCGCGCGTCGCGCCACGGTTTGCACAAGTGTCCGATGTCACGTTAATTTGCCTCGAACAGACGCTAATGAATATCGTTTCGTCGGTTGCTCGAGCAGCGCCGCCTTTCAATCTTGCGCGGTCGATTCGCACCGCGCGGAGGGGAATCAAGGCCCAGCCTCGCGTGCGACCCTCCAACAGGAACTTTAATTAAAGTTCATGTCGATACCCGCGTTCGTTTTCTTATTAATTACCCGCAGCGATCCCTTTGAGCGAGCAGCGAGCGAGCTCGAGCGCCTCGACTCGGATTCTGCGTTCGCGCGAGTCCAGTTATTGTCTCGATGTCGTTCAGCTAACGCGATTCGATTTGAATTTCTTAGACACGGCTGAATTTCGCGAGGGGATGTTTTTTTTTTGTATGGCAGAGTTTGAAGCGAATCACGCAGATCTGCAATGCGTGGCGAACAATGGTAGTCTCTATGCGAGTATATTAAAAGTAATTTGAAGTTTTTGATGATTAAATTATAATTTTTCTTAAAGATATGATACATATACTTCAACTTTAATGATTGATAATACAATTGTGTTGTATTATTAATAAAACACTATAGCAGCGCGTCGTTCAGGAAGATGACATCCTTGAAAGCAACTATAATGGCGCGTCGTTCAGCTAACGCGGTTTGATTTGAACTTCTTAGACACGACTGAATTTCGCGAGGGGATGTTTTTTTTATATGGCAGAGTTTGAAGCGAATCACGCAGATTTGCAATGCGTGGCGAACAATAGTAGTCTCTATACGAGTATATTAAAAGTAATTTGAAGTTTTTGATGATTAAATTATCATTTTTATAATACTTTAACTTTAATAATTGAGAATACAATTGTGTTGTATTATTAATAAAACACTATAGCAGCGCGTCGTTCAGAAAGATGACATCCTTGAAAGCAACTATAATGGCGCGTCGTTCAGCTAACGCGATTCGATTTGAATTTCTTAGACACGGCTGAATTTCGCGAGGGGATATTTTTTTTGTATGGCAGAGTTTGAAGCGAATCACGCAGATCTGCAATGCGTGGCGAACAATGTTAGTCTCTATACGAGTATATTAAAAGTAATTTGAAGTTTTTGATGATTAAATTATCATTTTTCTTAAAGACATGATACATATACTTCAACTTTAATGATTGATAATACAATTGTGTTGTATTATTAATAAAACACTATAGCAGCGCGTCGTTCAGGAAGATGACATCCTTGAAAGCAACTATAATGGCGCGTCGTTCAGCTAACGCGGTTCGATTTGAATTTCTTAGACACGGCTGAATTTCGCGAGGGAATGTTTTTTTTGTATGGCAGAGTTTGAAGCGAATCACGCAGATCTGCAATGCATGGCGAACAATGTTAGTCTCTATGCGAGTATATTAAAAGTAATTTGAAGTTTTTGATGATTAAATTATCATTTTTATAATACTTTAACTTTAATAATTGATAATACAATTGTGTTGTATTATTAATAAAACACTATAGTAGCGTTGTTCAGGAAGATGACATCCTTGAAAGCAACTATAATGGCGCGTCGTTCAGCTAACGCGATTCGATTTGAATTTCTTAGACACGGCTGAATTTCGCGAGGGGATGTTTTTTTTTGTATGGCAGAGTTTGAAGCGAATCACGCAGATCTGCAATGCGTGGCGAACAATGTTAGTCTTTATACGAGTATATTAAAAGTAATTTGAAGTTTTTGATGATTAAATTATCATTTTTCTTAAAGATATGATACATATACTTCAACTTTAATGATTGATAATACAATTGTGTTGTATTATTAATAAAACACTATAGCAGCGCGTCGTTCAGGAAGATGACATCCTTGAAAGCAACTATAATGGCGCGTCGTTCAGCTAACGCGATTCGATTTGAATTTCTTAGACACGGCTGAATTTCGCGAGGGGATGTTTTTTTTTGTATGGCAGAGTTTGAAGCGAATCACGCAGATCTGCAATGCGTGGCGAACAATGTTAGTCTCTATACGAGTATATTAAAAGTAATTTGAAGTTTTTGATGATTAAATTATCATTTTTATAATACTTCAACTTTAATAATTGAGAATACAATTGTGTTGTATTATTAATAAAACACTATAGCAGCGCGTCGTTCAAGAAGATGACATCCTTGAAAGCAACTATAATGGCGCGTCGTTCAGGATGATGACATCCTTAAAAGTCAGTATAGCAACGCATTGTTCAGAAAGATAACATCCGCGCAAGCCACTATAATAAGCAACATATCTAAAAGGTTAAGTAGTCGATAATTAAAATCGCGTCGAAGTATTTACGACAGCTCGCCTGAAATTCGCACCACGCAGCAAAGTTCGCGTTTCAGAACGAGGAAAAAATCGAACCAGCTACGAGTTCACACGTTCGAAACTGGAAACGTTTCGAGTTATTTTCGCAGCAGTCGACTGATTTCGAGCTGCTCGATCGCTGTTGAATATTAGAGAGATCGGTTTCCGACGTTCGAAGAGCTGTGGCGAGGCGAAAAATGGCGAGTATCTTTATTCAAAGGATGACCTTCCGTTCTCTGGCAAACAGCGACACGATTAGATAGAAGCCTCTGCATAATCGTTCTTTGCCCAAGGAGATAAAGTTTTTCGTACATTTGTATGTTTTACATATCTGTTTGAGAACGAAATGGCACACCAAGATCTTGGAAAGCTCGAAGATACCGAAGATTAATTATAGTAAAAGGCCTCGACGATAACGGTGTTGTAAATTAAAAGGAGACCAGTCTAGAATTGATTCAGGTAACGTCGCACTGAAAATGAACTTCATTCCACTGCGCCCTAATTCGTTAATTTGTGGAATTACGCTGCATCGATGAATATCGAGGATTTGCGATACTTGAAATCATACGAAATCGAAGTGCGATGATTTTAAACGCTCGCAACGTTGCACCTTTGTACGATTGCATCAGCTGAACTGTTGGCTTCAACTTGGCAAATAAATATTCAAGAAGAATAAAACGAATCGTGATACAACGTTCAAGAAAAGACTGAATGCCAGCAATTAAACATCGCGACAAGCATTAAGTGTACGATTAAATATTGAAACGTTTGAGATCGCGTTTGAAGTGTCAATAAGGAACGAGCATCGACGGTTGGTTTGAAAACGCGGTGAAACAATTTGAAGATAATCCGAAAAATCGCGGTCAAACACTCGACGCTGAGTTCGATGCTGTGTACGAACGAGACTTCGATCAGATTCGGACTAATTTTTAAGTCACACAGCTCAGGACGCAAGAAAAAGGGAATAGATAGACCGTAATTCTTTGATCAAACATTCGAACACACGGCTGTGGCGTAAAGCAGCATGTAATAAATATTATTCTTAGTACTTTCGAATAAATTTGAGGGTCAAGTAATTTCTCGAAAATAATTCATCTTGGAGATGTAATAATAATAATTGGAAATTTAACAGTAATAAATGTGATTAATATGTAATTAATAGGAACAGTTGGATACACTGAATGGCGCAAAGTTAAAAATTACTCTGCTACTAAATTAACCCTTTGCACCCCAAATTAGTAGTTTAATTGCCAACAACCCCTTACTATTTCAAGTATTTTATTTAAAATTTACTTCAAATTTACTTAAAAAAGTTGTCAGTTGCAGCACGGTTCCTCGACTGCTGCTCGCAAACTCTAAAACAGCTCCAAAACTCAGCGACGTCGAGTCACACTCGACAAAGGAGGGCAAAGGGTTAATACATATTGCTACCAGACTTGTAAATTCTGGGTCACATTCGAGCACTAACAAGCTCCGCTAAAAAGAAAGTCTCGTCCACGCTCCGCGAGCACAAAAGCAGCGCGCGCAAGCGCGAGGCGCGTAAGAAACGGCGGGAAAAGCGCGCGGAAAAATCGCGCGTGTCCATTCCTCGCAGCGCCGTCTGCGTCGGGCCTGATCGGCCAAAATATTTAACCTACGATTAACCGCTCCTCCCGTACACAAAATGATTCAAGAATCAAATACCAAGAGTCAACCGTGGGGTAGACTGAGTACATATTGTACCCGAACGCTATCGCCTCTCGTCCTACGTGGATAACGTGGCATCGTTGGCTCTGTGTGTGTGCGCAGGCGCGCGCGCGTTCGCGCGTATAACGATGGTCTAATGGCGAACGCACACACAGGTCTGAGGGCGCGCGAACACCATCGAAGGGGTTGGAAGCGAGGGAAAAAATGCGCCAGGTTGGGCGAGGGGGTTGAAGGTGCGGAGAATCGGTGGATAAGTGGATGAGGATGTAAACGAGGAGACGGAGGACAGTGTGAAATGTAGAATGCTGGGAAGATTGTATTTGTGGGAATTAAAGGGGTGGTGGAGGGAAGGTGGAAAAGTTCCAAGGAATTCCGAGAAATGACAAAGTAGAAATATAAGAAGGCTGGTTTTAATGGAGAATGAAGGAGAAATGTTGGGACCAAGGGTGATTTTACTGTATAAATAAGAGGGCTTCTGATATAAAATATCAGAAGTTAAAAAATTCAGAAAAATGGATGGGAAAGTTTAAGAAGAAATATTGGAGAACAAGTAGAAAAAGGGAAATAGGGTGTGAAGGATTGGAAGAATAGGGGTTGCAAAGAAGCAAAAAATATAAAAATCAGAAAATAGTGTGTATACAAAATTATCGCGACTGGACTAAACAAATGAAATAGAAAAACTGAACTAGATTCACAAAACGCAATGTACGCGACAAAAAATCTAGAAACATCACAGAAGGAAAAAGCAGGCAACAAACTGAAAGAAACGAAGAAAAGCCAGCAGAAGAACGGAATCGTAGCAGGAACGCGAGAAAGAGACGAAGAGAAACCAGAAGAGAAACCGTGAAACAGACGGAGCTGCGAGATGGAACATCGTGGAAATGGACAGGGAAAGCGTGGAAAAAGCAGGACGGAGGGAAAACAGTGGAATGAAAGCTCGGGTCCGATGAGTATACGGCGTTCGTGCGTGGTTGCGTTTCCTTTCCGCGCTCGCCCACGTATTTTCTACGCGCACACACGCGTTGTTCGCGTGCACGTGCACGTACGAGCATGATGAAAGCCTGTGTCGTCGTGTGCACCGCGAAAACGCGTAGGTGTGCGCGTACGTGGCGCAGCAGGCGTCGGAGGCGGAGGAGGCAGAGGGAGAAAGAGCGTCGACAGAGATGCTGCTGACATTGCTTGAACATATTTGAGTTGCTCCGCTCATGACCAAATATTTATTTATTTGCTCGGTAATACACATTTGTATTAACCGCGTAGCACGATTCAAGGCACGTTCATTCAGATTTCTCTGGCAAATTTTGCGCGACCCGCTGCACGACTAATTAGCAACGCCCCCGCCCCCGACCCCCACTCCGCCGTCTATTGCTCGCTTATTAATCCTAAAAACCGACCACTCTGACCCGCTGCTCGGTTCGATCCTATAGTCTGTCCTGTTCGCGCGTGTATTCTTTTTTATTGTTGACAAACATTACCATTGGAAGCATCTGTAGCGTAGGAGGGGAATGAGCTGCCTTGAGGCCGCATGTGGCCTCTGCGAGCTTCTTGTGCGGCCTTCGTGAAAGCTAACTCTTGTATTAACTAATATTTAACTATATAGATTATGATATGTGTATAATATATATGGTTAAACAAATAATATAAAATTATAGCAGCCTCCTTTATTACTGGCTAATTTAAATGTAGCTTCTAATGGTAAAAAGGTTCCCCATCTCTGATTTATAGTGTATATATAACACATTGTTATGTAAGTAGAATATTGTTCAATACATGAAGTATATTATTCTTCGTCATATTTCAATAATAATAATTACAATTATAATATTTATGGTGAAAGCATTTAGTACACTGCGAGAGCCACGTAAGTCATGGAGGAACTAACCTACCCCAATTTGATTCGTAACGTTGCTCCATGTTTGATCGTCTCATTAATGTTTTTTCTATTCAGATTTTCGTCAGTGGAACACCAACGATTGCGTCCAGAACGTGGTTCCAAGTTAATACGTGTTTCGAGTTCCCTGTAATCCATCCCAATTTAACGAAACACTTATCGATCCGCGTTTCGACGCGCGCGTCACCCCGGAACGTTACACCGAAAAGTATGTTCATGCTAACGACAAGCAAACAAACCGTGCGTGTTCGATCCTCGCCGCCGTAGTTGGGTAATCCACCTATCTGACCGTATATCTGCCTTTTTCGCCTTTTTCCTCTTTTTCTGTTCGCTCGTCGAACGAAATAACACCTGCGAAGATAGCCACCGACGTCGTTGCTGCTCGTTCGTCGAGCGATCCGGCTCTCGACATCGGTACGAGCGTTCCATCCGCTACTTTGTGTGTGCCGTTTAATTATTGGGTTCGTAGCACTGTTTCAAAGTATAATTTCCCCGCCAAGAGAACTCCAAATGTTTCATTATTGATTCCGAGTTGGTGATGGAAAAATAATTCTGGGGTGCGCGCGGGTTTTGCTACGCGTCAACTGTTAATGTGGTATCTCATGAGATATTTGGTTCTTTTAGTGTAATTTGCACTTTGATATTATATACGATAAATAATATATTTTAATGATTTTATGCGAGTAATGGCTGTTGCCATTTTGAGGGATCTAAATCGTAATTTAATTTTATTCCAAGTCTAGTAATTTGCTCGCGAAGCAATTTTTAACTCGACGCCATTCAAAGTATCCAAAGTATAATTAATAATAAAAATGTATTATTGTAAAAATGTGCGATATTAAAATTAATAAAACGTATTCTTGTAAGAGAAGTTTCTTATAATTTTTCTAACCCTTTTATCCCCCAAAACATACATCGCCCAATTCAACCCCTAATTGCCACATCACTCGATTTTTATCCAACGAATTACGGAATATTCCGCAGAGTGACTTCTCGCGACAGAATCTCGAGGAATTAATGAAACGTATTCTTGTAAGAGAAGTTTCTTACAAACCACTTTTCTAATCCTTTCATCCCCCAAAACATTCATCGCCCAATTCAACCCCTAATTGCCACATCACTCGATTTTTATCCAACGAATTACGGAATATTCCGCAGAGTGACTTCTCACGACAGAATCTCGAGGAATTAATGAAACGTATTCTTGTAAGAGAAGTTTCTTATAAACTATTTTTCTAATCCTTTCATCCTCCAAAACATTCATCGCCCAATTCAACCCCTAATTGCCACATCACTGGATTTTTATCCAACGAATTACGGAATATTCCGCAGAGTGACTTCTCGCGACAGAGTCTCGAGAAATTAATGAAACGTACTCTTGTAAGAGAAGTTTCTTACAAACCACTTTTCTAATCCTTTCATCCCCCAAAACATTCATCGCCCAATTCAACCCCTAATTGCCACATCACTCGATTTTTATCCAACGAATTACGAAATATTCCGCAGAGTGACTTCTCACGACAGAATCTCGAGGAATTAATGAAACGTATTCTTGTAAGAGAAGTTTCTTATAAACTATTTTTCTAATCCTTTCATCCTCCAAAACATTCATCGCCCAATTCAACCCCTAATTGCCACATCACTGGATTTTTATCCAACGAATTACGGAATATTCCGCAGAGTGACTTCTCGCGACAGAGTCTCGAGAAATTAATGAAACGTACTCTTGTAAGAGAAGTTTCTTACAAACCACTTTTCTAATCCTTTCATCCCCCAAAACATTCATCGCCCAATTCAACCCCTAATTGCCACATCACTCGATTTTTATCCAACGAATTACGGAATATTCCGCAGAATGACTTCTCGCGACAGAATCTCGAGAAATTAATGAAACGTATTCTTGTAAGAGAAGTTTCTTACAAACCACTTTTCTAATCCTTTCATCCTCCAAAATATTCATCGCCCAATTCAACCCCTAATTGCCATATCACTCGATCGTTCGCTGGACGATTTTTATCCAACGAATTACGGAATATTCCGCAGAGTGACTTCTCACGACAGAATCTCAAGAAATTAATGAAACGTATTCTTGTAAGAGAAGTTTCTTACAAACCACTTTTCTAATCTTTTCATCCCCCAAAACATTCATCGCCCAATTCAACCCCTAATTGCCACATCACTCGATCGTTCGCTGGACGATTTTTATCCAACGAATTACGGAATATTCCGCAGAGTGACTTCTCGCGACAGAGTCTCGATCGTATTCCCGATCGAAAAAGTCGCGGCTAACGGCTGCCGTATTTACTCGCAATTCCGCGGCGGCCGATAATGGGTCCTCGACCCCCTTCAGATAAAAACGAGCACACCATCTTACCGTAACTGGCTCGATCGAGCAGTCGTCCCGAGATACCGCGGGAATAGTTTTCGCCGATAATTAATCGATGGAAAAAAGCGGGTCTTGTTTGCGACCGACCTACATTACATTGCGATAATAACGCTCTTACGTGACTGCGCCGCGGAGCGCAATCGTTTTTCAGGACCGCGGCTCGATGAGAACGATAATATTTAGCCAACCCCCGTTGCCAGGCTTCCGAGTCTTCTTTGAACCGCGCATAGATTAACCGTGCTCATTCCCGCACTCGTTTCTCTGCAGGTTTTTCCGCCTTTTCGCAGTTTTTCGGCTCGTTTCAGTCTTGGTGAAGGTGGCTTCCGGTGGATGCTTTCGATTGGACCAGTGATCGACAAACTTATTACTCAACAAGGCCAGAGACCAACGATAGGAAGATCGAGATTCATTTCGAGAGCCAAATTTTTTAAACTTAGACTATGTAGGTAGGTACACTGTTTTTTTTCAACTTGATAAACTTTAATTTAAGTTTTAAAGATGGTATATATAGTTCAAAGAAGGTGGACAAAGAGGGAGAGATTTGAGTTCATGAGATCGAAATTTGTTAGACGAAGAATGGTTCAAAAAAGGTGGAAGAAAAGGGAGGTTTCTGAATTCTTATTTGGAAGCTAGAATCTTAGGGGTGAGAGATGGAAAATGAGTCATATTTATCGACGAACTTAAATTTCCTTGATCGTTCAAAATTTGAAATACGAAATTATTCATTCACGTTCGCAAAATCACATCCCCCAATATAATACAAATACAAAGAAAGACAAGAAAGACAAGGCAGTGCTCGTGCAACAATTGCAATTATTACGAGATTTACCGTTCGCGACAGCAACACGGTTCGAGGGATGCAAAAATTCGGGAAACGAAACAGCAACAAGGCGACGAAAAACGAGCGAATGTGTCGTCGATCAGACGCGGAAGCGAGCGCGAATCGCGAGAGGGTAGGGGTTAGACAAAGAGTAATTCAAAAACGATGGACAAAAAGGGAAGATTCTGAATTTTTATTTGGAATCTAAAATCTTGAGGGTGAGAGATCGTTCAAAATTTGAAATACGAAATTATTCATTCACGTTCGCAAAATCACATCCCCCAATATAATACAAATACAAAGAAAGACACCAAGGCAACGCTCGTGCAACAATTACAATTATTACGAGATTTACTGTTCGCGACGGTTCGAGGGATGCAAAAATTGGGGAAACGAAACAGCAACAAGGCGACGAAAAACCAGCGAAATAAAGGGTGCGCGTCTGGGTCGTCGATCAGACGCGGAAGCGAGCGCGAATCGCGAGAGGGTAGGGGTTAGACAAAGAGTAGTTCAAAAACGATGGACAAAAAGACTGAATTTTTATTTGGAAGCTAAAATCTTGGGGGTGAGAGATCGTCACATCCCCCAATACAATACAAATACAAAGAAAGACACCAAGGCAGCGCTCGCGCAACAATTACAATTATTACGAGATTTACCGTTCGCGACAGCAACACGGTTCGAGGGATGCAAAAATTGGGGAAACGCAACAGCAACAAGGCGACGAAAAACCAGCGAAATAAAGGGTGCGCGTCTGGGTCGTCGATCAGACGCGGAAACGAGCGCGAATCGCGAGAGAATAGGGGTTAGACAAAGAGTAATTCAAAAACGATGGACAAAGAGGGAAGATTCTGAATTTTTATTTGGAATCTAAAATCTTGAGGGTGAGAGATCGTTGAAAATTTGAGATATGAAATTATTCATTCACGTTCGCAAAATCACATCCCCCAATATAATACAAATACAAAGAAAGACACCAAGGCAGCGCTCGTGCAACAATTACAATTATTACGAGATTTACTGTTCGCGACGGTTCGAGGGATGCAAAAATTGGGGAAACGAAACAGCAACAAGGCGACGAAAAACCAGCGAAATAAAGGGAGCGCGTCTGGGTCGTCGATCAGACGCGGAAACGAGCGCGAATCGCGAGAGGGTAGGGGCGCGCGTGCAAATCCACCCTCGCCGGCTGGCGGACGGACAAAGGGAGGCGCGGCGATATGTACAAACCAACGGAAGCGTGTCGAGCCCAGGAAGCGAGGCGAGAATTTCCGGGGAAACGTTCGGAAATCGTCGAACGCGTCTAGCCGCCGTTCCGGAAACGTGATTTCGCCAGCCGCCCGTCCATCGACGCGACGCCGCCGCTGCACACTCGAAGGCGACGAAATTCTTGCACAAGCCCCCTCGTCGAATTTGCGCCCACGTGTCAATTTTCCATTCCTCGGCAAATACTCGATGCCTGTTTAGAAGCGGTGAGCGTGCGAGGAGAATTGTAGCGGACGAGGGCGTTTCTTTTGGACGCGTGCAATTTTGCTGGGAATCGTGGCATTCCTTTTTCGATAAGTGTACGTTTAGTTTAAAAAATAGTATTCGCGAAGAGGCGAGCGCAAGATTGTTCTATCATCGAGGTAAGAAGAGGTGGAAAATTGTACAAGTAGAGTACAATTAGAGTAAAATTGTACAACTGAGTGTTTTGTGATTATTTGAACGTACTTTTTATATTATTAGTCATTTGCACTCGGATGTCCCCTTTGAGGAGACATTGGCATTGATTAGTGATTACAGAAATCGAACTTATTCCATCGCAACTTTTTGGAAAATGCATATTTCACGCTAGTTTTCTATTGAAATGGAAATTTTCCATTTCTGGGAGACGTTAGCAATGGAAACTGCTGCTAAAATATTACTATTTTAGCAATAGTTTCTATTGGTAACATCTGCGAAGGAGCCAAGTGCAAAGGGTTAAATTTATTCTATCGCAGCTTTCTGAGAAACACGTGTTTTCCTCAAGTTTTCTATTGAAATAGAAATCTTCCATTGCTGAGAGACGTTATCAATAAGAATTACTGCTACAATATTGCAAAAATATTGCTATTTTAGCAATAGTTTCTATTGCTAACATCTGCGAAGGAGCCAAGTGCAAAGGGTTAAATTTATTCCATCGTAGCTTTCTGATAAATGCGTGTTTTCCTCAAGTTTTCTATTGAAATAAAAATCTTCCATTGCAGAGAGACGTTATCAATAAGAACTACTGCTACAATATTGCAAAAATATTGCTATTTTAGCAATAGTTTCTATTGCTAACATCTGCAAAAGAGCCAAGTGCAAAGAGTTAAATTTATTCCATCGCTGCTTTCTGATAAATGCGTGTTTTCCTCAAGTTTTCTATTGAAATAAAAATCTTCCATTGCTGAGGGATGTTATCAATAAGAACTACTGCTACAATATTGCAAAAATATTGCTATTTTAACAATAGTTTCTATTGCTAACATCTGCGAAGGAGCCAAGTGCAAAGGGTTAAATTTTCATCCATCGCAGCTTTCTGAGAAATGCGTGTTTTCCTCAAGTTTTCTATTGAAATAAAAATCTTCCATTGCTGAGAGACGTTATCAATAAGAACTACTGCTACAATATTGCAAAAATATTGCTATTTTAGCAATAATTTCTATTGCTAACCCCCAAGAAGAAGTCAAGTGCAAAGGGTTAAATTTATTGCATTGCAGCTTTCTGATAAATGCGTGTTTTCCTCAAATTTTCTATTGAAATAAAAATCTTCCATTGCTGAGAGACGTTAGCAATAAAAACTATTGCTAAAATATTGCAAAAATATTGCTATTTTAGCAATAGTTTCTATTGCTAACCCCCAAGAAGGAGCCAAGTGCCCAGAGTTAATAACCTATTAATAAGTAGCAATCCACGAGCTTACTTTTCAAAAATTAAGATTACCAGGAATATAATAAATAAATATAAACAATACACGAACGAATAAAGTACGAATTTGTGGAATTTTAATTAAAATTAAAGCAGAAACCAGAAGCGAGCTTCCCTTGAACCGCAAGAATGTTATGCAATACCAGCAACCTCGCCCACTCGACAGTTCCACCCCCGTCGCGATGCAAAAATGGCGGAGTGGTCCCAGCGTCGGCTTGATTACCGCCAGACAAACGAGTCCTGAAGAAGGACGAAGAGAGGGAGGATTCCAAGAGGCGACCGTGTCCAGGAAAACGATAGGGGGTGTGGGTGGCGGTAACTCGACGAGGGTGACGCTAACTTGGCTGGGCGGGTGGGTGGTGGTTGGTGGCTCGAGTGGACGGGGTTACGGCGGGCAGAGCGAAGAGGAAGAGAGAAAGGAGACGGAAAAAAAAGGGAACCACCCACGGAGAGTCCGACAAAGGCCCGGCCACTTGTCCGATCTCTTGGATCTACGCAAATAGACGCCCATGAAGCCGGCTTTTAACGTTCCCTGTGTCTCGTCGTTGCTCCTCTCCGCCGTTTCTCCGCTGGTTTCCGTGTCCCCGTGGCCGACACACCTGCCTTGGCCTCCTTTGGACCGTTTCGAGGAGCTCTCCCGGATTCCAATTGCAATGCACGCGACAGACGGCCACGTTTCCTCGAGAAATCGCACGATCGACTAAATTAATTTTTAAACCGGTCCATCCGCCCGCTTCTTCCGCTTCCGCTTGTATCGAGCCCAAAAATTGAGGCGGTAGAATTCGGTAAAATTGGATAATCGATCTTTGATTGTAAAACAGCATTCGCGTGTGACGACGCGAAGTTAAGGACAAGGTTCGATGCGGATCTTCGACATGAACGAGAACACTCACCCCTCGCTTTCGAGCTAAAAAAAAGAAGCGAATTCGCCAGTGTACACGAACAATAATGCAACCAGCACCAGATAAAAAGATTGCCAACGTTCGAAAGGGGTTAAACTTTGTACCATCGTGCAAAAAGACACGCGGAACAAAAGAAAAGGAAAGAAAGGAGCTTTATTTCCATGGCCGCTTTAAAACGAGGGAAGCTCGCTCGCGCGCGCGCATTGGAGGAAGGGAGAAAGGGGGAGCGAGAGTTAAGGCATCGGCATTGATTGGTTTGTTTGCGAAGAACACACAAACCAATACACGAAGTCGACTCGAGAGAGAGAGAACGGAACACGCCGGCGGAACGCAGCGTGCTAATATTGGCGCGGAAATTACGTAAAACAAAGGAAGCGTGCCGGAACTCCGTGTCTCTCGACAAATCGGCCAATCGATCTTCGCCGCGCCGGGAGAAAGTCCCCAGCCCCGTGAATCGAGTGCCGCCTACGAGAGAGTATCGACAGAGACTTTTTTGCGTTCTCCGTTCCTCGTCGTCCGATCAAAAACGAATGTCGATCGATTATCAGTTGCTGCGACACAATCGATACTTGTTTACAATCTAGTAAAAGGAATTTTGTCCCAGAATTCGCGCAGGATTTGAATTCTGCGCCATTTGCGTGACAAAGTGTTGCCAGCGAAAAAAAAGACAGCACGTTATTAAAAATGGACTTTTTGCGTTCTCCGTTCTTCATCGTCCGATCAAAAACGAATGTCGATCGATTATCAGTTGCTGCGACACAATCGATACTTGTTTACAATCTAGTAAAGGGAATTTTGTCCCAGAATTCGCGCAGGATTTGAATTCTGCGCCATTTGCGCGACAAAGTGTTGCCAGTGAAAAAAAAGACAGCACGTTATTAAAAATGGACTTTTTGCGTTCTCCGTTCTTCATCGTCCGATCGAAAACGAATGTCGATCGATTATCAGTTGATGCGACACTCGTTTACAATCGATACTTGTTTACAATCTAGTAAAGGGAATTTTGTCCCAGAATTCGCGCAGGATTTGAATTCTGCGCCATTTGCGCGACAAAGTGTTGCCAGCGAAAAAAAAGACAGCACGTTATTAAAAATGGACTTTTTGCGTTCTCCGTTCTTCATCGTCCGATCAAAAACGAATGTCGATCGATTATCAGTTGATGCGACACTCGTTTACAATCGTTACTTGTTTACAATCCAGTAAAGGGAATTTTGTCCCAGAATTCGCGCACGATTTGAATTCTGCGCCATTTGCGCGACAAAGTGTTGCCAGCGAAAAGAAAGACAGCACGACAGCTGTTCAGGGTTATTAAAAATGGACTTTTTGCGTTCTCCGTTCTTCATCGTCTGATCCAAAACGAATGTCGATCGATTATCAGTTGATGCGACACAATCGATACTTGTTTACAATCTAGTAAAGGGAATTTTGTCCCAGAATTCGCGCAGGATTTGTTGCCAGCGAAAAAAAGGCAGCACGACAGCTGACGGTTCAGGATTATTAAAAATGGACTCTTTGCGTTCTCCGTTCTTCATCGTCCGATCGAAAACGAATGGATACTCGTGTTCTCGTTCTTGTTTACGTGAATGAATGAATTTTTCAAGTGAATGTTTCAAAACATCCAGTCACAAAGAACTATCCATCGATTTTGAATTTCTTATATTCGTCTTTTATTAATAAATAAAAATAACCAACTCCATAACATAACTCCAAATAACCTCCAAGTAGTTATTAATAACTCCTCTAAACCTTCATATTCCTATAATTCCAATATGTCTCCATACCAATGCATCACCAATAAATTGCCATAGAAAAGAATCCGTATTTGTTGAATCTAAAAATAAAGGAACGAGATGGTACGTCGAGTGCACCTCGACATATGACAGCCAAAGGGTTACCCCAAAAGTCCTCTAAATCTTCATATTCCTATAATTCCCATATGTCTCCATACCAATGCATCACCAATAAATTGCCATAGGAAAGAATATATATTTGTTGAATCTAAAAATAAAGGAACGAAATGGTACGTCGAGTGCACCTCGACATATAACAGCCAAAAGGTTACCCAAAATTCCTCTAAACCTTCATTATCCTATAATTCCAATATGTCTCCATACCAATGCATCACCAATAAATTGTCATAGAAAAGAATCCATATTTGTTGAATCTAAAAATAAAGGAACAAGATGGTACGTCGAGTGCACCTCGACATATAACAGCCAAAAGGTTACCCAAAATTCCTCTAAACCTTCATATTCCTATAATTCCAATATGTCTCCATACCACCAATGCATCACCAATAAATTGCCATAGAAAAGAATACATATTTGTTGAATCTAAAAATAAAGGTACGAGATGGTACGTCGAGTGCACCTCGACATATAACAGTCAAAATTCCTTTAAACCTTCATATTCCTATAATTCCAATATGTCTCCATACCAATGCATCACCAATAAATTGCCACAGAAAAGAATCCATATTTGTTGAATCTAAAAATAAAGGTACGAGATGGTACGTCGAGTGCACCTCGACATATAACAGTCAAAATTCCTCTAAACCTTCATATTCCTATAATTCCAATATGTCTCCATACCAATGCATCACCAATAAATTGCCATAGAAAAGAATATATATTTGTTGAATCTAAAAATAAAGGTACGAGATGGTACGTCGAGTGCACCTCGACATATGACAGCCAAAGGGTCACCCCAAAAAGTCTGAGCCACGAGAAACCGACGGACGCCCACTCAAATGAACCTCCTCCTCCGCAGAAGAGCGTCCAGGAACCCAGCCAACCCGTTCGCTTCCCGAAAGGGTCCGAGAGTGGCCCTCATTTCCATTTCCATGGACGCGAGGGGGTCACGAAACTCGATCTTCCCGCGGCAACGAGGTGGCGGCGTGGCAGAGAAAACACACGGCTGGGCCGAAAGAACGTCGGTGCTCGAGGCTTTTACGCCGCTTCGGGGAACGGGGACCAGCGGACGCGGCGGAAGTCGAGGGCCCGAGAAGAGGGCTTCCATCGGGGCCCTTTCGACGAAATCCTGAGCGTGCCGCTGTTTGCCCACGCGGCCGTGGGTCAAACATCGGATCGCGGCCGGTTTCCACGTCCGCGGTACCTGGGGAAAGGTATTACCCGCGTGGTACCTCCGGGGCGTTTACAATTTACCTGAAAAACCCGCGGCTTTCACCGGCCTGCGACTCGTTTTCTTGGTATGCTCCATCGCGTTCCAGCGTTCTACTGAGGGGGATGAAGTTTGGGAGTATTGCGGGGTGTTCCTGGGGAAAATAAGCTCGCGTAACTCTTTCGTTGATAAGTAAATTTGAAATATCTTAGGAATTACAGATATATATGCGTTTGGAAATGTTGTGGAGGGTTGTGGGGAAAATAAGCTCGCGTAACCCTTTCATTGATAAATAAATTTGAAATATCTTAGAAATTACAGATATATATGCGTTTGGAAATGTTGGGGAGGGTTCTGAGGAAAATAAGCTAGCATAACTCTTTCACTGATGAGTAAATTTGAGATATCTCAGGAAGTAAGGATGTTTATGCGTTTGAAAATGTTGTGGAGGGTTCCTGGAGAAAATAAGCTAGCATAACTCTTTCATTGATGAGTAAGTTCAAAATATCTTAGGAATTATGGATACATGTGCGTTTGAAAATGTTGTGGAGGGTTGTGAGGAAAATAAGCTCGCATAACTCTTTCATTGACGAGTAAGTTCAAAATATCTTACGAATTATGGATTTATATGCGTTTGGAAATGTTGTGGAGGGTTCTGGGGAAAACTAAGCTTGCGTAACCCTTTCATTGATAAGTAAATTTGAAATATTTTAGGAAGTACGGATGTACATGCGTTTGGAAATGTTGGGGAGGATTCTGAGGAAAATAAGCTCGCATATCTCTTTCATTGATGAGTAAGTTCGAAATATCTTAGGAATTATGGATTTATATGCGTTTGGAAATGTTGTGGAAGGTTCTGGGGAAAACTAAGCTTGCGTAACCCTTTCATTGATAAGTAAATTTGAAATATCTTAGGAATTATGGATACATGTGCGTTTGGAAATGTTGTGGAGGGTTGTGGGGAAAATAAGCTCCCGTAACCCTTTCGTTGATAAGTAAATTTGAGATATCTTAGAAATTGCGGATATATATGCATTTCTGCTCATAAGTGTCAAGATTTTTGTTATGTTTGCATTTAAGTGAGGAAGAATTGAAGTGAACATTGAGAGAAACATAAGAATTTGAGTTTTGCTTGCAGAGATTTTACTTGCAGTTTAAAATTCTGTTGGAAAAAATATAGAAAATTATTATATTCTCTTCTTCGAGGCACAGAAATTTGCAAGCGCCACAGCACTTTCAAACGTAGAAATTCAAAAACCCCTGGGCCCTGAAACGGTTCGACAAATTGCTCGATAAACATTCTCTGGTTCGTAAAAAGTAACCCTTCCTTTCCTCCGCCTCCTCCGAAAACAGTCGGAGGCAGCTCGAAAATTACGGACAAATGATCGATAACTTTCGTCTGTGCAAACAGGGTGTACCGGAGGCGTCGCGCGAATGGGACGTAAAAAAAAAAGCGGGAAATAAAAGGGCACTAATTGCGAGAGGAACGGAAACGGCGAACGGGTTTCTGAATGGCGGAGGCGAGTGCGGCTCGAATCGTGGTGTACGAAGTTGTTGAAGGTGAACGGGGAAACAATGAACGCCTTATTTCTGGCGCAGACGCGCGAGCGGACCAAGATGACGGGATGGCTAAGGAGACGGGCGCCAGGTACAAGTCAATTTATCGCTGTGCAAACACGCGCTATCGTCACGCGAACCTGGTATCGTCACCGCTGCGACTATTCCGCTAGGAATTCTGGGATGAACTCGCGCCTCCTCGATCGTTGGCCTCGATATATCTTCTTGCGAACCGAGCGAAATCAGAAGACTGCGGGCGCGCGTGTTCGCAACGCCAACGAATCGAATGAGATATTACGTGCACGTTCGAATGGAAAAGTTGCCAAGATAATGAGATTAAAAGGAACAGCGGATGGAGGGAGAACCCGCGGCGTCCATTTTGGTCCCAGAATAATTATTACAGAAAATAATTGCGTTTATGCCAGAAAAGATAATGAGATTAAAAGGAACAGCGGATGGAGAGGGACCCGTGGCGTCCATTTTGGTCCCAGAATAATTATTACAGAAAATAATTGCGTTTATATCAGAAAAGATATAGTAATTTTACGATATTTCGTATCAAATCCGCGTATGGATTTCTATTTACAGCCAGTTTACACGAGACGTTAATATAAAATTTTTTTTAATTATTTTCGTAAAGAAAACTTGTTTCTTTAACATTAGTAGATATTCTAGATACGCATGAACCCATGGAATATCTATTATTAGTACAATTATTTATTTTATTTAAATATTTTGTCGGAATAAATGAATCAATTTACGTTTAGTATTTAATGAATTGCTTATTACTGTGTGGCGAGCGTTGTGCATATTTGTGTAGAAGTCTATTTGGCAAATATTACAAATTGACGAGCAGGCGAACAGCAGGTTCGAGGAACACGGTGTTCAGGTTCGAAATAAAAATCAGATGCGAGTCAGTATCGCGAAATATTCCGTTTCTTGCGAAACGCCATCGGGCAGGTCACCGCCTTTCATTTTTCTCACCTTTTTTTCCTCGACGGTTGCCTCGAAACCACGATTTCTTATCATCGTCCACGTATTCCATCGTTACTATCGCTTCTCGGAATGTCTGAGCGAACTCTGCGTTCTGAAAATTCGCGGAATCCATCAGAAACTGTCTGCCATCTTTGTTTCCCATTGGAAAGCGTCGCTCGACACGCGAACTCTCGTCGACTTTCGTTCAATTTTAAAAATCGATCTTCGATCGACGTTCTTCGAGTGGAAACGGACAGCGACTGGTCAGACGAGGCAGTTCTCGTCGAGAATTCGGATGGCGTTGCACAAAAGTGTCGCAACTGCACACGTAGAAGCCAGCCAGTTCACGTTGGAACCGCGCTATCACGCATTTCAAAATTTACAACCCGTCTTCTGCGTGCGATAAGATTTATCCTTCCTTGCGTCACTCTGTGCGTGAAGGCGAGACAATGTCGCGGATGAACGAGCTGCTACGATCCCTGACACCATTTTGGTGCAGCGCGACACAAAAAACCGTCACTCGCGTCTACCTTTTTCGTAATTTCTGGCGTTCGAGTGACACTGTAGAACACTGGCACAGTGTTTCGAATATTATAATTTCGCGCGCGTGATCTACTTGGCGGGTTTTCGGAATTTAGCACGGATATAACGCGGAGGGTGGAGCAGATGTGTGTTTCCTGCGGAGAACGCATAATAATAAAGCTGTCAACAGCGACCCGGTAAATCTAAAGCCTGGTTCATCCTACGAAATACAGTGGCAAACATGTAGCAAAAGGGCCTGCATTTCCAAACGTTGTAATTCCTGCCACGCGTCTCTTGATCTACGCTCTGTTTGCCTTCTTGAACATCCATCCGGATCCGACGAATTTTTCCGAAACGCTGATCCTTCCGTACAGCGACGCTTTTTATTGCTACGTCCGTTTCTTTAATACGGCGCTTCTGTTATTTACCTGCCCGTAAAAAATGATACCCCACTGTGTGCACTGTGCTTGAATGTAGTGCAGAAAATTGTAATATTTCGTATTTATTGCGTAATTGATTTGGCTGTTCCGTTCTGTCGATGGACTTTGAGGTTTCACGCAATCACTCTGTCAAATTATTTTTGTCTACTTTGTTTATCTTCTTCTGAGTTTATGTACGAATGTTCTCCAAAGCTTGCACATACTGCTTTGAAAATGAAAGTAAAACTTAGCATAACATTGCAAACTACCTAATCTTTAGCTATTAATAGAAACACAGAGAAACAGCTGTGCCAAACGTTCTGAATTACCAAATTTCTAATTATTAATCCAGCTATCAACGAACAATAACTCTGCATTGCAAATTACCTTCGAGGTTGTCTATGAAGCGACAATAAAATAAGATTCGAACACTTATAGGTACTTAAATTGAAAGAATCTTTAACATTACAAAGTACCTAATCTCTAGCCATTAACAGAAACATAAACAGTTGCACCAAATATTATGAATTACCATATTTTCAGTTATGAACGAACAATAACTCTGCATTGGAAATTACCCTCAACATTATTTACGAAACGACGCTGAAACAAAATTCCAACGCTGACAAAGTCAAAACACTCTATCAAAGACTCTTCTTGGAACACCTAAACCTTCCTCCGCCGCACGAGCCTTCTTCCGCGTTCCCAAAACCGTCAGAACGAATCGAACGCCCTCGTCCAAATTGCAAATACCAATTCCGCCGATTAAACCTGGCCAAACGTCACCCTCGCGTGAGAGACGTGTCGGTGAGCGGGCCGTTTAAAAGAGCAAGAATCGCACAATGAGCGAAAATGCCCGACTAATGGACCTGTTCACCGTGCGACGAGAATCCGCCTAAACGGTCCTGCGACGGATTCGGCTGCGCAGGGGGTGTACAATGGGGATCCGGCTTAAGATCACGGCCGTTTAACACGAACGAACCCCTGCTGCGCGACACCCGTCAACGAAACACCCCATGAAACGGCAACTACGCGCGTTGCGGCGCCCTGCACCCTTCGAGGGACGCGCTTACACCCCCTCTGTCGCGGGGCTGATCGATAGACGCGCGGATTGATCGAGCTGAACGGATCACAGTTTTTCCTTTGGCATCCTTGGGCATTGTTTCCAATTTTTTTATTTTTTTTTTTTTTCGTCGATGGAAGTATTGCGCGTTATCGACGTCCGCGCAACTTCCGGTTCCGATATTGGCCGAAAATAAAGGGGTAGCTCGCGCGTGTTTGCGATTCTGTTTCGGTAAATAAGTAACGGGGTTGTGTGGGTGGTTTTGTTGCTGAAAAAATAGACTAACTTCGAGGAGAAATGAAATTAACTAGATTCATGGCAATCGCGAATTATTTAGGAATAACGTTTAAGTATTTTAAATATTTTATGTTCTGATAAACGTACCAGCAGCACAAAAATGGAGGCGAAGACTTCGAACCCAGTGCTCCATCGTGCAACCCTCGAACCCCCTCGACGAAATTCCAAACGCAGCCAAAATATATTCGGAACGACGATTAAATCCACCCCCGACGAGCGCGACTACCCCTCGTTGTGCGACAGCAGCGATCACAACAAAAACTGTTAGCCAGCGAACGGAATCGAAGAATTGGAAAGACACAGTTGTCGACGGGACGCATACGGCTGAGTTTATCGCGGATGAGTCGAGGAAAGAAGGGGTGCAAGGTACGCGCAAAGGGGAGCCCCCAGAGGATTGGCTGGGGAATTAGCAGGAATATAGCAGCATTTAGTAGAGCGGACACACGGTATCCACCGAATCGCCCCTGTTTGTCAAACGGGCATATACATACGGGACATTTTTCCGCGCGAGCAATGATCTCGTTATTTGTTTCCAGCTCGATAAAGGGTGCGAACGTCTCTCAGTTCCCTCGTTCCTGCGACACGGTTTATTAAAACGGCTTCCACGAGGCGATGAAGATCGAATGAACTCGGTCTGAGAGGTTCGATTCCTTCTTGGCTATATATTTATTCCATATTTCGCGTTCTTGAACAGGTTTTACGTTTTGAAAATAGTAGGGGTGGTTCTGTAAGTGTTTCTTTGTATTTCTCTAATTTATTTTATGTCAAAGACTTTGAAGACTTGACTCTTTTTAGATGGATATTATTTCAATATAAATTATTGAAAGCATTAAACGATGAAGATCGAATGAACTCGGTCTGAGAGGTTCGATTCCTTCTTGGCTATATATTTATTCCATATTTCGCGTTCTTGAACAGGTTTTACGTTTTGTAAATAGTAGGGGTGGTTCTGTAAGTGTTTCTTTGTATTTCTCTAATTTATTTTATGTTAAAGACTTTGAAGACTTGACTCTTTTTAGATGGATATTATTTCAATATAAATTATTGAGAGCATTAAACATTGTCTGTAAAAATGAAGAATGCTGTTAACAATTCTATCTACAATTTTAACCCTCTACTTCTAAAATCACTGTTTAAAATATTCACCAATTCTTCTTAAAATAAAAATGTTTCAAAAATGAATTTTTAGAAAATAAAGACGCAGAAATTGACGCTCATGCTTATTTCTCATTAACCCCCATTATTGATCTCCATCTCCACAGTTCAACCCTCTTTCAATTTCCAACTCCCAAAAGTACTACGTGAAAAATACCAGAGCACGAACCAATGGCTCAAAAATCCAACCAATCACCTCGTTAACTTCCCACACCCTCGATCGCGACTCACAGCAAAGCTCTTTCACGCGAGCCGTCGAAACACTTTCAAAACCGACCCCCAAACATGGTCATCGTTCGAGCGACGGATTAAAACGGAACAGTCGCCATTGATTAGGAATAATTACCGTTAACGAGCGCGATTAAAAGCCGTGGAACTGGACGATGGGAAAGGGGTGGGCGGAGGGGGTGCGGAGTCGTTTATTAAATGTAAACAGGCATGTTTTTAACGATCAACCCCCACCCTCCGTTTCGAATCGTTGCTGGGGAGTTGCTCGCCTCGAATAATCACCGGAACTTCCGGATTATTTTAACCGGTAACCCGGCCTGTACGGTTTGTTTGCTTGGCGCGCATAAATTACCGAACGCCAAGTAAAATCGGCCGATCCCGCGGCCGCGGCCGCAAATTCGTCGACGAACCGGAGGCATCCGGCATAATGTCGCGGCCAATAATTGCTAAATGCGACTTTGATTAATCGCAGCTCCAGAAACTCGCTTGCGAAACGAACGGAAGCGTCGCAGGTATTTTTGATTCATTAATTTAGTAAAAGACTTGCTAAGTTAACCCTTTTCACGCGAATGTCGCCTCTCAGGGGGTTTCATTGCTTAGAAACTAATTCCACCGCAACTATTTGAAGAACGCATGTTTTCCCAAAGTTTTCTATTAAAATGGCAATTTTCTATCGTTAGTAAATTGCTTGGTAATAGTTCTGTATTGCTGACTTTTAACAGTAATAGAAAATTTATACTTTAAGAGGAAGCTACAGAGAAACGTGCATCTCTGAAAAAGCTGCGGTGGAATAACTTTATCCTCCGCAATCACTAATCAATGCTGATGCTCTCTCAGAGGGGATATTCGAGTGCAAAGGGATAATAGCACACGATATCTATCAAAAGCAATGGGTAAACGCAGAAGAAGTCGAGCAGCGCGATGTTAACTTCATCAAAATTAGAGCAAAGCACCCTTTGCTGAGCACCCTGGTCCAAGGTGCTCCTCGCAGTCAAAATGTCGCTGACCACTGCTCGATATAATCAAGATTCCAAGGGCTCACTGACAAACCAGTCTCCGCTAAACTGCGAAACACCATCGATCCTCGACTTCTTCCGATTCTTCTCGACGAGCACCCACAGCAACAATGCCAAAGGGTGCGTTATCGCGTCGCAGGCGCGTCCACTCGATCCTTGGACGCGACGAAATCTATTATCCTGGCGAAGTGACCAGGACGTCAGAGGCGCTTGATGGATGAGCGGTGATTAATTATATAACGTCCATCCTCCCCGCACCCAGCCGTAACCGGTGCTCGGGTTTTCCCCATGGCAAACACGCCAGGCGATCCTTCGTTCCGCGTTGTCTCTTCTTGGCCAAGAACCGCCATCATCGCGGGCAACCGTTCGAATTGACGTATTAATTTTCTAAAGTGGATACACGCAGCGGCGTATTGCACGGCTACGCTGCGGATCGATTGGGAATCCGCGTTAATTTCGATAATGGACACCGCGTGCAACGGATTTCCGTTCGTTTCGAAATTCCTTCGAACAGTTTCCCTTTTTTTCTTTTGTTTTCGTTCAGAACATAATGGGAGAACGTTGGATCGTGGAAAGATTGTTTGTAGTTTGTAGTTGGGACTGTGCTTCCAAGTTTTGAAAAATTCTGCACACATATTCACTTTTTATTTTCTTTTTTGGAGACGAAGTAGACAAAGTTTTAATCAAGCAATGATGAGTCTCTGTGCAAGAGTTTTGGAAATTTAGTTTGAAGAAATTATCAGGGGTCAACAAAGGAAAGCTCTTTAAATGAATATTATGTCGCATCATGCCACACTTTTCTATGAATATTTAATAACAGCCATTAGAATAGATTTTCAAATTCTTCTTTTTATGAATATTTAACAGCGACCCAGTAAATTTTTAAACTACTGTTATTTCGATGCTATACGCTCTCGTGAATATTCAACAGCAAGCCAGTAGATTTAAAAATTATTGTTATTTCGCAACGCTAAAATTGTATTTAAAAATGGAAGCATACGCTCTGCTATATCGTTTTCGCGCATGATTCTGTCGACAGCTACACTTCTGAGAGGGTTCAGCAACTCTGAGCTACAAAGAAAGAATTTGGTGGACACCTCGGATCGCACGTTTTGCAAAAGCGCAACGGAGCGGGCAGGAATCATGCAAACAATTCGATCGGCTGCGCTCGCGACGTGCCGGACAGCGCGGAGTGTGGATTTACGAGACAATGATCAAGAGATGACCGTGGTCCACTACAATTACGGAAATGGTTACTCGAGGCAATCAGGTTAACTGGCAAATTGCGATCGATCGTCCCTTAGCCGCGTAAGGAACTGCGCAAACAGCCACAAAGATCTTGTTAACCTCGTGAATTTTACGGGAAACCCATCGAAAGCGCTCCTCTTCGATGTCTTTTAGCGTTTCGCAAAAAGTATAGTAATATAAATTATATTAATATAAAATATAGTAGTAAGTAATAATTTGTTAACAAATATGTAGGGTATTTATTAAATTTACGCAAAAACTATTTATAGCTGTTAGATTTTGTCAGAACTATCGCATAGGGGGTAGTTTTTAACCTTCAAGTCCTCGTAATGAATGTTTAAATTAGTTTAAAGTTCTTGCAAAAGTGTTGGACAATTTAAAACACTTCTCCAATATTTCTGCACAATAATAAATGTTGATACTGTAATCTATATAGCAACAAAAAGTGTTTTCACCTCAACAATTTGCCATTTGTGTTAGTCTAACTTCAATCGCGTTAGCATAATTTTTGTAGAAGGCTAACTATTAATCAAAATGTTGTACAACGATTTCTAATAATTTTGTGTAGATCTACATCTAATAATAAAATTTTTAATTAGCCACCCTGAATCAATGAAAAAACTACTTCTATCAGAAATAATCGATAACATAAGGCTGAACGTGAAACGTAAAGGACGATTTGCAAAAATACTCTTCATCCCCGCTCAACAAAACAAAAAACGGCAATCTCTTTCACATTCCAATTTCCAAAACGCACGCGCCAAATACACGGTCGTATATAAATGACGACGCTGCGGCCGGACGTGCCTGCTGGTATAGCGCGTGGATTTGCACGAGGATAACCAAGGGATGACCATGGTCAGCGATCATTACGAGGAGATGGTCACTCGAGCCGATCGCAATGAGCAAGAGCCAAACGACGCGATCGATTCGACGCTCTGGCGAAAGAATCCGCGATGACCTCGCAGCGTTCGAAGTGGTTCGTGTTCGTTCGATGATCGATGCATCCCCTCGAATCGCCTATCGACCAGTGCAGGCTAATCGATGCGCTCATTGCCCAGTCCTAACCGCGTGCAGCGTTGTCTGCATTCTAGCTAGCTTTTCGTAGTTACTCGAAGAGCAGCATCGTTTCTGATCCTCGTTCCAGTTCGAAAGCTCGCATTAGTCCTACCAAAACCCAATCAACCCTCGCGAACTTCCAAAACAGTTGCGAGCCACCAACTGCACCCCAACGCTCCCCAACGCCCACGAACAATGAGTCCAGCGAAACAGATTGGCCAAAGAATCGCCCCTCGATGCCCGCGCCTTCTTGATCAACGCGTAACTCCCAGCCGTCGACCTGCTCGCGCTAATCCACTTTTTACGGATCGAAATCCACCCCTGGAAAACACGGCTCGACGTGTGGGACGTAAGGGGTGGGAACGGGCGCGAAATCAGGTGTAAAGGATCAAAGCGCGACCGCACATGTTCGTTCTCGCGGTTCGCTCGACGGCTTGGCTAATTATGCGCCATTTATCCTTAACGCGATTAAGCGTCGATTGTTTTAAACCGGTCGGATCCTTTTGTTGCGAACCGTGGCGCGATTCGCGATCAAAGGGGTCGATGGCCGATCGACGGGCCCGATTTTACACCCCCCTCGGCGCCGCCGCTGTTTGTCGAGGCCTGGTAGAGCACGCTGTAACCGGGGCCAACTTTGTTCCGCGACTGGGGGCTGTTTGTTATTGGTAAATCCAAACAGGCAGTCGCGATGGTCGCGCTCGCGCCCTGTGCCGTCCCTTTGGCTGCTCGTCGATCGGCGCCGCGTGGCCGCCGATTTCGACGCGCCGATCGGAACGGATGTGTGGCCGGCTTCCGCAAATCGTTCGCCTCCGCGTTTGTAACAACCGGACTGCGTTCGTAAATACGGAGCAGAGTCCTGGGGATTCGAGGGATTTTTACTCTGCGAGCAGGCGTTCGAATATGGGTTAGGTTAGGTTAGGTTAGGGTGGATGTAAAAGTTGGAGCGATAAGGGACGCGATGATTCACTTGCCTTCTCTTGTAGAGTTGTTTATAATAATCTTGAGAGAAGTGTGACAAGATGTAAAATTGATAAAGTTGAAACGTTTGAAAGTAAAGTTGGAATGATAAGGGTTGCGATGATTTACTTGTCTTCTCTTATAGAGTTGTTTATAATAATCTTGGTTATTATGTAGAAGCAGAGAAACTGGAATGAGAAATGTGACAAGATGTAAAATTGATGAAGTTGAAACGTTTGAAAGTAAAGTTGGAACGATAAGGGATGCGATGATTTACTTGTCTTCTCTTGTAGAGTTGTTTATAATAATCTTGAGAGAAGTGTGAGAAGATGTAAAATTGATAAAGTTGAAACGTTTGAAAGTAAAGTTGGAACGATAAGGGATGCGATAATTTACTTGTCTTCTCTTGTAGAGTTGTCTATAATAATCTTGAGAGAAGTGTGACAAACTGTAAAATTGATAAAGAAAGCTGAAACGTTGGAAACTAAAGTTGGAGCGATAAGGGTTGCAATGATTTACTTGTCTTCTCTTACTGGGGTTGTTTATAATAATCTTGATTATTATGTAGAAGCAGATAAATTCGAATGAAAAGTGTGACAAGCTGTAAAATTGATAAAGGAAATTGGAACGTTAAAAAATTCAGGTAGTTGAAAACTAAGAGTCTCATTACCAAGTTAGTATCGAAGCACAGAAATTAAATATGAAGAATACAGTTGTTTTCAAGACTGCGAAAGAAAATACCTTGTGTCAGAATGCATTGAAAATTGCATATGTGAAGTTATACTTATCACTTTCGCATTATACTAAATACTAAATGATTCCAATAAATCCCTAACACGCGTGAAGCCCGAATGGGCTTCCCAGCTCGAACCACCCCACGATCACGCCCCTACGATACAGTTATTGTCGGGTTTACCCTTTGCACTTCATTATAGATAAATAGAGCTAAACGCCAGGCACTATGACCTATGAATAATTTGCTGCGAACATATCGAACCAATTCATTATTAACACCCAACACAATTCCTGGCTATTTTGTCCTCCAACGCTGACGCGTTACCCCTTTTTTTACACCCCCGCCAAATCCACCGCAGATCTCGTTAAAACAAATCTACTTACTATAACAAATTCACGTTGTCCGCGCGAAACCATAAATTGCTTTCGTCCTCGACCACGATTGAAAAATTAGCACGGACGGACGTGCCTGAAAATAATTCAGCCGTGGAAAAAAGCGATCCTCAGCCATTTTAATTCGTTCGCGCGATTAAAAATACCGCGACGATCGCGCGCGAGCTCTCAAATTTCGAGAACAAACACACGAGCTCCGCGGACGTAAAATAGGAACGTGGTTAAAAGAGGAAAAAGTAGAAAGTGAAGCGGAGCATCGGCGAGAGGGGAGCTGCAACGAGTTCCGCGAAGAGTAAACCCTCGACCCGGTGTCAAATTCAAAAATGCGTTCATTTTTTATCGAACAACCTCGCTTTTTATGCCCGTTTCTTCCAGTTTACGCTTTCTAAGTTAGTTCAAATTATATTTCTCCAACCGCAACAAATCGTACGACTTTACATTACTCCAAGTATAACCTTTCTCCAAATCGAAATTTAAGTCAAAACCATCCCTTGCAGAAAGTCTAGACGGTGAAAAAATCCTAGATTTACTTCACTTCGTTAAACTAATTAACCAACTTTGCTCGAACTTTACTCTTGATGCGACATAAAACTCGATGCATCTTTTTCACAGACAAAAGCACATTAAAAAAAAAGAAGAAAATTTTCCATAACGCGAAAATTATACTTAAACCATCGCGTGGCATAAATTGGAGCGACAACTTCTCAGTGAACGAGTAAATGTGAAAACGGGGGCGGAAGGACGACTGGACCCGAGATTTCTTGACGGTGGTCGAGAATTATTGAGTACAGTCCTCTCTGGGAGCCGGCTTCCGGCTGGAATTCATTTCGACGAGAGGCTCAGGGAACGCGTAACCCCTGTCTCACGGGGTGTTTTAATATTTCATAGGCTGCTGCCTCTCTCGTCGTTACGCCAAAACGACGTCTTCGCGACGCGGATTCCGGGCGCCGCTCTGAATACGCGGGGAAATGGAAAAACCCGGCCACTGCGATCCTCCAGACATTAATTCGCGAATCTGAGAAAGGTCACGAGCAGGTTCGGAAGTTCGAGCCAGGTTCTAAAACCGTCTGCGTTCGAAATTTCAAGAGTGTCATCGTTCTGCGACTACAAACAGATGAAATTGCCTGCGATTAATGTTTCCTTTTTTGGAATGAAGAGCTGAAATAGTGAATATCCGTTTATGTTAATGTAGGATAAGAATTGTGAACGCAATTAACCCTTTTAGTGCAAAAATTGGAGTTGCGCACGAAGCGTCGAGCTAAATATCCATAATTTATGAAGTTTTAGAGAAAGGATCATAAAAAGCTTGTTTTAAACAATAATCTCGAAATTCAAAAAGGTGTATATCGAGAACAAAAGCAACAATTAACTTATGATTAGGTCAATAACGATACAAGTATAAAACGTCTCTAAAATCCTACGCGTGCCTTCAACATCCACCGCGAACCACCCCTCAACCAACTCCAACCGAGCTCACTAAAAAGGATAACCCCTTGAACTTGCCAGGCCACACGGTTCCCAAAAAAAAAAGAAACCATCTCCCCAACTTCGTCCCTTCGCCAGTCGGAACTTCGATCCGCCGCGAGTCAGCCCGGTAGCCCAGTGAACGTCACCGCGAATCCTACCATCCTCTGGGGACGGCCGTCGAATCTCGGCGGGTGTTCTCCGTGATTTTCCGCGAGAACGGAACGGAGAGGGAAGCTGAAACGGAAGAAGGGTGACGCACACAATGTCGGAACCGTGACGACGACGACGACGACGAAGACGACGACGACGACGGGGCTAGGGCAGCGGGTTCAGACGAGAGAAGAGGAGCGTGCGGCGAGCGGCGGCAGAGAGCCGGCTGCCCGGCGGCGGCGGCGGCGGCGGTGGCGGCGGTCGAGCGAGGAAAGCGTTGCCATCGCTACGCCTGGGTATCAGCTTGCCTTCTGGTTGGCCCGAGCGAACGCGGCCCATGAGACTTCGCGGGGTGGCAGAGCGCGCTTGGCCGCGGTATTGACGCGCCTTCGTCCGACTGAGAGGGAACGAACGCGCGCACCCAGGGTGCTAGGCAGAGGGAGAGGCAGCCAGCGCCGGTGGAGAGACGGGCGAGAACGAGGGAACGAACTCGATGAGCGTGGAACGGACGAGGAGGACCGGTTGACGGCACCGCGTCGGGTCAAACGGAGATAAAGTGGCGCGCGAAGCTGGGGAAAAAGAGGACGGACGAGGGCCGCGGGGGAGCGGCGGTGCCGGGCGAAAGGGTGAAAGGAAGCGGGATGGAGAGAGAGAGAGAGGAGGCGCAGGGAGTGGGAGAGACGCCACGGAGAGCCCAGAACGCAGGCCCGTGCAACATGGCCGACGTAACCCCCACGCTGATAAACGTGCTCATATTCGCTGATAGCCGCTCCCACACGCGTCAGCAGTCGCGTCTTTCCCTCCTCTTCGCCTCGTTCTTCCCGCTGCGCGTTCTCCTCCTCGCTCCTCCTGGACGTACTTGCTCTCAGACCTTTTTGTAGCTGCTTGAGATTCTGTGGGTCCCCTTTCTACGGCCGGCTCGATTCCTCCTTCTCCGGCTGCAACTTTCTTTTTATTCCCTCCGTTTCTTTCGCCGCTTCTGCTCGCTCAAGTCTTTGGATTTTGGTTTTAAGGTTTCACAAGTATTTCCACCGCTTTTGGTTTTTTATTTTCTCCCAGATGGAGGGGTGGCTTTGTGTTTCTTTCTGCTTTTTCTCGACCGATCCTCCTGCTTGCAGTTTCATTGTGTCGGTTTGTTGTTTCTGCTTCTGGGAATTTGGAAATTCACATTTTTTTTTTTCAACCACGAGATCTCCTTTCCGCGTATTCCTTCCACGTTCTTTTAAGAAGAGGACGTACAATGGCTTCCGCGCTCGTCCGCGCTTTCCGTTCTAGTCTCCGACGCTCCGAGCATCGCGATATCGCTTTGTTTCCTCTCGAGCGGAAATTTGATAGAGTTCTTTCGTTTCCCGTTCCATCGAAGCTATTTTTTGCCCGCCATCGATGTTTTCGCGTGTGTCAATGTTTTCGCGAATTTGGCTCTTCGCTCTTCCTCCGCGCGCGTTCCCTGGGAGAGTTAACGGGTTATTTCGATCCCCGAGGGACTTTCTCGACGAAGAGCCTCGAGTACACTCGCTGTGTGCACGTCATGGCGGCGCATGGGGAAATTACGGAAGGACTTACAACGCGAGATTACAGCCGTTACGTAACGATAACCAAATAGAGACGGAATCGATTCCTTTTCCGCGCTCGTGCTTTCCCTGGGAAAAAGAGCGTCTCTCCTTCAGAGGATGGCGCGACTTTATCGAAGAAAAATGCTCTCCGATACTTCCCGACGATGGTTACGTAACTCCACCCGTGTAAAGTGTAAATAAATTTTTATCGCCAGTCAAATGGACGTCTGAAATATTGCCAATTGTGGTGGATGTTTCCTGTTACAAAATTGTAACGGCGAACGAGCAGAAAAGAATTTAATTGTATGTCGCTTTCTTTTACACTAATTGGAAAATTTATCTATTATTTCCACAGTTTTAAAAATAGTAATTTTTATCGATCTCCCTTGATACCTCACGATTTTTAATAAATCTAAAAGGTTGGAATAAATTTTGCAAGCATGCATAATAAATTCTCACCCTCTCTTTAACTACACCATCTTTACCCTTTGCGTTCTTCATATATACTGCTTCATTATCCTCCATATTCCTATTATTTTCCCGAAAAAATCATTTCCTTAAATCAGATAACATATTCTGCCACCAAAGACGAGTAAACAAATCTTCCAAGTAATCTCCAGAAATTTTCGAACTTGCCAATTTAATTCTTCATTATAATTCTTCATTATCCTCCATATTCCTATTATTTTCCCGAAAAAATCATTTCCTTAAATCAGATAACACATTCTGCCATCAAAGACGAGTAAACAAATTTTCCAAGTAATCTCCAGAAATTTTCGAACTTGCCAATTTAATTCTTCATTATAATTCTTCATTATCCTTCATATTCCCATTATTTCCCTAAACAAATCATTTCCTTAAATCAGATAAAACATTCTGCCACCAAAGACGAGTAAACAAATCTTCCAAGTAATCTCTAGAAATTCTCGATCGTATTCAAAAAACCAAGACATACACATTAAAATTGAACTACGCCATCTTTAGCCTTTGCGTACTTCACGTATAATTCTCCATTATCCTTCATATTCCCATTATTTCCCCAAACAAATCAGATAACACATTCTGCCACCAAAGACGAGTAAACAAATCTTCCAAGTAATCTCCAGAAATTCTCGATCGCATTAAAAAAACCAAGAGCTGTACACTTTAAAATTAAACTACGCCATCTTTAGCCTTTGCGTACTTCACATATAATTCTCCATTATCCTTCATATTCCCATTATTTCCCCAAACAAATCAGATAACACATTCTGCCACCAAAGACGAATAAACAAATCTTCCAAGTAATCTCCAGAAATTCTGGATCGCATTCAAAAAACCAAGAGCTGTATACTTTAAAATTAAACTACGCCATCTTTACCCTTTGCATACTTCACGTATAATTCTCCATTATCCTTCATATTCCCATTATTTCCCCAAACAATTCTTTTCCTTAAATCAGATAACACATTCTGCCACCAAAGACGAGTAAACAAATCTTCCAAGTAATCTCCAGAAATTCTGGATCGCATTCAAAAAACCAAGAGCTGTATACTTTAAAATTAAACTATGCCATCTTTACCCTTTGCGTACTTCACATATAATTATCCATTATCCTTCATATTCCCATTATTTCCCCAAACAAATCATTTCCTTAAATCAGATAACACATTCTGCCACCAAAAACGAGTAAACAAATCTTCCAAGTAATCTCCAGAAATTCTCGATCGCATTCAAAAAACCAAGAGCTGTACACTTTTTCTCCATTATCCTTCATATTCCCATTATTTCCCCAAACAAATCAGATACCACATTCTGCCACCAAAGACGAGTAAACAAATCTCCCAAGTAATCTCCAGAAATTTTCGATCGCACACGAGCGACCAAGAGCTGTACACACGAGAACGAACGGCCAATGAGGACCTCCCAGCACATTTCACGAGCACATTCGCACGTGCTGGATTAAAACGATCAGGCTGGCCGTCTATATATCCTCCTCGACACGATCCTTAAACCGTGGCCGCGATGCAATCAGCCCGCGGGGTCGGCGTTCTCCAGACGCGGGGCGTTCAATTTCCGGTCGGATCCACCCCGGCGAGATTGGCCAAACGGGCGATCTCAGATCGCGGCGAACGTGTGCCCGGCTGATTTTATTAGCGGACGTCCCATTAAGCGGCGGATTACATTCTAATTAACAAGGAGTTTGTCGTGCGGCCGGGGCCCCTAATCCGTTTACGAAAATTTCAATTTCTCGGCCGCACCTAAGTAAACCAGGCTGCCCCCGGACGCGCACGGCCGACGACAGACTTTGCCTTTCGTCTAGGGATGTACAGGAATCCCAGCCGCGTTAATCCTTTCCGCGACCAAGAAATTACGAGCACGGGAAGAGGGGCGGACGGGGTTTGCGTCGATGCTCCTTTGAATTTCTCTGTTTGAGGAGATTCCGAGGGGCGTTCCGGTATCGTTAGCCATTGGAATATTCAATGATTCGGGCCCTCGTCTTCTGGTTTTGCTGCTGCGCTTGTTTTTCACTTGTTGACGCGGTTGGAGTGATCTGTGATCTTTCTGTGGCTCTAAGATAGTCTGACGATATTATTTGTTTCAGCTGAGGCTTTGCATGTGCTGTTCCAATAGTTGTGCACTCGTTTCGTCGGATTTGTTATGTGGGGTTGGGGAAAGATTTAGAATTGTGAGGGTTATTTGTGGATACGTGATTTAAGGTAGAGAAATTGTGATTTGTGTTGGTTTGAGAGCAACTGTTGTGAATATTTAGGGGTAAAGAAGCAGGGGTGAGACGCAGAGGTGTCTCGTTGCAAATTGGAGCGATAATTTTAAAGTATAATTAAAATGCCAAAGTAGTTGCTCAAAAATTTAGCTGATATGTTGCTCTGTGATTAAGGGAATAATACCACAGCCACGGATGCATCGATGAGGGCCAGACGCGCACCGTGATTCGCAGAGGAACGTCCACGTCGAAATCCAAGGGGTAAACTTCCCTCTTACGAGAATAATCTAACGAGTAAACGACGTAGTCGACGTAACGCGCCTCGACTTGACGTTAACTGGCGTTCAACGAGCACTCCATGTCACTTTGGTCAGCTGAATTAATTATGAGTGACTCTCAACAATTATGGTGTCTAACGAACTGTGATAGTTGCTCGATCCAAGAACGAAATATTATATTAGTCCACATCAAGCAACAATTTCTTCGTTAGTTCGATCTACAAGTGACTCCTTTTACCAGCATTTGTGATGAATTATCGCTCGTTAAATAATACCTTGTTGTAAAATATTGGTTCGTCCGAAAGCATAATTATAATTAATGTTTGCACGGATGCAATCGACAATGGTACTTTTAGACAAGAAATATCTTTCTCCTGTTGAATTATTTATGCGGTTTGGTACAATACAGACGAATTGACTCATTTTTGGCTAAAAATATGCACTGTCGCTCATAAATATCCAGGCACCTTACGATACAACTGCACCACAGTTTACGATACAACTGCACGAATGTTACTGAAACTTGAACATTCGTGTGCTGCTCGATTTTGAATTTAAATTAAATAATTAGAAAACAGAAAACTGCATCGATAACAAAAAAGTTCTACAAGATTTTAGCATGTTTCACAAATCAATATCAGTGCGTTAGAACGTATCCTCTCGTGTACAGTTAACAGGGGAGTAAATCATCGCAGAATTTTTGATCGGCAATTTTTCATAAAATCACAGAGTAGACATTTTTTGGCGATGGTTTAGCTGGCGATTTTTGAACGAACACGAACCGTGCACAGGCGAACTTATTTTTTATTCCTCCTTTCATTATCTTGTCTCGTCGTGAATATTCGCGATACATCAAACATCCCACGATTCACTTGTTGCAAAAATCAGAGGGTCTCTTTTTATTAACGCATCGCTTCCGCGGTAAAAAAAGAAAGAAAGAAAAAAACAGCCGGGGAAAAAAAAGAGGAAACGGTCGAAAAGGGTGGGCGCGCGTTTCGAACCGAATACGAGGAAATTTGCAGCGAAGAGGCCAACGGGTAGAGACAAGTAACCTCGCCTCAAATATTTGTCCCATCCGCGGCAGTGTTGGTTAATTGTAGTAACGTTAATTAAAAGTGGCGCTGCTTGTATTATGTTACGCGTGGAACGGAATGGAATAACATCTGCCTGCTTAAATCCTCGCGCGGAAAAAAACAGACGAGTCTTGCTTTCGTCCCGTCGACGAAACATTCGCGAATTTCACGTATCTCATTAAAATTCCGATTAATTTCTGGGAAATTTAGTAGAACCTCACGAAACGATTTAACAAACTTAAACCTTTACGTTTTTTTCTTTCGAGAGAAAACGTTCGATTTGCACAGTGATTTCTGTCCAGAAAAGAGGGTTGCTTTTCTATTTCTGTTCTACGAGTCACAAATTAAGGGTGGAATAAATTATTTTTTAATCAATTATAGGGAGGGAAAATAAAGACTGAAAGTGTCGATTTTTATACGGAAATAAGCAGCCGTTTCGCCTTATTATTATTTTTACCACGATACAATGAGAGGCAAACGAGGGAAAGGACGCTCACGCGCGTCCGTTCGCGATCCAGTTATAAAATTAAATTGAAAATTATACCGGTCCGTGCGTCGGTCCGCGATGCGTGAAATGTATCAAAATTGTTTGCAGTTTTTATCACGTTTACCGTGCCAGCGAATTATTATATCGTATTTCCATAAAGCCATTACACTCCATTAAAATGAAATTCGCTGCGCGACGCTAATCGATCGGGCGTACACGAGCGTGAACTTTTTGTTTATCGCGCGTTTATTGTTCCCCGATCGGGGAAACAACATAATATTTTTTATGCTCAGCACACACGACCGCGCTATTCATCGCTGGATTATCTGTTTGAAGAAATAAATGAATCCCAGATAAATTTCGACCAGCCGCGTTACAAACGACGAGCGTCGATTCCCTTCGACCGTAAAAAATCTGCCAACCTCGGCTTTCTTCGCCTCTTTTTAATGATTTTATTTTATACGCGGCCACACTTTTCCACGCGACGAAACTTTTCGAATGTTTATCGCGTCGCGTAATCGCGATCGCGAGTGCTCAGATAGAAATTGTCGTAGGAAACGCGTCTGCGAAATGATAGAGATAACGCGTTCGCGATGAGGAACGTGCAACATTTGCGCAGCTTTCATTTACCTATGCGAGAATCCACAGTCGCGACGGTGAAAAAATCGAGATCGGCATGTTGCACTTAAGAGCTGGCGTTTAGGTTGATATCGCTTATCTGATATTATACAATCGTCTACGAGCGACGCGCTATCCGTCGTATCTTGTAAATTGTACGTTTATCGAGCGATGGAAAACGACATTAAAAATTTTCAGCAACAAACATCCCTCGACTCGAACTGTGAGAAGGTAAATACTAGAAGAAGCTTCCTATAATTATTTCATATACTTCATAAATCTACAAAATTCGACGAGGGAAATAATTTTAAATGGCCGTCGCAATTACGAATGCTTTAAAATTTATTCGACTTAAACTTTGCGAATCGAAATCTATGTAATATATCTATATAATTTTCTCGTCAATTTCAATTTGTTTCTAACGCAAGAAAAAAAGAACCAAATTAACAAGTGAAAGACTGATTACTTAGAAATAATTGTGACCAGCGTTTCAAATTGTTTTGAGCAACACGGGTAGCCTAATTCGTAGCTGTTTGAATGAATAATGCGTTAATAAAATAGAGGACCGAAGGACTTGTCGCGCGACTATAGGAACGTGTACACTAAAAACTAAAGGGAAGATAAAAATGTTGATCGATCGCTGACGAACAAATATTTGCAACCGATAGGAAAGAATCAAAGCAACGTTAATTTCTACTTGTTGTTTGTATTTTATTAACGCGTCGTTGGAAATCTATTTCACGACAAATACGGGAACATTTCGTGGCGAAAGGTGTTCTAATGGCGACCAGAGACGCGGGGCTACTACCTTGCCTCAAATATTTACCCTGTCCGACGACGATGTCGGTTAATTATGACAACGCTAATTAAAAGAGAAACTGCAACAAATTCGATAAGGTTATTGACATTCCATTGGACTAATGTCCCTCCCTCTCTCTCTTTCTCTCTGCTCCTGAGCATGCAAATGCGAAAAAAAGTACGACTTAGAAGTTGACCTGTTTTGCGACGTTACGAAATTCTGGTCACGCGATTTCAAGTCACGCGGTGGTGCACGCTCGTTAAATGGACCGTTTCTTACTGAAAAAGTACTTCAATTACCTAATTAAAAGTTGGCCGCTGCGAGTCAATTGCAATCAGGCCAGATATGGTACAGGTTATTTGAAACAGAAACGAAAGGACCTAGATACTTAGATAAATCAATTACTCCGCCTACAAACTCTAAGACATTAATTCTGACGATTTGTATATTCGAAACAATATCTATATCGCTTGATCTTTTCCACGTTGCATTACCAGCTCGCATAACTTCCATCTGCTACGAGTTCTAAAACCACGTAGCGCAGAATTCACGGTCAAGTAGCGATCACGATTACGCGTGTTGCGTGACGTTCCAAGCCGTGATTGCGTACGATTATTGCGTAAATTGTAATTATACGCACAGCGCGATAATGGCTGCTTCTTAGAACTAGAAGCTACGATGAGTCAAAGCCTAATCAAAACATCGGCTACCGCTATCGCACGAATGCAAAAGTCGCAGCGCTACGCGCTCACTACGCACCAACAAATGTCAACAAACGCCTATTTTGGTTCAACTTTTTGAACTGCGAAATTTTTCGCAGCTGGTTCATCCTCTGGAGAAGCAGGACGTCGTGCGTCGTACGAAATGGCTGGCGATGTGATTGACAGGGGGCATACGTTCCCCGCGGGACCGACGCATCGCTGCGTTCCCGGTCAGACATCTTGTCACTGATCCTCCGCGAACCTTGACTCATCGCCTTTGATGGCGACGCGAAATTCACGCTTGCGCAACCATAAATTAACGAAGCTGCAAATTAGCCTAACACCGCGCGCACATGTACGCCCCGTGCAAATAGCAGGGAAGCGACGCGGTGCAACCGTGAATTCCATGCGACCCGCGAAACGGGCCATCGGCATCGGAGGGATACTATAATTACTCTAATTACTCGAACGCGCTGTAAAACGTCTGAAAAGCTCGTGGAATATAAGTGCAGCGTGTAAATGCGATCGATTTGTGGATACAACAGTTGTATACAGTGGCAGCTCGGTGTACGTCTGCTTTGGAATACGTCCAATTCGAGACACGTCCTGTTTGGACGTAACAGATGCGTCAATTCTTTGTGTGAATTTTGCGTGATTTTTAAACAATTATCTCAAAGGAAGAATTAAGTTAATAATCAAAATGATTCGAAATAATCATTTTTACATTACTTCCTATGGGAAAAACTGCTTTGGTAGACGTCCAAACATCAGGACTGAAGTCATATCCGAGGTACCATTATAATTGCATGGCTACGATTATTGCTGTTTATAAGATATACTTAAATATCTTGATTAATAACATTTTAACGTTCCAAGTAACAATACTGCTGAAGAATATTGCATTTTACTACTGCATATTATATAACTGTCAACCTAATATATCGTTCAATACTGATATCACCGAACAGCATAATCTAGAATGTCATTCAATGTCAACATGGCATCATGGCATTTGCAATTGCCATGTAATAATGTTATTACATTACAAAAAAGTGTATTTCACTGCTGTACTCTGAATCGAACGTATAATTATTTGCAACGTAACAGCCAAGCTGCAACATCCTTCAATACCAATATCGTTCCACGGCAGCAATGACAGACGCTACATACCAATCACCAAGCCGCAACACCAGTCCACCTTAAACTACCTTGAGGAGATAACCTTAAACGCCGTCGCGGTGGCGAGTACCAAAATCGTCGAGCAACTATACCTGTCGGGTACCTCATCCCTGTCGGTCCTGTCCTTAGCGTCCCTGGTTTAATATCCTCGAATTAACGGCGCCGCTTATCGCCGTGTCCCAGCGGATAGAGAAGGAGAGGACGAGGCCGGGCCGCTGATAAAACCCGTCGATGAAGCGTTAAATTCCATGCGAGGGGGCCTCTGCCCTTCGTATCCTCCTTCGCAGAGCAGCCCTCGCGCGGACTTTCCGAGAGAGAGAGAGGTTACAGGAGAGTGGAGCACGTTCGTTACACGCACGCACACCGTTTTCCATTCCTCGTCGATAGCGTCGTCCCCTCTCCGCCGGTACCGCTCACGACGGCCCCCAAATCCCCACTACTCGAGCGCGGTATCGCCAGGCCCCCACCAAGCAGCCGCAGGCTCTCCCCACTCCCGTCTCTCTCTCGTTCGCGCGTTCTCCGCGTTTTTTCCCCTCGTTCGCGCCTCTCCTCTCGAACCCCCACCGCCGCAGCGTTACTCCACCTTTCGTCCGACGCGTTCTCCAGCACAGGGGCGCTTTCACCCCTCGACGGTGTCTTCCGAGGCCTCTCTCTCCTCTTCTTCGCCCCGTTCTTTCTCGTCTCGCCTTCTTCGTTCCCCGTCCCGCTCGCCCTCGTGTCCCAGCAGCGCCAACCCTCTCCGTCGGCGCCCCTTTCACCCTTCCACTCCCGTCGACCACCGCTACACTTCGATCCTCTCCTTTTCTCCGGCCGCTTCGTACATCCCTTTCTCGACCATCCCCTTTTCTCGTCTCTCTCGTCTCTCTCTCGTCTTTCTCTCTCTATTTCTCTGTCTCTCTTTCTCTCGCGACGTATACACGGGCACAACCACGGAGACGTCCGATTCCGCGGCACGGCGGAGCGTGTATCGAACGAGGGACACGACTGCACGCGCGCGCGCTCGCGCGGGAGCGAGAGAGCGCGCATGTGTACAATCAAACATTGTTCATGATTTAGTCAAATATTGGCGAGATACACAGGTTTGTAGTACCTCTCAATGTATATCTGACTGTGTATCATGCCGAATAATCCGCGGGAGATTGCACCTCGATTGTCCACCCGTTAACTAAGACTCGTTACACGCTGCCTGGACTCGCGACGCGATCCCGCGCGGATACACGTCCCTCCATTGTTGCTGGTCGCCGATTGATCGTGTCAACCGTAAGACGTGCTGTTGACGATAATTGTTGGGGTAAAGGACGCTGGCTTCGTAGGTTAAATTTACTTTTTACGACTTAGTTTTTTATTATTGCGATAGTTGTAGTTTGCATGGAGTTGTCGGATGTCGTAGAAGAGTTGATAAGTCGATGCTCGTTATTTTGTGATATGCACTAATCATACAAGAAGATGATTAGCGCCATGTTTTGCGAAACATGAAAAATATTGTTATGGGTATTTTACTTGGAGTACTGTTAATTTCATTCGTTGTTGTAGTTGTCCATTGTGGATGGATATATGGGACTATGTGGTTAATTTTGACGAGTTGCTAAGCAATTTTCCTGTACTAATATTGAAACCCACGGCTGGAGATGCGAAGTTCGATTTAGGGGTCAATTTAAGAGCAATAAAAACGAGATACGTGTAATAGGAACTTTTAATGCGTGACGCAAAAGGGGCAGATAAGATAATAAAAACACCACGGTCGTAAATTCGGCCAGCGGTATCTGCTAAAGGAAAATCAATATGCCGGGAAACTTGTTCGTTCGAACAATCTGGATTTGCCAATCCCTTTGCTTGGATAATTTATAATGGACGTTGGAGAATCCTCGTAACTTCTGCTGGTAATAAAAGAAAAGTAACATTGGAAAGTTACTCTGTCTATTCCGCGACAGAATCTTTAAGCTTTTATTTTTAAACATTATAAAGAAGAATTGAAAACACGTTCAGCTCGAAGCTTGAACTAAACAATATCTCACTTTCTATTTTCTATATTCGACGGACGCGATCATCTTCGTTCAATAAATACAAGAACAAATAAAAACGAAAAATAAAAAAAAAACAATATGGATATGGCTAAACTCAAACATAAATTGAAAGATGGTCGACTAAAGAATAACAAATAATCGATGCAAGTTCTGTTACAAAATTAAAGTCGACAGTCATCCACGAAAATCCAGCGCTCCACAAATTTTCAAAATTAATTTCCTCAAGAAGGAGACCTCGAATCAAAAAATGTTGTTCTACACGATCGATGTATTTTTGCGCGTAGAACAAAAACATTGCCCTACATTTGCCAGCTAGTTTCCGCGTGCGGAATAATTTGGCAGTTTATTCTATCCGTGTTACGAGCACCCTGTGCAAACGCTCGGCTAGGTGACGGATGATTTCGATGATGGGCACGTAGCCACGATCGACCGCGTTAATCCCCCATTACGCGTCTGTTCGATCGATCGCATCGCGCGATCGGTATCAATCTGGCGTTGTCTGACGAGTGGCAGATCGATAATCGTGCGAATTTTTCTGGCCGCGCGCTGGAGTCGAATCCGTGATTAATGAGCGCGTATCGATTGCATACGCGGATTAGGAGGATCGCACGGAAGTGAACGGTGGAACGAGGGTGGAAAAGAGGCAAAACGAAGAAAAGAGCCGGGACGTCGACGAGCGCGGACGTGGATGAAAGTCAAATATTATCGGGCGAATTTGTTAATGCTCTTATATCGCGGAAAACTCCGCGAACGCGTTTCCTTTCGTCTCTTTTTCTTCTTTCGCTCGCGAAATGGCTGGCGAACGCGAGGGGTAGCGAGGGATTTCGTAATGGGGCGGCTCTATGGTATCGAACGGCGATAGAATAGGCGATGGAAGCGCGGATTCGGACGAGGCACGACGTAAGTGCAGGGGTTGGGTTTAATGAAATTGCGACAATGAGCAAATTGGAGGGACGCGGAGTTTGCAGCCGCGCGAGGCTGGTCGTTTTGTCATCGAATAATGTAGGATCGGTAAATAGTATTGATAATCGAATCGGGGCGCTTTATTTAAAATTGAGACTGTTGGACGCGGATGTTTAAATTGGTCCGAGAACCGTGGAGATCCCTGGCTCCGCGTGGTTGTGAGTTAGAGTCTTTTATTGCGGTGTACAGAGTTTGCCGAGTGGCGTGGAACTGGTAAACAGTGTTACATAATAATGGAATGAGCAAATTGGAGGAGAAATTTTTACGAGAACCGCTGGCGAGAAATTTTATTTCGAACGGGGTTTGTTTGACAATTATTGCGGACTCCGAATTCTAATTACGAGTTAGAGACTGGCTAATTAAACTGGAAACTAATTGTGAGTTAAAGGCAGGTATTTGCAGGTACTTTAAACTGTCGAAGAATCTACTGAGAAGTATCGGAATAAAAATAGATGTTGACCTCCTTGAACGATGATACAAGTAACACTGTCTCACTAAAAATCTAGCATTACCAAGAACACCTAGGGAATTTCTGAATATTTCAAATACAAGGTAGACAAATACCAACCATCTGACCATCCATCATCACTAATTCCTCTCTGAAAATGCAAGGAACTTAAAAAAAACCATAACCAAATAATCAAACAAAAAATATAAAGTGCACCAACTCAAGAGATGCGCAAAATATACGAAGAAACTGACAAGTAGATCCTCTAACTAAGAATGAGACTATCTACTTTTCATTCTCAACAATATACGACAGAATGCAACAAACGAGGGTCGAGTACAGGGGTGCAATTATCAAAGTTGTACCGAGCAAGAGTTAAAGTTTGCAGAAACAATCGTCAGACCAATCGTACGCGCGAGAACACGTGTATACATCTCACTGAAACGATGTTTCATAAAGCAGATTTCAATAAAGCACAGTGTTGATACGTTCATTAACGCGTACGATTCGAAAGAAAGCAAAGAAATTCTTGAACAGCCGCTAGAATCTTTCGTACACACGTGCTACCGTATTATCTTATTTTCGATTCGTTCACTTGTCTGAGGTGAACGCTACACGCGCGTTATCGTATCTGAAATTACGTGATTACAATGCCTATATATATGTCGCGATTCTCCAAAATCAGTCAACTACTGACAATCGAACGATAACACTCGATGGTGAATCCACGATCCGAGTACGATGATTTCACCCTGGAAAACACATTCGAGCCGCTCTCGTTTCATTTTTATCGTCGACGAGAAATAAATTTTCTAATTAATCAATGCTCGATAACTTTGGCTGTAATCAAATAAAATTAGTGTACTACATAGCAAATGCTCGACATTTTACTTTTATACTTTTCTGAAGATCATTTTCTCCCACCAATTATTACCCATTTCTAAAGGCTTGTCAAACGTCCCATCGACAATTTATTTTATTAACTTTCATCCACTGTTCCATTAGTATTTTATTTACTTTCGTCGCTGTTCCATCAGTATTTTATTTACTACAATGATTTACCATCATTGTTCCATTAGCATTTTATTACGCTGTCACACGGATACCAAATAGTCTATTTACGAAAACTATTCTCAAATGATTTCTCAAATGATTGCCGCTGTCGTTTATCATTTTTCCTCTCGCAAATTGATAAAATTGCAACGACAAAGGGCTGAAAATCCACTCCGTCGCTAGAGGAGTTCAAAGTTACAGCTAGAGAGTTAAATGGCTTCGGGTCGTCCTCTTCGCGTTGCTTTCCGAGGGTCGGAACGAAAGTGGAATTTTTTGTGTCCGCTGCTAGTCAACGTGCTTAGCTAAAAATCAATTAGCAAGAGCTCGAGTAATGAATATGCAAGAAGTTGTAATGGTTCTTGGTGAAAACGTGTAACTTTCCTACATAGCTTCGTACGTTCGTCGAGGCAAGCCCGTATCGTGATACTGAATCTATACATTGAACATTCCGCACACGACCATAATTAGTTATGAATAGACCGCTGGTATTCGCACGACTACAGAAACGGGACTCGAATAGAAATTTGTTTCGTTGATCGAACGTTGGGAAACGTGCGAGTGTCTGCACTCATCCGCGGTACAATCGCGAGTTAATCAACGATCTACGTCGGAAGTATTATTGAAAAGTATCTTATCTTGCCGGTTTATCGAGCAACAGGATGAAACGAGAGTCAAAGGAACGTTATTTAATGGGCTCGCAAAGAAAAACAGGCGACTGTGCAGGAACAAAGCTAAGAAAATCAATGGCGTGGCTGTGCCACAGGAGATATAAGGAAGCAGGAAAAAGCGGTGGACAAGTTTGTCCGGAGGAAACGTCGCAATTTCCGTTTGCTCGTTGCAAACAGTATCGGTGCAATAAAATTGTTTAACTTTCTGCGCTTTCTTCTGCTAAGAACTCCCCAATCGAAATACTTGCTCGAAGGCACGAATTGTGAAACGTCTCTAATAATGTCGGACATTGTCGTTTGGGACAAATAATTTCGAAGCACCAGCATACACTTGGTAATCACTATCGTGTAAGAAAAAAGGAGGAATATCGTTATCTACATCTTCGTTACCATAAACAGTAATTTCATGTCCTTTTACTGATTACTTAAAAAAAGTACCAAAGAAAAGAAACAGTAGCTATAATATTATTTGCAAGTTTCGTTATTATACTTTTTCCGAATTATAATACGGAATAGTATTAAAAATCCACACTGTCACACTGAAAAGAAATACATTAGTATCTTGGGTGATTCAAATAAGCGATTTTTAATAATAGATGGATAATCGTAATTCTTTCAAATAAAATACGTATTTATGGAAGTATAATTGATCTTATCGAATGAAACAAATATTTACTTAATTCAGAGAATTCAGATTCACTCGAAACTCAAGTAAATACCTATTCAGTCCACTCATAAACAATTTACTCGAGCTGAGAAAATAATTACTCGAATCAAGCTTGCTCGAATTAAATAAATTTCTTCGCTGTTACACGGCAAACAAATTTCTGTTATCACTATTTGCCACGCTGTGTTAAAAAGTAATATTCAAACACACGATAGTGCGCACAGGCACACCTCCGTTGTCATAGAGCGTTTGCTATCATCCAGCGATACCAATGTCTCGAGAGACGCTAGAAAGAAAGGAAGACAATTCACGAATTAGGGTGCAGTTAGAGAAAAACCGTGGAGCTTTCGTAGAAATACGTGGATTTATTGAAACATTTACATCCTCGTGTTGCTCGCGTCGTTTCTCCGGTCCCCGGCCCGAATCTCGCTTGGGCCGTGGACGTCGTTTTTCCGCTGTCGCGCGTCTATATACATTCAGCCACAGAATCACCACAGATCGCATCGAACGACGTGATTCTCGATCATTCGCCCATCCTCGGCCGGAAACGACACTGAAAAATGTTATCCGAAGCGGCGATTCGAACAAGTAGAAGTGGAACAAGTGGTGTGTGCGTGGAAGATATTTTTTTTCGTCGGGTAAGTCGGAGGGTGGTTCGAGGTGGTTCGGAGGAAAGGGTGGCTTCGCCCCGCTGGCGAGGCTGGGAGACGACGGATCAGGGGGATAGAGGGAGAGGGGTGTTGTACGTGGGACAAGCGTGTGCGGAGAAATGCCGGAACGCACAGGAACAATGAAAGCGTAAACATGGCGACGAGATTTCGTGGTTTCGAGATTTTTCATTTGCCGCGCGCGTGTGGGAGCGCGCCCGCGCGCCGTCTTCCCGCGATCGCCACCCCTCAGCCTCGGAGGATCGATCGAGATCGACGGCTCTGCGCTGGTTCGAACGGCGGGGCTGAAAGGCGGCGACTGGAAAGAAAGCGATCAGATTTTTTTCTCTCTTTAACCCCCCCCCCCTCCCCCCTAGCTTTTTCTTTTCTCTTCGTTCCCTTTCGTTTTCGACTCGCGATCCTCGCTGTCGTCGGTCGCGACACGTGCGTTCGCGTGCTGTTACCGCTCGACGAGCGTTTCGAACGGCTGGAAAAATGAACGGAGCGGTGTATGTCGATAGAAGGAAACCTATATAGAACACACTATTAGTGGATCCGACGATTTTCTCGCAACGTGATCAGTGATCCTCCGCGATGCGCGCTGCTCCCTGGCTTTCGTTTCCTCTATTTACAGGCTGTCTCGTGGTGGGGCGTGTTTCAAAAGCGACCCCCGCTACCAGCCTTCTCGGCTCGGTGAATCGACTGGGGTGGCAGGGCTCGAGGGCACCAGCTGCTCCCGATGGTGGTAGAGGGGAACGTGGAAAGGGGGGGGGGGGACGCTTTTGAAACACGCTGTACAATGCACTCGGTTTTGTCTCTGTCACACTGTGTCATTCGCTCGACCATTCGCTCTCACTTTTTATATATATATATAATATGTATATACCTAACATATCGTATCGTTAGACTCCATTTATTTATATATTTATATATTTATATATTTATATTTATAATATTTATATATATGTATATATACGTCTCATATACATACATATATATATAGCTCTCTGTAACATATATAATATTGTACATCGTACGCGTTACGTTGTGCGGCTATCTACACGTATCATACAAAAAAAAGGAAGAAAAAGAAAAACGAAAACACTGGACGTGTCCTGCTTTCGACGCTCTCAAAGGAAATCCTTAACCCTTCTGCGTTATCGTCTGTTTTCCGTGCGTGTCGAGTGTCAAGTGTGTTGCACGAGGGTTTTCGTCCAGTATAACGTACTGTACGTACTGAACGCGCGGCACCTCTACACGAGAAATACACAGGCGTCGCTTGCAAGCCTACGTTCATATTAATTTAGACTTATTCTCGCGGGTTATCACATTTTTTTTCGCTCAACGCCGACGCTCGCGCGGGTTCGAGCCAGCCATCGAACGGGGCTCCCCTTCCCGTCGAGATCTCAACCAGCCTCGAGACACGAATCACCAGACAGTATCTTAGATCCTTATATAACGATTTTCGATGCAACGCTTCATCCGTTGGAAGACGCGATTGCTGTTCGATTGCGAACTCTGCGATCGTCGCGACGTTTCACGCGGACCTCGCGTGTAGGAGAAAGACGCGAAGAAAGCACTGGCATGCGCACGTAATTTGAATCACAATCCCAGTTTACTTCTATTTCGATCAACAAATTAAGTGTCGATGTTACTTGTACTTGTTTTAAAAACTAGGACGTTTTTTTAAAGGGACGAGAGTACGACGACTCGAACAGAGTGTATCAGACTTAACATAGGAATTTCGATCCGATTCAATCGATACGCAAGTATCATAATTGCAATTAAGGCCACTGTAGTACTCAAAATGTGCATTTGCAATTACAATATAAAACGTCTGAAGCTGCATTCGTTAACTGCATGATATGGCCTCTTTCTCCACAGCCGCACGACTCGCATTCGGAGATCGCTGACAGTCTTCGATGATCTCTAACGCGAAGCTTCCCCAACGAAAAGAGAAGAATATGCCTTCGATAATCGCATGAAGTCTCTAAAAATCGCGTAACCGTTTGACGATTTCTTCGTTATAAAATCTCGAAACTTATCTTCTGTTACAGAAAAGAACGTGGAAGAAATTCCCCGAACGACACCGGCTTATCGATGAATCTCGATTCGTTGATAAAGCTTAATTGCCGAATTAACGAACCTGCCGACGCGAGAATTGCAGAGCGGCGCACGATAAGCGGGGGTGACCGTCAGAGAACAGCGGAATCGAGATCAACGACCGGTGAAAAGAAGCATGCATCATCGAAGGTACAGATAATCCGAAAAAAGACCTAAGTTATCGCATTCTAGTATCACAATCTGTACGCTCTCGATAAACAATCGTCTAGCGACCGTCGATCCTGCTCTTTGTTCCAAGGTGGTTACGACGAGTGAGTCACGACACCGCGACTCGTCGCGCTGAGCCCGAAAAAATTAAATTTCTCTTTCGATGGAACATTCACGAGATCGAATCGAGACTCGCGTTTCGTGATTCGAGTCCCAATATGTACTCAATTGCGAGACACGCTGCCAAATCAATGAATTATAACGCGAATCGAAGTATTTTTAGAAAGGTTCCGCAAGAAATAATAATTGATCGTCGTATTTGTTTCAAATTACAACGAACCGATGTTTGAACGAAATTTCGAATGAAATATTGCTCGTTAGGAGCGGTACGGTACGAATGGTTAGGTTTATCCAAGGTTTGGCAGTGTGTTCAGACAATATTACGTAGGAAAACACTTATTAAGACTGAATACCCCTAATTGAGAGCCAGATGACGTAAAAAAGCTTGTCTTGCTTCGATGCTAATGATCTTCGAAGACGTCAGACATTTCGAATCGCAGTGTTCTTCACAAACTTTCGACTCGCAACAGCCAGTCCTTCGAACGATCGCTTGGGGAACTCGATAAATCGAAACCCGTGGTCGGAAAAAAATTAATCCAAGGTTTGTACTACTTAAGAGACTTCGAAAAAATGGAACTCGGTGTCCGCGAGTGTCCATGTCTCGAGACGCGAAGAAACTCGATTGAATTTCATCCAACGAACTTCCCTCCGGCTTTCGAAGGGAATTGCACTCGTGTATTGCGAATAGAAACTTAGATCGCTCGATTCGTCGACGACTAATACGCTTGCTTCTTGTAAAGGAACGAGAGAATGGCTGATGTCCGAGGCGGTTGCCACGCAGCCAGAGGATCGCCTGGCGCGTCGTTGTCGCGTATCACAGAAAAAAAAAACCAACGCGTGTCGCGGTGAACGTCAGTCGAACAGCCCGAGAACGAAATCGGGGCCAATCGGACCCGCGTTTCGCAACAGGGGACCCAATCCGCGAGAAATCGAAATTTCAGACGGGACTCTCGTCGATTTTCCCACAATTTCATCCACTGACCATCTGGTTAGACATGACCCATACCCCGCTTTCTCGAAACGGTCAATTTTCAGAAACTACTTCGATAGAAAAGGAATCGAACAGTCTTTTGATGTCAAAATTAAATTGGCGTACTACTAGCTTTGTTCTGATATTGCAAATAACCCCAAGAAGATCTTTCATAGCCATTTCGTGTCGTCTTTCTCACGTCAAACCCGTGAACACGCAACTATAGTTAAATTACGGAGATTCACAGGTTAAAATATAATTAGAGAATTCTCGAGATCAATATATCTTTGCATAGTAAAAGTGAAAGATAAAAGAAACATGAAAGCGATCAGGGTATGCGACATCCCCAACAAGAGTTAGTTTCTCCATCACACGGTTATCAAAACTCATCCGAACCCAATTGACAGTTATCCCGTTCTACATTGAATTGGTGGAAAATCGTATAAATCTGAAATTTCTCCTTTCGTGTCTCGAATGAAACGATCAATCTCCGAGAATTGTGCTAGAAACGACATTTTGGACTATGGTGACGCGCAAAAATGGCACGCAACGATCCATTTTCCCGATTTCGTTTTTCGAGCGTGTCGGTTCCCCGTCCGCGGAACGGAGTCCAATTAATAGGCGCGATTTTCTTCGTTCCGTTTCCCGTCTAGATCGCAATCTAGTATATCTGGTCTCGCGGCCGTGAGTCACACGATTCGAGTGGCGCTTGATCGGCGTCTCGATTGATTTTTCAGAACGCTTTCACGCTGTGTACAACGAAACGATCGCTGAACGATTGGCGTCAGTACGATGTCGATCGTGCCTTCCGAACGACGCGCCAGCAAATGGAATTGGTCGGTTCGGCGATTGGAAACCTCGAGCGTGGAATCTTCGTGAAACTCGATAACAAAACGGGATGCAGCATCTGCATGCGAGTTCGCGATATGAATTTATTATTTTAGAAACGGTTGGGGACCGAAAGAAGAGTTTCAGTCTTGACGTGTGCTCGTTGGTAACTACCGTAGCAATTACCGAGACGCTACTTAACGAGTAGCAGTGAAACGTAAAAACGTATGTCGGGAACAGAAATTCGTACTACTAATCAAATACAGATCGACATCGTCCAGACGATGGACGATACTCCAAGAGAGCCGATCGTTTCGTTTCGTGTCACGATTCAGAATTACTTCCATCCGTAATAATCCAGACGACCAAAGAACCACGTGTCCGTAACAGTCCACAAGAGTGTAGAGCGTCTCTTTCCGAGGTGCTCAAACAATTCACCAAAACAACCTACTAAACCGTGATCCCCAATTATCCCAGCCATATAAACTCACGACCACCCAGACCGCGCGTGTCACGATCAACCGTTCACTCTCTCCACAAAAAGAAGCCCAAAATTCGCACCTGCCTAGCTGCGGGTCCGTCCCCCGAGCACCTCCAGTCCTTCAGCGTGTCGGTAACACCCCTTTACACCGCCTCCGCACCTCACCATCCCCGATCGAGAACGACCAAAACGAGCATCCACCCGCGAATGATTCTCACCTCGAACCTCCGAGTCCGATCATCGCCGTTCCGCCCCGGCTTCACACGATGTCCTCCTCCTCGTCTTCCTCTTCTTCCTCGTCGTAGTCGTCCTCGTGGCCCACCGGCCAACAGGCGTCCGCCTCGTTGTCCTCGCAGCGTCGTCTGCGTCGCTGATTGATCTGCTGTGTGGAAGCGGAGGCGCGCAGCGACGTCGAGGACGCGGGCACCGTCGGCTGCGCGACGGCCGAGGACGAGGAGGACGACGAGGACGACGACGAGGCGGTCGAAGAGGACGGTTGATGAGCTTGCTGGTGCTGTTGCTGCTGCTGCTGTTGCTGGTGGTGATGATGGGCAGGAAGAACGAGGTTCGCCGTGGTCGAGGGGTTGCTCGCGGCTGCGGTGGCGGCGTAGGCCGCGGCTGCAGCGACTCAGGCCAAGGCGTAGGGGTGCGTGGCGTGATGTCACAAGCCAGGCGTCGCCGTGGCGACGGTCGGCGGCGGTGGCGCGCTGCTGCTGGCCACGCTGGTCGCGTGATGGTACAGCGGGCTTTGATAGTACTCCTGGTGATGATGGTTGCTCATGTTGTGCATGGGTCCGGCTGTGTTCGAGCCCGTGTGCATGCCGTTGTGATGGTGGTGGCTGGGCGGCGCGGAATGCGCGTGAGGATGATGGGGCGAGCCGAAGTTCGCGTAGCTCTGGTGCAGCTGTTCGTACATCTTCATCTCGGGCGGTTTGGTGTCTTGCGCGCCGGGCGAGGTGGCCGTCGCGCCTGGCAGTAACCTGGTGATGCTGAAGGGGTGGCTGGCGGCGGTGTACGGTGGTTCTTGCTTGAGGCTGCCCGTCATCCCGTGGTGAAGGGCGGCAGGATCGGAGATCAGGTGCGGGTGGAGGCTTCGACTGACCATGGCGGTAAGTTCGTCGTGCGCGGCACCCAAGTCCGGCCCCAGGAGGCCGCCGATGTCCGTCGTGTCGCTCTTCAACGCGGCGTGATGCTGGTGGAGACTGGCTGCGTGATGATGGTGGTGCGAAGACACGAGGGAATGGATATCCTTGTCGTCTTGTTGTTGTGGTCCGTGGTGGAGAGAGGACGGTGTCTTCTTTCCGGCGTGGGCCAGATCGTGGGAGGTCGGGCTGTTGTGCCCAGCGACGGCGGCGGCCGCTGCGGCCGCGGCAGCGGCAGCACCGCCGTGGTGTTGCTGGTGTTGTTGGTGCTTGTTATTCTGCCTGGTGAGCTCCTTCTTCTCGTCTTTGAACCTTTTCTGCCGGCGCAGATAACAGCCGTTCTCGAACATGTTCCCACTTTCCGGGTGTAGAGTCCAGAAGGAGCCCTTGCCGGGCTTGTCCGGCGTTCGCGGCACTTTCACGAAGCAGTCGTTGAAGCTCAACGAATGCCTGATCGAATTCTGCCAGCGTTGCTGGTTCTGCCGGTAGAAAGGGAACAGATCCATGATGAACTGATAAATCTCCGACAAGGTCAACATTTTGGTGGGCGCATTCTGTATGGCCATGGTGATGAGACTGATGTAAGAATAGGGCGGTTTCGCGTGGGTATAGCTTCGACGGTAAGACTTATCGGTCCTGGCGCGTTGGAGAGCAGAATTTGGCGAATCCGGCTCCGTAAGGGAAAGAGGATCCCTGGTGACCCCGGCGCCGCCGCTTGGCGTCAACGGGCCATAGCCGACGGCGCTCATACAGGCACCACCGCCGCCCATGGAGGCGCTCCCGTAACCACCCATACCGCTGCCGCCCATCGAGGCCATACCCATAGCGGAGCTCATGGTACTCATATTGAAACCACCAGCGCCCTGCGGACTGCAGCTTGGCCCGACTCCTACGCCCATCGACATGCCCATGGGCATGCATCCGACCGAGTTGATCGAGCTGTACGTCGGCGCCATACTGCCCATCGTGGACATCGCGGCGCTGGTCATCGCGCCGCCTAGGCTACCAGCGTCGTACAGCTTCTGCGACTGGAGCATGGTCATAGAGCTCACCGGTGCCGGGGTGCCGGGCTGCTGTCTGCTCGTCAAACGGGAATCATGAAAACCGCGGTACCACGGCTGCTGCTGGTAATGCGACGCTCCCTTAATCTTCTCACCGGGGATGGCAAATCCCCGTCAGGGCACCTCTCGACCGCTCTTATACGTACACGACTCCCACACTGTCTCCGACGATCGAGAGGCCGCGGCCCTGCTATTCGAGAAGCGGATCCACAACAACGAATAACTTCACTTTTCTCTTTGAATGTCCTGTTCCTAGACGGATACGTACATTTACGTATATAGAACACAATCCTCGAGACACAGCCGCGCACTGAATCCCCCCGGTATCTCACAAGAACTCTTCCAACAACCACGGCGATATCAAAGTACACAGACTGGTTCCGATCCTCGGCCACTCCACGCAGACACTGTACCCGATCTCCAACTTCTGTTCACTGGCAAAAAGAAACCCCGGCGGGATCTTTGAAACGCAGAAACGCGAAATTCGCCGGTAACGTTCGAGGAAACGCGCCGCGGCGGCAATAGTCGTATACCCGATCGGTCGCGAGGGGCTGGTCGCGCGCGGCCAGCAGCGAGCCACGGGCTAAGAACACACGGGACGAGCAACGGATCGAGGTTGTTTGAGCGGGGCCTGTGTGTTTGAGCCGCCTCACCTCCACTCTCCCTCATTCACCAGTCCGCTATCGTCTCTGTCTCTCTGTGTGCCGTGTGGATGGAGGCCGGTTAGCGAGTGTACTCCGCTACTCTTGAGTCTCCCGATCTTGTTCAAACACGTCCCACTCCAGGCCAGTACCGCCGCGCCTGTTTCGACCCGGTTCGGCCAATCCGTCGGGGCGCAGCCCCACCGCGGCCCGCCGCCAGCCAATGGGACGCGGTCAGAGGGCGTCCAACGTGTCCCTTTCGTATCGCCTGAATCGGTGGCGCGATAATGCCAGCGGAGGAGCATCCTGGCCGGGCGCTGCTGGGTTCAACGGCGGACCGCGCAGCTGCGGGAACCGTCGCTTGCGCAACGTCTCGCTGGACGGGTGGCCGCGGCGCCCACGGCGCCCACGGCACCGACGGCCGCGTCCCGACGCTCCTCTCATGTCATGTCAACTGTCTGTCTGCCACGCGTTTGACACCCAGCGGCGCGCGTCACGCGGCGGGTTGCTTTTCTTCTTCGCATCCCTGTTTCTTTCACCCTTCCGTTCTCTGTTTCCCTGTTTTCCCCGCGACTCTGTCTCGCAGTCGTTCTTCGTCGATTTCGTTGTTCCCGTGTTTTTCGTTCCTGTTGTTGTTGTTTTTTTGTTTTTTTTTTTTTTTTTGGTTTTCTTGCGGTGGTGAGTCGTTTCTTTCGCGTTGGTTTAGGTTGTTCGCTTGAATTTAGTGATGCGTTGGTTTGTCTCGTGGGCGATGTTTGGAAGCTAGTTTCGGTTATGTGGATTGATTACTCGTGCTGCCGACGATGAGAGGGATGGAGGAGTTAAAGAGCTGCCCGTGGAGCTGCGACGGTTCCAGCATTGCGAGACTGGTTTGTTGAACTAATTTTTTTCGATTTCTATTTGTACGTTTCGTATTTTTGCTGAGATTTGTAGCTCTGTGAAACATCTGTAGACAACAGATTCTCAGAACAGTGTTCCACGTTAATTTTCAAAAGATCGACTCGCAAATTGCAAGAAAACGTGAATCCGTCGTGCTGAGGTTCGCGATGTACCCCCAACGTAGCGTTTTCTGTCAAATTTTACTCGAACACGCCAAACTTGAAAGATGTATATGATAAAAAACACGAAATCGTGACAAGTATTACAGATTCGACGATTTAAGCGACAGTATACAGAAGCCATATTGTTTGGACAGATGCTAAGCATATCTGAGGATTAATTAACAATGTCGCTCGTTATCGATTCCGATTGACTAACGAATCATTCAGCCGCGTTCAAGAGAAATTCCTTCTCGCTTATCAAATTATTCTTCGTCGTATTCGATACGTAATGAGTTAAACAATTTTAAAGTTGAGTTAAGATGGTTCGATCGTTCTGTTTTTTTTTTTCGTTCAACGTAAGTACTTAGTAGCTGATGTACCTCGTTCAGTGCTCCACTATAATTCGAGCAGACCAAACGAATCGAGTGTGCAAACAAGCGTCAAATATTTATTGACCTACAACTCGTTTAAATTAATCGAACGCCCACTTATTCTCGAGCCATGGTTCAAACGCAAGGATTTCCTAGAACCAACAACCATGGGAATTGTGGGTGGTTTCGATTAAACTGAGCTGGCCGTAAAATGTTTGTACTTTCATCGGCTCTTCTAGAAATGACAAATTTCCTTTCGAGCCGTTAACAAAAAAAAATTGCAAGGAGGTACACACCGAGGATTAACGAGGTCTGTACACTCGAATGGTGCACTGTGGATCGTCTAGCTGGCAAACAAACCATTTCAACAAATCCAACAATATAAATATTGAACCACGGTAAATTATTGTTACATATAGTTTGATCTGGCTCGATCAACTTACATAAGAATGTCGCGGGTTTCATTACCTATGTCAAAGCTAGATAACGCAAACAGACCCGATAACATTTAATTACAACAACAAATATATACGCAACACAATATTTATCTATATCCATAGGTGGAACGCTGATAATTCTAAACAACCCGCGCGAATTCGTCGATATATTTGCGATCTAATTAAGCCTCTTCTACTTTGAGTACACTTCAACTCTTTTTGTCACTTAACTAATTATCCGACTGTACATACACAAACGCCGTGTTTGTTTCCTTCGGTTAAATTAATTTCGAAGGTGACGGTCAAATAGAGTGGACTAGAAATTTCGTCCACGATTAGAACACGCGCTTTTTAATGAATAAAAATTATTGAAATATCGGCGCAGCGCGCGACGCGGACGTCCCGACAATCAATTCTCGCAATCGAATTTTCCGGTCTCCCGACGCGTCGCGTCGCTCGATCAGCGTCGATTAATCGTTTATCGCGTTTCGAATAATTAACCGTCCGTGGCCCATGAATATTAAACGCGCGTAATAAAAAGAGATCGGATTTTCGGCGGATAATTCGGTTAGCTTAACTGGATCCGCTCCGTCGATTCGACGCCTCGAAGCTCGCAAGTCGACCGATTTCCCCGTCGTTATTTCGCGATTATCCGCCAGCCGCCCCGTAATTTCCCTTCGATTATGTTAATTAATGGGGACAGAAAAACGAGCGATCGCTCGTCGAGAATTTTCGTTGCCCTGGCTCTACATTTTTCGTTGCGGTTTGGTGCCATTTATTTATCGTATTTTTTTTACGATCGCTGCGATATTGGAAGTTGGAAATATTTGTTATTGGAATAAACAACAATTTTTGACAAAATAAACCCGTTTGTCGCTCTTTTTGTTTCAATCTAACGTGAGGTGTCATTAAATTCGCGCCTTTTTTTCAAAATACAGTTCGTTGTCACGGTTACACAAAAATAATTTAATTTGTAGCTTAATAATCGTGTGTAAAAGTGACGATTCAATGGTTTTTATAATTGTTCTCGATAGATTTGTTTATTGTATAAGTTTTATAGGGTGGAGTGCACTGTCTGTGGTGATTTTCTCCGACGGAAAGTAACAGCCATGCCAAAGAGTTTTACACATCGACAATACATCAAGAAATAATATTAAATACACCGAGTATTTAATAATTTTGAATAGGTTAATCAAAAACCTTAGTTTTACTAATATTAAAGCCCCGAAAAAAGAAAAAAATATCTTTAAATCCCTGATACTCGTGCGAAATCTGATTCCATAACGTTTTTATGCATCAATCTACAATAAATTATGATTGTACACAAAAAATTTGTTTTAAAAAATGGTAGAATAAATGCTGCAATAATTCAACACATATATTTCATATATGTAGGTGTACGATACGTCATCCTTTAAAAGATTAAAAGAATCGGACAAAAACTGGAGTGAAATGAAAAATATGAGACAATGTGCGGACGACGAAGGAACCAGTGTCTCGTGGAAACCAGTAAGTAGTAGTTCGCTTGTTACTTTTCACAGAAGTGCGAAGTACGGTCTAATATGTACGTGTCCGCGACTCGAGATCTCAAGGGAACGCGACAGAAAAGAAAGCATCGAAGGGTGCGCGATGTGTCGCATTTATTCAACGACTTAACACGTTCCGCACGGTGTAAATCACCGAATGGTGACCCATTTCGTTCGCCATGGCGGCGGAGAAATCTACTTTGCAGCTCCGCGCTCGCCATTAGAAGTCGCGAGCAGAACGTGAAAGAGCGAACTCCAAGAACGAAAACGCATGAAAACGAGGCTGCATGCTTGCTTTATTTTCGAAGCCTTGTGCAAAGAAAAAAGACTGCGAAAGGAGAGTGGCTGGTTTTTTTAAAGCTAACCAAAGAAATTATTTGTACGAAACTCTGCTTTATAACTTTCGCAATTCTACATGTTTTCGACTTTTCCCAAAATGTAGAACAGCCTTCTATTTACTATACCGCACGCATCATGTTCATTTGCCAGGCGACCAAGTGGTCTCCATTTTTCGAACTCGAAGAAAACGTTTTAGCCATTTTTGTCTCAATTTCTCACCCTCCTTCCAGTTGTACTACCACAAACCATAAACATTCTGTATAATCTATCATCTCACTAATTATTCCACATAAATTTTACAAATTTAACACATATTCCACATATAATTTATAAATTTTTATACAGATACTAACGAGACATTCTATCTCGAATAAGAAAACGCTTTTCTACATCACTGTCCCAACTTTTCATATAAACTCACCCCCCTTCCAGTTGTACTACCACAAACCATAAACATTCTGTATAATCTATCATCTCACTAATTATTCCACATAAATTTTACAAATTTAACACATATTCCACATATAATTTATCAATTTTTATACAGATACTAACGAGATATTCTATCTCGAATAAGAAAACGCTTTTCTACATCACTGTCCCAACTTTTCATATAAACTCACCCCCTTCCAGTTGTACTACCACAAACCATAAACATTCTGTATAATCTATCATCTCACTAATTATTCCCCACAAATTTGATAAATTTAACACATATTCCACATATAATTAACGAGACGTTCTGTCTTGTAGTATAAATAAAGAAATAGGTTCGTCCATTAATTAATGAGTTAAATAAGACAACAATATAAAAAATCCATTTATGATAGCGGATAATTATTGTAGAACCGCGTTATTTTAATATGTCGACTCGAACACGTCGTTCGATCACCGACGAATAATGCAGGGGAATTAAGTAATGCAAATTTCGCGGGGACGCGACACTGTTTTGCTGAACAAACTGGCGCTGTTTATGATAAACAGCGCGGCAGGCCGATGTTAATAATTTTACAGGCTGCGACGCCTCGCGCACAATGCGATGGCCCCGACATGTGTGCGTGTCGGCGGTGAATTAAATATCGGGTTAGTCGACGATTAATCGTCGCTAGTTTCTGCAGCGAATAATCGGCGAACTCGCGAATTGTTTCCCTGGAATTGATCTTCTAATTATATTGACAATAGAATAAATCAACGACACTGGATCCGGAAATTGATCCGATTATGGAATTTTCATCAATTTCCTGTCGTACGCGGTGGAAAGTTAAAGGATTCAAATAAGCATTGAAAATCGTATGATTTTTACGTTCGCCAAATTCTTATAAAAATGGGTTTCTAATTTCTATTCGCTCCTTTGAGCTTACAAATATTTTTCTCATTTGTGGAAATATGGAACAAATGTTCTTGTCGATGAATTTCGAATGTTGGAATTCTTGTAAATTCTATTTACCTCCGACATTAATATTAACCATGTTATTTCTAATTTCTCTTATTCACTCTGTCCTCTAAAAAATCTCTAATTGTCGCAAAAAAATTAGAAATATTGCGATATTTCTGTTCTAAAAAAATGTCTCGATATCCTCTCCTTCTTCATAGGTACACAAGCTTTCAAATACCTCCAAAAACTAGCAAATTTCGCGGTCTACTCCTTGTCTACATCACTCGTCATTTTTTAACTGCATTTCGACTGATTTTTTCTCAATAGTAACGACAACGCGCATCGACGACCATTGTCGTTCTTCGCGATTCGTTTCGAGTCACTGTGCGCAGTGTTCTGGCCTGCGCGTTGCAGGATTCACAAAAAATTACGAAACTAATAAGACCACACTTACGATCCGCGCTTCGGCAAGATCAAAAGGGACGTTCGTGCCTGTTGAACGATTAAAGTTTCTGGAGACAGTCCCTTTGCCCGTGGCTCCGCTCTCGCGTGGGGATTAACATTATTGCGGGGCCGTCGCAAAGTGCATTTTTAACTTTATTAAGCCGACGGCTGATACGGTTCGCAAACACGCTTCTGCTCTGGAGGATCCAGCGATCCGGTAATCTCGAAAGCAGCGGCTCGAAATTACCGAACGATCCGCGGATCGTTCGCTTCTTTAATTGAAACGCGTCCCCTCCGCGAGCGTTTCCGTGAAAATGGCCTTTATGAACGAGCGTGAGTCCAAGTCCATCGAAAGAATTCGAATGAACATTGCTAAGCGTATATTAAACACGCGACAAGCATTAATCCTTTAACTATAGAATGCGTGTACGACAATGGTTGCGCGCGTACTTGCAGATAAACGGGTTATTTAAATCTCAAGTCACAGTGTCTTGGAATCGTACAAAGTTCTGTGTTGGTGAAAACATTGTGAAACTGTCAGTGACTTGCATTTATCGAGTTACTGTGCTATTTTATTCAAATTAAGTTTTGTTGATCAAATAGCAATGGCTTGGAGAGTTGAACAGGACTTAAACAGAGGATGACTAGACTATTCAGCCATTTTCAGTAGGAGACATTAAGAAAGGCTATGTTGGAAATTATAAAATTGTGTTTGATGCTTTGTTTTTGAGAAAAATCGCATTGGAAGTCCATGAATTGTGCGTCAACTTAGAGTGGAAGCCTATAAGTGCGACACGTAACAAATCCAATATGGATGCTCATGGACGTCCGTACTCCATTGCCTGCATTGTATCTCAACCGTTAAAGCACCGCGTGTCTTCGATTCTTGTAATTTAGAATTCAACCGAGAGGGTTCATTTGCTTAGAAAATGACTGCGTAATGTTCATTACCAGCTTTCCATCTTTCAGTTTCGATTTTCCTTCGTTAAAACCGATACGTTACATAATTGGCAAAGAAATCGAAAGTGTCGTGTGTGAGAACAGACTTCATTAACGTCCACGTAACTTTGTTATCCGCGCGAAAAAACGAGGAACGACTATTTTCAAATGTTTGCTGGTCAAACTTCTGCGGTTTCTTCAGCTACGGAGAAGGAATATTTTCCTTTTTTCACGCTCTCTCTCCCTCTCTCTCTCTTTTTCTGTTTTATTCACTCTCAGACGGCTCGCCGCGCAGATCAAATATTCCCACGGAATTGATTTTAACGCAAAAACTTGGATCGAGCGGAAAAATCTTTCTACAATCGGCCAGGGAATCATGTTTGCCGTCGACCAATAGCTTCGAGACGACATTTTCGCCTCTTCTGTCTCCACACTTGACACGTTCGCCACACCATTCGCTAATTGGCTAATCATTTTTGCGGAATTTCCTCCTCGAACGAGTGTCGTCTGGCGTATCTTATTCAACTTCAAAAAGAAAAAAACATACATGCAAAAATTTACTATTTTTATTACACTCGTATGCATGTATACGTATAAACGTTCAGGTAAAGTTTCAATAAGAAGTCGAAAACGTTTCGTTTCCCATCAATGCGCACGTCTGTTATCGTGAAATATCGCTTATCAGTTGCATTGGCGCCGAATTCTGGGGCACAAGGGCCCCGTTCACGCATTGGCGCGAAAGGTACACGAAATTTAATTCACAAAATTTAAATTAGTATTCCGAAGTAAATTTGCTGGAGGAATTTATGGATGGTAAACGGGATTAAAATTTTCGTATCCGTGGTTTGAGAATCGTTGTCGGAGAATTGATAGCAAAATGGTTTCTAGAGCGCGAAGGCACAAAAGGCAGAGTCCATCGTGAATGAGCTCCGTCGTTTTATCGATTGCCTGTCCGTCGACCCTTGTATCTTGTCCAGTGACCACCGATTAACAGCCCCCTCTGTTACGATAAAACTATCTCTAAATATCTCTATCTAGTATTATAATACGTTTTCCATTTAGCAGAGAGAAAAGAAGGGAAAATGCGTTTGATAAAAGAATGGAAAGAAAAAATGAAAATTCAGAGGCCACTTTAACACGCAATTTTTATTATTCATACTCGCCAAGATAATTATAGAGTTCATCCAATTCCATGTACCTGTCGCTGTCGAATAGCAATTCTTCATTCAACGGAACAAACAGAATTTTTAAAATCGTCCAGTGAATTCGCACAGCGAATGTCAATGAAGAGTCATTAGAAGTTGAACGTTGGAACCATCGATAATTAATTAGAAACCATTTATAATCACAGAGTCCACTCGATTTAAAACACTTGTTACTACCATCGAACTACGATCCTTCACTCACCACAAGAAGCGAAATAATAAATTATACAACAGTGGAAAATTTTTTAAACAAGACTGAACTGTACAACTCCTTTGCTACCATGCTTTGATACTATCATTGAGTTAAATTTCTTCGTCTACCAAAAGAAGCGCGACGAAACATCGCGAAGTAATGAAGAATTACTAAAAATGGTGGTCGACAGCCGTTTTTCTGCTATCTAAGACATAATTATATGCAGGTTCTATCTATTTCCAAGCTTATGCCAGCAAATAACATTTCCCAAGACGCAAACAAAGAATAGAAGAAGAGCAAACGCGGACGGTCGAGGAAGTGCTCTAAAGATCCGCGGCCTCGAAGATTCGTACGCCATTAGACGGAAGTCCAGCGGCGTATCGTTCGTCCGGCGACCAGCAAATCTCCGTTTACAGTCAGTTTAGCACCGCTTATTATCCGCAGCGGCCATAAGAGTGGACTCTGGCCCCGATGAGACCGTCGTTTGTTTTCGTTCTTGCGGTTGCTCGATCGTAAACACCACAGGATTATCTCTGGTGGACACGTAGCCCCCGCCGCCATTGTTTCTTTCCTCGTTGCAGACCCTTGAACGTGCAACGAGCGGCCCACAGGTTTACCCTCGCGTTTTATTGCCACCCCGTCCCCTCTCGTCTCGAGTTCCAACGCGTTCCACGGATTTCGCCAACCCCTTCTTACGGGGTGGAACATGAAATTACGGTCGTTGCATCCTCTGATTGGCATCTTCGGATCGGATAAAGAAAATGGAGGAGGATTAACAGAGCTGTGACGAGCGAGAGTCTCTTTAGACCACGAATCGATTAATGAGAAATTAAAACTGTTTCCTGATCGAGGAATCGCGGAATTATCATCGCAGAGGTGTTTTCAAGTTTAATATATTTTTTAAAGTTATTATATTTGAAGAATACCGTGCTTAAATAGTGGGAGAAACGAAGAGGATGCATTTCTTCGACTTCTAATGAGGACTCTAGGATTAAAATGTATCTGCTTTTTAGAAAAAATATTAAGGGTTCGAATCGCACTCTGTCATTGATATTGAACCTTGACGAGAGTAAACTGCAATATCTTGTTTAAAAAAAAACGTGTTTAAGCCTAAAAGTCTCAACTGTGATATCTGTATGACGTCTCGAATGCCTGGCAAAGATAGATGTTGATGGAATGCCTGATGAAAGTTTAATTCTTGATGAAGATCGGAGATATCGATTCTATCTGTAAGGAATGTTATATAGATATGTATATGGAGTATCTCGCGTAAAGTAGGTTACCTATTTATTTTTTTAAAAACAGATCAAATGTGTCCTCGAAGATTATTTAAAGAAGATATAGCCGGTTTGTTACGTTTGGAAATAAATGTATCTGTAATATTATGAATTTTGTGTAATTTAGTCATCATCTTGTAGAAGCTATGGTGGTTCATGGAGTTTCTAATGCACGTATTGCCAGATAGTACGGTTGCTTTATTCATTTCCTATTGATTTTGTATTTATTTGCTCCTCAGATTATATTTCTCGTTATTGTTCGTAGATGTCTATTTATTAATATAATTAGAACACATTCATTATCTATCGTCGTACACGGAGAAAACGAAATTCAACGTTACACGCTACGTTGTCGTTGCGTAAAACTTATCTATCGAACCTTCCACGAAAACAAAACCCAAGATATAGCCCAAAACTTTCCAGGAACGCCTATCAAGGTGACGAGAGATTTTTACATTCCGCTTTCAAGTAATATAGCAAAAATTAGAAATTACAACAAACAATGCGCAGTGTCTAACTTTTCGATTGTACTTAAAATTCTAAAGAAATTTTTCAATGCAAAAAAATAGAACAGTTTCAAATTAAGAACTCTATGCAACATTATCTGCAACGTTATTCAACAATAACGTTCCTCGATAAAAGAAATTAATTAAAGACTACAAAATTCTCCACCAATCTTCTCAAATGTAGGAAACACGTACCTAAGAAGCTGAAGAAGGTACGCAAAATCTTCATCGTAAACAACCAAACGATTAAAACCGACGAAAACCCGTTCGAATTTACGGAAACGAGGGAAGAAGACTGAGAAGAAAGGGAAAACGAGAGGAATATCGGTCGCGATGGCGGGTGTGACGGGCCGACGAATCGAAGGCATACAACTCGATGATTCAAGCGTTTAGAGTCGGCTAATACTTTACTCGAGAGATTCGTAAACACACACGTATATATATACATATATATATATATAAAGAGAGAGAGAGAGAGAGAGTAGAGCAGAGGGGGTGAAGGAGGGGGCAGGCATTCACGAACGGGCGGCGCGTTACAACGTTAGATCCGAGCACCCACCTGTACGCCGGGTCTTTATCGAGCCACCAATTGTTTGCGGAATGAAAATATTGTCCCTGTAAACAAGTGGCTACATTGTGCCAAGCGCGAGCGGCGTTCTTCGTTACAACAAATCACTCCCTCTACTCGTTCGCCTTCCGCCCCCGCGCCCTGCGCGCGGCACAAGTGCGCAATCGAGTGCTGTTCGTTTCGATTAGTACTGATCCTTAATCTACGATTAAATAACGATTTGCTATTTGACCTAGATTACGCCGTATCGCGGACAAGATCGATCCTCTCCTCTCGTCGACGGCTGCACGGACCGATCTGGCGCGCAGGGACCCTCTTCCGGTTGGGACGCGGCTTTCGTTCGATCTCTGAGGTCGACTGCTGCGACGCGAAATGCTCTTTATCTTTCAAGCTTATCCTAGCCAGTTGCAGCGTTGCATATTTATAAATTACTTCGTAGGTGCTCCTCTGCTAAGAGCACCCAATTTTTATGTATATACACTTTCATCCATAAGTATTTGGACACCTATCACTTCGCAACAGTATCGTGGACTGTGAACTTCGAGATCTTCGTTCTCGTAGCTATTTGTCTAATAGAGTAGCCTTCAGTGGCTAGAACTATGATAGCAGCACGTTTTTCTCGTGATAACTCTTTTCCAGAACTCATCGTTGCGACCACTAGCACTCTCAAACTTAAACTAAAATGCATACTGTGAGACGCGAACGAATGAGACGAAGTCGTCTGAAACTTGATGCCACCATATCGCTTCTATATGTATGTTTTCGTTTACTTGTCTATATAATATCTTTATCGATACTATTTGTTAATAAATATTGCTTTTATTTCCCAAGAGCAGCATGGAGATTAAGAACAACATAATAAATCCATAGAAGAAGCTAAACTTAAGGAATATTTTTGTGAATTCCACAAATATGTAAGTGTCCGAATACTTATGAACAAGAGTGTATATAATAATGATTTGAATAATATTTAAATAATATTTGCATGCTATGATAACAGGCAACGATATTAAGATTTTTCAAAATTAACATATCCCATATTAAGCTTGTATTCCACGCATATATAAAAACAACCCTTACAGAGCTGACGTTCAATCGTTTTATTAAATATTCTTTATTAGTGACGAGGAAGAGTATCAGACTTTGAAGAAGTGATTATCAATCTGATCTACTTTTTACTCCCACATTTATAATTATCGCATACGGTTCAAATGTTTTTTATTTCTTTATGATGATTACTTACAATGGTTCACTCGTTATAGATCTTTTTGGTTTGATTTTTTATCGTGCCATTTGCAAATATTGCACACAAAAGAAAACGGCTGATGATTTATTAAATTGAGAAACCTTTTTTAAAACCGAGCAGGTAAATCTTTTTACAGCGTTATTTTTTCACCTGCTCCCTGCTGTTCCATTTTCAGCCTGAACGTCATACTCCTGCACGGTCGGTTTTATTGCGATCTGGAATTTTAACAACTTATTTGCGCGCGATAAAAAAAACCGGCACTGTGCCAGAAATTCATTACGATCGCGGGGAAAAAAAAAAGAAAGCCGCGTTCGTTAAACGCAGACGGTTTCAGCGAATTAATTCTGCACTCGAAACGGAAAAATTAGGTGAATTACGCTGTGCAACTTGTAAAATTGTGAATTAAAACTACACCGTTCGCCAGTTGCAATTTTATCCCTGCAATTTCAACAATTATCTCTAAATTAACGTTTAACCGTACCTCTTTTAAAATGATGATTCTGCTAACGAATCTTTTTAAGTAATTAATTCGCCAAAATTAAAATTAACACCGTACGTGTGTGTGCGCAAAAAATTCAACCTGATAAAAAGAGGAGTATTTAAATAAAGTTGATAAGAATTATTACGATACCACGAATTTTCATTTTACAAATGAAACAATAATTCGAACGTTTTTAAATATCTCGGGAGCAGTGTTTTCTCGTCCAAGTTCATCGACCAAAGGGTGTTTGACTTCGTTTGAAGCACCGAAACGCGTGAGTCAAGGGCCTCCGACTCGATAAAAGTGTTTTGTCATTTTTATAAGGAGCTGAGGGTTGCGACACGAGGGTAGACAGTCGAAGGAACGGTATACTGGTCCTGAAGGATCGCTACCTGGGTCCACGTGGGTGGTCCACTCCTCTTGTTCTTATTATTAACGCCCTTGATAGCTTGTTGGCACATAGGCCACTAGCCAAGCCAAAGAAACGCGAAAAACTCGACGCGACTTTCATCCTACGACACCTACTTTATAAAATAAATACTTTCAAAAATTACCTTAAAAAAAGTCAGAAACATACAATATTTACAAAATTAATGAATCACGACTGAAAAATTCTTCAGAAGACGCACGAAAAAATGGATTTTTTTCATCTCTTTCTTGAATAACTAATTGTAAGTCGGTCTGTCCAGTTTGTAAAACAAAAATATGTCAAACGCTCTGACATCAGCCTCCTTCGCGAGCCCGCACGACAGAACGAAACGAGGGTTCCACGGTAAAGGAAGAACCGTCGCAGAGCCGAGAATCACCGGCTCCTCGAGGCCCAGATTCCCTATTTTTCGACTCGCCCTAGAAAAATATCTCGTCGAGCACACGGCACAACCTAAATACCTGTCGCGCGATTACGGCCAGGGTGGAGTGGCAAGGGGTTTGTTGTCTCAAGGCTTTACGAAACAACAAACCGGCTGGCCCGCGTCGGGAAGTCAAACGTTTCGCGGGAGCCAGGAAAATCAGGTGCGTCCGCGGCTGGGTCACGTCCGAAAAACACCGGTGATCTTTGTGCCACGTACCTGAGCCGTCGAAAAAATCGCTGCACAGGACAGGGACAGGCGTTAATGTGGATCGCAGCGCAAGTGTCTCGCGTGCCACGGCATAAATTACAGCAGACAGGTGAAAGAGGGTGAGCGGGGGTTTGATTTTGTTCAACGACTGAGGGAAAATGGAAAATGGAAAGAGATGGAGCTGGTATTGTGCGCTATTTGTGGAGGAAATAGAAAGGAAAGGGTGAGAGAGGGTAGAAGAGGAATAAAGGGGAACAAGATTGGTATTAACTGTAGAAATGTGGTGGCAGCAATAGTTAATTGTAATGATAAACGATGCACATTTCTTCTTAATTGTCGAACAAAATTAATCCCTTAGGTACGATGCGCCACTATAGTGGCTTTCGCAGATGTCATTTTGTGTTATTAATTATTAAAGTAAATTATCAAAGTTAAAGTATGTGCAACATACCTTTAAGAAAAATTATAATTTAGTTATCAGACACTATCACACACATTACAGTGCTGCATTGTTCACGCGTAATTCGCGTTGAACTCTGCTCTGCAGAGAAACAGTCCGCGCAAAATTCAGCCATACCTAAGAGATTAAAAGTGAAAATCAACGAAAGAGAAAAAAATACTCTGCCACCACTTTTACTCGGCTTTAGTGTATCCTGCACTCTTCTAACGCCTAGAAAAATAGGGGGCACACGTGGAGAACTTCAACTCGAAGCTGACTTCGGGATTTTATTCGTACCTGTCAGCGACGTGATCCACAAATCCCTGTTTCTAAACGCGAGCAAGTAAACCACGAGTCCCAAAGAAGGCTGTGAACCATTGTCGAACGGCGTTAAGTCCGTCGAAATCTTGGCCCGTGACTTCGTAAATCGCTGTCACAACATTTGCGCGAGAGGAGAGCGTGAACCGCATTAAGCACCGGCATAATCGGGGCAAAACCAATTTTCCTACCCCGGAAAAACCCCGTGCGTTCCAAATTTACAAAATTCTTTGCTTCTAGAGACAGTTCTGCAAGTATTATTATAATAATAATAAATATAGTAAGAGAATCTCTACGTAGCTCATTTTCTCTGCAACGAGGACAAAGCTTCACACTTTGCCTTTTGAATAATTACCAGAACCGATTCATAGCATCGAATCACGATATTATAATAATTTCATCCCCATTCAATATTTTATTACACCAATTAGTAATTTTAACGCGACGTAACCGCGAAATTCCATGGATTCACGACTCTCGAACTCTGTTTCTACAAAATCTACATTTTCAACTAGCGTCACAGCAAACGATCGACAAGTGTACTGATCGCGTCGCTCATTGCCATCGCCAGGAAGAAAATAGCAATTCACCAATCGCCCAAAACCGAGATAACCTTACTCCTCAGCAATCTGGCAATAATTCTTCGCGACATCACGATCCTCGAGTACGTGCGACGAGTCTATTATTCTTGCCGTGACCGAATCTGGAGGGGGTGACCTGGTCCTTCCAGTCGTAGATAGGCCAACAGCCGATCTCGAGGGCTGCAAATCTGGGAAAAACCCGACGAGGCACGCACAGCACGTGACTCCTTCGGGGGCTCAGTCTGCGCCGTCCCAAGCACGATAAAGCACACGCGGGAGTATCGTTTTTTAAGTGACTCAATTTCGCCCTGCATCCACTTACGCCCAGGCTCCACCCCTCTCGCCTCGTTCCGCTCTGTTTTCATCCCCGTGTAATTTCGTTCTCGGGGTTAAGGGGCCGGGGGACCACGCTTATGGTCGTGAACGATACTTCTCGCCTTGCGTTTTGTGGGAAAAGATATATCGTACGTACGCGTGAGATGGTGGTGAAAGATATGAATGGATGACGTTGATGGAATCCTTCTTGAAGTTGCGTTAAACGTTAATGCGATTCGTTAACGTTGTATTTGATAATAAATTAATTTAGCTTTCGAATCTTTAGGTATATCGTAATAGCACCGATTGTAGGTGACAAATTCATTTAATACGTAACAGTAATGTAATGTAATGCAATGAACAATGCAATGAATCTCGTGAACGCACATTTTGGCTTCAGTCATACACCATGAGTCTAACTCGTTATTGTCCACGAAGGAACCCTTGTTTGAAACTTGAAACACTTTCACCCATCAAATTAGGTGATGGAAAGGAAAACTACTTGCTCGAATTGAACTAACCACAACATGTACCTAAGGGTTGTTTTCGTCTGTATCTTCAGAAGCCCCTCGCGACAATAAAGAGACAAGCTCTCGATTTTTCATAATCACCGTTGCTTCGCTCTACTGAAGAGCAACGACAATGGACTCAGGATAGAGGCCTCGCGTTCAGCCGCGGAAATGCTCGAGACAACTTCGAACTAATTCAATTTGAACACAGATACCGCGCGATTATTCATTCGTATTTGCCCGACCGTTATCTCCACCGTTGCTATCTTACAATTAGTTTCCAAACGAGGTAGCGATATCCCTGAACGGAATTAACGCGGTGGCTGAAAAGTATAAATAGCTGAAAAGCGCGGGCAAAGCTCGCCGTCGCATCGTGGGCCGCGGCGCTTGTTTGTCATCGCGGCAAATCGGTAAATATTTGCAAGTAATAACCGAGTCGCCGGCAGGATCAATAGAGCACAATTGCGCGACGACGTCTGCCAGACCTCGGGAATTGTACCCTCGAATCGTTTGCGCAAACTTTTTAACCGGTAAACGGCGCGCCCGATACTGTACACCGAGCGGAATCGTTCCGCGATTTGTCTGCGCTCGTTCTTCGAGGGGAAGCTCGCCGTGAGTTTCATAAATAATGTTTAAGGACACTCGATGCACCGTCTTTCGAGCGTTTCAAGGGTTGAAAAGAGTAATGGGGTGAATTCTCTTAATGTGGAATACCTTTTTTTAACGCGCGAGCTTCAGCCCTTCGTAGTAGCTTCATAAAGACTTGAACTTTATGGTTTCATCACAATTTCATATTCTTTTTGTTGGTAATAATCAAATTTGAAATGTAATGGCGGTTTGGGAACAATACTTTTTGTTTTTAGCGAAGTTGAAAGAATAATGGGGTGAATTCTCTTAATGTGGAATACCTTTTTTTAACGCGCGAGCTTCAGTCGTTCGCAGCAGCTTCATAAAGACTTGAACTTTATGGTTTCATCGCAAATTTCATACTCTTTTTGTTGGTAATAATCAAATTTAAAATGAAAATGGCGGTTTGGGAACAATACTTTTTTTTTTAGCGAAATTGAAAGAATAATGGGGTGAATTCTCTTATGTGGAATACCTTTTTTTAACGTGCGAGCTTCAGCCGTTCGCAGCAGCTTCATAAAGACTTGAACTTTATGGTTTCAGTGCAAATTTCATACTCTTTTTGTTGGTAATAATCAAATTTGAAATGTGACGGCGGTTTGGGAACAATACTTTTTGTTTTTAGCAAGGTTGAAAAGAATAATGGGGTGAATTCTCTTAATGTGGAATACCTTTTTTTAACGCGCGAGCTTCAGCCGTTCGCAATAGCTTCATAAATACTTGAACTTTATGGTTTCAGTGCAAATTTCATACTCTTTTTGTTGGTAATAATCAAATTTGAAATGTGACGGCGGTTTGGGAACAATACTTTTTGTTTTTAGTGAAATTGAAAGAATAATGGGGTGAATTCTCTTATGTGGAATACCTTTTTTTAACGCGCGAACTTCACTTGTTCGCAGTAGCTTCATAAAGACTTGAACTTTATGGTTTCAGTGCAAATTTCATATTCTTTTTGTTGGTAATAATCAAATTTGAAATGTGACGGCGGTTTGGGAACAATACTTTTTGTTTTTAGCGAGGTTGAAAAGAATAATGGGGTGAATTCTCTTATGTGGAATACCTTTTTTTAACGCGCGAGCTTCAGCCGTTCGCAGTAGCTTCATAAAGACTTGAACTTTATGGTTTCAGTGCAAATTTCATATTCTTTTTGTTGGTAATAATCAAATTTGAAATGTGACGGCGGTTTGGGAACAATACTTTTTGTTTTTAGCGAGGTTGAAAAGAATAATGGGGTGAATTCTCTTATGTGGAATACCTTTTTTTAACGCGCGAGCTTCAGCCGTTCGCAGTAGCTTCATAAAGACTTGAACTTTATGGTTTCAGCGCAAATTTCATACTCTTTTCGTTGGTAATAATCAAATTTGAAATGTGACGGCAGTTTGGGAACAATACTTTTTGTTTTTAGCGAAATTGAAAGAATAATGGGGTGAATTCTCTTAATGTGGAATACCTTTTTTTAATGCACAAGTTTCAGCTATTCGCAGTAGTTTTATAAAGACTTGAACATTATTCATTTGATATGAAATAATGTTTCATATCGAATTTAATCCTTCTAAGAGGGAGAAATAGTAACAAATACATAGTGAAATAGTTCAATCTGTCCTTGTTACTCGAATTTGCAAAAGTACTGAGTTAATAAGACAGAAAATAATAATGATCGCACAGAAATAAAGCTGATGCATTAAATTCGTGGTAGCTTTGAAACCACTGACACACCTCCACTTCCGTATCCAACACATGCATTAGATTTGTCCACTGAAGTTTTGTTTACATCCTCCACCGTTTTAGAGCAATGACGGAGCCTAATTCCTAAAACTACCCCGTTAATTGCTGAATGACGTAAACAACAGTAACGCGAGCAAAAAAAAAAAAAGTATCTCTGAGACAACAAGCAATTTCTAGCTTCCGATCGATGGTCAAACTAAACCGAACGATGAATCCTCGCAAAATCGCTACCCTATGAATCATCGTCGAAAATTTATGTAGCAATGCGGCGAACGCTCGATAAACAACGCCATGTGGAGCACAGTGACGCAAGATGCGACTCGTTAGCGGGCAATGGGCCCTGTCTTGAGGATAAAGGGGGACTGTAAATCGTAAGTGAGTCAAAGGGCCAAAGGTTTCGACTGGTAGCGTAACCTGCCGAAAGTGACGGACGTTTTCTTTTACGATCTTATTTACAAGGCTCGATTGTACCGATTAGTCACCAGGAAGTTGGCATCCAAGATCCTGTCGCTGCACGCAAGCAGTACTATCTTGTTTAATGCCAAAGTGCCATAGCGAGCGTTAGTCACGACGATGGAAACATTTTTTTCGCAGTCGTACGTGGACATTGTCATCGTTTTCCCCAGGAGAAAGTCCTCTAGTGCTTCTGATCATTGGTACTGAAGTTACGCTGTTCATAAGGGGGTGAGTATGGAAAGGATGACTGAAAAGTCATCAAGAGTATAACTGGAGAGGAATATATCGAATCCTTGATTCGAATGAAATTCGATGCGAGGATTAAAAGTGACGGAATTTTGCGTTTTTCTTTTGTTTCGTGTATCTACGTAGATGATTTTGGATTGGAGAAACAGTGGGGAATTCTTTTTTAATATCTTCTGGATCTTCTTGCAAACAATGTTTGAAAAGCATGATTTACGCTTGCAGTATTTCTAAGATGCCAATTTCAATTTTCCTTCTTTTAGTTTACTGTAAAAACTTTCTCTTAAAGAACGATGGAATCTTCTTATGTGAACTAGTACGAAGACAACAAAATTTTTGCACAACAGTAAACTATACTGAAAATAAATAGACTAACATATTTCGTGTATCAAGTGAAATAATAAAAAAGATCAAGTTTCTATCCTCTTGCCAAAATTTTAATAAAATCGGCTCAAAGTAATTATAAGCAGACTCTTCTTGCAGAAGAAAGCAAACATTGTACGTATATTTATTCTAATAGGAAATTTGCTGTTCGTATAAGGATATTCATATGAGACAGAGAATATTTAGATAATGAAACGTTCCACAGTATAACTGCACATATTTCTATCTATTTGTGTATAATTCTTCAATCGACGTTAAGCAATTAAACACCATGCCTACTGCTGCTACTAACGAATTGTCGATCGTGTACCAAATGAATCATTTTTTCAAATATTTCCTCAGAAAATATAAATTTATTATGCATAAGCAGACAATGGATGATTAAATTCGTTTATAATTCTGTAATTCCAATTCTACATTCCTATTATTATTAATTATATATTTTATTATTATGATACAAATAATCACGGTGGTTTGTATTGCACAAATAGAATGTATCTAATAAACAAACATTAATCGACCCAATATTCTCTCTGCCTATATTATTACAAGTTAATAATTAATTTGTAGGAATCGCACGACTAGTGAAATAGTTTAATTACCAGGGAAAAAGTGAGGCGAGCAGAAAAATCGCGGCGATATCCCTAACAGGTTAAGAAAACAGGTCTATACCAGTGCAAACATCGATTCAAAGAATCTGTACATACGTTCCAGTAAACATGTCTTTATAAATATTTGATAGCTAATATTGGACATGTTTAATGTTCCATCTTCATTAGTTTCATGTCACGCATTTTTATTTCAACAAGTCGCGAGTGCCTTTAGTCGATCAACTTACAGGTCTCACCTAATATTTGCACTGCTCGAATACTATAACAATTTGCAACGCGTCATTTTCCAAACGCTCGCAACCACAAACAACGTTACTCCATCCAAGTTTCTATACTAGATCTAACCAATTCTCCTTCTATTTTATACGTACACGTTGCAATCGTGGCCACACGTAACAAAGTTCTTATTATTGTAACAATAAACTTCTTTTTTTTAATAAAATATTCGGTTTTTGGAGGGAGCAAAGTATTAGAACAAAGTGTTGGAACAGATATCTTACTAAAGCTGTCGTATTTCAAATAATCAAGGAAAGTAAATGAAACGACTACCGGCGATAAGTCTAATTAAATTCGTGTTACAACACAGTTTTTGTTGCAGGAAACGAGCGGTCGAAGATTTTTCGATATTTTCCAACGGGAAAGGACGATCCTCTTCTCGCGAGGCGAGCGCGTATAAAAGCAGCACGCTTCGGAATCGATTGTACAAACAAGACCGTCCGTGGTGTACGTGTGTACGTGTTCGTGCACCCTCAGCCCCCGGCTCTGCCGATCTTTCGTTAAATTTCCGTTTCATCGTTCCCGTGCAAACGTTCCGCGAAAGGTAAAAGTTTTAAGCAGGCCATCGGGCCAACCGAAAAACCTTTGATTTTCGTCCCGAGACCAAAACCCCCGGCTGCACGCCCCCCCTGGACACCACCGATACTTCCTACGACCGGTCGAAAACACGTTTCTATTTAATTGGTGAGAAATGAGTGGAAACGAAACGTGAAACGCTCCCTTTTCCCTTTTTTTCTTTTATTCCCCACTGTTTCTTTCTTCGGAGTTTATCTCGGGGGTAGAAGGGGTGTTTTGTCTGCTCTCTTTTTGTGTTATTTATCTGGCCACCGTGAAGCGTAAATATTGTAAATTTTATGTAAAATTGGGAACATCTCATTGTTGAATATTTATCAAATTTGCAGTTTTTCAGGGGACTCTTTTTGCAGCGAATAGAATAGCAGGCAAGTATTTTATTCTGAAACAATTAATTGCTCGGCGAATATTGTATTAGATGGGCTGCGAAATATTCAATGGATTCCGAATTTTACAACTGTTTTTACGCGTCGAAATAATCATAAAATCAAGAATCGAATGATTTAAATAACATTTGTGCGTTTTAATATCGTGTGTGTTAAATGAAAAGCTACATATTCCCCGAGCACATGATCCCTGTTTTTGTACCAGAAAATTCTGTACTACATTAAATATGAATTTATAAAACAAGAACGAATTACTAAAAATGTATTCACCTATAAATCTATAGAATTTTTATATCCGCTATCAAGAACCAATTCGTGCCGCCAAAGGCAGTCATTTCTACCCCCAAAAACTCCAACATACGTCCTGTAACCCGAAAGCCAGGTTAATCGGCCATTTTTTTACCTCTCACGTAGACACATGGGAATTAAATATTCATCGTTCACGTAAAACTTCGAAAGGGGTGTACCACGTAGGAAAGTAACGACGATCGATAAGAACGTCGAAAGAGATGGCAGGTGTTGGATGAGCGTGGCCGATCAAACGCCACGAATTGGCAGCGATTTCTCGACTGCCAACCCTCCGCACGTTGTCCCGGTCAATTTTAATAATATCACCCCCTTTGGTACGTCTTCGTGCGCGATGACTCGCACGATTTTCCGACGGCTTTCAATTATCCGCGGAACCATACTCCCACGGGCCGCTGCCCCCGCGAAATATCGATCCTGGTGCTCTCGACTGCGTAGCTGTCGGAAGTGGGTGGAACGAGGAATTACGTTACGAAGGCGAGACCTGACGACAATCGTTACTGCACTTTTCGAAAACGCGTGTGCACACATCCGTGAAATTTGCGGCGTAAAATTAGGAAAGTTCGCGGTGCAATGTCGGAGCAGCTTATCATAATGGAAAGAGGGATTGGTGGTTATTTGTGGTATGTTTCAGGAATGGAGAACACTCGGCAACGTACTAATCTAACATCTTTTTTTGTTGACGTTACAAATGGAAAACGTAGGATAGAAATGATAAAATGTAAACTATAGTTATTTGAAGAACTACGTAGAGGAGGTTCTGGTCGTAGGTTTCTTCGTTTGGTCTCTGCTATTTTTATGAAATACCTCGTGAAAGAAATGGTATCTATTAATAACGATACCATTCGATTTCTGTTGAAGTAAATGACGAGTCTGATATCAGGTTCATTTGTTTTCCTATAATTATCTCCCCTTTAATTTATCAACAATAATTTTCATTCTATTTATCATTCTGTCATACAAAATCCCCTCGAATTATTTCCGCATAATTTTATTCATTAACTGCGTTATAAATTGATTAAACCCTCGACAAACAGCGTCTCAAACCAATAACCGCCTCCGGGAATAATAAATTCACAATGTATAATCCCGATCTGCGCCCAACCCCCGATCCACCCTTCCGCTCCGGCAGCCGCTTCCTCGAAAAATGCTCAACGACTCACATACGATCCTAATCATGCATATTCATCGTCTTTAAGAACAAAGGGGGAAGGAAAAACTTGGGCAATAAAGCTAGCGACGCAACGGGAGCTTAAAAAGACCTACTAAAGGAAGGTCCCTCCTTTTGTAATCGTCTTGGTCCCGGCTCGATCGTCCGGCTCAACACGTGCGCGCCAGCGGGGCATTATCGATCAAGACTCAGGCGCAGGTTTGTTTGCGCTCCCGAAGGAGCGGCCACGGTTAGGAGAATTAACCCGTAATAATACCCGCGCCGCGTAAAACACGAAAATTACGCCAGCGATCGCGACACATGGACGGGGGGAGGATCGCGGACCGCCATGCTGCTGGCAGATAATCGCCGCATTACGATGGAGCCTCGCAGAAATGGAGATAGGTTTCAAACGGCGTGTACGTGCAATAAAACATAGTCGGTAAAAAGTACCTGCCCGCGTCAGGTAGCGGAAGAGGGCCGCGCGGACGGTTTTCCGGTCGAGGAACGTGCGAACGGCCGTCCTAACCTAAAATCCTGCCATAAAACGATAATCGATTTACGATGGCGGCGCTTTAGCACCATCCTTCGTCCCTGCGAAGCGCAGGGGAGGATGGAGGAGGGAAAAAAAAGGGAAGAAAACCGGAGAGACGCGGATTTTTTTCAGCCCTTTTTTTTCTATTCCTTCCTGTTTTTTACTTTTCTTCGGTTTGGATGGATAATAAAGGTGGTTGTGACGCAACCAGCGAGCGGCTGCAATAAAAAAAGGACGGCGGTTTTTATGGTCGTGTGACTGGGGGTTGTTGCCGTTGCAATTTGCACGGGATATTCGTGATGATGCTGGGCGCGCGGTGATACGAGGGTGTATGCAAAGAACGGGTGAAAGATTCAGCGTGGCTTTCGTACCTCAGGTAGAATCTTTTACGATGTAATTGTTTATTGTGGTATTTTTTTAAGGGGCTGTTAACCCGCTATGGTGGTCTGTGAAATCTAGACTTTCATTCAGAAAAAAAGAAAAAATAGAGTATCAGTGTAGGATAAATTTAGTAATAAGGCTACGCTATAATTCTAAAACGAGTAAGGATAGATAAAAATTCTATTAAACAAAATTAAATGGTATCTAACGAGGTATTGCATGATAAATATGACGACTCTGGAAGTGCAGACATCCAAAGCTTTTAAGTAACTCCTTCGTTCTCTAAAACCAAGAACCAAGTTATATTTTTCAACAACTCCTACCGAGATATTTTCGAAATAACTTTTGTAATGAGAGAAAAGATTTCAAATTCTGATTAACCCTCTTCTAAGAGAATTTCTGATAGAATTGCGATCAAAAGAAAGGGTAACTGAATGGTAACTGATCGCTCGTTCTGTCGAGATACATTCCTAGGTTTCTATCCGAGGCAAGATCGGAACAATGTTTTGCTATCATCGCCACCACTGATGGTATCCATATATCCGGGCCTTTTACTGTTTCAGACGATCTTCGTGGGACGCGACGCAGCGAAGACAAACAGCCATACACAAGAATAACATCTTTCGCGTTTCGCTAATCACAACACTTGGAGCGGCCTGTACACAGCCGAGAAGGCGACGATAGAAAAACATCGACATCGTTGGAGCTGCTAGAAAAATTATAGCCCCTGTTCGAGGGTTAATGAAGTGGCTCCTCCATACGAAAATTATTTTCGTACAAAAGTGCTCGAACCTAACTCTGACCATATTATTGCACAGTTAAGAATTTGATTTGAATTCTACTCTATAAGAGTAGAATTTCACTTATTTCTTTCCATTAGGTACTATAATTTTGCAAGACTACTGCAAATATTTGATAATATTGTAATAATTGTTTAGTCACTGAGACTCTTTATCACACTAATTTTAAAAAATTCCTACAAATATTTAATACCTATAACATGGTAATCATTTTATAATTATCAACACTTGAAGCATAAACTCTGATTCAAAATTTTGCTATTTTCAGGTTTTCCAGAAACACCATCCAACTGAACTACTTAATAAGCTGTTGAGTGTACCAATTACAAACGTATTACGAAAGGATAGTGCCAGAAGGATTTTCAGAATTACCCACGATACATTCGCGATAAATCAAGTTGTAGTACTTTGTTCATGTACATTTTATTTTATTAAAGTCTCAAGAATATACTTAGGTATACATATAACTATTTATTAAAACAAACCGTTCGAAAATGTGTATCGGTACTCAACAAATTATATTTAATATTCATTCTCTGTGGGTACATGTGTTCGATCGTCTCGTTAACTCAACATCAACCAACGACGATGCCTTCGCCATTGATGGAAACGCATACGTAAAAATGGTAATAATTTCTAACGTCTGTAACGAAAAATTTTTACCAAACTCTTACATCCTACGGTGTGGTTCTTAACTTAACGTTAGGGCTGTTCGGTAAAAAGGACACTTTTCGTGCGAAATTACTTGCAGTCGGTTGTTTCGATAAAAAATATTAATGGAAACCTGAGCGTTTCAGCGCGATCTTAATGGCACTTCGAGATTAGCCCATCGAATAATTAAATACGGTTGCACAGTGCGTTTCAATCGTGCACACGGTGTATTATTTTATGTTTGACGTTACGTTGAGTCGTGCGATTTTTAAGTACCCTAATTAAGTATACATGAATTACCGTTATATAGTCTACGAAGTATATATTTTTTACAAACCACTCTCTGTAATCCACGTTTCGTTTAATCATTTGTTTATTCGTGTAATTCAATTTTTTTAATACGCTGTTAGCACTAATTATTACGATTAAATGTATAAATATCATGCTATATGTAAACGTTAGATGAAAACTTACTAAAAAATTTCCAGGATATTCTATTTTTTGTATTAATTTATGAAAAATATTAATGTTTGCTTTTTTTCCAATACGGAAGTATCTTGATTTTTCGAATCAAGCACAACGTAATGCTGGATAATTCTATAACTCAGTTTTCATGAAAGAAAGATTGTTCAGATTTTTTCCAAATTTTTATCAGTGGCAAGATTAAACGAAAAATAAAAAGACTCTATAATACGATATCTTGGATTACAGGCGATTAATCGCGTCCCCGCAAGCGAATGGTTTATTTTAAACATATTTTATTATAGTAATCTCAAACGTAGCAATGAACGTGAAACTTTGTAAACAATTATTCGTTATAATGGAATGAGAATTATTCTAGAAAAAAGGACGATGCTCTAAACTATTGTTGGATGATGAAATAGTGTAAAGCAGCGTTCGCTTAAAAAACTGCCTGAAAAAGCAGCCATTGATTACTATGAACCGAATTCGAGCGGATCTGAATAAAAGATCATCCAACGATTCTAAATTTCTTCTCGATTTCATCAAATTTTTCGCACACCAATTAGTGTTTGCAAACTAACAATCCGTAACAACAATTCATTATTAAAAGACACGAAACAAAACTAAAAGAGATTAATTACTTATGTTACCATTAGTTAATGCTAGATATATTGACAATGATTCATCATTCTCATCGAACAATCACGTATCACGGTTAAATATGTATCAATTTATGATATTCCGGATTGTTGCACGATTTAACAAATCGTACGAACGTTTTGGAGTCAAGTTCTTACGAATCTAAGAGCTATAGTGTTGATATCTTCTTCTAGAACTCGTAAAATCTCTTACGAAAATAGAACACGCTACTATTATTGCATTCCAAGTGATTCACGTCCAAAGTCTTGGACATGGAGGACTCTACTGTCCCCTTAGTCGATGAGATACTAAGATATAACGTTTCGTAGTGAATGATACAGCTTATTTACAATATTGTGTGGCGTAAATCTCATTCGAATTGCTCGAAACAATTAGAAAATAATTAGGAACAAGATATCTGGAATACAATGAAATCAGGTATCTTTTATGAAGCGAAAATCTTTGCAAGAAAGAAAACCAAAAAGCTCCGCACAACTTTCCAATCCGACACGTCGTGTTTTGAGATACGAGTGACTGAATTTGAACTTCAATCGCTTTTTTGAGAAGGAACAGATGGAGGAAAATAGCAAAAGACTGTTCAACTCCTTTCTTTATAAAGAATCGTCGTGCTGTAAAATTGACAAAGGGTTAGACGACCTCCCAATTATTTCGAGCACTGTAATTGTTTGTCATCGCAATTGGCTCATTATAGACACAACAGATTCACCTGCTTTTATGTATAGGATATCGAAAAATAGAAAGTAAATTTCGCGAAATATTCGCGAACGCTCAGGGACGAAAGAAATATCACTTCGTTTATGAAAATACTGCCTTTTACGAAGAGCTGCGGCCCTAAGAGAATCTCGAGTAATTCGACTTCGAACTATTTTACGTGCATGCACATGTGTATATATATTTTCTTTAATCGTAGCTGGATAACGTGGGACAGAATCAGTATAGAAGATCGTGTTCTACCAACGTTAACTGATCAACTTCTGTTCACAAGAAAATCACTAACTTCTAAGCAGATAGAAATTCGGTTGCAAAAAAACGATCCTACGATCCTCTCGCCGTGGAAATCCATTCGAATATAAATAATGACAATTTCCACGTCTCTGAAATATGTATTTACTCTAACTAAGAAACGATAGAGAGAACAATTAAAACTACAGCAAAAGGATTAATCACCTCCAAGTGTATCGGTTATTTATGTACAACGGTTGTATCTATTTAGTTCATAAAAAAATATATCTTTCCACTATTACGAACTACCGATTCTTAAGCAGGGTGTTTCTGAAAACTACCAAAAACCTATACAAAAATCGGTAACACGATTTTTAATAATTATCGATGCGCATAGTGGGCTGTGTACTGTTCGCGCGGCACAAGAAGTCTCGCGAGACCAACCCCTTTGCGCAGCGTTAAAAGAGGTCTCTGAAGAGGGTTTTGGGTCTACCTATTCCCACCTTTGAGGCTCCTACAGTCTACACTTTTAAACTGTTCACGCGCTACATAGTATCAAGATCCCTAATTAGTATCTACAGCTGCTTCAACCAATGGTTCGCTGGAACCGAAATGAAACTTCCAATCTGACCAATTAGACCCGCATCCCCATCCGCAAGACTTCTGTGGCGTGCGAATTCTACATTTAACGCATAACATTCTAATGTCTTCAACTTCCGCTTCAAGCAAATTTTAATAAACGTATCGATGAGAAAATCAAGAAACAAAAAATAAATTTCATACGATGCCTAATAATATTTGACACTAACAAGCTTTTGCCTCAAACATCGATCAAACTTCACCACAAAAATCAGCGGGTATTTAAAATAAAGAAATTCATTTTCAAACCGACTTTTCCGCACAACCAATTGATCGAACGATCTTCTACTTCCGGTCGCCATCTAGAATCACCGAGGAACTCCTACGGGGAGGAAATTTGAAACAACGAATACCCTGTGAACTGTTGATTCGACGGAAATAAAGGGAACATCAACACGTTAACCCAATTACGTCAACTTCGCTCTTAGACACTAGCGTCGCTAATCTTCGATCAGCGAGCGGGACACGCGAACTTATCGATCAGCTTCCTCCATTGCGAGCGCTAATCGGCAAAAAATATAATTCAGCAACGATCGCGCGGTATTTTCACCCCTCTTCCTTGGTTCTGAATGAAGTGGATATCAATCAAAACACACGTTGCTTTTAATTATTTCAGAAGTTAAACATTTGACTTTTTATCAATAAAATTTGCATTGTGAATTATTATTTAATATTATTGCACGTTGAGAATGATAATTAAGTCACTTGATTTTTAATGCAGTTTAGAAATAATCCTTTCATCATTACTGATTAATTACGAGTTTCATTTAGGAGGGATGGAAATACGCACTTTGTGGCGAAAATTTACTTAATAAATCTAGCAAACTGGACAGGCACGTACGACGGCATAATAAGAATCTTAAGGAACCGTGTTTTCAAAAAATAGGGACGAATGAGCAATCACAGGTAAGGTTACGAACCGGTGTTCGACGCTTATTACCAACCCTTGCGTAATCACGTGATTATTCCTCCATCATTTTAAAGCATGAACCATTCACGTGATTTATGACACAAGAAATGTAACAAACAATTTTTAAACTAATAAAATTGTGATTGTTCAAGGGTTGAAACAAGAGTGGCTCTTTAACGTGAATTTTCAACTCTAATCATAGGTATTTACAACGTTATCTAATCCTTAACGAAAAATCATTAACCCTTAAGTAGCAATCAATATTCAACCCTGTTCGAAGAATACTTAAATTTCCACAGTTTGTACTATGAAACTTACCATAGAAATTTTGGTATTCCCCGTTTCGTTGCAATTCACATTCTATGCAACAACTAACAAAATATTCAAAATCAACCACCCTAAAGTGTCAAAAGTACGATCGTAAAAGTTATTCAACAGATTTGTGTTATTCCTGAAATAAAATTTTGCTAGTATTCTTTACTCTAAACGATCGATATAACGTTTTACCAATTTTCTTTCCTCGAGCATCTTCAAACCTGCTTCAAAATTCGTTTCCAAAAAATTTGGCATAACTGACGCACATGCAAAAAGCTTAACACTATTCACGATCATCGTCGATGACCTTTAGCTCCTTTTTCCGAATGTAGAAAATATTGCAACGTTCAAACCACCATGTGATTCGAAACATTTTCCCAGAAGAATTAGCCTACTGTCATGGAACCTTAGGACTTTTTATACCATTAGTTTCAACCCTTTTCATGCAGAAACACTCATCTCGTCCTCTGTCATTAATAAACCATCTTAAATTCTTGGCAAGCTGTTTACATTCCTGAACACGCAACATAAAAAAAATTTAGTTGCGCGATCAGGGTGTTCAATACTATATGTTACAATCTTAAGCTAGTCTAGACCTCTCTAAACTTCTGGAATCGTTCCGAACAAATATAAAACATTAAATCTTTTGGAGTCTCCAGAAATTCATCTTCGAAGATCATCAAAAGATTCAAGCGATCCAATTGATCTCAATTTGTTCTTCCTCCAAATTATTCTTTTACACCATTCAAACCTGTTTTGTCACTCAAACTCCAATTACACTTATTCATTTTCAAGTTTCATAGTTTCAGTTTTCAAGTACATATTTTACCACCACTTTCTCGATCTCTAACCACTCCATTTCTGCATTCAGATAATGTCAAATCTACAAATTCTCCAACAACTCAAATCCTTCCTCCACCATTAAAACTTCAATCGCATACTTCCATGCGCGCTCAAAAACCTCCTGGTGTAAAAGTCACGCATAAAAATTCAATTGATGTAGAAACTCACACGTTCAACCAATCTTCCAACCTCCAATCGCTTCAAACCCTTTCAAACCGTAATGGCATTTAAAGCCGTCTCAAAATTAAAAACACAATCTCCCCAAGCCACTCCAATCTCGTCCAATCGCTCAAACTCAAATCTAAAATTCCCAGTACTCCAAAATGGCAATTCTACAGGTCAGTAACAGGTCCGGACAGCTTGATACCGTTCTCGATCATGGAGAACCACTCAGGAAGCTTCTCCTTGCACGTTGACCTAGCGTCGACGTCCACGTTACCATCGTCCTCTTCCTCGCCGCGTCGCATTCCCTTTCCGTGATCCCCCTCATCCTCTTCACCCTCGTCCTCTTCGTCCACGGACGAGGGTAAAGCGTTCCTCACGCGTTTCGCGTTGACCAAACCCGGGGTGGTGCTCTGGTCGGCGGTGCCGATCATCTTATTACGCAGTATGCCCAGCAGCTTCTCCAGTCTGACAAATGACGAGACAAGTCACGTTACATGCGTTCTCCCGCATCTATCATCCGCTACTCGACCGAACGAAACCTCTGTAATGCTCTCTTTAGAAGCGGCAAAAGCAACGGGAAGGTCAGAAACCAAAAGCCATGCTGCCAGCTATAAGAACAGAAAAAGAATACACACGACCAAACCCGGTCATTCGCGGATCTCCCCTGTCCAATGGCGTTTCGCGCGACGGTCTACGGGGTGTGTTGGGGGATGTGCGGAGTACGCTTCAAGCGGAGATATGTTTGCAAGGTGTTTTTGAAAATTATTACGGGAATCTTTTGGGGAGATAAGTAGTGATCGCTAAATGAAATGAAATAAAATTGTTTCACAAATGTACACCATAGATACAGGTTTGATATTCTCTGCTGAGACAGATCGTTCTTTATTGGAATGATTAACACTAACTTTGTTATACGATGATTGCAATTGAATTGTATCTCGAATGTAAGTTATCAAAAAAGGTTTATCGATTAAAAAGAAAAAAAAAGGAATCTGGAGTTCAGAGGATTAAGAATCGTTTGTTAATTCGAACAGATCTGCTTTCTCAATCCCCGTTTCTAATATCTTCACCAACCGTTTCCTGAGCCCACTACACACCATCTACCCCAAAAACTTCCAAATCATTTTCCAAAAGCACCTCGTGTATGACACAGGTAACGCACAATCGGGACTTTGAACGAATCAGGGGGTTCCTTTTCGAATCGAGCGGGTTTCTTCGCAGTCAGCGGCGTTAAACGCGTTTGCCAACAACAAACAGCCCCGGCAACTGTTTAAACGAATTAATTTGTTGTTTGCCGCTGTTGACGGGGATTCTACGCCGGCTGTTTGCCGTGGAAATTGTAGAAGAAAGAAAATATCAATTTTACGCGCGCGCTCGCAAACACGCACCGCGCGGGAGCTGGGCTTGGAAACATTAAATTAATATAATATTTGATCATTTATTCAATTGCCGCGCTCTCGCGCAAGCTCGATGCAAAGGAACGGAGATGGAAAAATGGAGGGACGCGTGCAAACGGCCTGTCGTTGCGTTCCCACCGAACGGACGTGATCGAAAGATAAAAATTGACTCCGCTTGTTTAAACTGTACACACCGGGACTTTTATGATATTTGAGCGAAACGGCAAGATACAACCGGTATAATCGATAATGATACGTTGATTCGTTCGATCTCGTCGGCGACCGTCGAGGAAACGCTTTATTTTTCATTTTTATTCACTTCGGAGGCGGAACGAGGGACATCGTTGCATGTACTGCTCTGCTTGGCTGAAATGTCCTGTCTATCGATTTCTCCTCTTTTCTCGGGGATTGTTTTCTTAATATTCCCCGCTCTACGTGTTCCTTCGCCATTTTAAGCGAGGATAGAATGCCCTATTATGATTTTTAAAACTCTGCGAGCATAATCGTTTCACGGATAAGTCTATTGACGCCAAAGCACGAGAGTTGGAACGTTTAAACTAAGCATGGCAGTAGGTGATGTTACTTAAAACTATGTGGTAAAATAAACATGTTTAGGGCAGTGGTAGAACTCTTTAACTGGCATCGTTGAACAGGTTGAAAAGTGTGTTACAATACTGTTGTATTGCTAAACAGTCAGTCAATTTGAATTAATCGAAGCTAACCTTACGGGCATAAGAAGCGTATTTTTGTTCTAGAGTATCACTTACAATAAGATTAAATTAAATTCTACATTTAAAAAGGAATTTTGAATTTGTGCTATTAAATAAGAATTCCTAACATTATTTTACAGTCCTAAGAAAAGACTTAATCTCGTAGGTTAAAACGTAGTTATGCTTTAAAGAGAAATTATGTAAAAATATAATAGAATATTTTTAAGTCGATCTAAAAAATATTTGTCTAACGTCAATAAAAAGTTGAACCAGTTGAAAAGTTCGAGGACTTATATACATCGCGTGAATTAAAGTAAAAACATGATACAGGCTTAAAACACGCGCAATCTACACTCGATATAAAAAAAAAAAAGAAAGAAAATGATAATTCGGAGATTAAACGCATGCTACACAAGCTGCAAAGCCATGCCAACGTGGACATAATTTACACTGTTTAAATATACACACGTCTTATCGTATAATTAATTACAGCTATCACAAGTAAAACTGAGAGAACTTAAAAATATTAAAACAAAGAGCATGCCATATCTTTTACATGAAATTGTTGACCATAAACGTTCAACATTGGATCCACTAGTTTCTTTCAATTTCACTCTGGGGACATCGAAACTGTACAATGTAAGTAGAAGAAGAGTCCACAAAATAGACCTCGAAAACACAAACATATATAAATAATTTTATAAAACTTGAACCAAAGATTTTTTCCAGAAACTCTTCTCGTACCTTGGAAAAGCCATTGAAGAAAAAATACAGTTTCTTTTTCGAACAATCTTAAACTTGGTTCACACTTCCTTCGTCGATCTAAATTTTATTCCCAGTTTTAATTTGATACCATTCCTTTTCAAACTATAAAAAAGTCTACACATATCTCTCGTACTTCCTCTTATATCAAAGATATAAAAATATACCTATGTAACAAAACGAATAGTAAAATTATAAAAACTAAGGCCTACGTTCAGATCTTTTGGCAGATCTTAAAAAATTCATTTGTATAATTGTCATGAACAAATATATAAAAAAACATATAAAGGAATCCTTTAGTCAATGACTATTCATTAAATAAACCAAGTGATCCTGCCAATAAAAGTCCAAGAGTCTCTCCCACACTGAAAACTGAACACCTGCACCATCATCGTGAACCAAGCGAAAGCTCGTCCGAAGAGCTTAACACATTGTGGACCGATTACGAGACATCTCGTTTCGTTCTTTCTACCCCAAGAATATAAAAATGGCAAGTGACATAAGGTACTTTTAAAAACGTCCACTTCGATACAAATCTTGCATCAAAATATCGTATCCAAATGTATGTACATTAAACATTTCCTAGACGATAACTGCATCATCCCCTATTTGCAGAAATGAACGCGTCTGTTTTTGTACCTACGCGATCTCACTCCGCAACAGTGAAGCGGTGTTTTCAACGCGTATACGAACCCGCGTTCGATCGTAAGGGGAACGACGCACAGTTCCCAGTCCTCAATGTGTCAAGGCAGAATCGCGCGAAGCGTGTCCACGTGGAAAGGAAGAAGAGCGAGAGAAAAACGGGACAGCTCAGTACAAAAACAAGAGAAGTGTCAGAGAAGGGACCAGAGTGGATCAACGGATAGACCTACGTGCTATTCGACATGTACATAGTAGTAGCCTCTAGCAAGCCCTTGAAGCCCCCCTTGCTCAACGGCGACCGTCGGTTCGCGTTTGGTATCGCAGGGGCCCCGCGCGTACGTAGCCTAAATGTAGGCGGTGGTGTAGGTGGCGCGTGAAGGTGCTGTCAGGACTCTGGAGGTCAGGATTCTCGTCGAGCAGAGATCTTTCCGCACGAAGGAGCCACCACCGACTACGGTCACTTCCGGGATCTCGGTGATGGCTCGGCTCGTTTCATCGGCGACGTCATCAGCGTCGACACGACCCCGATCCTCGTCCTCGCTCACCGTTCTCCGGACATCACCAGCCGCCACTTCGTTCCTCCCAGCGGCCATCTTGTCCGCCTCGCTGTACGACCGCTTCGACTGGGAGCTACCCTTCTTCTTCCTGGACTTCTTCGAGCCTGTTCTCTGATGATGCCCGCGTAACAAGTCTTCGTCCTTCCTGACACACCTCAGTTGGTTCTTCTCGGACACGCTCGAGGACATCGTCGCATGATCCGGTTCCAGCTCATTTTCCACGATTGAATCCATTTTGGTCTCGTCCCGCGGCGCAACGTTCTCGTCTCTGTCTTTCTTGATGTCTTCCGCCTCGCTGCTGTCTTCTAGAAACAGTTCTCTCTGCTGATCAGAGTCCTCCGTTATCTTGTTGTCGAAAGAGACTTCCGAGCCGGTGATGCTGCAGTTCTCTTCCAGAGTGACATCCTGATGGTCCAGGCTGTTCGTGTCCGCGATGGACGATTGGTTCGCGCTGATGGACACCGGTCCCTGCTCGTCCATGGTCCACGAGACGTCCGTAAATGTCGGGCTGCTACAATCAGCGTTTCTATAAGCGTTCGATGACTTGTCCGTGACGAAATGGTGAGCCAGCTCCGCGGTTCGGGAACGCAGTAACGAGGTGAACTGTCTGGGCAGGGATGAGAACGAGGATATCGATGACGGTGGTGCTGGGATCGGGCTAGAGGCGTCGGATAGAGCGGTACGCACGGGGGTGCTGGTTACGTAGGATTGCGTAGTATCGAAAGTAGCGACAGGCGTGACTGATGTTGCGTTTACGCACTTTGCCACGTGATTCTCGCCCTGGCACTTCGACGCCCGGGCCTCCTGCAGCTCCCGTCGCAGCGCCAACGTCTCCTCCTCGAACGCGGCGATCTCGCGGCCTTCGTTGCTACGTGCCAATCAACACACAAGTACCACCAGTTTATATACAGTGTCAGCTCGCGGAGATCGCGAGCGTCTCCACTACTCGGCTATGATTTTTGTGTTTCATTTTTATGTTTGTATGGAGATTGTGCCTGTGTGTGTGGTTCTTTAACATGCTGTATACGTGTGTGGTCCATGGCATGCGGAGAATGGTTTTTCTTTTTTAAGGAAGGTCAAAGAACGTGCTTTTAGTACTTGGATGCATTCCTTTTAACCCTTTGATGACTAGCCGGACTTCAGAATCCAATCGAAGCTTTGGTATTAATAATATTAAACAGATACGAAGTTTCTGAAGTATCTGACTTTACTATGTCTACAAATCTCTTGATGTAATATTAGTTTTTAGCTTATAGCAGCTTACGTTTGTTTAAACTTTCTTGTCCTCAGTAAGAAAGGGTTAAGTTTCGTTTAAATGAGGAGTTTATGAGTAGAGTTTGAGTACTGAATTATTTTTGGTGGTTTGGAGTGGTTATTTGTACGGTGGTAAGTACTTATTGGAGAGGTTAAAACGCAGTTCGCAGAAAGCACAATGGTTTGAATAGGTTTGAATGGAAATGGAAGAAAGTCGTTGCGATTGTAGTTGGATAACAGTGTAATGCTGTTGAGAGGGAAATCTTGCAATATACTTCAATAATTTTTTAATGGTTAATTGCTTGGAAGTTCTCAAACGAACAGATCTAAAAGCATATTTTAATCGACTCAATTTATTAAAGTAAACCAGTTATTAATGGTAAATATATGTGAAAGCTTTGAAAGCTGATAGTAATTTCCTAGTTCGATTACATTTTCCTTGATTGTTTACGTACTATTTAAAAAAAAAAGCTGGTTTCATGAAATCCATGGCTGACGAAATTAAGTAATCAACAACAATGTTAGGATTTTCCTGAAGGAATTGAATATAAGTAGAAAAGTTTCTGCAACGTGTTGGGCAGAAAAAAAATATTGCAGCAATGAATATTATTGAAATTCGTAATAAAAATCACAATCCTCTTTCTGCTGCCACTGTAAAAAGTGTCGCAACTTTTGTCGTGTTGCAAAAGCACGGAAAAACGGCGCACAAGGAAAAATAAAGCAGGATAAACGGAAAGTGTGAAAATATCGTTTCTAATGAACAGTGTTAACAGTTTGTGCAATCTCCGTCCAAAAAAAAGAGTCCAGCGAAACACGTGTAATAAATAAAAATAAATACATATATTACAACAAATATTCGTGTAAAAAACCGAAACATCTTCCCGATTAATCCAACGTAAAAATAAATATTTACAGACAATACGATTTTTCCACGAAACTCGACACCCGTCACTCGTGATCGCACTTTGCGAAATAACAAATTAATACGAGTCACGCGTGTTCCATTCGATCGACAATATTTTACAAAATTCCAACGATAATTTCCGGAATCACGTGAAATCTATTGTGCCCGGTGCAAGACGAAGAATCGTAGGTGAAATAATTGACGAAACAACGTATATCGACGGAAACAGAAGGAGTGAGAGATAAAGTAGTCGAAACATGTTAGAGGAATGTTCCACAACCATGCAAAATTACAATAAATGGGTACTCACTTTACGTTCAGCTTCAGCATAGTCACTTTCTCCTCCAGCTTTGCGATTCTCCTATCGCTTTCCTCTTTCTCCTCCGTTAATTTCATTATTTGATTCTGGAAAGAAAGAAATGGGAACTCTTTTTCATTCGCGATTTTAATTAATAACGATTTATCTGGGCAACGAGTTTTTAATAACGGAGGTTTAATTTGAATTTTAGGAAGGACGGTTGGTTAAGATTTTGTCCAACGTTCCGCGCCGAGTTTCATCTCGTCGAAAGAAAACGAGGATAAAGATAAAAGATAAGGGAGACAATAATATCCGACGTGCAGATAAGATGGCTCGGCTCGTTTCAAAAGAAATCAAACAATTTACATAGTAACCTGCAATTTTTCACGAGATAACGTTTTACTGGCTTAGCACTCTTTGCCCGTGAGCGATTCCGCAGAGTGCGCAGTTAACAAGAATAATTATGGAAGAGACGTTATATTTTTAGAATTGCAATCGTTCCTCTCATTACTTTAGAATTATACTATAGATTCTCAATTGTTGAATTTTATTTCGAAATTGTACGTATTATCCATTTTCAGTTACCCTTATCACAAGATTATACCTACAATTAATTCTTTCCCATCATTAACAATGATTATAGTAAGTATGAACAATAATTATTGAATACTGCATGCTTTTTGGTTGCAAGACATTTTGAAAAACATCTTTCTTTTAGAAAGTGTAATGAAAGCTACTTAATTGTAGTGAGACGAATAGTTTCAAGCGGTTCATACCTCGCTATTCATGGCAGTGGATAGTACATTCCTTTACATCGATTAAATTTTATATAACTTCGATTGAGCAACTATGTTTCGCTTTCTACCAAAAAATCTGAAAGTTCTATGAAAATCTAAAATTTAATACTCTATATAAACGTCTTCTCATGTAAATCTCGTGTAAATTTGATTTGCTCCAGTAATTAATTTTGAAAAAATATAATAATTTATAGTTGAAGTAATGTAAATGAAATGAAATCAATACATAAAAGTATATATATAAATTTGATACCTTTTGTATCGGAATTAATTAATATAATTTTAATTATAATGAAATATCTCAAAGGTAATCAAGAGCTAAATATATATATTTTTTGCTGAATAAAAATTATGAATATAATATATTTAGAAATTATATGACATTCAATATTACTGATATTTAGTTTCTTAATAAATGAATTTAATTTATATTCTAGTTCAATTCATATTCTTCGTTTATATTGATGAGTATCTAAATACTTGATATATCAAAATGATATTGTAGAATGATATATGTACTTCTATATCCGGCTTTAATTGGCTATTCGACATACTTTCCAAATATTATAATTGATATTATAATTGAGAATTCACGATTCTATTCGGATTAATAAGTTTGCTTCGTTGCAATTATTTGTTGCTTCTATCGCCAACATCATCACGCACTAATTAAACGAAATAATTTATATGGTTACGGAAAAAATTAAGATTCTGTGGTGGTACACTGCGTGCGAACTGTAACACGAAAATGAGTTCCTCGTGAGAAACTATCTGACCTAGAAGTCGATCAACTAATTAGATCATCTTGACTATTAATCTAACTCATTCAGCTACACGTAACTTCTAGTTATTTCCAAAATTAATGAAGACCTAGAAAAGACGAAGATTTTGTGATACCTAACATACTGTGATAAAGGAGCTTATTTCAAGAAACAAGTTTCAAGATTGTTGGAAAGATTCTGTTGGAAAAAAAATGGAAACATTAAGGGAGGAGCTCTGTCAATCCACAAATCCAAAATTTAAATCTCACTATTTCTAAGCAGAATTAATGTACAAACTCGAAAATATATTCTTATAGATGCATTCCGGAAATGAAATTGTCACAGCTCGCAAGCACGCCCAATATCAGCGAAATCGCGAAAGGCGCGAGGAACACGAGTGGTCCGTCGCGACGGCCACTTGGTCCGCATTTCTACGCGTCGAAACGCTACGCGTCGGGCAGAAATTTACATGCTCAAAAGTGGAAGGTCCCGAAGGTTCAATTACGGAGACTGGCAACGCGCCGCGGCGAAGCAAGCATGGCGCAGGGACGGCCATCGCTTCGGCTGATGAGGCTAATGGATGGTTGAAACCCGAGAAGACGGGAGAGGAAAGAGGGAAAGGAAAGAGGCTAAGGGAGAGGCCGTGACAGCCGCTAAGTGCCTCATCCTTCACCCTTCCGCGTCCCTCTGCCGCGACCCAAACGCACGGGGGAGAACGTCCTTCCTCTCTGTCCTTCCCCCTTGCCACGGTAGGTGCCACCCTCATGTGAAACCTAATCATTTTTACCAAAGCGTCACGGATATTTCGTATTACGTCTACATTAGGTTCTCCGGTGTCAGCCAGGTTTTATCGAGAAGCTGCCTTTGACTCGGCGGGGTAACCAATTAGGGGATGAAGCCGGGGGTTTTCAAGTCACGACAGCGCGGAAATACAATTGAACTTCATTTTTAGATAGATTAGCAATATTGAACAATAATTTTTAAATATCGCACGCTTTTCGTTAGAACATTTTGAAAAACATGTTTCCTTTACAAAGTGTAATGAAACCTACTTGATTGTGGTGAGACGAACAGTTTCAAGCTGCTCATACCTTGCTATCCATGATAAATTCATTTTATCTTGATGTTTACTGGATGTTGTTTTTATGAAATAGTTGATTCTTATTTTTATGACAGTTTAGCAAGTAAATATGGAATACAGCGAAGTGAGCTTTACATGAATTGACTAGTTCTTAACTTCTCTAGAAATTCTATAATTTCACAGCGTTTCATTTTGAGAATAGTTGTCTTGTATTTACTTATATTATTCCTTAGAGGCATATTCATAAAAAAATGAAACTGCAGTAGATATTCTGCTATAATTAATCAAAACTTGTTCAATTACGTTCATTACATAGCAAGATTCAAGCGGCGCATTGTTTTCCATATCCAGATCTCTTTACTGTTTAGCAGACAACTAATTAAACAAGAATAGCGATTCAGATTCTGATATGGAGTAAAATTAAATGCTCTCCCAGGAATAATAAATAACTTTTTGACCCGCTTCAGCGGAAGACTGCCATTAAATAGTTCCCTGTGAAAAATTGTACGAGCATACAAAGAACTACTTATTTAAACATGAATTATTCCCTTGGATCAGTAACTCTTCGCAAAGCATGAATATGAATATGCTCTAGTTATTCTTCCAGCTAGTATCAAGCCAGACAGTCGACATAAATATCGCGGAAACGGAGAGCGTTTATTTAAAGAGCACTATATGAAAAATTCCAACGCAAACACATATAAATAATCGAAGAAAAAAGGGAGAAGGGAGTCCCCGGAAGCGTGTGCAGGCGAACTTGATCGATGAAAATTCGCGTGCAGACGATAATCGAGGGAGGGAAATTGTAAGGAACGGAAAAAGGGGGAGAAAGGCGAGAGGTGGGGAAGCGAAGATCACCTGGCCGTCCTAATCAAACAGAGCGTACGAATGCTACGCAAACAATATGTCCATGACCACGTCGTGGAAATGCCGAAAGCGTTGGTCGAAAGCGGCACATTACTGTAGCCTAACTGGCAAAGTCGAGAAAGAAAGAGAAAGAGGGCTCTTTTTCCCACTAACCGCTTTGTTTTCCATTCCCACGTTTTCTATCCGCTAAACTTCTATTCTTCCTGCTCCTCTTTCACTAAACGAGTCTTTTTGCGTTTAGATTTCTGTTAACTCGAAATTACTCGCATTATGCTGGCCTGATAAAATTTCTATTTTATTATTACTTTTTGTAGAATTCAAGAGTGTAGCCCTGGCTTTATGGCAGTCTTGCCACAACGCTCTCCTCGTTGATTATAATGATTATATAATATTGTTTTAGATACTGGCAAGACGAACCTAAGTTCTGCTCTTCAATCGAGAAAATCCAAACTTTCTCGTTTTCAAATTTTTTAAAACTGTAAATCTATCAAAAACTATATTTGGGTCACCGCTTTAAAAATTTAAAATTTCGTACAAACATAAAATCTAATACCCCAAATAACTCGATCTCTCTTCAAAGAAACACAAAACTTATCTGTGCCTAAGCTTATAAACAAGAAAATTACTATTACAAGATGACACAGTCCGTTCGCTTATGGAAAACCTTTATGACACATAATAACCGTGAGTCAAGCTTTTGAATAACAAGGTGAATCACTAGCGCTCGATATTCAAAACGTAATTAAGAAGGATTTTAAAACGGACTGATAGACCGCAATGTCGATTTAAAATTTACATAAACAAATAAATCTTATTTGGAATGTTGAACATCATAGTGGTGTAATGTTAGAATATATGTAGGAAAGATTATGCTTTTGAGTCAGTATGAAAAAGAACTCAAATAAAATTGATTTATAATACGTACGTTTAAGTTGGTTACTTCTAACGACCTTTGGTTTAGCTTTTCCTCCACCATGCATTTTACTTTTGAAACCAGTTCTTCCTCACATGTCTTATTGGCTTGTCTAATTTCGCGAATGAAATCTGAAACAATTTACATTGTTTATGTTCGATTATGAATCACAATTAATCGCATTATAAAATTAATGAGAAAATAAAGTAGTAGTAGCATGCTAACATTCATAGATTCTAACAATAACTTTTGTATACCTGACAACATTCCTGGTTGATAATCCGAAGAACTGCTGTATTTACACTGTGCCAGTTTAGCCTTCATTCCTCCTAACTCAGATTTTGTTTCATTTAACTCTTTAAACAACTGACTATTGCTCTTTTTCAATTCTGTCATCTAAAAGCAAAACCACATGATTAATAACATTATCACAAAGTTCTATCTAGCTTAGAAAAGAAAATGAACCCACCTGTTCGATAAGCGACAAAACGAGCTTATTACTACGTCCAATCGTAGTAATGGAGCTTCCGCTCTCAATGCTATCAGAATCCTCACTCTGAGTATGGATCGGAGCCTCCGCAGACCCAAGGCCAGGATCTGAATACCTCCGATGCTCTGAATTCAACTCGTCGCCATTCATTCCACTGTTCTTATTAGCAGTGGGTGGTAAACTTGCGTAATCTCCGTTCTGATAATTAATATGCATAGGAGACTCCACTCCGTTCTCCTGTAAACTGGTGTAACCATTGCCCATAGAATTTATACCCAAGTTCATAGGGTTATTTTGATTGCAATTTCTCCTGGGTCTACCATGGACGGTTCTGATACCAGAAAATGGCACTGGCTGATATAACCTGTACATGGTTGGCAGTGAAACTGGTTCCATGGTATAAGTCATGGGCATTTGTGCATAGCCGCACATGCTTGGATCAGACGTCGTAGTGAACAGACGCTGTCCATTGTTGGGGAAATTCTGCTGCACATTAGACTGCCACAAAAGTTGCTGGTAGTCCATTCCAGGAACCATGTCGTTATTTTGATTATTTTGCAGGCTGTTCATCCACGAACCAAGAACACTGCTCCTCTTGCTCGATCGTTTCTTGCTCTTCTTGGAATGACTGGAAACATCCTCACGGTAACCTGACCTCGGCGTATCCAATTTACTAAAAGTCGATCGGAATTGAAAAGAAATAAAATTAACCGACCGTAAAAATCACGCACGGAACACGGTGAACGTTGCGTCTTACCTTTTATCCATCTTCACATAGACGATCTACACACCGTGTCGGAGGTTAGTCGTAGATCAACACTTGCGATGTACGTGACATGGAGAGACTCGAACAGAATATCTAACAGTGACGCGTACACTGAAATACTCAGGTGTCTCGATTCGTGGAGAGCTCGAGTGCAGTAACTCGCGTTACAACATGAGTCGTACAGTAATAGTAAATACGGACGGTAAACACCCGATCCGAACCGCTCTATGCTCTATTCAGAATCGGTCGTTATCACTTTGCGGCTGATTGGTTGCGTCGATCCCTACCATTTCCTTGACCGCAAAAACTGTTTATTTGCACGATGACACCGCGGGAACTGTTTTTTAATCGTTACGGGCATGTTACCGTGAATTGTAATGGGAAATGTTTACGATTACTGTCACGCACAGTTGCGGTTAACCTTCGCGCGCTTTCGGGTCAATTCGACGCGCGGAACGAAAATTGAACGTTTAACAACTTTTAACTTTTATTATTATTATCACAGAAAGAGCATACTTTTCGTATATCGTACTATTTAAGCGGTAACGAGAAACGTTCGGTACGTTGGTATTGCTCTCAATAATTTCGATGTAATTATTATCGTTTATCAGAACAGTGCGTAAAAGTACAACTTGAGACGCGTATTTACTTTTTGACATTGATCTTGATTTGTATCTCTGTAGATAAATGTTGAAAATGTGCGTTCGATAAACTGTACGTGCTGATTGTACTTATTCTTGATTTTTGTAAATGCTTCTGCCTATATTTAGAACATTGTAGAGTTGTAGATTGTATCTCGAGATTATGGAACACAAAAAGACGCGAATCTTGTATCTATTAATCGTACATTTGTACATTCAACGTTTGGCATAAAATATATGTTTTAACAAGAATACTGTAACGTACCGCAAAATACTGCTATAAAGATCTGTGTAAAATATAAAAAATCACTGAAATTTTTACTTACTAACTCATGTTCGAATACCGCGTGTATGACATTAAAAATCATCGTACGCATGCGCTATAGTGATTCTTCCAAGCTTCCAAGTGACGTGGCTTCAATGACGGCACGAGTTGTGCTGTTATACGGTGAAATTGTGTCGTTGCAATTGAATTGTAAAAGAACGCTGTAATTATGAGAACCTGATAATAAAGATCACTTAAAACCGTCTCAAGCGTCTTAGTCGGGTACATACAATATAATTAGACGTTGATTTAATTTGGTGAGTTTAACCTAAAACCACAAATCACACCACACTTGTCACATATTTAAAGGCCGTATGTATAACATGAATTACATATCACTTGATTTTTTCTTAATTACAGCAACATGACCACTTACGAAGATTTCATTCAGCAAAATGAAGACCGTGACGGAGTACGTATCACTTGGAATGTTTGGCCATCATCACGCATAGATGCTACCAGACTTGTCGTACCCTTGGGAGTACTTTATCAACCCATCAAAGAGAGGCCAGATCTTCCTCCCATACAGTACGATCCTGTGCTTTGTACGAGATCCACTTGCAGGGCAATTTTGAATCCGCTGTGCCAAGTGGATTACCGTGCCAAACTATGGGTGTGCAATTTGTGCTTTCAGAGGAATCCTGTAAGCATGGAATAATTATTAATTACACAGAAAATTAAGTCAGTTAAACACAAAATTAGTTAGTAGTTTGTTTGTTTTCCTCAATTGATATTTTAATGTTTAATACTTTCAGTTTCCTCCACAATATGCTGCTATTTCGGAGCAACATCAACCAGCTGAATTAATTCCAAAGTTTTCCACAATTGAATATACTATAATGGTAAACAAGATTTATAACTAGATTGTGGATGTTTATATGTTTACAGAAAATGTAACTCTGCAAAAAAGTAAAGACTCAGAAAAGAAATGTCAAGTGATTAGAAAACAATCTAGAAAGTAATTTCATTTGAGTGATACTGTAGATTCCATTTCTTTGGCTGTATTTATAAAAATACGAATTTACATGAACTTCCACAATCTATTTAAAATAAAATACTTATTGCTTTTACTAATTTGTAGTTTATGGAATATTAATTTCTATATTTTTTTGTATTAGAGAGCACAGTGTTTACCACCAATTTTCTTATTAGTCGTGGATACATGCATGGATGACGAGGAACTGGGTTCACTCAAAGATTCTCTACAAATGTCACTCTCCCTTCTTCCACCCAATGCTTTGATTGGTCTCATTACATTTGGAAGAATGGTTCAGGTTCATGAACTGGGTTGTGACGGATGCAGTAAAAGTTATGTTTTTCGTGGTACCAAGGATTTGCAGCCGAAACAAGTTCAAGATATGCTGGGTATACTAATATTTTTTATACAATAAAGTAGGACAATGATGAACAGGTAATTATTTTCACATGTTATAGGCATAGGTCGACCAATACCGGGTCAAAATCCAAACCAACAAAGAGGACCCGGTGGACAACCACTCCCGCCAGCTAATCGTTTCTTACAACCTGTACATAAGTGTGATATGAGTCTAACAGATCTTCTAGGGGAATTACAACGCGATCCATGGCCAATTGGTCCAGGAAAACGTCCATTGCGATCGACTGGCGTTGCGTTAGCTGTTGCCACTGGTCTTCTGGAAGCCAGTTATGCTAACACAGGAGCCAGGTATATATACATATATATACTTCACACATATTGAAATTATCGTGTCCCATGCAACTGTCGATCATTTTTTTTTACGAAGAACAAAGCTATTTGTATATCCAATAGTTATTACATTTGAATGTTCCTTGAAAAGTATTACAACATTTTTTGCAGGATTATGTTGTTCGTCGGTGGACCTTGTTCCCAAGGGCCCGGTCAAGTCGTAACGGACGACTTAAGGCAACCTATCAGATCACATCACGATATCCAAAAAGATCATGCGAAGCATATGAAGAAAGCAACCAAGCACTATGATTCCCTCGCGTCACGAGCTGCAACTAATGGCCACATAATAGATATCTATTCGTGCGCTCTCGACCAAACTGGTCTCTTAGAAATGAGGCAATGCTGCAATTCTACCGGCGGTCACATGGTCATGGGAGACTCTTTTAATTCTTCTTTATTTAAACAAACGTTCCAACGCGTGTTCGCCAAGGACCATAAAGGGGACTTGAAAATGGCATTTAACGCGACATTGGAAGTGAAGACATCGCGAGAAATTAAAGTTTCCGGGGCGATTGGACCCTGCGTATCTCTGGGAGTGAAAGGTGCCAGCGTTGGAGAACAGGAAGTGGGATTGGGCGGCACTTGTCAATGGAAATTCTGCTCCCTCACACCATCTACCACTACAGCACTATTTTTTGAGGTTGTCAATCAACATACCGCACCGATTCCTCAGGGTGGAAGAGGCTGTGTTCAGTTTATCACACAATATCAACATAGTAGCGGCCAACGGAGAATCAGAGTCACTACGATCGCTAGAAAGTACGTTAATATATTCAGATATATGTCAAATCTTAAATGCACGATTTCTCAAAAAATATTAATAAAAGTATTGTGCATTTTATGATCACAGTTGGGCAGATGCGTCAACATCTTTACATCATATAAGCGCCGGATTTGACCAAGAGGCAGCTGCAGTACTCATGTCACGTTTGGCAGTCTTCAGGGCAGAAAGCGACGACGGCCCAGATGTTCTCAGATGGGTGGATCGTATGCTTATCAGACTAGTCAGTATTTCTTACTGAATTTATATTCAATTCCACATGATATATAATTTTTGTAATGTTAAATATTTTTATTACAGTGTCAGAAATTCGGAGAATACGCAAAGGACGATCCAAATAGTTTCAGACTTGCAGAGAACTTTTCTTTATATCCCCAATTCATGTACCACTTGCGTAGATCACAATTCTTACAAGTATTCAATAATTCTCCCGATGAAACTAGTTTTTATAGGTTATTTATCGTGCTTGTTGCATTAACTCTCAATTCGATCAAAATAATCTTCCATTACTAATCGATTTTTTAATGTTGCAGACATATGTTGATGCGTGAAGATTTAACGAATTCCTTGATAATGGTACAACCTATCTTGTACAGTTACGGATTTAGTGGCCCTCCAGAACCAGTTTTGTTAGACACTTCATCTATCCAGCCAGATAGAATTTTACTAATGGACACTTTCTTCCAAATCCTTATATTCCATGGAGAGGTAATTTTATTGTCGTTGTTTATGACGAAGAACAGATTCATTCAGGATTATTTTGAATTCACTAACATTTATTTATGTAATAATTAGTCCAGAAATACCACTCTGAATTACGCTGAACAAGTTTTTTTTTAATAACGCGCATTTCTTCACCAGACTATCGCACAGTGGCGCCAATTAAAATATCAAGATTTACCCGAATACGAGAATTTCCGACAATTATTAGCAGCACCTGTCGATGATGCCGCAGAAATATTGGCTGAAAGGTTCCCTGCGCCGAGGTACATCGACACTGAACAAGGTGGTTCACAAGCTAGGTTTTTGTTAAGCAAAGTAAATCCAAGTCAAACTCACAATAACATGTATGCCTACGGAGCGGTAAGTACATTTCATGTTCAAATATTTTCTCGAATAATACATTTCGTTCATCTCGTCAAAATTTCTGTTATATCGAACTATTTTATTTATTGGTTATTTTCAATATCAAAAACGAACATTAAGTCAGCACATTTAGTCATATGTAACTAATAATTTTTTTATGCGACCGTGATCCTGCAACCAGGGGATGCCGATACCCAGTGGGGTGTGTTTTTCATACATTCGTTTTTTTTTTTTATTACTTTCCAATTTGCTTTTCCATTGCTTTGATAATGTACTTAAGTGGAAGCAATTTAGCAGCCTAAATGAGTGACACTTCATTGTAAAATAGATTATTTATTTTCTTCTTCTTCTTTCTTCACAGAATACTTTCTAAGAGTAATAAACATAATATCATATAACATTCAACATTAGATATTGACTAATATTATGTACTGACCGATCTTTAACATATTCACAGTAACTTTGGTATTGGGTTGTCTTAATCTATTTCACATTATATAACACAATTTTACGCATATACAATTGTACGTATTACTACAAAGAAAGCACAGAATATTGTACACTTGTAGCAGTTTTTTCACAACAATATTGTCACAACTCACTGGTGGTTGGTATCAAGGCATCTTTTTCACAAAATATACTTTTATGAATTATAACTAACTCTAATTTTCCTTTATCGGTTTGGGAATACAGTTTATTAGTTTCCTTTCTTTTTTTCAACAATTAAGCCATTCAAAATCCAAACTGATCAACTCTATGCAATTTATTTTTCATCTAGTTTCTATAAATATTTGCACACTTAAGACATGCTAAACATTCTATATAAATCCATTGGAATATATTCAGTCTCTACCATAGTTTACAATTGCCAAATTAAAATGTTCAACATAGGTTAAAGAACCTATTTACCTTGTATTTGTAACTGTTTTACTACACAGGAACGAAAATCAATCCTCGTTTGAGTTAGCGCGCTAATCAGTAAAATCATATATTACTAAATTTAATACTAAATACTAAATTTAAAAAGCGTACAGAAAGTGAAGTCGGTCAGTTTGACTTTTGAATAGCTTACTTATCGATCGCAATTTATAATTAATTTGTATTGTTATCTAGGAGAGTGGAGCACCTGTTTTAACTGACGATGTTAGTCTACAAGTATTCATGGAGCATTTGAAAAAATTGACCGTGTCATTCACGGCCTAAATCACAATGAAAACGTCTCATCTCATTTTACGTACGGTAAAATCTAATGTTTTGCGATGAGGCATCGATAATTACAACTTATCAAGGAGGGTAAAATAGACGCAATAAGAATTTCTATATTATAATGAAAATCTATGATTAATTCAATGTAATTCCTAAATATTTTTTTCCGAAGTCAAGATATAATTCCTGTACAAATAAAATACATAGTATTAACGTAATGCGTATTTTATATCTATGTTTTCCACTGTTTTTTTAAACGTGTCACCACAATAGCTTAACTTATTTTTCAATAATGCTTTTTGTCATAAATATATTCACATTAGTCCTTTTTAAGATTGTAATAAGTGTATTTAGCAAACAAGTAATGAACTTAGACATTGTAGTAACTATAGAATTTATATACCATAAGTCATAAAGATATTATATAATTGTACCATTTTGTATTAATTGAAACTAGAGATGTTTTAATGAAAATTTTTAAACAATGAAATTCACTATCTTTCCTTTGAATATAACAAAAAAGAGCTGAACATCGTTCAATTTTCTTTCAATGTAAAATAAACGAGGGTCTATGTGAAAATGTTAGCTGTTACATTTATTGTTAATTACAGTTAATGTCCAAATCATCATGTCCACAACACCAAATTGTGCATCATTAAAAGGAAAAAGAAAAATAAATTAACTAAGGAACCTTATAGACATCTTTTGCTCTACATCTGTTCTTTCTAATGCTTTGCAGAACTCTTCAAACGAAATCATACCATCGCCGTTCTCATCAGCTTCTACTATAGTTCTCTCTGCGATACTAGTTAACTGTTCTTCGCTAAAATAAAAAAACAAATATACATAATGTACTTTGCTCAACTGAGTAACACGCATCGAATATTTTACATATTTCTACATATATACATTCTAGAAACTGTCATATAATTTCTTATAAAGTATTAATAGGGTAATAACTTTTTACTAACGTTAATAAAGTAATATAATTTTCTTACCTGATGTTTGCACCAACCATCATGTGTAAAATGGCTAAAAGTTCATCTTTTGATATTAGATCATCATTATCCAAATCATACATTTTGAAAGCAACTGAAAATAATAATTCAACTTGCAACAAACCAAAATAGCTTTTAGTATACATTTTGTCAGCTCAATATCAACTTACATTTTAGTTTCTCTTGTCTAGAATTTAATCTGTTAGGACTATTCTTTTTAATAGGTCTGAAGTGAGCCAGCACTTGCATGAATTGTAAGAAATTTACTCTATCATTACCACTTTCTTCAAAGAAAGCGTTCACAATTCTATCACCTAGAGGATTAATTGCCAATTCGGGGATTCTAAGGAAATCTTCCCTGCTAAGCGTTCCACAATCCCCACGATCAAGACTTGTGAAGCGACTATACAAACGTTCAATTTGATTTGGGGTGACTATAATCAAAATTAAAGTAACAATTTATCATAAATAGTAAAATAATTCAATGCACTAGCATACATACATAAAATCTTTCAAATACGATTTTTAATATACATTATATATCTTTATCCACGTAAGCTTTCAAATGTTTTCAAGTACAGTACATAGAATATAAATTATAGTTTTTGAAAGGAAATATAAATGGAAATTTACATTATAAAGAAATAATTAAGTAGAGAGTTTTTATGTAATAGTACATGCAATTATAATTTCTAATCAATATGATCAATAACAAGCTTACATCCCGTTGCTTCCTGTATCTGTGCGATTTCTTCTTCGCGCAACAAAAGGCTAGACCTATTACCCATATTTTCTTTGGTATTGTACTTAAAAACTTGTATTAATTTGGATTCACGAACAGTCGTGTTAACTCGATCGTAGCGTTCTAATTCATGTTTAATTTCTTTGGCCTAAATAAGATGGCCAAATAAATGACAGGTTAATCGTCAAGTGTCAAAGGTAACTGATTACGATGAAAATCTTAAGGCTGATATACAGCGTATCGCAGAAGCATTGTTTTGATAGAGAAGGTGAACAAGTTTGTGGCGAACGTAATGTTATCTATTCAATAATGGCAACAAATTAGATGGTCAGTGTTTAAATCAACTTTTAGTCAGTATTTACCAAAAAGTCAATATAAAAATACTAAACGGTCGGTACCGGAATGATTTACTGGTTATAGTATCATTATGGTCAGTATAACATTAACAAACGGACAATGTAAAGCAACAAAACAGTATTAAATCCATTCCATTACAGACTCAGTGTAAATCGAAAAAAAGTTACATTTAAAAATGTCTTCATACGTAAAACAAATATGTATATAGTTTTATCTTGTATGTATTAAATCAAATTGTGATTAATAATGGTTAGGATAGTCTAGGTTAGGTTATTTTTTTATTTCCGACACTTAGTACATACAAATATATGTATAATGTTTCATTTTAAAGTGTAACATTGACCATTTATATTTAAATACTGACACTTAATATTTAAATTCTGACAAAAAAGGATTAAAATATTGACCAATAAAATGCAAGCCTTCAATAATAAATTTTCGAATGATCTTTTTCTTTTAAATAAATAGCATCGATATGCGTCCAATCTTACAATGAACACGACTATTATAACAAAACATGCTATCTGTTAGAAATGAAATTTAAAAATGGCAAAAAATAGGCAACAAAGCTATATGGCTTAGAGTCTGTTGTAAGATTCCAATTAACATTGATGGGGTTACTTCTGAGTCACCCTATATATCACTCTTTACGATATTTATGATCATGTACGTACATTTTTTGCTACAGCATTCATTAATAACATTTCATGTTTCATAAAGTATCTCGTTAAAAAGTTATGCTTTTTTTTTAGTCATACGTGTATGTATATTTGTGTCAAATGTAGAGAAGCATAATTCATTAATATTCGTATCCGATTTTTCTTCTCACGCCATAAAGACTCGTTTATTTGAAAAATTCTTTTCTTCCGTATTTTCTAAGTTATTTATATATTATTTCACAGTATTAACACACTATGGGCGGGTAATAGCGTGAGTTGAACTCATACGTGTGTCGAGCGAAAATGAATGAAATATGAAAAACGTGCACTCCTTAGAAAACAAGTAATATCTTCACAACTAATAGTAGGATTTCAATGAACTATGGAAAATAGATAATATATAGTATTTCAAAAATATGAATGAAGTTTGAACAAAACGAAAATTTTAATTTAGTTTTCTATTACTTCATTTAATGGATAACATGGAACAAACAATAATTGTTCATTTTTCAAAGTTTCAAGAGTTCATGTAGTAAGAGAAAAGCGTAATAACGTTTAAGAAGTAGTAGTAATTTTATTTACTCTAATATTTTTTAAATGTACGATATTTTTCAAACAATTAAGCAGTCAAACAGTTAAACTTTCCCTTTTATTACCTACAAAGAGTTACGCAAAACAAAATATTCATTAAATAAGGAAAAACAAGCATTGATAAGTGTTACTAATATTTGTAAACATCCTGCATAAAAGGTATTAATATCCAACCCACCCATAGTGTACTAAGATTTCAAATAAATTGTTTTAGAAAAGGTTTGAACAACTATGGATTCCCGCCACGACGCTTCGATTCCAACGTCAGTGACCAGGAAGTGACGTTCTTACAGCATAGCATCCACGTAGCGCCAGAGCTTCTGACGAGCGCAGTTTTTCGTACGTCAAATAACATTTTGTTACGCGTTCTCCAGTTGTAAGCAACGTGAGTATCGTGTTTTCGTGAATTACACATCGAACTTCTTCGATAAAAGTGAAAAAAAAGTTACAGGAAATTGGCTAACGCTTGTTATAAATTAGGGGACATTTTCTCTTATTAACGGGTACATAATTGGATATATACGTTCCACCGAATTTTCGAGTAAAATATAGCAATTTCTGAAGTGGACTATGACTTGAAAAGCATATGCGATTTTGCACACAGTTTCTGTGATACAGGTATCCTTTGAATAACACGGTTAATTGGTTCCGTCTTATTATATACCGTATTATTCGATATTAATGAATAATACAATTTTGGAGATAACGTTTCGTGCAATTCGAAACTCGGTCAGTTTTCTATGTAAGTCGATGATATGTATATGTACATACGTACTGTATGATCGAGTTAATATTTAATAGTAATATTCGCGACTTCGTCTAATTTAAATATCGTGTTATTCGAGAGTAGTCGCAATTTTTAACCGTGCTATTCATGACTTTGTGCAATTCAAATACCATGCTATTCGAGGGATGCCTGTATTTTACTTCGATTCTGCCAATTTCATCCAATTGAGTCCTTCACTGCACAAATCGATTAACTCCACTTGTTGAAATATCTTAAATTCAAGTGTCAAAGCACTTGGTTCAGTCATATCTTTTTAAGTTTATAATAAATTTCCCAAATAATAAAGATTAACACCCTTAAACGACAACATTTTTTGGACCATTGAATAATAAATAATTTATTTCAAAAGCCATTTTGATTAACTCTGTAATCTAATGTAAATCTGTGGCATATTATGAATGTTTGAAGTGAATAAGGTATGAACATATTGAATTTATATTACCAAGGTAATTTTAAAAAACAATGTACATTATTTCATCGTATTTCTCCACTTTTTGTTTTGTGGAGTTAATCGATTTGTGCAATGAATGGCTCAATTAGAACTCAGCATAATTGTGAGTTGAATGACATAAAGTCTCACTGCATGAACATTCTACTTTTAGTTTCACAAGCACAATGGATCAAGTGAAAAAGCTTACCGAACCTGGACGGCAGTTCGCAAAAGATAGTATTCGTCTAATCAAAAGATGCACGAAGCCAGACAGAAAAGGTGATATATCAAGGAATTGATTCTTTTAGAAGATGCATCACAACTGTATATACTCTAGCAACCAACCAAAAGTTTGAAATTTGTAATATTTTAAATGACGTAAATATCAAGAAAGAAAAAGAGGAGAATATTAATAATAATTATTGTGATATTTTAAATTCTGGAAAGATTTCTGGAAGAGTTTTCAGTCAATAACCTAAAAATCTAATAATGACAACTGTAAATGCAAAATTCATTTCAAAGTGTTAAATGTTAAGGGTTAATTGATGAATTGTCATCCTTTTAGAGACAACAGATGACTTTGCTATTTCTTTTTCTTGATAAATAGTCTATAAAATGATAAATATTGTACACACCAGAACTCAGAAACATATTTCTTATTTTTATTGAAAATTTTGACTTCTGGCACTTGTATCGTTTATCATATAAAATCGTCAATCTGTTAGAGAATGGGTAGAAGATTTTATATGGGTACAATTCTTATCTATTGACATAAGATATGATCAAGTATTGACAATATTAAAAATTTGTTTGTCGACTGTATCGTATAACTGTCATTTATTGTGTGTATTATTGTTTAGAATTCCAGAAAATTGCCATTGCCACAGCCATTGGTTTCTGCATAATGGGCTTCATAGGATTCTTTGTTAAATTAATCCATATTCCAATTAATAATATCATTGTGTAAGTAAACTTGACTCTTAATATTTTCTTTGGTATCTCGATAATTATATTTATCTGTAACTTTTACTTTTCAGGGGTTCGTAAACTCGCATCCAATAGGTTCAATGAAATTGTTTCCCCTACTCTACCCATGCCCCATGTATCTCTATTTATAAGATAAACTATGTATTTTGTTTCGAATTGGTTGTGATTGCGACATGAGAGTGTGCGTGTGTGTGCATAATATTAATATTGAATTTTATAATAAAACGTGTGTATAATACCAAATCATTTATTGTGTTTGTTGTAATACCTTCACACCCTGAGCTCACACCCTGGATTTCATGCTGTTCCACACAGACATTGGTAACAAAGAGTAAGAATCTACCCTTAACCTATAAATGGAAACTTAACCTGTCATAATTACATAAATTTTATAAAATATCTGTGCAGATATCATTCCTTATCTAGTATTTGAAATTTATTGGAGTTTGTCACACGTACGCATGCACGTTATACGGTTTTACACAGCCAAATGTGACACTGATCATTGACTTACCCGTGGCGCCATCTCTCCACAAACTGCTGAAACTGGTCGCACATAGTTATCGGCAGCGACGTGAACTACTTACCGACTAGTGGCGCCATCTCGCGGAGGAAAGGTGGAACTATTTTGCGTTTAGTTTCAGCCGTCTCCACAGAGATGGCGCCACTAGTCGGTAAGTAGTTTACTTCGATGTCGATAACTATGCGCGACCAGTTTCAGCACTTTGTGGATAGATGGCGCCACTAGTCGGTAAGTAGTTTACTTTGCTGTCGATAACTATGCGCGACCAGTTTCAGCACTTTGTGGATAGATGGCGCCACTAGTCGGTAAGTAGTTTACTTCGCTGTCGATAACTATGTGCGACCAGTTTCAGCACTTTGTGGATAGATGGCGCCACGGGAAAATTAATGATCTGTATGGCGCTTGACTGTGAAGAATTGACAGAATTCTCGGAATTTAGAGGATTCTTGGAAATGACGTCATTTTCCACGAAATTTCAGTTTGCAAATTTTTCGATCGAGAAGCCGATTTGCCGACTTTGTATCAGGAGAATATGATGTGCGAGGAGGTATCCGTAATGTGCCATTTCCTGGAAAATGACGTCATTTCCAAGAATCCTCAAAATTCCGAGAATTCTGTCAATTCTTGGAAAATGACGTCATTTTCCAAGAATTTCCAGAATTCTTAGAATTTCGAGGATTCTTAGAAGTGACGTCATTTTCCAAGAAATGGCACATTGCGAACACCGATACGGATGCCCAACTTACACCTAATTTAATTGGGTTCAGGGCTATTTTGACGAGTTTCTTCTCGTTTGAGGATTGGAATTGGTCATTTTAGGAGTGCTGAACAGATTTTTAAGTAATTAAACAATTAATTGACAATGATTAAACATTTATTGAAACGTTTTAACAATGTATAAACCACAAAAGTGGCCTCATGTGGCTAAACTTAAGTAAATTTGTAGATACACGTGAATTAATCTATTTTGCAATCTATTCTTCGACGTTCTTCTTTCTTCTTGATGGAGAAGTTAATGATTACTGCTGCAGGGTCTCTTAGCTCTTCTTGTCCTAATTCCTTGTTAAATTATGAATTGTGGATGCTCTGCTGATCCAAGCAGATAGATGGTGCAAGAAGACTGCAAACATAATTAAACACAATATAATCAACTGTAATTAGAGTTGAATCAAGTATAAAATTTGATAGAAACCAATAAAATTACCTATATTCATCATAGAAGTAGTAGCTAAATGGCAGAGCCTGTAAAAATGTAAAATTTATTTAATTTATATATATATTTAATAAATGTATCTTTATACAGCACACACATATTAATATGCACACACTATGCATAAGACTACATGATGGGGGTTTCTTTAACCCCTGAATACTTTGGACATATATACTTGAGTGCATTGGGTGAGTAGTTTATTATATATACCCAGTGGTAGAACTAAACAGGGTAGATTCCTACTAAATGGGTTCTTGTATATGTTCAAATAGAATCAAACGAGGTAGATCTTTACTCTTTTACAAGAACTCAACACTTGATGCAGCATTGATGATATATATACATAGAGGAGTAGAAGTTTTATTCAACTCCATATTGTGAACTAATTTTTTGTAAATACATGTATCACTGTTCTATTATTTTACAACTACTGAAAAACAGAAGGATTTTAAAGAATGAAGTAATGAAATTATTTAAGAAATGACTTGAGAGAGGTTCTTTCTTTTTTCTCAACCCAACAGACTTTTGCTCTGAAATGAATCATTAAGTTTCGAACGAAGTGACAAATAGATATTAGTATCGAAGGCACTTTTATTTATAGAATAAAATTTTCCCTTAGGTTACAACGATAAAATTTTGTCAGCCATTTTTCTAGTTCGAATTTCATGCATTTCTCCCTAAGGAAAAACAGCTATCGCATGGTAAACCATGGCCAGGTACACAGTAATAAGAGACAATAGTACGATTTTGTTACGATGAATAAAATCTTGTATACTGTTTGCCATTTTGTTATTGAAATTATTTCTGCGCTTATTCCCTAGAAAAACTTTGATCTTTAACCCTTCCGGAGCTTTCGACATACACATCCACAGCTGGGAAAAAATTCTGCAAGCTATTAACACACTCATTAAACTCTTACAAATTTGATTCGATAATACAAAAATAAGATAAATTAATATTTCGCTAACGACTGCACTACTATCTCGTGCTTTCTATTTCTTTTTGCAGTAACTCTACTGAACGTTATCAATCGGTTTTACTCTACTAAAAACAAAATAAATAAAAAAAAAGTGTGTCGTTGAACCCTCCCTAAAGAAGTAGAGCTGTAATTAACGTTACGTTTGCAATAGCCCTAGCTCAGAAAGGGTTACAATATACTTTCCTACGAAAACGACGAACCTAGAAGCCAGATACTATAAGCGACCGTATCTGGGATTTTAATAATGGCAGTATATATTGGATAGCAAACGTAATCATATCGAAGTATACACTCTACAATTTCTTTTGAAAAGGACCACCGATTCTGTCCGCGATTCTGCGACAAACATCACGTTCCACGAAATACCATCGCAACATCTCTCCCTTTAAAATAAAATGCAATACTTTTTGTTTTCCGGACAGTCTGCGCATTGAACAGTTGTTGCACGCATTTTCTCATCGCGTCAGTTAATATTAATTCACCGTTTTCGGATTCCTGTCGCTCGACGATAGAAAAAGACTCGTATATAAATATAAACTCTGTCTGAATAGACTGTCTGATATACTATTACATTTAGAACTCTGCATTAGTAAATAGACATCGATAATATTAGACGCTTATAACATGTGTATTAAACTATTAAATACTCTCTTCGGGCAACTTAATAAAATTTATATAAAAAGCAAATATATATATATATATAATATATATCATATAGCACCACACGTGTGTGACTGTTACGTGTTCGTCCTGCGCGTTAAAAGAAACATTCTTAATTGCTCGTGGACGCATTTTGTTTTTTTTTTTGTTTTTTTTTTAATCTCGTGAAAGAAGAACAATGAGGAAGACTTTGTCTCACTTCCGTTTCACGAAGTGCAAGAAAAATCTTCTCCCTTCGTTTCAGAATCAACCGACGGTAACATTCCGAGTGAAATGAAAGGCATGCTTTGGTCCTCGCGGACTCAAGAAAGCGTTTCACTATTAACTGGCTGCGGATGTTTATGCAAATCAATCATTTTTGTGAATAAAATTTAAAAAAATAGCGACTAAACAAAACTTGAAGCATCGCAACGTGGTACTTTGATCTCGACACTTTTTGTTTAATTGTGGACAAACATATAAACATCCGCAGTCTAACTATTACTCATGGCGTTCCGGCTAAGTATTAAACTAGCATCCATAAATTGCAAGAACGCGTAAGCGTAGCCCCAAAGTGCGTTTACTAATTTCTCTCCGTCTAATTGTCCCCACCTTGTCGTTAAAGCGAACCTTTCCTTCTGACCGATAATTCTGATGGTTCTTTGGCATGATTCCCCTTTGTCGCTGTTCTCTTCGTCTATTAAAAATAAAAGAAATTTCAATAATCGCACGGCCAGAGGTGTTACAATGTAAAAGAAAATTGGAAAACACTTTTTTCTCGCGCAAACGCACCGAGGGAGGGTAACTACTCACGAAGTTGAGGTATGTCGTTCGGCCGTTGTCATTAATCGTCATGTAGTCGTGTGTTCGTTTCAACTGTTAATGACGTGTACACGTGCTCGACATGTGCGTGTCTCTGCGTGTGTAAATACAATATAACGTACGTAATCTGTATATAAAATATGCACATCTCGTAGTATTAAATAGATCGTTTCTCGATTGCTCGTATAATTATAAGTATCCTTTGGGAACGCGCGCCGTAACCGCGTCCCAATGCACGTGAGATAGCCGTGATCAATATCAGAAGACTCGTTAACTAAACTGCGGATGTTTATGCGGACTAATCGCTTCGTAATTGACAGTGCCAAAGAAACGATGTAAAACTTTCGTATATTTTTGCATAACATATGCATCCACCGCTTTTTTCCGCGTTTAAATCTTCTACGAGTACGCAGATAGATACGCATAAAAGTCCACAGGCTAGTTACATTATGTATCGAGTTACAAATTACACTGATTTGTTGTCTCACTGGTGAATCGAGAGGAAGCAGTCGCGTAAAAAAAAAAATGAACTTGACGCGTGACCAGCCATTTGTAAAAGGATATCTCGATTCCTTCTTAAAACAACGGAACACCTTTGCGGCTCTCGATGCTCCGGTTAATACTCGTGAATCACTCTCGGACATTTTTTCGGAACGAAATTTGGTAAAATTTGGAAGGCGTTAAAAAATTGAACGGTTACAAAGATTTCATTTCTTTCGTAGCCAATATGTCCACGCGACGAATCGAGCGTCGCAGAGGCGGTCCGTTTCCTACCTTAACTTTATCGATTACGTTAAATTACATCTTAAGAATGTCACAGAGCTTACGTTCACGGAATCAGTTAACTTACTTTCAAGGAAGGGTTACTTTCAAGGAATGTCTTCAAGCGTTCTACGAATCGAACGTTTCGAGTATAATTGGGCGTGTTAAAGAAAAAAAAAAAAAAAAAAGAAAAGAGATAAAGGAGAAGAAGAGAGGACAGGGTGAGAAGAAGAAATAGGAGGGCGCTGCAAATTACAATAATCCACTTACGAGCTACAGACTTGCGATTAACAGAGGAAGGAGACCTAGAAGCTCCAGTTTACCGGGTGTGTTGCGGGAGAAACCGCGAGGAGTAAAAGAAACTCATACAGAATCCCCGAATCGTCTTTCAGACGACAATTCCACCGACCAACATGGTGTTCCTGCTTCCTTATGTCTTCTTGGAATGCATGCGACTGTTCTTTAGTTCCATCAGACGTTCCCAACGTTTCAGACGTCTTACAGACGTCCGTGATGTCTTATAAACATCCCAAACAGGCCTTATAAACGTCTCACGTTACAAACTATAATCAGATCTATCTCAAGACATTTTATATCGCCCTACGATGACTTGAAGACAAAATACACGTTCCAACGACGTCTAAGAGACCCGTCAAAGACTTACAAGAGGCGCGTTCTAACGATACTCGAAATTTACGTCTCTAACACGTCTCAGAGACGTACGAGACTCAAAGTCGTAACGACGCAGCATCTTCGACACCTTTAAAGCGTCCAGATCGTGTCCCATTACCTCCGTTCAAGTTGTAAGACGTTCAGACCATGAATAAACGCGAAACGAACGTCTGTAAGATCGCTGGTTCCGCGTCGCTCGAGCGGAACCAGGCTCCGTCTTCTGCAACTGGTAAACCGGACTTCCAGCAGAAGCTGCTCCTCGAAATGGCGCGGCAGGCGTTGTTGCAACGTCGATAAACCTGCTAAACCGTGCAACCGGCGTCCGAGGTGGGCACGAACGGACTCTCTTGCCGGTAAAAGTCGCCCTCGTACTCCTCCACCTTCACAGGGTAGTCTGTCACGCAGTTCTGAGGCTGGTTCAACGCTGGCGGTGGCTGCACGAAGTTCTCCTGGTAGCTGGGCAGCTGCAACGGCTCCGCGAACTGCTGGTACGAGTTGTCGGTGCCGCCTTGCTTCAAGCAGGTCGGCCCGTGGAGGCTCAGCATGTCCATCAGTCTGCGCCTCTGCGTCTCCAGCTCCTGGATCTGCGACTTCAGGTCGTGGTTCTGCGTCTCGAGGATCTCAGACTCCTGAACCAACGTCACCGTCTTCTCGCGCTTCTTCTGACGACACTTGGTGGCGGCTATCTTGTTCCGCTCGCGTCTCCTTCGACGCCTCTCCTCGTCCTCCGGGGTCAGCTACGAAGATTTCAAAGGAAAGTTAAACGTTGCTTTTGTCTTGGACGGTGCTTTGTTTTCGTCTTCCCCCTTTATGCTAATACAGTAGAACCTCCGTTATATGAACATTCTTTATTTAAGTCTTTCCTCATCCAAATGTGAATTATAATTTCATTAGCGTAATTTTTTGTATTATAAACTACCACATTGTATTCATTTTCTTCTCTAAAGGAATAACTTGTTTATAGTTAGTGTAACAATTTTAATTTAGTTTGAAATACTGATTTTTTTACAACTTTGTATACAACATATAAAATTATATAGAAACAGAAACGTTAATTCGATTTTACCGTCAGCGAAACATAAATGTTAAACACTTCTGTTGCGCTTATTTCAGTTATTTACAGTAGTTTAACTATTGTACACACATAAAACCGAGCGTTAAACATACTTGTTATTCTATTCCTCTTATCTACTGAATTCACTTGTCGGAGCCAGTAATTCGGTGGTTCTACTGTGCCATGAATATGCGATTCGAAGTGGAAATTCGCGAGCGAGCGTGAAATCCAATCGGAATAAACACCTCGCGGAGTAAAAATTCACTAAAAAATCGTAACTTTATGTTGAACTCGTGAAACGACATTTCGACCCGCGACCTAAACGGTTTTTTATCACTTGGTCGTTGTACAAATTTATTTAGCTCGTTCGTCGCGGTTAATATGGCGGCGCGTTTATCTTATGATCGAGAGCCTGGGTCCTTGGCCAGGACCGGAAGCGACTGTGTGAACTGGATGGAATGAATGGCCCAGAGGCTGTCCCGGAAACCCGTGAAATCGACTGCGACTTACATCGCGGATCGCACGAACATCACGACTGCTTTATCGTTTAAACGAGAACAGTATGTGAGGATTGTTTCTTACTCCACCGCGGTTGTTGTTGCTGCCGGACTCTTCCTCCTCCTCGTCGTCCGCGCTCCCGTCCTCCTTCTTCGTCCTCTTCTTCGCGTCCTCCCCGGCCCCGTTCGCCCGCCTCTTCGTCTGCAGCGTCAACTTCAACCCTGCGGTGTTTTGCGCGCACGGCGATTAGTCACGCGATTCATTATCGAAATTAATGAAATAAAAAGGACATCGCTCAGATTAAAGTATTTTTAAACCGATCGGGCTACGAGTCAGCGGAACGGTCGTCGATTCGATGTTATTTGTCTTAACCCTTTGCACTCTGCTTCATCCCAGACGTTGGCAATAAAATAGCAATCTTTCAGCGATATTTTAGTCATAGTTTTTATTGCTAACGTCTACTAATAATAGAAAATTTCCATTCCAATTGAAAACTTCAGGAGAGCGTGCATCTTCTCAAAAAGCTGCGGTGGAATAATTTTAATTTCACTGATCGTTAATCAATGCTAATGTCCCCTCAGAGAGAATATCCGACTACAAAGGGTTAAATGTGATACCAGTAAATATTTGTACTGTTGCTGTCTGTCGTGCAAATTTTGTAGCGAGTGTAATGAATGTGTGTGAAGTTTCTTTAGACCAAGCTTTAACGAAATTGAATAATTAATTAGAGCAGCGTTTTCCAAATCGTATTCTGCGGAAGATTGGTGTTCCATAAACAATTACTAAGTGTTCCGCATGAAAAATTATGAAACTGACTGTGTGTTTAGGTGCAACGAAACATTGTCCGCTTTTATGCTGTTTTATATATTCAAAATGGCTTCCTTAAGTCTAGCTTAGAACTTTATTCGTAAGTGATGCTGTTAAAATTTCTATATTTCTCTCGTTTATCAATCAATTTCGTTGAAATTTGGTCTGAACACATATGTACACGTAGAGTAAAAGATTTATTGCAAAATCTCAAACAACAAAGTGAAAGTACGATCGTCTACTTGTGAGGCTGAGTGTGTATGATGCACTAACACTGAAACACGTAATCCCGTTAACTGGGATATACTCGAATCGTGAAAATATGCGAAACTAAAGTTTAAATTGTTGAAAAATAATATAATTTTTATAATTCGAACAAGCAAGTACCGAATATCTTGAAAATAAATAGAAGAATGCAGTACACTGCTGTAATATTCTATAGTTCATATACTTCATAATTTAATAATTATATTAAAAAAAATCATACAAATAAAAAAGAAATTAAAATGTTTAATGCTGTGGGGTGCGAGAAATGAAAGAGTTGTTGAAGAGTTTGAAGTAAACGAGATGTGAACGTTTATAATTGTGAAGATGTGATTGTGAATATTCTCGAATATTAATTATTCAAGGATATTCCAAACTTTATGCATAAGAGAGTGTGTGCTCGTGTATGTGAGTGCCTCGAAAACAAAGTAATGGAAGAATCGAGAATGTTCGATGAATGAATGTACAAGAGGATGTACGTCTAGAGCGCGAGTTTAGTTTAAGAACAGCAACGAAAAGTATACTTTCTTCAATTATAAATAAATTGAACATCTCAATTCCTACAGCACTACTGTGTTATACAACTAAACACTCTAATCTCCTTTATCAAAACTCTACGCGTTGATAAAAGAAACCCGACGAACTTCTTTACATTTGCTCTCCAAACAAACTGCATCCCCACGGAAATGGCTGCCAAGAAACTTGCCCTCCAAAACACAAAACGTAACACGATCAATCGCATCCAATTATCAATCGATTGCCAAATAAAAAGTCATCACGAATCCAACTAAAACCCCATCAATAATCACCAAGAATCAATTTTCAATCAATTGCCAAATAAAAGTGATCAAGAAACCCACCAAAACCCCATCAAGAACCACCAAGAATCAATTTTCAATTCCCAAATAAAGATCATCGAGAATCCCCGTTCGCATCGCGAGTAAAAAACTGTTTCCACCTTCCGCGTCGCATCGGCAAGAATTCTTTTATTGTACCGCGTCCTTAGGAAACCAGAATCGCGGCTAAATCCTGGCCAACCTTGAGGGAGGAGTCGCAATATTCGACGGAAGGGGAGGGAAGAAGACGAAGTAGAAGAAGTAGAAGAAGAGCAAACAGGCGAGAAGTCCGTCGAGTAGGACCCGGTAGGATATCGTCAAGGCCACCACCCGGATGGGTACCTTCTTTAATGAGCTGACTACAGGTGTGCTGGACACTCGGCGGGCTCGGCTCACCGCTGCTAGTCGAGTCCGTACGGTCCCTGCTCCTCTCGTTCGTGTAACCCTCGAAGGGATTGGTCATGGCGATTAGGGAGTTTACGATTTCCGGTGTCCTTGGTGTGACCTCGGCCGCCGCGACACCGAGAAGACCCGCGGCAGCCGTTGGGCTTGGATTCACGTTCACGTTCAGGTTGTACATGGTCGGTTTAGATTACCATTTAACCTGAAACAAGAACAGAGATTAAGAGTCCGGATGCGCCGGATGCTGGTAACGTTCGCGCGCGTATCGAACGCGAAACGAGCCAAGTTCGCTTCAACGAGGTTGAAATTTCGAAGCTGCTCGAAGCGATTTGTTGGCCAAGGGCGTAGTACATATGCGGTCTTTTTCTGATTTTTGGAGATTCTGGAGCTTTCGATGTGGATATTTAGAATGGGTGAAGGGTAATGGAGGTACTGGAGTTGCCATTAGCCATTATGGAGGTATTGGAGGTAATGGAGGTCTTGATGCTCTTTTTTAATTTAAGTTTTTAATTTTTTCTATGAATAAATAAATTCAGTAATGAAAGTACAGTTAGAGTAAAGGAAGTATAATTAATTACGAACTGAATTAGAGTATCGAATCTTCCACTTGTACAATTATACAAAAAATGGTCTGCTTAAACTAAATTTTAACCGAACTAAAAATAAATAAAGATCGAATGCAGATAGTAAAACATCATTTTATTCAATAGTCACGGAACGACGCGAATAATTCCAAGCACATCTTCGATAAAACATTGCCAGAACCTTATCGCGGAATCTCGTAACGTTAACGACGTTGGCTCGTTCTTTAAATAATTATTTCCGCCGGGAACAAAAGGAAACCGAGCTTTTCTCACACACGAACCACAAACGAAGTCGGTCCCTCCGTGCGAGGTTACTCGACGAGTTACAGTGGAGCAAAAAAAAAGGGAAAAGAGGAACGAGAGGAAAAAAAAAGAAACGGAAACCAGAGTTTTTTGGTCCAGTCGCTTCCCGTTTCTACTAGTTTATCTCAGATCAAACGTATCTACACGAAGCACGGAATAATTCTGGTTGATAAGAACGAAACGGAACCTCGCCGCAATATGGCCACGTTCTATCTGCGGCTCTCGGGGAATTTCAAACGTTTATTGATAACAGACATCCTCTTATTGCGGTTTTTCCAGGTTTATTCGGCTAATTAGAAGGAATCGGATTCATTATTTTTAACCGTTACATTGTTATTTTCGCGACTTCTCGTGGTGCTGGACGATCATAAATTCTCGGAAAAGTGATTCGGAGTGTTGAAACGTACGATCTTCGAGGAAAACGAGCGGAGAAAAAATTACGCGGACCTGATAAAAAAAAGAGAAAAAGAAACGCGCGTGTATTCGCGATTTATTTATGTCTGTAAGACATCCTCGTTTGAGTTTGGCGAGCAATACATTGCCACTGGTGCATCGAATAGCGGAATGGTCTCTCGAATTATCCTCGCGAATTGCTGGTTCGAATCTGAGATCTCATAATAAACGTTGAATCGAGGCACGAAGCGTTGAACTTTAAAGTTCCACATTTTTTAAACGATTCACCGATCGAAATTTATTTTATTACTCTGCTGCTTTATAAATTGATCTTATTCGTCTTGCTAGATTGAAATTTTACGAGGGATCATCGCCATCTTGTCTCCCCAGGCGTTTCCAAACTTTTCGTACTATTTCTAGCGTGAAGATTTATTAGTTCGTGCTTCGAGCATTAATGGAATTATTTTCACGACTTACTGATCCCAATCTGAGATTACGGAATAGACGAAGAATTGAGAAATGAGATGTTAAATCATTAATAGAAAGCATTTTTTGAGTATCCACTTCAGAACGAGTTGTTAAACGATATTTCCATTTCGATTGTAATTGACATTATATTATTAAGCAATTAAACTTTATAAGTGATCTCTCTCTCTGGTCAGTCAATTATTTTACTTTTAAATTACGTTCTTTAGCAATTAAATTCAAGTTATTAGACAAGCTTTACGAGTCGCCATTATTCTTCTGCGTGTCAAGATATTTACAAACTTTTCGAATTATTCGAAATATATAATTTGTTTTTTAATTTACACAGGCGAATTAACTAATTTCCTACGCTGTTGGCTGATATTTCAATGACGATTTACCGGAGCTAACTGGATCTTCATTCCCCTTATTGTGCATTCTCCTTTCCGGGGAACGAGAAGATTATTGATACAGCCTTGAAAGCACGGCTATTGAGCTCGAATCAATGGCGGGAACAAAGAAGAATTCAGGCTAAATCATGAAACGTTGATAACGAGACCGGAAGCTGAAGATCGTTATCGATCAGCCGGATCATAAATAATCTTTGCTCGACAATCGAAAAACACGGAGCATTAAGATTATTTAGCTAATTTGGTGGATATAATTGATACACAGTATAATTATTTATACAATTATATAAAAGAATATATGATATCTTTTATACATCGCGTCCTAAATTATTAATGAAAAGAGTGACTTTAGATCTTCAGTTCACCTTCATCTAATTAAAAAGAACCTATCAAGCACTCTATAAATCAAAATATAGAATACCATAAATACCACACGCGTAGAGAATTTGAAACCAGTATGCACAAGTGAATACAAGATGGAATTATACAAAATTAGGTCACACATGTGCTTATGCTAATTAATACTCACATAAATATAACTAAAAAAATAAATCTACTGTGCTTTGAATATTTTTGCATATTACATGCACCTTTTACTTCTTCTGCATGCACTCCAATTTCCCATGAATGCCTAAGTATGTTCACAAATGAAAGATCTACAAGCAACGTCACGTTTTAAATAACAATAACGATTTTCCTCTGCACAGAAATGTATTACATTCCTCGTGCGATTACTCGCGTACCCTAAAACACCTGGATTCGCATTTTAATAGCATTTCCGAGCAGAGAATTGTTACGTGCGGCGCGCAGCACTAATAAGTTCCACTGAAACAAAATGGCGGCCCCTCTTCCCTCGGACACGTTTCATTTTTCACGGCTCCCAAAAAGACTTCTACTACCGGCGGCCATTATCTCTCTCGCGCAGAGTCGACCACCTTCCGTTAACTTTTCCAGAGGCAGAACGCTTACGTAACCAGTTCGCGGATCGCAAAAATAACGAGGCGCATAATCGGCACGCAGGACGCGCGAGAATCTATCGAGCAGGCGGCGGAGGAAGCGGAAGGGAGGACGAAGATGAGGCGGGGACGGGGGCAGAGGGACGTTAAAAGCTTGTCAAACTCTCGTCAAAAATACATTTTGACGTGCGAACGGCCCCCGTTCGCGTGGCTGGCGTGTCCTCTAAAAAGAAACGCCTGTGTCCTCCAGCGGAGGCTAGGCTCGCTCCCGACAATCGAATTCTACAGCCTGTTCTCGGTCGCTCGACTCGGTGGTAAATTTCATCGGGTCTGCTGTAGGTTTTACAAATACAAGAGTCCGCTGTTTAACATACTGAAGTTATGTTATCTGATAATAATAAATATGTTCAGATTTTATTTATATATTGCGTTACTAGTAGAGAGTTAATGAGCTACCATTTTTGTCTGCGTAAATTAGAAACACTTTTAGAACAGTTCTTGATTTAGACAGATTTATGTTACTCCATTTTGAATTGTTGCATGGCAAGCTCTGAAATTTTAATATGAGAGACGCTCATGAGTTCTCGAGTTAATTTTTTCATGTATCAATATGTATTTTGTATTCCAGAGTAATTCTAAGTTCGAATTTCAACTCCTTGGAACTACATTTGCCATAGATATTTCTTAGATTTGTCCTAGCACTCCTTCGAATTACATTGCCCAATACATTACCAAAAGCGGAACAAATAATTCTCAATGAATCGTATCCAGTACTGTCAGCATTTCAAACATGGAGTAGAACCTTCGCGTTTGCTTTCAGCGGAGAGGAAAAAACGCGAACTTGGTCAAATTTGAGCAACAATCGAGCAACGAGTTGGCCAGGCTCCTCTTCTCGCCGCGGACTTCCCGTCTCCCAGCGTTTCTGGCTCTCTTTTTACGAGAGAATGCCAGTCCCGTGCAGGAGTATGCGCGGGACGCGAACGGTGCGCAGAGCAGAGAAGGGAGCCGCGCGCGGTTTCGTAAGAATTTGATCGTTCCGTATTCGGAGCCTAATGCCCTTGCAACTCCTCCTTCGTAGCCTTCTACGGTTCCTCCGGCTCTCCGCCGCCTCCAGAGCGGTCCTCGCACGGGGCCCGTGGGTCGCGAGCCGAGCGATGCCGACCAAAAAATCGACTTCCTCGGACCGGATCTCTCTACTACGGACCTGGTACCTTCGTTCTGCTCGCTGGAGTGCTGCCACGAGACGTGTACCCACTGACCTATATGCCACGCGGGAAGTCGTTAGGGATATCCTCGAGAGGACGCGGAGTTTGAGTAAGGGCTGCTCAGACGCGTCCAACGGTTTTTGTTCGAAGACGATTGCGTGTTTAAACGGCCAAATGTTGGTAATTTGAACGTTGGGCTACCTGGCTGCTCTTGCAGAGCGTTGAGAGTAAAATCGTGGATTTTAAGTAGCAGTCGGAGCACTAAGAAATAGAAGCATTGGGGAAAGAAGGTTGTGGTATCGCAACCATGAAGAGAGTAGGGAAAAGAGACGTACACCCATTGACCTATATGCCACGCAGGAAGTCGTTAGGGATATCCTCGAGAGGACGCGGAGTTTGAGTAAGGGCTGCTCAGACGCGTCCAACGGTTTTTGTTCGAGGACGATTGCGTGTTTAAAGGGCCAAATGTTGGTAATTTGAACGATGGGTTACCTGGCTGCTCTTGCAGAGCGTTGAGAGTAAAATCGTGGATTTTAAGTAGCAGTCGGAGCACTAAGAAATAGAAGCATTGGGGAAAGAAGGTTGTGGTATTGCAACCATGAAGAGAGTAGGGAAAAGAGACGTACACCCATTGACCTATATGCCACGCAGGAAGTCGTTAGGGATATCCTCGAGAGGACGCGGAGTTTGAGTAAGGGCTGCTCAGACGCGTCCAACGGTTTTTGTTCGAAGACGATTGCGTGTTTAAGTGGCCAAACGTTGGTAATTTGAACGATGGGCTACCTGACTGCTCTTGCAGAGCGTTGAGAGTAAAATCGTGGATTTTAAGTAGCAGTCAGAGCACTAAGAAATAGAAGCATTGGGGAAAGAAGGTGGTGGTATCGCAACCATGAAGAGAGTAGGGAAAAGAGACGTACACCCATTGACCTATATGCCACGCAGGAAGTTGTTAGAGATATCCTCGAGAGGACGCGGAGTTTGAGTAAGGGCTGCTCAGACGTGTCCAATGGTTTTTGTTCGAAGACGATTGCGTGTTTAAGTGGCCAAATGTTGGTAATTTGAACGATGGGCTACCTGACTGCTCTTGCAAAGCGTTGAGAGTAGTTGTGAGCAAAATCGTGGCTCTTAAGTAGCAGTCGGAGCATTAAAAAAGAAAAGTATTGGTAGACAAGTGTTGGTGATATCGCAAAGATGAATAGAACAGGGAAAAGAGGGTTTAGTCATGAGCATGTTGTGTTGGTCTCAGCTCCCAAGTATTGCCGCTGATTTCTGTGAACTGAATGTGGTGCAGGGTTTAAATGTCTAACCAGCATCTGTGATAATTACAAGAACAGAGTAATCTTTGAGAATAAATCAGTAGCTATCTGAATGGTTAAAAGAAGTATCACTACATTCTACAGGATGTGGTTAATCTTCAAATGCATCCCATGGAGTATCTTTTTCAACATCCTGCTCAGATAGTACACTGATCCTTAGAAAGATGAAGTTACTTGGGCTAGTTACTAGGGTTGAAGTAGTTGAATGATAGAAAGCTTAGATGATTGAGAAACAACTCACAAATATTGCAAGTGGCAAGAACTATACTTGTTGAAAAAATTTGGAACATATCTTGATAGGTTGTGAGAAAATATAACTGATTTATCAGTGAACAAAACAAGAAGAACATTAAGTATGCAAACCTGTGTAAATATAACGTTTTTTAATGTATAAAACAAAGTGATAACACTAATAACTGTCACTCACTAAGTAATATTCTATCATTCTTAAAATAAAAGAAAAATGGTGTTTCTATAACAATTGAAAGTAAAAGTCCCTGCTTACATACGTACACTGAAATTTGTTGTTAAACTTTAATAAAACTGTCGTAAAATAAAAAACGATACATGTGCAGTGCCTTTATCGCTTAAACGTAAAAATAGAGCGTATTCCACGAACGACGTGCCAGTGACTTCTCGGATCTAATTTCCTCTTGTCATTTTCTCTCGTGTATTTATTCACACTGATTAAACGGGAAGATGATAGAGAGGCTAGCGAGGATTCCAGCGAATCGAGGCCACGAAGCGGAAGGAGGAAGAACGCTTAGATTTTGAAATTGAGCTCCACGAAAATAGCCTGCGGAATGAAATCGCGAAACAAAGCGATACATCTTCGAATTTGCATTAATTCGCTCCTGTAAATATTTTTTTTATTTCATCTTTTATTTTCGCGTTCCATCAACCACAGTAGAACGAATTCGAAAATAATCTCAGTCGAAAGATGAAATTTACGAGATCCCTCTGCTTTTTCAATTTTTTCGTAATGTTTAAAGGTGCAGAGAGGAATTATAGCGAGACGTATGTTCTCCTAAATACTTGTTCCTATCACCGCTTCGTTATTTATCGGGGAAAAAAGCGCGAGAGATTGTAATTCACTCTCACCTTGTTTTTTCTTTTACTGTATTCGTAAATCTCTTTGCAGAAAACTATTTCACGCGTTTTAAACATTTATCTTGGTGCGCGAACGTCTGCACAATAAGATATCGCGACAAGAAGAAGACATTAACAACCGCCTTTCTCTAAAATATTTTCTGCACTTTTGAAATTTCCAGGAACAATTCCTTTTTCATTCTGTTGCATAACGTGAACTCCATCCGCAAGAATTTATCGCGTGATTACTGTACACGATAAAAATACTTGAGCACAACAATAACATCTAAAATTTATTTCGATATTTATTTTTCCGTATGTTTAAGCAAATATACTTTAGTTACTGGTAGTTTTAATGTAAAAGAAAATAATATGACGCCAAAAAAAACAAGAAAAATCCAATGAAAATTGCAGAGAAAAATTCTGTGCAACAACTCGTGCAGATTTCTGCAAGAGTGCGTGAATCGCTGGCGGATTCTCGAAAATAATCGATCGGGTGCAAGGCACCGATCGAACACGTAATCGGCAGGCTTATGTAAAGCCGCGAGGGTGTAATGCAACGGATTGAAATAATAATCGGGGAATCGAATTTGTTTGAATGAGAACAGGTGTCCGATCGAAGCCGTCGCGTCGCCTCTGCACGCTGTTAAAACGTATAAATAGAAACCGTTTGATTTTGATGTATGCCACGAACAGGGCTTGGTATTCGGCTGATCTCCCGCCGAAAGATCCTCGAGAAACAATGCTTTCGATTGTTGCCACACGGCTCGTCTCGTCGAGTTGCCTCGAGACTTTCTCTGGTGGTCTGAATTTTCTTCAAAATCCCGGACGATTCTTTCAAATTTTCCTTCAAATTCGATCTAATTAACTTCACGCAGGATTTCCGAACGTCTTATCGCAATTAATTGTGTTGGAAATGATTTTTTGTAGATTTAAAATCCGTTACGTTATAGTTTGGTAACTGATAAAGGCACTTTTTGAAATTTCCTAACTTGAAATTATCTATAAAGTGATTATTCTTCATTTTAGTCTTATATGTTCTTGCATTTCTAAGTAAAAATGTATTTCTCATATAATAAACTTAAAAAGACATATAGAAAACTATTCCTCTAATTTTCAACTTTAGTTTCAAACATAAAATTAACTTAAACAGTATACAAAAATTGATTTTCATAATTAAGATCAACACCTAATACTTATTCCTCTACACAATGCAACTATTCACTTCCATATTTTATTCTATCATACTTCTACCATGTAATTAATTTTTTCATCCCTTAGTACCTCACGTATACCCCAACACCCGTGGAATTTCATTTCATGAAACACACTTGAATCGCCGTAAAAATAAAAAATAAAAAAGGAAAATAAAAGAAATACAGAACGACAAACATTCGTACCCAAACAGCAAGCCCCTCCTTTTTCGAGCAGCATCGCCGGAACCTCAACGGGCCACAAACACGACCGTCGAACCGAACGGATTCACTTGGACACGCGACGCAATAACACCGAGAGGCATCGTGCATCAGAATCCACGATCGAACTCGTCGAAGAGTGCCGCGGAACGCTTACGGAATTTATAAGCGGCTTCATTTCGCGTCAAGGTGCCGGCTATTCGTAGAGTAGCGGCCTAATAATAAGCTCACTTCCGACTCGCAGGGAGCCGCGGAGAGCATTGTGTGGCTGTCGCGTGCGCGAGATGCGATCCGCTTTTCCCGCTTCCTCGACCACTTGCCTCTGCGACAAGTCACGCCATGCACTCGTCCACGATACCGGCTACGTGTGGCCACCGCAAATAATCGCAAGGTAAAAGGTAAATTTGTAAGCGACACGCCTTTGCCACGGCAATCTTATCGGCTTTATCGTCAGCTGTTTGTTGGGTACGAAAGAGAGAGATAAGAATCGGACAGAGGGGCCATTGTGCTGGACTTCTGGATCGACAGTGTTCGAGGTAACAGTGTATGCATAGCCAGAATTTGGGGAGCTTCGGGAAACTAGGGATTGTTCGAAAGTTTGTGGCGATTAGTCATGGCATCGATGACGATTCAGAGAACTATCGTTCGAATTAGAAGAAGAAAATGGCGGCGAGAGGACTCTGAGGACCGTTCGAGGGTGAGTTTCGTGAAAGAAGTGGAGTACTTGCAATGTGAGCTAGTTTGGAAGAAATTGGCTTTTTGAAAATTGGTGAAAAGGACTTAAGTTACTTGTAAGTGTAAGCTGTATTAAGAAGCATTTTTTTTTCGGAGCAAAGTCTACGAAAAACTTGCGAAAATAAAAAAACATTCTGTGATTTGCAATACCGCGTTACAAAATATTCCAAAGCAACGTTTCTTTGGAAATGGATTTTTTATCAGACGACTCTCTTTATCAGTAAAACATATTTAGTTTGCCTTTCAGCAGAATTTCTCTGCGAAAATATTGGCTGCGAGAAATGGAGATTCGCGGATAGAAAATGATAAAGCAGGCTCGCTAAAAGTTTTAGAACCGAGCAGGGCCCCCGCCAGTAATATAAATCGTCGATAATTCGAACGTATCGCTTGGAAGGTGATTTATTTTTCTTCGCGGCCATTTGAAACGGCGATATATCTAGCTGGAACTTAAATCGAGCGATTTTTATTGACCAGAATAAAGGAAGGACCGCGAAACGTTATCAGAATAAATTGTCAATGGATTACCGAACGCGAGAAGCCAAAAACAGTTATTTAAAAGATATCGTTAAAAAGGAAGAGGCAAGGCGGTAAAATATTTGACACTGCCGAGGAAAAAAGCGTTTGCTGATAAAAACGATTCAAGAAAGGGTGCAAGAGGCGCGCATAAATAACCTATGCAAATTTCGCACCGGTTTCGGGCAAACCGCGTCTCGTTCGTCCTTTTGTGATTCGCAATGATTATCTAAGAACCAACCAGCCAGAACGTTCTGTAGAAACGTGGAAAGATTACACGGTTCAGTGGAAGCTAACAGTCGAGACCACAAGAACAACGTTTCTCTCTTTTCCTTTATACATTATTTAAAAATAAATATAAAAAGAACTTTGAACGTAAATATTTATTTATACTTTTCTTCTTTTTTTAATTGGATACTTAAGGTCACGTGCAGCTCATAGTTCACTTTTTTCTTTAATTTCTGACTGTGTACGAGTGTCTGTGTACGTGTTATCTCACGAGTCTCAAGAGTTTTCTCACAGTGAAACAGTTCTTAATCACTTCTTTCATAGTATCTTGGACGACTGCGTTAGCAGACATTTCCACCGCGAGTTCTCTCATCTTCAACTTCCTCGATGTTCCTTCAGTTATAAATCAGAGTTACAAGAGACTTGTAGTGCAAACGTGTACCTATTAATCATCTAAACTTATTCTACATACTATGTGCAGCCGAACAAATGGCGGGTCATCTATCGGAAGCTTATTCAAGGTCTTTTACGTAATACCTAGAGGAGTGCTATATCTCGGGAAGACGTGGCGATAGTTTCTCGCGAAATAGTTTTTCATTCATAAAATTCCATCTGTTCATACATGTATATAATACAATTGGATATTTACAAGCTTTCAATAAAATTAGGCTTCGAGTAATATAAATTTTGTTTATTTTAAACTTATTAAGCGTTCGACGGAATTATGGGTTGGAGTGCATATGTGCATGGATGTAACCAACGAGCTAAATTTGACTGCAATTTTATTTATATATAATTATGAGAAATTGATTGTATATGCATATTTGAAGTTAATAATAAAGAAAAAAGTTGCCCTGATGAAAAGAGTTCTGTCAAGATTCTTTACACAATATTGATGTCTTAAAAACATTTAAGGTAAACGATCCTTTCTTTCCTGTATGAAGAATAATCTGAATTTGTTCAAAAAAGAACATTAAAATCGATTGGCATTTTTATAAGTGATTACTCATCTTCATTCAATAAAAAATTATACGAAAATACGACTTTTGTTTGATATTGCAAAGTAATATTATGCAAACAGTATTATGCAGGTACATAAAAATAAATATGGCACATCTAATAATACAATACCATATGATAAATGTACTACAATAATCATAACTCTTCGAGTATATTTTTCATTTCACAGCAAGTAAATATTTGGTACGTATCGCATACATAATGGAAGACTCTCGCATCGAGACGCTGAATTTATTTTTTATGAGAAATCAGGTTCCTCGTACGTATCGTGGTACGATTTAGCGGACACCCTGTGCACTGCACGATGCATCGAAACAGCACGTAACGAGCACGAGTCATAAATACACTGGGCAACGATATATCGAAGGTGCCCCCCTTTTTCCGCAAAACCGTCGAGACGCGCCGAAAATCCCGGCTACGCGATCGTCTTTCGCGTGTACGGGACCAGCTGGCAATTAATCTTTCCGCGATCCTCTCTGGCCGGCTCGTTTCCCTCGAACATGTGCCACGGTTCTCACCCTAAATCCCGCCAAGCGTGACGGGACTTCCACGCGCGCTGCAGGAGGAACGACGGGAACAAAGCTTTCGATTCGGGGGGAGAAAATGTTCCAAACGATTTCGAGATCGTCTGCTACTCGTACAATTCTTTCCCATCGAGGGATTTCCGTGATTTTCTGCAGCTTCCATCGATCTTCCTCTGCTATTCGTCGACGTCTTAACGATCTTTCTCCAATATTTTTTTTAAACGTTTTACTGACTTTTTTATGACCAATGTTAATATATCCTGTATTTTTTAAGTTATCTTTGTTGGCTACTTGATGATTCTATAAAATTTGGAGCCATTGTTTAAGAATTTCAGTTCTTCCACTAATTTACTTCAAATTTTTCACACAATCTCTACTCTTTTCTTTTTCTTTTGGTATTTCCAGTTTTATTTGCGAGTATTCAAAATGGACAGAGAGACTGGACGTATAACCTCACTGAAGCTTTCATAAAACATTCCCAGCGATCTGGTACAAAGTTTCTATCGCAACCCTTCTGTCTCTTTCAGTGCTGCCATTACAAATTTGACCCGTGAGCATTGAAAATGAACATTTCTCTAGAAAAGGGTGCCTTGTACGCGAAAATAACCGACGCCACGACAGAAAGCCCGATCGCGAGATATATTTTCTCTGGCCCCAAAAATCGCAAACGATTTCCCTCGGAAAAATACACGCTGCGCGCGCAAACGTTCTCGATACTTGGATAAATAACCGATCGCGCCAAATGCGATTTTGCAACGTTACGTAATTACCCGGCATTCCGGCGTCCTCTCAAGCGCGCGATGTAACGATAACGCGAAAGAAGTCTTATGGTGATCCGACGAAGGTCTCAAAAGGAAGGACGCTGGTACGCGCGTACCGGACGAGGACGGAGAGGAAAAGAGAGATCTCGTTCGTGCGGGAGAATGAGAGAGAGAGGGAGCTTGCGCAACCGGTGCCCATCTGGCCAGAAAGCTTTTATCGCGCTTTTTCGGTACGGTCGTCGACATAAGCGTGGGCGGCCTAATTCCTGCGGCTGTCGTTTCTGCAACGTACGCGTCCGGATCGGCGATAGAAAGAACGGACAGGCGGAGGGCCGCTCCTACCCCTGCCGCGATCGAGATCCCATGAAACTCCTACGAAACACGCGACCAGTCCCACGGCTTTACGAGCCTCGGTTCCTTGGAAGCGTGGAAACGGCCGTGGATGGCAAGCCTGGAGAAAAAACGGCGAGGCGCTGAGAGAGGACGGTTCGAAGCACGGGGACGTAGAAGGAGGCGAGAGTGAAAGCTCGAAAGATCTCGAAGTTCTGAGAGCAGCTCGGAAGCAGAGGGAGGGGGATTTTGAATGCTCGCGAGCTGAGAATTCGAGAGTACGAGGATCCGTGAGCGCGAAGGTTTGACGAGGTTAAGAGTTGGCGATTTGGAAGCTTGGGAATCGGAGGAGTCGAAGGCGAGGTCCTGAGAATCGGACGAGTCGAAGGCGGGGTCCTGAGAATCGGAGGACCTAAGAGCTTGAGAACTGGAGTATTTGACAGTCTGATAATTTGGAAATTTCGTTGTCTAGAAATTGGTGAATCTGGGGATTTAACAGTTGAGAAGTTGAAGAGTCGGGAAATCTGAAAGTGGAGGAATTTGAAAATTTAAAAATCGATGAATCTAAGAGCTTAGTATTTAACAGTCTGAACATTTCTAAATCTGAGGAGAATCTAAAAATTTAATAATTTGGAAACCTGGCGAAAGTAGAGATTCAAAGACTTTGAAACAGTGAGAAAGTAAGAAGATATAAATGGTTAAGAAACTGAGAAATATTACAACTGCGAAACAGTAAACCGACTAGACTATCAGAGAAGATCAAATGTTTAGAAGTTCCATTAACAGGATACAGTGTGGTACATTGTGATGTGCAACAGCCGAGACCAAAGTCTGCTTTAGATGGAATCATCTGTTGCAATAATAAACTTAACAGCACGTCGGTGATTCAATCTTTTCGCAGGAGAACCTAAGAGGAATTTGACAAAGCAACCCCTTATAAAATTACTTTGAAACTTAGCAACCAATAATTGCGGATGCGTATTTTTGAAGCAATTAGTACATTAAGTGATAGAAATGTTGTTGGTGGAACGAATCACGAGTTTGAAAGTTGATAAAGACGAACAATACGATCAATCTACCTTCAAAACGTGACTTCGTTCACGTCTCAGAAGCAGAGTAGAAGACTAAGGTCAGCGGAAAAGTAGAGCGATACCCTTTTGATACGACAGACAACCTCTTGGGTTGTAAAAAAATTTGTTATTGATGATTCGTAGCAGGTATAAATCAAAGTGCAAAGAATTAGGACTGACAGTACAATATTTCCAATTATTTACGCCTAATTAATCCAATTATCAACGCTTTGCCTGCTGATTCAACATCCCAAGAATTTCTTCATACAGTTACAACATCTTGCAACGTTTACAAAAGAATTATTCTTTATTAGGATACGAAGTCGTTCCAAACTTATTTATTTGAGATTTTCAAATATAATCTCATTCTGTTTTCTTAAATTCTTCAGTACTAATATACTTCGAATCTATTTATCAAAAATAACGTTTCCAAATATCTATAGGACTATAACTTTAGCTATTTCCTGAAATTTTGTTTGCTTTTAATATTCGTATACAAATTTATCAGCCGTCGTCAAATCTGTTTGACATTTACTAGTGTTCGATATCGTATTACAACATTTTTCATAATTCTCTAAACAAGCTCGCGGTGGTAACGCGTCAGAAAACTGTGGCCTTTCAGCGCCGATTTCAACGGGTTTACGAGCCGTTTTTTTTTCGTAAACATCCAGCCCACTCTTTGTTAACGGTGCTCGAAACAGAAAGAATAGTGAAATTCGAGGCAGGGCGGTCGTAAAAAAAAAAAAAAAGAAAAGAACGAGCGCGAATGAAAGCGACGATAAAGCACGAACCTGTTCGAGGGAACAATACTGCACATTGGCCAAGCGGAGATTTCAACTAGCGAGGAAGGTGAGAGGTCGTCTCGCGGGAGAAAAGAGTTCGAAAAGTCAATGCCTTGGAGCAACTCGGTGTGCCTGTCAAACTGTTGCTCACCATCACTTTCTAAAGACACGAATTTCGTAGCCGGTGAACACGCGGTTCTTGCGAGGCTCCTCGTCGCGGAGGACCTTCGGAGGCTTTGGTACCAACTCTCTTCAAATTCGAAGGTGATATATTTATCGTATACTTCTTAAAATTCTAGATGCGTATATTAAACGATTCATCCACGTGTCTATTATTAAACGAAGATCATTTTAAGTGAGACGATACAATTGATACTTGCTCGAGTTGTTTCAATCTTTTAATGGCTACTTAACATTTTATATATTTTGAAAGACACAAGTAGACTCATGTTTTTTATATAATTATACATAATAGCGTTTCTTATATTTAATTTTTTAAATAGAAAATAATTTCTACCCGCAGCACTAATAAAATTACTTAAACCCCTACTACCATTTACATAATACTCTCGCTTATTAAACGTCGAATATCATATACGAAATAAAACTGAAAAGAGGAAAAGAAAGACCCGTAACTCGCTTAAAGATTCTTCTTTCAATCCCTGCGGCGAATTAATAAGAAGATATTCAATATCCACTGTCGGCGCTGTCGTTTGTCAAGCAACCGTAAAGAAAATCATTGCGAATTCGTTTCACCTTTCTGCGCGGCTCGGCTGTCGCACAATTAAGCCGGTAATTAAACGGAACAGAGGGGGATGGTCGATCAAGATTGAAGCGAGCCGGGTTCGAAAGAAGCACGAAATTAGCTTTACACACAGACGAGTTCCTCAGCGCGTGACGGGTGCTTGGGGGCGAAAGAGAGCGCGAGAGAGGAAAGGAACGGGGAACAGGGATAATACGACGCTATCTGTCCCAATTATACGACTTTAATTACGGGCAAATTACTTTACCGGTGCCGTCGAGCATAACGAGTTACCCAGGAGGCTAGGGGGCCGCGTTTTGCTTTTACAAACTGTTAATCGATCCTCTTCGAAAGACCTTTTCGACGGAGGCAGCCTCAATAATTCACCTCGAAAAGATCGCGGATAATAACCGCTCGTGTATTTACATTCAAACGGGGAGTAAAAAGCATTCTGTGCCCCGGCTTTTACCGTGAAACGGTATTTTTAACGCAAATCCATTCTTGGAGGGGGAGATATGCAAATATCGGAACGCGGTGCAGTAAATGTTCCGTATAAATATGCTTGGCGACCGCGTAATTAAATCTATTTTACTGTTGTCCTAATTAGAGGAAAGATAAGAAAGAAGTTGCACCCGAGGGCACCCGTTCTGTGAATAGTTTTGGACCACGACAAGTGTAAACTATAAGCTTTCCGTTTGTATTTTGTTCTACAGATCCGCGATCTTGTTGTTGGCTGCACTCGCGGGAGAACTTAATCTGTTAGATACGGCAATGTAAATCACTTTATCCGACACGATAGCGTGTTTTCCCTTTTTTAGTGACAAGAGTCGTGCTTGGTATGGAAAACGGCATTATAAATTAAAACGTTCCCTATTGCAGCAAATGGACCATGAAATCGTGCCACTTAATATCTCTCATTGCATCGCAGCCGCTGCAAAAAAAAAGAAACACATTGAAGAGAAAGAATGAAATAATTTCGAATCAGCTTGCAAACATTCAAAAGGTTTCTCTTACAAAAAATTGTGTAAATTAACTAACGATGTATATTATAATATTAATTGCTTCCAAAATAAATGCTGTAAATTTAATCAATGTAAAAGTTAATTTATAACTGCAGATTGGGGATCACAAACTAAAGTAATAAGAGTGACCAAATTTTTGAGAAATCTAAAATAAATAAAATTAAATTTCAATGAAAAAGTCTACATTTTTCCAACTATTAAACGTTAATAGGAATTTCAAGTATTGTTTTCCATATTTGCCTCGGTTTTGAGTAAACGATGCACTTGTACAAGTTTCCTTGATCGAATCAACTTCAATTAAAAATAACCTCATAAATCCGTGGTTGCTACACTTCGAAACGACTTAACGATCGGGAGAGGACGCGATTTCGGTGGCGAAATCGGTCTCGGAGTGACTGTCTAACCCTAGATCTCACGGGATCCATCGAATCGAACGCGTCGATCGCTGAAAACGCGAAACGATCCTGGCGTTTCCTACGCACGCTCTTCCCTGCGCTCTATGTTTGGCGTTCGTAACGAAATTTATGCTTCCTGCCCGACCGTAATGCGACCACACGCTCGTTGCCAGTCATGTAATTTACATACGCTGCCGGTTTGCGCGCGCTTTGTCTATGATCGTGTCGCGATGAGGAAATCGCCGAAACGAACCCAACGCCGCCAGCCGGAAAAGGATAACATCCCCGTACACCATTTTGGAACGCAGAGAACTGTTCATTGTTCAAACTATAAGTCGTACTGAACAATATATTACGATATTAATAGTAATGTTGGTAAGGCAATCGGTTAATGACTGAACGCGATGGAATATTTGCGATGTCCTTTCAAAATATCATCCCTTTTCTACTAAGAAGTTCGATTTTTATAGTGTTTTTTAATTTGATAAAGATTTATTTTGATAGACAATAATATATTTAATTTTCTGTTTGTGCTGTCTGTTATTTCAGTTAATTTTTATTTCATTTTGAAAAATTGGTGTTTATCTAGAATTGCTAAAGTTTATAAAAAATAGGTATTATCAAAGACTTATTAGATTTCAAAAAGCGTAGGAAAGTTTAAAAAATTTGAAAGTACGCACAAATAATGACATAGAAAATACTGCTTCACTGTCAAGAACACACCTTCAATGTATTCGTTATAAAGTTCTATTAAGCATTTAATATCAGGCTTTCTCGCGAGACACTCGCGTTACATCATAATTTGCACAAGACACGGTGTACATACTTAACTACGTGCTCACGAACACTGATAAATCTTTCATTGATAAAATCCTCTCCCAAAGAAACATTGGAACCTCCGCAGACTTCGACTTCCTCTACAAACGAACGCTACCTCTCTTTGGTCTACCGATCTTTCGAAGAAACAGTCGAGTAAAGAACAATTAATGGAGATTGATGTCTCTTAAACCCGCATGGTGTGAGTTCCCTTCTTGGGGAACGGCTCTAGACATACGGGCGCAACTGAGAACGAGCAGACTCGCCTACGTGAACTTCTAAAAATGTACAAGTTCCACATTGCTTTCTCTTTTCACTATCGACAATTTTTTACTCCCTTTTTACTCCCTTTTTTTGCTTTAAAAATAATTATAAGTCAACGAAAATAACTAAATTCTTGGACTCCATTATAATAGTTCTACGTTTTCTTGTTATACCAACAAAAACATTAGAATTCTAAGGTGACAAGTCTTTGGAATCCTTCACATAGATTCCTACATTCCATCTTCCTATTTCTGAAGAAATTTGAATTTAAAAGAGGAACAATTCTTCGAATTCTTTGCAACTAGGTATTTCATGTTTTCATCCCCTATCTGTTATTAAAAAGTTGAAGAAAGAAAAAGATTCTTTCAATTCCTCAAAACAGATCCAAGCCTTCGCCTCATATTTTACTATTAAAAAGATTCAATCTTGAAGCAAACAAGTGTTTCGTACTCCTCACAATTCACTTCTAAATTTGAATTTCGTGCAACGAATACGATTCACCGTTCGCTTTCGCGGTTGTTAGAAAAATGCATTTCTAACGCTCGCACGACGATTGTCCGCGAGATTCCGTCGTGTGTCACAGGATTGAAGCGTGCTGTTTCGTAATCGTGTACATTGAAAAAGCCCAGGTGTACACACAAAGCGGCGGTATTTCTGAAAAACAGCCGAGAGAAGAATACACGGTGTCTTCCGATGGATCGTTCACGGAACGACGAGCAATCGACGATCGTTCGAACTTTATTGTAAAATTAATCTTGCAGCGGCGTTTCTACGTAATGGTCGAAATTCCAGGTCGTAGTTTAACTCTCGCAATTAGCGTGACGGTGATCGACTTTAAGATAAGACCAGCTACTAAGGAAGTCGCTGTCTATGAATACCGTGAACAGAGAGACCAAGCACTGGTTAAAGGTTCACGGAATAAAGATTAATAAGCCTCTTTTGTAAACAGGCATCTAATAGCGGATCGAATGATAGCTCTTGGCATTGACGGATTCGCGAGAAACTTGGAATTCCCTATAGCCACATCTGTACGCTGACGGTAGAATTGTGCGTAGAACTATTGTAGAATAATGGCGCGGTGGAATCTCCATTATTCGAACCAATTATAATGTACGCTGTTCGAATAATGGATCAGCCTTGTTTTTACATAAAAGAATCTAAATATTTTCTAATCTAATCTAATTTTTGTAACACCATGACACCATTACCTAATTCTTTCGTTTTCTTTTTTCTAACAGGATATCTTGCGTTAAAGTAACTTTTCATGTATATCGTGGCACCAATGTATGTACTAGAAAAATACTAAATATTATTCTAACACATGTGTACTTTAATTCTTTCAACACGCTTCTTCCTTTCTGCAACAGGGTACATACTTTCACCTACTGAGACACACCGCGTGTTACTCATCTGTTTTCTACAAATACACCTTGAATCAGTGTTTTATTACATCATTTGTAAGCTTATATTTTACAATTTTTCCTAACTTTTTGATCTTGATATTTCTTTCATTCCAAAGTATTTAAAAATAATATTTATACAAATGCTTTAAAACATTTACAAAAACATCTAAAGCAATAATTTTGTTCTTCGCCATTCTTTTCGACATCTCTCTCCCTGCAACGAAATGCAACCCTCTTCCACACGCAAGACAAGGCCCACCACCTTCGTCGAACTTCGCCAAACTTCAACAAACGCTCGGACTACTCCCGTTCGGTGTCAAAGAACACTTAAAACGAGCTCAAACACAATCGCCTAAAAATAGTTTCCCAACAGGCCACGAATCGCCGCTAGAAGAAACCGTCGAACGCGTTTCGATCTTCAATCCCCGTTTCAAAACCAGGAGATTCGCTCTCGCCAACCGCGATGCAACGAACTGCATCGCCATCGAGCGGACAATTATTATTTCCCGGAACGGATCTCCCGTTTTCGCCCAGAAACGATTACCCACTTAAACGAAGCATCGAAAACAGTTCGTCCGACGGTCGTAAACACGCGAGTACGTTTCTGCGGGCGATTTCAACGGTGTGTAAATCCACGGAGAAGAGAATCTTGGTCTCTCCTCGCTGGACGGAGCAACTTTAGTGGGTGGCGGCTCGTTCAACGCCAAACGAATTGCTTCTGCGCTCTAGATATCTGGAGTTTTACTGAAATTGAAATACGTTGTGGTCCACGTGCGAAAATAGGGGATATTTAAGTCCTCGTTTTGCTCAAACAAAATATAGACCTCCACAGTAGGCAATTCTTATCGAGTTTTCCAAAAATCAACTGCTCTTGCACAAAAATACATTTGGGTACTAACAGCTGGTGGTTCGAAATAGCTGATTTGAAAGAGTAGTCGTACATTATACAAGTTTTCCTCACAGTAAGTTGGATCGCACTGAAGTTTCACAGAATTGTGAAATATTTGCAACAGACTCCATCTTTTGTACGAATACCTTTTTAATTCCAACAAAGCTAGAGAAATTGAGTACAAAAGCAACCCTCTTGGCGTAGAGCAGCTCACACAACCTCACTCTTAGCAGATTGGTTCGTTCGCCTCGAGACCCAGATCGTGGGGAAATTCGCGGAACTACGAAATATTCGCGACAGAGCCAAACTCGAGGCTTTAGGATCACCGGGCACGTGCGCGCGATCCAAGCCTTTGAAATCCTGCGTGTCCCTCGTTCTCTTTTCTTTCTGCCCGTGAGCCACGATGATTATGTAATCGGCGCTGGCAGAAATACCTACGCAGTTGCTGTGACTCTAATACCTGTGTTGTCGATATTTCACGAGGACGTTGTGAACGATGGGAGTGACTACGGATGGCTGGTGGAACAGATGGATTGAAGCAAATTTCAATGATTGACGTGGAAAACGGTGCGCCTCTTAATGGTTTTTCAAGTCGAAACTAATTTCTGAGATCAATCACAATTTCTGTATCGAGTGACGTTCTTCGACTAAAGAATTCAGACGTTTCAATTTCCACGACTTGGTTTCACTCAGCTGATGGTTTGAAAAAAATATTCCAAATTGTCCAAAAGAACATTAACTCCTTCAACTTTAACTTCTCCAAACCTGGCGGCCATTGATATGAATATCTACTAGTTTATTACTTTACTACTTCCATATCTGACTTGAACTGATAAACACACTTGTAATTACCTATTTTATTATAAAATATGTAAAATAAGTAGGATTGTAAATGTTCTATAATTTAATCTACAATTGCCTACAATAATCTATGTATCTACAATTGCTTGAATTACTTCTCAGCAGCCTTTCCAAACATCCATCAAGAGAAATGAACACATGAATCGACGACATCGAGTCACATTTATGAATGATCATTGATAGCATAAATTGGTAGCTTGTTAGAAATATGCACGTTACTGTGCGCTGATTAAACAAAACGCTATCGCCAACACACCAGACTAGTAAAATTCCGAGGCTATTTATCACGAACAAATGCAAAACGTGAACTACATAATCTTTTTAACTATTCACAATAATTTGAACACCTGCACTACAGTTCTTTCATTTCAGTCTAGCGTTTTAGGTAATTTTTACTAGTATAATTGTGATATAGTATATCACCTACTATAAATTGATGACAGTACGTCCTCGAATTACGCGATTAATTGGTTCTGAAAGCTTTCGTGTAAGTCGAAAAATCGCACAAGTTGTGGAAAGCAGAAAATTTATCATTTTTGGCAAAAAATATGTTTTAGTTTCACAGCAGAAGTGAAAGTAAAATAGATCTGTATATATACACTCAAGAAAATATTATTAATTCACATATTTATTGCACATATTGCACATAATAGAATCTACATACGTATAGTTATGGACGAACTACTTCAACTACTGGTTCACTGTTAATTACCCTTTAGCTCTTTTCTTTTCTTCATAAATTCAAGTGTACCGTGCAATATCCTTATTCACTGCTTTTGTACCTTTCGCGGATCGTTCAGGACCAGGATATCGAGCTTCGAGACTAGCTAATCCATCCCTGATCATATGAAATTTAATTCGCATAAGTCGAGCAGTGACTGTATAATACAAGGAATTTCCATACCCCAGTCGTATTTATCAACCAAACCCCTCCTGCTACGCCCCATTCACTGAAACACAATGTAGAACATTGGAAAAATCGGTTTTTCATGAACTACCACACGAGCCGTGGAGTAACGCGCGACTATAAACCTGTCCCAGCCAATGGACGGGAAACAAAGCGCGGGCAGTAAATCTTGTCGACGTTGGACCTCATAACATAGGAATAAGTTGTCCAGAAATAAAGACGTCCGTCGCCGTAGAGACTTCGGGATTATCGTCGTCGCCGTTTCGCCGATTGTAAATTGCCCGATCCCAACGAAATTCTCGGTTGTTCCAACCGCTAGCCTAACCAGCGTGGATTCTCGCGTAATCGTAGTTGCGTTCCGAGGCGTTATTTACAACCGCTCCGCGCCACCCCTTTCGACCGAAGAGACGCGATCTGAAGAGCGCGCTTCGACTTCACTTTGATCTCTCTAAAGTGACACAGATTTGTAGCTGTCGCTGGCTCGCGATGAATTACGAGCGGAATATTGTGCACCGTTGCCCTAACCACGATCGGACGCGATTCCCCGCAGAATTCGCGCCATTAAAAGATCGCGCGATCGTTTCTGATTCGAGAGCTTCCGCGCTCGCCAAGGCGCGAGAGTGGAAGGCGTGATTAGAAATGAACTTTCCATTTTTGCGTTGACGGAAAGTCTTCAATTGATATTCTATTATTTGATGTATTTCAGTTCCATGTAATAACATTTTGAACAATAATTTTTGGATCAAAGTACCAATAAAATGTATACTTCCTTGAAAGAAGTAAAAATCGATAAAACTTCAAACGAAATATAGAACATGCCAAGATAAAATAACATCGATATACAAATATAAAATACCGATATAACAATATAAAAAAATCAGTTAATTCCCTGAGTAATAAAACACTAATACGGTAAGCTCTTGAGTAACGTAATGCTCGATTTATCAGGCGGTTAATGTGAGATTATGGGATTAAACTTTGAAATCACCACAATTCAGCATAACAATTAAAACGCATATCGTTTGGAACTTGCAAGTAGTTCACAAAAATAAGGAACAACAATTTCTTCGCACGCATCAGCACTGAAGATGATTATTGCGATGGAAAAGAAATAGCTAAACTGTGACGTGATTGTTTAATTATAAATATTTACTCCCGATGAATGCAGTTTGGAGAATTTAGATTGGGAACACAGCACCTCGTTAACGAAGAATAGCTATTTGTACACATGAATGTAAGTATAATTAATAGCGTGGAATAAATCACGAGCTAATTTATGCAAATTCCATCGTCGAGAATCGACGATAATCCGGTATCATAAACGCTCGAGAAAGATGGACGCTACGTTTTAGTACCATTCTTAATACTTAATCGTGGCTGTAATAGCCAGAAACATAGATACAAGTGAAAAGAGATATAAATTGAATGCATGTTTATGAAAATCCGGAGTTATTGTCGTGCCAATTGAATCATTTGATTATTAAAGCGAAAGACATATTAATTACAATAGAAATTTCTATTTAAAGAATAACATCTGGTAATTAATAAAAATAATTGAATACTTTTAATATTCTTTTAATATATTGTTTGTTTTATTTGTTTGTTCAACTAGCACGAGATTCATCCAGGGGAAACACAAAATGCTATATTGTTTCCTCACGTGGGAGCGCTTATGTAATGCATAATATCGTAATTACAATACATTACCGACAATAGGCGCCGATAAGATACATTTAACTAATATATCCCCACTGACATCCAGTTTCTCATTGTGTTAATCACTTATCTATCGCACCGTTAATTCTGCATGCAACTGACTTCCACGTAAATATGCAAATTTCTCGCGAACTAGTAAAAATACTTAGGAGGAATATGTAACTGCAATTTTTGCATGTTTAACGTTGCATTAACTGTAAGGACACGTGTGAATCCCTTTGAACGAAGTCATTTGATCTAAAAGCTTAAGGGTGAAATAGTAAGGGTGAAGTGCTTGAAAACCAGGCAAAATTCAAATCTGTTCTTCCAAAAATTGAGTTATCTACGAGTATATCACCTCTTTTTTTTATAACTGGGCAACGCACAGGATAAACTTTACATTTTCATACGTAAATTGACTGAAATTTGTATAGCAATAAGAAAGAAAGCTTTCAATTTCTCTCCATGGTTAAATACTATTACACCTATCGTAAAATAAATCGATCTCGACGATAAAGATGTAAGTCGCTGTTGTTTTTCTGCTCTACTAAGAAGTAATTAAATTGGACTTTAGATACAGATTAATAGTAACGGAAATGTGTTTTATTAGGTACGATAGCGAATATGTATATGTAATTAATATTGTAACAAGAATATGGAGCATTTTTATCGCGAGAAATACCCATTGGCGATAAGAGTAAAAGGAATCGATAACCAAACCACCCACGAGAGAAACAAGTCGAACAATGTAGGTATTCATCGATTGAAGAAGGAATGTGGGGCAACGTCGAGTGCATTGTCGAATACTCAATTAGCCGATATTGAGACGATTTTACCTTGTATATACAGCAAACAAGAAAAATTGATTGACTCATTTACGAACTTCCAATAATTAAATACTAAAAAGGAACTGTATAATAGGTAGTACAGTAATCTTAATAGTTCAATTATGATTATATTATACAATTCCCTATCTGACTGTCTCCACACAGTTAAATTTGCTGAGACCTTTAGGTCACTTTTAACCAAATCATTTTCTCTATTCTTTCCTTAAAGAAACGTCTTAATTTCAAGATAAATATAAAGAAGCTGTCATTATAATAATATACATCATTGATATTTCATTTTTCTCGAAATTAGGAAACATTTTTCTAAAGATAAAAGCATGTGGGAATCGAATGGAAGATCATAGCAATGCATTCATAACAAGAACTGAACTCAATTCTATTGACTTTCATAGTCTAAAGAATGAATGTTATACGGATATTTATGAATGTATAACAGATATTTATGCGTCTACAGGAAATTTAAATGTGCAAAGAAATACAGCAAGTATGCAATACAAATGTATTATAATGTTCATAAGGTAGAGTGTTCCTTTTAGTCCCGTTTATCTAGCTGAATTTATAACTACAAACTATTAATTAGCATAAACATCCAGTCTAATAATAAAGGTTTATGGTAATCAAATTACAAAAGTATGTAAAGTACGTAATAAAAATAGCACGAGGAAATCTCACGCGCGAGTTCTTGCGTCGCGATGCGAGACGCAACGAGGCCTGGCGCATTGTAAAAAAGAAGGAACAGCGATCGAAATACCCCACGCTATGCAGGCCAATGAAAACCGCGAGCCTGCGCTTCGAAATTGATAATTATACCTCTCTCGATATCTGTTCGGCCGATCTCGATCGTTCGCGCGGAAAAACTCCGCGACTTTGAACGCTACGCAGTTTCGCGCGCCCGCGCACGCGCGCCTCTCCTTCCTATCGCCATTTCTCTGCGATGCACAATTATAATTTCAAATGAAATCGGTACATTTACGCCCTTGAACAACAATGGCCTCCCCCGCCGGGACCCTTTCACCGTGACAACTTGCAAATCCAGTTATATCATCTCCCGACTTTGTAATCAGCTGTGCGCAAGAAGGCGACTCGCGGCCTTTCTAGGCGCGCGCGTGCGGCAATAAATCAACCGCGTGCGCGAGAGAGCTTTTATCCGCGTCCACCGTTTTTCCTTGACCGCGGTAAATTCAATTAAGCCACGCTCTTTTCTGTGTATTTACGCACGGGCCACGGAGACTGCGGTTTTAAAATAGCGAAACCGTGGATTCGCCCCCTGCGCCTCGCGGATTACGAACGACCTACATCAAAATCCAGTCGAGACGAGTAACTTTTCATCCAAGCTCGAATGTCCAACGTTTTATTGTGCGTTTAACGTTTAAAAAACTTGTTTCATGCAACGCCTCTTCTATCGTCGTAAACATAACCGTGGACTCGCCCTCTGTGCCTCGGATTACGTACGACCTACATCAAAATCCAGTCGAAACGAGTTACTTTTCACGTAAGTTTGAATGTAGAACATTTTATTGTGCGTTTAACGTTTTAAAAATTATTTCATGCGTGCTTCTTCTATCGTCGTAAACAAAACTGTTTCACTTTGGCTGTTTGAAGTGGACCCTGTGCTACTTCTGTGATCCACACGCGCAGGTTCTATCACTGTTCTGCGTAATTGTTTCATTTATCGAAAGTTCATCAATTTGGTCCATTTTTTAAAGAACAATTATTGGTTGTTCTTATTCCACAACATGCATCTGTTTCTTTTCTTTCTGGCTGCTGGTTTATCAAATCTTTTTCATCTCCTCTGGAAATACCAGTTTTTATTAATAGTTAATTCAAGTATTATGTAACCATTGATTCTGTTTTTATAAAATTCACACAGGTTATAAATTATAGTAGATCCTCCCGTTTAAATCATCCCATATTTTATCTTTGCAATAAAACGAAGTTTTTAATTAGTTTCCTTATCTTTCTACTCGTAATGCTTCCATTATAAAACTCGCGAGAGTCCATCGAGCCATCAATTCCAGAATAAGCGGATTGTAAACAGGATGAATGCTTCCAAAATATCCTTTCGCACAATTCTGACGTAGATTAACGTTAATCCGAGGCAAGCCACCGTGACTTCGACCGTTAATTTCATTCACAGAAAACGAGCTCGGACAAAGATCAGAAAATCAATGCAAATTACGAACGCGCCTACATGACGAGTTGATGGAAAAGAAATGGCCGATGAAAGCGAGATAAATAGACGGCTGAGGCCAAAGGTATTCGTCTAGTTGCAATATTTGATGGCCTTCGGCGTTATGGAAATGCGCACGCTATCCGACATATGTGCAGATCCTGTATGGGCGAGTTTCGAAGCCGTCGACGATCTTAAGAGTGAAATGTCAGTAAGGTCACGGTCGTGAAGGAGCGAGGAATCCCCGTCGACCCACCAGCGATAATTACTCCAAACCGTGGGGCGATAATGCGCTCCAAAGTCTCTTTGGATTATTCGTCTTTTTTTTAGCCAACTCCGCGAATAACTACCGTTCGTCCTTTTCAATAAGCGCGAAATCGAATTTTTCGTGGATTTCGACAGCAACGCGGGCGTTCGGTTTCGAAAGTGAACCACGAATCGGAAAGTTTTTCTGTTTTTTTGTTTAACTTAATATTCATTGAAATTAACGATTCCAATAGTGGCGTGGGTGTCTGGATTTTGAATAAGAAATGAAGCTAGTTTTCTTCTTACGAAGGTCGAAGCATCCTGGGAAAATTTTTAGATCAATGATCCGTATGAGAGAATTTTTTTGACAAATATTTTTTGTAAAACTTGGTTAAAATGGGAATAAAAAGTAGTGGGAAAGAGAGATGTGCGAAAAGTTAAAGTTTTGAGCAGCAAAGGTGTAAATTGAAGATCCTGGCGAGAGAATCTTTTAAGAGCTGTTCTTAAAAATTTAGCAAAAATAAAAGTAGAAGAAAATAATAGAAAATAATATATATAAAGAACAAACATTTGAAATTTGTTTCAAAAGCTGAAGGGTTGTGTGAAAATTAAAGTATCGAAGATCTTAGCGGGAGAATATCTTTAAGAATGGTTGTAAAATATTTAATAAAAATAGTAATAAGTAAAAGTAACGATGTGTGAGAAGTTATGCAGTTATTACGCTGTCCAACCTTGCGGCTAATTATCACGCCCAGTAGATTGTACCTTGGGAAGATCCACTCATTTGCATACTGAATGCAAAGATAAGATTATTGTTGTATAATAGTTATCAGTTGCACAGAGGAAGTTTACAAATGAAAGTAAACATTTAAGATTTGCAGCTTCGTAAACGTGAATCATAAAGATTGTGTCCGAGTTACTTATAAAAGATATCCGTTATAATTTTGTTAACTACTTCATCGATTATATTTCAATTGAAGCAGCTTGTACCTAAGACATTGTATTAAAAGTATATCTATTTTATAACAGGTATTTGTTACATGTTCATTTTGTTTACTATTTCAACATTATATAACAAATTGTTTATGTAAAGGTACGTCTATATTTGCCTGTTAATTTGTCCTGCACTTCTCTCAATATTCATTAGTATTTCTGTTAAAAATTGCGATGGTGTAAAACATCTATGCTTTTTTTTAATGACAATGTATGCAGATGCATAATCAATGGCAATTATGTGTTAGAATATGGCAAATAAAATTGCAAAAATTAGAAAATTAACATGAAAATACTATTTGAATCGGCCCATATTCGATCGAGCATAAACTACAAAATTAATAGATTGTGCTATAAATTTTTAAAACTTCTAAACTAAAAATTGATTTTTGCACTTGAAAACGATCGGAGAAAAGAGAAAAATGATTCAATTAAAAGAACTGTTAAGGTATTCGTGAGGTTTGTTTTTCCACGGATAAATATGTTCCCTTGTGAGCATACATTTCCAGTAAACACTAAGTCGTTCATAATAAACGCACTCCGCGTTTAAGCCGGCGTAATATGAGGTTTTATGATTACGGTTATTTGTGATCCTACTTAACTCCACTTTACATGCCAATATAAACATTATACTTTCATTCGCGTACACACGAAAGAGATGCTCGGATGATCGTGAAACCGAGGACGTTCTTTCTTACCGACACAGCACGTAGTATATTTCGAACATATTAAAGGACAAAAATCAAAAGAACTAAAAAATGTCGCAACAAGTACTGTATATCTAGCTTCAATGTTCAGTTCGAAGCAAGATATTGTGCAATCAAGAGCATTGGTACCGTGTGAGGATACTATATAGTCTTTACTAGATTCATGACAATGTTGCCAATGTTCTGTTTTGCTATATTTAAGATTCCCCACTACACGAAATGTACTCCGTGACACTAATCACGCATTATTACGGGTGCATCCTCAGGTGTCATGACTCTCTGCCAGTTGCGAATTTCTCGAAACGAATCCACTGTATCGTGACAAATCACAAGAACGACACACTTTCCGTGTTACTGCCTTGATATATAGTCACGAGTTTCGTATATATCAACAATTTTGCTGCACCTCTTCCGACCCGTATCGCGTGAACGCGGTAACCAATAGTCAACTTCACACAGCCAACTTCATATTCATGAAAATGCGATTTATGGATGTTACTTCGTTTCTTTCATAAGACGATCGTTTTCGAATTGAATTCGAGAAAAATAAGAAGTTAGTAAACGAAAAAAGAGTGGAAAGGTCGTTAGTGCGATTTTATGAACCTTTCTTTAGTAATTTTCCTGGGATTATTGACAAATATTGGAGAGTAAAAGAATATATGGCAAGAATCAAGAGAGTAATATGTTCTAAAAGAATAATAATATTAAATACACATACCGAAGTAAACGTCACATTTAACATATTCTTCTCTCGATTCTTGCCGCAATAATGCAACATATTCGTAATAAAGCTCCTCTTGGTAGTCGCACGACCTTGACTGACTGCAAACACGGTTTTCGTGTTATTAGACGAAAGAAATTGCTACTGATAATTTTGACACCTGTTTCACTGTGTTCACAATTAAGATAAAAGAATCTAAGTTGTTCGATATTTCACCAAAACACTCGATTATTCAAAAATAATATCTCTTTAAAGACATAGATACGAAAAGGGCTGCTTTAGATGAATCGATAGATAAATGTCACTAATATCGTAACATAAACTGTGCGTATCCAATTCGGAAATACTTGACAATCTAATCTACGAGAAAGTCCGAATGAAATTACTGCCCGCAGCCTTAATACACTTTATTGCATCCCCCCAGAACTATATTACAAGAATAGCCGTACACGACTCGACCTACAAAGAGCTTTATCACGTGCAGAGAAGACGGTTGTTTTCGGTGCGTGCACGGGTCCTACCTTTTCAGTACGAACGACAACACAGCGTCCCGATACGCCCCAAACCGTCCTTCTCCGTCGGCTGCCGGCGCACGACTGTAGATAATTCGCGGTTACAGCCGGCCTAGATATATACGAGCTATATTTAGCGACTGTCGTCACCGGGAACGCACGCGATTGGCCCACGGTGACGTGACAGATATGCGTGATTGGCCGATCTCGCGAATACGATGCGATCGTTTGGAGCGAGCTTCGCTTACGGCTGGGCGCGACTCGCGGGCACGACATTTGTTGACATGAAACTGTCAGAGAATACGCGCTCCCTTAATGCACCGGCGTATTCGAGTCCGCGTGTTGCGCTTCTGCAGATCCGTCGATCCTTTTCGCCCTTTCTCTCAGCATTGTTCGCTCGTAGTTAACATCATGCCAAATGTTACATATTTCTTTACGGATGTTGAATGTCTTTTATCTAACGTTTTCAAATTTCCTTTCCCTTTTCACTCCGGGAACGGTACGATATAATATGACGATAACGATTTGAAATTATCTGGTCGGTAAAAGATCGCAAGATGGGCGAAGTGATTGAACCCGAGATCTACTTCGGTAACTGGAACAAGGTTTGTTCGTATTCTTCGAGGCACAGGTGAACAATCATTCGTGAGTCGACTGGTCGGGTGGGTGGAATTTATGGAGAATAGGAGCGATTGTAATGGACGATTATTAACGCGGCTTCGCGCTATTAATTTGCTCGAAGCTTTCGAAAAGCCTTGAAGTTGGCCGACGTGCCTCTCTTCGCTCTATGAAATCATAGATTTCCCGGCAGTGTTATTATGCGAAAATTACGCTCTAAAATTAGTCACGGTCCATTACCGTGTGCGTACGCCGGTAGAGGGGTGTAGGGGGTTGGGCGCGTTTCAGAAAAAAAACATGTGCATGAAACTCATAGACATTTTCGATACGTATCTGGCTATTAATGTCCTACCGATGACGATGATATTATGCTAAACGAGTCGAATAATCGTAATGCAGAATACACTGTTCTCGCGTCTACTCATCGATCGTTTCTAAATGGCACTTAGTCACATGTCGCGTCGTAAATTCATCTTCGATTGCTTACCTGTGTGTTCGCAGAGATGTGTCGTTGGAAGAACATCGTTTTTACAGGAGAGCATCGAAGGGAAGTTGCAATTGGATGATTGAGAATCGGAGGATCGGTACTTTCGATTGTCACCATCGCGAACCGGGTCAAAATGACATTCTTATTCAAACATCCGAGGCATTTAATCATATCTCGCATAAGAATCTGCGTTAAAATCTACTTTCAAATTGCACGAATCCAACTGACGAACTATAGCAACGCTATCTATTGATGCGAATACGAATTGACAATCATGGCGCCGCCCATGGTTCGAAGTAATGTTCAGAGATAGTTTCAAATACTATAAAAGACGGAACCCATATCCTGACTTAAAAGATGTAATCGATTTAAATAATCCTGATTGTGACAAAGTATGTATTAAATTATAAAATCGTGTATTTTACGTAAGTAAAATGATGGTGCTTTCTAGGTTATCAGTTTTAGAGGAAAGTTACTCGACCAACAGGGCAAATATGAATTAGGATTAAAGCCACTGAAAGAATGGAAAGTATACGAATTTCCAGAAATTCCAGGATTGATTTTTATAAAAAATCCATTTACTACCTATGGCCAACAGTATTGGATTATAAAATCACTAAAAGAGTACACAAGAAAGCCATATAAATTAAATTTAGATCCCCATAATGTTTTGAATGATGATGAAGATTGGTGGGATGTATGTTTTAGGTAAAATACTGTGTAATAAAAAAAGAAAAAGTTGACATTTATAATATACATAATTTTTACTCTAATTGCAGGAAATCTAATAGGGGAAAAGATTTATTACCAAAATTAAGATGGGCAACATTGGGATATCATCACAACTGGGACACAAAAGTATATTCTGAAACATGCAAAACAGAAATGCCTATTGAATTGTCATCGTTGACTTCCTTTTTGGCACAAGCTTTAGGTTTTAATGATTTTAAAGCAGAAGCAGCAATTGTTAATTATTATAGAATGAACTCAACCTTAGCGGGTCATACTGATCACTCTGAGGTTAACATTGATGCACCCTTATTCTCAATAAGTTTTGGACAAACTGCAGTATTTTTAATTGGAGGACTTACACAAGAGGATACAGCTAATGCAATGTTTTTAAGAAGTGGAGATATCGTAGTGATGTCTGCAATGTCTCGTTTGAGGTACCACGGCATACCAAAAATTTTATTAGCCAGTGATGCACCATGGGACAATGAAGAATTAAATGATAACTATCAGCACGCTAAATGGGATCAAGATGACTGGACCAAAGCAAAAAGCTACATTTCTGAAGCCAGAATAAATATAAATGTAAGACAAGTATTGAAACCTGGACAATCGTCTCTGTTATGAAATATTATACATAAAGTTGCCTTGTATATTTTTATTAAAAATACTTATATCAATTACACTGAAATATGTTATACTTCCTTCTTCCTCTGTTAACTAGGCTGTCAATTCACATTAGCGATAGAAGCTGCATTACGAAAAATACATCGATTCTATTACATGTCGGTGTTTGGAATCTCTTCTTCTATACTTTGGTTCGTCAAATTGCTTTGAAACACGGTCAGAATATTTAAAAAATCCCAGGCAATTGTTGCCATTCTTAATAAAAAATCTTGCGAATGTAATATCCATCTATCCTTAATGCGATTAATTGTTTCATATTTATTCTCATAATCATTTGGAGTTGACTCTAATACTACCGGCATATATGGTCTTAGCAAAATATTCGTAGCATCGCGAACTGCTGTATTTAGGATAAAATCTTTGGAGATATCAGGCGGGTGAATCATGATTCTGTTTCTTTAAAATTGATTATAATTTGTCAAAAATAACGTACAAGTAAACCTGTAATAGAGTTCCCATATTTAACAATCATTTATCGTTTTGTGTGTTGAATATACACAAACCTATACCTAAAGATGATTGATATTCATTCTCAAGAGGATATCTTCGTAGGCACTTCTTATTATTCCTGCTTGCCAGCAACTTCTACGTGTGCTATGCGGGTTAACAGCGCACACGTCTATTCTAAACGTGTTATTTGAATCGTTATCAGTAACGCGAAAACAACGATTCTCTTTTATTAATCGTTGTATAAAACAATGTTTCATTTCTTCAAACGAGTAGGAAGTTTTGCGTCCTTGTGCCATTGAGAATTTTTACCTTCAATTTTGATCATTTCCTGTCTTTGCGTTCTGTTGTTACGTTAATTTAATGGCAAGCAGTGTAGAATTATATCAATTTCCATATTTATGTGTTCTGATGTTAACATTAATACATTTTGTCGTTCAATTATTTCATATACTAGGTGTACCCTATCAAACTTTTGTGCTTTCCTCTCGACTGTAGTTATAATTATTTAAACTACGCGCACATCTTTTACGTAACTATATAGATATCTTGAAACTTCCGGTCTCGCGAGTCAGCTGATCAGTTTTATTCCTGTCTGCTTGATAGTTCTTACAGTTATGTCTGGGAAGGATAAACTTGCGATTTTCCCTTCTCGGGGGTGCGTATTTTCTCTCTAAACTGTATAAGCTCGTTTCGTTTGTTAATTAAGCCTTATTTTCCATTTGTTCCACGTATTTTGTCATTAACTTTATATTACGTGAAACACTTACCATCCATCGCTAGATGGGTGTAACCCTACTGTAGTTTATATGAAACATTGAAATGATGTTTTTAAGTATACAATTTTATACATATATTATCGATGTATGATTATTTAGTTATGAACTGTAATGCATTTTTCAATTGTTCTCCAAAAACATTAAGTTTATACATTGTTTACTTATTTCATTACAGTGCTTAAAGATGACAGTAATATAAAAGGAGTTCCTCCTATCTTTATCGTTTGAAATGTTCCTGTTGCATTTAAAATTTCGTAAAAATTACGTATTTTTGTGTAGTCCAGGATATAGTAATGATAAGTTTTATTTGTTAGGAAGGTTAATTTGTTAGTAAGATTAATGCAATATGAAAATGAAATATATTGTCTTTTAAAATGAATAGTTTAATAGTTCTTTTATAGAGATGCTATATTGGTGCATCAATTAATGCACTAAAACATATAACATTTCATTTAAAAGAGAACAAAATTGACCTTGATATCTCATTGATCTGTCCCAACAAAATGAAAGAAATATTAATATACACTGTGCATATAAAACTATACAATTTTCATGAAATTTTAATCATGATAGAAATAATAAAGAATTAAAATTTGTTTTTCTTTCAGAGCGCAAATGCTAATGAAGTCCCGTTTACAAGGGGCTCAAAAAGGTCATGGATTGCTTAAAAAGAAAGCAGATGCATTGCAAATGCGTTTCAGATTAATTTTGGGTAAAATTATTGAGGTACAACAAATTTTCACACTACATATGTTATGTATGTACTCCATCTTTTTTACAACAGTTTTATCTATCTTTGTATTCAGACAAAAACTCTTATGGGAGAAGTGATGAAAGAGGCAGCTTTTTCATTAGCTGAAGCCAAGTTTGCAACTGGAGACTTCAATCATGTAGTTCTTCAGAATGTAACAAAAGCACAAATTAAAATTCGGTCTAAGAAAGATAACGTTGCTGGTGTTAATCTTCCAGTGTTTGAGTCCTATCAAGATGGCACAGATACATATGAGTTAGCAGGCTTGGCGAGAGGTGGCCAACAGCTAGCAAAATTGAAAAAGAATTATCAAAAAGCAGTCAAGCTGTTAGTAGAATTAGCATCCTTGCAGACAAGTTTTGTAACTCTGGATGAAGTGATTAAAATCACAAACCGCCGTGTAAATGCCATTGAACACGTTATCATTCCAAGAATCGAGAGAACTCTTGCTTATATCATTTCCGAACTGGATGAATTGGAAAGAGAGGAGTTCTATCGACTAAAGAAGATCCAGGACAAAAAGAAGCAAGCAAAAGCTAAAGTACTGATCCTATTTTAAAAATCATTGTATTTTTCATTACTGCTAGTAAAGCATGTTTTGTAATGTTTAAATTTTCATTACAGCTCGAGGTAATCAGAGCGGAAATGAAAGCTGCTGGCAGAGATGTGGAAGCTGCGAATATGCTAGATGAAGGGGATGACGATCTTCTGTTCTAAATACTGTAAATAATTTGTTTTCACATTCTCAAGTATTAAAATGAAAGTGTGTTTCGATTATGAGCGAATGTGTTAAAGAACGAATCTGAATGAAGCATGAAAACAAATTTTGTCATTTCCCCAAAATCCTTTGAACAATACTGATTCACAGTAATACTGTGTTACACAAAATATTGTTATTATTAAAATACAAAAAAATATACATAAGCAAATACTAATGTTTCATGATACTGTTAACGTTTTTTAGTTTTACGATATAAAACCGATCACTGTATTATAATTAAACATGTTAATGATATCTTTTATTAGCCACAAATCATTGGCTGGATATCTGTTGAGACCGTATTATGTATAAACGCGTTCAACGTGCTATTATTGATAAGGGTTGGAACATCAGAAAAACATTACGAAAGGTTATAAAATGAACTATCTAGTAAAAGTTTATGGAGAATAAATATGTACATATATATATATATAAATATGTACTTATTCCTTTGCATTATATTATTTATTCATCCTCCCTACCTGCCTTAGACAGTATTTATGCCTTTTGTATCCTTTGATTTCTAATGATTTCATCAAAGAATTTGATCAAAAAATAAATATACTTGTAACTATTAACGGCATGTTTTATTGATACATAGAGACAGAAATTCGACGCGTTCCCAAATTTCTTACTCTCTACTGAAAACCATGAACGTATCATTGAGATATAATTAGCGCAGATTCAGCGTTAAGATTTAATTAAGAGAAATGCATAATCATTATAGCCGTTAAATTTGTTGAACTGGGTCAATCAATATATGAACCTTTTCCCATATGAGTCAACTCTCCCTACTAAAGGGTGTTGCGCGCATGGAAAATCCTTTCAGTGCGCGGAAAATTTGTGCCGTGACCACCCCAAAGATGTCGTCCGGTCATTTAAGGGTCGTGCAAGTGGCAGAAAATCGTTTCGACGACGCGATCCACCACTTAAAATGGAACTTTTTCTCCGACGAACCGCTGAACCATGCGGTGGGGCTATGCGAGAGAGGCGAGAGCCAGTACGAGCTGGAGAGACATTGCTTGCTCACTTTAAAACAAGGGTACTCGAGGATGCTGGTGGATCAGAATGGGATGGTAAGCTGAATCAAAGAGGGCCAATTCTGTACTCCTTTTCTTTCCGCAATAAAGACGTTCTATAGTTTTGTTCAACTTGTCGACTTACTATCGCGTTATAAATATTTCATTGACGGAGGAATGTTTCCCTTTGACGTTATGTGTATATATGGACCTTGAACGTTAAGTTCATTGTCGATCATAAGAACTATCCTATCAGATAGCTGGTATGGCTTTGAACGGTATCCTGAAGAAGGGAGAGCGCGAAGAGGCTGAGCGTCGTCTCGCCGAACTGGACGACGAAAAATTCAAAATTATATTCGGGCTCCTCTACAAAGTTAACGAAAAAGTTGATCTCTTTTCTAAGTACAATGTCTACGAGCTGTTCGAGTGCAGAATTCTCAGCGTCGATGAGAACTTCCGTGGGAAAGGTCTGGCGAACGTTCTGATGGCGGACAGTATAGAAACAGCGAGAAACGCTGGCTTTAAGGTAACATCGATAGCGATTTACTTTTCAAACTGTTTCATACAATGGTCGTTCAAGCATGTGTTTGATGGAAGATTTTTGTAACACTGTGCTCTGTGACTTAATCGTATCATTCCTTATCGGAAGCTTATTTTGACTTTACAGCACAAACCTAAATTTGAATTATAATTTGTAAAAATGTCTGTATTGAACATTATTTTCAGTTATACAAGTAATAAACGAATAAATTGTCCATTAACATTTGCATATTTTTAAATAGAAAAAAAGAATTTATTAAAAAATAGATTGTGTATCCGCTCGAATGTTTAAAGCACGGTTTATTGTAAAAGAAAAATGTGAGCCGTCCTGCGAAGAGTTTACATTTTGCTTTTGTTTCAGCATGTGCTTCGATTAATATGCATGGGATGATTTTCGTTTACCAAGATGTAAAATTGTAATGCACTCGTTACTTTCCCGGGAGGTACTTTTGCACGCAGTGTGTTCTTCGTTCGAAGTGTATGTAAATGTTTTTGTGTAATTCGAGATGTCTTCATGTACGGTGTTAAAATTGATTATATATTTGCAGGTGTTCAAAGCTGATGCGACGGGAATGTTTTCGCAGAAAGTATGTCTGAAGCATGGTTTTCAGGTAGAGGCAGAGATACCGTACACGGATCTCGATGAATCAATCAGACCGGCTCCTCCCCATCAAGCTTTAAAGCTGATGGTGAAGGTGTTGAATTAAGAAACGTAAATTCTGCATTAATTTCGAAAAATCTTTAACAAGCAGCAAAAATAAAGTTTTACAAAAGAGCAGTAGTATGAAGTATGTGTATCGTTGTGTGACAATAACAAGTCTCTAATATATGTTTGTCTCAAAGACGCATTTATATATATATATATATATATATGAAGTACTTATATATAAACAAAAAAAACAAAAAGAAAAAATGGGCGGACCGCATGTTACTCTTAGAAAGTATTAATGATTCGAGGCATCGGTTACTGCCCTTTGTCTGTGTTCTGAATGATGAGATGTTATTAGAACAACAAATGTTTATATATGTTTGAGTTGACAAATGCAAGAATGAAGATCCATTTAATATTTCCTTCATTGGACTTTTGTTCTGCATTTTGCTGATTCAAAATAAAAAGAACTGCTCTGGTTTGTATGGTAAAAGATGTATGAAAAAGAAATTCAGGTCTTCGTATATAAAAAATAAATGTCAGCGTGCCGACGATACATATTGTATCATGATGGAAATCGTGTGTCAAATGTTGTATATAGTTTGATATTTGTTAACTCCTCTGTACAATTCTACAGTCTGCTGGTGGTAAATTGAAAGTATACATGTATACGTGCAGAGTACACAAAAATGTTCAACATTCTCAAACGTGTACGCGATTTTTTTACAGCCATCACGAGACCAGTAGAACACGGACTACCTCTTGGTCCGTGTCTAAGAAATTTATTGAAAAACAGTGATTTAACTCATGGTTATAGGAATCTACTGGATGGGTCCATACGAGTATAAAATACAAAGTTACGAGAAGTATTATTTTTGTTGATGTCACGTGTTACGAAAATATATTACAAGTTATTTTGTAAGAGTATCCGCCAAATAAATATTACAGTTTAATGACTAATGACTAATGCCTCATAATATATATGTATATCCTTTCAAACAACTTTTAAACTATTACGTTAAATGCAGAATTCAATTACATAAGTACAACTTTATTCCATTGATAAATGTATAAATATGTAATGCAACAAACATGCCTAACAATGAAACTTTTTGTAAAAATTATATATAATTTAAAAAGAGGAATGCAGTCTTGTAACAATATTTATACATGTAATAAGGAAATCTAGAAGTTCACTTGAGGTCTAAAATGTTTTTGCAACTTATTTGCTTTAAACTGCAATTGTGTGGAGTATTTAGCTTGTATTCTTTGCATATACTTAATATCTCTGGCTTTCTTAATAGCAGACTCTTTTTGTGTTTCTGTCCAACCCAGAGCTCTATACTGTGACAATACTTTACGCAATTTGTCACTTTTTGATACTGCAACTGCTCTGTTTGGATTTAAGTTTTGCTTATAGTATCTCAACAGAGACCTATGCCCAATGATATTTCCTGATGGTAACACCAATTGATAATCACTATCATCCAATTCTGGTATTTCAACCTCTGCATCTGGGTCACCAATCTCTGCATCAGGATAACTGGACGAATAGTCATAGAATTCTGCATATTCTGCAAGTGCATCTCCTTCGTGTAACATTTTACAGTGACCTTTATCTATCATGTGTGCTCTAGCAGCTTCAGCACTTTGGAAACATCTTCCTATTAATTATGCAAACAAACATAGTTCAGTTGTTAGCTCCTATATACAATTAAAAGTTTTTCTATGCCTTATTAATACAAACACATAGCAGCAGCAATGCAATGCAATGATCGTATTAGACAGATCTATCGAATAACTAAATATCATGATTTTGTTTAAAAATTTTAATAATTTTAAATTAATTGCGCAATAAAAGCAAAAATTTCAATTGATTTACCAGAATTGTTACACCAAATGCACATGTACCCAGCAAATATCTTTTCCCCAAGATATACAAGTAAGCCTTTAATGTCTGTGCAATATTCAGGGTCTGGCACAAAGAACGAGTGCGCAACCGTCATATGTTTGAGATTGCGTACCAAAGATCTACTATGATGATTACAGAATAAACAATTGTTGTTTGTGACTGGATTTTCAGCATCTTCCATCCATTCATCGGAGTCAAGAGATTCTATATCAGAATCTATCTCCATATCTTCTCTTGACCTTTTAATAGAAACTACTTCGTTCATAGCTTTCTTATTTGCACAATCAGGCGAAGGACCAGCATCGTCATTGAGCTCTTCACTTGTACTATCAGAAGCGATGTTTTGTTTTGCAGATTTTTCTTTGTGCTTCTTCGACAATAAGTGATTTTCATATTGATTTCTCGTATTGAAACTCTTTCTGCATACTTTACAGTTCATTGTTTCTTCCTCCCTTTCTTTGTCATCTTTGTTCCTTTGCGCGATCACCCTTTTTTGAAATTCTTCCACAGACACTGGTGGCAATTCTGCCACTTTTCTCTTTAAATTGTACCTGTGCCAATCCGATTTGTAATGTTGTCTTTGTATCTCCAAATCTCTAAACGCTACGCGGCATGTTATACAGGTAAACGGTGAAGTCATTTTTCGTAGTACGTTTCAACTTTCTAACAATTTTTGTAAATCTGTTCTATTAATTGTCGAAACTTTCGTTGTTAAATGTTAACTACTTTATACTGACATTTACTACCATTTATTTGACTCTATATAAATTGTACAATTGTAATAATTATACTCGGTCCAAATCGATACATGTACACGCAACAAAAATTCTACGACGCATCACGTGCACAGTTATTTTTTGTACTAATGTAGAGGTTATGTTGTCAATTAACGCAATGTCGCTACAATTATCATAACTTTTGATATTACGTCAGAACGTTCGAAAAATATATATATATACTCTTGAACTTGAAAGAAATAAAGGAATTTTCTGATAAATTATCAACGAGTAAAGTACATTTGATTTTGGCGGTGATTTCATGAAACACTCGCGAGAAGATTGACTATCGAAACGTTCACAAAGCGAGCAATAATTTCACTATAAAGATTAACGATTAGTATAATTGCAAATAAAAAGAATTCAATAATATATATTAAAAGTATCCAGTATTTTATAAGAAAGTCTTAAAGTTCGTATCCATTTTTCAAGTGGTTTCGTTATTTAGATACAGATATTAATCTACGATTAGATAGGACTACTGTGCTGCTATTATTTTTTAAGCAATTTCAATCTGATCGATTGTTTTCCATTTGCTAGTTACGTACGAACAACAAAACTTTTTTCCAACTAAATTATCTTTTCATCGTGAGCGAACTCGCAAATAGTCATATGATTACGAAATAATACTATGCTTGGCACCGATGGGCAAAGACTTTTGTCGACATTACTTGAAGAACTAAATGACAGAAGTGAAACCGCAAAATTCCAATTGCGTCATTCGCCGATGATAATGCGAAACCACGTGACGATCGGGTAAAAAATAAATACTCACAGGAAGATAGAGGCGCCGCTATCACTCTTGCAGGGAGTCCCGAGTCACGTTTACGGCCCTGGTCTCGAGGAACGATTGCAGTTGTATTCAGGCAGTAGCCGTCTCAGAAGCCGGAACGTTTCGTGTGCACGTCGCGCAGGCGAAAAAGTTACGCACAGAGCACGTAGAACTGCGAGAGGATTCGAGCGAAGCCGATAATCCGTTCGAAGGCAGGGGTACTTGTCAACGAATAGGAAAAATAAGAGGAAGCTAGCAAGCAGAGAAACATCGGCCACGGTGTCACGTATACGCGACTGACCGTTTCAACCGACCGACTTTCGTAGGCAACCATCGTAGAAAGACGTAAAGACGAGACACTGGGGTGCACCCGATAGGGCGATCCATCTGTCTCGATACACCCACGGACACCCGTTCAATTTTCACGCTAGAAGGCGGCCGTCCAGCAGGGCGATACCATTTTATATGACTTTTCTTCGACGTCAAGGTGAGTGGAGCCAGGGCATGGTAGCGACGACGACAGTCCTATCTGGTATCGTTTCGCTTGCTTCCGACGCTAATTTTAGCGATCAGCCATTTTGGACACGAGATCGTGCGCGATCCGCGGCTAGCACGTTTTCTATGGAAATTGCCCGTTCCTATCGTCTCTTGTTCATTTTTACGCTTTCATTTGCGAACAAGTAATGATCACGTTGTTCCTCTATGGCTTTTCATCGTCACGTCTCGTTCATCGTCTTTCATTTCCGTTACGACGTAACGATGGATATCGATATTGCTCCACCGAATTACTTACTGAACGCACCCAAAACGGCTGATTCTGTCGATCCATGAGATTGCGATAACAGTGGTATAATGCGATGTTTCGATGAATCATGCTTAACTTTCCGTTGGTTACGGAAACAAGTGAAACGGTTGTCTATAGAAAAACGTAGAAATTATCGTATCGAGATGCAACGATGTCAATGTTCAATTATATGAAACACTGTCGATGAATGATGTTTATTGTAATAATGTGTACGTAAACTTTAAAATTTGTTTTTTTTTCTTTCTGCATTTCACATATATATATATATATATATTTGATTTGAACTTCTATCTTTACGTTGCATGTAAAGTGCAACGTCATCCACTGATTAGCAATTAAAATAATTTGAATATTCTACGGAGAAAACTGACCAGCATGTCACAGAAAGTGCATTTAAGCTTCAGCACAGTCGATAAAAATAAATAGATTTGTATCCTATTACATCATTGATGAGGTCGATTGCAGGTTTTCATCCATAATTCGATACAAGTATTGTATTAATACCGAGCTACAGATTATTTCGTGTTTGTAACGGATTGACGAGTATACGTATTTTGTACGTTTAACGTGATCAACCGTTTCCTTGGTATAAAATTATTATTTTTACATGTTTGCATCGCGAGTGTTTACCGATTGAGAGTCGACGATGTGTGCATCGAGTGCTTTCTCAAAATAGATTCGAAAAACTGTAAATTATCGAGTCAGATCCCTTGGCAAATAATAATTATCAGAAATTTTTCTTTTCTTTGTACATACGTACGTCTTTTTGCTGTAAATAATGTTCGATTAAATATTTATATTCTCTTATTATATTATTTATGATACATGGACGTCTTTTATTTACATCAGTTATCCTTGTTACTTTAAAAACCTGGTGTAGTACTAATTATTGGAATTTTTCCTTGGATATTGAGTAAATAAAAGACATGTGCTGAAATTTATCATTGCCATATTATCTTTGTCTCGTATCATTCTCATTGAATATACAATAATTTTTTTCATATTTTATCTATTATCTAGATTGATGTAATTTAAACCTTTATCTGGCTTTTATCTGTAATGATAGTGTTCGTTCTCAATTAATGGAGCTTCCTATTTTCTTGCCAACGAACCGGAAGTATATGGTTGAAGCAGTTTCCATTAAGCATGTAACAAAGGATATAGATTTTGCATTTGAGAAAGAATGATTCGTAAAACGGAGTTATGTAATTAAAAAGGTCTTTGGATTATTTTTCAATTTCGAAAGTTCTAAGAGAACCTAGAATTAAGACAGTTTTTCATCTAAACAATATTATTTAAAAATTGGATAATTTTTATTTAATATTATCTGTAAATTAAGCCATTAATGTCTTTAAATATTGTTGCTTCGAATTGAACTAGGTAATATCTAAATTAGTTTGGGTCAAAATCGTAAAAGGTTAATATTTATCTCGATTTGTGTCGCTTCCTGTTCGTACAATATTTACGTTTTGGTTTGACTTTAATTGACCTCGTACAACAAGCAATATTTCAACGTTACTTTCTTCGCATAAATATATGTAATTTATACAATTTTCATTTCTAAATTAGAAATTTGAAAGCAGCGTATAAAATTGTAACATAATGATTTAGAATATTTAATATTCTGCAGAAACTTTATTATGGAGAGAAAATAAGTAAAAATTCTATAAATAATTTAGCAGAGATTAAGCAACACTACAGACACAAAATATTCCATTGATTCAAATAAATAAATTAATTAATTAATAGTCTTAACTATCTCAAATAAAAGAAGAGAAAGAAATAATTGAATTGATTAATGCTCAGACTCATGCTAATTCTTAAGGCAATTAAAGTTAAATGAATCAAGATCCAATGGGTTAAACGACTCCAATAATAAAGTAAATATATTCTGTAATTTTTAAAATTAAATATTCTTTTCTTTTATCAACAGAAAGTTAACTAACGTGACATTAAAATGTCGTTTTAAAGATTTCATGCTCCCTGCGCCATTTTACATCATTTGTTTACGATTAACATAGGTTAGGTTAGGTTGTTGACTTATTCACGCAGATATCTGCGTGCCCCTGACTTTAATATTATTAATAGCAAGAAGAATGTATCAGTATTTCATAATGAACGTGATTCTGAAATACATTTTTTCCGTAAAAATGCGGAACACAAATGTATCCTAAACTAACCTATCAGTCTGGCTTTCTTCCATCGTTACATGGTCTTTGATCGTTGGAATACGAAGCGTCTGGTTTCGAAACAGATTCCTCGAACAGACTTCGAGTAATTCGACCTTTCGCTCCCTTCGCGTACGCTTGCCTTATTTTTTTCATTTATCTGTGGCTTAAGATGGCCTGTGTGTACGTTCTGACTCTTCAGCGTGCATCGCGGTTCGATAGCGACGTAAAGTAATACCTCTTAATCAGTTTCTTTCATTCCCATGGCGGTTCTTAAACGGTGTTTCAAGATCAGAAGTCGATCTCCTTTAATCTCCGTTCACACGGAATATAACGAAGCTAAACAGCATTCTTGTGATTTCTGCTCGACCATTTTTTAATCTATCGTGTTTATACATTTTCTCGGTCGAGCGATAACACTGACGCATCGATGATAAATGTTTAATCTGTGGTTTGTGTCGATGGTGAATTAAATATTGATCTTTGAATTTTTCTCAATCGGCAAAATTTTCCAGAGCGCTTCTTATCAGTAGAATTGAATCCAATTTCTTCAGCAATTAGCAAGAGCTAGCTAACTAGTTAAACTCGCGAAAAACACGATATCTTAATTAATTAAGACGACATTAATTAGCTGATAATGGTGTGCTTGCTAAAAAGTTGGTTCTTGAACGTAGAATATTTAAGTGTCAAACTGTAGCTAAAGAATTGGAAACAAAGAAATCACGTTCCACTCTGAAAAATTCGATAAACGAACGAGCGAAGGATCCACTCGTCGCTTTCTTTCGAGATACGTATTATTCTTCCACCCTTACGCAACGCTCGTGTCCCGAGTGAAAGTCGTTTGGGAGGACAATTTTAAGGTCGGAAATTTTATGGCCCCTCGAACGGACAATTAGAATCGATCTCGATCGATTCCCCATATGCAAACCGTTTCCGTGTGTCAAGTTCGTGCAACACGACCCCATGGAACGTTATTAATCGGTCGCGCCAGTATTCCTGCGCCTCGAATTCGCATTGTTCTCCCTTCTTGCGTTACCCATTGCAATCGATTCGACCGTATCCTGTGCTATCATGCCGCTCCATTTCCGTTCTCCTCCCCCTCTCCCTTCTTTCCTATATGTTACTGCCACCTTTAAGCTTCGAACCCTTCGGTTGGTGAACTCGACTTTTTTATTGTTTCTTCCCAGCTCACTTGGTTTACACTCTCCCCTCCTCACTCCAATGCATTGTTTGAAATTTTTCTGCTGCAAGTGATTATTTTATTGTTTCAAAGACAGTTGATTATTTGGAGACGTTATTCGCCTGGTCAAGTGTTTTTCTACTGAGAAAAATGCAATATTTCCTTTTGTGATTTACAAGATATCCTTGAATCGTACGAAGTGTCTTTGTTCAAATCGCATGTCTGAGTATTTTGAACGAGCTTGAATATTTGGAAAGACGTGGCAACGCGTTTAGAGTGTTCGAATGTTGACTTTGAAGCAAGAAATGTGAAATTTTCGCTGTTCACGACTTCCTTTGTGATTTAGAAAGCTTTGTCGTTTGAAGCGTTGAAGATTCTTGTATCGAAACGAAACGTTTGGTTGCCTTGGATAGAAACTGGAGGATTTGTATTTTCCAGTTACTATTTTGCAATTTTCATATTCTGATTGAATGTTTGAACATTTCAAGGGTGTTTAAACAGTGGACGCCAAGGAATCCTCGGCTTCTTGGGCACTGTACGAGTTTTGTCGCTGAAACAAGGAGTGTAACATAAGCCGTGGTAACGAAATTCTCACGGCTCGTGCTACAGTAAACTTGTAAAACTTGTCCTTGCCTCTCGCGTCTGTTTTATCCCAGTTCTTGACCGTGACTCGCTTGTCCGGCCAGGTAAAAAAGCATACGCGTCTTTATCTTCAACTTGGTCGTGTCGAAATATTAAAAATTTTTATTCCACTTAGATGTTTCATTCGCTGCGAATTAACACTAGGTTCACCAAGGGGTCATTTCGACCCCTCTGAGAAAACTTTTCATTAAACTTTACGTCAAAATATCAAAAATAAAAGAAATAATAATAACTAATTATTACAATTGATGTAATTTTATTGTGATTCGTCTTTTTGTACTTTAACTTCATAATAGATAGGTAAATTTATATTTTTTCTAAGTAAATACCGAAAGGGGGACATTTTGATCCTTTTGGTAGAAATAGGTACATGGTCAAACCTAGTGTTAAAGTAAAGGTGGAGAAGCAGGTTACGAAAACGAAACTGGAAATGATTCCAAATTATTATCTTATTTTAATTTTAATCAGAACGTTCGAAAGACACGTGTCTTTATCTTGTTCGAAAGTTTGTTAAAAACAACTTAATACAAGTAGTATAAATTTATGCTCTCAAGTATTCTAGCAAGAGATAATTTTTCTATGTATAAAGTTTCAATCGTTAAATGAAATCTAACAATAACTAATCTTATTTGTATTCTCTTTTTTCATTTTTCATTTTAACTGAAATTAAAAAGTGTAAGCAGGTTAAATTATGTTATTCAAACTGCGTAGTTTTTTCAGCTGGTTCTTAGGAGAAACGTAGAAGACTTGGGTAATAAACGAAGTAAATGTTTAAAATAATTTCTCTTGCGTATCCCAGGTCGTTTCATTGTACTGCCAAAGGGTTGAAAACCAGCTTGCGTAAATAAACGAAGTTTATTTCGCGGTATAAATTTTCTGCCAACGGAACGATTACATTTTTCCGTTAAGTACGTAGAAATAGATGTTATTCCGTGACAAAGAATTCAAGGAGAAGAAAATGTAATAGGTATTTGCATATACGTTGACGATGCACTGGCAACCATTGTATTAGATAACTACAACAGTTCTGTCAGTTTTTGTTTAATAACAATATTTATGATACGTGTATATTTGTCTTTATGTATTAACGAGACATCTTTCCCACTTCCGCTAGCTATAAATAAATTAGTCGAAATAGGAATATATCTACATAAAACTCTTAACAAGAATTTGCTGCATAAGTTCTTTTCCATATTTAGAAAGTTTTTTCCACGTGTCTTATGCTCGAGAATGAAAACTAATACACATGTTAAATTAGTGACGTCAGAACTATTTACGAGAAAAGATTGCATAAATTATGTTGGTTGCAATAACACTCCAAGCGTGGCTGTCGAACAAACAGTCAGAGCCGTTGAATTCTAACCCTCCAACATCTTTCATAACCTTTATATAATCAAAATTGATCATAGTTAATATTGTTATAGTTTCATAGTCGATATTATTTCAACGATAATTACTCAGACAATTGTTAAAGTGTAATTTGCTGATGGAAAAAGAAAGAATTATGGAAACTGATGTTGCGGGACGGTTATTGTTAGGATTCTAATGTTAGAATTCCGAAAAAGAAACGGAAAGGCCGACCTTGCCTCGGGCTGTAGTCAACGCGGTGCAAAAATAGTTCGCACTCTGCTCGTATGGCGCACCGGAAGTTCCGTGTGGACGTAAGAATTAGCATAGAGCTATGTTTCGTTGCGTCATTTTCGGGGATGCTCGAAACTGCAGCCGCCCGTGATCGATTGCAGTTTCCACGTTCCCTGCCCGTTTCCTGTTCCCGCCACGTGTCGCTCGCATCGATTCCGCCTCCCTTCGAAAGTTTTCCGCCATTTCGTCGAACCACACTTCCGTTTCTCGAATACATTTCGATATAAATTCGCGAGCGACCGTTTCCAACTGATAACGATTTCGTAATGAGCATCTTATCTTTCGCGGAGGAAGAAAATTAACGGCGCGTTTTGTCGCAGGAAGCGTATAAAGAAGGCAACGTAGAATAAACGCTTCGATGAGCATTTTCTTCCCGAAAAAATCGTTGTCGATTCTTAAAAATCTCAACGTTCTCGTTTTTAAGCGAAGAAGTACACGATTGCGTAAGTTTCTACATTTCGCTAGATACTGGGTATTCTAATAATGCTGGTTGATACGTTTGTCACTTACTTTAGAGGATTTGCAACCTTTCGGTTAATTAATTGAGGAACTTACATTTCACACGACACACTTTCGCGGATATCGAATTACTTTTTGGAACGACGCCATGCATGAATCATTCTATAGATACAAGAACAACGAACGGAATTACGGTTAATAATATACATCGGAGTATAAATCATTTTACAAACAGTGGAATAATATCCTCTTATCTTCACGCTGGGAATACAGAATGGTGTATCTTGCTTTCATGAATCACCCTCTACAGAGAAGATTAACGCTTTATGCGTGTCATGGTGTGCGTGCAGAATAATATACGATCCGCATTATCCACGAATCCAAGTCCCACACGCCCTATGATACAATAGTACACGTATAGTTACTTCGTAGCTCGCGACGATCCTCGCATGGATCATCCTGTACACGTGCCACACACTGTTTGGATTATTAAGATATCAATACAGCGATTCACCTTGCAGAAACCGCCTCTCAAAGGCGGAATAACATGCAAATCGCAGCACAACCATAGCGTCGAATCTTCACCAGCGCCGTGCACACGAAACCACTTTACGACGTCCACGCCTTTTCAGATTTCGACGCGGAGCGTCGAAAATAAGCCCTGGGAGGAAACGCGCGTACGCTGCGATGCCTTTCCTTTTTTTATCACCCCGATTAATCCGCCTTTCGCGTGTACGCAACGTGACCCACGGCGAAACGACCAAACTCGGGCGCGCGTGCACGATAATACGTAACGAAACACCTGTAATGAAACGTTCGAGCGGGGTTCGAGGCGGGACCCATTTGCATAAGGAGTCGTACGCCGTGGTTTATCGCCGCGAATCTGTCTCGGACGCAATACGTCTTCCCGCGAGGCGACGCGTCCCGCGATCTAGCCTTGCCCGAAACGCGTCCTCACGGCCCTCCAGGATCGATTGTGGCCAGAAAATGTATTATGCATGACCGCTGCTAGATGGATAATAAACGCCCGGCAAAATGCATAATCTGTTGCACGGACGTGCTGCTCCTCGTTACGTTAGGAAAGACGTTACGCTTGATCCGATAATGGATGACTTCGAGAGACCTCGAGCTACGTTTCGTTTCCCTTTGGGTCGCCATGTTCGATCGTCGAGAGTAGCTCGAGTCAGTGGTACGTGTTTGGTATTTCTGACTAAATCGGTGGAGAATTGTCGGGGAAGATGATCGTTTAACCGTGTTTGAAAGGTTCGGTTGAATTGAGGTAAATGGTTCTTGGTTCGTTTCGGTTATCTTGTGGTTTTGATGATGGAGGGTATGTTGATTGAATAGAGGACTTTGGGAACTATGGTTGTTTCATCTCGTTTGAAAGATTTGGGAAAGTTAGTATTGAAGAGTGCGTGGAACTTGGTTTATCTTCTGGTGATTCAATAGAAGGTTTGTGGAGACACCTTGGAAGGTTTCACGGTTTGATCGTGTTCGAGAAGGTTGATGATGCTAGAATTGGTTTTTGTATTCTGGTCCGTTTTGATCTTTCTGATCTTCAGAAAGATTTGAAGATATTAGAATTGCGGTTTCTAAACTCTGATGACTGAATATATTAAAGTTTAGTTTTGTCGTAGGTTATGGCTGTTTCTGATTGACTTCTGTAACGATTAAAGGTTATCAAGGTTTTCTAACAAGTATAGCGCAGCTTGTAATTAAGACTTTTTGTTCGTAGCTGCTACATTTTTCCAAGACTTTATTATCCATTCAGCATGCAAAATAACTGGTTTACTTAACGGAAATAAATCAGTGCCTAGTGTTTGTTTCCTTGAAATTAACAAGCTATTAAAACGGGAATTTCTCGTTGCTGCTTATCGGGTTTTAATCAGACGGTTAGCACTGATCAATACATGCTACGACAAACGTTTCCCTCTGTTTTGGGGAGACGATATCTACAGCGTACGCTGGTCTCCACGACCAAGAACCGTTCTAATTAGATTTGGTCCAGGATTGGTCGGTTACAATGCAAATTCCACGCGATACAATCATAGCGTCTTATTCGGCCATGTTGAAGGAAATCAGAACGTAAAATGCTCTAGATATTGCATCTACTTTTCTGCACTTTATTTAGACTCATTGAATGGTTCTTTGTTCTAATTGAACGAACTTAAAATTCATTATTTCTATCACAACGAAAGTGGGACATAGTTGTTTGTTATGATTTAATGGAGTACATATTTAATGGGCTGCTGAATATTCTAAGCAGTTTTATGTTATGATTAAGAATACACAGATAAAATTTATTGTTAAACAGAAACAATAATAGTACCATTATTAACTGTATAACAATAATCATAAAGGATTCGTTATGAATCCTTTAGCAAATCTGTTTAAGAAAGTACTACAATTTTCTCAAACACCAATTCCATATCGTGTCTAGAAATTTGTCTATGAATTATCGCGTAACAAGAAATTATTAGAGTAATTCAATCAATTGAAATCTATTTCTATTTATATTAAAAACATGATATCTTTCTTATATAACCGAGTGGAATCCCCTTTTTAAAAATCGATGAGGACCCAATTTCACTCAAATCCACGTTTTTACTTTTCCCGTCGTCTACTTGCCTCCTTTCATCAATTCTTAATAAAAAGACTATCGCTAGCTCGCCAAGTGTATCGGAACGTGAAATCCGTGCCAACATCAAACCGCCAACTCCATCCTCCAGCTCCGTCCAACCAGAGCTACGATATGTACATTTCGTCCCAATCCCATTAGACTCCTCCGACACACAGATCAACCGCACATTACGCACGCAGGATCGTTCAACACGCACCGATTATCCCAATCACCACCCTCGACCTGCTCCTTCGGTTCTCGATTCCGTGTCACTCTAGAAAATACATACGCACGTTTCATCGCGCACCCGTAGAACCGACCGTTCTACCCCAGGGTTCAACGGTCCCTGGGACACCCCAGGTAGCGTCCTCCGCGTAGTGTGCCCCTGTCGCGGAGGATCGCGACGAGGTCTGACCTTGCCTGTCTCACGCGCGTAACCTATGCAGAAATTCCGCGTCGAGGTTCGTTACGTCCGGATCGGGCCGCTATCCGATCAATATACGTGGCGTATCCTCACGCGCTGAGGACGCTTGCGCGCGGCCGGAGGCCGATCCGGGCGCGCACGCCGAGGAGGACATCGAGGAGAGCCACGGCAGCCGGCAGAGAGCACCCGTACAACACGCGTGTCGTCCGCAGTACGTCGTGACCGTAACGCGTATTCCGTGAACGTCGAACATCGCGATCCTCGAACGCATACTGCGACCGATAACAGAGGGAGAGCCGTGTCCGCGAGAGGCCAGTAAGGAAACGGGGACCGTTTTTGGCTGCCCATCGGAACTGGCCGATACGCTCTGCCGCGAAACCTCTAGCTCTCCGCTGTGGGTCTTGAGGACGACGTGCTAGGGACAACCAGAGACCACCAGCAGCCGCAGCCACGACTGTCGCAAATCACGACTTATGCGTCTGTACCGAGCAGGTAAAGATCCTCCGGGCCCTGCCTAGTCTCTCCGCGCTCCCCGCTCGATACCACCGTTGGTGGATACCACCACTGGGGACTCGAGACCTTGCACGCTGATACACTATGCTGGACACGATCGTTTCCTCCGGACCCATCTGGGATTCTTGGACTAGGAGAATTCTTTGGTTCTTTTTTCGAGGGCGGTGGGGGCGCGGGATCGTTCGATTGGGGTGGAGGTGGTACCATTTCGGACGAGGCTGTGAGGGGGTTGGGCAGTTTAGGAGCAAGTTGCAATCGTAATTGTTGTGCTGACACATTTGCGTTCATTGATCCGGGATCTTTCGAGACGAACGGCGTGCGTTGACGTGGCCACTTCGCGCGTTGTGTTGCACCGATCTGGATGTGGATCAGAGAGTGGGACTGGCTGTTTGTAGGCGATTAGAGAGTAAGTTAATCGACGGTTGTTGGTTTCGTTGCCAGTGATTTACGAGCAGATACTGATGCTTCTTGTGATCATTTTCGCACAGTTGTTACGCGATCCTCTTAACCCCGAATTCAAAGTCTCAGGTTCGTAATTCAAATACACGCGTCGATATGGGGTTTTCGTTCACCAAGGAGCTTTTGAATCTTCAAAGTGTCTTACGATCAAGTCTAAGTTCTTCTAAATCATCCTCTTCTTCATCTATTTCTAAATTCCAAAGATGTTCAGTTAAAAGCTAATAAGAAACATTGGTTCAACTTGAGCTCTTCGATGACTCCTTCCGGTCACCATATTGGTAGTGCTCCATTCGTTAAGTATCTTCTGATTCTTCAAGACGTTCAACGATCAAGTGCAAGTTCTTAATTTACAAACAATGGTGTGAATAATCATTGTATTTTACATTTTATCTCGAAGGAACTTAGTTATACAGAATGTATAACTGGTTCAGACTGATTTGTGCCTCCTTCTGGTTACTATATCGACGATCTTCTAGTCGTTCAGGATTTTCTTAATCTTGATACTTTATGAACAGTAATACAAAGTACCTGTAGTGGGAAATTTCCATTTGTCTAGAACCTTCTTTCATCCTGAGCTATTAGCAAGTTTCTCTCTCTAACGATTACCATTCTAATTATCGTAGCAGCGCAAACTTATATCTTTCAACAATTTAACAGATGTATAACAAGTTTCATCATTAAGTTTAACCTCACAAATTTCAGAGAGTAATATAGTTACGACCATTACTTTGCATTAGCGTATCGGAAAATTTGTTTGTCCGAAATATTCCAACCTTTCGGTACAGACTTTACGAGGGACAGCAAGAATGTGTTAAACATTTTTTAAAATGTCACTCGAGGTGAACTCGAAGCTTTTGCAATGCTCGAGCAAATTTTTATTCACCGGACGCGTCTTTGAACCGTGAAAAAAAGTTCTCAAAGCCACTCGAAATTCCCAGTTTTGAAGCAGCGGCGAGGCAATAATTACCAGTTGCAATCAGCATAGTGGTTGGTTTCCATTCATCAAGAATCTTCCGGGTCCGCGTTTCTCCTCTCCGTGGCAGCTCCTCCTACGAGGCAGCGTAACGTGCATCGACGTGGCCTCTTTGCGCACTCCGTGACACGGTGCAACGTGACCGTGTATAAGCCTCTGCTCCCTAGTTTTTGAGTTTCAATACGGCCACCACGAGGCACCGTTCACATGACACCACCACCGACGATGGTACTACCTAGTCTCGTTTCTATTGAACGCGCACCAGCCACCAACGCGGATTTCGTTTTATCGCGTTGTGGTGGGAGTGGTTTCGCACGTTCCGCGTCGATAAAGCTGCTCGATGAACGATCCGATCGCACCGACTCCTCTAATACCGTGTTCGACGGGCTTGAACATGTGCGTGCGCGTCGCTTTTAATCATCGTAACCTAGCAGCCTGCAATTTCGTACAGGGAATGACTATTGATCCCCTGGCCAACCATTCTTTCCCATTCTATCGAATTACCCTCCCTTTTCCTAAAATGTTCTCGAAATATCTTCAAAGACGTATCGTCAGGCTTCCGTTCAAGCTTTGTGTAAAGGTCCATTACAGCTAGAACGGGGAGTAAATTATTTTCTGATACAAAGTTCACGAATTGTACAGAATTAGAATTAGAAGGTGAAGTAAACGGTTACGTTTGCGTTTGAGTGTTGGGTGCTTTCATTGGTATACAGTGGGTATTAATTACAGACTACGTTCGATTGCAATTTTCTCTGATTTCGTCAAACGCTGTGATTTGCTCGATTGAAGATTGTGGTTTGTGGGATGCATGTATCAATTATCGTGGAATGAAAGTTGCGAGACTGGTCAAGTACCTTGATATCATGCCATACAACTCGTAGGGTTAATTCTATTCAAGTTCAAATTATTGTATTGTAAACTCCTTCAGCTTTCTGTATAAGCAAAAATTAATATAATACATAAGTCCATAATGGACTGATCTCTGTAGAGCAATTCATCGTATGTATGGGAAAAGGGGTGATAGTAGCTTCAAAATGTTTGTTATTAACATATAGATTAATTTAAATAATTCTTCATAAATCAGTGGTAACTCATAACGATCTCGTTCGACCAGTCCATTGTATAGAATCACTACTTTTCTTAACTACAGCAAAAACCATTATACCACCCATCACGTTACATATTTCCCCTCGACTTTTTCACAAATCATTTACTCGGCTTTCCAATATATTATACAATATCTTAGTCTTATTTTTAACCACGCAGTGCAGAGTCGACAAAGTTTGCACGGAAACCTGTGAGGAGCACCCTGCACGGAATCCGCGAAGGGTGTCTTCGCGAGAGTCGAAGAAGAAAGGTAGCGCAAGGGTCGCTTCCAGAGAATCAGTTCACCAGTGAATATTTTTATCGATCCTCTTCGACCTGGCGTATCTTGGTTCGCTGACTGATAAGCCTGGGGAATAAACAATCGCCATAGTGGCTGGAGGAAGTGGGTGAACGTGACACGACGCCCCTTCGAGCTGTTCCTGGCGGGTTAAAATATCTGGCTTCCCTTTGTTTGCCCACTGTGTGTCCGCGTGTGTTGCGTTCGTTGCTCGTATAAACTTCGCGAAGATTATACTCGGAGAGCTACGCGATTGCTCGACTGTGTGATGTTCGTAATTGCACATTTGTAGGACGTTGCTCCGTGTTATCGATTGCTCGTCGAATGAGTAGCACTTTTATCGTAGGAAGATTTTGATGCGACAAGATTCTCTTCGTTTTATGTGCTCGTCTCTTTTATTGCGCTGCGCAGGTCATGGAAGATTCACGATAATGGGTACTTTGAGTTATATAGCTGATCTTGGCCCAAAGTGTTTGATTAGTACGTTTGCGGATTGCGAGTTCAGTGATTCTTCCGAGGGCCATTGATGGCATACGACTTGGTAGCTATCGATTATTCGAACCATTCGAAGTATTTAATTGAGTTCGACTAGATTTTGCAATTATTCTTTGTAGGTCATCGATAACTTACAATACTGTCTATTTTCGTTACTCACTGGTGTTTCAATATTATTGTTAACTAGTTCTACTAATGATTCCCTATAAACACAGTAATTGCCTTTTAGCAATACTTACCATTACTTCAAAACATCCCACTAGCAATATTTTTAAACAATTTGAAACGATCCATCCGCTCATTTCACAAGCAAAGCACAAAATACAATCCCAACAAGTCACACAACAGTATTCCAACAATTAAATCATACAATTCAACAAAATGCTCCTAGGTAATCGCTAACTCGAGCACATATTCATCCACTACCATACCCGCGACTCCATTTTCTTTGCGATAAAAAAAAAACGTCTTCTCCATCGTTTCATTAACAACCACGAAGGCGCGCGAGAAATTTAATTACGTCACGGTGTTCTATAATACCGTTAATTACTCCACTACGCCTTTCCTTTTTTTCGCCAGCTACCTATTGCCACCCGAATAAAATTATGTTACGAGGAACGTCTGAACGCGAGGTTGGAGAGCCTCGCGGTACGCGGCGCGCAAGAAATCCACCCTCTGTGTCGGAAAGGGATCGATGCGGGAGGAGCTCGTTTAACGGCTCGGCTGGCGTATTGATAAACGGCCATCGATACTCCGTATCGCGGTTAGAATTCTAAGCCGTTGTTTTACGCCGCGTGTCGGACACGGAACCGCTCGATACACGTGAGAACGTGAATATTTTAAGGGGTGGCCGTTGATAAAGCACAGCTGGAGCTTTTCAGTACCAGAGCATTCGGGTTTCTGCTTGGGAGAGCCGTTTTTCCCTTTTTAACCGCGAGCCAACCCTCTCCGACCTGATACTGGTCTAGCGTGTATGTGGGTCAATACATTTTTAAACCTCTCCTTATATAAATACACAGATATTTTATTATTTTTATCATTAGCCGTTACCGTTTCTGTTCTGTTAACTACAGAAAGAAATTATTTGTTCGTAAACGTCTTCGTAATATCAGAGAGGGTGTCCAGTTTTTGTGCGTCGCGTTACTGTTTTCAAAATTCGGAAAAATAAAATAGAAATGATGTCACGTAATTTCAGGCAAATTAACAGAATAAAGAATACGCGGAGATGAGCAGAGAATAATTTTTACGAGGCGTAAAGTATGTTCTCTTTGTCCTCCTTTAGTAGGCCAAGCGTACAAAAAAAGGTTGTTCTCGCGAGGGTTAATTAAAAATAGAAGTGTATTATGCTTCACTGTTCCTCGACTGGTTGTCATTACTTCTTTTTAATTATATCGTAATTTTCATTAAGCGGAGACGCGTGTGGTTGAGATTTAAACTGATTAAATGTATCGAAAAGAAGTGGCTCGTTTAGCCGAGTGCTTCAATTTGGTATTTTCACGTTTAAGCAGTTCATTTATGTGAAAGCACGCGTCGCTATCGCAAATGATCCTACAGTTAATTAATTAATTTAGCATTGAATTAATTCTAAAGTAAGATTTTCCAGTAATTGATAATGAATAAAGGCCGAGTTAATTTCACAGTCCACCATTACAACTTTGTATCTTCGTTTTCAGTACCGTGAACTTTAAATTCCAATTTGCTGTTACAGCTAAACGTTCCAGCTGGTGTCGCAATTTCAGACTTCAATTGACCGCGACGGCAAAACGGCGCAAACTTGCTACCATAATTTTCAATTTCAGGTCGCTATTGCAATTCACTGTTACAACTTTAGATTGCACTCCATTACTGTAGCCCAGATATTGCAACTTAGTACCTCGCGACTTCTCATTGCAAACTTAACGACGACATTATTTCTGCAAACAACTTAAACTATTTCTGCAAACACTCCTCGCTAAGTACTTTCTCCTGTGATCTTTTTCCCTATTATTACCATACTCTTCCGTAGGCTACTTATTAATAAAAGACAAATATAAGAAATTCAAAATCAGAAGAAGTTTGATTAATCTACAAGGATAATTTTATTATCCTTCATCCTGTTGAAAAAAGCTCAATAAATATCAGTTGTTTAATTAGGATCAAATCTTAGACCACGAAAGTTTTATTTACAGAAGTTTATAATTGCGAGGTGAAGTAGAGTTGGTTGAGGAACACGAAAAACAGGGTAGAGTGAAACACATACCATGGAATAGATATCGGCTCAACTTAGATGAACCATCGAACAGTAGCTTAAATTACTGATTAATTTACAAAGATAATTTCATTATCCTACATTTGCATAGACACCACGACTTCTATTTAAAAATGTGGATTCATCGTGAACTAGCTTCCAGAGTCCATCGACCCAATGAAATCAATTTTCCCGCCATTGGACATGGCGTTGAGGAGCAGATTGAAATGGAGTCTGACGGCCAAGAAGACATTGATGTAAAAAATGGAAAGAAATACGTTTCATGTTTCTTCTCGAAGTATTGCGTAAATTTTAAAGATTAACAACTGTCTCTTATCTATTGACACGGTTTCTTGACATGGATCATCAGTCGTTTTCAATGATTGCAACACGAGTCGCGCCATTGTGTGCTGCTTAGAAACAGATTACGTTCTGCTTTTACATAATAAGATTTCCTCGACCTATCGAAACCGATATTGCCCTGCGCAGGTCGATAAAATCAGCGAAAAATAAACTCCGCTATTTCCTTCTACTATTTTACCTTCCTTCTCAATTTCTGCAATATCATCGTAACTGAATCCCTAGATTTTTCATTTCAATTCAAAGTCGAATGTAAATTTCGCGAAAATGTAACGAGTTTCATTTCGAGGAGAGAATTAATGCCACAAAAGATTTTCAGACGTTAAATTTCCGCGTTACGTTGCTCCGTAATTGGAGCATGCACCAGCGAAATCACTTTAGCCACCATTACCGACTTACCAGGAATATTCAATTTTCTGTTTATCGCTGCTCCAGTTGAAAATTAACCGTTTCAACCAATTCCATCAGGATAATCTTCAATTAACCGTTTTCACGTGGATGGTCGTGGTAGTCGTAAACGTTTAGTTTTGTTCCACTAAAAGGGATCAATTTTATGTCCTCATTATGACAGGATTATCCTGGAAAATTCCTAGAAAGGATATCCACTGCATGTTGAAACAATATATTTATGTTAATTCTGTATCTGACAGAACCAGATTAATTAATTTATTTCTCTTTATTTGGTTCTATTCAATTAACCCTTTATTTAATCCTTTACTTATAAATCCCGTCAGTTTTCTCATGGTACTGTATTAATTTAAACGCTTCGAAGTCCACTTCAGTACAATTAATGGTCTTGGTAATGACTTATAATGGAAATTGTGCTATAGAGTATTTACTTGCACCTAAATTAAGTATTTTAAAAAGTTAGAACAAATTGAAATAACTTTTAAGAAATTCAGTGACTAAAGGGTTAACCAATTATTCTATTCACATGGTGTTCCCATTCTACTCTGTAATTTAGAAATTCTGAACAAGAAATACATTCCTGTATGCTAAATTTGAATTAATGTCAATTTTTTTTATCGCAAAGAGTTTGTTTTATGTGGTCTCGTGGACTTTATGGAGACACTCTCGCGGATATCATTTCTCTGCTCTTCGTTGTCTGTATTCGACGTACGTAGCCGGAAGTGTGTTCACGGCGTTGCGATCCCTGTCTGGCTTCGTGTCGGGAATGATCGCGCTGATATTACGGCTAATACGTAACCACAATTGTTTTCCATCACTTCCGTGTTTTCCGATCACGCCTGACAGGTGAATCGTCGCCGGAGCTTTTATGTCGGACGCGAAGCCAGCGGGAAAATCAATTTTCAATTTCGAGAGCAAATATTTAGGAACAACGTTACACGATAAAAAGAACTGCAGCTATATTGATAACAATTATGGTAGGGTATGCAAAGGAAAAACCTAAAATTATTAAAAATTTTTGTACATTTGGAAATAAAGTTATTTACGAAATTTATAGCTGAAAAATATTATAAAAATGTAGATAGAGATTGGTCAAGATTATTCAGAGAACATTTCTTCCAAAAGAAAATGGATCCTGAAAATACTTTCACCAAAGGGAAAAGCATATTTAAAGAAACATTCCTTTCTCCTATTTTTATGAATTTTAAATGGAAAATTTTGAGGAAACGGGGCTCCAGAATTTGCACACCAAGCACTCGTGGCTTAAACGCGATGTTAGTGGGGAAAAATCGGGGCTCTCCGCGTCTGCTCTCATGCCAAACCGCGAAGCCATTTTGGCTGTATGAAAAATTCGAGAGGCTATAGATCGAATGGCATGTCTGGTTTACGTAACGCGGCTGTATTTATCGTAATATCCGCGACTCGATCACGGTCACGTTAAAGCTCATTTAGCCGAAGGATCTTACTAATCCCCGTATCTAGAGATCGCTGGGAAATCAAATCGTTGCTCGCGAGATACGAATATTCGTTTCATTCTGGTGCACAGCGGGCATAACGGTTATCGCGATGAATTATTGGTTCTTTGCACGCGAAAAATACCCGAACCATTTTATTATTTATATCCGCAACGTTGAATTAATAGCCACCCCGGCTGAGAGCGAGAAAGAGATTCGAATCGTACATGGAATTTCTAAATGTTAGTCAAGGCTGGCTAAATATAATGTTTGAGCAGAGAAAAACAGATTTTTCTCAAGAGCCAGATAAGATAATGAAATGACAAATTGAATACAATTTAAGCAGTCTAGATGCATAACTAGACAACTGAGTGAAGAGTACGTTTCACAATATATGTAGGCAACGCGTATAAAATGAGACAGATATTAAAGCGAGCGATTAATGATGCTGAATTATTTTTCAAACGTAATTTTTCTGCATAATTACGATGTATGATGATCTTCAATTTTCTGTGCAAATCTAGAAATATCTTTTTCCCGACGTTTAAAGTAAGGGATGTTTCAGTGACAAAGAAAAGACCACGATTGATCGACTTCGAGTTTAACGAGATGCTGCGGAGGTTTCTAACGATACGTGAAATATTAGCTGTTACACGTATCTTGAAAGAAATACCATGAATATGAGATGAATTTATCAAAGTCACGGTGACAAAGTAAGGCAGTCACTTGGCTGGTGACTCGAGAGTCCTAAAGAACTTGATTTACATTCAGAAATATTTCTGCTGAAGAAATTTACTCTTGGACGCGCACGAAAATTTAAACATTGTATTACAAACATTAGTACATAATACCTGTCTCTCTCTCTCTCTCTCTCTCTCAACCATACTTAAAAATTAAATAAAATGCCTTTATTATTATTATTAATAATTTCTAACATTTCTGTATGACAATTACCAACAAACCAACCCTAGGACTTAGAAATTACATAATCTTACGCTTCACTTAATCAAGCATGACTTCGACAAACTCATTTCATAACAATATTTCCTCAAGAACTACTGCTAAAAACTCATAGAAATCGAGGCTGGATAATCGAGATTCTTCCATCGCGAGAAAAAAAGCTGCTACATAAGAGAACGCTGTCGCCTGACGCTGCCAATACAGGTAGCACAGTCAGCGTGTTAAATAATGAAACTTGGCGCACGAAAATATCCACGTACGAGTGGATCGAGTCGCCGCGAGCCGCACTCGTCTTTTATCGCCTACCCGTCGTTCGGTTGTTCCATTTCTGGTGAACGATGCCCGCAGAAGCGTCCTCCTCGCGTCGTTTCCGGTGCTGATACCTCGAGACGTACCCCTCTTTCGCTATCATGATTTTCGCATGGTCGACCAACCCCCTGCACCGGCTTGACGAACGTTAAATCGCCACGAGCTAAATGGTATCACCAGATCATACAAAATTCACGGACGACCGAGAGAACAACAATCGACACGCACATAAATGATCGACGAGCCACGCGTTGAAAGTCACCCCCCGATGGTCCCGTTCTGCGAGCGTCTTTAGCAGGCCCAGACACACCCCCTCGATCTCTCACCTCGGTTGCGCTCGGATGGACGTGCCAAGATTGGTTATATATGAGCGTGAAACATAAATCGGATCCCGATGTCTGCTGCGAGGCGTACCACGCGTTTCCTTGGCTTGCGATGATTAGCCTTACCGGACGTAGGTTCGTTCTTGCGGTTTTTCACGATCGAGGATCGACTGCGTAATCGTTGGAGTATTGGTTCATCGATTTTAAAAGCGATGTGCTTTTGTAGGCTTCTTGTAATTTTTTTTTTTATACTAAAATTCGTATTCTAAAATATATCTAAAATGTATAAGGAACAAGGATGTATTTTCCAGAAAATCAAAGCAATTGTACGCAAAGATTACAAAGTTTGATACAATAGCGAACGATGATAATGTGTTTTATCAAATTTTGTAATTTTTTAATTTCAAATTTAGATCTCGTTACTGTGGTTTTCTGGAGAATACGTCCTCGTTTCTTCTAGAAGCAAATAATTATTTAACAAGCCATTTTATGACCTTTCCAAGTAGTAAAAATAGTTGCCGCACGAAGAGTCAATAAAATAATCATATATTTCTTATTCAAACTGACCTTGGTCAAAGGTTTCAGTCGTCAAGTTTGAAAAGATTGTGCAACATATGTGTACGGAGTTTCTATGTAAATTTAGTGTACGTATTAAGTCGTGGACGGTTAGTAATAGTAATAATTGTTCGTCTGATTGCAGAAACATCCAGGATATCATCCAGAGGGAAAGGATCGGTGTACAGCAAAGGCGGCGGTAGTAGGACATTGTCCAAGCGATTTCTAAACGGCAACATCATCACCTTCGGCCGGTCTAATCGTTCGTTACGAGCCACCTGTGAGCTAACCACACCAACCTGGTACCCAGGCTTTCTTAGGGGCACAAGCGACGGACAGGCAGCGTGTATGATCATTGAAGACTATCCCCCTCTGCCCACCAAACCGAGGCAATATTTGCATCAAGATACCACCCAACGATTTCTGAACCACCTGGTCCTGCCTAAGCACAGGACCTCAAAATTTTCCAGGTTCCCATCAAACCGTACGATTCACACTCATTACTCGTTGGCCTTTTTAATTCTAGGGAATTTAAACGGGACGATCATGAATGTTAAATGGGGGAAAAAGAGTCCCAGTGAATAACATATTCGTTTCAGTGGCGTCGTTTTGCTTGCACGATCCTCAAACAGTAATTCTTAGTCGCTGCAAATGTAGTTCTCTTAATCTGAAGGACACTGCTTAAGAATGTTGTAGGATTCTGCACAGTTGATTGCAACTGAGCGTCAGGTATAATAGGTAAAGGATTAAGGGGGCCAGAGAATAATGGGCTGTATCTAGATAAATAAAAGTTGAGCGCGTGATTGAAAGTTCGATTTCTAGTAATAGGCATCGGAAGCTACAGCCGTTCAGAGAAACGTGACTGGCGTCAGTGGTTAGTGCGGCACACGTTACCGCAGACAACGAAAATCACCCTGACTCGACACGTAACGAGCTACCATCGGGTAGCCATTGCCTGGCAACGTCGCTGCGCAGCAATCAAACTGCCGCTGGGAAACGTGGGGAGTAGATCCAGAAGAACGAGGACGAAGACGTTACCTACTTGAACATCAGAGAGGACTGGGGACCGCGTTGTATCCGGGAGGAGAGCAAGAGTAGAACGGCCGGGGAAAAGCTTGGGGTAGCCTTCGACAGTCCAAGACACTCGCGTTTTCACCATTCGCCAGGAACGCATTTTCACAACGACGTCTCGCCAGAAACTGCTGTTGTCGCTCGGTAGGGATATCAAGTTAGCCAGGGGCAAGAGACGGAAACGCCAGCCGTCACCATGGGGAGCGTCAACGTGAACCGTAACGTGAGCGATGCGTTCTACCGCTACAAAATGCCGCGGATCCAGGCCAAAGTGGAGGGCAAGGGTAACGGCATCAAGACGGTAATCGTGAACATGGTCGACGTCGCGAAAGCGATCGGACGGCCCGCTACCTACCCGACCAAGTACTTTGGCTGCGAGCTCGGCGCCCAGACCCAATTCGACTTCAAGAACGAGCGGTTCATCGTAAACGGCTCGCACGACGCCACCAAACTGCAAGACCTCCTCGACGGGTTCATCCGTAAATACGTGCTTTGCCCGGCCTGCGACAACCCCGAGACCGAGCTGATGGTCAGCGCGAAGAAGGGCACCATCTCGCAGGGATGCAAAGCGTGCGGCTATCACGGTCTATTGGAGAGCAATCACAAATTGAACACCTACATACTAAAGAACCCGCCAAGCTTGAATCCCGCGGTCCAGGGCAGTTCCTTAACCGAGGGTAAACGTGGGAAACGCTCGAAACGCGCCAACGGCGAAACGAATACCACCACCACCACGACCACCGCTACCGCCAACGGCGATCGATCCGGTTCCCCGGAGAACGAGACGACCACCACCGACATCGTGGTCGAGGCGCCTCAAAAGATGGCGGACGAGAACGGGGACGACGACAATTGGGCGGTCGACGTCTCCGAGGAGGCGGTCAGAGCTCGTCTGCAGGATCTGACGGAGGGCGCCAAGGGTATGACCATCAGCGACGATCTCGATAAGACTGAGAAGGAGAGGATGGATATGTTCTACAAGCTGGTGAAGTGCCGTCGCGACGCTGGCCAATTGGACAACCACAAAGAGTTGATCTCGGAGGCGGAGCGTTTGGAGATCAAGACGAAGGCACCGTTGATCTTGGCTGAATTGCTCTTCGACCAGAACATCGCCGCCCAAGCGAAGAAGTATCGGGTGCTTCTTCTGCGTTTCACCCACGACGATATCAAGGCGCAAAAGTATTTGATCAAGGGGATCGAGCAGGTGATAGCTTTGCACAAGGATGCTTTGATGCCGAAAGTACCTGGCATTTTGAAGGTGAGATCGTTAGCTGTAGCCAGCAGGCGTTGCTGGAACACTGATTTCGAACGAATTCCACGAACCAATCCGCGTTACTTCTTATCACGATAATTACGCTAAAACAATTTTAATGTTCATTCTATCTGTATGGGCTAATCTTTACAGTCTTTATCGTTAACCACGCACCTTGAAAGCAATCTTTAAAAAAATGTACATACGTTATCTACACGTTTATTTTGAACGAACAATATTTCAAAATGCAACCATTTTTAACGAACGCAAATACTCTTGATTAGTTTAGCGAGTTAAAATGCATTGTTGTCTATGTATAACGCCAATTATAAACGAGTTATTAAGTTGTTCATGCTTGTTGTTTTAGCTGTTTTACGATGCTGATATTTTAGAAGAAAAAGCTTTGTTCGAGTGGTCGAACAAGGTGACAAGAAAAAATGTATCAAAAGATTTGGTATCAAAGGATTTGATATCAAAAGAGATTCACGAGAAAGCAGCACCGTTCTTAACCTGGTTGCAAGAAGCAGAGGAAGAGGATTCTGAGTCGGAGGAAGTAGACGACGATTTGGAGGTAAAGGTTTTTGCTTTTAGAATAAGAAGTTGAGACCTGTGTTATAATCACGATTATTTTTCTTTCGCTTTCGTTTTGTAGATTGAATACGACGATAGAGCTAAACAATCGCTGAAACCGCAACAGCCACCGCCTGCGCAGAAGCCTGCTGTAGTCAACGATGGCTCTGGTGATGAAGATGATTTTGATATCGATGCCATTTAGAAAGAAAACAAGATTGAAAGATGCTCATATACTCGGGCGTGGAAAATTAGAGGAAGAACATGTCCGATAGTTGATGACACTAACGATCTATTCTCACATGATACAAAGAGCCGCAATGCAATCTCTTATTATAGTATAGCATTTTTGTTATTTTAGGCCAAGGAAGTGATTATAAAATGCCATTATATGTATATGAGAAATTTTAACTGTTCCCAAGTTAGCAATATTTATCTGTACGGTAATAATTTTAATTGTTTTTAATAAGGCGATTTACGAATTACCCTATATCATTATTCCTAATTAATTATTGAGATTTTCAAAAAGGAACGAGTCGATGCTTCTATAACTTAACGCGCATCGCTCTTTTAGAAGAATGAAAAGATTTTGATAGTTCTCTGGCGTTATTGGGAAGTTGGCCTGCTAAAAGCGTTCTCTATTGTATCTATTTACTATTCAAATAATAATTATTCAAATAAATATGGTTTACCGCAATGTAACTATTTGCTTTTCATTTTGCATCTTTTCTCATGCATACTCCATGCATTCTCTTTGCAGTTTTTGTATTTAATATCCTTGCATACATTATTCTTTTTCTTAATTAAAATTCGTTACTCTTTTCTACATCCTCATTAACCCTTTCTTCCCCCTATTAGTCGCCTTTTACGACAAGCAGGGGATACTGTGGGTGTATTCTGATCCCCACCGCACAGGGATGATTTATCATATACTTCGCGTGTTGTGTACGCATGTATAATATATAAAAATACATATATTGAACACATATTAATTAACAAAATATCTTTACAGACATTGCGACACTTCTCTACTATTTTTTCGGAATTTATTTGTAATTTTATTTGTTTTTATTATATTTATGTCAGCGAAGTGTATTTGTGGACTAGTGGCGCCATCTCTCCACAAAGTGCTCAAACTGTTCGCACATAGTTATCGACAGCGAAGAAAACTACTTACCGACTAGTGGCGCCATCTCTGTGGAGACGGCTGAAACTAAACGCAAAATAGTTCCACATATCCCCCGAGAGATGGCGCCACTAGTCGGTAAGTAGTTTACTTCGCTGTCGATAACTATGTGCGATCAGTTTCAGCACTTTGTGGAGAGATGGCGCCACCAGTCGGTAAGGGGTTTACTTCGCTGTCGATAACTATGTGCGACCAGTTTCAGCACTTTGTGGAGAGATGGCGCCACGTGTAGTTCAAATGAGTGTAATTGTTGAGTGTAGTGGTGACTAATACATGTTAATAATCGACAAAGTGGACAGAATATCTCGTAGAATTGTACACCATATTCTAAATTATTGATGGTGCATAGAGCTCACAGAGAAAGAATACTTGCGAGCGACATTAAAATGATATGAAAGCTCTAGACTTTCCGAGTTCTTTGAAACATGAAAATGTATTGGATGTAGAATCTATTTTATACCTCGTCGATGATGAAGCCATCAGAATTCCTACTAAATGAGTTCTTGTATATGTTAGAATGGGATTAAACTCTGTACATTCCTACTTTTTGTCGGAAATGACTCCTTGATGCAGCACTTTCCTCGGGACAACGAAATCCTGGGGCATGAACACTCTTTCTCTTTGTGCTTTCAAATATTGCAACTTATACTAGTAATTTTAATCATACAGTTAGTTTCTTAAGTCCTGGCGTCTCTTGTAACATTGAACAAACATAGGTCGATGATCGTGCAATGGGAAGTGATTTTGTTTAGTGACTTTCTTTCTCATTGGTAAGCTGCGTCTAGTTGGCGTCACATGAGCTGCAGATTCGTTGTTAACTGTCGTATGTTATGTAGGTTTTTCTTCACTCGCATTTCTCTCGATGCCAATTGTTCAAAACCATTATACTTAGATACAAAACTATGTAATCGTCTAGAAGATAAAATGTCGCTTCATGGAAATCGATGTAAAATACAGAAAATTCCGGTAACTGGCGCTGCGAGCGGATAGAGTCGCTTCAGTCGCGGTTTTACTATCAGCCAACGGTCGACTTACATTCTGGACATTTTCTCGACGATTTATCCGTTCCAAGGAACGCATTTTCGATTCACACGCAATTTAACGGACGTCCACGGTGTCGCGGGAGTGAAAATCACGCTCGGTGCTCCATTCGGTACCCGAATCGTGAAATATGTGGTTGCTGTGCTCTTATTAAGTCCCACGGTTTTCGCCATCTTAGTCTGTCATCAAACCTGCGGAAATAAAGTTTAGTGCCTCCTTTATCGCGTTCCACCTTGTCGCTGGGGACGATAGTCAGACGAAAGTTCGATCGACGTTCCTCCGCATCGTGACTGTCGTTTCACAGTGAATTCGTGATAAAGACCGGTGAGTGGAACTCGTTTTTTTCGGCGGTATCGCTGACCGCCGTGTCATTCCATTTCGTCCCACGGATTTCGTCAAATATCGCACGAGCTGCACCTCCGAAATCTGTTTGCCCACTGAAAAACGATTCTCTTAAAGGTTCGCCCTCGGAAACATCGAGGCATCCTGTCCTTTATCAGGAAAGTGGGATGATACACTGAACAGGGGAGAATTCCTGCGTGGACCGTTCGCAAGGGTGAGTTTTCGATCGTCCAGGCATTTCGAATGTAAGCCCCAACTTTTGTGGCCCCGCGAGAATCGAAGAAAATCCGTCGATCTCTAATTGGTTTCAAATTGCCACGCCTTCGATAGACGATCGCCGGAAGTAAATCGTTTTTAATTCGTTTCCGTAAGACTCTTCGGAACCATGACAGAAAACCAGTGACCATGACGATGATTGTGATGATAATTATCCCTATTCTGGCGCATTTAGAAAGGAACGCGTTCCGTCGAAATTTTCACTAATCTTCTAAAAATGGTCATCGGAACTCGCGGCGAGAGAAATTGTTTCACGGTGCATCATTGTTCGATATATCTTCGTTGCGGTGCATTCCATGATTGTTATTAGATAAATACACAGAGATAACCGAAGATTACGCGCAAGATGACGGATAAGCGACGATAAGATCGTCGAAGCTGAACGCTCAATTGTAAACTGAATAAACCTATCATTTGTAAATATTCTTCCGTTTTTGTTTATTTTAGCGTTTAAAGAGAATAGCGACGCTTACACGGACATTTAATCGACTATCTTACCGCGCGCTTGGAATTCCTAACCTCTACGAAAATTATGAAACCTCACGGGATAGCTTCGATGGGCTGGATGAATTATTTATTCAGATATTTCAAGAACTCGCATCGTGCAGTTCTTAACTAGCGTTCTATATACTGTTACCGCATTTCGCTATAGGCGAGCGAAACTTGAAACGAATATGCAATTGTTATACGATATGAATCCCAATCAGCGTTTCGAGCCGTTACCCCCCTTACAAATATAGATCCTCAATTGTCTCGCGTCGTCCATGACCATTCGCGGCTGAAAAATAATTCAATGCACTCAGCCGCGCTGTCGTTGACCCCTTTCTATTTTATACTTTCGAAAATCTAATTTAAAAATTCTCTTCACCGAGCATTTAGTTTGCGCATCTAATTTAGAGAATACGAAACGAGACCACGTTACCACGATATCTTCACTTCGAACTTTTCTAACAACCACGAACGTGTTTAAAAACGATTGTATCCTGTGCACGTTTGTAGAAATTTTATTATAACGTCGATGAACACCCCATTAAGGATATTTTTAATAAAATAAAAAGCATTTTTTTAATACAAGATGATCGCATTAAATCTATAAGACAAACATCGTCCACCCTGTTTCACGTCAAATGCTCACGCACGTGCTCTTCCCAATGGCCCTATCGATTTCTAATACGCACACATGCACGACTGGCCCATAAGATGGCATCCTTGAAGGCTATCTAATCAATCGTAACAGTGCCACTTTCTCAGAAGCGTTTTTATGCTCCAAGCCTTGTATTTTTACCAACATCGGCCGCAAAAAATATAATTTCTGATCGAACGCGATTCAAAAGCGTGGAAGCTTTCGAAAAATCGCATGGTTAATCGCACTGCGGCATTCTCCTCGATGGAATCGTCGAATTAAATTCGTGAAAGGCAGTCCTGTATAGGTGTTGCATGGATGCGGTTGCATGTAGTGCGCTCCTCTACGAACGGGCGCACATGGTACAGTACTTGCAACGTTCTGTCGTCATGCCGTGAGTCATCCGGCTATCGTCGGTCTCTATTCCCCTTGAAACGAGAAAGGTTGCGAAAACTCGTGCTCTACGTGTGTTTCCTGCTGCCCGTGCAGCTCCTAAAACGGTCCACAAACTCCAGACGAATTAATTGGTTAAAAAAATTATTATCGGCGCTATTCCGTGTCGGCGTTTGTTTATCGTGATGCGTATCTGCGCGCTGTTATTCGCGTTAACGCGATACGCTTTTATGTCCACGTAATCATAGCTCGCTTCAACGCTATTAATTACTAAAAGAAGAAAGCTAACCGGGCAGAAGCGAAGGAAAAGAACCAGTTTAAAGTCGGTTTTAAGCGCGCACTTTTACGGGCGAATTATGCATTCTTTTCTACGAGGAGTTCGGTTCGGATATTGTAGAAGGTGGACGTGCACGTAGATACGCGACCCCAGCCCTCTGTGAACCGTTAAGTGTCATACACGCGCAGCACCCTCTCTTAGTGGCTTCATTCATCGCACCCTTATCCACCCTCCGGTTATTCCTACTGACCGACTGACGTTTATTTGCGTATAGGGCTGCGACGACGCTAAGCACGAACCTTTTCTTGACGTAGAAACGCATCATTCATTCCGTTGTGCATATCTGACGTGGGACATACCGGTGTCCAGTGCACGTATTTTGTGCAGTTGTAGGAACACCCGTGAATTCGTCGCGCATGCGCAGTCTGACCGCATCCCCTTCCGAACCCTGCTGTGTCGGTCTTTCGTGTAGAGGGTGCGAAGCCAAACGTTAGCCCTCTCAGTAAAGAATTAAACGCGATTCCGCGAGGTGGCCCCCTTTAGAAATCACATTACGGGACACGCTGTAGTGTATATACATATATTGTACAGATTCTATTTTTGTACGGTTTTGGAAACGGGATAAATGACTTTTTTACGACAGATCCGATCGACTGAGAGTGACAATACGGCTGCGACTGTCCGCGAAGAAACGACAGACAGATCGATATAGTAGAAAGTTAAACTTTTTTTTGTACACGAATTAGGTAGGTCCAACAGAGTCCAACATTACCGATGGGTAGAACAGATATGTCAAAAACGCTGAACGCTTATAGAATGTGAGTAGTTCCCCTACTTACGAATCCTTACACAAACCATCTCGATCGCTATCTAAGTTCTGTTTTTCCTCCGTTTCTTTTCCTTTTTTATTAACACCCTGCCCGATCGGGCATTCCTACACCGCCACGGTTTTACGTAAACATACCAAGCTCTAATTGCCGCGCACTTTCATTAGAAACCTCACCTACAGCCTGTTTTTTCGTCGCAGTTTTTCCAGCGATACGATCGGATATGCGCCATTCAGGAAAACCTCGCGACTGCATGCACGAACGAACGAAATAATACTCCTCGAAAATCGAGGAGCATTCAGATGTCGCGTTATCAATAATATGCGACATGAAAAGTTTCATAGCATATTGTTCATGACATCATCATCCATCAGCTGAGATATTCACTTTCGCTACCGATACTTCGTAATACAAGCTCCACCAAAAGTCGATACGACCCCAGACTTTCGTGCTTCAACTCTTCACGCTTCCCTTAGTTATATAGTAAAATCGATTCATGAAGATTACCCTGCCTGCAACTGCGTGTAACGAGGTTCGATCGTTTTTTAAGTCGAAGTCTTCCGACGGATCGATTCACCGGAAGCTATCGTCAACGAGAACGAAATATTCTTGCTGGAATCTATTCCTTAAAACGATGCGACGTTTCAGTCGTAACAGCCGAGGTCAAGGCTTGTTTGGTAGGAAGATTGCACGAGGTCAAGGTTTACAGGTGCAGAACCCTAAAATTCCTGACCTGGCGCGACGACGAGTTACTAATTTCCACGTTTCCCCTCAGGAATCTATACTTCCGGTTGTCCTTATCGATTGAGCAACGCGTCGCGAATTTTCTATCCCTCTGTCTCTCTTTCTCCGTTGAAAATTCACCATCTCCCTCTCTACGTCTATATACACATTCTGTCGCATAAAAGAACACGCCATGGTTTTCGCGCTTGCGCGGCATCACCCAGCCATTGATTCCGTCTGGGTTTTAACGCGGTTCTGACATGGGGTAAGTTTTCCATCGAAACGATCCTGTTTTCAATTGAATCTCGTGGCTGCGCTGTCATCTGTCGATTCGTCGCCCAAACGTTTCATTCGATCGACATTAATTCATTCGCGAGGCGCACGAATAACGCCGATTAGTCGTTCCTTCTCGAAAATTCACTTTTACTCGGTACTTCGTGTCGCATTTACGTGCAGTAGAGGCGCCGCGAGTGCCGCGCATGCGCGTCCACGCCGAACCATTGATTTCTGTAGGCTTAACGTGGCCCTGACATGGGGTAAGTTTCTATTTCGAATTTAACTGCACGGTGATCGGTGTCCGAGTGTTCCAAAAGCCATTCCAGTTCGCACGATTGAACGTTCGGGCTGTAATAGGGGATCGCATGTTTACGTAGGAACGGGGAATCACTCCGGCTGGCTCGAGAGTACGAAAACGTTCTCCGTACGTGTGCGAATGCCGGATACGTTCTGGTTGCCTCGACTGAAATACTTGGCGATGCCTATTTCTGATTGCGGTTAATTATTGGCGCGTAAAGCAAGTCGTTCCAAATACCGCCTGTTACACCTCCGTTTTACCTTTTTCTTTTATGCTTTCTGCGTTTGGTGCTGCGACCGCAGAAGGCTGCGCGAAACGCAGCCTCGTTATCACTCCGCCGTCTGTTATCGTTGCGGCGACTGCATAACAATCAATGTCAATTGAAATAAATTACGATACAGCTTACCACGTTTAACTCCTACCGTTCCTCGATCGAAGAACGATACGTATTCCTTCGTGAAACAGTACTACCGAAAGCATAATACCCGATATAGAAAAATACTTAAAGTAACGTCTAAAATAAACATGGCTGACAACATTTTTTAATTTCACAACCGATTCGATGTTCGTGGTAGACGTGTAACCGGTCGTTTTTAATTTTCCAGCAAAAAAATAGAAAACATTGGTAGAATGACGGCCATGACGCAGGAAGAAATTATGGCTGGTGCCAGAATTGTGGCACAGGGGTTGGAAGCCCTCCGTGTGGAGCACGGCGGACTTCTGCAAGCCCTGCAGACCCAAGATGCGCCAGTGGCGAGGGACAAAGCTAGCTTGCTGTCGAAGAACATCGAGATGATAGAGCTGGGCCTCGGAGAGGCGCAGGTGATGATGGCACTCGCGAACCACTTGCAAATGGTGGAGGCTGAGAAACAGAAGCTGAGGACGCAAGTGAGAAGGTTGTGCCAAGAGAACGCCTGGCTGAGGGACGAGTTGGCTGGAACGCAGCAGAAGTTGCAAGCCAGCGAGCAAGCAGTAAGTAACCGAATCGGTTGTATCCTGAGAAGCGCGACTCGAAGGGGATGATTGCGTTTTCCAATGCAACAGCTGTTCTGACCGATGGAACGATATACGCGGGGTCCTCGAAGGTCATGTTTGTCACACGCTTAGGACGAGAGGGCTGTTTTTGAGATTAAGATGTTCTCAGCAATTTTTTGTCGAGCCTGGCATAAGTTTAATCTCCTTAATTACTAATCAATGCTGATGTCTCCTCAGAAGGCACATCAAGGGTTAACTATCTATACTATAATTTGATTTCCTGCATCCTAAATAACCATGACATGTCGCAAATGCAATATTTCCTAAGGGTTGGTCCAGTATGTGCACGCAGCAGGCTTAGAGACGTGCACAGAACGGGATTAAGACCAAAACTTGACCTTCGAAGGTTCCACATCAATGTGGATATCTTCCCACCCTCTTTGGGCTAAGGCGCGCTTCAGGAGAACGAGAGGGTGTGGACGATACTCGAAGGCGCACACTGTTAGAGCAAATACCAGCAGTTTAACTTCGAGCTTTGCAACCTCGAAGAGAGATTCGGTCGGAAACACTTTTTTAACAAAGGACTAACATATCTATCGTTTCACCAGGTAGCCCAATTGGAGGAACAAAAGAAACAATTAGATTTCATGGCGAGCATAAAACAGTATGATCCTGATCCCTCCGCGGACGATGAAAATGCTAAAGACAGACAGCCAGACGATCCTGTGGTTGATCTGTTCCCTGATGATGATGCTGACGATCGAAACAGTAAGTGTACGTTCGCTTTTTTATTGTTTTATCAAGCATCTCTTGCAGGTGTTTGATGTCCATTTGTTAAGTCTGTGTGAATAACACGAAGACATCCTGCGACTATCAAAGGACTATTTATTATTGAAGAACAGAAGAACTTCCTGCGATGATGAACCTTGACGAACTTCTTTGATAACGATTTGAATCGTTCTCTTAGAGTCCTGTACATTTCAAGATTGATACGACGATACATGAACGCTGTACATTGAGAATTTCATTGTACGATTGACCAGCCGAGAGCAGCGAGATTCTGCATTCGCACAGGCTTAACGATACCGCGATAAGGGTCACTTTGTTTGCAATGTTCGTCGTTTTTCTATTGCAGCGATATCGCCTACACCGCCTTCGCAATTTGCACAACAAGTAAACGCGGGATACGAGATACCCGCGCGCTTGCGTACGCTGCACAATTTGGTTATACAATACGCGAGCCAAGGCCGCTACGAGGTGGCCGTGCCTCTCTGCAAACAGGCGTTGGAGGATCTCGAGAAGACCTCTGGCCACGACCATCCGGACGTCGCTACGATGCTGAACATTCTCGCGTTAGTATACAGAGATCAGAACAAATACAAAGAGGCGGCGAACCTGTTGAACGACGCGCTGGCCATCCGCGAAAAGACGCTCGGCGAGAACCACCCGGCGGTCGCTGCCACGTTGAACAACCTGGCCGTTCTGTACGGTAAGCGAGGCAAATACAAGGAGGCGGAGCCGTTGTGCAAACGCGCCCTGGATATCCGAGAGAAGGTCCTCGGACGCGATCATCCGGACGTCGCGAAGCAGCTAAACAATCTCGCGTTGCTCTGCCAGAACCAGACCAAGTACGAGGAAGTCGAGCGCTACTATTTGCGCGCGTTGGAGATCTACGAGAGCAAACTCGGCCCGGACGATCCTAACGTCGCCAAGACTAAGAACAATCTGGCCTCGTGCTACTTGAAACAGGGAAAATACAAGGACGCGGAGATTTTGTACAAACAGGTGTTGACTAGAGCACACGAGAAGGAGTTTGGTGCTATTGCTAGCGATAATAAACCGATCTGGCAGGTAAGGACGCCTTCAGTGCTTTCCGATCTTTGCAATGCCGAGTCGAAAGCCGACAAGTGCGACACCAAGGGGCGTTCTTCGAATTAACGATGCTCTCGTGCATTTAAGTCGATAAAATTCTTGTTTGTACAAAATTCTATGACGTTCACGTTATGTTATACTTTGTAAATAAGGTAGCAACCGATTTTCCATCGAATTTAAATTCCACGCGCAGTTATTTCCATTCTTTTTTCCGCTTAATCCAATTCGTGTACACCAAAGATCAAGGCTAAATATATACGATAAAAAATAATTACTTGGGTATCTTCTGTACCAAGAAACGAGTCCTAATTTACGATCACTCGACTTCTCGTTGCACGTAATCCTTTCCTCTGGTATTGCGAAGGTCGCTTACGGTTACCGGAATTGACGGTGACGCGGGAGGGTGCTGGTATCCGCTGTGTGATGGAAAAAACAACGTGCTCGTTTCAGGTAGCGGAAGAAAGGGAAGAGAATAAGCATAGAAATAAAGAGAACGCTCCGTACGGAGAATACGGAGGCTGGCATAAAGCAGCCAAGGTGGACTCGCCTACAGTCACGACTACCCTGAAGAATCTTGCTGCGTTATACCGAAGGCAAGGGAAATACGAGGCGGCGGAAACTCTTGAGGATTGCGCTCTGAGGTCACGAAGAGAGGTAAGTGAAGTAATCGTTAGACTACAAACTGCTGTCTAGACTTTCACGGTACAAGTAACGGAACATATAGCACGGTGAAAGAAACTCGAAGACGTATAAAAATGATCGGGAAGAAAATTGTACAGTGCGCGATACGAAGAGATTAGTTGCTTGGATGTATTGCACCCTATGAAGATCTTTAAATCATACGGAGAGTCGTTGATGTTGTTTTAACACATTCGAGGCTCGCGTCGATGATCCAACATGTGAGTCACGCAATATCGCAGCCGTTTAGCTGACGCTCGTGAGTCATATTGGTATTGCAAGAACGATTGACATCTTCCGAAGAACTTATAAGAATACATCAGTTTCGAATGTGTTTAAACCATTGAAAGATCGTTCTGACCCTATAACTACCAAGGATCGATGAAGAATATCAGCGTTTACTTAATTTCTTTGGCAAACAGGAAGCACAGTCTCAATTATGAGTTCCAATATCGTCTTAATAGATTTAAGAGGACTGTAATGCTTCTGATTGAAATATAATGTGCTCATTGTTATGAGTTGTCATCATGCAGAGATACCGATGGCCATCTTACTTACTTAGCTCATAATTATTCCTGTATAAATTTGTGGTTTATGTTACACGAAACAGGATATCGTTAGTGTCCTTGATGTGCGCTCGACTAGCTTTGTCAAAACCTATCAAGACTTTACAATGTTTTAACTAACGAATCGTACCTTAACTCGAAATGCTTTCATCGCTGCCTGTGTACAAATGCCTCAGCTTTCAAATCTTGATCGTGGTTGCTTGATATCCTACGTTTACTAACATGTTGTATAACAATCAATTTCTGGAACCAAAAAGCTACACTAGAAGCTTCAATTGTAGTCTAATAATGCCTCTCAGCTTTCAAATCTTGATCGTGGTTGCTTGATGTCCTACGCTTACTATAACTATCAATTTCTGGAACCAAAAAGCTACATTGGAAGCTTCAATTGTAGACTAATAATGCAGGGACCAGAATTATTTCAATTTAACAAAATACTACCATAAGTACATGTTTCCCTTACTGATACTCATGTGCAAGGCTGCTGACGCGTTTCATAGAAATAAGTGGCAATACCATTTAGAAATGGAGCACAACGAAAATACTGTATCAGAGTATCTTAACGCACTCGCATCGGGAAACGAGAACTCACGTATTTTAAATATAAACGTCGTCAGGAAATTCAATAAAATATATTGATTACAAAAATAATTATTGTAGTTTTAATACCTTTAGATCACTAAAATACCACGATTTATATGAAAAGCTTGTGAAAAATAGCCCGATGCGAATGTGCTAACACCAAATACGCGGAGAACCCACAAACTTCTAATATCACAAACTTTCTAACAAGTACATCCAGTCTCATTGCAATCTTACCGCCTGAGAGTACCTCTTGCGCAAATCTAAGTACATATATAACCAATCCAACGTGACGAGGCTACGAGAATATAAACGTTCGTGCGATCACTTGCTGCGGTTGCAGCTTAGACTGCCAATCGATCGTCGTTCGTCGCGAGCATCTGGAATCCCTGAACCGATTCCGTTCACGCGTCCATCACGCGCAACTCTTCTCTTTGCATCCATCGCTTCGTCTCGTTGGATCGAGAACAGTTCAATTATCACGCGTCCCCGTGGCAAACGCTATCGCAGCGTGAAAGAACAACGTTTACCCAAGTTCACGCTGCTGTATGAAATCTCCCAACCGCTATGGTAACTTGGTAGTTGTAGGGTTAACCGCGAGCACCGCGGAATTACTCATTCACTCAAGTAACCCTCTCCGTTTCCCCTTCGAAACAGACATTGGAGTTCGTAAAGCAGGGGAAAGTCGCTCAGATTCTAGGGGAGGAGAAAGGATCGACGAGACGCGGCTCGCGGTCAAGCCTGGCCAACAGCGAACACGAGCAACACGACGAGGTAAGTTCCCGTTCGGGCTAATAAAGAAAACGTGACAAATTCAGTTTTAGTACGCACTGCATGTTCGTAGCACACGAATTAGTCTCGTCTACTATCCTTTTCTTCTTTCTTTTTTTGTTCTTTTTTCGTTATCCGGCCCGTTCTGATGAATCGGCGACACGACACACAATCACAGGGCTCGCTGCCGCAGGTACAAAGGGAGCTACACGAGGGACAGTCCGGCCACAACGACGCTAGTTCTAACAAACACGGTTTTAAAAACAAGATCTTCCAAGCTTTCGGGATTCAGTCTTCCATGTAGGATAAATCCTTCGTTCGTAGCGTTCTCTTTTTTTTTTTTTTTTTTTTTTTTCGTCGCCCGTCGTTCGATCCGCGCGGCGTACTTCCGGTGTACGACTGCGTCCTATTATACGTACCTCTAGGACGAGAACGAATTGCCTAGTTGAAAGAAATGTGCGATTTAGGTGTCCGTTTTTAAATCCCGCGTAACCACGATGAACGCGCTGAGGAATTGAGCCGCCATTCTTTTCACGAAAGCCCCTCGAAGAGGGTGGGTACAGTCGCGGCGACACGCGTTAATTGCACCACAGTTCCTAACGTTTCTGCTCGTTCTTCTCGGCACTGAGTCGTGACGCGTGCATTTAAAAGATGTGCTTCTTCGTATTTTTCTTGTGCCCTCGATTCGAGCGTCGTGTGAGCCTTCGTGCAACTTCGAAGCGTTCTTCTGTCTAAAACTGTCTTTTTTACCTTCGTGCTCTTCTTTCTCGTATGTTATCGAAGCCGTATTTAGAGTTTGTTCAAAGCCTTTTTAGAGATTCATTCAGTGTAATTACAACGATGATGTTTTTCTATTCATGCATGAGTAAATTTTGATCCTGGTTTTTTGATACCTCGTTGCTAGCAAGTAAATTTATTCCTGAAACGATTTTAAAAAAGTTACCAATGTGACTATAGTCGTTTGCAGGAAAGTGGTTAGATAATCATAAATGTACGAATTTATAGAAGGTCGTTTAAAATAGTAGTAAAGTTCACACGATGTTTGAATAGAGGGAAAGCCTTAGTCGACCATATTAGAAAAAGAGTTATTTCGAACACGTCCATTCAGTACCGAGAAAAATGTAGTTAACGCGCGTTTCCATGACTGTACCTTCCTCTTTGCACGATTCCTCTAAAATGCAAGCATTTATAGGAGTGTATAGTTCGTCGGATACATAGGAATTGGGCGGTCCGCGATTTTTCTGGGCATTTAATCGTTTCCTCTCGCAGTCAGGTATCCCTGATCAACAATGACGAAAGCACTCGATAACTGCACACGTTTTTACTACATTTACTGTACAAGCATTTCGATAACCGATCGTTGCTATCTCCGTTTTCTTATCCGTTTGTTTCAACACTTTTGAATTTTTGTTCCGGAGAGTAACGCGTAGAAAAAGTAAAACAGCTTTTTACGTATCACTTCCACTCGCAAGCTGTGATAACGACGCTCCTTTCGTTCATTTCTGTGTGTCGATTTTTTGAAGGAAAAAAAAAAGAAAAAAAAAAAGAATAACGAATCGATATAAAAGCGAATCGAAGAGGTGCTTTCTACGAAGCATTTTCGTTTTTGTCACGTTGCATTTTTATTTATCTGTAATTATTACCATTTAGTAACTGTTCGAAACATCTTACGCTTGTATTATACACGACCGTGTAGAAAGCAATTAGAGTACTGAACGACTAAGCTTCCAGAGACAATTATTTTCGTAACGAGAATCACACGATCGCTTCTCGCGAGTTTACTCTTGGCTGGAGACAGAGTATTAACGCCAATCGTTCGCGCGAGCGAAGGAGTACCATTTCTTAAAATAAACTTCTTCCTCATTTTTTAACGCTCGTGCTGTTTCTCTCGTAAGCCAGAACATCGTGAAACCACGCACACGAATTATTATTATTATTAATTATTATTATTACTACGAGTAGTACAATTGTTAGCAACGGCTTTTGCTTAACTATATAGTACAGTATAGATTTGCAAAGGTGACGATTTCGTCGATGTGATCGATGCGCAGAGAGGATTTAATTAACCGGCTCTAACGATTTCCAAAAACGCATCGATTCTCTCTCTGCAAACGGATCGTTCTCACGATACAATTGTCTGTTCTTGACTCTCAACGCAACACAGACCACCCACGGGTCTTTTTCGAAGCTTCAGGCCTCGAGTCATCGGTGTTACTTTTTACGTTCGTTCTTTCGTTCTATGTAATTAACATATGCGTTCAATTATACACTCGTCCTTTCTCTTGTTCGGCTTGGAGTTGCATTCGATCGCCGCCATATTGTTTCTTTTAGCGCGATGTGAGGTGTCTCGAAATATTTCCAATGTTTCACCTATTTTACTCTTTTAAAAGCAAAAACCCCTTCGCGGAAAAGTATTACGTATATTTATTAGGCATCCAGTGCCGTGCAATTCGCAATGTTATATATATTTATACATACGTATGTTATATTATTACTATTATTAATGTTATTACTACTATTACTATTATTATTATTATTCTTAAACGATTCTCGTTTGCACGACAAATGATTGTATTTTAAAAAGTAGATCTCAAGAACTTACGGACGAAAGGGTACTTTTTACAATTTTTTGTTATCGTTCGGGGCACCTTGTATCCCACTTTTTATTCGTCCCCCCCAATTGCGTTCCAAGACTTCGAACTTTCTGTCTACAAACGAATTGTCACGATACTATCCGATTATAATGTTCGAACCCGCGACCAGTTGCGGAAAATCAATTATTTAATGATAAGTAGCGCCTTGAGACTTTAACGAGCGAACGAATAAATTATTTTCTAACTGAACATGGACATCTTGGTTGTTACTCGACTCGAGGGGGATTGTGGTGTACCGTGGGACATCCTCGTCATGTTCTGTGTGCCTTTGTGTTCCTTCCTTTCTTGTTATTGGGTCATGCTAAAAGTTTCCGCAATTTCGAGCAACGAAACCGTACAATTCCGCCAATACTCGCGTTAACAGTCCTCTTCTTTGCCAACATGATACGAAGAAGTGTTACTCGAAAGCGTTTTCAACGTTCCTTCTTCTTCAAAAAGAGATTTCTTTCAGACACCATTTTTCTTATCGAGTAATACCGATTACTGTTCTTTCAAACCCTCGCCTATTGCTTCCACTTGATTTCTGTACAAATACGATTGTAATACCATTTCAAACGCTACGCTATATTAATTAATCGATTTCATAATACACTGATTAGCTTAACTTAGAATCTTCCTATTGTCCACGATCTTAACACAATTTTTCTAATCGACTCGTCAGACATTAAGAAAAAAGCATATACATGTCACAAAGCATACAAGACGTTCGAAAAATATTTGGAAAAATGCAAAGGACCCTTTTTTAACGCATTAATGTTATTCAGCGATACGTGATGGGGCTTGAGAAATTGTAATTAAGTACACTTGCAGCAGAGCCAGCGAGTTGCGGTACACACGACACGGGAACAGCGAAAATTTTCAGAATGACCTAATGTATCTGTTTACCACCAAACGATGCGTAGGAACCTTTGTACGAAACAGAGAATGCGTATATATGTATAACTGCATTTGCATTGTTGATTACCCCTCGCACGCCATTTGTGTTTTTTAACCGTCATTACCAGTCGTTTTTTCGATATCTGCGTTGTCGTTTTGTTTCGCTTTGATTTGAGTACTCTGCGGGCCGGGACTTAGATAAAAGGATGTCCACTCTGGAGTACGATTTCGTCTGGACAAGCAAATTACCGGGACGAAACTAAACCGGGTGCTCTGTAGCAGGTGCGTATTCGTAGATTTTGTAGAACAATTTTTGTTTATTTTTTTTTTTTATTTATTTTCTCTCTGTTCAATTATTTCCTTGTTTTTTACTTTTTATTCTCCTTCCCCGATGTTTTGTGTCGATGCACAGATGATTAATTACCTTTTTTTTTTCTCGTACCATTGCCAATTCACCATCGTCCGACTCACCACTTTTGTTTCCGTGTTAATTTTAGACGTTGCCACGGTGCATACGATACTTTTACCATTCTTCTCTCTCTTTTTTTTTTGTAACATAACTTGGAGATCACGATCGATAATTATCGTTGAGTGTCCTGGCGATTAATTACTGCTCCATTTGTGTAAAGTCCGTAGCTAGCATGGGACGTTGTAACATTTGGCTTGTTGTATATACATCTTAAGACCACCCCGAGCAGTAATTAATTATTGTAAATGTTATGTCGATATTTTGCCTGCCATGGTACCATACGAATTAATGTCACGCTCTTTTCAGCTTTCGTAACATTTTTAGCAGAGTCTCGCGCGGATCTCGTGCCTTCGATACGGAATTCACTTGCTTACATTTGTTTTCTCTTCTTTTTTTGCACGTTCGTTCGAGATTTTGTCAAAAATCGAACATTCAAATCTCTACACTTTGCGTTTTCAAATTCAGACGTTCGAAATACCATTGAATATCTTTCAAATGTTTCATACTGGATTTTGTAGTTCACCAACTTGCAAGAATTCGAATTTTTTAAATTTAAAGCTTGCGAAGTCTTCTGATATTTAAGCATTTAAATTCGTAGATGCGTAGAGGGTTACATTCACGTTTAAATTTGCACATTTAGAAGTTTTCTGCCCTATTTTTTACCATTTAAATTTCAAAAGTAAAAATACTTCATCGTTTGGATCTCATCAGAATCGAAGGCACGGGATTCTTCGAAGTTTCCTCATACCGATCTCTCTAGAAACGGTGTATCCTCTTCTGTTTCAGGACCGGAAGTATTACGTTCGTGCACAGTAAAGGGTACCACGTAAGAAAGAAAGAGAGAGAGGGAGAGAAAGAGAGTGAGAGAAAGAGAGAGAGAGAGAGAGAGAGCAATCCGCGAAACGATTACGCCAGGACGATAAATTCGGGACTCTGCATTGTTTGGTCAAAACATTGGCTGACGTCCACTGTATCTGGATCGTTTAACGTGTAACAGCACATTCCAGCTGCTTTTTTTTTTCTCGATCAAATCAGACGCACCGTAAAGAAGTACTCGATGTTGCTGCTCGTGCTCGACACGGGACGATGATTTATGGCTTCGTGGCTAGCGACTGACCGTTTGGAAATAGAATGCAAAGAAAGAAGACGTACAAAGTACAGCAAGGCGAGAATTGGTCTACTCTGCTTCGAACGTGAATCAAAAAGAAAAAACCAAAAAAAAAAGGCAAAAAAAGGCAAAAAAAGGGGGAAGAATGAAAAGAAGTTCGAGTTAAACGTTCTTTGCGTTCATTCTCGTTCCAACGCGAAGAACCAGGAGGCTATTCACACTGCTGCAAGTTTGCATTGACCTAAAAGGAAGAAAAACCGCGGTGCATCCGATCTTCTCTCCTCGCATTGTACAGAAAAACGAGCGGTGAACAGTTTTCTTCTCAGACACACATTGCGTCCATAAAGTGCATCTACACGCATCTAATCGCTCCTTAAACATATCCCCTTCGTTGATCATTGTATCATGCTGGAGGTTGTACATAAAGGCGTGCACACATTTGCAGACGTTGATGGATCGTCTCTTCCTTTCAATTTCAATGGAAGCGCAGCTACGTTGGCGGAATATCGATGCTCGATAATTCTTGGTATCACTTCAGACACTACAAACTTCGACGCAATTTGTCCACTCGACATTCGCGTTGTTAATTTAAAAAAATGAAGAACTTTAATCAGACCTTGTCATAACATAAGAAAGAATCTTTTAAGTATGATAGAAGAAATCGTAATTTTTAGTCAATTCTTAATTTCTCGATCACGATATTGTTAATGTAATTTCTGCACTGTATTGCGATACTTTTAATGCAATTTGAGCACTACTATAATATATGCACCGTGTATTACGTATAAAAATTATATATTATATAATATCTAAAGTATTTTCAAAATTATAAAAGGTAATATCGAAACGAAGGAGAAGAAACGTGAGTAGTCTTCAATGGCGGAAACTTTTCGATGATAATTCGTCTTTATACATACACTTTTGGTTCGCGGAACGTCGCGAATTATCGCAATGGATCCTCCGCCATCAGACTTCATAAGCGTCTGCAAATGTGTGCACGTGTTGACGCGACAACGTGTAATCATTCCACGAGCTCTAGCTTCTCTCGATCGACGTTCGAAAAAATGGTAAGAAGAAAATTAGAGGTGAACGTTTGTATGTCGCTTAGCATTGTTGAATGTATTCTTTACACACACGGTGAAACAGACACACACACACCCATACGTGCACGTTAGAATAAACGCGAGTATATCCATTCGTCATATTAAAAAGAGTATAACGAAGAAGCCAACCGCGAAGGGGAGACCGCGTTTCCCCTCGCGTTTCTCACGGAGTCGAATCGTGCTGACAACGCGTTAAAACAATAGTGGAAGGAGCCAATACGCCCGGCGACGTTTGTTTCTCTCCTATTTAGAATCGTACGCTTAAGTACTTATATATTGTATACTTACGTACTTTGCATATACTTAATTTATTCTCACCGCGTTCTACTTCGATTCCGTTTGTTTTCTCTCGTTTTTTTTTGTTTTTTTCTTAAATTACGACACCAGTGGCAAGCATGACGGATATTATTGTACGTTTGTATTATATAGGATCGCGGTTATTTAAATTATTTGAACGCGTAGGAAAACGGGGAATTTTATTGTATCGTTTATCACCCTTCGAGAGTGAATTGGATCGCGCGAATCGCGATTGCCTTTAGCAAATTTTGTATCTGACGGTTAACACCGTATGCTTATCGAAGCCAAGGATCATATTGTAACCGGCTGTGAATTTAATATTGAGCCTGAGAAGTCGTTTGATCGTTGCGAGCAGCTACGACGTCGTAGAATGATGATCGTTTTGAATTAGTCGAGTCCTTGCGGTAGATTTAAGTACAGTAGAACTCCATTTATACGATTGCGAGCTCGTCGATCGGATTGCGATCGTTGAAGGCGGAGGTTTGAGGAGTTCTGGGGCTTCTGCGAGGTCTTAGAGTCCGCCATCTTGGTACCGAGTAAAGAACTGCTTATTTATATGCTTATCAATTGAATAATTGCTATTCTCAATAAGTTTTCTCTATATATACAATGATATTCAAAATGGCAACTAAGTATAAGTTTGGATTAGTTCAGTTTAGAAAATTTCTCGTAGAGATATGTAATACGCGTAAAGTTTGTTAACTTTTGTTAGTATACGTTAAAATGATATTATACTATTTATATAGTAGCGATAGATATTAGTATTTTTAGCTTGGAGTAGCGTGGAAGGGTTAATCGTACCTTGTGTTGTGAGCCATTGATATAATGGAAGTCTCGTGGAGTCGAAATAAATGGAGTTCTATTGTAAGCTTTATCTCGATAAAAGAGCTCACGTTTTTCCGTTTCGAGACGCATGGCATTGCCATTTCCTATCAGTTTCACGCGCCATTTAACTCTTTCATTGCGAAACCAGCTGCTGTAATGGCCGATTGCTATACCGTCTGCCATGTTCAGTCACCGTGCTGAGAAATGGTTCGCTCTGAATACTTGACGAGCGAGTACGCAGAGATCGTTGTTGCGAATAATTAATTAATTAAACCATATCGCGCAGTAAGTATAGTTAACGAACAGCAAGTATGACTATGCTTAAGAGTACTATGGCAGAAAGTAGCGAGTGTAATCTATTACGAAATATCTTCATCAGTGCTTGATGACAACGAACGTGATAATCTTGCAAAGAGTTACTCGATAACCCTTTCACAGTGAAATAAGTAGTAGAGAAAGAGAAAGAGGACTTAAAAAATATTTATACTTTACTGTGAAAGTTCTTTTCCAGCAAATTTAAAAAAATACTTCTCAATTATCAATCAGCCTTCTTCATTATACTTTGTGGAATTATACTTTGTATATTATACTTAGATATCAGTTCTTTGCGCAATTCAGTTCTCGTATTGCACTGTGAAAGGGTTAATTATCACAACTACTATATTATTATAATACCTTTCGCGGCGGATGCAAGAAAATTGAAGAGAAACCGCAATTTTTACGAATGGCCGCTTGCTTGTTCAACGTACACGCTTTTCAAAGGTCTGCTCGCACGCGTGTATGCGTTCAATATCTAAGAAAGAGTTGAAAAGGAGACGAGAACTCGCTTGGTGGCAGAAAATCTACATAACGTGAGAAAGTTCCATTGGACTGGCCTAGTTCAAAAGATATCGAGCTACACCCCGAAACGCCGGTGTACAGCAATCGTTTAACCGTCGTAGTGACGACGATGGGTTCGTTTCTCGATTTCGTGTGCATTTTCCGGTCGCGAGGCAAAGTTTCGCCTTTCTTTCTTTTGTCTTTTTTTTTTTTTTTAATCTTCAGTCCCGCGTCCATCGCTGATCAGTCGTTTTTCAACGATCATTTCCCCTTCATCGTTAATTTCGCTCGTTCTTATCGGGTACACGTTTTCATTTGATTCTCACGTGTACGCTCACCACCCTGAAGAAACATGCATTTATTGATATTATGGTATATTCTGCGCCTGAGAGCTTGGAGGCCTAGGATTAGCAGTTTTCGCTACGCATTTTGGGTTTCTTCCGTTCTTCTTCCACCGCCGTCTTATCAATTCTTGTCCGTTTCTCCGCAATTTAGTTGGCAGCACCGAGTAGCGCGACCCGATGAAACAGTTCTCGCCGCGTCCAGCAGCTGGATTTTCTTCTTTTTAATTTTAAGTGCAATTCTAATCGAATTAAGTAAACCCGCACCGCTGTTATATGTATTCGTTCCGGTTCCTTTTTCTCCGCCGGCTGAACGAGACGCAAACATTTGTACGAATGGTTATTTTAATCGTCGATGATGAATATTTATATTTAATTAGTTGGTTTTTAACGTCTCGTTGGTGATCCGTTTGCGACGCGTGTTCTGCCTCGAGCGAGCGGCAAAAGACACGTGTTATTTTATAATGGCTACAATTTTAGACTTTTATTATTTATTCGATACGTTTAATAGGTTTTCTTCTTTTTGTTCTTTCGGGAGGGATTAGTGTTTCTTGTATTTTCTTTTCTTTTTTTTTATTGTTATGGTTTGAGAACGAGCGAGCTTTAAATGGGCCGCACGGATCTATGGCCCGATTTGTAATCGAGGAATAGATGTGATACGATGTTAGAAATAAGATATGGTGTCCACTTATATCGTCGGGAGTAGTCGCTTTATTCTATAGCAAACCAAACCACTTGTTTTTTCTTTTTTTTTTTAAGGTATTGTAGCTCTCAGGTGCAAGTACTGTTATTTAAAACTAATATGTAAGTCTTTGATTTATAATAAATATTTCCACTTGTAATCCTTGTTCATCTGCCTCCTCCGCGTGTGGAAAGCACCCGACCATTTATTTATCGCGAACCGAATTTCTAGGGGACACGCATTTCTAAGCAACAAGCATTGTATTCGTTTCTTCGGATTTTATTAAACGTTTATTGGTAGAAAGCCTTGCTTTGTTTCCCGTATTTTTTTTCATTTACACAAGTCTCCCTGGAGACATTCGTCCATCTTGGTTCCCGTCATCTTCAACTACTGCAACTCACGAATCCTAGCTTCCCACTTTTCTCAATTCTAAATTGTCTCTTCTTCGACTAACATCTCAATCGTCCAACTATTCCACTCTTTGTCATCCGTTCGATTTATTTTCCAACAAACCTTTTTCTTGCAAAATATTTTCCATACTTTTTGTTCATCCATTTTATAACAGCGCTGCATCAATAGCTGTAGTTCCCATCATTTCATAGATCATGGCAGTACCGTAATTTGATAAATAGTAGAGTACACCCATACCTCGCTATACGGTTGCTCTTTGTAATTACTGCACTTATTAAATTATGCCTTTTTTAATTATGGCACTTTTTCAATTCATGACCCACAATATTCCGTTTATACGGCCAAAAAAAAAATGCTGTACCGTCAGCGACCTTTTGTTTATTCCATTCATCATATTACACTGTCATCGTTTTACAAACAATTGATTCGTTATACGGCTTTTTGATTTACGACCAACTTTTCCAGAACGCATTTAGGCCGCAAAGCGAGGTATGAGTGTATGTAAAAAGACATTCAAAATATCAAAAAGCATACGTAGCAATATTTAAAGCAGCGATTCTTAAACTGTGGTTCGCGAAACAATTTTGACTTAACTTTACATCCCCCAACTTTTCGTTTTTATTCAAATAACTCATTTAACACGTTAAATGGCCAACCTGCTTTACTTGTCGGTCCGTTTAGGCCATAGTCGACCGTAAAAGAAATTAAATAAAGAAAAATATAAAAAGAATTAAATTACGTTAACATTTAAAAAAAATATATTCTTTTCTTTAAAGCATTGGCTGAACAAAAACCAATATTATCTAAACCAGAGGTCGACAAACCGTGGCTCATGAGCTGTGTATGGCTCTTTGGTCTCTTGAGTGTGGCTCTGTCACGAATGACGATTGTCATGATTTAATTTTACGGATACTTTGCTTACTATTTAATTTATATCAGGAAATAAAATCATTATTAACTTAAATTAAATTTAAAAAATTAAAGTTTATTAATTTAAGTTTAAAAAATTTGGCTCTCAAAGTAGTTGATATTTGGCTCTGTTGACTGATAAGTTTGCTGGTCATTGGCCTAAAGAGAATGTTTAGTTTTAGAATCAGTAGGTGCGGTGGTGTAATATAAACCTAAAGTCTAACGCAGGTCCGTGGAGACCAGTGTGGCACTTAACGTGTTAATAAAAATCTTACATGGTCAACCAGCGATACATTTTTCCTAATATTTATAATAACGTAGTGGCTATGAGATTATTGAGCCAGAAATTAAGTCTCAAGAACAAAATAAAATGCTTAGAGTTGGTAGAAGGTCCCGAAAAAAAATGTTATTCAAAAGGGTGTCCAAATAAGTTTAAGAATCGCTGATCTAGAGAATGAAACAAGTGAAGATGCAAGTGAATAAAGTTGTTTGCTATGAGTGTAGACACTCGATCGAAACATTTTATACACTTAATTCGAGGAATTCATTACGGATAGCTTATCGGACGAAAAATTGAACGCACGGTTTCAATTAAAAGTTCTTAAATTAGATCTGCTTGATTCGCACATCTTCAAATGTGTTTCTAAAAATACGTATTTGCATGAACGTCCGCAGCCCGTCGACAGGATTGTCTGGCTATTTATAACATTACAAATGTGACTATAAATACTGCCAGTCTGTTCGTAACTAATTTCCTTAATTGCCAGATGCACGAATGCGCGCTCATACGACACGGAAAAGAAATTCGATGCAAAACACGGCACAGATCGGCTGGGCTATTGTTAACCATCTCTAATCGTCTTTTCCCGGTAGCAAGGTTCGTTTCGTTGCTTTCTTTCGATCGCACGGTGTCCTAAAACGCTGTGAACGAAAAAAAACAAAAAAAAAAAAAAAAAAGAGACAAAGTTCATAGCGTACGAAATTTTTATTACACAACTTTATTCACGGGCCACATTAGCGCTGTTTTCCATCCACATTCGAATTATAGAAAAGTTTTTATTGAGCATAGTGTGTTACACGTTACAATAGTAATAATAATTAATGATCGTAATAAAGGTGAGAGAGTAAATTGATAATCAACGATATTACCGTTACTTCTTCTTCTTTTTTTTTCTTTTCTTTTTTTTTTTGGTTCGTTTTCTCGTTTCGTTAACAAATAAAGACTATCTCGCGCGAAAAGTTACACTTACAAAAGGGACAGACATGGGGTTCGGAGAGATTTAGATTAAGGATGAATTGAGGAGGAGTAATAAGTGATAAAACGGTACTCTTTTACAGACTCCTGATTCGTTACGGCTTGACTAGCATATTAGAAGCATTTACGTTACGGTTAATTCGTAATCAATTAAGATTTTTGCGTCTTGTGTTTGGGAAGGGGTGGGCTGGGGGTTTGTTACGGTGATCGATACGCGCGTTTAATCGCGACTGGGATTATTAATTACGATATTACAGGTATTAATGATAACAATGATAATTAAAAAAAAAGAAGAGAACTATTCGTTTCGTAATAAATTAGGTACGACGTATAATAAAGGAGAAAAATGTACATTCATAAATCGCTAGTAATTATTATCGTTACACGGTATCATCGGTAGGGTTACACATCGTTACTCTTTATCGTTATCGTTCGTTTCTTGTTTTTTTTTTCTTTTTTTCATTCGTTTTTTTTTCTTTCCTTCTTTCTTATTCAGAGAATAATGTAACAATTGCAAGGCTGATTTGTACGAGAGTTTCAGTAGTAAAATATTCGCTCCACGACTCGATACCCCGGACCCGACCCCGAACTCCGCGTACATACATCCCCCGTTAAAAAGACAAACGCGATCGAACTCTGCTCGTTATTCAATTACTCGTTTCAGGCGAGAAAGAGGATGAGAGACAGACAGATAGAGAGAGAGAGAGAAAGAGAGAAAGAGTGATAGAGAGAAAGAGAGACTAATTAGTTCCACAGCCTTTTATAATAATAATATTAGGTGAGCAAATCAGCCTGGCAGATTCGTAAAAAGGAAGAAGCGATGCGCGCTCGCTCGCGAACAAAGAAAAAAAAAAGGGGGACAGGGGGAAACGTCCGACGAGTGATAGTAAAATATTGTATACAACTTCCCAATAAATATGCGACGTCCGCCTAAAGTACAGATTGCTTGTGTAATCCGCCAACGTAGCGTCGAGATGGTACTTAAAATAGAGTCTAAACTAGCCTTTTCGTGCTCCTAAGTCTAACGTTTAATTTGTGTCAACGGGGGCATCCCTCCCTGCGGTTTTTACTCGGCTTTTAGGCTTGAACCACTCCTAACCGAGGTCATTCGGGTGTCTCTGCTCTCCTTTTAGACGTTGGTCGTTCATTGTGGGGCAAAATTAATTGATACGACTTCTTTATTTTAATTGATGAACGAAGCTGTTGGATTAGTAAGTTAAAAAATATAAAACAAGGAAGTAACAACCCACAGTGAAAATCTAAGTATTAAAATTGCAATGGAATATGATTGAAGAGAGTAAGATTTAAAAGATGTAAAAATTGACTGTTGAGAAACAGTAAGTAAAACTGATTAAATGAAAATATTAAAATAGGATAATGCTAACATTATCCTTTGTTAACAAAGTCACAGTATGATGCGTCGACTTTACTCCGAGAGCCAAATGTCGCACATCTTTGAAACGTAATTGCAAATGCGTTAAAATTAATGTCGCAGTACTATAAATAATTTAAAAATTAAGGTTTATATCGTCGTCGAAAGTTGATACAGTTGACTTATTTATTTATTGCAAATTTTAGACGTCTGCACTGTAATTTATGAAGCCAATTGGCAATGGAGTCCTCGTACCACCAAAGAGACGTCGCAGAGACATTAGGGTGACCCCTATTTCGTGAAAAACGTACATTGTTCTTTTATAGAAGTGGATTTCGAGCTCGAAGAACACGTACAGTAGATCTTGACCGAGTAAAAACGTCGAAAAACCTTCGCTCCTCTGACAGGAGGAGAGCAATCATCGTAGCCCCCTCGAATCGAGCCCTACCTTATCGACGAAACTGGATCATTAGCTTCGTCCACTGTAGAGCTTCGTAAAATATCGAATACTGAGTAATACACGATCCTTTATTTTGTTCGATCCACGTGATCGTAACGTAGAAGCGATCGTTCGGCGGAAAATTCGTTCGAACCTCGTCCTCAGCGCTAACCGAGCCTCGACTCAGCCGATTTCGCGCTCTAGCACCTGCTTGAAAGCAAATTAAATCCGACTGAATGCTAATCGCTCGATCGTTGATCGTGTTCCGCTTTGTCAGCTGGATTCTTTAGCTGCGTTCGATTTAAACCTTTCTTTTCTTTCTTCGAGAACGTCTCCTGCTGCTCATTGCACTGCTAGATTGCACTACAGTCACCCTGGGCGACTACGAACTTCAATTCTTTGGATGGCCGCAGCTAAAGAACTCTCTTCGATTGTTTAATTAATTGGCAAGAATTTGAATGAAAGGCGACCAACGAAAATAACGATGATTGCGATGAACACGATTTGTAAATCGTAATGCAGGGTTTAGCCCTCTACTGCCTACACTGATTTATACTGTTCTGAATACTTAATGTCTTCTCAAAATGGCGTGATTTTTAAGTTACTTCAACAAGTAGTGCATTTTTAAGTGCCAGCAATCGCTTTTGTTCCACTGAGACTAAATGTTTATTTGGAATTGTCATTGTGCATCAATTCAGCTGTCAGAATGGCTACTTGTAGTCGGTGTAAATCAATCTGATGATTTTCTTCATTCAAATTGCTGTAAGTCTATAATACTAACTTTGGGCAGTAGAGATTCCACGTTTCTTAAATTAAATATCGGTCGCTTTTAATGGAAATTTGTCACCCTACGTTGATTCGTTCGAAGGCTGTCTATGTCTGGCAGTGTTCGAGTATACTCTAGGACCTGATCACCCAAGAGCGATTCTGCTCGTGATTAAAGAATTCGTTATTCCGTTCGTATCTGCGCGCGCGAAGAACGAGACGATCGAAAGGGAAACACGGTGCTAGCAACGAATCTAACACGAAGGGTAGAGGCATCGTTTACCCTAAGCAGCCCACGATCGCGAAGCTTATTAAGAACTGGTCCTGGGCCAGGCTATCTTCGCGTCGATCCGCTTATAAGCGAAAAGGCAGTGAGAGAGCTCTTGTGGACACTCGTGGTCGCCAAGTAACGTTTCTGTAACAGAAAAAACGGAGACTACAACAATTTTTGACTTTGTTCGTAGGCTGAAGGTTTCTAATTTTTGGATTTTCCACGCTTGACTGTGCTTTGGTATTTATTCCACAGCTTTTCAATTCCTTAATTTTCTACTCGACAATTTATCTTATTAATAGCGTAATTTTTGTTAACCCTTTGCACTTGCAAGGCTGATCTCTCCTCAGAGGGGACACATCCGAGTGCAAAGGGTTAACATATTTGCGTACATATATGTACAGTCAACGCTCCTACAACGCGATTAATTCGCATCGCGTTAAATGAGAGTCTTGCTATAAGAAACCACGTTAATTCATGCCGTGCTATATGGAAACCACGCTATATGAAATTCAGAAGTAAGTAAAATATAAATCATATACGAAAATTGCATTCTCAGAGCACCAAGCTTAGCTCCGCGTTATAGGAGGGTTGACTGTACAGCAAGAGGTGAGAACAATTTCAGGCAATCATTACCTTCTCCTTGGACCAACTTGAACAGCCCATAGTCCTGGGGGTTGGTGCACCTGATCTTGTGCGCGAGGATGCGACAGATCTCTCTGGTGTTCATGTTCGGTCGCACAGGCAACGTTCTGGTGTTCAGGGATCCGTGAAGTTCATCTGGTACTAAGATTCGTAGTACGGATGAACAGTCTGGTGTTCCACAGCCCTGAAATTCCCAAGCAACAACTTCCAGACACGCTCTCATCGATACAAAACACCTACATCCCAACGAATTCCTTGATAGATATAAAAAAAAAGAGAAAAACACTTTTATCTAAATGAAAATCCTCCATTTGGAAACTGTGGAAACACGTTCGTCACCAATTCCTTAATCAACACGAGAAATTAAACATATGTCTACAAAATTGAAGTACAATCCAACAGGTAGGACGGCGAGCTACTGCATGTTTCACTCTAAACTCGTTTACGATGCTTCAGAGGCCAGCGTCAGCGAAGTCGCTTACGTTTAACGTGGACATCGTTCCCTGGCTGGACTTGAACGTCTTCAAAACGTGAACTGCGCTGGACAACGTCGTCAGGTAGTATCCCCCTTCGCCGGTGAGAAGAGAGGGATGAAGCAGGCCCCACATGTACTCAGCCTCCACCTCAGCGTCCACAACCCTGCCGCGTACCAGCACCCAAACCAGAAGAGGGAGAAGGTCGTCGGCGCCCAGCGTTACGTGTCTGCCAGAGTTCGCGTGCTTTACCTGAAGAAATGTCTCGATTATATCGCGCGCAAAAGCAGCACGCAAAAGTAGCACGCAAAAGCAGTGCGCGAAAGGAGATCGCGAAAGGAGATCGCAGCTAAGCCACTCACGGAGTTGAAGATCGCCGAGATGGCCGCTAAGAGGTTCTCCAGCTTGTCCAACGGCGAATCCGCTTTCTGCAGACGGTCGATGTACTTGAGGATCCGCTCCAGACTGGACTCGGATGGAGGTACGATCTTTGGCTGTAAACGAGAGCATCGACGATGCTTCAATGGGGTATTCTACTTTGACAATTTCTATAACCATTAGCTTCCGGTTATCCTAGCTTGCGATAGAGTTTGTTGACGAAGTTAGAGTCTGTATTATACACGATAGAGACTAGCTAGCGACAATTGCCTTTGAAATGGTACAAGACTTTGATACAACCAAAGCCCACCTTTGTCCTCTTCGAGTCGCAATTAAATAAAAGTATTACTCTTGATCTCTATATTAAACTTGCCTAGTTATAAACAGTATAGTGCCCTTAAAAGTTTCCTCGGCTTAAATTATACCTGAATAAACTTCCTCCCGCAAAAATTGTATATTTCGATTCTGCGACGAATTTCTGTTCACAAGTATCCTATATCTCTGCAATATAATAAAATCATACTTCAAAAAACTGTTATTGGCAAACTCTACTACAAATTTCCTACTATTGACTACGTTCCTATTAAAAATCCAAAGAGAGTCTCAGAAAGACCAAAATTCAAAGAGAACCTCATCGAGCTTCGCAGTGTTTCCACTGAACAGCAATTTCGTATTACTCTAGACATCTAAAATCGAAACAGACCAACAGACCATGGCTAAGCTACCCTCGCAGTAGAGTCTAGGATAATCAGTCACAATTGGAGAACTTCTATTCAAGAGATACTGACTCGAACGCCGAGATCCTGAACGTGTTTCCCCTGGGCGTGTTGGATGCTCTCCGCAAGGGTCTGCAACGAGCCAGTGGTCGCATAGTGGTCCACAAACAGTCTATAGACGTGCTCCCTGAGCGGCCTGACCACCAGCCCCATCATCACACCCTCCAGTATGGCGTCCAGGTTCAAGAACTCGTTCGGCTTCAGCTTCAGCCTCTCCTTCTCCACTTCCTTCTCGAACTCCCTCTCTCCGTGCTTCACCAGGTAATTCTTCATCCCGGACATGAACTGTCGCATGTTCCGCATGACCACGTGGGGGCTCGCTTCCTTCCCCTCCTTCGTGCACTGGATGAAGTTGTCGATGTTCTGAGAGAAGGTGGTCGTCTTGTCCGCGGCCAGTTGAAGGGCGTACGACCTTATGGTCGAGCCTGAGCCTCCGTTCTCGCGGTTCCTAAGGGCTTGCAACCTTGGCGGAGCTGTGGAGCAGAAAACAATCGAGTCAGAGGCGTTCGAAGTTTCGTAAAGTACAAGTGGACGGGGTTAATAGTAGTTCTCGAGGGTTTGTAATCTTGGAGAAGCGGAGGGGGTGGAATTGTGTTCGATGAGGTTGGGGTTTAGTTAGATTAGAAGTAGATTTTAAATATTAACCCTTTAGACTCGGATGTATCCTCTGAGGGGACATTAGTATTGATTAGTGATTGCGGAGGATAAACTTATTTCACTGTAGTTTTTTGAGAAATGCATGTTTCTCAAAAGTTTTCTATTGAAATGGAAATTTTCTATTGCTGGGAGACGTTAGAAATAGAAACTATTGCTAAAATTACTAACTTAGCAGTAGAAATTATTGTTAAAATATTGTTAAAACATTACTATTTTAGCAGTAGTTTCTATCGCTAACATCCGGGAAGGAGTCGAGTGCAGGGGTTAAAAATCTTGGAGGAGTTGTAAAGTTGAAAAAGTATTAGATTGGTAAGGTTTAAATGGAGGGGATGAAATAGAGAGAAAAATTAATTTTTCTAATTTTGAAAAAGCTCTAAACTAAAAATATTAAATTAGAGACTGACAAAAGTCAATAGCAAAAATCAAAACCTTTGAAAATGGCGACAAAAATTAACGATGGTTCGAATTGTTCACAATTTTCAAGAGGCTGTAGCGCAAAAACAAAGTTGAGTTAGAAGAGTGCGGAGCTCGATAACAATGGAGGAAACAAGAAGCCGACGGGCGGAGGTTAAGGGTAGGCGACCTCGAGTGGAAAATTGATTTTAGAGGAGCTATAGTTGGTTCCAGATAGACCGTACAGAAATCATTTCGCGCTTTGTTGATTTCTTCTCGTCTGCTGAGTTATTTTATTCCTTATCTATAATTGGTATTGAATTATTAATTCTATCCCCGATAATGTTAATAATAATAATGCTCGAGGCGTCGATAAAGAGGAGTCAACATTGAAATAGTAGCCTAGATAACGGATGAAGAATGAACGCTGTGGATCCACTCGTAGGGATGTTGTACTCACGCTTCGACATTAGGCGTTCAGGAATTTCGAATCGAACTTTTTTAACTCTGTATCTTCGTAAATGGCTAGACACACACCGCGGGGTGTTATCTTATCAATAGTGAACTACTAATGATCGTGGAATTCTAAAATAAGTGAAGTACGCTTCAAACATTGTAAATACACTTTATCTGTACACGTGGTTACAAAGATAGGAGTTTGATTCTCCTTCGCTATCGGAAAGCATCCGGTCTAAGAAAAGGTCCTTCCGTTTTCGAGATGGAAGGATTTGCAGAGACGCTCTTAACTAATCGTCGACAGATTCAGCAATAATCGAACGTTGAAAATTCCGCTGGATCGAAAATCTGAGAAATACCAGTGGCTTACGTTTAAGCATCTCGATACTGTTCTGCAATCTCCTGCAAAAGCACCGGAACCATCTGCCTATCTTCCGGAAGATGTTCCTGGTCCTCAGGGAGAAACCCTCCTTCTCCCTGTGCATCTTCATCGAGCAATTGATCATCTTTACTTGAAACCTTTCAGACTCGTCAACAACTTCGAGCTAAACGACGGAGCACACCCCGTATTGATCGAGTCAGCTTAAAACTATAATACTGTTGGCAATTGGGAGATCTTCCAACTCTTCCAGATGCATCTACGAATTGATCGTAAATTTGTACAAAAAATTGCACGATCTTCCAACGAGAAAGGTCAGTCTCGGATGCACCAACGACGAGACGATCCTCGCATCGAGACGCGAACTCAAACTTCACCAACTTTCAAAAACAGCGTCCTCCGATTGCCAACGAGAATCTTTATCCACGCGAGAGGAAGAGATGCTCCGTTTTTCCAGCAATTTTTAACGATTAGCTTCCATCAAACTCGCAGAGTTCATCAGCTTTCAAGGATCTTCCAGCGGAATTGCGCGTCCATTTGCATTCTTTTCTCCAACGATCGCATTCTCCGTTATCAGGGTCGAGAATCGGTTTACGCCACGGAGAGCTCTTCGATCGAAACGACTTCTCGAGACGGGTCCGCTTATCTGGTCCAGGATTCCGCTTGAAATTATCGACGCTGGCCAAGACTGCGGACGTCTTCGAGACTCGTCGGACGGTTATCTCGACGACTGTGGAATCTTACGAGCAGATATACGCACCCTCCTTCAGAAAAGCTCGCTGGGGGTGCTTCGTGGCTCGTCGTATTCCGAGAGGGACGATGAACCTCGATTCGATTCAGTTTCTCGCTCGAACAAATTTCAAGAAACGAGAGACGAGTGTTTTATACAATTTGGTCGGCGAATTTCATTTTCCACGAGAAGTTTTAGAGTTTCGTGGACGCTTTGGTCTCTCCTTGTCGCGGAGATTTCGAAACGATCGCGATGATTGGTGACAGATACTTCTTTGGCTTCCGACGAAGGCATCAGATTTAATTCCCGTCTACTTGTCTTTCAAATCCACCCTCCTCGTCTTCCGCCAAAGCTGTTTCTGGTTTTGTTTCTCGAAGACGCTTGCACACGAAGCGACTGCGTTCCTGTACATCCACCAATTCGCCAATCAGACTGGCTTTTGTCAATCTTATTAATAAATCTCGTTAATTCTCGTCAACAAATAGCGAAACAAACTTTTGCAAACGTCGCACGATAAAATAATCCGCCTTCGATTCGAAGTAGTCAGTGGTTTTACAGTTTTCCCGCATGGAAGACGATTCGATCTCCGATCGATCGGAGATCGACGCCAGAAGCCTTTTGAAGCTTGGTCACAGAAACGTTCGCCTGCGCACTTCGAAGGTGTAAACACTGTCTCAAAAGTATAAACATAGCCTGTCGCAAAGTTTACAAAATATCGAACACGCGCGCGTGGATCATCGGAGCGAGGTCTTCGCGTGGCTGCACCGTCGATGGACTGAATGACACTGAGCGATCGGCAGCGCTATCGGGAAAGGTAGCCGCTGGCGTACTTTACGGTTATGGTTGGTAGAGGGGATTGCAGGATTTGTTCTTAAGGAACGTCGCCAATTCCGCGAATAACGTGGCTGGGGGTAAGGATTTTGGCCCTAGGTTATAAAAGAGACCCTCCTGGGACAGGTCGGGGACCATGGGGTCCCATGGGTGCCGTGGAGGGTGCAGGGTGCTCTCGAGTTTTGGGGAAATTCCTAGCGATTGTTCGAGGTTTTCTACGAGGTTTTTCTAGCTTAAATTCCTGAAAATCTGCCATCAATGTACGCTGTACTTAATTTTAAGTTAATTTTAACCCTTTGCGGTGGTATCGAGTTTATACATGTCATGCTAATCGGAAGTAATATTCACTGAACGAATGGTAACGCATAATAGACAAGATTACGAGGGAAAACGAAAGTTATTGATTCCTTTTTAAACTTTAGATGTATGTAATAAAATAGTATGTACTAATTTTATGTAAAAATTATATTTTATAGTTCTCCATCGTGTGGTATTTTTCAAAGCAGTCTCCAATATGAATATTTGGTGTCTTCCTGTTTTTCTCTTTGCTTGAAGAGTGAAAATAAAATTCATCATCGCTACTTTCAATTTCACACTTTCTTTTTACCATTTTAAAATATTTTAAGAAGCAAAAATGGCTAGTTACTCTTAAAAAACATAATTTGCAAAATATTATTTCGAATCCTATGTATCTCCAAAGCTTGTCGACTTAGTATAATACTGACTGTGGTGACTGAGAGTAGACATACGATCGCAAAGGGTTAAGTTAAATTTCTAGCGATTGTTCGAGGTTTCCTAATTAGAAATAGAATTTCAAGTGACATGAATTCACGTCAGCGATCGTGAATGTGTTAAAAAGTTTCTCTGAGAAACGAAAATAATTGTGCTATAAACCATATGACGAAAGACTGTTCCTTTCAATCTGAATATTGTCCACATTGCGAACTCGCACACAAAGAAACTTAGTTTTTCAAACATCGTCGTCGATAACTGATCGAACAACAATCGAATGGTAATCACAAGCGATATTGATCGTCTGTTTTCAAATTGCCAACGAATTATTTATTTTGACCATGATCCGCTCGTGATGGAAGCGCGACGACGTCGAACAAAGCGATGGTATCGGTTTGGTCACCAACTTTGCAGACGGTTCAATGGCTATTATGTATTCGCGATGGCGTTCCAGAGAAAGGGTGGAAGTTCCTCCGCGTATTAAGTTAAGTGCTCCTCGCGAATGGATCGAGGATCGTTACGCCATGACTGATGTCATTGTCGTTGTTGCCTCTCTTTACTTTGTTCGGACGAACTTTCTTTCGTGTGCGCGTATTCACAGACTTCGTCTCGGATGGGAGGTAAAAGTTGATGGAAAAGAAAAATTGGATGATGGAGAGTTCGTCGTGTAATTTTGGAAGCTTCATTTCAGTGGAAATGAAGTAGGGAAGGTATTTTATTTGATCGAATTGCATTGTTTTCTTGTAGTTGAGGAAGGGTGGCTCCTCGATTTTTGCTTCAGTCGTTAAAGTAATTTGCGAATGGAAATGTTCTCTCCATAAAATGTTAGTTAACTCGTTCCCAGACGTGGGTGCTATAACATTCATTTTCAAATTCTAATTTCAAACCAATTGTTATTCATTTAATTTAATTTTAATTACTATGCATTTTAAAGTAGTCTATTTTTGCAGCTCATTAAAATTTCACTGTGATGCAAAATTTCACGAATGCTGTAACATTCAAATTTTAAAGTCAATTCTTATTCATTTAACTTTATTTCAATTATGCATTTCAAAGTAATTGCCAACTGAAGAAACCACGTCCATTTTTGCAGCTCATTACAATTTTTACTGTCCGCGAATGCGTTAATATTTTTCGTAGAACATCCAGTTGTATCATTCGTTCAATGAAATATCGGAACGAGCCTCCAAATTACTTGCAGCTACTCTGCTCGATGAACCGCCGCCATCAAACAACCCCTCGAACAACGATGGGCCTCGAACTTTGGGGATGACGGTGATCGCTTCGAGCTATGGGGCGCGACACGCGCGAGTTTGCTTATTCCAACGACCAACACCGCATAAACTATTCCAATTTGTTGGCAAAGCTAGCCATTACGGACCGCTTTGAAGGTTCCTGTGTTCGTCGCGCGCAAACGCGAAGATGAAACTATCATCGACGCTTCTGTGAAACTTGCGCGGGAACTTTTAATGGCCTGGCTGGATGGTTTCTCGTGTTCGACGCATGCAAATCGAGTTTTCTTCGAGATGAATCTTTGATCGAGGAAATCAATTAAAACGAATGCTCTGTTGCTGGATTATTTTTGGAGAATAAATAGTTTAAGGGTTTACTTTATGAATCTATCCTCGCCATTTGTTTTGTGAATGAAATGGTTGTTGAAGGGTCAGTGTAACTTTGCAGTATAATAAGTAATAATATAACATAAATAGAAATTCGATGCGTTCTTCGTTGTTTTTCCAAAATTCTTATTTGTAAAAATAATAAGTTGAAAGTAAGTTAAAAAAGTTAAGCAAAACGTATGTTAGAAAGTTTAAAAGGAAATCGTAAAAGAGACTCCCAAATGGAAATTTCCAATGGAGATTTTTTATCGATCAAAAATTTCCACTGTAATTCTTTCTATTTATCCAACGAACACTAAGAAAACTACGAAAGTCCGTTTTAAATAAATCGCGTTCAAATATTGTCGCAACCCTCTTTTAAATCGAGCCATCGACCATCTGGTGTCGCAGGTATCGACGCTTGGTGACAAAAGGAGTTGAGACCAAGGCTGTATCGTGTGAAAAGAGTACATTTTCCACGCGACTGATTATGAATTTGAATACCTCGTTTCTGACACGATCCCCATGGCGGCGCGTTATTACAAATTGCTTTTGCATTCGAAAATGAGGCTGCATGTTTCACGAGACGCGTTATCTGTCACAATGAACTCGATTGAACTTTGTTACGACTTTACAGGTGATAATTGTTATCCGCTATTACTTTCGAGCGAATAATCTTTAGTTTCCAAGGAAGAAGTATTATTCTTTTATCGTCTCGATATTGATCTTTTGATTAAAATATTGTTTTATGATCATGATTCTTACGAATTATTTTCTGCTGCTTAATCATTGTGATCACGAACCATTTTGAAATATAGTATCGTTTCACGATTACGATTCTTGCAAATTACTTTGGAAATGAATTTTAATTCTGAAGAATGTATTGTTCTATAATTTTACTGTTTTTCTTGACTTATTTACGAAAAGTCAAGCAATTTTCTTTTTCTGTTTTAATATTTACTCCATTTCGATGCAAATTTATATAAATTAAACATCTACAAAATTAATGGGGGTTGTTATTTTAATAGAGGAAGGCATTTTTTCGAGGTATTTTTTTTTTCAAGGTATTTTTTCGACGTCCCTCTGTACTGCAGATTTGTTATTTTAATTATAACATAATTAGGCATCGTGGACGTCACGCAGAACATGATTTCGTAATATGGATGATCCACATTTAACGAAGATAATTTCGCGAAAAAACGGGGATGTGCTGTCGAACGAAACGTGTGTACGCAAACGAATATTTGCGTTGTACGTATAAATATATATACGTGAGGAGGGGTGATAACCGTGGAATGATAAATGCGTGTATCGTGGGATAATAAAATCGTTTCCCAGATACGTGTTACTGCCAATACGTCGTAGGAGACAAAACATTTCTGTTTTGATCGTGACAGATTCGTCGCGTGCGTCTCTACCGATTCTTCTTCTTGCACAAAGATGAGAATACTTCAACCCCTTTGTTCCTGAACCTTTATTCATCCTAATTCCTTTGAATAGTATACGTAACTTTTGGAGGAAATATAAAATAATTAATTTTATTCTATGACACAATATTTAGCAAATTTTGTTGCACGTGAATATAACTTTTCCAGTTCAATAAATAATAATAACGCAATAGAAATAGAAATTGGATGCGTGGTTCGTAATTTTTTACATATCACACTAATTTTCCGCGTGATTTTTGTTATCTTTTTATTGTAGCATCTCTGAGAAGATGCACGATATAGTTTTCAAACTGAATAATAATTTCCTAATTTCCACTTTTACATTCAAGGCGCGATGAAACAATAAGGAACCACTTCGAGGACATTTAGGTATGAAAATACTCGACGTGAATGCGTTAATAGCCTAGAATCAGAATTTTGCAAATTTTATGGGTAGTTCACTTGCCGCGGTGCATCTTAGGGCGTTCCAGGTCAGAATTCTGCGCGTTTATGGCGCTTTTATTGCCGCGTACCATGAATTTTCGTTCGTCCTGGCGTCGCCATTGTGAAGCATTCGTTAGGAGGAAAGTTTATTGCCAGTGGAAAATTTTAAGAGTTGCATGTAGGAAGAATAGTAAACGTACGCGTGTCAAGTCAGAAATTAGAGTGTTAAACGTTAGAAAAGTTAATTCTTATTCATTGGTGTTGTTACACGTGCAATTAAATAGCGAGACAAGATCGTAAACTGTGTAATGGTACTGCTTATCTGTCTGTCTAGATCTATTAATTCATGCTAATCTCGTAATTATGCGTGGATCCTTATAAATATTCATTTTGATGAACGTTTAATGCAATGGATAAGACTAAAGGCTTTAGTGATAATACGCAGACTTTGATCTTGAGTTCGGCCAAAATATTTGATATCTTTGTAACTTTTCTACAGCGTTTTCTGTATTACTCCATATTCTTCCTTAATTTTTTTTTTCTTTATTTTCTGATTTCTGTTTCTGTATTTTCTACTTTTAAAAATTTTCAACTTCTTAAATTAGTAATTTCCTAATTTTTCACTCCATCAATTTTTTACTTTAATCTCCCAGCTTCCTAATTTTTAATATCCCAATTTCCTGTGTTAGAATTGCCTCCTTTCCAACTTTTCTAATATTTCTAACATTGCTATCTTAATTTCCCTCCTTCGCGAACTCCAAAATTCCTATTTCCTTAAGAAATTTTCTTTAAGAAAGAAAACTCACAGACATTTAAAAACAACTAGAAACGCAAGATAAATATTTTCTTCCAACAGGAAATTTTGAAAAATTCTCAGCCATAAATCGCTATAAACTGAAAGTACTTTTAATTTACAAACCCGCCATATTTACAACTTTGGTAGCCACCCTTAAAAGTCACCAATGCCTACTTCGTCCCGCCAAGAAAATTGACCTCGACTCTTCCCCCATTTTCTCGCGCAAACGAGAGACGCAATTATTAACTCAACACCAAACTCCTCGACAGTTGACGAAATCAGGGCACGAGAATCACGACCATTTGCTAATCAGCTACCGCTGTCGCGAAGTGGGTCGCGACTCGTCGCGATCCATCGCCATGTTTTCTTTTTATCCAAAACAAACGAGATGTGCAACGCAGTACGCGATGACACACCGTGTTACCGTCTTCCTCTCTGTCATCTGCTATCGATCAGCCAACTCGCGGTATTATCCGTGACCTCGATGCGATCACCGATACACTTTCCGCGTGTGACAATGCACTTGCACGATTCCATGGCTGAGTCAGCTGTTGCACAGTTGCCGATAAATAATCTTATGTTTACGTACGAGTGGTATGCTTCGTCTACAAATAGTTTAATTGTTGCAATTTCGATGGAATTGTGCGCAGTTCAATTTTCAAGGTTGGAAGATCACATTCGAGCGCGAAGAGGTTGATTACGGTTTTACGCGAAGAACTGAGGAGCAATAAATGCATCTAAGCTCGTGTGTACGCTGAGCAATTAGGGATTGTTAATTATTGGACTTTTAAGTGATTTTATGTATGTTAGTTCTGTGTGATTGACTTAGATAATAGTTTTCCTTATTTGCGTTCGAGTTTGGAAGTAATTGATTGTTTATTAATGGAAGATTTGTGGTTCAATTTTTAATAGAGATTCTAGTGGTTGATTTTTTAGAGCAATGTTTTTATGAAGTAATTAGTTCGTCTTTTATCGAACAGTTTAGCATGGACGAGGCGAAGAATTTGCATTAATTATCGGCCGTGAACTTTATTGGATAAGCCAGCTGTTGTGCAATCTCTTAGCACATTGCATACGACCTTCATTATCTCAATTTGCTCTCCTAATTTTCCTATTTCCAAATTTTCCATCTCTTCTTCTCTCTTTCGAATTTTCCACTTTTCCGTCTTTTAATTTCTACTTTGCTATTTCTCTCGCAGTTTCACAATTTGTACTCTTCTATCGTTTTACCATTCTTGTGCCAGGTGCGAAAAGGAACCGAATTTTATGGTCTTTTGATATTTGAGGAATGATTGAAAGCAAAACTTACAAAGAAGAGGATCCAGGCGTTCCCTGAAGCTCTTGTTCCTCTTCATTCTCTCCACGTCGCTCTCGTCCGTCTCTAGCTGCGTCTCCCACTCGGAAGAGTCATAGGTTTGGTCCTTCCTGGCGTCCCCTGCGTCCACCCTCTCGTTTCTCTTCTCCACGTTGTCGTACGAGGAGTTCCTGTCGCTGTACAGCGACTCCGACGTGTCCGGCGGTTTCAACAGCTCTGGGTACCTGGTGGACCAACCAAGAAATACAATTAACCTATCGATCATTTCATCACTCCGTTGACCTTTAATTCACCATCACAATTGTCCAAAAATATTAGGATTATTCATCATTTTCAACGTCTCTCATTCAAGTCTGGTAATGTCTGAATTACAAATTTGTATTCTCATTTGTGCTACAAGAAATTGACAAGCAAGGTAATAGGATAAATTACGGGAACCCTCGTATAACACTGCAAGCTCTAACACGATGAGAAAATCGCGAAAACCTTTGTACAACACTGTACTTCTACAGCAGTAGATAACATGATTTTAGATCTAAACTAAATTACTTCAAAATAATGATAGGAAGAAATAATGAACTGTAGTGGCTTTACATGAAAATGTACAAATAAATTATAATTTATTTATAGAAAGCGTGATGCACAGTTTACACGCCATCCGTGACAAGCCTTGCCGTCTCAGAAATACTTCTATATTTTTAATCAAGCTTCGAAACGGAACCCTTCTTTCTGTACTGCCTCTGGGTCTCATGTAACATGGTTTCGTACAATATGGCATTTTCTAGGAACCTATCTACCGTGCTATAGGAGGGTTATCTGTATTTAAAATTATAAATGGCGTGGATTTCCTGGCGTGGAAATTATAAATACTGTCTTGAAATAAAATTGTTAAAAGTAATTTTAAATATAGTGAACAAGATGTTTGGAAAATTGCAGAGAGAATCGCGAGGAGAAATTATAAATACTGCTTTCAAATAAAACTGTTAAAAGTGATTACGAATATAGTCGAAGCAACTATCTGTTATCAGCGACGCATTGGTAAGGTCAACAATGAGTGTACACGGCTCGCGCTGTGAATGAACCCGGCTTGGAAACTTACCGTTGGAGGATGATACTCTGAACGGTCAAAGTGTTCCCAACAACGTCCCTGTCGCACTCCTCGTCCGGAAACTTTCTGGCCACATTGTCGCCCTCGTAATCCGCATCACAGTCGTAGTCCGGCTCGCCGTCGTCCCCTTCGTTGCCTGCGTTATCAAAACTCGTTATCGTCGCCCCTATCGACCCATTCTCTGTATATCCATTGTTTAACGGGGAAACAAACGGACTTTTCAATTAATTTTTACAGATTTCGCTGCATTATCGATCCACGGTGCGTCAGGAAGTACGGTGAAGGAAAATGGAGCAATTTTTATAAAAATCGGTTGAAATAAATTGAGAATGTAAGAAGCAATAATGTTTTAGGGGGCCTTGTTTTTGAGGTTGAAATAAATTGAAAATGTACGAAGCAAAGTTTTATCAATAAATGTGGAATTTTTAAAGAGCCTTGCTTTTGAGGAAGTCCTTGGACCAGCGTCCATTGTGTATTTTAATTGCGTGCAATCTGTACCAAGAGCAAAGTAGCAAAGATAATAGTAGAGAACTGGTTATAAACATTGATAGATGCAAATATTAATAGAAATCAATTGAGAATTCATAAACTCAATTTGCTCGAAATTGAAGTTCAATACGGAAGAATCTAATTTCGCATTTTCGAAACGTTCATGCGTGTAGACTGATTCACAATGAAAGGCGTTATTTGTATAGCTAAATTTGCTTTCTAAATGGGGGCTAATTAGTTGGATGCGAGGCAAGTATTGTATCAATATTCACTTGGTTGAAAATTTTCGGGAATTCCTCGAGTTACGATTAGATTACGCGACTGAACCGAAGCTCGTAACACGATAATGCGCGTGTGGATTACGAGAGCAATCTGGTTTATATGTTTGATCATTTGATTCTATCTCAATTGGGAATTATTTGCCGCTCGACTGATGTTTTCACTGATTCCAAACGGAATGATTTGTGATACGATAACGGGACAAGTCGTTACATCGTGTTCTTTGGACTCCTGAATAAGTCAAGTGTACTTAAATGAAAGAGAACGTCCAAATAATCAAACGCCATATAAATCCAAAAAAAGTACAAACAAATCACATAAAAGCTCTGAGCAAAAATGCACAGAGTATTTGAGAAGTACTCAGAAAAATGAAATAGAAACTGATCAAGAAAAGAAGAAAATGTAGGAATAAGAGAAAAAGAATCGATCGATCGGATTGCCTAGATCGCACTCGAATCTTTCGCTCGTCGAGCAATTGCTTTAACCATTCAGCTATCCAGAACCGACTGACGACACTTCTTCTCCTAGTAAATATAAACAAAACGCAGATCCTACAAAAATAACTCACCAATAAACTCCCAGCTGGAGTCCACAGCCCAAGAGGTATCATTGAACACCTTGGTCCGTATCTTTGGTGGTTGCACCGGCTTGGCACGCGGAATCTTCTTCGTCTCCTTTGTACCAAGCCTCTTGGCCAGGTTGTCCACGGAAGAAGAGATCAGAGGCGTCTTATCTTCCGTTTCCTCCGGTTCCTCCCAATCAATGGGATGCAGCTGGCTAGGATTGTTCCCTATAGGCGTCTGCAGCCACCCTGGCTCGCTGTGTCGATACTTGTTCGTCGCTGGATTGTTTCTAGGTCGTCTTCTTGGTACTATCGCCGCGCCCTGCGCGATGGCGTCCGCTGGTTCCGCGTAAAACGGGCTACCCTGCTTGGATTCCGGCGTCAGGGGGCTGTTGCTCTCTGATTTGGCCAGCATCAGCCCTAGCTTGTTCCTGGGAGGTGTCACCGTGTTGGGGCTGTTCAAGGAATTCGCGCTGCCTGCGTGGAACAAAGGTTACTCTGGGTTAGCAAAAATGGCAGGGACATTGCTCTTGGCTTCTCTGTATTTTTACGCACGATTTGCTATAGATGTACTTACAAACTCGAGACAAGAGATCGGGTCTCCTCCCCATTCCAGTCTCCTCCGGAGACCCATTGTTCTGCTCCACAGGCTTCGCCTCCTGGACAGGTTTGAAGCTGCTGAACTCAGGACTGGTCATCTCCTTGTAACTAAGTTTCTCGTTCCCCATCGACTTGTCGTTCCTCACGATCATCCTGTCGTTCCTCACGATCAGCTGCTCGCTGGTGGCCAGCCGCTCGTTGTAATTCCTCTCCGCTGGATTCGCGACACGATCCGGGACCATCAGCCGATCGTTCGAGTTCCTCAGCCGATCCTGGGGATTCGTTGGTCCGTCGTTCCTCGCGAGCTTGTCGTTGGGCGACCAGGTGGAATGATTCGACTGGTCAGTCGTGTTCCAGATGTCCTCGTAGTCCGAAATCTTGTCCCCAGGCGAGCTACGATAGTAGGATTCCAGGATGTCCGATTCTTGATAGTGTTGCGAGTTCTTCCGCGCCTCCCGGTCGCGTCTTCGTTTCGATTTGCTCGTGCTGGATGGCGTGGTGGGCGAGAGCACGTTGGGCGTCTTGCCGCCCGTGTTGGGGACCAGCTTCGACATTGGGGAGAGCACTGGGGTGGTCGGGGATAAGGGTGACTTCACTGAGAAGTTCGAGGTCAGGGATTTGTTCGACGTGGCGCTCTGCGGGCTCAGTAGAGACGTGTTGGGGTCCGATGGAGTGTTCTGAAACGGCGAAAGTACGGAGTTAGCGAGCGATCGACTGGAAGGGGAAGAAAATTAGTCGAGAGCATCGAAGTGGAGAGCAGTCTTAGAAATTTAGAAATTAGAAACGAATGTTAATCATTTTTCTTTACTAAAAGTGTAGAAAACTGTTCAATATAGTACGTTTTAAACTGGAAATTTGTGAGTTTGTTAAATTCTTTTGGATAGAAATTCTATAAGTTCGAGACTTAAGAATACGAAATCCATCAATCATTCCTTCAATAATCACCTGCGAACTATTGACGTCGTTCGTCTGGTTCACGTTGAACGTAACCGTGGTGGTGACGCTGAAATTGTTCTGATTCTGCCCCATCCCAGACTTCGCCCATCTGGGAGGCGGCGGCGGGGGTGTCTTCACGTTCTGCCCCGCGGAATGATTCTCCGCCATGATGCTCCTGATCTCTGGTAGCACAGGCGACGTGGTGCACGAGAGATTGTTGAACGTCGACACGTTCTGATGGAAGTTGGTCGTCGACGTGCTGACCGACGTGAATCTGCTCCTGGACAGCTCGACCACCGTCGATTTCGACGTCTCGGACGCGGTCCTCGACTCGAAGCAGACTCTGGTGTCCTGCACTGGACTCAGCACGTTGCTCTCCACGTTGTGCACGACGGGCGATGGACAACGCACGCTCTGCACCAGGTTGGGCGAGATCAGTTTCTGAGACAGCTTGTCACCCGGCGACATCTTCTCTTTCTTCAGATCCAGGGGTTCGTTGAAAGTGGTGAGGTTCAGCGTATTTGGAGGCGTCGGTCGGGGCTGTCGTGGCAGCGATGACGCGAACGTCGACGTCGTGATGACGGCTGTGGGCGACGAGCTTCCTGTACGCACGAAAATAAAACGTCGATCAGGGATTATTCTTAGTGCTTGTACTGTTTCTTATTTTTCTACCAGCTTGACATTTATTGGTTACTATTTGGAAGAAAACTTTGTGGATCGATGTAGATCTTGGGTTGACTTTCTTCGTCGATTTTGTGGTTTGACGGGGGTGAAGTTGTGAAAGAGATTTACAAGTTGGGAGAAAGAATAGCTTTTGCAACTTCAGGTTTATTTATTGTTTAGGTTCTAGACTAGAAAATTGCCATGTGTTAACTCTTTGCCCACTACAAGTGTCTGAATAGTATAACTGTTAGAAATGCTAAGGGTTGTTATTTTGGTAACTGTTCTTTCTACTTTGAAAGACTTTGGAAAAACTAGTGTTAGAATATTAATTTAAATGATAAATTATTGGTACAAATTCGAACTTCATTTTTATTTTAAAATAAAATTCTAATTCAATACTGAATCAGTCACTTACGTGTATCGTGCGAGGAAATGGGCGCCAAATTCAGTACGATACTCTCCGTCGTTGGCGTATGAACGTTATTATTGTTGTTATTGTTCAAATTATTGTTACCTGCAACAAATGACACCAAATATTCACTACAGTATAACATACACACGACAGTGGCTACACAAGGCACCTCTGGTTTCTCAATGTCTCAGCATCGAACTGATTTTGTGCTCTTAAAAAACAAACGAATCTGCTTAAAAATGTATCTAATTCAACTATTCCAATAATATAACAGATCCACTAGATTTGGAATCTATTTACTTGGAAATGTGAATCTAATTCAACACTGTCATACAGGTGAGGGAAGTGGTACCACTTCCTGTGGCCCACGAAGGAAGTTAGACAAGAAAAACGACGAGAGGAGAGTTCGAAATTATTGCCACGAGATCGATGAACTTACCACCCCGGAAGCTGCTCAAGCTGGACGTGTTGCTGCTGCTGCTCTCCAGCGGCTTCGGGTTCGCCATGGGGTATCTCCAGAATTCCTGACCCAGAAGCGCCAGGGAGGAGAGTTGCTGCCTATTCTTGGCTTCGCGCATCGCCCTTGGCAGTGTCAATTGGACCGGCAATTCGTCACTGCTCCGACCAAGGAAAACAAATAAATCAAGTGGAATTAGCGGTTGAGAGGCTCGTCCAGGCTAATTGAGACGGTGGGGCAACGGATTCGTTGACTGCGTCACGGAGCTAAGGAGTTACTCTGACGAAGGTGCTCGGTTGGAAACGAATATCTCGTTCAAACAAATTTCTGGGAATTAGGGACTCTGGAATCGTGAATTATAGCTTTGGAGCAGAGGGTTATGATTTTTATGAAAATTGTGTGTTTTTTAAATTATCATTTATATCAAGCATTATTCTAAGACGTTATTTGTATTAATTAAAATACTTTAAGTTCATTATATTTGAGAAACCATAAATTATTATTTAAGGATGCAAAATTATAATTTTAATTGCAATTGCAGACTATGTTACGAATCATATTATTTGTACAAAATTTTGACTATGAATGCGTTTAATTGGAATGATAGCACGTGTGGTGCTAGTTTTATAGAAACTGAAATGAATGGAAAAAGGAACAATTGATCTCATAATTAAACTCTCTCGTGCCAACTGAACTACCTGCCATAGAGATAACGAATCCATCGAAAGTAAAAGTAGAATTTCAACATGATTAATGAATCCGCAATCTCCGAAATGATCGCACCCCATTGCATTACCCGGACGATCGTAACTCGTTCACCCATCCCCCCATGCATCGTAGTTCAACAATTACCATTCTAATAACTCCTTTAACCGAGTAATCCCATTTGCAAAGCGCGATTCCCACCCTTCGCTCGTCGGTGTCGATAAAACGAGGGAAATAATAGCGCAGAAATGGTAGCGGAAAGGTGTAGCACCGACTGATTATGGCGCGTTATCAGATCGTAACGCGGGGGAACGTTCATGAATCATTAATCGGGCCCGTTGAGAGGAAAAACGGCGCTGGCGTGCCGATTATCGCGAAAAACCGCGGCTTAATGGCGCGAACGCTGCTTTCCAGCAGCGCCCATTAGTCGCCTAAATTATCCGCGGACACGATACGGCTGCGACTTTCACCTGGCCGATCGTGTCTGCGCGCGCGGAGCCTCGCATGCACCAGGAATTCGATAAATTATGCAACGCCACCGATCGCAGCGAACTGCGTTCAACGCGTTTATCAATCGGCCGTTCCGTCAAAATTCCGCCTTCTGATCGCAATTTTTTGTGACCCCCTTCCGTTTCCCGTGAAACATTGCAGAGATATTCAAAAGGAATTAGATAATTAAGAAAGATGGATTCATTTTTAGCTGTTCCCGCTCTGACTAATTATTGGATGTACAAACGTCTAAAATTTGACAGAAATAGTTTTCGATATTTAAAATAATTATTAGTTCTTAGCTGTCATGAAAAAATAAAAAACAGACGATGATTTATACGCGATCAAACAAAGACGCGTTACTCTCAATGAAGCGATACATTATTTTCGCTAAATACACCAGAAATTGATTAAAAGCCCTTTCATTACCGTGGGATACGAAACCGTACGGAAGGTGGACGATATTTTATAAAGACCTCTAGGGATTCCATTAAAGTATCAATTTGTCGTTCACGGGAGACAGAACGGGGGGTCGGTGTTAATAAATTAAATGACAGAGAAGGAGGCTGGGATAGCGGAGGTAGCGGAATACAAGATGGTATCTGATCGAGTAGAAGGTGAACGTGAAGAGAGGCCACTCACCAGCACTGAGAATAGTGGGCGATCAGCGAGGGGATGTTGTCGAACCTGTTCTCGCTGGTCTCCAAGCTCAGCTTCCCCTTGTTGGCCTGGATCAGGTAGTGCTCGATGTAAGGCCCCTTTCCTGGTGGCAGCCGCACGGACAGGGCCATCGTGTCGCTCTGACTCGACTGTCTGACCACGAAGTTCTAGAAGCATCGTGATCGAACCTTGGATCAGTAGATTGTCCTCGAATCCAAACGAGATTTGGTTACTTTAAGAATTACGCGATACTTCCATAGATTCGCCAGGGACGGATTTGTCAAATCTATTTTATAAATGGAAGACTTTTCATTTATATGTCCTTGAATCAAAACGAGATTTACGGTTAATTCATGAATTACGCGATAGTTCTGTAGCAATGGATTTGTCAAATTTTTTTTATGTGAAAAGACTTTTCGCTATTTAAAATATTACATACTTCTTCTTTTACTTTATTATGTACTGTGTACAGTAAATTGATTAGGTGGTTTGTGGATAGGTCAAGTATAATTAACCCTTTGCACTCCTTTGTCGACTGTGACTCGACATCAGTAAATAAAAGGAAAAAGAAATACAAGTTCCATAAATATAAATTACAACAAAGTTTCAGAGCTATATTTAATATAATTTAGTAAGCAAGTAGCAGTGTTGAGGAACTGTTCTTCAAAGTAAATTTGAAATAGTAGGGAGTTCTTGGCAACAATTCGGAGTGCAAAGGATTAAAAAAAATATTTTAGTAAATAAGTTTTGTTGGCGCAATGCATTTTCGAGTCAAAAAGATGGATTGCACACAGTGTGTGCAGATCGCGACTCAAAATATTTTTATTACGAGAAGCGGATTGAACACCAAGTGTGCAGTGCAAAATAAAATAAAAAGACATGAAAAATAAAAATAGAAATGAGCAGTCTCGAGTGGGTTAAAAAGAGTAGGAAAGGAGATTTAAGGAAGCCAGGAATTAGGAGGCTGGATATTTTTTTCTTACTGCTACACGGATAATCCTGCTATTTTACTTCCACGAAGTAGACATTTTTATCTTCGGACATTACCGAAGAAAATTTCTTCCGAGCAAGGAACGTGCTTGCTCCGTGAACAACAGGAGAATGCGTAGCTGAAGTTTATTCTTTCTGATAAGGCGAACACTTTGACTTGTCGCGACAAACCTACTTACGTGGAGTATTCTCGGAAACCACGTTCGTCGAGAGCCTATAACAATCCTTTTTTAAAGAATAAAACGAAGAAAGTCCGTACAGCTATTTATCTATTTGCGCAACCATGTTTGTTCATAAAATTCAAGCTTTCACGTGTATATCCATCGTCGCTCAAAAGTATTTGTCTTTTCTTCAGTTTTCTTCAGCTTCAGTCTTTTTGTTTTAGCGCAAAATGTCAAAATTTGGAAAAAGCTGTTCTTTTTTAAAATAAAAATGTTAAAAATGTTAATAATTGTTTAAAATGATGTATTATCGTAATATATTACGACTTGTTTGCTGATTGGATAGGCACTTATGACCGATAATGCATCATAGTTATCCAATTGCCTACTTGGAATTTGTCCTTATCTCTTTATCAGTATTTATTAGTCTGTCTTCATACTGCATATTGCAAAAAAACTATAATAATAGTTGTTATGTTTCTGCAAACGCGACAAGATAACGAACGAACAATAATTTCATAGAAAACTAAAACAATTGAATTTTCTTTTCACTAAAAATAAATTCGAAATATTATTTACAAAATTCCTTCAGGAGACCAGACTACAAAGATAGGGCAGTCAATTTCCAGTTAATTATAATTGACAACCACCCTGATAAGCAGAGCACGCTTTTCACGGCTCTCCACCATTTTCTTCCTTTCCACTTTGCTCGACCCGTTTCCACGGAAGTGCAACGCAAACAAAACGCCAGGGGGGGAAAAAAAAAGGGCGAAAGGCGCTTATTATTATCCAGCGGCTTCCTCATTCCCGTTTCCACTCCATAAATTTCCACGAAGCTTTTAAATCCTCCGTGTCTCGCGAGAAGAGTAACTGTTTCTGCCCTGGCGCGGAAAAATCGGGCTTGGCCAACGTGTAAAACACCGCGACGCACAAAACACGTTGCATAATTCCGGACGGCTTTTCCCGCCGGAAATCCGCGTCCGCGTCGATGGAACGCCCGTTTCTCAAGACAAAGCCGCGAGATAGAAAGACAGGAAAAGGCGAACGTTCGCTTGTGTGCTTATTCTGTTCCTTCCCTTTCTTCCTTTTCCTCTCCGCCATTCTTTCGGGGTTGTACAAAAAGGCTTTGACGCAAGTCGAGTTTGTTTTAATCTCTGAGCAGACGCTCTTTATTTTGGTTTCCTTGCGAGGAAAATGTAAGGGTGCGCCAAGTTATTTCTTCTCTTTTTTTTTTTATGGCAAATATATTCTCATTGGGACGTTGGGAGATGCTTTTCGTTCTGTTGTTTGTAGTTTGATACGTATAAGAGTTGGTTATCGATAGTAAAGTAAAATACTGCTGGAATAATATATTTTGGAATAAACCTACTTTAGAAATTATAATAAACAAAATTGGGTTTTAGATCATCTCCATATCTTCACCACTAAAGAAATAATTGGTACTGTATTCTGCATTTTTGCATATTTTACAATTTTTATTAGTAGATTCTGTTCTCTCAGTCAAATTTAGCAAAATTATGCAACTAGGCGTCAATATCAATCAAATTTAAACCAAACGTCACTACTATCTACCTGAAAAGATGATATTTCTTCATCCATACTTTGAAGAAGCGAAAAAATGATGGAACACTAACAACCCCCATACGTAGCCTAATCTAAAATACCTACAAACTCCCCAGAAACAAGAAAAAATCGCTTGCAACTTCAAACGCAATCATAGAGAAAGAGAGCAAACGATAGAAACCGCTAAACCACCCCCGTGGACCTTCTCCATCGGACGAGCGAGGTCCCGTTCGCCAGATACTTGCCATCCTACTCTAAAATACCTACAAACCCCCTAAAAACAAAAAGAAAATCGTTTGCAACTTCAATTCATCAACTACAGAAACGCAATCTTAGAAAATAAAGGAGCAAACGAAAGAAACCAACCCAAACGACTTCCGTCGTCTTAACGTGCAACGTCAAACGTAAAACCACCCCCGAGGACGTTCTCCATCGGACGAGCGAGGTTCCGTTCGCCAGATACTTCCCACCCTACTCTAAAATACCTACAAACCTACCAAAAACAAAAAGAAAATCGTTTGCAATTTCAATTCATCAACTACAGGATCGCAATCCTAGAAAATAAAGGAGCAAACGAAAGAAACCAACCCAAACGACTTCCGTCGTCTTAACGTGCAACGTCAAACGTAAAACCACCCCCGTGGACGTTCTCCATCGGACGAGCGAGGTTCCGTTCGCCAGATACTTGCCACTTTACATATCTAACCTAATCTAAAATACCTACAAACCCCCTAAAAACAAATTACATTCAATTATCTTCAATTTTTCAACTATTGAAACGCAATCCTAGAAAATAAAGGAGCAAACGACGTCCGTCGTCTTAACGTGCAACGTCGAACGCGAATCCACCCCTGCGGATGTTCTCCATCGGACGAGCGAGGTCCCGTTCGTCAGATACTTGCCACCCTACTCTAAAATACCTACAAACCCCTTAAAAACAAAAAGAAAATCGTTTGCAACTTCAATTCATCAACTACAGAAACGCAATCCTAGAAAATAAAGGAGCAAACGACTTCCGTCGTCTTAACGTACAACGTCGAACGCGAAACCACCCCCGTGGACGTTCTCCATCAGACGAACGAGGTCCCGTTCGCAAGATACTTGCCACCCTACTCTAAAATACCTACAAACCCCTTAAAAACAAAAAGAAAATCGTTTGCAACTTCAATTCATCAACTACAGAAACGCAATCCTAGAAAATAAAGGAGCAAACGACTTCCGTCGTCTTAACGTGCAACGTCGAACGCGAAACCACCCCCGTGGACGTTCTCCATCAGACGAACGAGGTCCCGTTCGCCAGATACTTGCCAGCGATCCCAACGCGACGGACGATAGCTTTTCAGCTCTCTTTTGCACGGGATAACGGGAAAACGGGTGGGCGGGCTGCGACGGGACTCGCGGCGGTGTAATCAGCGGGGGTGGAACGGCAGCGAACGAGCCGTGTGCCATTGCGGCGGGCATTGTTTTCCCGTCGGCTCATTGTTTTCCAGCTTTGTTAATCGTCCCCGCGCCCCGCCAGCGAATCGCGACGGGCCGAAAAACAATGCTGCTCGCAATTACTTCTTCATGGACCGGGCGACAACCACCCGCGACTACCCCACTGTTCGAAACGCGGACGGTGATTGCGCGACACGGAGATGGAGAGCGCTCCGAGTTGAAATTATCACGAGTGCCGTTGATACGTGGATGGATGGATGGATCCGCGGAGTGGATGAGCGTTTGGACTAGGGTGAGATCGGGGTTGAAGTTCTGGAAGTATGAAAGATTGGACTTCTGTGGATTTTGGGTTTTAGCGTTTGGGGTGAATTTTTGGTGGAACCGAATGTACGATTACGTGTTCGTTGTTACTCCATTAGTATCCAGTAATATTTTAATGTTTGTATTAGTACTTGGGGGATTAGAGATTTGAAAAATGACTGCCATTATGCCATTATGCCACATTCGTGATCGCTGATGTGAATTTACGTCATTACAAATTTTATTTCTGATTGCCACTGATGTGAATTCACATCTTTGCAAATTCTACTTCTGGTTACCGCTGTGAATTACGCCCTGCGATTTCTTTTTGTTTTAAACAACACAAATTTCATAATTTTTATCCTCGCTTTAACGATATAAGTTTGCAGGAACCAGCTTCAGAACTTCACTATGTTCGCAGGAATAAAGTTCACAGAGAAAAGCTAAGAAAGCTTTGATTACGAAGGAACTGCAAAAGAATTTAGCGAACGCCAAATTAAAATAAAATAATATCGAAAGATTCTTTAGACCGCATCCCGTTTCAGGAACGGACAAATTATAAGAACAATGAATTCCTGACTGAATTAACGGCCAACAATTCCACAGTTAAGCCCCCCACCTGCCCCCCTGGTCGCCATAAAAGGGATTTTAAGATGAAAGGCTCAAAGGTCTCCATTTTCTCGGCTCGGTTCCATTACAGCACTTTGTGCCGTCGAAATTAATTAGATTCAACAGTTCACGGAACTTTCTCCGACAGGGCGGCGCACCGGGGCCAATCGATCCCACGTCGAGAGGAGAGACACTCGACCCGGTCTCGATTCGCAGTTTTCCTCGTCCCGCGATCCTTATCACCCGTTCCAGTCATTACCCCGTCTTGACCTGATCCTTAATTTTTTCACGAGCCTCTATCTATTCCCGATCTCGTTCCACGGCATAAAGCCCGCGGACGACAGGCTTGACCCTGCTTTCATACAGGCTTTATCACGGGGAAACCTCGATTCCATCTTGATACGATTCCAGGAGAGGATCTTGACCTCGCTGCTTTCGCCTCCGCGGCACCTCGCCTAAGCCTCGATCCCGTTTTCGAGTGGCCTTCCCGTTCGACTTGACACAGTCCTCCGAGTAACGTTACTGCTCCGTCGGTATTGCAGGTATTCGCTCGACGACCCCCAAGCGGCGATTCCGCCGCCAACGGAAGTCGCGGAAACGGAGATCGTTCTCATCCTCCGAGGAGTTAGTTTAATCGAACTTTTTATCGTGGCGAGAGATCGTTAGCACAGCCAAGGTTTAATTATTAACTCTCCAACACTTGATTGTTCTTCTTTAAAGATTGTTTTGTTAAGGAACTCAAGTTGCGAAGGTAGAGATTGGAAAATAAGTAAGTGTGGCAAAAGTTATCGAATTCTACAATGTATTCAAAGAAATATTATTTGGTAAAGAACAGAGTACCTGCGACATCGAGAGTTCGCTTGGTTCTTTAAAAAATATTGATGTAAATAATAATATTCTTTCGTAGACTTTTTTATATTACTCGAGAGAGTAATAGAAACGAAATATTAGATATATAAGAAGATGAAACCTTGACAGAAGGATTTGCCAGCCTAAAACTCCCCTAATGTGTGAAATTCTAAATTTCTTAGAGCCGTTTTCGAGCTCAAAGAACTTATTATATTTATAAATTTGTCATTTTATTTTCATTCTCATTTTTAGCAGCGAACTGCAACGAGTTTCAGTGTTTCCAACAAATTCTAATTCCTACTCGAGAAACCATCCCCGCGATGGCGATTGTCAGGCATTGGCAATTGCAATGACAAATAATAAAATAAATAAACGAATAAATATCTAAAATTGACTATTACTTTCACTAAAATACGATTTCCCAATTCAAATAATAAACTTATCGTATTTACAAATTTCTTATTTAATTTTCCTTCTCATCGCATTGTTCAAATCTCCCGCGAGCCTCAACGAGTTTCAGAGTTCCCAACGAATTCTAATTTCTATCTCGAACAACTGGAAACCATCCTCGCGATTGCGATTGTCAGGCATTGACACGATTTTCCATCTGGGACCGGTCGCCCCGACTACTATTCTTCCTCGCGTGCCAGATAAGACCGTGCGCGACTCGCCGCGATTGTTCTCCGCGGCTGCGAGAGATATAACCGACAGTAGAAACAATGCCCGGTGCCGGGAAGTGGAAAGCGAGTTACGATTGTGTAGATGGAGAAGTTTGATCGGCTCTTATCTGACAGAACCGGAAGAATGGGAGCCCGCGCGGTTGGAACCGCCAATGAAGGACTGCGTCGTCGTCGTCCGCGCGTACGAACGACCTTCTTCGAATGTTATCCGACGCTACCAGAAGTTCCTTTGTGAAATTCTGTTTCTTATGAACTGTCTGCGTTGATTTTTGTTACTGAAATGTTTCTGGTACGTGCTTTCTTATTTATTCAACTATATTTCTGCTGTTATTATAGATACTGCTTATTTTACCCTTTTGTAACGTGTAATAGTAAAATGGCGAGGAATATGTAGGAGAAAGGGTTGGGAAATGTTTAATTTCTTATTTATTGTTAAAATTTGTAGTGTTTTTGATGTTAAATGTGTAAAGTTTGTCGCATTCCTGGTGTCCAATGTGTAAAATTTGTAACTTCAATTGTTTGACTATAATTGTGCTATATAGCGCAATTCAGGTCATAAAATTTGCAGTGTTGTAAGTATTTAATAGCTTGCTCGAGCCTGCCTCGCATTGTGCGAACTGGGAAACGGTTAATTGCTAAAATTCGTTTTTAACGGCCGTGCATTGTTCTTCTAATTGCTGGGCTTCTTTTTTAGTGTCATTAGCGTTGCACTTCTACTATTACAATTACTCTACTTTCTAGTCGTTACTTTATCAAAGTGCAAATATATTTAGCTATATACTTCCTGAGATTCAACAATAATAATTCATAAAAAAATTAAAAGACTCGAAAGTGAATTATTAATTTCACTCAGCTTGTAAATGTACGAGCTACAGACACATAGAATTAAAGAAAAAATATTCTGTTACAAAATATGGGGGTAAATAAATTAGAAAACAATAAGAGAAAAGGAAAACCAAATTCAACAATTATGAAAATATATCTAGCTACATATTTTCTGAGATTTAACAATAATAATTCATAAAAAAATTGAAAGACTCCGAAGTGGATTATTAAATTTACTCAACTTGAAAATGTACGAGCTCAAACACATAGAATCAAATAAATAATATTCATTTACAAAATATAGGGGTAAATAAATTAGAAAGCAATAAGAGAAAAGGAAAACCAAATTCAACGATTACAAAGAAGAAAAGAAAAATATCCAAAAGAATCAAATGGTCCCCGAATTTCGATATTCCAACGAAGCAACGATGCCACCCCAATTCCACCCTTCACAGAGATCCACCAATCGAGCGGACGTCGCAACTAGTTCAAGAGGTCGCCGAACACTGGGCTTCATGTTTCTATTCATCGAATCCCGTGTGTCCTGGAAACACGTTTCTCGCGCCGGAAAAGAGCGAAGCCGCTAGCTTGTCAGGCGATTCGTGACAAACGCGCGCCCTGTGCGTGCCAGGGTCGCGAGGAGACGTTGGAATCCGGCGGAAACCAAGATTTCAGGAGGGTGGCACCTCTGGGAGGCAGACGACGGTGACAATGCCGGTTGTTACGCGTATTTTCTGGCAGCAGCCGGCTTGGAGCCGAGCCAACGGCTTAAACCGTCTGCCGTTTGCATTTACTGCATATTAAGCCACCGGTGCAGCCGCGCCGTTTGCCAAATGGTCGATGGGCTCGCGGATACCTTGGCCACGGCTGATCTGCCGGCGATCTACGACCGATAGTGCCCTTGTAACGCTGCTACGAGGACTAATTGCAGCTGCGTATGTCTTGTTGCGTGACAAGAAAGTGCATTTTGCTGTGCTGCGGTCTAATAAATGCGGAGAGTAAAACAGAGAGGGGAAGACAAGGGTGTTTTTATATGATCTAGATTTGGAATAGTAGGAAATGGTTAGCGTGAGTGGACGAGGGTTTTAGCGTGTTCAGATTGGGGCAAAGTAGAATATCGTGGGAGTACAAATGGAAAATAAAGACAGAAATTAAGAGGTAATGTTAAGGGTTGGAAAAATTAAATAGGGGATCTGATTTTTATATTTTGCAAACAGTTTCATAAATATGTGCATTTGTTGTGTTATTTAATAAATGCGAAAAATAAAACAAACAGGGAGAAGCTAAAGGTTTTTTTTTATATAATCTAAGTTTGGAAAAGTAGGAAATGGTTATCATAAGTGGACGAAGGTTCTAGCGTGTTCAAATTGGGGCAAAGTAGAATATCGTGAGAGTAATAGAAAATAAAAACAGAAACCAAGAGATAATGTTAGAGTTTGGAAAAATTAAATAGAGGGGCTGAGTTTTATATTTTGCAAACTGTTTCATAAATATTTTAATGTTTCAGAATATCAGAGATGTTTAAATTGTTTTGAAAAATACGAAATTAGGAGGGGAGATGTTTACGTTTTATGATTAAAAATATTGGGCCTTGGATTCTGTAAAACAGTGGGAAGGAAAAACGCGAGTAGTCACTTTTCAGTTAAAGTTCAAGGGTTGATATAAAAATACACCCGTTCCTCGATTTACGTGGATTATTCGTTCCACGTGTTGTTTCTTTACGCGAAAAAAAGTCGCATAAATAGAGCTTAAGAGCAGCAAGAAAAAAAGGGAAAAGCAGGTACGAGTTATAAAAATACTTATATCAATCTTACATTTTTATAAAAGAAAATAATAATGAAAATTCAGAGAAACCGAAACAAATTTTACTTCGCAGTATTAGTTACAATATTTTAATTGTTATTGGTTTTATTAATATCTATAAGAAATTAAATTTCTTTTGGTTTCTCTAAATTTTCTTTATTATTTTCTTTTGTAAAAATATAAAACTGATATAAGTATTTTTATAGCTTACACCTGCTTTTCCTTCCAGTGTTTTTTCTTGTTACTCTCAAGCTCTATTTATGTGACTTTTTTCGCGTAAAGAAAGAACGTGTGGAACTGATATCCAATAATAAATTTAACATAGATTATAGAAAAATATATTTTCAAACCGCGTAAAATTAAATCGTCCCCATATAAAAAGTCCCCTTAAACGAAGGGATTATTTTACCCCTTTAATAATAATAAAATAAAATAAAATATCACTCTAACTCTGCTTAGAAATTTCATTCAAGACTGATTAAAAATTGCAAAGTCAGCTTCCAATCATGGAGCAAAAATCGACCCAAAGTGCTCAACGACTCCAAATCAACGACAACGATAAGAGAAACTCGTCCTAACAACCGGAAAGCAGTTTCCATCGAAGAAACAGTTTTCTTACGAGGCGATGAAATTCTCTCGCATCGGGGAGTCCAAGACGGGGGTGGCGGTGCAGGAGCACTCGAGAATTTTCCACGATACGCTTTTAACCCCCGCTGGAAGGCCCGTGTACTTCCGCGGGAAACTTCCTGGTCGGTCATCGAGAGAGAAAGAAAGGGGGTGGCTGGATGGTGGAAAGGAACGCTTTGCCCGACCTGCAATTTTCTTACGCCTAATCGATTCGCTTAAGTGCACTCACCCCTTCCTCTTTGCCTTGCAACAAGTGGAAAGCGCCGGCTCTTTGGATGCCAGGAAGGAACCAGATCGGATGGGAGCTTATAAGCCTCTCGATCAGAGTGATGTCGCACGCGACCTCGCTGCCAGAATCTTCCGTCGAACTGGAAGATCCACCCGAGGTGGCCGACCCTTCCGAGGATAGCGACTCCTCGCTCTGAAACAAGCAAATTTACTGATTAATATATTGATTTATTTATATTTTGTACATCACTCCTTTATTCTTCTATATTTCTTATTTTTTAATCAACGCAGCGATTAAATTGTATCCCTTTTAGAGCTGATTGAAACGATAATCGCTAATGTTTAGTTGAAACTACCCCTAAAGTCGCAGTAATAATTACAGACGCGTCAATTTGAGTAATCAACGCAGCGATTAAATTTTATCCCTTTTAGAGCTGATTGAAACGATAATCGCTAATGTTTAGTTGAAACTACCCCTAAAGTCGCAGTAATAATTACAAACGCGTCAATTTGAGTAATTAAATAAAAATATACATTTGTGAGAGAAGAACTTATCTACGTAAAAATAAAAAAAAAGAAGAAACACTATAATATTCATTTCTCTAAGTTCCTACGGTTCTTGATGAACAAAGACCACCATCGAAGCCCAAGTAATCAACCCTCCAGTCCGCTATCGATAATAAAACGAACCCGCTGAACGCTATTCACCGAAGAAACAAATCGTTCGATTCAAAAGGCGTATTAACAACTCTTTTTCAGAATATCCATTTGTCCTCCGCGGAAAATTACCATTTCACGGGTCCATCGCGATTGTTTCCCTCGAAAAAAAAAAAAAGGAAAACGAAGCATCCACGGACGGAGTACTCGCGGCGCGTTCGTTTCGCCGAGCGGCGACGATAATCGACGCGCGGACAATGGGGGCAATTAAAAACGACGCGGGTTGGAACCTCGTTCCGGAAGAGACGCGGGAAAAGGGGAGCAGGAAGAAAGAGGAGGCGGATGGAAAAAGTCGGAGGAGAGCGATTAAACGGCGAGGAAATAAACGGGGTGGGCGGGCATTGGCTGCAAATTGAGATAACCGGTGGACCCGCGCGCTGTTTCCCTGCACGACGGTATAATAACGCATTAGAGTGTATTGTATGACGATCAGGCGGGATTTACACCCCCGGGATGGCGGCTTAAGCGGCGGAGATTTCCATATTCGTGGCGGGATCGGAGTCGTGACTTCGTTCGCCGGATACTGCGATCCTGAATCGGATTTGCCCGATTTTACGACGCTCGGAAAGGAACACGGGGATCGAGATTAAGCAGTGGACTAGAATTAATGGGAGATACCCGGACTTTCGTGAAATTGTGCAGAGAGAGTGGTTAGGTGTATCGTTTGTCGTGGAAGTTGCATGTAAACGCATAAATGTGGAGTATTTTTAAAAAGACCACGGTTTTTAATGTTTTGTGTGGAATTGTTTGGCATTTTCTTGAAAGTGTAGAAAATGTTAGTTTATTTATGCCATTCAGATTTGCCATTTATAGAATGAAAATATGCTCGAGGAGATCGAGGAGATTAAAAGCTAATGAGAGAAGCGAGGAATATCTATTCTTTGTGTTTATGGTAAATGAAATATTAGAGAAACTGTACCCATAACTAATAAATATTAAATTACAATAATTTTAGAGATTACTCAACTGTTATTCAGTTCGTTTCCAGCTTCGTTCGCGCCAAAATTAAACGAAATCCCCCATTTCTTCCACTCTGCTTCAGCTCAAGTCCCGTTCGCGCTCCATCAGAGATAATTACTGGCGATTAGCTACAAAATAGCGCGTGAATCGCTGGTTCCCTGCTCGACGAGGCAGCTTGATCGATGCTGATCGATCGAAGTTCGTTTTTTACCCCGATCGTCAGCTTTCCTTCGTTTTTCCACGATTCGTCAAGCGTACGATTCGCGTCGATGGAAATCGGGCTGTCTGTGCTCGGTCTTGCGTCCCTTTCGACACTTTTTATGGGGCGTTTAGGGGAGGTCGTGGGATTATTCGAGTCGCCAGCGATGGATACGAGAGCTTTAATCGACGCCTGGTTTGATTTATCGCGACACGCGTTGGCGTGATTGCGAGTCGTTCAGCGTTCGAGTATCGTTTAGTGATTATTTATGGGTGGCGGGGTGCCTTCGGGTGGTCATGGAAATCGAGATCATTATGTGGAAGACTGATTGTGAGAATCGCGTGCTCTTCTAAGTTTCGTATGAAATTTCAAGTAAGTGTCGATAGATACGTAATATTACAGTAAATTATAATTTTTAGTTATTCTGATGATTTATGTATGGAATACTTAACAGTGTGGTATTAAGAATGGAATACCTAATTATTTGGAATCAAGTAGATACGATATACTTAAGAGCGTGATAATTTATGAACATCATTGTAGTTGTGAGAATTATAATTATTGGCAGAATAAAAATTGTTATGTGTGTTTGAAGTTCAAACAAGTTTACTACTGAACTGATTTTCAGAGTACTACTTAATATGTTACATGTGAACTCTGTAGTAGCATTTTAATTAATTCTGTTGTCCTAATTTTAATATAATTTTATATAATTTAATATTCAATATATCAATTTAGCATAACTCTAAATAATAGTCTAACGAGTTGACAGTATAATAGTGTAGTTTCACACGGTCGTAAACTAATTTCACTCATCTAATTTTAACAGTTCGTGAAACATGCAAATTTCCATCCTGAACTTCAATAATACACTTCGCAAACTTTTCGCCAATTGCTAATGATTTTTGTACTCGTTAAATATTTACCAAACTCGTTACTTGTGCCTTGCTAGGACGGATAAGGGGAACTGAGAGAAAAGTAGGTTTCGCGACGTCAATAAAACGACAGTACTTTAACAGAGCACTTCTGCATCGACGCTACAATTTTCCATCAAGAGGCTTTCCCGTTCAAGTGTGCCGGTCTTGCCTTCGTTGGCTTCGTCCGTGAAAAGGGTTTGCTGTATACCTCGAAAGTGCCCTCGTTACGGAGATTCACGATTCTACAAATACGTATCGTTCGCAATCGCTAAAAATATTTCATGGAAGTAAAGAGTGTCTCAAAATTCGAGCAAGATTTGAATTTTGCGCCATTTGTGCGACGAAGTGTTGCTAACGAAAAAAAAGACAGCGTGACAGCTGATAATTCAGGATTATTAAAAATAGAGCGCTACGCGAAATAATAACGCGATTCCATTGTTGAGCAATATTTTTAAAATAGTTTTACAAGTCTAATCGCATAAATTTTCTGTCCAATCATTGGTAATAAATAGTTGAATTACGATTCTAGTTACTTTCATTAACCCTTCCACTGTGAATACGTTTAGCATAGCCAATCGTTCTAAATGCAAAAAGAAACGAAAATATAAATATAATATTGAAGTGATATTCTATTTAAAAGATTCTTTTTATTGTATTTATTTTATTTTTATTTAGTGTTGCCTATAATCAGCACCCGCAGTCAAAGGGTTAAACTCTCGTAACCCTACTGCAACCCTCTTTTATAGAAATAATTTTCGTACTTGTACAGTAAAAGCCTTCGCAACGTTCATAGCCGTCATTTGTTCCGAGTACAGAAAAGGTTCATTTATTTTGCTACAATCCAGAATATCACATCCATCGAAACAGAGGATCCGCTCGAACGATATCGCGACAGTGCGTCACGAAAGCTCTCGATCGCCAACGAGCTTCGATATAAATAAAAAACATCAGAGGAACGATTCGATACACGTATTTACGGTTGTTTGAAGCCCAAACAATCGGAGACATCGATCAGTTCTACGCGTTCCCGATTTTTCGTGCAACCCTCGCGGGGGTGGACGAGGATACGACGGCGGAGGGGGTTGAAGAGGGCTCGCAAAGTGGTTTGCCGCGTGCTGGAGTTTCGAGTGTAATTTAATTTGAAATGCAGACTGACACACAACGGTGTTCCGGGTTAAACGGATTAAACGAGGACGTGCGACGCGTGCTGAACACCCTCGCAGCTAATTGCGGATCCCTTAATTGCGCGACCGCGGAAAGTATTCGGCACTCGTTGCGATTTCCCGATCGTTCGATCTGCTCGCCATTTTGGGCGCGAGCTGTGGGCTCTGGCTTTGCGAAAAACTTTCGTTCTGGATTTCAGTCTTTTATCTGTATCCGTGTGTAATTAAAATAGTTTTACAACAGTATAATTTGTAATAATATTCTCATCATGGTCTTTCAGATTTTTTAAAAGTAGCTATAATATTTTTTCTTTGTTGTATTCGGAAGCAACAAAATTACTGCTTCTCTCTATATATATTTAACTCGATATTAGGAATTCTTTAAAGAACATAACTTTTTGTCTAACCCTTTGACTATGACAGACTTGGAGACCCACCAGTTGTACCATAATGTAGGAATTGATGAACGGTGAAACTTTTCGCTATGCGTTTCAAAACATTGAAACAATATTATTCATTTCTTTATATTCTGGTTACAAATGTTATGTGTAGAATATTCTAGAATGCCAAACGAGAGCGAATCTTCAAAATGAATAAGCTTTCCACGCGAATGTTTTGAAACGAGTCAGTTGTTCGCTATCCATCTTTGAAGCAACATCTCAGTCGTAAAGAGTTATCTATTGATTTTGAATATCTTGTATGTGCCTTTTATTAACCCTTTGCGCTCGAAAGGCGACTCTCAGTTGCCATGGTGTTGCGTGCAGCAACTCGAGTTTTTCATGATTTTAAGTTTTGAAGCCCCACAAAAATGAATTTGGAGAGTGAAACTAACTCAAGTGAAGATGAAATTGATTATCAACTGTTGAAAAATGAGATTTGTTGTATTCACGAAGAAATTAGTGATAGAAAAAATGATCTGCGACCGAAAAAGTCATCGAGTGCAAAGGGTTAATAAATATCCTACATATTTACTCGAAAACTGCTTTGTTCGCCTCGTGTTTATGATTAGCGAATCAAATGACCGTCGTGGTATTCCTTGCATCGATTTGCTAAAAACCCCGTAGTTGCTAATTCGTATCGAGAAAGATAATCTCACCTGTACATGATGTAGCTGCGTAAGCTGATGATGCTGCAGCGGATTTGGCGGAGGCGTGCTCGGCGAGTTGACAACCTGAACGGTTCCATGCTGCTGCAGATACGGTTCCAGGAAGACATCGCTCCTGCGAACAGAGATGAACAGGCCGCCCTGGTTAGTCTCGTTTCGTTAATTAGCCTCCTTCTGTCAGGCGTCCGGCTAGAATTCGCCTGGACAAACACGTGACGCGATTTCGTGCCGCTTTCGCGCGGTTAGAAAGGTCATTAGCGTTAGCCGCGTCGTCGCTGCGCCGTGTGACTGCAATTAGCAGCTTTCGGTGGATGAAATTGCATGGATCCGGTCTATAATTGGGGATATTTTCAGCGTGGAGCATTGTAGCGAGTGACTGTGATTTCATAAACCGCGACTGCAGGCCAAAGGAAACAAAAAGCCATGACTCTGCAAGGGTTGAACGTAAATACGAGCGACGAGTGTGGTAAAGTTTTTGTTAGCGAGATTTTTTATCTATTTTATTAGGTAATTGAGATGTTTTATATTATTGTGCGATGAGTCTCTGTCAATGAATTCTTGACATTTACATTTGCCAAAAGGCTTCAGATAAAGTTATAAAGTGTTTCTTGAGGATCGAGTATAAGGGAATATAATAGCAAACTATGTGGAGATACTTGTTTGTTTAATTTATAGTAATTATTAGTATAATTTTATATAAATATTTCTCTATCTAAAGCACTGATTAATTAAAAGAATATTATTCACTCTACAGTGAATTTTTTAAATACAATGAAGCGTCAATTATTTAAATCTCGATTATTCAAATCAATTAGATTGCTATCTATGGTAGTATAACAGATTAATTAAATGTGTAGCAATTTTCCTAAAATTCCATTTCCACCCTGAAACCATTCAACCCCTCAAGATTAATCCAAACTTGTTCGAAAACATTAAATCCTCCGACTGCTTCGGTAAGCATCGTCCACGGTGCACCAGGAGCTTCCCTTTTCAGCCATTTTATACCCCCAACAAATGCCCAGGTCCTTCCGTCTCATTTCCCCGGGAAGCGACGGGAAACGCCCGGAATTCAGGGAGCAAGTGCGCGAGAGGTGGCGCTCACAAAAGTGCCCTCGAACCACCCAATTCGGTATTGTGAAGCGACGATTCACGGGCCACGGACTCCTCGTTACCAAACGGGGCCGCTTTTCCACAGGTAATCGGTCAGAAACTCACGGATAAATCCTCCGCGGTGCGTCGAGCCGTTTCCCAGCCTCTCTCATCGCACGGACAATGCACGCTTTGTAAACAGATCCGTACGCAGACGCAATTTCCGTGGAGCTGGCGCGGAGCAATCGTGGGTCTCGCGAAAACAGAAATGACCTAACCGATCTCGCGATTTTTCTCCCGAGGATCGCGATTCGAGTTGCGCGGAACCGCGAGGGAATTCGAGGATGCGAAATAAAATATGACGATCGATCAAAGATGAACGTGGATTATTTTATAGTCTTGATAACGATTAACCAATGACAAGTATAGTTTTTGAAAGTCAGAACGAAGTAGTCTGCAAATTTTTTAGCAAGAAGAATTGATTAATATTTATAGATCATCTTTTTTGTATTTTTAGAGTTGCGTCAACTAGAGTCTTCTTTCTTTTAGGAATTTTAAGACGTCGCATGAATGGACTGTTTTGGTTATTCCTCTGAGATCATTATTTATTTGTTGTTTTCTTCTTTCTCCTTGATACTTGGTGCACAATATGATGATGTGGTCGATTGAGTTCACTGTGTTGCATCTATTGCACATTGGTTTGTTTTCTTTTTTGATGAGGTAGGGGTAAGCAAGGTTGGCGTGGCTAATCCTTATTCTGATTAATCTTACTTGTAATCTTCTATGAAATGAGAAGGTTGGGTTTAATTCCCAAATATCATTTCTGATTTGATGACGTGAGTTCTTCCATGTTAGGATCCAATGATCGTTTATACTTTTATTGAAAAGTTTCAGCACTTCTTTGTGGTACGCACGTATGTCCCTAGTGTTTCCAGTTACGTCAGACGTAACGTTTGAGGAATTTCAACAAGTGATTGGTCCCATCCTAGTAGAATTTCGACGGCTGGATTGTTGATTAAAATCGAGTCCTATTGTTCGACGATTATAGCTCATCCGTTAATGGACAAATATCCAATCGATTTTAAGAAACCATTCTTGAAACCAACACCCGCCCCAACTTAAAAATCCCCATCTTCCTTGCGAAACGCGACAGCCTCGCCAAACACCGTTATCAATCCGTCGTCGATCGGAGTGTTACTTAACAAGCGTCCACGAGGCGGCCGTGAGACGTTGCATCGTGAAATCAACGTCGCCTTAACGATGCCTCGAGTATCCGCTAATTACACCGATAATCCGTACCCGTGTAAAGCGATTCGAAGCCCATCGGAACGGCGCTTCGCTCCTGCCCTTAATTAATGGTCTCATTAGAGTCCCAAAAGTCCCCTAATGACCTCTTTTACGAGCACGTTCAACGTGCTGTTTCCCAACCCCCCTCGAGCCCTCGCCGTCTCCTCGTCGCGCGAATTTTTCCCACCCGTCCCGCTGCTCTGTCAATTCCTTTATCACCTGGTCCGCGTCGGGGTCAACCGCCCTCGTACAAAGGGAGCACTGTGCCCGCCAACATGGCGAACGGGGACGCGCGCGTTGCGTCGCGTATCGCAGCCGCCGCGCGTCGGAATCGAGCGGGTTAGCGGCGCGTTACGCGGAAACGCCGCGGCGCTGGATTAACGAGGCTGGTTTTTATGCGCCCGTCGAGTATTTACGCAGTTCCTGGGAAGAGAGCTACGAGTTACTGGAGCGCTATCATTAGTATCTACACGCGTGGATGTTGCTGGTAATTACCAGCGAGGAGCATTGTAGCGGACTGCACGCGCGGATGCTATCTGCGATTACTAATGGACAACGGGGTTGTTTCAAGCGCTGGAGTTTGTTATCAGAAGTTCTTCGACGCGTTTACGTATGATTTTGGAGCGTTTAACCGTTTACGGTGCGAAGTGATTCACTGATGCGCGAGCACAAACGCAATTGCGATGGTAATTCGAATTGAGTCGTATATAACGTGGATGTGGGACTGGTTGGCGTAAAAGGCAGCGTAGCAGTGTGTCATCGTGTACCATTTTCAATTGAAGATATTGTATTACGAGGGCACCTCGGTTATAATCAATTAGAGAAGAAGAAAATTGTTAGTTTGTTTTATGGTTGAATTCTGGTTTCTTCCATATCTCTTGAAATGTTCGTATTCTGAGAAACTCATCGCAAAGCTTCTATAAAAAAATATAGCGTCACTTATTTTCCGTTCCATCGTCGAGTATCTATTTTCATAGCTGAAGATATTGCGCTGATCGGCCAATTCTGAGGAACAAGTTTTAATGGGATATTCTAACAGCCAAACGCGTAAAAATTTTCATACATTTGAGAGAAACGACTCGAGAATTCACAAATCAATGTAACGTGATCACGTGAAATGAAACATCTAGAAAACGCCTCATCAAAAAGCTAGAAGTTTGCGCCAACTCTTTTCGCAGACGTCGTACATGCACTATCTAACTCTTTAACGCGTTGACAGTATTTACTATCGTTAATATAAAAACAGTTATCTAATCGAACGTGTATGGCTCATCGTGATATAATTTTCGATATCAGTCCAATTAAAAATTTATCGTTTGGATATCTAAAAAATTATATAATCTTCAATTAAACAAACCACATGGACTTACTTTTCTTCACGACCAAGCCTTTGATGCTTTCGATATTTAGAAATCGAATAAAAACGCCAGCATCGCGCAACAATTTGCAGAAATCCTACATGTCTCGAGCAGAATAATTGGCACGGCCACGCGTTCCGTTTAGCCGTGAGCGGCACGCTTCAAACAGAGTATTATTTCGAGCAAAGTTTGTCGCCGTTCCCGGTGCTGAATATCCGATGAAGGGGCGTTGACGTATGCAAAGTCGGTTGCGACCACCGCCACCCTCTCGCGCCTCCTGCACCCCATTGTCCTCTGCGTTTGACAGCTGGACGGGCTGTCTCGGACCTTGTCTGCACCGCGGAACCGACACGACCGCCAGGATCGCGCAGGGACGCTTACGCGGGGGTTGAAGGAGTCCTCGCGCACGTTTCGATCGATTTGGGGACGGGGAGCACGTTCGACCGCTAGACTCGAGCTATTAGAAGCTACTATTGTCTAGAGAGTTCCACGGGTCATTCTAACAATTATTTTGGAATCTATGGAATACTACAACATTGATTTCTTAGCTCTCGAGGGGCGAAAACTGGACGTTTTCTGAAAATTTGCAATTTTGCAATATCTGATTTCAGTTTTGCTAGCTTTTGTTCTAATAGAAGCTACTATTGTCAAGATAGTTCCACGGGTCATTCTAGCAATTATTTTGGAATCTATGGAATACCATTTACATTGATGCCTTTGTTTTCGAGGGGTGAAAATCTGCAATTTTGCAATATCTGATTTTAGTTTCGCTAGCTTTTGTTCTAATAGAAGTTACTATTGTGAAGATAGTTCTATGGATCATTCTAACGATAAATTTATAATCTATGGAATACTACAACATTGATTGCTTAGCTCTCGAGGGGTGAAAACTAGAAAAATATGCAATTTTGCAATATCTGATTTCAGTTTTGCTAGCTTTTGTTCTAATAGAAGTTACTATTGTCAAGATAGTTCTATGGATCATTCTAACGATAAATTTATAATCTATGGAATACTACAACATTGATTTCTTAGCTCTCGAGGGGTGAAAAGAGGACGTCTCCTGAAAACCTGCAACTTCGAAATATCTGATTGCAGTTTTGCTATTTTTTGTTACAGATTTGATTAGTAATTTTGCAAATTCGTCGTATCTGTATTATCCACAAGAATTTTTAATATATTATTATCATGTAGGCTTTGATTCTTTGATTATTGGCTTTCATTTTCCATTGATAATGCATAATATTAAACTTGTGAGTAGTTATTTCTACAATATTTTTATTTCTACCTCATTTTCAAGTACTTCACATAATTGTATAACATACGTGATGACCTGATAATTGCACCTGAGGCTGATGCAGCAGATTCGTGAATAAACGATGGTTTCGATGTTACGGATAGATAGTTCTGTGCAATTATACAGGAAATATGTGATTGGTAAGTTCGATTCAGTGAAATGGAACTAGCTCGCGATAATTATACCTGCGTGACACAGTAATTACTTCTGGTTTGTATTGATTTAGATTCAACGCTTCAGTTGCTCGCGGCAATCTAAATTACAGAAGATGATTTTTAAATTTAAAAATGCCTCGAGAGAATAATTAGAATGGTGCAACATTGTCTACAATTTAGAAAATTAACGATAGTTGTCGGTTACGTGTATCTGATTAAACTAATAATTATTTTCAAGTCCTTCGCACGTTAACAAGTTCAGCAAAAAAGTCTCTGATGTTTCTGAGAGATTTCAATTTAAACTTGTAAAAAGTTTGTAAACACTCAGAATTCTTTATTGCAGACACGCAAGAAATTAATCAATTAAACGATCATTCAAATCATACATACATATTTTTAATTTTGCACTTGAATATTTGATCGTAAAACAGTTGAAACCAGAATTCAATTCGCACTAAACTTCTTCTCACTGTTAATTCACGCTACAAATTTAAATAAATAACAATTTCTTATATCGCCATGGACATTTTTCAAATTAATGGACACGTTTTAAAGTGAACGATCGTTCCTCGATGCTTTGCAACTGTTTCAAACATAATTATTTCTATGCTCTGAAATAAATCCTTCGCGCTCCTCCACCAGAGATTCAGCCATCATCTGTCCAAGGGTTGGCAATTAGAACCTCGCCTTCCATGGCGTTTAATCATCGTCAGCGCAACATTGCGTCGACATACGGCTGTCTTCTCTTCGTTTTTTCTTTTTTTCTCATTTCGCTTCGAACAACGACCCGCATCAACGGACGATTTGTTACGTCGCGACGTATCGATTTTCCGCCGCCGCGATATCCGCCGGACGTCATTGACTAATTTCGCGCCGCGGATTAATTGACTGCTCGAAGAGTTTTCGCGGCGCGTTTCCGTCCCAGGCTGCGACAAAGGTGTATCGATTTAATTAGACGGGAAACATGCGCCGAATACCAGCTGGTCCAGACGAGAAATTCAAGTGTTTCCAATTTCTGACTTTTCAAATTACAACTGAGATGTTACTGATAAATTGATATAATAAACACTGCGTTTGTGTGCTATGACGTTTCTACAGAGTGCCTTTAATTGAAAGAAGTGCATCTAGTTTCATTTTATTTGGTCTTTGTGTATATCGTTATTGTTTGGTCTTTTTTTATCATTTGTTACATTAATGTTGGTTTTTATATTTTATTAAAATGGTAATATTAAAGTGGTCTTATACCACTTGAAAATTCCTGACTAAATTCTGGTTGAAACGACATAGTTTCACATCATCTCAAATTCTCTAGCTGAATACCAGTCCCACGTCATTAAAATTTTCTAGCTGAATGGTAACCGAGTTAATTGCACGACCCTTGACACATCCACGTATTTTCAGACCAGTTTCATGCAACTATTCAAATTCCAACCGCATAATTAAAATAACAGCAGTAAACAATCTCAAGATTCCTTTCATAGCAAATTTCTTAATGACGCTCCTGGGAAACATTTTCCAGCGCAAAAAATCTCCGTCTACCAACCAAACAGACCCTCTGCATTTCCTCCACCAATCCCACAACATACGACCAGCATTGTACACTGTTTTCCTTTCAACGATCAGTTACCAAAAATAACCCAACTACTTTTCTACCCCACCAACGAACCGCCCTCCAGCAGGTTCGAAGAAGAAACCACCCTCGAATCGTTCGCCACGGGAGTCATCCATCACCAACGAACGTCAGTGGAGAGAGCAGAGAGGTGCAACCCCCGAACGCAGTGGTAACCCTTTCTTATCCTCTTAGGCACGGATGAATTTCGCGCGGGGTTGTTCCTCTGTATGGCAGAGTTCGACGTGAATTACGCGTAAACGATACAGCACTGTATTCTGTGACAGACAATGCTGTTCAGGAAGATGACATCTTCGAAAGCCACTATAGTAGCGCGTCGTTTAGAAAAATGATATCCTTGAAAGTCACTATAATGGTGCGTCGTCCAGAAAGATGTGAAGCTAATTGTTTCGTGTCACTGTGTGAGTATGGCAGAGAAGAGAATGGAAGAAAAGTGAGGGAAGAACATTTTATCCTGGGCCTCCTAGTGGACTCATCAGTAAGGCTATCTAGCAGACTCTGCCTTAAACGCTGGGATGCTAGGGACAGTACGGAAATTCTGTTATATAGGAATCGAGTTGGAAACGAGTGCTTGTGGGAAATTGTAAGTGTGCTGTTCCTTTAGTGGTGGATGTTGGAGGATTGTTACAGATGACATCCTTGAAAGCCACTATAGTGACGCGTCATTCAGAACGATGACATCCTTCAAAGCCACTATAGTGGCGCGTCGTTCAGAGAGATCACATCCCTGAAAGCAACTATATCGACGCAGTGTTCAAGAAGATGACATCCTTAAAAGCTGCTATAGTGACACGTGGTTCAGAAATATGACATCTTTGAAAGCCACTATAGTCGCGTGTCGTTCAGAAAGATGACATCCTTGAAAGCCACTACAATGATGCGTGATTCAGAAAGATGACATCCTTGAAAGCCACCATATTCGCGTGTCGTTCAGAAAGATGGCATCCTTGACAGCCACTACAATGGTGCGTGATTCAGAAAGGTAACATCCTATAGTGGCGTGTCGTTCAGAAAGATGACATCCTTGAAAGATACTATACTGACGCATCGTTCAGAAACATGACATCTGTGAAAACCACTATAGTGGCGCGTCGTTCAGGAAGATGACATCCTTGAAAGCCACTATAATGGTGCGTGATTCAGAACGATGACATCTTTGAAAGCTACTAAAGTGGCACGTGGATCAGAAATATGACATTCTTGAAAGCCACTATAGTAGCGCACCGTGCCTAAGAGCTTATCGACTGGGACGCGCGAATCGAATCGCCAGGGCAGCCGATCCGAACGTAACAAAGGGTCAGCGACGCGGAAGCTACGTTCCTGATCCGCTGGCACGAGCGACGCCGACGCGCGTTCGCCGTCTGCTAGATCGGACTACGGGGGTTGCTATGGCGACTGGGGGTTCTCAACACGTGGTCCAGCGACCCTGCGAGGGTGGCGAGGGATTTTTACGTATTAACGAGGCGGCCTCCACCCCTTCCGCGCATCGTGCCTGCAACGGGCGATGCGTTCGCGTTACAAGAAACGGGGGTTGAGACGGTTCCTCCTCGAGGAACGAGGCGTCGTCTCAAAGGAGCGGACCTCTCGAGTGGCAGCGCCCTGTCTCAAAGGAAGACGTTCTTTTACGAGATACGGCGCTCTAGGTTCTTTACGAGTTTCCCCGTCTGGAGATGTTAATTCGCTGCCGTCTACGGCTTCTAAGGCTAATTGTCGCGAATTTTTCATGGGTCGCGTCGTCCGTTCTCGAAGGGCGTGCGCGATGCGACGCTGCGTGGACGCGTTGCGCGAACTATTGGATTGGAAAGAAAGTATTTTCGGTTTTATAGTGTGAAAAAAACCTCTTTTTTTATGTACGAGAAATGAACTAACAGAATTACGCGCAACTTGCTTGTATCCAAACCTAAATGTGACTGACATTAAATGGCAAAAGGAAAAAATCGTAACGCTGATAGAAGTCCAAAACAATCGCAAAGCTGTCTGTGTGTGAACAACAAAAATATTTTCTTGCCAAATCAATGTATAAGTGGTATTTGTGTAATTTGATTTTGTTGGAGTGTGGAATTTAACCCTTTGCACTAAGATGGCTCCTCTAAGAGGACATCAGCAGTACTGATTAGTGATTATGGAAGTTAAATTCCACAATTATTGAAATGGAAATTTTCTACCATTGGGAGACGTTAGCAATAATATTTCAGCAATATAAAATATTGCAAAAATATTGGTGTTTTATTAGTATGAAACATCAGAGTCGATGAACGAAAGCAAAAACTGATTGTACTTGAGAAAAATAAAGATTGAGTTAATTCGTTTAAAACCACGATTCTTACGTTAGTTTTTATTGCTGACACTCTGAAAGGAGTAGAGTGTAAAGGGTTAATTGCTTTCAACGATCCTGAATAAATTACAGATCGCAAAGGATCGAATGAAAGCGCGCGTAGGAATTTAGCTAAACGAAATGTATTTTAAAAAATCCACTTTGCGTTTGAAATGGAACGTGTTTGGATTTCGTACTCCAATTCGATTCACCGGCTGATATTGAACCGAGGCCAACGGGGACTAGTATTCTTGCAAAACCTTGAATCGTCGCCAACAGGGGCGCTCAGAGGCTTTCTGGTCAGTGGAAACCTTCCCCTTTCCTCTTCCTGCCATTCAAGAAAATTAAACGCGGCTCGCACGCACAGTGTTTAATTAAAAAAATTCCAATTACCTAGAATATTCATAATAATATAGAAATTAAATTTTTATATTTCACAGATTTCCCATCGAGGGTTTCTCGAAATTTTTGTCTCACGTTTTTCACGTCATAATTAATTACTTCCACTTGTTCCAGGCAGAAACTCTATTTGAAACAGTATTTAAACGCGACGAGGAAACAAGGTAGAAATTTAAACGTCCCTTCGAAAAAAAAAATGTACCAGAAAGAAGAAAAGAATTTACTCGCTTCCGGAGGAGTAATAATTTCATTAATTAAAAAGGGGTGAAATACACGGGGGAAAGGCTCGGTTATAAGCATCGCGACGTTCTTGCGAAAGTCTCGGGAAGCGTTTTCCGCGTGGAAAAGCTCAAAGAAATTCTCAGCTTCGCCAAGAATCTCTTCTCCCTCTTCTTTCACCCCTTTCGCTCCGCGAGCAGCGAAAACGAGCAAAGTTTCGCGGGTGGAACTGAACCGAGGCGCTAATTATCCCCGTTTATTCACTTTTACAATTGAAAATTATCAACAGAGAGTTTTTAGCATCGCAAACTTTAGTGGAAGAATTTTAAAGAATTTCTAAATCAATGTTCAGCTAAAAGAATCGCTGAAATAAAATTCTTGAACGCCATTTCATGCGAATTGAATTTTTAAATGAATGGCTTAAAATCGAACTCAAATTAATATTAACGTTTTAAGTGAAACAAATTTCAAGCCAGACTGATATTCTCAAATGCGGTTGATTTATGTAAAACTCATTAGTCTACTCGTGCGTCGTGAAATTTTATACGACCACCCTTTATGCCTGGGAAATCTTTTTCAGCGATCAAATTTATGGACGCAATTTTCTTGCTCCAATCTCGACGCTCTCTAACGCGTTTTTTGTCCTCGGTGAATGGAAGTTAAAAGAAAAACGAAATTATTACCCCATTTGATAGCTTCGAATGCGTGTCCTGCGATGCATAGAAGACCTTTTTTTCCTTCTTCGAGAGAGAAAACGCGATAGAAACGACAGCGCGAGCATATTTTTCCAGTCAGCGATCATCGTAATCGACAACTTTTCTAAGTCTCTTTTCCTCTCACGTCGAGCATGAAACTGTTTCTCGTGGCTGGGAGCCGTTTAGACGAAGCTTCCCCGTGTTTTCTCGATGCCCATCTGTCAATGGAAAGTCGTTACAGTTAATTATTTCTGGTCAATTAAACGCGCAATTTACTTGCAGGAAATAAATATCTAAGATAAATATAATTTCTCTATTAAATGAAATAGTAAATTTTGAATGTCTGTGAAAACAAGATCGACAACTACATCAAAATTGTAATTAACAAAGCATTGGAAAACTCAACAAACTTGTCAACTGTTAAAAAAATGTTATCTATCATTTAATATTAAATACTTGAAAGTTCGCAATCTTGTTTTATACGAAGACAGAGTTATTTAATTATTCAATTAGCACGTATCGTAATTGGTTCGATTGACAATTATTTATTTCTTTCAAATAAATTTTTGATTATATATAATTTAATTTTTTATTTTTTATTACGGTGCACCTTCTGCTCAGATTTTTAATATTTTTAGCACATTATATGCTTCAGTCTATAATCGAATCGACGCAATTTAATTAGTTTCGAATCTAGCGAGAGTTTCAATTGGAGCGTCGTATAATTTCACGCGTGGCTTGTACAGCTTCGCTCGCCGCACTTTCTCCGACGTTTTCACGAGCTGGTTTTACACGAAAATTAGTGCAATTCAAGGCTGTGCCGGTTCATTGCAAAACGAGCCCTCGCCATGAATAATATTTGCGTCGAGAGTGTAACGACACGATCGCGATACGCAAAATGTAAAGTGGATGCTACGAACATATCTGAGCATAGTTTCATTGGTAATTATTGAAATAATAATGTGAATATCAAAACAATAAGAAATAACTTAATGAACAGTACATCAAGCAATTACTTTCCCAATTTTTTCAAGTATTACAATTGGATATTCAGTGCTAGAAATGAACTCGTAACTTTTTGCGACTTTCTCTTCACACTAACAATATTTCTATCTGTATCCTGCAAATAGAAGACTTGTGAAAGGAGATTAATTGAACAAATTGAGAATTTTAAAAGAAAAATTAATAATATAAATAGTTAGAAATTCCTTAATTAGTAGGCAAATTGTAATTTTGTTACAAGTATTGCATACAAATATGTTTTTTTCAAACACACTCAATTCTTTATTACGAATTTATCGAATATTATCCAAATATTTGAGGCTTTCACATCCTCGCGTGCATCACGGGATAAAAAGAGGAAAGCTTTCTAAACTTTCGCAATCAGGAATCGAGTAACCCGCTAATTGTATCGACGATTATGAAAGTTGCATAAATCAAACTTCGATTAATCGATTTATGTCTTCGTTTCTCGAGACTGCTTTCAATAAAGCGAATTGCCACACTCGCAAATCAAATTTCTCCAAAGAGCACCCAGCGTGCGCCCAGAGCTCTCCACAGCCATTAATTTCGAATTAAATTAATTTCGTCAGCGCTGAAAACGAATCGAAGACAAAAAGAGACTCGCGAACACGATAATCGATACCACAGTTACCAACTTTCTCGATCGAAAAAGTTTGTTTCTATTAGTTCAACTTCGTAACTGAGTTATCAGCACTCTGGGAATCGCGTGGCTCGCAGCGAAGATTAAATCGACCGGAAGCGATGCCCTCCGCTCGGATATTGGCGAACGCCTGCTAGCGAACGCGATTAATATCCCTGGTAAGAAGCAGAACGCGATCCAATCTCGAGAAAGTATCGAAAGGACGCGTACTTTTCTTCTGGGTCGCGCCATTCGCAGGATTTTCCGATAAATCGCGAATATTCGATGGCGCGTGTGACAATTTCCCGCTCGAAATGGTTAATCGAATGATTTATGGTGTTTACCGTGAAGGAAACATCGGGTCGATGACTTTCTGTTGATTTTTCGGATTGGAAAAGTGGTATTTCTATGTTGGTTTAGTGAAATTTTTTTTTGAGTGAAGAGAAATAATTTATTTAAATAAATACTAGTGGATAACGTTCTTTCTTAATGTTGGGTGATTACTTTGTTCGCTGTGTTTACGTGTAAATGTGTAAATATCGTTCTAAGTTGATTCTATTGCAAAGTTAAACAATGCCTCATCAATTTTTGTAAAATAATCGCATTAATGAATAGAACGAAAAATAGTTTCTACAAATATTCTATGCAAATAAACACAGTTCTCCAGCTCCTTTCGCGTCATGTTTCCCAACGATGTTCTTCGTAAATGGTTTCTCAAGCCTGAAGAGCCTTGACCAAAAAACGAGAAACAATACCGTCTATATTTCGCTTAACATTTTCCTAACCAACGCACTATATTACACAAATCTTCGAACAACCACTCCATAAAAACGTTTCCCTACTAAACACCAATAAAAAGTAAGAAAAAAAAAAAACAAAACAGTTATTACATAAAAATTTCTTTTTCCACAAAACGTGTTTCACCAAACTGTCTTCTCGTAAGAAAGACTATTTTATATGAACTTCCTCGAGCAAACAACGCAAAAAGAAGAGAAACACGATAACCGAAATTGCCGGTCCCGTACGACCAATCCATTGTTAGCTATTGAAAATGTCGTTCCATAGCGCACGGAAAACGCCAACGATGGTTCCAATGGGAATCAGGTCGACGCCATTGGAGATAATGGGGTGGTCTCACGCGAGACGAGAAAAATTGGACCGTGAAGCAATCGGGGAAGAGACAGGGCGACGCACGAGCCGGAAGCAGTAATGGATCGGTCGAAAATTTCCTGTCCGTGGCTTCCGACGTTAGGAGACTTCGATGCTCGCCTCTTTGCGTTCGAGGCCCGTCAGGAGCCATCGCGTTACGAGGAAGCGAAACGCGCTCTTCTGCATTAAGTGTAATGGCGTGTTTCCTGGACGTTTCTTCATCGAGCGTGGCTTTTACTCGTCTCAATACGGAAAAGTGGAAGAGACACAGCAGTTTGGGGTGACTTTTAGTGAAGAGAAATGGTATTCCTTGAGAGAAAATGGATTTCAGATAGAATCACTTGAGACACTTAATAGTTTAATGCTAATTGTTGGAAATTGGCACTAAAATTTGGGTTTAGGTTTAGGTTTCTGTTTTCTACAGTGTTTTCTGGACGTTTCTTCATCGAACGTGGCTTTTACTCGTCTCAATACGGAAAAGTGGAAGAGACACAGCAGTTTGGGGTGACTTTTAGTAAAGAGAAATGGTATTCCTTTAGAGAAAATGGATTTCAGATAGAATCACTTGAGACACTTAATAGTTTAATGCTAATTGTTGGAGATAGGCACTAAAATTTGGGTTTAGGTTTAGGTTTCTGTTTTCTACAGTGTTTCCTGGACGTTTCTTCATCGAACGTGGCTTTTACTCGTCTCAATACGGAAAAGTGGAAGAGACACAGCAGTTTGGGGTGACTTTTAGTGAAGAGAAATGGTATTCCTTGAGAGAAAATGGATTTCAGATAGAATCACTCGAAACACTTAATAGTTTAATGCTAATTGTTGGAGATAGGCACTAAAATTTGGGTTTAGGTTTAGGTTTCTGTTTTCTACAGTGTTTCCTGGACGTTTCTTCATCGAATGTGGCTTTTGCTTGCCTCGATACGGAAAAGTGGAAGAGTCACAGCAGTTTGGGGTGACTTTTAGTGAAGAGAAATGGTATTCCTTGAGAGAAAATGGATTTCAAATAGAATCGCTCGAAGCAATGAATAGTTTAATGCTAATTGTTGGAGATAGGCACTAAAATTTGGGTTTAGGTTTAGATTTCTGCTTTCTACAGTTTACATAAAAAGTATATATCTGTAGATTGCGTTTGATACATTTTTCTCTATCTTTGTTTATATTTTTAATGTAAACAACAAAGTGTATATGGCGAGTGCACTCTGTTTGGTAGCGCAGACAACTGTCCCCCACCACGCAAACATGAGCGCACGCTCTCCGCCTCTGGAGTAAAGGTAAGTTTGAAACAACTTACCCTATAACCACACCAGAGGCGGTGTTATCTTTATCCTACTTTTAAAAATACTGTACTTTCAATTTTAATAAAATCACTGTCTTTATTCCTAAATTCGCGAGTCCCTTTTGAACTGATCACGTCCTACCATATATCTAAATAACAAGACACAGAAAATAAACGAAGGCTAAGAGGCTTACAGAGAAAACCAGAACAAGAAGAGTTACCTGAGACCGGCCTTCGGCGTCCTGCTAATTTTACCCAGGCTACACCATCTCTGTCTCCAAACAGATCGACTTAACTCTCGCAACTCCGCAAAACCCGCACCCAACCCGTTCACCCACACTCGCGCCTCTTGGCGTACGCTTAGAACCCGCTATCTGCCATGCTAAATTCCCTCTAATGTCGCGTTGATGACACAGACGAGGCCGCGGTGCGGTCAGGTGAGCGTCCAGGAAGAAGAGCCAGGAAACGGAGGCGCAGAAGGCGAAGGAAGAGAAAAGGGTGGCTCGAAGCGCGACTCCCGTGCACCAGCCGATCCGATTTCTCGTGGAAACCGAAGCCAAAGAGCGGCTCTTGGGTTACACGGTGGGAGCAGCAAAGTGGTCTTAAGTTACTACGATGTAACACGCGACACTTCGCTTGGCTAAGTGCTTCCACGCTCTGTTTCGGCTGCGGTACCTGTCCCGCTGGTGTCACCCGTTGTATCGTCACCTCTTTGGGACCGAGTGGCGTTCCATTTCCTGTACGCCCTTGCTGGCGCGCGGCAGGCTTTTATTTAGGTCGATTTATAGTTTAACTTTCCACTGGACGCGGGGTAGCTTTTGGGTCACGTAGAAGTTGAGCAGATTCTTGTAACGCGATAGTGGAAACGTTTATGCTGTTGCAAGTACACTGTTGCACACTGTTCGAGTTCAACTTCTTAAGTACCATGCGTCACTATAGTGGCTTTCAAAGATGTCATCTTTCTGAATGACGTGCCACTATAGTGGCTTTCAAGGATGTCATCTTTCTGAACAACGTGCTACTATAGTGGCTTTCAAGGATTTTATTTTTCTGGACGACGCGTCACCATAGTGGCTTTCAAGGATGTCATCTTCTTGAACGACGCGCCAGTATAGTGGCTTTTAAGGGTGTCATCTTCTTGAACGACGCGTCACTGTAGTGGCTTTCGTGGATGTCATCTTTCTGAACGACGCGCCACTGTAATGGCTTTCAAGGGTGTCATCTTCTTGAACGATGCGCCACTATAGTGGCTTTCGTGGATGTCATCTTTCTGAACGACGCGCCACTATAGTGGCTTTCGCGGATGTCATCTTTCTGGACGATGCTTCAGTATAGTGGCTTTCAAGGATGTCATCTTCTTGAACAGCATTGTCCGTCACAAATTACAGTGCTGTATCAATGTTTTATTACGGAGCACCTTCTGCTCAGATTTTTAATATTTTTAGCATATTATATGCTTTAGTCTATAATCGAATGGATGCAATTTAATTAGTTTCGAATCTAGCGAGAGCTAGGTTATAATTTCACGCATGGCTCGTACATTCTTGCGATACCATTGGACAATGTGAAAAATGAAAATGTTGGTAAATAATTTTTTTCACCAATTTTTCATAAGGTTTTGTGCAATAGTTTAGCTTGGAAGAGTGTGTCTGGGAAGATGTTTCGTTTTGTTAAGGAAAATTTGATGGCAACTTATTTCTACTCCATTACTGGCTCATTTTTCACTCTTCCATTATTCTCCAGGGGTCCATCCGAAGAGAAGATTCGTCTGGAGGGTGAAAAATGTCTCTTCCCGTCTCAGCGAGTGGACGTTAACGGGAATTAAGGGGCCGGAAGCTTAATCTTTTTCAAAATTCATGACTCTTGCCATGGGATGTGCCTGTCAACTTTAATACCCGTCGTCTCGTAATGGAGATCCCCATCGCTTGGACTCTTGGAACCTTTATTCCTCCGACAATCCATTCCTTTCAAATTCACTTTCCAGAAACGAGGAAGAAAACGCTACAAAAGAAAATTCTCTTCTCCTGTAACAGATACTCCTTAATCTTTAGAAATCACAGTTTCTCCGACGACACTGTGTATACTTATCCCCTCAAATTTATTTAATAAAGAAGAGATACGTAGCCAAACAGACTCTGATAATAATTCTGACGAAAAAATCAGCAGTACGTTTAAAAGAAATTTATTAATTTTCCCAGCAAGTTTATTTGATTTAATATTATGTTTTCTAAGAAAAGAAAAGAAAAGTTTGACAATTAACTCAATTGAAGCGAAAAAAGTAAGACCTCAAATTACTAGGGAAATAGAGACTACGTTTCTGGACTGTGTGAATATTCGGGGGATGGTTTACCAAACTGAAACGGAGTTGCGAAAACAACGTTCCGCGAAGGATACGTTCCATTCTGGAAATTGGCTGGCTGAAACGTGCCGGTCAAATACAGTAATTAAAGGGTACATAATTGCGGAACTGTGGAATGGCCCGTGATCAAAGGTGAATCTCGTTCGCCCTTTTCCGCTCATCCGACGCGACGTCGCGCCGCGTATATATTGGGCTTCTGTGCGATACATTCTGCGGAGAACACGCACGAGGGTTCGTGGATATTCGAATTATGTCCGCTGTTTCCTGTCTGTCGTGCGAATATTTTATGAAAAAGAATTTCCAATCCCCATTTCTGGTGGAAAGGAATTTCCAATTTTAATTTTTGGTGAAAATGAATTTCCAATCCCAATTTTTAGTGAAAAGGAATTTCTATTCCCAATTTTTTATGAAAAAGGGTTTCTATTGGTTGATATGCAATATTTCAGTTCGACAGAAAGAAATTTCTACGTTAAATACATTTTTTAAAAATAAATTCCTACCTTTGAAATTTATTAATAGAGAAAGAGGAGTTGCATGACCGATAGAGAAATAGTCGGGCAGGAATTTGTTATTTAGAGAAAATGAAAATTTCCAGCAATTAAAAGTAATTGCTATGCTTGGTAACAGAATGTTTTTATTTAAAAGATTTCTAAGCAGGTAAATTATACTTGCGATCCCATTTTACGTTTTTATCGCCGTCCTTCACGCTCCTGTGTTTCTTTCTCTCAATAAAAAGCCTTATGTCTATTCATACTTCCCCATTTCACTTTAAAATTAGTAATAACTGTTACAGGGATTTGCATATCCACTTTCTTATTTAAAACTCACGGTTTAACTCAGAATTTATCATATAAACTCAATATTCGAAATCCATATTCAAAATCCATTATCTAGATTTACGATTTCATTTGAAGTCCACATTTTTTGTTCAAATAGACAACATTCTACCAACGATGCTTTTAGTAATCAACTATATTCCCCTAAAGCAGTTATCAAATCAAATTTTAAATGATCTGATTCATTTTTTCTCAACGAAAGTTAGCCTCAATTGCAATATTCAGTTCTGCATTATAAATTTCAAAGAAATTTCTGCTTTTCCTCATTAAGAATCAACTCTAATCGCTATTTTATTCAACGATCTTATTTCCTACATTTATTCTCAATATTTTATCTATTTTTACTATAAATTTAATCGATACATCCACTTAGTTTGTAATTTTACCCATAAGAATGGGTAAATTCACCCACCATTTTGAATTTTAATGAATTTTGCTATTTATTCTCACGAAGAAGAGAAACCAACTCTATCACACTCATTTAAGCTGAAATATTCACAAATATATCAAAACAATCACCTAAAACTCCCTAAAACACTGAACAATTAAAATTTACAAATATTCCATTACAAATAAATTTCTATATCAGCCATTTCCTTTACATCCTCCACTTTCTCTACTGCTTCAATTCCTCTATGTCTACTTTCCTTCTGAATTTCCTATAAAAACTAAACAAAATCACTGGAAACGATTCTACTCACAGCCTTTCACCAAAAACCCAATTCCAATTACTCATCAATTGGACTCATCCAGTCCGCAAAGTTCATCTACTTCTCCTCACAGCTATTTCTCCATTTTCTCTACATCCTCCACTTTCTCTACATCCATCAATTCTTCCATGTCTACTTCCCTTCTGAATTTTCTATAAAAACTAAATAAAGTCACTGAAAACGATTCTACTAACAGCCCTTCACCAAAAAAACCCAATTCCAATTACTCATCAATTGGACTCATCCAGTCCGCAAAGTTCATCTACTTCTCCTCACAGCTATTTCTCCATTATCTCTACATCCTCCACTTTCTCTGCTGCTTCAATTCCTCCGTGTCTACTTCCCTTCTAAATTTCCTATAAAAACTAAACGCAAATGCTGAAAACAATTCCCCTCACCAAAAAAACCCAATTCCAATTACTCGTCAATTGGACTCATCCAGTCCGCAAAGTTCATCTACTTCTCCTCACAGCTATTTCTCCATTATCTCTACATCCTCCACTTTCTCTGCTGCTTCAATTCCTCCGTGTCTACTTCCCTTCTAAATTTCCTATAAAAACTAAACGCAAATGCTGAAAACAATTCCCCTCACCAAAAAAACCCAATTCCAATCGCTCATTAATCGCACTCATCCAGTCCGCAACCTTCACCCATTTATCGCCACAGCACTCCACCCATTACGCCAAATTCTATCAAAACTTCGACGTTCCCTCGTCAGGAGCCAGCTTCGTCCGCTGTTACGCTCGTCCATGCTACAATATCCATCCGTGTCTCGGCACAATCCACGGACAGAACGGCACGAGTACAAACAACCGGTCTTAATCGTGCCTCCGGTGGTTCCCCTTTGTTCCTCCGCCGCGGACCGATCGGGATCACGTCGAAATTAAGCGATTCGACCGACTGCTCGTTCTACAAACGCCGCTTTGTGCTTGACCCGTTATCAAAGCCAGCCATAATGACTGCTCCTCGTACTAGTTGGCTGCGACGGAATCAAAGGGAGCTGGGACCAGCCGATATTCATCGCGGAAACGGGGGTACCTGGCCTCCTCGAGGAGCAGGACAGAGGAGCTTTGTTTGTGGAAAAGGACATCGCTCCTTTCGAGCGTCGAGAGGATTGCCAGGATGGATTGATTGTCCTTCCGGATAAGGAGATGTTCCTACTGATTGAGATGTGGGTAGATGTGGCTGGGGGTAGTCTTTGTAGTTCTATTCGTGACGATTGTTAATGGGTTTCCTGGAATTTTTTGGGTTTGACCCTGGAGAACGCTGATTAAATTTGTACTGTGAATTGGGTAGAAAAATTTAATTCGACGATTATTAATAGGTTTCCCGGAATCTTTTGGGTTTGACCCTGGACAGCTTTGATTATATTTGAACACTGAATTGGGTAGAGGATAGGTTTCCTAGAATTTTTTGAGTTTGAGTCTGGAGAGTCTTAATTAAATTTGTGTAGTGAATTGTGTGGAAAAATTAAATTGAATTGAAGTAAGTTTTCATACATGTTATGTTCATTTAAAAATCCTTTGTAGATCTCGTAAATTTTGTATGAAAAATAAGATTTTGTAGTATGTTTAAGATCTCACAAAAATTTGCTGAGCTGTCATATATTTTTTATAAAATTAAAAGAGATATTCCAAACTACTGATAGGTAAATGTCAGATTAATCTGAAGAGGAATGAATAATATGTTAATCACGAGACATGTGTGTATGTGTCTGTATCTAATGAGTAATTATTTATGATGAAAAGTGCTATTTTTAACACTCTATCATTTTTCCTGTAGATAATAAAAAAAACCATTGTTAGAAGATTATTTTCTTGTCATTATAAAAATCTGAGACTTAACCACAGACCTCATTTTAAACTTTTGACCCTAAATTTGAATATAGAGCCGGCATTTCGTACTGAATGGACGATTTTTCACTATTACTATACCAGACACTTATAATCGCGTTCTATTTCCGATACATTATGTAAAACTATGTCGTCGACGACCGCAGAAAACGGAAGAGCGCAATATCCATCGTGGGACGAGTAAATCATGTAATCTCGCATCTGTAACCAGTTTACAGCGATAATTCCATTTCCACTCGATAATTATTATCTCCCGTCGAATGACTTAATAACTCACTTCCCGTAGCGAACGAGTTTACCGTGCTCTAATCTCAGCCAACTCTGTTAATTAACGTAATCAAATCGATCGGATTTAATTACCGTACAACGCTCGATGATCTCGCGAAAAAATTGTTGATCCTCGCCTATCGGAAGCTGTTCAATTTCTTTCGAGCAAATATCTTTCCCCTCCTGCACCGCATACTTTAATTACCTTCCGCTCCATTTTCTTCTACGCGTTTTACAACCAAGCGTTATTAACTCTGCAGAAGTGGAATTCTATTTTTTTACTCGCAATCGCAGTTTCTCATTTTATTCGGAAAATTGCGAGACGATAATTGCCTTAAATAGACTATTTCCTGTCGCTGTTTTGTAACAGAGTACAATAGAACAGTGGTGCGAGTAAGATCTTGCGAGTATAGATACCGTATCGGTTAATTGTTCTAGATAATTAGATTGCATGTGAGATGTTTAAATGTATGATGCGCTAAAATACGAAATAAAGTAACTTGTGAAAAAAAAAACTTGTACGAAGTAAAATACTTTGTAAAAACGTGAATTCACGAACACATCTATTTTGTTCGTAATAAATTGCCTCGTCAATTTGGAATAAATGTTACACGTACTAGCATTCATAAATTTTATGTAATCAGGGCAGTTTTTAAGGCGTTATAAATCTAAATGTTCAATATTACAATATTTTTCTCTGGATTCCCATATTTCCCAGATTTAATACGCAAGCACGAAAGCGTTTTCTGTGAAAGATGTGACATATGTGAAAATATTATACTCATAAGAAATGCTAGATATGTAAATAAATAACACTGTAAAATTTGATTAAGAATAGTGTTGATTTCACAAAACTGCAACGCTTTGAAACCATACATACACGTTTATTCAATTCTCTTAAAAAATACTCGGAAATCGAGACAGACAGAGCAAAAACAACCTGTCCATTAAGAGTTAAGAAGGTTCTTTTTAACAAAACCTTTGTTCACGTCAAAACACATCGTGTTAACGAATAAATATATATTTTAACAAGCTACTACCAAGTTAAAACAGAAAGCACTACGAATCGTTCGGAGTCGTGGAGGCTCCGACGATTGTTCAACGAGTCGTTCCCATGTCACAATTTCCCAGCGATCAGCGAGCCATGGAAAACGAAAGGGAAAGTCCAGACGATATCGTCATCACTGGATTAAACGATCCTCCCGCACTCGTGTCCTGTAACGTTAGAACGAAAGTGGCGTATCGCGTTTCGCGTGGTTTCCTCGATTTACTCGCGATCGAACCGCAGTTTGCTCGTGACAGGATTCGCGAAGGCCACGAATCCTCTGACCGCTTCTTGGACCACCAGAAAATTCGATCGATGGCAGCGAGCGCGTCGTCCAAGCTTCATATTTCAACTGCGTGGAACGCTCATTCGCGTAAACATTGTTGGAAGGCAGTTGCCCCCCACCTTTCGACTTCGAAATGGTTCAAAATAGAAAAGGATACAGACAAGAAATTTCTGTGTTTTGAAAGAAAGTAGCTGCGACATAAACACTCGCGTCAATAGTGAATGAGAAGTCGTAATAACTACAACTTATACAGTGTACACCACACCTTTTGTTTTAAGCTGGATACGCCTCTGTGTTGTTGTCGATTAATAGCTTGGTCGTTGGTATTTCAGTATTTTTAAAGAAACTAACAACGAAATAAACACTCGTGTCAATTGTTAATGAGAAGTTATAATAACTACAACCTGTATACTGTACAGCCCTTCCATTTTGAACTGGGCACCGCCCTGCGTTGTTGCAAGGTTCAATAAAGTAGGACTTGAGTTAAAATGAGACTGATGAGTCCTCAGATATGTAGATTTGTATTTTAAATTAAGTTTGTATGAATAAATAAAGGAGGACGAACAGAAATGTTTGTCTTAAATATCTGCCTCGTAAAAGTTTCCCAATTTTGAATTGAACAAGGAGTTAATATATATCAAATAGAATAGCAAAATTAAATAGATTTTTGTATAGTATACTACGAAGACCATAGTAAAGTTAATATCGGAGTTCAGTTTCATTTAATTAAGATCGATTCATATAGAAATAAAACCACACAAATCCAAACTCTCCTACTGCCTTTTTAGAAACCTACAAGTATGAAACTTTAATTTCAAACCCAAATTCATTTTTCCTACACACAAACTCCAGCAATATTTGAAAATATTTACCATATTACAAGCAGATGAAAATAAAATGTCCATTAATCGTATACCAACCCCCCAGCTAATTCTAAACGAAGGAACGTCTGAAAATCTATGAACTACCCTTCGATGGACCCGCGTACCTTTCATTTTCCGAGTGCAAAACGCTGGCAAAACGCGTGCACGTGCGCGTGCATTCACGAGTTCACACGTCGTGCACCTCGAGGGTTGCATTAGGACGAGTGCGCGTCGTTTCGACCCCCTCGTCGATTCCACGGTGCCGTGAGTGGCGTCAATGCAACCCCTCGATCGGCTGGCTATTGTTTATTGTAGCCCTGTTCGGGGCGAGATTTCGTCGGAAACACGGTGAATCGTCGGTCCCACGAGTGCGTTCGAATCTCGTTCATTGTCCGTTTCGTTATTCCGATGGACCCATCAAGGATGCTCCCATTATCGTTCACGACGTGGGAAGAGAGGCGAGCGTGGTTCGTTTTAAAGAAGATACAGGGTGGACTTTGAATATGATAATTCTGTTGTATCTGTAATATTTTACGTCCCATCAGTGCTACATTTTGTATATTTCATTTTATTTCATATCATTCTTCTTTGTAGACTGATAATAAAGTGAACGAATTTTGGAAAATTTAGTATCAACGTTATTAATTTCTAATTTTTCATTCTAGCTTTATATTTTCTTATTATTTGCAGCAGTGGAAGAAAGCAAGATATAAAAGACTATTTCTGTTAAAAATAATGCAAATTTCTAATAGTTTGCCGTTTTTCTATGTAAACTGATAATCAAGCGAATGAATTTTGATAAATTTAGTCTCCATGCTATTAATTTCTAATTTCCCCTTCTAACTTTAATTTTTTATTATTTGCAATAATGGAAATATTGATGAATTTGTATCTGTTTAAAAAGCAAGATATGAAAGAATACTTCTGCAAAAAATATTGCAAAATTCTTACAGAGTTTGCCATCTACAGAAATTCAATCAATGAAATAGGTAAAGAGAAGTTCTACTGTACCAACATCGCAATTCCCATAGCGTAACATCATCGAAACCTTGCACATCTTCCACTAACTATCCAAATTTGACCACACTCACTGTCAAACATCAAAATAATCTTCGAAACAAACATTTCTTGATCAACACTTAAGATCGAATCGCATCGATTCAAATTTCCCGCGAAACTTCGAAACCAACTCCTCTCAAGGGGTGAATCCTAGCATCGTGGCGCGACTGGGGAGGCTGGCATGGTTCGAGTGGCTCGATTAATTAATGCAACGTCGTTGCTCGTTCACGATCGGTCGGCTCTCAAAGTGGCGGCGTTTTTTTCCGAGCGGAAAGACGCGCGGAACACGGGGAAAAAAGCGGTAACGAGGTCGCGTTCGCGCATCAAAGACGCCTCGAATGGCTCAAAAGGCCACGCTTAAATTCCACTTGCAGCCCTTCTCGCTTCTTCGTGCGCCACGTGCACCATCGTCCGGCCCTTTGATGCAAACGCGTTTACTCGCGTTCGCGCTTTTCCGTCCGGCTCGCGGGACACGGGGGATGACGCCTGTCCCAGCATTCCTTTGCCATAAACGGCCTCTTTCTCGAAAGGATCCGTCGCTGCCTTTGATAGGTATTTTGGTTAATTTTCATTCTGTGAAACGAATCATTCAGAGCACTGAAAGATGAATCGAAGGGCTCTAAATTGTTTGTAACTTGACTTAGAATTGTTTCTGAACACTGTGTGTAAAAATTAACCCTCTGCACTTGGCTCTTTTCAAAGATTATTTTGATTAATTTTTATTTCGTGAAACGAATCATTCAGAGCACTGAAAGATGAATCGAAGAGCTGCAAATTGTTTGTAACTTGACTTAGAATTTTTTCTGAACACTGTGTGTAAAAATTAACCCTTTGCACTCGACTCTTTCTTGGACGTCAGAAAAATATTGTTATTTTAGCAAGAGTTTCTATTGCTAACGTATCTCAGTAACAGAAAATTTCCATTTCAATAGAAAACGTCAGGGAAACATACATTTCTAAATAAGATGCGGTGGAATAAGTTTAACCATTGCACTCACTAACCAATGCTGATTTCCCCTCAGAGGAGACATTCGAGTGCAATGGTTTAATATATACAACACTGGAGATGATATATAATGATTGAACATCGAACATAAAGATTTTAAATTGTTTGTAAATTAATCTGAACACTTTGTTAGCCATTTCAAGTGAGGATTTATCGAACGCTGAATTAGAGAGTTTTAAATTGTTTGCAAATTAGTTTGGAATTGCTCAGGATTTTCCGTACGAAACAGTAATTACAGAACCACGGTAATTCGAACTATTTTCAATTGTTTTTAAATTAGTCCACGTGAAACCAAACTTTTAAATTGTTTCTACAATACTTTGGTATTTTTCTGGCTGTTTTATATTAAACAGTAGTTCCTGAACTCTTAATTAAAGGGTCTTCAATTAACTGGAAACATTTTCCAAGCACTATACATGAAAATAAATCATCTCCAATTTTTTGAAGCAGATTTTACAATATTTAATTCAAAATATATCCAACCACTGTGCAGTGAATTTTTTAAATTGTTCGTTCGTTAAATTAGAATAAATATCTATTTTTTAAATGCAATTTCAGCCTTAGTCGAGGATAAGAGTTCACAGAAAACGGACCGTCGAAAAATTAGCCTATTGCATGACTAACGCTGGGCGACCAACAATAATATCTGGCCACGAAGAGGAACTATGAACGTCGACCTCGTCGCTGTGCAATTTCCGCGCAGCATACGCAGTTCCATAGATATATCGCTGTATGATTCATTGAGCAGCGATGGGACTCCGTACGCTTCTGTTTGCGCTTCCGACTAAACGCGAGTTACCCGGAAATTCTGCTGGTTTTAGTCACCCTCTCGGCCATATCTTCCCGTCTCGACTAATCACTTCGAGACCTCGCAAATATTTTGATAAAACCGTCGACTTTTTGTTATCCGTCGCATTTGTTTTACGTTCTCCAGCACGGAATTGTGAACACTCCACGTTTCTTACATTTTTTAGTAGTCATTTTTCACGTTTCTAATTATTCTATGCAAGTAACGACGGAAATAAATGGATTGTACGATTTTTTAAAAATGTATAAACGTAATGTCGCGCGACAGTGGAGAAAATATTTCAATATTGCTCTTTTGATTGTAAGAGATTTTAGTTTCTTTTCGATTTAACTCTCAAATAAAGAAATAAATAAGAACTACATATTACTGCAGTAGAAATTCTTTTAAATCAAAATAGGATCAGATAATAATTAATTGAAAACAAGAACCTTAGAGTCCCTATAATTTCTTTTTAGAAAACTGCCCTCCCGAATCTTTTCAAAATTATACAGCGCGCAGTAAAAATCGAACGAAGCCTATTAAAAATAAGGATCCCCCTTTCGCGTAATCTTGCACGAAATTTTTTTCTTTCCTTCACGGTGCTCGGCTAGAAACAGCCTGTAATTGGGACCCATCGGGGCACCCCATTAGAAACGGGTCGGGATACTGGTATAGCGTGGCCTCCAGGCTGAAAAAAGGGAATAAATGAATCTCCATTCGCGGGCTCTCCAAGCGGATTACCCCGTAAGAGGCTTACATAAGAATAAACCGAAGGGCTTCCCGCGACTACGGCCACTTTGCTATCATATTTCATATTAACCGCTGATTAAAATCGATTTTACCGCGGTGACACGCGAGACAGATCGTTTCGTCGCGCGCGATAATGATTCGCGATCGATCGATCCTCGAGCAGACGGAAGTGACGCACCGTCGATTTTTTTTTAGCGACTGACTAGAATTAAGAACGACAGAATTCAAGAATTTCTAATATTTGCTTTGGAATTTTCTATATTTTCTATTTTATATTTTTGAACGACTTAAATAGCTTCTTTTGTTTAAATAAAAATTTCTGTGGAAGGGGAAGGGAAGTTACTGTTAAATATTAATTAAGGATACTTTGAAATTTGTAACTGGATTTCTTGTTTTACTATTTTAAATTTTTACTATTTACTTTGCAATTTTCTGTATTTTTCATCTTATATTTTTGGACGAATTTAAAATAGTTTCTTTTATTTGAATAAAAATTTCTGTGACGTTCACTGGAAATGAAAAAAGGCACTGCAAGTTGCTATTAAATATTAATTAAGAATCACTTTAGTTCCACAAAATTACAGCAATGTTTTAAAATTCGCCCTCGATCTAAATATTTTAAAATTCTAAAATCTTCTACAAATAAACACGATTTGAAAGTTTTACGAATTTTTAGCGACGTACACATGTGGTCACATTTTTTGGAGTGCAACGACACGAAGCGAGAACGTTCGAGTACGATGTATTCGTGTAGCATTTAATTTTTAGACGAACACTGACGGCGATTGTTTCCGCGGGAATTTAAAAAATGCAAATGTATGCGGGTGGGACGGATTCAATCGCGTCGCAGCATCGCTCGAATATTTCCATTTCCACGTTCGCCATCGGGCCATCGTGGTCGGCCGCGACGAGATCAATAAACGCAGGTGCCGGGAATGGCAACTGCAACCAGCGCGATCCGAGTGCAATGGCCATCGATTAATAATTAACACACGCTTTCGCGGTTATAACGGCTCAGTGGAGAGATTTTCTTAATGACGCGTTCTTGGAGAAACCTTTTCGATCGCTGACGAAATCTTCAACCCTTTCGTTACTTTTGTACCGTTTCGTTGAGTGTGCCATTCACAAATATGCTTTGTATAAATGGAAGCTTGAATATTTCATTTATCTACTTTTTATTTTTACTATTTACTTCTTCTGTATCATCAAATATAATTTATTCTCGTTAAATTAATATACCACTTATATTTTTTATTGTATATAACTATATGTTCGAAAAATTGTGTTCAATGGAAGCTTGGTTTTCATTTATCTATGTTTTATTTTTGCTATTTACTTCTGTATTATTAAATATAATTTATTTTCATTAAATTAATATACCATTTCTATTTTTTATTGTCTATGACTATATGCTTGAATATTTCTGTTCAATTTATATAAATGGAAGCTTAAATATTTCATTTGTCTACTTTTTACTTTTACTATTTATATTTCTTATTGTCTACGACTAAATGCTTGAAAAATTCTGTTCAATTTTTTCAATTATATAAAACAGTAAAGTACACTTTTACTTAATAGAAAAATGGCACATTGAAAGCTGCTGCTTCTTTTTAAATTTGTAACTTAAAGATCCATGATCAATATATTTATATTTTTAAACCCTCTTTATATTTACTTACAAAGTAGTATTGTATAATAATACCGTTCCACTAAGAAACACTGTTATCCAATAATTTTTTATCCACAATTGTCAACGTTAGAATGAAACCTGTGATCAATCGTACCTTCTTCAATGAACGAGTAAAGATATAATCGCGAAAGATTAGATAGTTCAAAAACACCTACATCCACGCGAAAGAGTTACGATTATTACCATTTCGATTACGCATCGACTTATATAAACATTTCGTTAATCACCAGATATCTTACGATACGATGCAGAGAATTATCGTTAAAAATGATCGCGATAAAGGCGATTATGATAAGGTGAAAAAATCTAACCACAAAGGCACAAAAATGCTACCAGACAAAAATCTAAAAAGAAAAGAAAACATTCTATCATACACAAACGGTACTTTCTATGAATCATGCAAATAAATATTGAAAAAAATATCGTTGTCACTTTCAACTACGCTAACGGTGGTGTTCGAAGCATCCTCGTATTGATTGTAAGCCGGATTTTGAACGGGACACCGATTTCTCATGCGAAAAGTTACCTTTTTACGCCGATCTCCGCGTAACGGCCCCTCGTGGCCCTCGTGGCCACGCTTCTTCCACTTCCTGAGTTCGTGTACAGCGTCAGTATATCGCTGTTAATGTTGTTCAGAATCGGCGGCAGCATTATTGCGATCCTGTTTCTCGTCGATCCTCGCAGATCCACGCGCAGCGTCGCATCTCACAGATACGCGCGGTTTTTCATTTGTATTTTTCTTTTTTCTTTGATTTCCGCACTCTTTTACCCGCGTCGAATCTCTGAGAAGAATGATTTCATTGGGGACGAGCAATTCTGCCAGTCGATTTCGAGTGATCTTTGTACTTGGTGGAAAGCTCTTGGTAGTTGTGGCAATGTTTTCTTTTTTTTTCACCTCAATATTTTTGTTTATTTTTTACTGTCGAAGGAAATTGATGGGAATATTGAGGAATAAGATTTCTTTTTAATCATTGTGTAGATACGAGAGCAATGATTACGATTTTAGTGGTTTAACTCTTTGCACTCGGATATCCCCTCTGAGGGGACATCAATATTGATTAGCAATGAGAATAAACTTATTCCATCGCTAGTGAAATGGAGATTTTTTATTGCTGGAAGAAGTTAGCTATAAAAACTATTGCTAAATTATTGATATTTTAGTAATAATTTTTATTGTTAATCGAGAAGGAGCCGTGTGCAAAGGGTTAAAGAATGTAATGGCCTGATGACAGTAGATGCAGTCACTTTTGGTCAGCCATACTGGGTGCTCTTGTTAAAATATAGATACAATCTGTGACGCTGTAATTTTAGTGCTCGTTAAAGGATGTAATTAAAAGGATTGTACGAAATTTAAATCTTAGTAATAAACTAAAGACAGATCTGTTATTCGAATGTTCCAGATTTTATAAAATTAATTAACGATAGGTGCATTCAACGTACTTTAATCTACTTTCTTCAGAATTATACAAGAATTTTTTCAAAGTCTACGGAAGAATTGATGAAAATAAACAATTCTATTGCAAAGTGTACCCATTTTCAGAACAGAAAACTGAGAAGAGAAGACTTAGAATGTCACAAAAGAGCTTTACTGACAAAATTACATTTTAATTTCTTTTTAATAATAAAAGTAAAATAACAAGGTTCAAGAAATTTAATTGTATTTTGTTTCACAAAATAATAATTATTGGTAGCTTGCACCTGTGAAACAAAATGGTGACGTTTTCTGTTTTAATGTAGTGCAGAATCGACAGTCACTATTTTTATTCGTCTGAAGGAGACTGTTTCAATTTTATAGTCCTTCCGTTTGTACCATAAAATCAAGAAAAATGGACGCTCCTCAATTTTCCCTTTGCTCGTCAATTACTGTTTCCTCGCATTATACGAGCCACAATGACAGAATTGTCACGCCACAAATTGTCGCCAGTACGCGTCTAGCTTTAATAATGCTAGCAAGGCCAGACTCATTGCTTTCGTTTGTACGTATAATGGTGAACAAACGTATTGGTATAGACAATAGCATTTACCATAAAATCACGTGTTAAACTGTCGAATAGAAGATACCTGACTTCGCAAGCTTTTTCAAAAAAGGTTACTCCAAGTCTATAAAATATATATATAGAAAATTATAGTAAATTCTAATAATTAATTTATAAATATAATTATTAATAAATTAATCTTCCCACGGTAAAATTGTAGAAAATAAAATTTGAAGAGTTGCACGTGATTTCATGATAAAATATTGCCTGAATCTATTTTCTCGAGATCGACGATAAAGTTCTACAGGTTTGCAGACAAGTTTACATCACCTAATCATGTCTGAAATGAAATTGGCTAACCGATAAAACAGTTCGTGTAACAAAGTGAACTTCTATCTTATTCTATTCTACTTGCTATGCTACTTCTAGTGCAATTTGGGTTCAACTCTATGACTACTTCTACTGCGATTATGTTCAAGTTTCTGTGTTCTAAACGAGGTTTGATCTCTTCAGGGACAATGTACATAAAATCGCTGAGAAACAATCTAATCGCCTCTTTACTTGAACGCTAAGAAAATATTGAATCACTAAAGAATTTGAAAGAATTAACCGTTTGAGGCCAAATTGACTGCACACCGCTGCTTGGCACTTGAAGACGTAGAAATTCAGAAGCGCCATCGCGCTTTTTGGACTTTTAAACGTAGAAATTCAAAAGTGCTATCGCGTTCCATGCCATTTTTCAATTAGATTTCTTCAAAAGCTCGTAGCACTCAAACGGTTAAATATTTGACTGAGTACAGATTGTAGTACAAAATTAAGAACCAAAATGGCGGACTTACTTCTTTCAAACGCAGCGACTCATATAAACCAAATTCTCTATTTCAGTGCAATAATTTTAAACATCAACTACCATTATTCTAGGACAAAACAATTCTTCATTCCCTCGATTGTCTCTCAAAAGAAAATTGCGCGCGCGCGAGTATCCCAGAAGAGATCAAACAACTTCCTACGGCAAACACGAAAGGGTGATTATTAAATAACGCGTGCCAGTGACGTAACAACGGGTGGCCTCGATGAAACGACGCGGAACGCGTTCTGAGGTGTCGCGCGACGAAGGGAACGGCGTAATTCGATTCTCGTGTTCGAATCGCGAAATCGTCGACGATGAAAGTCCGATAAAAGGTGTTTCGAATCGACGTCGAAGCCCCCTGGGGTGATTTTCGGCCGCAATAAAACGGTAAGTCGCCTCTCGTGGCTGGGCACGCTAACGCGAGCGCACCAGGAGAATTATCGCCGTGTCATAAACGACTTAACGGGCCGATAATTCATCGCGAGCGTTTCGCGGGCGCGTGGAAAAACCGACGATAGAAATTGCCCGTGAAATATCGCGGCACGCTCGGCCCTGGCAATTAATTGGCCGAAATAAAACGTTCTCCAGAGACGTGGTCTCTAGTTTTTGCCCGCTCTTGCGGTTACCGTGTCGGTTGGAGAACGTTTCGTTGCATCGATCGGTTCTCAGAAGGTTCTGCGAGGATAAATTGGTTTTGGAAGAATTGGACACGATTTCGGGTTAATTGGCGGCACATTTGAGATTGTTAGATCAATCATCAGTGTGGAATTGTTGGGTGTATCGAATTATTTGATGCGCGGTTTTGTGTTAACCCTTTGCACTCTGAATTATTTTTCAATTTTGTTGCCAACAACTGTCTACTATTTGAAGTGTGTATCATTAAATATAGCTCTCAAACTATTTTGTAATTTATATTTATGGAACATGTTTGTTTCTTTCTTTTATTTGCTGACGTCGAGTCACAGTCGACAAAGGAGTGCAAAGAGTTAAAATAATTAAGAAGACTTTGATAATTAAGAGAAGAGAACTTTGTTTCTTCTTTGGATATTGTTGAGAAAACGTATTGTGCTTTCTATAGTAATGTGTTTAAGAATTTGTACAATTTTTTAAATAAATAATTGAAGCAGAACGCCGTTCTTCGGTTCTATGAAAAGAATGCCTCGAAAGAGAAGAAAGAGAAACAAAATGCTATTGCACACACTGTAAAATCTTCAAAAACATAGAATCCTATACGTACTGCGCAGAGAGAAATGTGGACCATCATTTAACGATAGAACCATAAAATACAGAAACAAACTTTCGATTTTATGGAGTCTCCAGACTATCATCATCAATTTCAGGATTGTCAACATTATTATACGCAAGGAACCTTAAAATATATTGAAAATAACGTTCCTCAAGCATCTGAATATTGATCATCCGTACGTTCCACTAAAAAATAATGAAACAGTTATGCGATAAACCAAAAATTGGGAAAATTCGACGAATAATTCCTCAAAGCCTCGATCACACAACGATCACGAAACCTTTTTCCAACAGCGTCCTTCAGCCCCACCCAAACCCTCCACCGCAATCCGAAAACAGCCCAGGATATAAAAAAAGAAGGTCTCCACGGTCACCAAATACACCAAGGATACAGAATAGTCTATAATCAAGGTTCCACGAATGGAGAGGCATAAAAGAATCCAGGACCAACGATTCGAGACGCGGTCGTGTTATTACGATATCTGCCTTCTTTCGTAAAGGGCGCGCGAAAGGAGAGCGCACACGCGATTCGAGGAACGCCTCTCGATGTTGGACGAAAAATGGGCCGATATAATGAAAAAAAAAAAAGGGAAGATGGGGCGAGGGAGGTCATCGATCGTCGCGAGAATTCGCCCTCGGATTTCCAACTCGTTACCAGGCCGGGTCGGACCTTTTTTCTGCGTTCCCGCCACGTAGGGCTTTCCTCGTTATTGGTTGCCCCACGAAGGATGCGAATCGACAGCGGGAATTATGCTTTGTAATAAACGGATGGACAACGCGAAGAGGGGAGATACGAGCGTGTATCTGGCGATTCTTCGCCGAGGAAGAGGTGAAAAGGAAGAAAAGAGGACATTGAAATGAAAGGACGAGGGTTCGTCATAATGGCGCGCGGCTTGAACGCTGACGCCATGCTGAATGCGCTGCTCGAAATAAGTGGAGGAGCCCGCGTCCCTCGGGAGGTGGATTGAATTAGCGATGAAGAGGACTAAACAACTTCCGCCGTTTTTTATTCAAATGAGGCCTCGGCCCAGGGATTTCTAATTTTCATATCATTTTCCGCGATGCTTCGGATTCCTCATAAATTAATTGTTTCGCGTACGGATATTATGGTATTCCCCTTTGCTTTCTTTCTTGTTAATTATTTGGGTGTGAGAATTTCCTGTTTTATTATAAATTCACTGTTTCGTCACTTGGAATTGAAACCTACAAGCATCTTTGTTTATTTGTTTTCTTTTCTAAACTTCACTTTGTCTTTTTAGTTTGATCTTGTTTATTTTTTGGTTCATTAGTTGGTAGTGCTGCATTTATAATTCAGAATAAACAAATAGAAAACTCTAGGAATGACAATTTCTACAATATTTATTGAATAATGCAATTGACAATCTTTCAGAATACTCTCATTGATAAATATGAATGATATGAAATGAAATTTGTTTAATAATTTATCAAACTTTCTCTACATGCAGCATAAATATGATTTCCTTGTTCAAATTTAACCATTCTTTATTAGAGAGATTGAAACTTATATACAGAATTTCTATAAGAAATTATGAACCAATAATTGTAACGACAACTTCGACAGTTCCAACATTAATATAAAATTAGATACAATTCATTCCATTCCGTGGAACTTCGCAAAACATCCTTCGACAGTTCCAACATTAATATAAAATTAAAAACAACTCAATCCATTCCGTGGAACTTCGCGAAATATCCTTCGACAGTTCCAACATTAATACAAAATTAGAAACAACTCAATCCATTTCGTAGAACTTCGCGAAACATCCTTCGACAGTTTCAACATTAATATAAAATTAGAAACAACTCAATCCATTCCGTAGAACTTCGCGAAACATCCTTCGACAGTTCCAACATTAATACAAAATTAGAAACAACTCAATCCATTTCGTAGAACTTCGCGAAACATCCTTCGACAGTTCCAACATTAATATAAAATTAGATACAATCCATTCCATTCTATGGAACATCGCGGAACATCCTCGTGGTATTAGTTTTCACTGAAAATTAGCTCGAAAACGAACAGCCACCGAGGCCCCGCGCGCAAAACACCCTCTTTGTACCGTTTACTGTTTGCGAACAGTTTGCACACGGGGGTCCCGCCCCTAAATCCACGGATTCCGCGCTCATTTCCGGCTGGCCGTCGACCATCGCGTTTAATATTAATGCCGCTGGAACGTACGCGTGAGCAATCGAGTAATTCGCGGCGATCGATCGCAATTAAACCGCATCGGACGTGACACGTTGTCTCTGATCCGGCTGTTTCCTAAACCGCGACTATTCGAAGGGTGAACCACCCCCTCTGCGCTCCGATGCGGTCGACTTTTTGCGTCCCACGATTGACTTTTAATCTTTCCAAGTTGTTACAATTATTAATTCACGATTTCTTATAGAAATTCTATTTCTCGTGCAGAATACTTCTTAAATTCGAACAAGAAAACGTTCAATTTTTGATAACTTTCATAATTTTTGATAATTTCCTGTTATTTATTTGCGAGCAACCAGCACCTTCATTAATTTTTTTTCTAAACTTCGCTTTATCTTTTTAGTTTGATCTCGTTTATTTTTATTGCCAACCCAATATTTTATCAGTGAAGCATTAAAGTTGTAAAGTTTTTTTACGTACTTTTTGCAGACACGTGAAGTGTTAAATTTGTTGTGAAGTTTTCTCGTGTGCTTTGTACAGGAAAGATGTCGAGGTGAAGCATGAAGTAAGTGATTTGTTAATTTTCAAGTTTGTGTTCTTTGTTTTAATGAAACAAATTGTGGTAAAAGTATGAGGTGATGTATATGATTTTAGTTTTTAAGAAACGTGTATTTACGAAGTTATTAAGGTTCAAGATAGATCTATCTTAATTGGTGAAAATCTCATTAGTGTGCTTCAAGACAGTTACAGAGATGCGATAGAGGTGCTGTTTGTGCAAAAATGTGGTGATTAACACGTAGATCGCCACGTCAGAGGTGTATGATTAACACAGACAAGTTGTTCTCCAGGAAATATCCATTCTGACGTAATTAACGAACCTTACACGTATCTTTATTTTAGCCTAGAGTACTTTCAGTCGAAGCTACAAATTGCCAGAAATATATTGCACGATAAATGGCTGAGCGACGCGTATTATCAAGAACTGTCCAAGTTATTTTATTACCACAGATTTGGAACACGTCAACAAATCAAAGCATTGCCAAAATGATTTCTAAATAACAAGCTATTTAATAAATCAGAACTAAAATAATCAAATAAAATTAAATTATCTGAGTGAAATTGCACATTTCCTATTCATTCTATGCATTAAGATTAAAAATCGATCAAAGTAGAACTGAAGATTATCGCGCAGACCGCCTCTAATGAAAACCTCATCGAATCAGCAAAAAGTAACGAAGAACAGAGCACAATTATACTTTCCAGCTCCGTCTCTAGTTCTCGATCAGATGCATCGTTTCCACGGAACTGCATTAAATCAACGCAAAGTGGGCAAATCGAATTCCACGATGTTTCATCGGCTGAAACATGAACGAGCATCGCTGTAAACCAGTACTACGAATCGAATAACGAGAAAGAGAAAAAGGACGAGCAAATGCGAGAGAGCGGAAAGTGACTCGTTCCCCCGACCATTCATCAATAAACACGCGTTCCGATATCTCCAACGAAGACAAATCGGTCGCGTATCTCGCGACGTTCGTTCAACCTTCGAAATCTCGAGGCTAGCTCGAGGATCGACACCAGTTTCGCGGGAAATCGTGGGATGCACCTCTGAAACGACTCGAGAAGCCATCCGACCGAATTTAGATCGCTCGATTCGCGGAGCGTGATCCAAATACGACGGGATCCAGACGTGTCGCAGACGAAAAGGCATGAATGGCGGCTGGTTGCGGCGTGGTTTTCGATTCAGCCTGGCTTCCGCCACTTATTCGCGCGAAATTTCTGGTGCACTTAACGTTCTGAATGGAAATTCGCGGCTGGCAAAACTGGATCTGGGTTAGAACGATTATTTTTAGAAATTCCCGCGTGTACGCGGCGGTGGAATCTGCGAAAATCTCAAGTGGCAAAATTTGCGACGACTTCTCTCGGTTAATGCCTCGAGGCAATTGCGAGAAAAACTGAGAAAAGGGAAAAAGAAATGAGTAATTCATTTTATTATAATAAATCGTAATAAATTCTCGCGTGTTCGAGCGATGGAATCTGCGAAATTTTCAAATCGCGTGGATAATTCGCGACTTTTCTCGGTTAATCCTTCGAGGCAATTACGAGAAATACTGAGAAAAGGGGAAAAGAAATGAGTAATCCATTTTATTATAATAAATTGTAATAAATTCTCGTGTGTTCGAGTGATGGAATCTGCGAAATTTTCAAATGGCGTGGATAATTCGCGACGACTTTTCTCGATTATTTAAAGCAATTGCGAGAAAAACTGAGAGAAGGAAGAGAAATTAAGAGAAATTAAAATTAAAATTATAATTGATTGGTAATTACTTCGCGTGGTTTTCGTTCCTCTATCACCTTTTATTAGTCCAAGGAATTTATCCAACGACTCGAAGCACACTTTTCTCTATTTTTCCCTGAAGAATGCGACTCCTTCGCGCGTCCCGACGTATTGAGGGAGGAAAATCGATTTATCTGCAGAAAGTAATTTGAAGGAGCCTCGATAAGCTCCTGCTCTCTTTTAGATCTCGATGAGATCCCGCGGACCGAGTTTTTCTCGTCACGTTCGTAATCCGTCTCGATCGTGAAGCGATCTTCCTTCTCTCCAAAGTCAATTTTGCACGCGCGTTTTTCCGGCTGATCTGTTATCGCTCGCGTTTCCAACGAAAGATACGAGGCTTGTAACGCAATTATTGTGAAAACCAAGCAAATAAATATATAGAAGAAGCTTCAAGAAGGATTTAAGGTTCAAATAGCTGGTTATTCATTTTCTATACAAAGAATTTCCATCATTCTCATACATTTTACTCAGAATTAGAAGAAATTATGTGAGAGCGGTTGTTAAAAAATACCTGAAAATAAAATCGAAAGCTACGTACAAATAATTTATAGAAGAAACTTAGAAAAGAATTCAAGATTTAAATAGCAGATTATTCATTTTCTGCCCAAAGAATTTCCATTATTCTTATATATTTTACTCAAAATTAGAAGAAATTAAGTGAGAGAGATTGTAAAAAATACCTCAGCCGATTCAAATGCAATTTTACATCGATCAAACACAGCAGATATCAATAAAAAGGAAATAAAATAAAATCGAAAGCTACGTACAAGTAACTTCCAAACTAAATAATATCACAAAGTGTAGCCACTCGCATATATTTTCTGTTCCATGAAAATAATAAACTTGTCCAACTCTGACAACTAAAGCTTCCAATTCTGTTTCGTTCCGAAGAAAAGTTCGCATTCCTCTCAAAAACGTGGAGTTGAAAACAAGTTGAAACCCAAGTTCCCTGCGTGGGCGTGAATACCTTCGCCGCCATTATTTCGTTGAGGAGACGCTGGAAATTTCGTAGGAAATACCAGTTTTAGCGTAAAACGCGGTTTTATTCGTTTCGAGCACAGACTAATTTCCATTCTCGTATTTCTCGACGCCGGATTGGACATTTTCGCGAAGGATTTTATTCAACGAAACGCGCATTGAATGAAAACGAGCGAGCGACTGCTGGCTCCGCGACGCAAACTGATTCATTCGTCCCGTCGATTCGACGGAAAATCAAAGGCTAAGGCTACGTGGAACTGGTCCCTTTTTTTCGGATTCGTCGAAAGCCCGCGACAGCGAAACGAAAATATCGAATAAAACGAACGGTGGATTCTGTCGAGCCTCTGATTCGACGCTCGAGTATGCAAACGTTGTATATATAACAAGGACGTCCAAAAAAGAAAGAGCGAACGTAAATAATTCTGTTCTGCGTTCCTTTTTCTCGGAGTTAATTCAATTCGAAATTTATTTCTCCAGGATTCGCGTATTTAAAAAGTATCTTGGTATAATAATTTATGAACTGTTTAATAATATATTTTTTAAATACGTCAATTCTGAAATATTTGCCTCTTTTTTCTATTTTAATTTTGCAATTTCGTTTTCTTTCTTTTGCGAAGTATTTATGATTCAATGAGAAATCAAATTACAGAATATTTATATTAATAAATATTCAGAAATGTTAAAATCGTCATATAATTGTCCACGAAGAACAGAATATATGCTTTAAAAAAAGGGCAGTTAGAAACGACTGCTATCACCTCACAAAGCGATATTAAAATTCTTCTGAAGAGGCATGATTAACACGACTTCTCTAAACTAAATGGTTCTTATCATTCGCTATCGCTAAAAAAAAATGCACAATAATAAGAACGAGCGTTTCCAGATTTCGAGGAATATCGCGGGACGTTGTTCCACGATTTCGCTTATCCTCGATAAGTTCACAATTTCTGCGAGAACTCACCTTCTTATTCTATTCAACAGTTTGTTAGCATAATTCATCCCTACGAGCAACGATCCGACTCAGGGCTAGCGATTTCTCCGATGAGACTTTGCTCATCTTCGGTTAATGGCGGAGAAACGGTGCTGAACGCAGTAATTTACATTGCGCTTCTTATCAGTCGTTCGTCGATTATCGTGGAGTTGCTCGATCTCGTCGATGAAATCTTTATCGACACCGAGGAACACTTTGTACTTCGCTGAGTGCGGCTCGTAACAATTTCACCGGAAGTACGTCTCTCTCTAAACGTCCACCGCTTCAAATTGCCAAGTTTTGGGCGCCCTATGCTTCGCACAAATAAGATTAAACCGACGCGACTATCTCGATGGAAAGTTTTTTATTATCGGGTTATTAAAAGTCAAAGTTCTTCTTCAGATTTTGCGTTTTCTTCAGTCTACTCTTTTTTGGATTCAGGAAGCTTCTCGACGTTCGATGCTGAGCACGAGGAAATTTTATAGTACTGAATACTTTTTAGTATAAGTTACACATGAAATTTGTTGAAGAAGCATGTCTCGAGCTTCACAAGAAGTCTTTAAAAAAGAATGACAATTGTTACAGTGTATCACTTAAGAAACACTCGCACCGTGAAAAATTGAACTCCACGAATATCTGAAAAAATTAATCAAGAAGAAAGTATTTATCACATCATATACGTGGAAAATGAAAAACAGAAGAGTAACATGGAAAACTTCGTAGCATCGAGCACTAAATCGCCGCAAAGAATTCGAAGAAGCACGAAATCGAATTCACGGTGCACTAAAATCTCATCGACGTTAAATACCAGCGATAAAAGTTTCCTAAAACAACTATCCACCGTCACAGGAAACTTTTTAGCATAAAACGGATTCAATTTCTCCGCGGAGCTTTCGAACACCCCCGATATATTCCAACGCGCACCACTGGAGCTTTCGAAACTTCGCGAAATCAAACTACGGCACAACCAGCCGCGTTCAAACTTTCCGTGAACTCCACAATTCCACAAACACGGTTCCCTCGAGGTCCCGCGGCTCTGATTCCACCTTTCTCGAAAAGAACCCACCGCGGACGAGGTTCGTACAGCGACGCGTACCACGACGAACTGAGACGCGTTCGCCTCGAGTCGTATCGCGCAGCACGCGAAGGGTTGTAAACAAACTGGTATCGCGCGAAGAACGAGCAACAATCGTGTTTATTGAGCAGCGAGAGAGCATCTAATCAACTGGACACGAGGCATTGATCCCGGAGGCTGGCATGGAACTGCCGCTGCACCACCCACGACGACGTCGAGCCGCCTCGACTTATCGTTATCACCCCTGATAAGTGACGCTCGCGACGTCATCGATAGTCAGGCGGCCTCGCGTGGAACTCGCGAGCATTCTCATCGCGAAAAACCGCGATCGAAGGCCGTTTCGAGCGTTTTCGTGGGCTAATTTCACTTACTTGTTCTTGGTAGCAAGTTTCTGACAGGGGGTAGTTGAAGAATTGGGGTGGATGAAGCAGATAACCGTCGTTTATCGACGGTGATGTATCGTGCTGAGTTCGCTGGGAGGATTTCTTCTTGAAATCAATCGAGACTCGAGGGTGAAACGTGGACTGCTTCCGGAGTAAATTAGCAAAATCGATAAAATGGCGCAGCAGATTAAGCTTATCGAATCTCATTCGAACGACGCAATGAATGTTACAAATAAAATAATTTTAGACTGGTATGAGTCGTTCGCTGCACATCGATTAACTCCACCTTTCGAGATAGGTTCTAGATAGATTTGGTTCAGTCGTAGCTTTTTATATTTATAATAAATCTCCTAAATAATAAAGATTAACGCCATTAGACGTCTCTATAATGTAAATCTGTGGGGTGCGAGAAATGAAGTGAACGAGTTATTGAATTTATATTACAAAGGGAGTTTTAAAAACAATGTATGTCATTTCATCGCATTCCTCCACCTTTTGTTTTATGGGGTTCATCGATTTACGCAGTGAACGGTTCATATAACAAAAATGGCGCTTCTCAGTAGAATTGAAGCAATTTTTGGCTTCCATTGTCGCAGTGACACACAGGATGCACCAATTTCTTGTTCCAATCTTCCTTTCTACGAGCGCAAGAGAAATTAAAAGTCAGCCATCGAAAGTACGCTCGATGGACTCCGATTCGATCGAACCCCGTTCCAATCAACGTCGACCGCTCCAAATCCGACGACATGGGTACTCGAAGTGATATCCACGCATCGTTCGATCAAAGAACGAGCTTCCATCACGACGGGATCCACCTTTCACGGCGTCGTGGCTCGATAAGACGCCTCGTAGCACGCGGTTAACAAGCGCTCGGTTATCAGCAGCGGCTGACAGTGTCACCGATGCAGCAGGCGGATTATCGAGCACAAAACCCAACAAACGGAATCAGATAACCGCGGAACGACACCTTTCACAGCCCAACAAAGTATCAGAGGCATTCTCCCCCATGGAATTCTATAATAATCGAGCGTTATCGTTGGTGATGGCTCGAAGAGTTTCTGTGTCGATTGAGTTTTCATTGAGGGGAATTTTTCGAAAATTATTGTACGCCTTGTTAATTTTCTGGATTCTTGCAAAGAATATAGGAATTTGTCTCTTATAATAGGAGATATAATCTTGTGTTGGTATGTATTTTTGTACGAATGAACTGTATCGCTCCAAATTTATTAAATAACAAATTTGTAACCGAATTGTTACGAAAATTTAATGATTGTCTTAAGAACTGTTGCATATTAATATTAATATAAACGCGTATCGATAAAATCTTCAAAGGAAAACAAATATACCAAAACGTAAGTAATTAAAAAGATAGAATATTCAACGATTCGAAAGCCTATAGAAACTTGGAGAAATATAATTAAATCTCCACAGGTAGTTCAATGTTCAGTTTTCCAAGAAAAACACAGACAACCTACCATTCGCTATAATTCCGCACACCTCAACTCGCGTAAACAATAATACACACTCGACTTCGCAGAAAGAACGTCGAAAATTGTTCGACAGACCAATGGCGATTGAAGGCAACTGATAATGGCCGATCCACGAAATGACGTCCGTGTTATCGCTAGCCAGAGATTTTGTCGTAAACAGTAAGTGTACAGAAGAGATGGAAGTGGAAATAGTTTTACAGCCCTCCACCCCCTCCAACGAGCACCTCGATAAGCAACAGCGTGACACGGAAATCACGCTATGCAGTCTTATCAACCAGGAATACCGTTTCGAGGCACGGTGGCTCCTTCGAACGTGTGTTATTTATTTCCTACGCTTCTGACCTTGCGCTCGTACTGTCCGCGCGTTTGCAATTTACGAGGGACGCTTCACGGCCAAGAAACGCGAACGTTCGGTGACCACGCGCCATTATTCTCGTCTTTTCGACCGGATTTCGTGTCGCCAAAACGGAAACGCCGCGAGCGGAATTACAGCCCCGCTCGACAGCCAGACGGAAGCTCCGCGAAGGATCTGCCTCGCTAGCTCGATTCTGTGGCTCGAGGATGCCGACGTAAACGATTTTCACGACGAAAATGCCACTTTTCATTCTTACCAAGAACTCTGCCCGAGTACTCGATCACCCTTATCGACGAGCTCGCGACGCTCTCGCGAGACCATCGTCGCTCGCGCGACAGTGACGTCACTGGTCTCGCGATCGCTCCACAACTTTTCCCCGTCTTCCTCACCGATTCGTGCTTTTCCTCCACTGGAAGATGCGCTTTCGATCGATACCAGCCCCGGCTCTGTCCCCCTCTCACTCGCGGCTACTTTCACTTCCGGTGTCCACCACGTGTCCCACAGGCACAAACAAGAACGCGAATTGAATCACTCCGCGCGCCAGCTACCAGCACAGTCGATAACGTAGGTATTTACTCGTATCCGAAGACGGAGGTCCGCGGACGACGAAAGAAAAAGTGAACGAACGAAGGAGCGTGGATTTCGTGGCACACGCGACGCGCACAATCGACGGCTCACAGGCGCCGTGACGCCAGTCGGCGACGCACTGGCTCGGCCGGCGCCGCGACGACACGCACAAACGCGTACAGAGACGCAACTGCCGGCTCGTAGACACGAGACAGGTCTACTACCTACCAGCCGGCTGACGCGCGACTAGGCGCTGGTAGGGGCAGGGACGCAGCGAGGGGAAACGCGCACGCGCACCACGGGTGGCCGCTGGTTCATTTTAACCTTGCCATGGGCATCGATACCACCACCAGACGATGGTGGGATGGTGTTCCGGGGCCGAAAAATCGAGACGGCCACCGGAGAAAGTAATTGTCCGGCTGAGCTTTTTTTTTTTTCGTCGCTCGCTGGGGCGGCTGCTGTGGACCAGACGCACAGGCTAGGAGAGATTTTTGCCAAGGCTGTAGCAAAACGAAGGCGGGGAGGAGGTGGTCTTGTTAAGGGGTGGTTTTTGGGAATTAAACGGAACGATACTGTTCGAGTGTGGGAATATCGTAGCGAGAGGGTGTTTTGTGAATGATTGGAGAAAGTTTTATTGGTGTTTGATTGGTTATTTGGGGTTTTTTTTCATGTAGATATGCTAAGATAATCGTATCGATGCAATTAGTTTGTCGGTGAATCATTTTATATCAATAAATTATCCTTAATAAAGCATTTGTAGTAAAATGGAGACGGAGAGTCGGTAGTCTTGTTAAGGGGTGGTTTTTGGGAATTAAACGGAACGATACTGTTCGAGTGTGGGAATATCCTAGCGAGAGGGTGTTTTATGAATGATTGGGGAAAGTTTTATTGGTGTTTGATTGGTTATTTGGGGGTTTTTTTCATGTAGATATGCTAAGATAATCGTATCGATGCAATTAGTTTGTCATGAATCATTTCATATCAATAAATTATCGTTAACAAACTATTTGTAGTAAAATGTAGACGGAGAGTCGGTTTTCTTGTTAAGGGGTGGTTTTGGAGAATTAAACGAACCGATACTGTTTGAGAGTGAAAGTTTTATTGGTGTCTGATCAGCCCATCTAAGATTTCTTACACAAAGATACTTTGGTCCATATAGACATGCTAAGACAATCGTATCGAGGCAATTAGTTGATCGATGAATCATTCTATATTAATAAATTACCCTTAACAAACCACGCATTTTGTACCCTGACATCTCATTAACTTTTTTACTTAATCTACCCTTACAAAAACGTCTCCTCCCCATGAAAATTCCAACGAAATTGCAGGAACACAATCAACCGGACCATACCCTGTTCCGTGTCAATAAAGCGTTTAATAAGCCCTACATCCTTTATCTTGACGCGTCATCAATTTCTTCGCGCAATCTACCTTCCTAAGAACACCTTCACTCCTATCAACATCGCGAGGCAATCAGATCAAGGTAATTAACCAGTCGGTACATCACCTCGCACCAAAAAACTAACTGTTACCAACACTGTTTCTTGTGCACTCCTTGGCACCTCATCAGCTTCTTCACCTAATCCATCCTCGAGAGAAACCCTTCCTCCTTGTCACCGTACCAAAAGAATCGGATCGCACTTCATCGTTAAACGCCTCTACTCCGATACCTTATTAACCTTTTTAGTATATTTCCAAAGAAACTTCCAATCTTCCACTTTATTAACATATCAATCAATCGATACTTCATTCCACAATCTCCGCGTCTTTGATTTTGACGCCTCATCGACTTCTTCGTTCTATCCTACTCCCTCAGAAGCGTCGTTCAACCTCGTGATCATCGCGAGACGATCATAATCAAGTTTTAAACGCCTCTACTCTGATACCTTATAAACTTTTTAGTATATTTCCAAAGGAGCTTCCTACTTTATTAACGTATCAATCGATCGATATTTCGTTCCACACTCTCCTCGACTTCTTCACCCGATCCACCTCAACAAGAGCATCGCTAATCTCCGTGATCATCGCAAAACGATCATATCGAGTTAAATGCCTCTACTTCGATACCTTAACTTTTTAGTATATTTCCAAAGGAACTTCCAATATTCAATTTTATTAACACACTGAAGCGCGTTGCTTCCGGTCGCTGTGAGTGTGAGAGAGAAAATGATAGAAAGAAAGGAAGAGAAGGACGTTTCGTCCTGGGTCTGCTAGTGGACTCATCAGTAAAGTTATCTAGCAGACCTTGTCTTAGACGTGAGGATGTGAGCGACAGGTTGCAAATTCTATTATATAGGAATGCAAACGGACACGAGAGTTTGCAAGAAATAGTAATGGCGGCTGTTGGCGAACCGCCACAGTATCAATCAATCGATACTTCATTCCATAATCTCCGCGTCTTCCACTTTGACACCTCGTCGACTTCTTCGTCCGATCCACCCCCACAAGAGTGTCGCTCGTCTCCATAGTCATCGCAGGACGATCATATCGAGTCAAACGCCTCATTTCCAATACCTTATCAACTTTTTAGTATATTTCCAAAGAAACCTCCAATCTTCAACTTTATTAACATATCAATCAATCAATACTTCGTTCCACAACCTCCACGTCTTTCACCTCGACACCTCGTCGACTTCTTCATCCGATCCACCCCCACAAGAGCGTCGCTCGTCTCCGTGGTCATCGCGAGACGATCATATCGAGTTAATTAACCAGGCGACGTTTCAATTCACCCGTTTAGAAGAAACGTGGCCGCAGTGTGGGACCAGGAAACCGGTCCATCCTCCGCAAGAACAGCCACCGATCGCGATCGCCCGTTACGATCCCATCCCGTGGCCTCGGATCCGCTGCGCTCGTGCCGAGGTGTGGCTCTCACGGGAAACCGCGGTGGCTGGGCTTACGTAACAGGTTTTACGGTGTTTGACGGTCGTTGCGAAGCGCGGGTTTCGTGACACGGGGCTGCTGCTCCTTTTTCGATCGCACCTGAATGCACGACACCGCGAGCGATTACGGTTTCGCCAGAACGGATCTGGGAATGATAGATAATGGCCGGGGAAAGGACAGCCATTGTCTGCCGGCTTCTGTCCTGGCTTGTCTCCTTGTGGGACGACAGCGCAGCCGGATCACCGCCTGGTTTCTCTTGTTGCGGCAATTTCGGTGACTGTACCAGGAGATGTTTCGAGTATCACGCTCGCAGAGATACTTGAACGCGGTTTTCGAGGGACGATCTTTTTGTTCGTCAGGTAATTTCATTTTTGGAAGAATGGCTCATGGTTTTGTGGCAAGGAATGGGCAATGTAGTGTAAAGGCAATGAAGGTTTGGTCTTCGTTATATTGTTTCCAAATGAGTCACAGAAATAGCTATTTCCAGGTTCTATATATATTGTGTGGTAGCTGGCATATTTATTTATGTAAGATCAGGACACTGATAGCCAACAGAAAAGGAACTGATAACAGGAAAATGAGGATGATGCGCGTATGCTTGAACTTGATTTCCGTGTCGTACTCGCGAACACGCGTCGAATTATCTTTGTGTGTAAAATGAGAAAATAAGTGTGGACTCGAGGATGTTGGAACTTCCACGATTTCTATTAATTTGCTTTAGCTAACTTTACTATAAAATTGCTCTAATACGCTTCGACAGAGGAAGAACTCCTTAGCTTCCAAAAACGCCATCATTAATGATGGTCTTCTCTTAAGAGCTTGCATTAATTGCAAAATTCCTTGGAAGCTCGATAAAGACGACCACAGAAACGCAGCAGGAAGCGTTCTTCCTTGGTAGCGATTTTCGTATCGGAAGCGGTGGAAACCGCATTTGATAAATTATTTGCCCGGTAGCCACGTCGAAACGCGTTGGTTATCTTTTGGCGCCGCTACAGTCTCTCTTTGATAATTGCGCACATAGTTTTCCACGATTTACGACATGGCGAACGTAGCAATCGCAATTGGACCATTTTTCGTGGCAGTCGTTGCACTCGCGCGCTCTCTCGTCGTTTAACCCTTTTAATGCTTTACAAATCTTCTATGCGACGTCTGCAGTGTCCATAAATCGAGCCTGAGGGTTAACACCCGTGAAATTGACGCTGCGTTTCTAACCGCGCTCAGCTCGTTTCGATCGAAGAAAGTATAATTAGGAGGCAGACCCCAGTGAAAGTGGACACGATTCGACGAAGCCCTGATGAAGAAAGTTATGACAGATCGAATGATTCGGCGAAGTTCTCGTTTAGACTTCCTACTACTGCCTACCATAATTTTGCACTACATTTTGCTTTAAAACAAGAAATAGTGCTCACAAAACACTCAATTATTGCAAATCTTCGTTCCTAATAAATCCTCCAACTTCCTCGCACTTTCGAATTTTAAAAGTGGTAACCTTCCACCAGAATCCCACAGCAACCCTTTCAGCAACTGCTCGCAAATTTTTAAAGAAGAACTTGCTCGCACTTTCGAATTTTAAACGTGGCAACCTTCCATCAGAATCCCACAGCAACCCTTTCAATAATTGCTCGCAAATTTCTAAAGTGGATAACCCAAAATCCTGGCGAACCCAAAAAAAGGGTGGCTAGAAGAGGCATCGATCACGCGCGGATTCCTCAAGGACAGACTAGCGCGCTGGATCTTCTGGGAAAGGGAGTGCAGTGGATTAGGCGAGTGGCTGTAAAAGGGGCCGGGAAACGTTCGGAAAAAGCGGGGACTGCTCGCGAAAGAGATTTGTGGCGCGGAGGTTTACCACCGTCGCGGAAGAAGAAGAAGGAGAAGAACCGCCGGCAGTGTTCGCCTTTCGCGTGGAAAAAAGCGATCGCGGCTGAGACGCGCGCGCGAGGGAAGAAGAGGCGGGAAGAGAGTGACTAGGCTCGTAGAAGAAATACGAGCTGCGGCGACTGGCGGAGAAGAAACTTCGATCGTTCGCCAGCGGAGGAAAAAAAATTTATTGCACGCGTATCGCCGGTCTGACGAGATGCTCCCTCGTGAGATGATCCTCCGTAGCATGGCGGCGCGCATGGTGTTGATGTGTTTGCGTTAGGATGAAGCATTAAGGCCCCTGCGTTTCGAGTGGATGCCCAGCGAGGGTTAATGATTCTTAATGGCGAGCAGAGAGGGAGAGGGGTAATTTGACGAATGGAAAGAAGCTTTGAGATAAGTTGCCGTGTTACAGTGGCTCGCGTAGTTCGTTCCGGCTGTTAGGGAGCTGGAGTACTGGATAATGGCGACTTTCGTCCGCTCTGTTTGGAAATTGAGATTTTCTAGTGGACTGCGTGAAATTCAGAACTGCTCAACGCTAAACAATTTATATTTCTTAATCCTTTGGTCCAGGATTCTATTAGATTGTTATTTTAGTAATAGCTTCTATTGCTAACGTCTCCAAGTAAGTGATTTATAATTTCTAAGAAGTCACTATAAATTATTTAAAATTTCTGTCACCAATTTTCTTCTATTTAATTATGAAACTTAATTCTCAGCACTTGTCTCTTTCCCAGACGTTAGCAATAGAAATTATTGCTATTTTAGCAATATTTTAGCAATAAAAACTGTGATGGGATATGTTTAACCCTTTTGCCCACAGCTCCTCCGCAGATGTTAGAAACTATTGCAGAGATTTGAGCAATACTTTAGCAATAATTTCTTTTGTTAACGTTTCCCAAGAATAGAAAATTTTTATTTCAATAAAAAACTTGAGGAGAGCACGCACTTCTCAACAAGCTGCGATGGAATTAGTTTAACTCTTTGCACTCGCCTCCTTCTCAGATGTTAATCACTCTAAGATAGCAATTTTTGAGCAATACTTAATTTTAAAAACGGTCATTTGACGGGTCGTGATAGATTCAATGTCAATAAACATTAAAAAGTTTGATTAATGGCTGGCATCTAGAAGACGTGAATTTTTTATTAAGGAAGGATCTCTCTGATAGCTCGACTCGATCTTACCTCTGATATCTATGAACTTTGATCTCCAATATCTAGGAAACGGGTCTCCGACGTAAAAGGAATATAACCTTTTATATCCAGAGGTTATATCCTTTCATATTTCACTCCGAATCTCAGGTATCCATTAAATATCTACTTAACAAAAATTGAACTTTTCATGTCTTGAAAATATTGCCTCTGCTGGCTAAAAAATTACCACATCTACTAATTAATATCTATAATTATTTAGTACCAACAAAATGTGAATTTCTCACGCATAGAGATTTCAATTTGGCGTTGTTTAAGGAGAATCTAAAAAGACAATCTTGATATTTCAATGAAAAATGTACGTGCAAAGAAGTGCAGGATTCAGAAATGGAGGAAATTAGTAATTAACGAGAAATTATCGAATCGTTCGTCCGACGAGGATCTTCAATTTCAATTGGCGGTTCTCCCCTCGCCAGACGCGCGGTTTAAGTATTGCTCGAGCCACCCTCGCGCGACCCTTGCGCGGTAAGAAAATCCAGCGACGAAAGTGGCCAACAAACACACGGGCTGGTTTCGGTTTCTCGAGGATCGTGTAACGATCAAACAAGCAACGATCGTAAAAATCTCGATGGAGGACGATAAAAGGGAAGCACGACGCGCACCACCCCTCGCGAGGGGTGGGTTAAACTCTGGCGTCGCGGGAATCATGAACGAGGTGTCTCGAGCTCAGGTGCTCAGACGAGAATTTCGCTGGAACTTTTAAGAAAGTTTCTTCCGCGACTCCTGGGTTGGTCCATCGCGTATATTCTACGGATTATGGCGCGAAACTCTGACGAAGTCGTATATTTTTTCGTTTAAGTGTCCGGGGACGTTTCGCAATGTTGGACGAAGGTTAATCGCGGTGGTGTCTTCTTATCAGAGAAAGTTCGCTCTGCGATGTACATTTAGCTGTAAATTTCAGTTTAGTAAGAGTTCGTCTTCCTTTATCGTTGCTTTATTATTATACTTTGTTTGCAAGTGTATTACGCGTATAGCATTTTACATAATTTACATAAAATGGTGGGTAAGGTTACAGTTTTTACCTTCATCAGATAAAACTACTACTTCTACTTTATATTAGAAATGAAAAATTGTAGCTGACTATTATTTTTTCCTTTTACAAATAATGATACCAAACAACTACAAACGAGATATCAACCCTCTGCTTAAGATTTTTAAAAAATTGATTTGCAGAGCATAATATATCCTATATTTATCGTTCTCAAACTATCTCTCCAACGACAAACTCTTCATCAACGACGAAATACGTGGAAAATGAATTTTGCACCCTAATAAAAATCACTGCTGCACAAACGTTATTGCAACGCAAAACACAGCTCGCACGCGAGATATCTCAACCACGACGCCAAGAAAATGAATTGCCCCCTAATCTCAATTCCATCCACAAAAAAAAGAAACTTCCCAATCGCCAAAACAAATACACCAAATCTCAACCCCGTTCCGCTATCTCCAACTTCGCTGTCCCCTATTTTCGAAAGTTATCCAAGAATCCTTTGGAAACAACCTCGCAGAGGCCATAAACAGTCCAAACACTCGGTTTCCCCGCGGCAGGAGCCTCCACTCGGCTCGCAGCCCGGTTTTTCCGCTCGAAAACGCGCGATCATCCCCCTGGGGGTTGGCGCGAAGCGCTTCCGCGGCGGAGAATTATAATCGCGACCCGTTGAGTAATCACCCTTGCACCCTGTCTCAGGCTCAACCCTGCGGACGGTCGAATATGCAAAACGACTGGCTGGGCTCGCAGTTTTCTAAACAATTTGGGAAACGCGAAGGACACCCTGGGTACAATTGAAACGAGGCGGTTCCGTAATGAATTACGCAGACGGGGGCGGTAGGAGCTCGGGTTTGAATGGCGCGCGGGGGGTGAACGCGTGAATTGGGATTAATTCTTGGGGTTGGATGAATGAACGACGCTCCAAGGATCGCTACGGGTTAATGTTAATTGTCGCGTGCACGGCGCTTGCTGTTTTATTGGACACTTTGTACAGACGAGCTTCAGTATGATTGCATCGCTTTGTGTTCCCTGGTTATTTCTTCTGTGCAGAAGCGTTTTATCTTCTTTTTGTTGCGTGTCTTCTTTGTGGTCTTGATGTATGTTTATAGGCGATGAATGGTTTCTTTTGAACTATTTTGATTTAAAAGATTGTCTTAGAGTTGTAAAGTTTAGTTATTTTGAAGTTTTGATCGATGGGTATTACTATTGTGCTTTGATGCATTTTTGATGGTCTTCTATTGATTGTACAACTTCTTTGGGGGTTTATTGGTTGTTTTAGTTACACAGACGTTACTTATGGAGATCTTTTAACACATTTCTTCCCACCATTATTTCTAAGAAAGCTTCCTCTGCCACTGGGTGAAATTAACACTATGTCGTTCGGTGGCACCACGTTGGTGAAAATTTTCAGACAAATGCCAGTGACACCATGTTGGTACCACTTGCAAATCAATTGAACAAATGTCTGGTGTCGCGTGCAAAGCTATCGCACAAACGTTGGCGTCGCTTGTGGTTTGTTCAAAAATCATACATTTATTTACATATGTCCTCGAAATTTCGTGAAAATGGAGGGACAGAATTGAGAATTATTGAGATTGCTAAACTTGACGATTTACGATCTCTCGAAAACCTCAAGAACTCCGCTGCGACGTCCTACCAACCAACACCAAACCAAAGAATAGTGTTAAGAATAATCAATTATATTCAAACCTCTTTTTAGCTTCAGGAATCTGAACAAAACAAAAAATAAGCACGAGACGGGACTATCCAACTTTAAAGATGATATGAATATAAAATGACCTCGTCCTGTTGCATTCTGTAAATGACTTTGAGCCCAAATAAAAAAAAAAACATGCACACAGGACGTAATTCGTTAATACATGAAATAACAAATAATAATGCTCACAGAAAATTGTTCATATTGACAGTACATCAATATGAAGCAGTCACAGCACACAAAATCGCGAGTATTTCAAAATTTTTACCATCTTCGAATAAACCAAGAGATATTGGACAAATATTTATGAGCGCTAATGCACGGCGAACGAAAGGAGGCTGAAACGAGACGAATATCTTTCCATAAGTAACATCGAGAATTTCCATGATCCTCGAATAAATACCTCGACTATGCTCGGAAATAAAATTCCCAACGACGAGTTCTACCGTCTTATCGTCCGTTTGTTGGTATCTCGAAGTGCAGCTGTTGCACGAGAGCCAGGTGGAACAATGGAAAATACGGAAAAAAAGGGGCGCAGCATCTGGGTTTTATCGGTAGGCACGCGTAGACGCGAGAGAACCGAGGTGACTGGGTTAAGAAAAAGGCAACACGAAACAATTTGCACCTTGTAATCGCGCTAACGGTGCTGGTAATTAGCGTGCCTTCTTACGTACCGGAGGAAACGTTCCGTTGCAATATGAAACGGTCATTTAGTACCGCCTGTCTGTAATTCAACAATTTCCTCCGGATAGTTCAACGGACTCCGTGTTTTTGTTACGAATGTTTAAAGCGTTTCCTACTATTTCATCCTTGCCAGCGCATATCTACGCGGCTCTTATGTCGACTGTTAGAACCGTTGTTCGATCGAGCCTCGATCGAGCTTTCATTTCATTTTTCTAATCGATGGAAATTTTATTTCGCATGAAAAAAATTGTTAATGGACCAGTTACGTAAGATTCGTGGCAATTTCAAGCATTCCGATATCCTGTTTATAAGGATATTAGTAATAATATGTAGTCGTTCGAACGTAGATAGCTTTGAGTAATATTTATCTTATTATTAAGTTTGAGAAATATTAGAGGAAAATTGAATTCTTTTATAACGAAAAAACGGAATCATTAATTATTCATTTGAGAGCTATCTTGTTTGAACAGCGGTCAAAGAATTATTTTTCACCCTCTAATATAATAACACAGCATCTTCATCACTAATCTACTTAATAATAACACCCTCACTTAAAAAATTATTCAACCACCATCGCTGTCTGATCAACATCGACCACTTAATTAAATTTTCCTTAACCCTTCGCATCCAGTGCCATCACGGACGTTAGCAATAGAAGACGTAAGCAATACTTTAGCCATAATTTATATTGCTAACGTCTCTCAGCAATAGAAAATTACCATTTCCATATAAAACTTCATGTTTTATGGAAACATGCATTTCTTAAAAAGTTACGGTGGAACAAGTTTAACTCGCACAATTACTAATCAATTCTTCATGTTTCCTCAAAAGAGACATCCAAGACAACAGTTAATAAATAATCAACTCTCTCGAAGACTCGAAGGACGTTAAAGAATCAACGCACAAAAATCCACGCAAAATGATAAAAAATCAAATATCTGCAACGCGATACCATCAAATCCACGTCCAAATTATCGCAGATCGAACATCCGCAACGCGATACCACCGATCTGAAAATTTTCGCTAGAGAACGAGAAGATCGGGATTTCCATCGTGCAACAGGATCCGAAGTGTGATCAACGACTCTGCGCTGCAATCGGAAGCGAATCGCTGGAACCAGAGCCCCGATTCTGCGTGATAAATGCCGGATCCATCCTTCAGACTGGCGACAATTGGCCGCGGTGGTCGGCTTCGTCTAGTTTCGAACGCTCGCGGCGGCTCGTATCCGTCGAACAATTTGTTCTCTGCCAGCCGAGGCCATTTTCCATCGCTCCACCCTCTTTATCCGTCATATCTGGAGCTTCGTCTCCGTCGAATTCCGTGCTCTCAGGGCGACCGCAGACCGTTCCATGAGCCACGCAGAGGGGGAACGATCCCGTTCCCCGGAAATCACGTCACGTACGCGGCTGCGTCCCCACCCCGTCGACCTTTCTCGTCTTTTCTGATTGCTTTTTGACTCGGACGGTTGATATTCTGTGTCGAGCGAGCGTCTAACCACATGGAAACCCACGTGGATTTAAAGTACGATCAGAAAGATCCAAGCAATTAACCCCTCGACGTAGGAATAAATTAAGCCATTCGAGACGGCTCATTTTTATTTTTATTTTTCATGTTTTTTTGTTTTGTTTTGCATCGCACGCGTGGTGTTCAATCCGCTCCTTGTATTAAAAATATTTTGAGCAGCTATATTAAAATGAAAAGGCATCGTTAAAGTGGATCGGGTCCATTTTTGACGGTGCATTTCTCAGTATCTTCGCTAAGTTCAGTTTCAAGCTCTTCTGTTTCGCTTCCACTTTCATTTTCAGTAGAATCTTCCCAAATATCTCTTCAAGTGTATCATCTATATTCATATTCATGTCTTCTGCATATTCCACATCACTGTCACTATCCATAACAACAAAATTTCGGTTCTTTTTTTCTATTTCCTGTAGGCAATAAATCATCACTTTCATTATCACTGCTCATTTTCTGCCTTCCTGTTGATCCTGGCTTTGGGTCGCTCATTTTGGGGACTAAATCGAAACCAATACCAAATTTTCTGTTTACACACTTCTAAGGTACCTTTTATTTTGAACCAGTCTTACTTCGACGCCTACTATTTCCGTACTGACTCGTAATTTCGATTCGATACCATTGCACACACGATGTGCAATCCATCTCGAATGAGCCAAAGAAATTTTCCATATCAATACCATTCAATTTCGTTCGATTCTTCATACACAGAGTGATTAGAAATAAAACACTTTGTACTTTCTTAAAATGAAAATATTTTCTTCTTCTTAGGTTTAATTAATTATTGCTAGTCCCGTACCTTATCGCTATAAAAAGAACAAATTTGCGCGAATTAAAACTTGTCAAGTAGCTTCTCAAATCGCACGACGTCTCTGTCACGTCATCGTGCATTTTCGCCTGGGAAACGCGTGACGTGCATAGACGTCGTTTGAGGCCAAGGGGTTAATTAAACTGAATGTCAATGAAAAATGGTTCCGCACACAGAAAACTGTAGACGAGCCCAGGCAAATGCAATCAAAAACTCTTCTGAACTCTTCTAAATAAATTAAACTCCACCCCAGTGAGAAGACTCGATCCATCGACCCGATTTCGCATTTTCGCCGGAAAATGCTTGTCCAATCGTATCAGGTTCAGCGTTCTAGACACGCAGATACCCTCTCGAGCACCTTGGAAATGGTAGCAGGGGTGTGTTCGCGGCGTTTATAGGGGCAGCCAGTGGCGCGTTGCGTTTTCGAAATAATTTAATTAGTAAGCGTACGAAGTGAAGTGCCAGGTCTTATCCCGTGGGCTTAATAGCGGCCTCCGCGTCTGAATTCGCCTCCCGCGGGACGTATCCGTCCCTGGGAACGCGTCTGAGTTGGTAACACGGGGAATCCCTCGCCAGTCGAACGAGATCATGGAAACGGGGTCCTATCCTCCAGAGGATGGCGCTTAATGAATTAATTAAACATTATTTTGCTTAACTGCGCGGCGCGCTGACAGTTCGTCTTCCTCTGGTGGGTTTGCGAGCTTTACGAGCGCCTTATCGAGGATTCGGTTTTACGGCCCCATCTCTGATGGCGACGCTTTAGGCGATTTCTGGTCGAGTGGATGATTGATGGCACGGCGCTTGTAAAGTGATACCTTGTTCGTGTTTCTGTGGTTGTTGCAGGTTTTATGGTGTGTAGTTTGGTTTCTTCTTTTCCCTTTTTCGGGACGCTTGGGTGCGCTTTGTGTCTTGGAACCATTTAATCGTATTCAGCTGTTTCTTCTTGTTCTCAATATTAATTTAAATACTTGTGTTGGGATGAACATTTGGTGTACAAGGATTCTTAGAATCGAGGAGAGAAGGATTTTACATAAAAAATTCCAAAAGGAAAAGGTCAAACGATTTCTTTTCGAGGCTGCATTTACAGAGAAACTTTGAGAAATCAAAGTTTCGACCATTGCGTTGGATAAACAAATAAATAAATAAACTACGAGTGACACAATTCTCATATAAAGACAGAAATTTAAATTTATATCTTGTACAAAATAAACAGCAACAACCTCCACCTTTGTGTTTTATTCCAAAGTTTCGACCAACGCACTGGATAACCAAGCAAATAAATAAAATACGATTGTCACAGATCACAGAAACCAACGGATTAAAACTCGTACGGATCAAACACCAGCAACCTCCGCTCCACGATCTAAAAATCCGCGTCGCGACGTTCTCTGAACCCTGCGAGCGGTTAAACGCGCAGAGAATCTTTTAAAAAACCGTCCCCTCGAATCGTCGCGGCACAGAGAGAGGAACGATCGCAAAGGGGATGGAAACGAGAATCGCAGACGTTCCTCACCGACAGAGGGCCGCGCATGAGTTCCTCCGTAACCTCGTCGGCTTGGTCCCGCGGCGTGTTCCGGCGGTCCTCGCGCCGCTGCGCCCCCGGAAACGGCCGCGACGCGGAGGGAACTTTTATATCGCCGCAAATTGCTCGAGGCCGGTCGACGGCCCCGTCCCCGCAGCGATGGTTACTTTTTAATTAAAAGTTTCGCCTTTAAAGCCACGGCCAGACGAACCCAGGCAGGGCAAAGGGACAAATTGCATCGGCCTGTACACACGCGGAGCGCGACGCTCAGCCGCGGGACAATCGAATGGAAAACAAGCGGTGCACGCGTCGAACGGCTGCACGTGAAAGCTTTCCTTTGTCGCAGCTCGTTCCGGATTGTGTACGAAAGTCAATGACGGGGTGAACGAGTTTTTTAAACGTTGGGAATGGATTCGTTTTTTTCTCCCTTTTTTTTTTTTTTCGTTCGATTTTGAGGGACGCTGGATGGTTGGAGCGTCGCGATCGATTGTAACCGTAGATTTGTAGCCAATCGGTTGATTGAGAGGGTTAGATGATTGTAGTGTAAGTTTAATTTGGTGCAAACTGTTTGGAGGATCGAGAATTGGGGGATGTGTTGCTTTGGTTGAGGAGAGTGGAATGTAAATGACTCTAAGGTTGATGGTAGAATAATAGTAAAATAGTAGAAGTAAATAAATAATACAACAATACAGTAGAGTAATATTATAGCAATACTATTGGGTTGGCAAAGAAAGTATTTTCGGTGTTCACACATTGAAAAACATCTGTCAGTGTTGTGATTTTTTGAGTCAGGATGATGGCAAAAGGTCATCGAACAAAATGGAGAATATATAACTAATTAAAGTATTTCTTTGCATATTAAAAATGAGGTTTATTTCACACTGCAAAAACGAAAATACTTTCTCGCAAGCCTAATATTTGGAGTGATTAGAGGATAATAGCATAGCATGAGAGTAGAAAGGACAGGTAACATAGCATTAGAGTACAGGAATATTACAGTAACAGTAGTAAAGTAATATTGCTACAGTAATAGTACTTGAAAGTAGCAATTTAAAGTTCTAAAGTACCAATATAGTGGAAATAGTGTTAGAGTTAGTGTTAGAGTAGAATAACAGCAAGAAAGTGATAAAGTAAGATAGTAGAACAGTAATAGTAACATAATATTAGAGCAAGATAATAATGACACAACTATACAGTAAAATGCAGTAAAATGGTACCATTAATGCAGTAATAAAGTAATAATAACCAAGTAAAGTAGTACTACAGTAGCACTAAAGCAACATTACGATATACACTCGACAAATTACAATTCCAAGTGCAGTCAGTGTATTTCTTTCATTCCTTCGTCCCATATCTCTGTATCGCTATCCACGTGTCACAATATACTCATTATTCCATTACAACCATTCATCACATTCCACGGTATACTTATCTCTCCCTACCAATCCTACTTTCAGCCACCATAACGGTCTCACCCATAAACAATCTTACTTAAATATCCATTCGATTATTCACATGTGTTCCACAAAAAATTATGAAACTGAGGTTAAAGTATAACAAAACCTTGTCTGCTTTTATGTGTTCCACACAATTTAAAACAACTCTCAGAAGAAATGATAACTAAAAACCGAAATTCACTCTAGTGTCGCTGAAAAAGTTTACAACTTAAAAGGTGAGAGAAAAGTTTGGGAAACACTGGCCTAAAACTGGCCTAAGAAATGATTAAGCAGTTAACGAACTCGTTATTTCAATATCGTTAATAGTTCTGGTATTTTGTAGAATATTTAAGCTGCGACACTTCACTTGAAGTAATTAGTTATTTCATCATTTGACGCGTTCGAGCTAAATCAACGAAGGGAATCGAAGTGAATCTCATAGCGGGGTCCCTTTCAAGAGACGTTGGTCGAGAGAAAAAAACGGTCCGGACGATACGTTTCTGCGACTGGCCGACGAGGAGGGACCCGTCCTCCTTTTACGACGCGGCTTCCCTCGGCGACACGCGGCCATTAGCATATTCTTCATTCTACGGCCGACAGAAGCTCTCCCGGAGTTTCTTGTCATCTGATTTCGAGTGCGGAGTGTTCGGGTTCTTTGTCAGAGTTCTTGGTACTTCTTTGGCGATCCGTGACCATTTTTGGCGGGGGATCGAGCGTTTCTGGCGGGAGAAGTTGTAAGGGGTGAAAGAAATTTGCATTTCAGGGCTCTCCGTTGTCCTTTGAGTGTTTCTTTTTTTTCTAGAGAGTCGTAGCACTGCTTGACAACAGTGACGTGTCAACATCTCGTGATTCGAGCAATGGTACAATATTAATCTCTTGTTTGGAGTGCTTTCAGAGGGCCTCTCGTATCGTAGAAAAAGATTTAATTGTACGACTATATGTAGTTCGTCTTTTACGTATTATACTATGTATAATAATTAGAATTATAATAGTAGTAATAGTGGAATATTAAAATATCTCACGTAAAACCATCTCCACTTTCGTCATGGATAAATAAAACCATAGTATACTTATAAACCAAAGAAAAATTCAGCTGTTACTGAAACTAGAGTAGCAAAAACCAAGCAGAATGTTCTCAAATTGTAAACTGATTCATAATTAATCTTCTAAGTAATTCATAAACTGAATTTTTAAAAAGAAAGATGGAATATTAAAAGTAATGATAAATATTAAACCATTTGACAAGATTGTATCTTAAGATATCTCTGTTCACTGTCCTCTGGGTTCCAAAGAAGAGAAGAAATGGTTAAAAAGTCGATTACGAATATTAAGAAGGATCATAAGTTTTTGCGAAGACATAAATGATGTAAGGTAATATATACAGCCTTGCAGTCTCAAAGATTGTATTTGCTGAACAGAATGAACATATCAACTGCTTTACTATTTGTGAAGGCCATCGTTTCGAAGCACACTAGTATTAGCAGCCGCGCCGTGTTTATAAACATTGCAATACATTGTAATGAATAACGCAGATATTCCGAAACACTTTTTGAGAGACTGAAATAAATCAGAGAACTTATATCTTCGATAACTTCTTAAGGAATAAATTTAGGGCATAAGTACCTAATACTTTTATATAGAGGACGAGAAACTGCATCGATTGGTGCAGTCAAAAATATAGCTTTCCATTTGAAAAAAGTGCAGTTGCATTTTTCTCACGCACTGATGCACAAAAGTATTAATTAAACAATTATTTGCGTATTATTCCAATTGCATGGGACACTCGTGATGGAAGAAGCTAATAAAATAATTTGAAAATGATATTCATGACGATATATGTATACATATATCGTACTGCAATAATTAACTAATGGAATTTTATAATTATGAACGATGATACGCAAAGCACCTCTGCGTAATATTTTTGTCCTGTCGTTTCTTCGGACAGGGAACGAAAACAAGAATTGCAACCACGAAATCCACTTCGTCTCGAGGCGATCCACTCGAGATGATTTAAAAATGATATTCTCTTTGTGAACATGCATAATGCAATAATTAAGTAATGGAATCCTATAATTATGAACGACGATACGAACAGCACCTCTTCCTAATATTTTTACACATCAAGCTGCGGACGTACAACGAAATGTTTGTCCCAAAGAACCCCGTCCTTTCCTCGAACACAAAACGCGAACAAGAATTGCAACCGCGAAATCCGCTTCGTATCGAGGCGATCCGCTCGAGATGATTTAAAAATGATATTCTCTTTGCGAACACGCCTACATACATCACAATGCAATAATTAAGTAATGGAATTCTATAATTATGAACGACGATACGAACAGCACCTCTTCCTAATACTTTTACACATCAAGCTGTGTAACGTTTCAAACGTTTAGTACTCTCAACTTTATCTCCCAAAGAACCCTGTCCTTTCCTCGACCACAAAACGCGAACAAGAATCGCAATCGCGAAATCCGCTTCGTATCGAGGCGATCCGCTCGAGATGGAAACCCACCCACGCGAGGCCCCGAAACGAGGAACACCGCGAGTCTCAGGAAAGGGTTGCGCGAGCACCTCGAGGCGGGGGCCAGGCCCCCGCGATAATTGCGTTTACGAAACCGCGAACGGGCAAGAACAGCCGCGAGAACTGGTCGTTTGTCAGCGGCAAATAGAACAGTCGATCCCATCGGGGCCTCTAACGAGGCCTCGTTATTGCCGCTGCGTCGCGTCGATCTTTCGGCGACCGTTTTCGATCGCCTAATTAAACCGGAGAGACTCCGCCTCGTCCGAGGCTTCCACTGGAAACCAATAAAGGGCGAAGGACACCCGCTCTACGCTTCCCTCTCTCTCTCTCTCGTCCTTTCCCTTCTCCATTTTTTTTCCTTCGCCTTCTCCTCCTTCCCTCTCCTCCTCGTGTTCCTCCGCGATCGATAGTTAGCGCAGCCGGATGTCCGACATCCGGGGACAATTTATATCGACGATAAATTCCTGCCCCTCTTTCATTAGTGGCCTCGCGCGCCAGATTTACAGCGATCTCTCGCGTTATGGACAGCGTGCACCGTGTTTCGCGGTGGATCGTATTTTCTGCAGCCACGCGGGGGGATGGCGAGGCTCCTCAGGGGATTCCGTTCGTTCCGAGCGTCCCTTTTTTCGAAACGACCGACGCGCGAAAGGTGCCTCGATATCGACGCACGTTTCGATTGACTCGAGGAGATTTTTGCGTCGCTCTGCAAGTTTGATCGTTGTTTTCGGAGCGAAGATAAATGGTCTTTGAATGTTATGTGGATGGAATATGTTCTCTAAGAGTTTTCGATAAACTGAGGAAGAAACTTGTGTATCGTTGGATCAAGATGTTGAACGATGGCGACGAGGACAGAAGAATATTATTTCGTGGTTAATTTAGTTTCGAGAAGAGATTTTTCAATTTTAAATATTTTTTATCCAATTCTGAATAAAAATTCAAGGGATATCCAGTGAATCTTCGAACACCAGGACACGGAGTTATTTTTCCTAGTATTACATGCAAAATGGATGCGAAACTTTCTAATCCTTTTGCGTACTATCACCATAAAAACTAAAAAAGGAGTAAAAGAGGTTTCACAACTTTCAACGAAACGAAGCGTCAAGGATAGGAAGGGAGGGAAACGAATGGGAGTATTAAAAAAAAAGTCAAGAAATTGAATAAAATTCGCACTTTTTCCGCGACGAGATGGGTCCACAAATTCCCCCCGCGGTCGATATAAACGACATAAAAGCAGACTTCCGAGAAGAGGCGCGAGGAATATTCAGAGCCGCAATTTTGGCGACACCTCGACCACCCCCCGGGTTCGACTTTCGACGCCCGCGATTCCTCTCCATTTTCGGCGCGTGCGACTCGATTTATCAGCGTTGAATTAAATTCCCATCGACCTCCATAACCGTGAACTTGCGATCGCGCGCGACGCCCCGCGCGCCATTCAATTTAAATTCCCGTCGAATCCGTTTCGACGTCGATGCTCCTCTATAAACCAGACGAATATACGCGGCTCTGTGCATCGACGATATCGCCAGGCGACGTACGCGACAACCGAAACGAGCAATTCGGTTCGATCTGTCACGGACACACCGCGCGCGTATTGTCTGCGTTTATTACGACCGGCCTTCTTAGGAGAAAGTCGTAAAAAGGCGAAGAAACTGGGTTACGATTCTGTATCGGCGCAGATGCTCGCTGGGATACGAACGGTTGGGAGTTTTTATTCGATAAGCAATTCTTTTTCACTTTTGGCGACAGCGTTATTTCGAGGGATGACGGTGGCTTGAGTTTTGCAACGAAAGGTGCAACGTGATTGTTAGCGACGATTGGAAAAATTTAACCCTTCGTGCTTGGATGTCGCCTCTGAGGGGACGTCAGCAGTGATTAATGATTACAGAAATCAAACTTATTCCATCGCAGCTGTTTGAGAAATGCGTGTTTCTCTAAAGTTTTCTGTTGAAATAGAAATTTTTTATTGATGGAAGACGTTAACAATAAAAATCATGGCTATCTTAGCAATGCTTTCTATTGCTAACATCTGAGAAGGAGCTGAGTGTAAAGGGTTAAACTTGTTCCATCGCAGCTTTTTGAGAAATGCGTGCTCTTCTCAAGTTTTTTATTGAAATGGAAATTTTCTATTGTTAGAGATGTTAGCAATAGAAACTATTGCTAAAATATTGCTAAAATAGCAATAATTTCTATCGTTAATGTCTGGGAAAGAGACGAATGCAAAGAGTTAAGTTTCATAATCAAATGGTAGAAAATTCGTGAGAGAAATTTTAAATAAATTATAATGATTTGTTAGAAATTGTAAGTGGCTTTATTGCAATAGAAATTTTGTATTGCTGGGAGACGTCAGCAACAGAAATTATTGCTAAAATAGCAATAGATTAGCAGTAGTTTCTATTGCTACCCCCTCAGGGAGGAGCCAAGCGCAAAGGGTTAAGTTCCATAATCAAATGGAAGGAAATTCGTGAAGACATATTAAATAATTTATAGCGGCTTGTTAAAAATTGTAAGTGGCTTTAAAAATTGAAAATAACATAGAAATCAATGCGTAAATAGTGTGTGTGGAGATCAATTATTGAAAATTAAAGATGTAATGGTTGAAACTTTAGGAAGGGGTTGTAGAAATCTTGAGAGAGGTATGACTAATACGACTACGGTCCACTGACGTTCCTCCCAGTGATAGACAATATTCAAATAAGACATTCGATGCAAACCGGATAAGATCAAAAAGGTATCCAATTGAATGCTAAGATTTAAGTCCTCTGCATCTCGTTCCGTGAAGATACATGAAACGTCTTGTTCGCTGCTCTTGAAATTCAAGATCTCTTATTGTATTAAAATCAGAGATGGATACTTGACAGATTTATCCTTTATATCCGTGACAGCGCCGCTTAGGACGTCGCGTAAATCTCCAGATCGTGTTACCACTTGCGCCATCAATGAAAATGTAAACAAACAAATAAACGGAAACGAAAAATCAAAATCATAAATGCATACAGATGAAAAATATAAGAAAGAGAAGAAGATGCTTTCGTAAGTAATCAGAATAGTCTCAAATTGAATAAATAAAAAATTAAACAAATGTAGCTAAATAAATGGACAAAACGTGCAAAAAGTACGTTTTTTATTTAATGCTTTGAAATTGAAATAAAAAATTCTTCGATCTTTGGTTCTGAGTATTCAAGAGTGAAACAGAAAAATGGATTCATCCAGTCTCCCTCGTTCCTCGACTAAGCTCGATTATCCTTGACGTTAATCTGTGAAAATGAAATCCACCAGCCCTAATTACAGGCGTCAGAAGTTCGTATTAATTTCGAGGCGTAATTGTCAATTGACACCGTGACGGATTGCGCGAGCATCGGGGGTGAGTTAAGAAGGGGTTAAGATAAATCTGAGTCCACGTCAATGGAACATAGATTGATGAAATTTGCTGCTAATATGACGGAGACTGAAATTAATTACGTGAATTAGTTTCTGCACGAAACGTATGTTAATTGTTGATATAATTGACAGATATATTTTTACGAATGCAAATGCTTCGAGAATATTCAACGCCTCTTACGTAATTCTTTAGCCTTTAACTCTGACCTTTTCATTCTTTATCGTCGATACCGAGGGTGACTATAATTATAGGGCTGAATATAAGTCACCCTACTAAAAGTCACTGCAGACAGTCACCCTCCGCTGAAATATTCCCTCTGAATAACCTCTAATAAATAATTCCTAATTGCGCGTAGAGTGTCGTGAATAAAGAAGAAATCAAATAACCCTGCGTAATAATTTATCAAAATTGTATGTCTGCCATCTTACTTCTTCTCATTCGACGGTAGAATAATTATATGTTAATCTTAGAATAGGAGTATTAATAAATAATTATATAAATATAATATATAAAAATTCAATCCCATCCAAAACTAAAAATGTAAATTTCGTTGCACCCTCAACTCTCTTGAAATTAATAAATTGTTTCAAATAAGTATTAAAGGAGTGACTAACACATATTTGTATCCCTCATTTCAAAATCCAATAATTCTCAGTGTACACCAGAAACCATTCCAAAATTTAACAATTTTCTTCTCGTTAAGAATAAATTGCTTCAAAGAGACCAACAAACGCCAGCAAACGATAAAAAAATCTCCTTCATTCTAAACTACCCCAAACAAAAATTGCTCCAAACGCAGTGGCCAAACAACAGAAACACCTAATTTAACAACTATCCTCTGAAACGCGAGAACAACATTTCCATCCAACCTCGAAGAATACCTGGACGCTCCAAATCAACGTCAACGAGCCCAAACCGAATCAACCTCCACCTTCTCGATTGTAATTACCCACCACTCACCTAAGGATGTGCTGATTGGTGCTCTGCAGCAGGATGGTGGTGTATTTCGTGATCAGCATCTTCCTGGGTGAAATCCACGAGCTGTCGGGGTGACGCGTAGCTCCTTTGGCGGGCGGCGACACGGGGACGAAGGGGTGGCTCGCGCACTCGTTTCGCATAAATCGCTGGCTACGAAAATCGAGCACCAGGGACGACGAGGAGCGCGTGGATGCCGCGGAAATTCTTCCGGCTATATTTAGCGGTTCCAGCCGGCACAAAGCCGTCCGGCTGCATCCTTCTTCGCCTCTTCTTTTCGCGCTTCCAGCGAAAACCTTGACGTCATTCGGACGCCGATCTTGGCTGTGGTCAGGTCGCAGGTTCCGCGCCTACTCCGCTCGATCGTTCCTGTCTGGCCCTGACGTCATCGATCGCGCGTGGCCCTTGGTTCGCACCTCGACTGCTCGCTCGATTCGATTCCTCGAGTTGGGTCTTTGCTCCTTCCGGAGATACTCGCGCGTGTGTTTGTTGAGTCCTTTATTTTTATTGCTACGCGTTGCTATGCGTCTATGCGTTCGTCGGTGGCTTGGCGAAGTGTTTTCGCTAGTTTTTGGACCACTTTGAGATTAATTGCGGTGGATAGCTTTTGGTTTAATTAAATTTATGATTTATCGATTGATTTTGTTGGTTTATTGTTATTGTTTATGCGTTCATCGGTGATTCAACGAAGTGTTTTCGCTGAATTGGTGGTTGCTGAGTTTTTGGACCACTTTGAGATTAATTGCGGTGGATAGCTTTTGGTTTAATTAGATTTATGATTTATCGATTGATTTTGTTGGTTTATTGTTATTGTTTATGCGTTCATCGGTGATTCAACGAAGTGTTTTCGCTGAATTGGTGGTTGCTGAGTTTTTGGACCACTTTGAGATTAATTGCGGTGGGTAGCTTTTGGTTTAATTAGATTTATGATTTATCGATTGATTTTCGTAGTGGAAGAGTCGATTCAAAGCTTCGATTTGTTTTGCTGATTTATTGTTATTGTTTACGCGTTCATCGGTGGTTCAACGAAGTGTTTCCGCTGGATTGGTTGCTGATTTTTTGCAGCACTTTGAGATTAATTGCGGTGGGTAGCTTTTAGTTTAATTAGACTTATGATTCATCGGTTGATGCTCATAGTAAAAGAGTAGATCGCGATCTTCAATTTGTTTTGTTCGTACAGATTCTTTTGTTATTTATTAGACTTTGGAATATATTATTTATACTATATTTCTGCTCGCTATTGATTATCGATAATTTGATATTTTTATTCTCTCGTCGGTTACTTCAGTTGGCAACGAAGGTTCTTCCAGACCCTTTGCCCCTTGGCAAACCTTTAGAGATACGTTTTTGTGACGTTTATACTGAAATTTTAATTGTAAACACTATTTGTGGCCTCTCGTATAGTTTTGATTAATATCGTCGATACCGCTGGCTTGATAAACTGCTGTCTTCTCGGATCGGCGGCCTTTGTGAACGATAATAATATATGGTTGGTTTTATGGAGATTCAAGAATATCGATTGCTTCTCGCTACGATGAGACTGTATTCGCACGCACGATTTATGAGTTCACTGATCTATTGGCTGGATAGCTCGTAATCTGGAGTTACGCTGGATCCGCCACCATTTTATATTCTTACGGAACTGCTTTTTGCTTCGTTCAGGCTCTATTCGTAGACAATTTATGAGTTTGTTGATCCACCGGTCGGATACTCCAACAATGGAAGCTCCGCTCGAAATATTAACAATTTATACTCGTTATTCCCAGCTACAGCCTACTATTGAACATCTCTTTTACTCTTACAACAAATCGCAGTTCACTTTATTTTACAATCAAACTTCCCCCGCAGCGCAGTTCCTTTGCGTCAAAAAGTGTAATTCACCATGTACCGTTCACAATGAAACACAACGACGTTCACGACATTCGACATTCTGCGCCTCCGTTTCGTCGAACTCACAAATTATTTAACTACAACCACCTTCTCCCTTACGCTCGAGAAAGTCTGCGACATCAAATCCGACTTTACAGCATCTCAGCGTCCCGCGAACTCCACCGTTTTCCTCCAATTCTCCGAACAACCTCGAGAACGTTCTCCACCCCAGCGGACCAATTCCAAAACGCCTCGTCGATCCCTGAAGACCAGCAACGAAAACCAATTACCGGGTACCACCGTTTCACACGACTTTCCACTCCAACCGGACGTCCTCGTCGACGTCGATCGCGTTTCCGTCGAGCGCGCAGCTGTTTCACGAGGAGCCCTCCCAGCCTGGTGCGCCGCGCTCCCTCGAAGAGACCAGCGCGGTTCCCAAGGTTCCGCCGCGTGTTTACCAGCCTGACAGATAGCGGCAGGTGCAACGATCGCTGGCTGGCCTTCTCCGTTCGCCGTGGCGCCGTTTCGGTTCTATTCTCGCGTGTCGTCAGCGCGCGAGGCCGACACTTCGGGGCTCGTATCCGCCGGGTCGTCGCTCGACGCTTCCTTGGCGTTGGTCAGCCACCTCGCCGCCTCGACCCGTCCGCCTTTTAACGAAATTCCACCGCGATCTCGAGCGATCGACCTCGTCACTCTTTCCCTCCTTTTCTCTCGAGGACCAGTCTGTCGAACGAGCTCGTCGAACGATCGAGGGTCGCCTCTGGAGTACAGATTTCGTGGAAATCGAGGCGGCCGTGTGTCGAATCGCGGACAGACTCGGTATTTTTAGCGCCACTGAGGGATCGCAGCGGTCAACTTGTTCAATGGAGCAAGGAGCCGCCGCGGGATTCCGCGATGCGACTCGATTGGACGGTTCAAGGAGTTTAAACGACACCAGCGGAGTATTCTTGTTTTTAGTGTAATGAGCGCGAACGAGCTGGTTTTTGATCTACGATTCCGTCAGTTTCCAAAGTTTGAGGAGTTTGAGAGCCTCGAATCGAATTTGACAATTTTAGTCGATGCAAGAACGCTACACTTGTATTGCAAATGTGCAAGAAGGTGTCGAAAGGCAGCTGTCAACTAACAAAGGTTGATGAGAGACGTTGGTATCGTCACTTTCTCTTTTCGATCAACCAAGCAGCCGCCTTCACGATTTTCAGTGGTCGTAGGAAGACCTGTAGGAAGATTCTGATCGTTCAAGTGAATTTAGTTTTGTCGTTTCAGAAGGAGGTCAGTCCGATCAACTCGTTGCACGGAGAATCATGGCAACGCGCACATTTATCTTGCGAGATCTTGATTATTAAACGAGTCCAATTCAGCGCGGACGTGGCGACGAACGAACAGCGTGGACAGTGGCTTCTTCGTTTCCTGAAACTCGAATCGTTCGAATGGTTCGACGCAAGTACAAATGCGCGTACCATCGACGCTTGGAATTCAGCTCGCTAAGGTTCCAATTATATCGACAATTCAATCCAGCTGAATATCCACCTGGAGTACCAAACTATCACAAATTCTTCGATCGTCCAGAATTCAGTCGATCTGTGTGGCTGAACGCGCCACGAAGTCTGCAAAAATCGTACGCTGAATCGTTGCGATGAATTTAAACGCTCGAAATTCCAACTTCCGGGGAGTTCTGCTCGAAAGCGTACAATGAAATCTTCTAAACAGCCGCGAACAGTTTAGCCGGCCAGAGTTCGGCTGAAGAGGGTCACCGGAAGCGATGAGAAATGGCGAACACGTGTCTCGCCGCTGAATCGTTCGATTACCCAACTGTTGTGCAACCGTGGTCGTTCAGTTCGAAATCACAAAACTGGTCACTCGCGCACTGTTCCATAACCAAGTACGTTTCGTAGGATTTTCGAAGCGTTCCAAGAATTGGTACCAAAAACGCGGCGACGCGAAGGTCCCAACTTTCGAGCGAGGTACGCACCACGCACTCGCGTGTCGGCGACAGTGGCAGGTGGCAGGAAACCGCCTCTAAGTGGCATCGACAGGAGCGTGGCCGGTGCCAGTCCTCGTCTGGCAGCTCGCTCGGAAGTGATCTGCTCAATAAGCGTCGCTCCGCGGCGCGCTTAATCGGTGTCAACGAAGGACAGGCGGACGATAAACACTCTCGCGGTCGTTATATACCGATGACGTCGGTTCTAGAAACTCCTCCGTTCGTATAAGCACTCTCGACGAGCTTCTCGCGGTCGTCCGCTGCGAACGCGCGCGTACGCGAGCGCCTTCCGCGAATTTCGCGAGCAACCGAGCTCTCGCGTCCTCTTCCGGTAACCGTGGCCCAGCGTCCCGATTGTCCGCGACGAGGTTAAGCGCCCGCAGGCTGGATTCGCCTGGCGATTCGCGTTATCGACCCCTCAGAATCGCGAACGGCGGCCGTGGACCGGTTGGGAGCGGAAACGGTGGTCCCAAGGCCCGTTGCTCGGCGATTTTCGCGAGACGCTGGGTAAACTGCTCTCGGAGCCCACTCCGCTTCGCGTCTCCCCGGCTCGAATTGATTTCATGCTCGATCGCGCCCGAGTCTGGGTCATCCGCGCTAACTTTCGAACTCCGTCGAGCCCTGGGAACGCGTTACCATCGAGGACGCGGTCGCGCTGCCCGATCGGCGTCGATTTCCGCCCTATCGCCGCGATGCGACTCGTCCCTCGTCGGGCTTCGCGATACTCCGGACGACTTTGGCAAGGTCAAGCTTTCACGATGCACTGGTATCTCGTGCACAATCATCCGCGATTACGTCCCACAACACGGGAGAGCTGGACGGCTGTCGATGCTGTTTCGTGGAGCCTCTTCTTCACGCTCGCGTGCCCTCTACCATCGCCGTATCCAAGGGACCGCGCGACGACCGATCCGGGCGCGTTCGCCGCGAACAAAGAAACCCACGCCTTCGCCTCCGTTAATCGGGCCCGAAATCGCGGCACGCGGGTCACGGCGGCCGCCGAGCCTGGCCTGGGGTCGTCCGGGAGGCGGCCACTCGAGGGTCCTCGACGCCCGTTAACCTGGCATCGATCGGTTCACCAGGATCTCGGTCTCGCCGATTATTTATAGACTCGTCGGACAAAGAGAGGTTCTCGAGCGTGCAGCCGGGCTGCCGGTCGCGAATGGACTGGCTGCACGTTTGTTAAACACTATAGTCACGGGTGCACCGCGCGGACTCTAGCTGCACAGGCGCCTATAGTCCCGCCGTCCCGTCGACCGGATCGTCCTGTGCGCCTCTCGTCGGGGCCGACTTTTCGAGCACGCCGCCGCCGCCACACGGCCTCTCCACGTGTGTGCAACCAGGGGGGGCACCACGCTCGCTGGTGCACTCGCGCGTCGAGAGCGCGCGCACAGGGCGAGGGAACTGGCCGGAGGCGCACGTAGGCACCGGGAAACGCGGGACGCCTACCACGCGGCCTCGGGTGGGGGTGATAATTTCGTGAGGCACCCGGCCTCGACGAGCTGCACGGTCCTCCTTCGAGGGGATAGGACGCGAGTGGGGACGGGAGCCGAGGCTTCGAGGCTCCTGGCCCGCTCCGGAGGACCGTGCTCTTTTTGCTCCCGTTCCTCTTTCCTTGTTCTTCCTTACCCCGCGCCTCCTTCCTCTGTCTCCCCTTTTCACCCGCCGCGTGTTTGCGTTGGATAACAGCCAATAAATGACGCAAAGTAAAAGTGTCCGATAAATTAAGGAGCGACTCGGAACGCGGTGGGTGCAGGAATGTTAACGGCGTCAATATTTCGACTTCTCTAAAGTTAGTAACGGGGTGCTCGTCGGTGGCACGGTCGTCGTTTATGCGCTCGCGAATGCAACAGGCACGGCTGGGGTGAGCGTGTGGGCTGGGATTAGTTCTGTGGCGATCTTTTGGTTCAGTGGAATACTTTTGACGGGCGGTTTTGTTGTCTGTGGTGTCTGTAACGCTGGTTTCGTAGAGGCCCAAGGAGCGACTTGTAGTTTCAAAGCTATTGCGATTTAAAATTTTAGCTGTGGTTCACGAAAAGTGAAGTTTCGTTCAATTCAGTTCGATGAATAAAATGTCACAAATCATTGTCTCTGATGCTACTGCAGATATTGACGTGAGGACAAAGGATTGAAAGTGTTCAATGAAACCAGATGTACAAAATTGTTGTGGGAGTGTGTATAATTTGAAAGCTATTGCGATTTAAAATTTTAGCTGTGGTTCACGAAAAGTAAAATTTCGTTCAATTTAGTTCGATGGATAATAAAATGGAGTCAGCTATCAGCCTTCCAAAGAAATGAAAAATACATTACATTCTGGAATAATCAATATTCGAAAATATTCACATCTTCATAAATATAAATATTCACAGCTCGTTCGCTTCAAACACTCGTTCTTTCATTTCTTCACAGTATAAACGTTCGTCAGTAATTTTAAATATATTCCAGTACCCTTTTTTTCAAAGAAACCTGAATTTTCCCAACATATACCAAATCAAAGTCGCGTCTTCCCTTTTTTTAAACACGGAACACTCATTCAGAAGCGAAATAGCAGCAAACGCAAATTTCGCGCGACTGCCTCGAGTCTATCGGCTGGTTATCTCGCGATTATTCAAATTACCGTGTCGACCTCGCGTTTTCGCGGAGGAAACGGTTGAAACCTGACAAATTGTCGCGGCCACTTACCGTGAGCCCATTAATTCGAATTTTACGCGGCCATCGACGAAAAACCGCGCGAAAAATGCCTGGAAGGAAAGAATCGCAAACGGAACTCGATCGCTCGTCGCCATTGGGTTAACCTAATTGCGCGTGCACGGTAATTAGGAACGAATTCGCGAGCTGGAGCGATCGAGAGGTGAGTTAGCTCGTGTCTGTTGGAATTCCAACCGCAGGACAGCCAGTACGTAACGCGCGTAATTTATCGTAAGCTTCTTATGCGAGTTGGTTTCAATTTCTTGCCATTAAAACGAGCGCGATGGCGGGCACGGAGGAGCAGCGCGATTAACGGTGGCGATCTTGGTCCTTTTAAGTTTATGCGCCCTGGATTAAACCAATTTCCTCCCTGGGTCTTTTTGTGTACTTTCCGCTTCACCGATTTGCTGTTCTAGAATCGTTTAGTGGTTAATGGGATTTTGGACCGATATCTTTAATGATACCAATAATTCATGCGCTTCTAGTTTCTTTGGAACACCGATAGCTGACTCCATTTCATTATGCCTCGAACTAAATGGAACGAAATTTTACTTTTTGCGAGCCACAAAAACAATTTTAAATTGCAGTAGCTTTCGAATTATACGTCTCTCATCTTTAAGAGCTTCCCCATAACAATTTTGCATATCTCGTTTCATTGAACGCTTACAATCCTTTCAAATACAAAGAGAAATCATGTGAATGTCTGCAGTAGCATCGGAGAAAGCAATTTGTGACATTTTGTGTGCTCCATTTTTTCTATAAAAAATGTCGTTATGCTGTATAAATATGTTATTATGCAATTTTAATGAGAATTATGTTAAGGAAACATTTCTCTTCCATTTGAAGTATTTGTCAGAAAAATAAATAAATAAAAACACCAGAAAATTATCACGAATTAATCTCGCGAATAAATAAATCTCCGTCGATTTTCAAGAACCCAATGGCGAGCGCCGCTGAACCGGAAGTCTTCCGGTTCGGCGCCACCAACGAATAATAAATGGCGACGCAGTTCGCAGCGAGCAGATAGGCGCATTAGTCCGTCGAAAGGACGAAAACGAGCAGATTTGGCCAGCTCGATTGTCCCGTCCCCTTTCGCGCCCCCTTTTTGGCACCCCTGCCTATTAAATAACCGTGGATTGCCGCTTTTCCGGTGCTTCCGTGCATGAGATTGATGACGCGACCTCCGCGTCGACCGTACGCGTTTCCGATCGCACCTTTTCACTTTTTTCGCTCTCCATTTTATGGGGTGAACGCGTGAAGTTAAACTCGATAGGGTCGACGAAGATGGATCATTTTTTCGACGATTCCTAGGGAATTTTAAAATAATTCTCTTTTAAAATTCGCGACTTTATAATCACAACTACTGAAATGGAATTTAAATACAAGTTCGTCTCACTTTAAATAGCAGTTTTAGCATATTTAAAAAGCTTTAGCATATTACATGCGCATTCCGTACATTTTTTTATATTTAAATTACCCATGAATGCGCAAACGTCCACAAACATCAACGAGAAATTGCTTTTAATTTTTATTTCCAGTCAAATAATGGTTCTCTTTTAAAATTGTAACGTCGAGAACTATTATTTGACTGGAAATAAACATTAAAAGTAATTGTTTGTTGATATTTGTGGATGTTTACGGATTTATGGATAATTTAAATCTGCTAAAATGCACGGAACGCGCGTGTAATATGCTAAATCGTGTGAAGTATTCAGAGTGAGACAAATTTGTATTTAAATTCCATTTCAGTGGTTGTAATTATAAAGATGCGAATTTGCATAAATATTTGCAGGTGAATTAGTAAAGCAAGGTATTAAAAGTAAAAGGAATCGAAATGATCGATGCAAAGTTTTAAATGGCCGCTGTTAAGTATGTTAATATCATATTCGTGGTAGGTATGCATATCGACGACCATGTAGTTCGTTTCAGTATCGATTCACGATTGCCTAAACCTTGTATTACATCCTTCTGTGCCTATTCGCTTGTCTCAAGGTATTGCTACACGAATGATTGTAACAACTGGTTTCAAATGGTCTCATATGTTGTTCTGGAGGGCCAGACATTGTACTTTCATTAACCTCTTATTTTTAAGCCATAGATGCCTTTCCATGTCAATAATTTTTGTTTACTTTCTGCTTGCAAACTTGATTTTTACTGCATTCAACTCAGAATTCTATATTTTTCATATTTTCGAGAAATTGTTTAGAGCAATTCTTCTTGCAATGAAATTATATCAATTTTATTGTTGATACTTCCACAAAGAAGATCGTAACACTGTTATAAAATAAGTTTTTACCCAATTTTGTCCTTGTTTTTCCAAAACACTTTTTAATCTTGAGACAAATATAAAAATTGCTATTATTATTTATAGTTACACAAAGAAATCTGTACTTTATCGGTGTACTTAATTTTTCTCAGAATTAAATATATTTTTAAAGATATAAGAATACAGTGAAATCGAATAAATTTCGGGACCGATAGCAGAGTTAGTATTATTATTAATGGTTTACAAGAATCATTGAATTTTTCAGAATTCTCGAGTCCATTCACCGTCGTAAAGATATCCACTAAAACAGTTACACCGGTTCTATATTCTAAACTGTTGCAACAGAGATCATTTTTCTTATTGCGCCACGCTGTCTTAACCTCCTTTTTACCAATAAACCGTAATAACAGAAATGTTAACGCTAGATGCTGTACGCAGCAACGTTTCCAAAGTTCCAGCGAGCGAGGGAAAGCAAATTATGGGGCAATGCCAGAAATTCCACGTACTCGTTCCCCATATAAAAACACGTTCGCCTGTCGCGTCCCTTTATTGTATGCTAACGACGCGCAATTTACGCCGCGTTTCGCACCACGATGCGTTTTCTCGCGTTTGATTCACCTTTGCTCTTACGCAATCGCGATTCATTTGTCCTTTCATTGATTATCGTACGACAGCCTCGAAATTGCTTCTCCAAAACGGTTCCTTTCTGCGAGTACTTCAATGTGTGAAGTTTATTGTGACGCTCTGTGAAAATCATAGAATCTCTATTGCTTAAAATTTCCAAAACCCGCCTTACAACATTGATCTACAATAAATTTAGATTTCGAGCTTTCGACAAACTCTAATTCCACAGTCAAACGCAACATTCGTTAACCAAAAATTAGATTTAATTCTTTGCACACCAAATGCACGTTGCACTGCAATGGCTGTTGTAATTTTTACAGAATTTATTCCATTTTCTCCAAATTTCTGGAACGAAACATTAGGATCGAAACCATTAACGATTATTAACTAAACACACTTTGCACACACAATATTTCGAAACGAAAAAGACAAGAATGCTTCCAGACGCAAGGGGTTAAAACCCTCGCCAGCGTTCCTTGAATTACCAATTCACCTTCAGCCGTATCCGAAGAACTAGAAAGCCCCTCCGATCGATTGCCTTCAAAAATTAAACTAAGTAAACTAATTAAACTAACCAAACTACTTCGCACGCACAATATTCCCCAGCAAAAATTGAAACGAGAAAGACAAAAATGCTGCCAGACGCAAGGGGTTAAAACCCTCGCCATCGTTCCCTGAATTACCAATTCACCAGCAACCTTCAGCCGTATCCGAAGAAATAGAAAGTCCCTCCAATCGATTGCCTTCAAAAATTAAACTAAGTAAACTAATTAAACTACTTCGCACGCACAATATTCCCCAGCAAAAATTGAAACAAGAAAGACAAAAATGCTGCCAGACGCAAGGGGTTAAAACCCTCGCCATCGTTCCCTGAATTACCAATTCACCGGCAACCTTCAGCCGTATCCGAAGAAATAGAAAGTCCCTGCGGTCGATTGTCTTCGAGCTCGACTCCCGTATATAGACGGGACAGGGTCCGGGAGAAAAATCCGCGGAAGAGCCAGGGCGGCGAGGCAGAAGGGGCGTACGAGAGCCATCGCGAGAAACCGGCAGCCGTTCTCCATCGGGTTTCGCTGTCGTCGGCCAGTGAAGGTCGATCGTAACCGCTCGGCCAGTTGCCCGGTTTCCACAAATAGCCGTCCCACTGTGCCTTCTTTGTTCGCTAATCGTCCCAAGAAAGCAATTAGAGCCCCGTGCGCGCGGCCCCAGCCTCGCGTCTCTTCCTCGTCTCCCGTTTTTCCGAATCTGCTCCTCTTTTCCGCCCCGCGTACCTGCCACTTCTGGCTGTGTTTGCTGTGCTCGCTGGAAGGTTTATTTTCGCGGGTGGCGAACGACGAAAGCGGCCAGGTTCCGTCCGAGGCGGCCTCCACTCAACTTCTGTTTTACAGCCGGCCATTTTTACGGCCCCGTTAGTGTTCTCGCGCGGTGATTTATGGGGTGGGGTTTGGCAGCGTTGCTTGTTTGATTTGGATACGCGCGCGGGTTAGCTTGAGGTACGCGGTCCTGGGGATTCGTGGTTGACGGATGTGACAGAAATTTTGCGCGCGAGTGCTTTTCTAACAATTATGCGTAATAATTTCGTGTCTGAATTGTTGTATCAATTGTATAATATGTTCTTTTGTCTTTTTGTAAGTAAATTCAGTGCTGTTTGATAACATATTTTAGTAAATTGCAATTTTTTTATCTTGAAGAGAACCGCGAAGTTGTCTTTAAGCATATTTCTATACAGCTAACCCTCCTATAATACGGTAGATACACACGGTGTTGTGTAAAATTGTGTTAGATTAGACCCAGAGCCAGTAAAAGAAGGGTTACGTTTCGATAACTCATTAAAAACAAACATTTTTTAAAAATTCCATATAAAGCAGATAAGTTCCTATAAAATATTTTGTGAAACCGTGTTATACAAGACCCAGAGCCAGTACAAAAAGAGTGGTTACGTTCTGAAAACTCATTATTGTAAAAGAACGAAACAAAAGGTTGCAGTGTAATACGAGATTTTCCACAATTTATGCTACCACGTTAAATCGAAACCGTGTTGTAGGATGTCGTGCTGTAGAAGAGCTACCTGTACAACAATTTCTGTATATCAAAAACTAAGCACTTCCGAAGCTCTGAAAAACTACAAAAACCATCGATCCAGACCACCCCCAGAAGATCGAAGCGACGTCCCAGACTTCTCCACTTCGCACCCTCGAGCCTCATCCCTCCATCCATCGGCCATTAATCAAAAAACAAATTCGAACGCGTCTCTCCGTTCAACGGACTGTTCACCAGACAGTTCATTCAACCCCTTGAAACCCCTATCGCGCTTCCAGCGACGTTTCTTCGCTCGTTCCATCGAGTTTCCCCGATTCCAGCACCAACTTTCACCCCTTCTGGCGAGCATCCTCGCGTCGTGCCGGATTTTCCAGCACCGTTGCGGAACACGATTCTCATACGCGTTCCCACCATTGTTTATACGAGGATTCCATACAGCGAACGGTTTAATGCCGTTCGAGGGCAGGATCGCGCGATAAAAACCCGCTTCTCTGTCCGCCTTTTGTCGACGTCGCGAGGGTGAAAGAGGGGACCGAAAAAAAAAAAAAAAAGAAGAAACTCGGGACGATGGCGAGGCGCGCGGGGTCGCTCGAATTTATAGAGGGTGGATCGAGCGTTGTAATATCATGGGCCGCGTAATCACGGCCCTCTCGATCCGCGAACCAACCGAGATTAATCGCGCGCGACCTCTTATTGGCGCATCCGTGTGCCCAACCGCGATCGTGTGGCCGTAGTTAATTAGAATCGATATCTGTGCGCGTGCAGGCTCCCGTCCGTGTGCGAAAAGTTCGCGAGGGCTGCGCTCGATACGCGCGGAAGAGGGAAACGTTGATTAACAGCGACGAAAGTGAATGAAATTTGCGTGTATTAATTTTGCGCACAATTGGAGATTGAAAATAGCTTTTGGAGCTTTTTTTATCGAATGGAAAGGTGGCCAGAAATTTTGTAGAAACTTGGAAACTTGGTATTCCACTTTCTCTAAATTTGTCGAATGAAACGTTAACACTAAAACCACCAACAATTATAAAATAATCAACGAAAATTAAACATGCTTTATGCAGACAATATTTTCCGCAAATAATTGAAACGAAAACAAAAATGCTCCCTCAAAGGTGAAGCGCAAGGGGTTAAAACGCTCGCTAAGGTTCCCTGAATTCCCTGAAAGTTGGTATTCCACTTTCCCCAAATTTGTGGAACGAAACTTTAACACTGAAACTATCAACTATTATAAAACAACCAAAGAAAGCACGCGAGTCGAGAACTGTGACCAAAAATGCTTCTTTTTTTATTTATTGGTGGATGCTTCACTTTATGGCAAAGACGCGGTTTCCTTCAGGAGTTCCGTTCTTCCAGACGCGGTTCGCTACGGGAAATTGAGAGGCGCAGAAGCTTCCATACGACGTAGAGCGATCGCTTCAGGCTCATTAGCCCTTAATGAGTTAATATGACTGGGCTCTTTGAGGCAGAGTTACGGATTAGAAGATTCGAATCAAAGCGACGTTGCCCGCCACACGACCGCGGCAGATTCAATTAACGTGAACCGGCAGCCATGTTGGATCCGCTCAGACGGCTCGTTTCCAGGGAAGAATTAGCCGACTTAATAAAATTAATTAAAGGCTAATTTGTCCTTTTAAATTTCTCAGGTGCAGAGGCCGAGAAAGGTTTCGAATCTACCGATGGGATCAAAATGATTGGATCCGATTTGTCTTTCTCTTCAAGCTTTTACTTATGGATTAATTCTTCCTCTCAGAATTCTCTGACGAAATGAATATTTAAATGTGAATGAATTGAAATATTCCTATACATTTTTATTCTCTTTTTAATCCACTCAAGAGGGCTTATTTTTTGGAGACCAACCCCATCTCGAAGATAGAACCATCGCGAAGCAGACGTGTGTACGATCTCAAAGGAATTATCGTGCGCGATATGTAAAAAATACTACTAAAAATTTCTACCTCAATCATAACGACGGTTCAAGCATAACGCAAACATTTTCTAGTTTCACCTCAAGGAAGGAACCATCGCAGAGGACACGCGTGCACGATCTCGAAGGGATTACCGTGCGCGACAAGTGTCGTCCCAAGGTCGCATGAATCTTGCAGAAGTAGCAGCGCGTCGCTGGGCAGGTGAGAAGGGTGGGAAAAAAAGGTAGCGCTTACGCGTCGATTTATGGAGATTGTACATCATGCCTGGAGCTGGATAATCCGTTGGGCTGCGAGACTAGCCGTACGTACGCGGGCGCAATGGTTCCCAGGAGGATCCTGACGACGAGAGAAGCAACGACGCTCGCTCGCGGCTTCGGCTTGTAAATAATTCAGTCGGCATTAAGGTGGTCGCGCTGGCGCCCACCTATAACGAGGACGGGGAGAGGAATCGGTACGGGGTTGGAACAGGCGCAAGAGTTATGCTTGATGGCTTGATTCTTCGTGAAGAATGCGAGTGGAGCTCTTTTTTATAGTCGTACGCGCACCCTCGCTTCTTAAGTGTTACGATAGCTGTGGGTTTTTAATAAAATTTCGACGTTTTTGCGAGCTATCAATCGTTGGATGCATTAATCCCTTGATGTGTCATTTAACTTGGAAGAAGTTGAGTCTAAATTGTGCGCAGAATCGACAAATAATATGCAACTCTCTGTTACTATCACTACCATGACAGACAACTGTTTCTTCGCAAATATTAATTGACCAACAAGTTCTGAGTTCTATGCTCACAACACTATTATCTATTATATTATTATACTTGACCCAAGATTAAGATTTCGAGTTCGACTCGTGATATTCACGTCTGCACGAAATTCTCAAGAGTCAGACTCGTCAAAATACGACTAGGGATTAATTAAGCGACACTATGAATTTCTAATTCAAATTAACTACTCTAACTATTTTCCTTCGCGACAGTTCCTTCGAGAGGTAACCTCGACACCCTGAAATTTTTCCAAATGAAAGAAAAAAGAGACACAGGAGAACCACGAGAAGCTGCAGCCTGGAAACTAAGACACCCAATCGCAATTATCCAAAAGGTTCTCCCGCGAAACCAAATATCCAGTCGAGTCAAAGAAGACAGCCGAGCGACGAACAAAGCCGGAACGAGCATTGAAATACTCGTCCCGCGGAGCGAGATTTTAATCAGACCTGGAAAACGGAGCAACGTGGCGGCCTCCCTCTCGAAAAGGGGTTAGAGATCTTTCCGTGGACGCCTACCCTCGCCTTTTGTGCCTTTCTCCGTCCTCGTCTTCCTTTTTTTTTCTATTTTTTCCCCTGGCGAAGGGAGCATCGCGAGGCTTGCCTTCCCGACGACAATGCTTCGGGCTGGGCGTCATTGTCCCGGTGTTATGAGGTGAAAAATGAAAGATAACGATTTCGCGGTGTCTTCCTGGCGATAACGTTTTTCGACCGCGTTCCCTTCATACTTTCACCCCTTAATACCCGACGGCGCACCCCGGGACGCGGAGAAACGCGTCGTAAATTCGAGGGACGACATTTTTTTCTATATTAAGGCCGTCCTCGAAGCGAGAGTCGCCACACGGCGGGAGAGGGACCAAGGAAGGCGGTGATAAAAGGTGGATTCCGTTTAAAGGGCATCCCTTCGGGGTCGAGGATCTTTAATGGAAAAGGAAAGTATTAGTTTCTCGCCGCCAGTGTTATAGTGGCTTGATTTGTAAAAGGATTATGTCTGATAAGAGTGACTCTTGACGGATTAAAATACTTTTTATCGCTTTAATTTTGAGTTTTATTAAATCTAATGCCAGAAATGTGTCTTTGGAATTACTGTCAGTATAATTATTGATATTAGAAGATATTTTTATTTTAGTATTTCGAGTTGAAGAGTTGATTGCAAATTGGACCAAATATCGAAGAGTTTATTTCGAAATGATAGTTAATAAAATAGCTGACGTTTAAAAATATTTGTAGTCGAACGGAGAAAATGTTGATTTTGTAATCAGAAGTTGGAGAAGACCATAGAAAACTTCTATTCTTTGGTATTGCAAATTACAGTCTATCAAATATCTGACGTTTAAAAATATTTGCAATCGAACGGAGAAAATGTTGATTTTGTAATCAGAAATTGGAGAAGACCATAGAAGACTTCTATTCTTTGGTATTGCAAGTGGCGAGAAAATATGGCTACCACTGTGTATTTATGGAAATCGTTGGCTGCCTCCGTCGAGGTATTTGCTTTTACTCACGAAAATTTAAATTGTCAGTTCCGCCAGATAAGATTTTAGCGTTCCTAGGTTTTCACTGTGACAACTTGTTTGACATTTAAAGCTGCAGCCTTTGAAAGGATTTGAAAAATAACTCTAAATAACAGAGAGTTACATAAATCAGCTGTCTCTTGTCGGAGATAAAGAAGAAAACGGTAGACGTTTCAAAAATTGCTAGCCTTGGGATAAACAGATACGAATGTATATTATGAATACTCCATTATCCTTAAGAATCCATAACCTTTCTCTAAAATATCCTTGTATCTTCCGTACATAACATCCTGTACATAAAAAAATACTCTACACAATCACCATTACGCATTTTCTAGTGAATTAACTATTTTGTGAAACCTTTTAAGGTTTACTGCAACTTCAAATCCTTTCATATATTTGCATTATTGTACATTTAACCCTTTACTTAATTGTTTTTAGATATTTCAGCATTTTTAGCAGCTTTGAAGCAAGGAGTATCTACATCAGTTGCAACAATGCAACAATGGCGTACTGCACGCAGCAACTACACAGAAGATACGACTAAAACTCTTTCTCAAAAATAGCATTTCTCTGTGACTCTGTCATAAATTTTGTTATTGTAAACTCTAACACTAGAGAAATATTAAAAAATTCAGACATTCACCATCTACGATCACAATTCTCGCAGTTCTCCACAGTCTAACAATAATTAACAATCTCCCAGCTTCACCCATCAGTGCACCTGTCATCCTAATCACCCAAGAGCGTCACCAAAGCTTATCAACAGTTATTAATTAACATCCCTCATTACAAACTTGGCTGTTGCAAATTCTAACACTAGAAAATATCAGAAAATTCAGATATTTACGATCTACGATCTCACAGTCTAACAATAATTAACAATCACTCAGCCTCGCCCATCAATGCACCCATCACCAAAGCCCATCAACATCCTCATTATCAACCGCTCGCAAACTTCTACCAATCAGAATCGACCTTGTCGAGCCAATCTATCTGTCCTCCGTTATTTTAACAATAACCAACAACCCCCCAGCCTCCAACCATCAATGCACCCGTCACCCTAATCACCCAAGAGTGTCACCAAAGCCCATCAACAGCTCCTAATCAACATCCCCCGTTATCAATCGCTCGCAAACTTCTACCAATCAGAATCGACCTTGTCGAGCCAATCTATCCGTCCTCCGTTATTTTAACAATAACCAACAACCCCCCAGCCTCCAACCATCAATGCACCCGTCACCCTAATCACCCAAGAGCGTCACCAAAGCCCATCAACAGCTCCTAATCAACATCCCCCGTTATCAATCGCTCGCAAACTTCTACCAATCAGAATCGACCTCGTCCAGCCAGTCTATCGGTCCTCCGTAATTCACCGCGCGATATCAGCACGAACCGCGCGGTCCATGGCGTCCACGGGGGTGCACAGCGTCCATGGGGGTGCAACAGCGACGCTGCAATCCCCGCAGCGCTATTGTGAACGGTGACAAAGACACGCACTTCACGCTGCTCGAGTCAGGAACGAGGGCGTAGTGAAAAAAAAAAAGAAGAGAGAAAAGGCGGCGAAGTTCTGGGGCGGTTGGCGAGGATGCCAGAAGAGGAAGAACCGGAAGGAGAAGGAAGGAAGAGCCCTCGTGCGTACCGTGCCCACCAGCCGTCGTCCCTCGCATTGTCAGCCTCGAACATCGATTTTCCCGCTTTGTAAATGCTGGAAATTGAGCGAGAAACGGCGGGGCGTTCGGGAACCGGCCTGCGGCGGTCCTGGAAAGTGCATTAGTGCGAAATAGTGCCCAAACGCGAGGGTGGGACCGTTTTCCGGTGACAAGGAATTTTCTGGGAGGAGCCCAGGCCGTGGGTGAACGGCCTCTGGCTGGATTACGCAGACTGTTTGCGCGAAATTTGAAGAATACGTTGTTGGATTCGAGTTCGCGTGCCTGTATGCTGAGTATGTTTAAACATAGCGTACTTGGAGGGAAGATATTCTTTTGTGGACTCGAGGGGAATGTTTTTAAATCGCTATTCGTTTTGACTTACAAATAACATAATAAGATTTATGGTGCTATAAATATGGAACACTTTGTTATTTAGCGAGATGGAGTATTGGAGAAGTTGAGATTGCAGATGTTTTGATGACAAATGGAGTGTTTTATTTAAGTCCGGACGCCTTCCTGGACATTAGTTAGCAGCAATAGAAAATTTCTATTTTCATAAAAACCTTGTAGGAAGCACACATTTCTTAAAAAGTTGCGATGGAACAAGTTTAACTTCTGTAATCACTGATCAATTCTGATGTCCTCTCAAAGGGGACATCCAAGTGATATGCTAGACTTGCGATGTCTCGTGAGAGTGGACATTTGTGTTCAAAGTTACCATTAATCCATTCAATGATTTATGAATTTAAATGAATTAAAACATGCATTGAACTTGTTTTAAACGTCTGTACGTAACACATTGCTAATTCGAATATCGAATAAATATTACGACAATATTTTAGAATTTTTCAAACATTTTAGAAGACAATTCGGTGAATTTTTTCATTGTTATAGATATATCTGTAGCGAGCAGATCTTGGCGATAAAAGATATTTAAAGGATCATAATCAGAAGACGAGAAAGTCGGTTTCGTCGATTGAACCCTAAGACCTCAGGTGAAAATAACTTTCACACCTGCCGGCGAGTGTCCATGATTACGTAGCATGATCGAGATCGAGTGCAATCATGGATCATCAGCTTTTCTAGATCCTCGATCACGTATAATAAACAGCGTAAATATTTGGACATCAGACTTCAACAAATCGATCTCAATCACATAGAAACATCATTATTACAGTAAAAAAGAAATAGTTATTATTCATAATTAAAATATACACAAATATCGACTCATTTATTCCATGTCTGAATATTTCTGCTACTCACTGTCTCTATTTATCCATTTATTAAAACACCACTTTCTAATTCACAGATTAATTGCTCTCTTTTTAAATCTCCATCACCAACACACAAAAATATCTAAAAAATTAAACAAACAAAATAAAATTTCAAATAATTGCGATATTTAACAAAGTAGTGTGTACGTGTCGCAGCAGATACTGTTCACTTTTTAAATCTCCATTACCAAGACACAATAATATTTAAAGAATTGAATAAAGGTATTAAATTTTCAAATAACTGGAATATTTAACAAAATACGCGTCCCATTAGTATGTACGTTAATTACAAACTTCATAGCATTCGTCGTAACGTGTTATTTCAGTTCTACAATTGGCCAACTCGAAGCAAGTCAACTCTTTCTACGAATTCCGTATTACAGCGACTTCAGTCTCAGCTGGTCGTCCGTGACGTTTGGTGAACGAACCTTTCGCGTGTTCCCGCGGGAAAAAAATGACAAATTTGCGGGTCTTAAGGACGTTGGGTGCACCGTTAAGCGAGTTAAGTAACGGGACCAGTCGAGTGATTTTAACGACGACGCATACTCTGCGCTCCGCGGCAGCCTTGATCGCTTTAACTCCGCGGCGATCATGCGAATTCTGATCGCACAGAACGACACACCTTCCATTAGCAGTTTGAGAAAGGGTGCAACGTGAAGTACGCACATTTTTGCGTACAAGAGTGTTAATCCTTTCGTCTGACAACTTTCATCGCACTATGTGTCCTTCTCGACTGACGTTTCGAGTACTCGATAGTCACTAATTAAAACAACTATCTGTTTTTAAACCCTTTCGCTATTAGGGTTTCATGGGAGAAACGTCCAGCACAGCCCACGATTTTTTTAGAATTATATGACACCAATTGAAACAGACTTTACGTATTTGTATTTAGAATATTCTAAAAAAGTGAAATAAACATTCTTTTAAATTGGTACATATATGTGTCGCTTGAGCTATAAATGAAAACTATACTTTATATTTTGCGATGCGTTAGAAATTTCTGTGCGTAGGCAATAAAATTGTGAAACAGTATGGAATTTTATGCGTAGTAATTTCAACTGTATAGCGTCATGCATTAGAGTTAAGTATGTTCAGCATAAAAGCATAATCAAATCTACTACAAATTAATCACCATGCACGAATCCAATCGAATCATTTCCACCCTATTATAATTCCCCATAAACGTTCCCACAAATTAAAAATTCATTCACAAATCAAACCAAGCAATTCTTCTTTTCATCACAATCTTTCACTCTCCACCAAAAATTCTCGCAATACCAACAAACAAAGGACAAAGTCCGCCATCACCCAAAAACAAAAACAAACAACGCAAGGGACCAAACCTCTTTCTCTTATAATCGAAGACGCCAAGCACGACGTCGCAGAGGACCAACATGGCGAACACCTCGGGGCCCAGCCTCGAACAGCCGCGAGACACAGCCGCCAATCTCGCCTCTTTCCAGCTCGGTTACGCGCGACGTCCGCGAAAGAAGAAGCAGGCCACGAGCGAGGTCCGCGTCGGGGGATGCGTTGCTCGCGAGCGAGAGACGACACGCGACTCGACGATCCGTCGAGAGGGTACAGTGCACTCGGCCACTTCGCTGGCTATCATTAGACGGAAACAGAAATAGACGATAATTCGGAAATCGGCGGGGAGGGACGAGCCACGCGGCTGGAACTGGGCCAGAAGCGCAGCACGGAGTGGCGGCTGCCGTGGCGTGCCATTTTGGAGAACGCCAGGGAGTCCAAGCGGTTCGTTGTTCCTTCGAGGAAGCGCGCGCGATAAAAGTAGTCGAGTGGGTGGGAAAGGAGATACCGTGGATCTTCAATTCGATCGTTCGCGTGCAATGATGCTTGCTCCACGGATGGAGAACGCGCTGTTGGAGCTTGGTTGTATTGACACGCTGGTAGATTGGATTTTTTTAAGGAACAATTTGTGGTTTTGGAGAATCTGAGAGTTGTTATCAGCGAGCGTAGGAAGTCGAGTGTTGTTCTGGAATTATATTTTGCGAGAGATGGATTAAATGGTCTGAACTATGATTTCTATGATGTAGAGAAGAAATATGCTTGGATGACTCCTCTGAGGGAGCAGCATTGATTAGTAATTATGGAGGTGAAAGTTATTTCGTTGCAGCTTTTTGAGAAATGTGTGGTTCTCTGAAGTTTTTTGTTGAACTGGAAATTTTTTATTGCTGAGAGACGTTAGCAGTAGAAAATGTGGCTAAAGTATTGCTCAAAGAATGCTATCTAAGCAATAATTTCTGTTGTTAACATCTGAGAAGGAGTAGAATGCAAAGGGTTAAACTTATTCCACCACAACTTTTCGAGAAGTGAATGTTTCTCTGAAGTTTTCAATCGAAATGGAAATTTTCTATCGCTGGTAGGTCCGAGAAGACGCCAAGCGTAAAGGGTTAATATCTTCTCTTCCAGTTTTTCATATCTTCTTTCACAATTTTTACGTAGAGACATAAAATCTCTACTAAATTAAATCTTGATTTAATAAATGAAATCAAGATACCATGCATTAAATGAAATATAGAAAAATTGTTATTCTGTTCATATTGGTATCACGAAAATGGATTTAAAATTGGAGAACACGGTTCATTAACGATACTACGTAAACAATTGTATGCAATAAACGCATAGAGTTACTGGAACAATGTAATTCTATATTCTATACTCATTTCATAAAGCATTACGAGATAAGCCACACGATTGCATCGATTTGCAACAGTCTCGAGAAAGAATTCCAAGCGCGCAACAATTTACAAAGCGTGAATAATTCATACTAATACCGATCCGTGCCTGAGGAACTCTTATCGTTTGTTGAATCCAATTAATCGAATTACAAAGCCCTCTCTGTGCGATAAAGCCGCATCTGACCGGCGATATTTAAACCATAAATCATCACCGGTTCGTGATTCATCGCTCATAAATTAACTCTCCCCATTATTCGACGAATTCGAGGAATCTGTTTCCCTCCGTTTCGATTAATTGCTTAAAAAATACCAAGACAAAGGAATTATCTGCTTTACGAGGCTCGTTTAACTACCTTTGCGGAAATTCCACCATGGCATGGTTTCTCTTTTTGTTTGAGAACAGCAAAAAGAGCCAAATCCATTTTTCGTATATTTTGCACTCTACATTTAAACTTCAAACATTCTACAATTAAATATCACTGGTAACACTCATAATTCTTAATTTTAAATGTCCATTGACCAATTTTTCAGTTTCCACTGTCTATATTTTAAGATACTCCAAAATTTCACATGTTTTCGTATTTATGAAAATTAGAATTTATATCACAATTAGAGAAATCACTTACAAACTTTTAACGGATTTAAATTCACACATACAAGACTGAGAAACGTTTAAGGAGCTCAATTTCAATTATCAACGTCAGCAGAGAGTTGGTCATATATTTTTCATAATTCTCATCAACTCATCCTATCGTTCTATCCCACACTTTCCTTTTCTTCATTACGTCACGTCTCTCAGACATTAAAAACATAAATTACACCGCCAAACCAAAAAAAGCTAAAAAATATCACCTAAAACTTTATCCTACGTCGTTCTACGAAATGACAGACGCGAACTGTGTCCACCATCGCAGTTTTTCCTATCGTTCGACGCTTCATCCTCCTCGTCTCGTATTCACTGGATCGATCGACGATGGAGGCGGGAAATCTCCAAGGGTTGACGTTCGAAAGTATCCAGAGGCGGTAGCGGATCACTCGGATTGTAAAATCGGGGTCAGAGGTCGCAGGTTGTTCGTAAATATTCGCCGCAGCCTCGAGAAAAGAATCGAGGAGCGAGCCGTAACGCGATTTATGGCTCGACTCGCTTCAATTATTCACCACAGGGTTGAATTGAAACACGCTTATTAACCTTCCGCAGGACCCTTCAGGGCGATAATAAAATCGCTGCTGGAGGATTGGAAAAGATGAAAAGGCTGGGAACCGGAATGGCTGACTGTTAATTCGCCCAGGACGCTGTGAAATTGAAGAGGAAACAGAGGCCAGCCAAGTGCTTCGCGTTTGAAGCAAATGAAAGCAGGAAGCCTTGATTTTGATATCCACAATAATCTTCTCTAAAATTAAGTAGATTTAATTCTGGTTTCTCGTTTTTCCCCCTTTAATTTTGAATTTTAGTAAGTAGTCGAAGTAATTCGAATTTTAGTAAGAAAGGAATTATTTTTGAAGTTAGAAATTGACTGAGGTGAGTAAGAACTACTTTCTACAGTTGGGAGACATAATAGTTGACTAATAACTATTGTTAAAAAGTGATAAAGTGATCAATATTGCAGTTAGTTAAGAATTTTCAAGGATTATTGACAAGCGAGTTAGAACGATGGCTAAAAATTGCTTGAGAATTACTGAGGATTGATTAACAATTACTAGGAATTACTACCAGTTGATTGATACTTGCTTAGTAATAAGTAACGACTCATTAATATTGATTCGTAGCTGTTAAAACTTTCTAACACTTGATTGTCGTTTGTCTCATGAGTCATTCAGATATCAGAATTCATTATTAAAGTTGACTGACATATTCAATAGATTCTAGATTTAAAAAAAAACTGTAAACTTAACTACTAAGAGAACAAAACTAGATATAAACACTAAACACAAACTGTGACTTAATATAAGGAAAATTTAATGTAAACTTTAGATCTGCCTTTGTTTTACGCAACTGTCGCCATGGATATCCTCCATGAAAACGCATCGACGCTCGCCCCAAGTTTCGATTGGTTGCCATTCGTCACGGAATAAGTATAAACTTCAAATAAAATCTTGGCACTCAGGGCAAATATCAATGTTAAGGCAGAGTTGGTCGTACACAACTCAATTACCAGACGTGACCATCAAAATCAGAGAAATCAGCTACAAATGTTTAACCCTTTGCACTCGGGTGTCCCCTCTGAGGGGACATCAGCATTGATTAGTGCTTAGAGAAATCAATTTTTTGAGGAATGCGTTTCCCTCAAGTTTTCTATTGAAATAGAAATTTTCTATTCCTGGAAGACCTTAGCAATAGAAACCATTGCTAAAATATCGCCCAAAGATTGCTATTTTAGCAATAATCACCATCAAAATCAGAGAAATCAGCTACAAATGTTTAACCCTTTGCACTTGGATGTCCCCTCTGAGGGGACATCAGCATTGATTAGTGCTTAGAGAAATCAATTTTTTGAGGAATGCGTTTCCCTCAAGTTTTCTATTGAAATAGAAATTTTCTATTCCTGGAAGACCTTAGCAATAGAAACTATTGCTAAATTATCGCCCAAAGATTGCTATTTTAGCAATAATTTCCATTGCTAACATCTGGAAAGGAGTCGAGTGCAAAGGGTTAACAGGTTTAAATTTCCACATACGAGGCTGAGAAACGTTTCAGAAGCTCCAACAGATAGTTTCGCAGGGGGCAGATCGATATCCCAGGAAAATGAATATTCCCAGACGACGCGACGCGGTCGAAGAAGAAGGCGCGTGGATCCTTTAAATGCGGGAGACGACTCAGAATGGCTGCAACGCGGCCCCGTCGGCCACCGAGTTTCCCATTTAACTTAATATTCCGTTCGGATACGCGGCTCGAGTTTCTTATCCGACGTTCCCTTTTTCTTGCCACACCGTTCATTGTTCCCAGCCGAGAGCAATTCCTCGGGAGAGTTTGTTTAATCCAACCTTGAGGCCGCGCAAGAATTTGTTCGCCCCCCGTGCATCAGCCAGTGGCTTCTTTCGTCGTTTGCCGAGGAAAACGCAATTAATTCCTCAGCTGTTACCAGGGCGGTTAGTTTCGATTTTAATTTCGTTCTTGCACGCGTACTGCTGAGGACTGAGATGAGAAATAATGCTTTTTTGGTTGATCGTTTGCTTTTAACAAATAGAGCGTTTTATTTAAGCTTTTGCATTGGATGTGTTTCTGGACGTTGGTTAGCAGCAATGGAAAATTTCTATTTTTATAAAAAATTTGAGGGGAACACGCATTTCTCAAAAAACTGTGATGGGATACGTTTAACCCTTTTGCACTCAGCTCTTCCGTAGATGTTAGAAACTATTGCAGAGATCTGAGCAATACTTTAGCAATAATTTCTATTGCTAACGTCTCTCAGCAATAGAAAATTTCTATTTTTAAGGAAAACTTGAGGGGAACACGCATTTCTCAAGAAACTGTGAAGGAATACGTTTAACCCTTTTGCACTCAGATCCTCCGCAGATGTTAGAAACTATTGCAGAGATTTGAGCAATACTTTAGCAATAATTTCTATTGCTAACGTCTCTCAGCAATAGAAAATTTCTATTTTTATAAAAAACTTGAGAGGAACACGCATTTCTCAAAAAACTGTGATGGAATACGTTTAACCCTTTTGCAATCAGCTCCTCCACAGATGTTAGAAACTATTGCAGAGATAGCAATCTTTGAGCAATACTTTAGCGATAATTTTTATTGCTAACGTCTCTCAGCAATAGAAAATTTGTATTTCCATAGAAAACTTGAGTGAAACACACATTTTTCAAAAAGTTGCGGTGAAATAAGTTTGATTTCTGTAATCACTAATCAATTCTGATGTCCTCTCAATAGGGACATCCGAGTGATATGCTAGACTAGCGATATCTCGTCAGAGAGAACATCTGAGTGCAAAGGGTTAAATTAATTCGCTCAATTAACTTTTAAGTTATACATTATTTGTGAGAACAATGCGAGAGTGGTCATGGAACAGATACAATCCAGAGAACAGTTCATCGCGTAAAGAAAGAAGAGGCACAGTCTCAGTAATCAGGCGCCTTCCACTTATGAATTATTATGGTGGCGCAAACAAACACAATACAAAATCTGTGCAATAAAATATTAGCTACTTAGTCAATTTAACAAGATTCAATGAAGAAGTTCTGGAATAATAATAAAACTGCACTCAACGAAGAGTCGCACTCGTTCGTTATTGTTATATACAATTTGTGCATTATATAAAAAAATTGTTTATTCCGTACACGTCTCTATCGTTATTAAAATAAATCTTGCTTCGTACACAAACACGATAATAAACTGAAAAATGGAAAATTCAAAATATTATTCCTTTTTCCATTCCACAAAAACAATTGCTTGATAATTCTACAATTTATACAAATATCGACACTCTCTTTCCAAAAGTACACTACTCACTCTTCTCCTAGTTTAAACAAAAAACTCTTGAAACTTCTGACTTCCCTCACCGTTCATGAAAAAGAAAAGCGTGCAAATTAATCGATACAAAAAAAATTCCATCTCCAGTTCAATTAATTCCGCGCGCACGTGGTTAACAGCGAAGCTGCTGCAGCGAAATCCTGTTCGCGGGTCGATTAATCATTCGCCCCGCGAAACCGCGCGTTCCCGACTTCCTAAAGCAGCCATGGTCGGCTAAAAATAGCCCTGGCGGCTAAAAATTCGTCGACAGGATCCACGGGACACGTCCCTGGCTCCCGTTATCCCGTCTGCCGTTCGCGAATTGGTATTCGTTTGCATACTGTGCCGCGTGAACGCATGAACGGCCGCCATCGTGCGCGTCCCTCGAAAACGCTCGCGAGGGACCCACGTTTCGACTAAACGAGCCCAAAACTTTCGCATAATAGCCGCGAACAATGCGGGGCCACCCTATTTCGCCTCTCGTCTCCGACTTTTTCTTTCGCATTGGGAGGAACGAAAATCGCGTGCGCCCTGGCGTTTCGAAAGTTCCTTCGACGGGGGTCGAAGGACGACGGGGAGGCTCGCTGGAAGCGGGCTGATGACGCCTGCGAACGATCGAACGAGCCGCTAATTGGCTGAGACGAACTTCTGATAATTAGCCCCGAGCGAACGAGTTGATAAATGGTTCGAGAGGAGCCGGTTTTGTCTTTGCTAAGAGCGCGGAAAGTAACGTGGCCGAGTTTCGAGAGGGGGTGGGTTTCCGGGTGTAATTGCGCGTGTGATTTGGTTACGCTGTGGGATTTTCAGTTTCTTTGAGTGGTGATTCGTGGGTAGCAAAGTGGATAAGTATGTGATGGATTTTTGTAGTGGTGCTTTAATTAAAAATATTACTCTGTGTTGGTGTTAACGCTGTGATGGATTTTTGTAGATTTGCTGTGTTAATTTAATTTAAAATATTATTCTATATTGATATCAATGCTGTGATGGATTTTTGTAAATTGGCTGTGTTGCTTTAAAATATTACTTTATGTTGACTTTAACGCTGTGATCAAAGACTTTGTAATTGTATGAATTGAATATGATTTGAGAAAAATATGTAGATTTGCTGTGTTGCTTTAATTAAAAATATTATATTATATTATGTCAATGCTGTGACGAATTTTTGTAGATTTACTGTGTTGCTTTAATTAAAAATATTACTTTACGTTGATTTTAACGCTATGATCAAAGACTTTGCAATTGTATGAATTGAATATGATTTGAGAAAAATTTGTTCTATAACATCGTAATTTTAAATATGTATATGACAGCTTCTCGAAATTTCACTGAAAATCATTTTAAAACTAATGCACTACTATTTCTTTGTTCAATTTTTATATTTCAATATAGCAGAATTTTTATTCATACCGCATATCCTTCATTTCATACATTTAATGCGACTTTGAATATTTAATTTTCGATCAACGAGAGAGCTAACGCTTTCACAAAACCGTGCACTGAAATTTTTCATCCCACGTTATAATCCTCCACTCCTTCCACTCTTCCCTGATAAAACTCCGCTCTCGTTGCGTATAATTTTTATCCTGAAATTCCATAATTTGCAAGCAGACGCATTCAACCCTATGGAAATACCAATTAATATTAATACCGCAATTAATGTCTGCTTTAATGGATGCTTATCCCCTCTTGTCTCTCTCTCTCTCTCTCTCTCTCTCTCTTCGTATATCTATATTTACTCTTAAAATACGACTGAAAAACAACGTTACATTAAACCAAATTAAATGTTCCGTACATTTGCAATAATTAAATTGCGCATATGTATACGTGCATATTCAATACGCAAAGATTTAAAGTTTCAGAGACCATAATTGGATTCTCTGTAATTTTCTGTACTTTCATGCGCTACAATTATAATAATAAAATATTTCATTTTCATATTAAATATAAGATAATATGGAAACAGATGAGTGAAAGCGTGAGACGTAAGCGATTTGTAAGTGGCCTAAGTCCATCTTTCAAAAAAATCAAGCTGGCGATTTTAACAGTCGCATTTCTACGTTGTCTTTTCATTTTGAAAAATTTGAATTGCAACGAAAAATAAAAAAAAAGCGGGTTTCCAACTTTCACACGGCGCCACAATGCATCCGATTTCGTTTCAGCGAGTCGGTTCGTTAACTCGCAGACGCGCGATCGTCGCCTCGATCCTAATTTGTAAATCCGTAATTTGCACTGGAATCGCGTTGGTTCCACCGTGAACACCTGATGCCATCCCCCAAAATGTCGCTGCCCTTTTCGAGGCGCGTGCGAGGGGCGAACGGAAGCGTCATCCCCTTTCGAGAGCGTCGGAGGGGTGGAAATAGCCCAGCTTTTTGGGCGTTGAGGGGGTGGAAATAGCCCAGCTTTTTGGGCGTCGAAATTTTCCGCGATTTCGACTGGAGACAAATTGCTCGAATTTGTCAGCGTTTAGTTTCGATGCCATCTGCTCGGATACAATCGTCGACTGGCCCTCGATCGAGGGAAAATTGAAAACGTGATTCGATCCGCGCAATTGTTACCGCGCTTCGATTTCGTTGGTCGAGGTTCGAAGCAACATCGCGATCGTATCGCGTTTTGCAGGGTGAAGACTTTAAGCTTCGAATCGTTGCGAGGAATAAATTAAATTCTTATGGGTTTCATTCATTCGAGACGGCTCATTCTTTTGGAGACCAACCCCAGAAGCTGAAATTTTAATTTTACGATGGATGATGGCCGCTCGAGGTGGCTTTCCTTCGGAAGAAAGGATTTATTGGTAGTCTAAATTGCTTAACCAAGCAGTATAGTAGTTGATTAGGTGTAGGAAGATTGTATTTATTTATTATTTATGTTAACCCATACGAGACGGCTTCGTTTTTTTGGAGACCAACCCCAGAAGCTAAAATTTTAATTTTACGATGAACTGTGGATGGTGGCCGCTCGAGGTGGCTTTCCTTTGGAAGAAAGGATTTATTGGTAGCCTGAATTGCTTAATTGAGCGGTATAGTAGTTGATTAGGTGTAGGAAGATTGTATTTATTCATTATTTGTGTTAAAACACTCGAGACGGCTTGTTTTTTCGGAGACCAACCCCAGAAGCTGAAATATGAAGCTTGAAATCAGTCCTATTTCGACGTCTACTTTTTCCGTACTGACTCATAATTTTAATTCAATATCATCGCACACACGGTGTGCAATCCGTCTCGAATGGGTTAATGAATAATTGAATTATTATTATAGGAATCGTGGTTTAGACGATTAAATCCTTTCTCGCAAAATATATCTTTAGATTCATTTTTAGTTCAGTGTAAAATTGGATCCGCAAAAGTTGCATTATCAAGCAAACTGCGAATCAAATTATGATAAATCTCGATGTCATAAATATTCATCCCCCACCCTCGATAGAAATGAAACGAACTCTAATGAAAATGAAAAATCGCGGTTATAAATTGCGCCAATCCCAACAATTAGCAGGATCCTCATCAATATTAAAATCCGCAGACGGGCGAAGAGATCGAAACGCGAAGGGGTTGAGGGCGGAAATTGTACGCGTGGTGGCTCGAATGCGGTCCATCGAAATCACCGGCCTCCTTTTGTTAGCCATTCAAATTAGGATTTCCATTTGAATGTCCACCGCGAGGACTCCTTAGCCGCGCCCCTCTCGGACGTCTTCCTCTTCCTCTTCTTCTTCTTCCGCCTCTTCTTCGTGGCAACGCGATTTTTTGGTTCGTTAGACCCTTTGCCGGCGTGCCGCGAGCAAACTCGATTTACTTTCGGTGAATTTCATTTCTCGCCTCGAGTACTGGCCCTCCTTTTCTGTTTAAGAGCACGTCGAGCGTTGCACAAATGGTCTTCTACATTCTTCAACTTCGATTTCTGATATTTGTGATATAACTTTTTAGAATATTTATAATATAACTATTTTTAATCGCCTCGAGTACTGGTTCTCCACTTCTGGTTAGGAGCACGTCGAGCGTTGCACAAATGGTCTTCTACATTCTTCAACTTGGAATTCTGATATTTGTGATACAACTTTTTAGAATATTTATAATATAACTATTTTTAATCGTCTCGAGTACTGGTTCTCCACTTCTGGTTAAGGGCAAGTGGAGCGTTGCGTGATGGTCTTCTATATTTTTTAACCCTTTGCACTCTGCTTCTTCCTGGACGTTGGCAATGGAAGCTAGAGATATTGCTAAAATAGTAATATATATAGTTTCTATTACTAACGTCTCCCAGTAATAGAAAACTTGAGGAAAATATGTATTTCTCAAAAAGCTGCGGTGGAATAAGTTTAATTACTAATTAATTCTGGTGTCCCCTCAGAGAAGACATCCGAGTGCAAAGGGTTAACTTCGAATTCTGATATTTCTAATGTAACTTTTTATAATATTTATAATATAACTATTTTTAATTTCCTACTCTAGTAATAAGTACAGTGAGTCCTCGAATTACGCGATTAATTGGTTCCAAAGATTTTCGCGTAAGTCGTGGAAAGCACAAAATTTAGCATTTTTGGCAAACAATATGTTTTAGTTTCAAAGGATATGTGAAAGTAAAATAGATTTATATATATATACACTCAAGAAAATATTATTTATTGCACATATTGCACATAACAGAATCTACATACGTATGTTTATGGACGAACTATTTCAAGTATTGGTCCACTGTTAATTGTCCTTTTTTTTTTTTGCGTAAGTCAAGGACTGACTGTATATATGCATATTATACTCTTTCTTTTCAATGATGAATAGTTTAAGAATCTTCATCAACTTCATTATCTTCATTACTCTATTAAAAAATGTATATCTATATGCTCTTTCTTTTCAGCGATGGACAGTTTAAGAATCTTCATTAAAACTTTCCGTTTCGATAATTATCGTAAGGTTAAGCCACGTATATTAACTTTACAAATTTGAATGCAGATCTTACACGTCAAGTCCATAAATCGAACCAGATGAAATTGCAATTTAATAAACTAGAACACTGAAAATAGAAACTCTGAAACCTGCTGTTTCGCATTACATTATGCAGGAGGTTATTCTCGAAACGTACCATTTCCCGTTCTCATAAGGACATAAATAAGCTTAAGAGCATCGTAATATCCGTTTGAAACGAAGGTAATTAGTAGGTGTGGCCGTCCGTGTGATACAACGAATATAAATCTTCGCGCAACCCGGAATACGTTGCAAACGAAGACGTAGCAACCTGTAATAACGATATAACACTGTTGAAGAACCGAATCTTGTCTCGCGTTCGCCGTTTCCGTTACGCTCGAAACGAACCACTGCAGATGGGTGCGCCACTCGATGCACCCAAGAGAATATAAATGGTTGCATTAATAAACGCACGCGATTCGAATGAAAATGGTACATCGTGCACGTTTGTATCGCCATCGTGGACCGCGAGCATGTAAATCGAGTCTTGGATCTCCGAAAGAGGCTAAGTATGAATCCAGTAATTGCTATCGCGACGATAATACTCGTAAATCGTGGACGGATGAAATTAAAGGAAAGGACCACGAATTGTACAATTTACAATTGTAAGGAAGGAATTGTTCGTAAATAAATCAGAGTGTGAGATCAAGTTAAAAATTAAATTAGTATAAGTACTCGACGCTACGACTTTGAAGCAGTTATTAATAATTAACGATGTTGTTTTGCGTAATACTTTGTTGAACAGGTATTACCTGTTTGTAAATTCTAAAATTTATTACTTTCTTTGCACGAGTGATTTAATACGAAGTCGTTCTTATTAAAATTGAGATATGAGAAATAAAAAAGAAATGATGGTGTTGACGTTCGTTATTACTAAAATTGATACGAATCGTAATAAAATAAATCAGAATAATACAAAAAAGGAGCAACAAAATTCAGATTTGGAACGTTCATTGCTACTAAAATGGTAAAAATCGCAATAAAAAAAATCAGGAAAAAGCGACAACAAAAATACGGATTCGGAACGTTCCACTCCAGACGGTTTCGTCATGCAGAATCCATGAATAGAGAACAGGAATACCGGATCGGAGAGTCCAATAATCCTGTCGCGTCGCGAGTCTAGCGTAGCTATCGGGGTTCCACGAAATTGTTTTATTAGCAGTCGTAGACAACGGCAGTGTCGAGCAGCCGGTGACCAGATGCGAGCATCGACAACCCCATGTGTCGTCAGTTGTTCTAGCACGAAATTTTGCAAGCGCAGGTAGCCAAAGGCTACGCACAGGGTGCAACAGTTATCCTTTTCTACATGCAGACTAACTTCTCTTCTCGTCTTTTTTCCTTCATCTAGCTTTGCATAGCTGAACAAATATATTCTCAAAGGAAGCAGACAATTAGGTATGAATTGTACATACATGATTAAATTATAGCAAACATTTATTTATGAAGAATGAAGGCAGGGTTTGAAAGAACGAGCGATGAAAGAGTGCATGCTTGGACGATTTAAAAAAAAGGAAGTCAAATTCTATTGAAAAGTAAATTTGATTTTGCTACGAAATTTAATGTCAAATCAAGAGTAAATTAAGAAAGTCCTTCAGAGATTTTCTTATTTTAGCTCCATTTTGGAGAACATCGCGAAAAAAGCAAAGTTCTCACTTTTAAGAAACTCCTCAATTAATAATTTCTTATTCCCACTTTCAAAAAATTAGTCAACTAATACTTTCTTGTTTCCACTTTTCAGAAATAACTTAACTAACACCTTCTTGCTCCCACTTTTAACAAATTCCTCAACTAATAATTTCTTGTTCCCACTTTGAAGAAATAACTCAACTAATACTTTCTTGTTCCCATTTTTAAATCCCTCAAATACTAATTTCTTGCTCCCCAATTTAACAAATTCCTCAATCACTAATTCCTTATTCTACAAAGTCATTTTCCAAAATACCACCCTCTAACCCCAAGGCAACCACTACAACACGCTCCAACGCTGACAACTCGCGCATCGCAGCCAGGATTCGCCCATCTTTTTTCTCTTTTTGCTAGGCCACAAGCTTCGTCTAGACGCCGCGTTTTTTGGATTCGCGTAACGGATCGGTAAAAGTGTCCCATCGTCGAATAAAATTCCAATACCCGTTTCCGCGTCGAGTTCGACGTCCGCGGGACGAAGACACGGCCACCGATCGCGGCTCGATTCGATTTCGTCCTGGCTGGTGTCTGTCGTCCGCAGTCGTGCACCTGTTGCGACAGAGACGAGTGTCCGGACGTAATAGCTGGTTCTGACGCGACGCGAATAATCGACCGGAAAGCCGATATTTCGCGACGTGACTAGTTTAGCTGGCTGGCTCTCGTGGCTCTGTTCGTCGAGCTCTCGCTGACGGACGGAACTTGTTTCGAGTTGTTTGAAATTTCAGGCGAGCTTCGGGCAATTAACGCGAGGTCGAACTAAGGAGGATCGTTGAGTGAGGGGTTGAATGAAAATTGCAGCGTCAGACGGTTCAACCCCTAAGTCGCGATCGAAAAAAGTGTTTAAAGATTTTGCAAGAAGGGTATTTGCGAAATATAAATAGAAATATTTGCAAAATTTAGATAGAATTGTATGAAAGAAATGAGTTTTAATATTTGTTTTAATGTGAGCTGTAATAAGGTTAATTTTGCAAGGGTATTTGCAAAATTTGAATAGGAATATATAAAAGAAACGAGTTTTAATATTTGTTTCAATGTGAGCTGTAATAAGGTTAATTTTGCAAGAAGGGTATTTGCAAAATTTGAATAGGAATATATAAAAGAAACGAGTTTTAATATTTGTTTCAATGTGAGCTGTAATAAGGTTAATTTTGCAAGAAGGGTATTTGCAAAATTTGAATAGGAATATATAAAAGATACTAGTTTTAATATTTGTTTCAATGTGAGCTGTAATAAGGTTAATTTTGCAAGAAGGGTATTTGCAAAATTTGAATAGGAATATATAAAAGATACTAGTTTTAATATTTGACGAAAATTCTCTAGCGTACCAAAGTTTCTTTCAAACTATTTCTCCAAAGTCCAAAAGTCTGTCCTCAATGATGGACTTCGATGGGTTCTGAATGAAAACAGAACACTACCTGCCTTCCGTCTTCGCCATTCCATTCGAACCTATTATACATTCCCTTGGAACACTCTCCCCACTCCCTTTTTACTAGAACGGAAACAATAGTACCTCCAGAATTCCACCCCCGACCCACCAGAAACAAAGAGCTTCCCGTCCCCCGCTGCAAGCAAGAAACACAGCGAAAGCAACAAAACTCGACACCGTTCGTTGGACAACGCTGTCTCCGTGTCCATCTCAGGTCCAAAAACAGAAGCGGAGTGACATGGAAACGAGAAAAAAGAGGGAATCCATAGCCTGACTCATCGAGTCAGTTCACTTTTTCCTACGATCTGCTCCCTTTTCGCGGGAACGAGTTTACAAGGCGGCGCCCTGTGAGGGGACCTTAAAGGAAAACGGTTCGTTTCCCGTTGGCCAAGTCGGCGTACATAATTCAAGGCTGGTCCAGTATCGATTGAGTCGCCTCCCGCTGTTCCGTTTCGACTCGCCCCCTTTCTCCTTCCGTGGGACTTTCTCGAAGGAAACACGGAGGAACGGAGCGAGGCGAAGCGGCAGGGGCAAACACTTGAAAGATTCACGAGTGTCCTGTTGCAACAGAGTCCGTGGAGTGTGCCTGGGGAAACGGCCGGGAAATTAGAGGAACGCAGGGGGGAAACGGTGGAAACGACGCTCCTTGAATCTCTTCTGGAGCAGCTGCTCATCGATATTCGATCGGCGCCTGGGGTTGTTGGTTCCTCGACGGATGTCCGCGACGGTGTCTGTTTTGTTCCTCTTCTGCGCGTTTTAAACGCTGCCTCGCGTGTCTGATTTCAGTTTTATCGGTTATTGTTTACTAATATTCCAGTAAGCGGAGCTGAAGTAAATAACGTGTGTACTACATTTGTAAACATTGGAAATCTTTTGAAACTAAGATTCTTATTTCTACATCTTACTTTTATCATCAGTTTCATTTCTTTTTTTGTTTGAGTAGAGATATCACGCTATGTTTAGTGCGGATAACACAAGTTCTGTAGTATTGATTTTAACCCTTTGGACTTGGATGTTTCCTCTGAGGGGACATCAGCATTGATTAGTGATTGAGGAGGTTAAACTTATTCCATCGCAGCTATTTGGGAAATGCATGTTTCCCTAAAGTTTTCTGCTGAAATGGAAACTTTCTACTGCTGAGAGACGTTAACAATAATAACTATTGCTAAAATATTGCTGAAGTATTGCGATTTTAGCAGTGATTACGGAGGTTAAACTTATCCCATCGCAGCTATTTGAGAAATGTACGTATCTCTAAAGTTTTCTGCTGAAATGGAAATTTTCTATTGCTGGGGGATGTTAGCAATGTTAACATCCGGAAAGGAACCCAATGCAAAGGCTTGAACAAGAAAAACTCTTACGTCAAAACCTATTAAATTTCCTCCAAGCACAAAAACCAATTTCCTCCCATAAATCATCGAAGATCCTTCGTCGTAAAACTAAAACCGCTGCCCGATAAATCTCTCCGGCAATTTCTCAATTTTCTAATCAACAACTGAAAAAGAAGCTCCCCGTAACCATCACTTAGTAGCAATTTCAGCCGCGAAACGACCTTCCAAAATATAACCCCAGCGCCGCCCTGGCTTGAAACACGATCGAGGAGAGAAAAGAGCCCAGCTAACAAAGGAGCCTGCGTCGGAGAGCCGACCGGATCGCGCGTAATCGCTATACTTCCTTCTGGTGCAGAGGAGCGGAACGATAAAGCCGGTAACTCATCCTTTCTGGTGGTCGCCCTCGGCCATTTCGCTGGTTTCCGTTCCTCCGCGTCGTCGAGGGTGGAGGAAAAGCCGTGCGAGGGTGGCGCACGCGAGCGATTTCACGCGGCGGCGCGTGTCACCGCGGCGCACAGTCGGAGGAACCGAAATGGCGGAGGTCGGACGGAGAAGATTGCTGGGTGGTCCGCGAAGGTGCTGGATCGCTCGACCCTTTCGATTAGCTCGAGCAGATCCTGCTCGAGCGCGTTCGGACTTCCGCGCGGTGCAATCATCCCAATTACGTTTCCTCGTCCTCTGGACCGCCGTGGATTTCGTTCTCACCGACGGAATTGCTGGTGGCTGCGGTGAAACGATGGTCCAAGCGTTGGAAGCTGTTCTCTATTCTTTGAGACGAGCTGGGGAAGATTCGCGTGGCTGTTGGACGATGCGTCTGGTTGGCGGTTCTCGTGCGATTTTAGGCGTTGAACTCGAGTGCGATTGAACGTCGTGGTTCAATGAAATAATTGGCTGTTGGAGATTGTTTCTGCGAGGATGGAGTGCCAGGTTGTTGATATTAGGGGTTCTAATGCTTCAGGTCGATTGAGGTGGAATTAAACGGTTGTTAAAGTTCATTCGATTTAAGTCGAAGTGGTAGATTGATGGATGCGAGTCACTTTGAGGCTTGGACGAGGTTCGAGTGTAATTGGTCGGCTGTTAGGGTTACTTGAACGATGGTGGGGTATTGAATGGTTGACATTGGGGTGTCTCGTGTTCGAGGTCGGCTGAAATGGAATTTAATAGTCAGTAGAGATTATTTGGTTCATTTTGGAGTGGTACATTCCTTTACTCGATTAAGTATAATTTAAACGTTCAATTTAAAAAGACTACGATACCATAGTCCAATTTTTCTCTAATCCAGAGCACAATATCGAATGTCTTCTGACTCAAGCAACTTCTAACCAACCCAAAAATGAAATTCCCAATCCATATCAAGATTAAACACCTCCCATCCCTAGAATCCGATACAAACCATCCCTTCGCCCTCCACACAGTCAAATTATTCGCCATCCGCCTAACAAGCATCGACGAACCTCTCCATCCGCTCGCTGAACCAACTTCGAACAACGAGCGAATCCTAACAACCGAGCCATCGACGTCGAACGGCAGAAAATCCAAGCAAATCTGCGTATCCATCGATCATCCGTCAGAGTCAATGTAGTGTCAACGACGGTTAAACGATTCCCTCCGCGTTTCAATCCTCGCCCCGTCCACCAGCCGCGGCGGTTAACGAAGCGCGAAGATTAATGGACCGTCGTTGCACAGATAAACGACAAAAGAGACGGCGGTCCGCGAATATTAGCGCGTTCCTAGACAACGCCGCAAATTATCGTGCTCATATCGGCCGGTTATTCCGCGACGAGATTCACTCTCGAGGACGGTGCCGCACTAATGGCGGCGGAACGGTTCCCGCGCCCTCGTAAATTCCGCCACCCCTCGCGGCGAGGGGAGCCTGGATTTCAGCCGGGATTCCATTCTGCTTCCCGTCGAACCGCGAATAAATTCGAATCGGCCGTGAAATTTCCCGATTACGACGTACCACGCGATTTTTGGGACGTTGTTGCGAGCGACCTTGGTTTCGTGGTTCCGCTGAAGAATTTTGTTCGAGGTCTTAGGTTAATATATTATGAACGAAACGTTTAAAATAACAATGATTGAAATTTATTAACAGTCTTTAGAAGATTATTGTGTTTTATATGAAATTTCAGTGTTCGTCATTTTAATCAGTTCGAGACGACTGATTTTTTTGGAGACCAACCCCACAAGCTGAAATTAGCTTTGGCTTTATATTGACTATTTTTAATAAAAAGACATGTTTGCAATAGAAATAACACCACGTGTGCAATGCAAAATAGAATAAAAAGACATCGTTAATATGGATCAGGTCCATTTTTTTATAGTCCAAATCACCGCTATCTGGCCATTTCTCAGTATTTTCGCTAAGTGCAGTTTCAAGTTCTTCAATTTCACTTTCATTTTCAGTAGAATCTTCCCAAATATCTCATCAAGTATATCATTTATATTCATATTCACGCCTTCCTCAAATTCTACATCACTGTCACTATCCATAACAACAAAATTTCGGTTCATTTTTCTATTTCCTGTAAGCAATAACTCAACACTTTCATTATCATTGCTCGGTTTCTGCCTTCTTGTTGGTCCTGGCTTTGGGTCGATCATTTTGAAGACTAAATTGAAACCAATACTAAATTTTCTGTTTACACACTTCTAAGATTGTTGGAATACAACGATGGCGAGTAAAACCCTCACTCAAGTATCTTCCACGGATTTTAGAATAGTTTTTTCTCAAAATGGCCCAAAGAGAAAGGACACAGGTGAATCAGTCAAGAAGCAGCAGGCATCTTTCAAAACCCCATCTTTCATTGTTTTACAGTCCACTGATAGTTGTTAATTAGAATGTCTCCTTACTATAAACAATATATATAACAAAGATACCTTTTATTTCGAGCCAGTCTTATTTCTTAGCCTACTTTTTCCGTACTGACTCATAATTTCAGTTCGATATCATTGCGCACACGGTGTGATTCGTTTTTTTGGCTCAGAAATGCATTGCACACAGTGTGCAATCCGTCTCGAATGGGTTAAACCGCACAGTGGAGATGCGAATGAAACTAATTTCTATTAGTGGTAACGGAAACTTGGGTAACTGGGTATATAGAGTCTTCTATATCTGTTCGCGTGCGTGACCACGCCTACTGGATATCCACGGCCCATGGGATTCACCCAGCGGAATTTATGGGTGAACCATGGGGCTCTGCGGCTGACAGTTTTAGAAGCCTGGCTAAGGAACACCTTAGACGCCGCGCAGACGTCTGTGACACCGCTGATTTACGGTATTCTGGGGTAACTTGTGGTATTTGATTAGGTCTCGGTAACCGTGTTTGCGTTTGATTAGGTTCGCTGCTAATACGCGCAGTTGATTAGACTTCGCGTGTATTTATGAAGCTGCGACGAGTGTTGGTTTTTGTTTTTATAATTAATTTATTCTAGTCTAATTCTAATCTAATTGTGTTTATCTTCTGATATTCAAGTACAAAGATTATCAATTGTCTTGTTGTCTTTTGTAATTTATTACATAATAATCTGCTTAAATATTTTCTAATTCATTGACAAAAAAATGATCGATTCGTGACTAAGTAGAACTACTATCCCAACAAATACCCGATCGAAAGATTTGCAATTAACTTTGTAAAATTCGATTAAAAATAGTGTTGATTTAATGAAACTGCAACGTTTTAAAACCATACATGTTTACTTAATTCTCTTTAAAAATGCCTGGGAACCGAGAAAGGCAGAGAAAAAGCAGCCCATCCGTTAAGCGTTAATGGTGCAATTAAGGGTGCGTTCCACGAGAATTCCACTGCAGCGCGTTTAGTATTGCGGATAATGGAGGATTCACAGCGCCAAATTCAAACGACCCTGTTTAAGCGAGGAACGGTTTGAAAATATCGAATCTCCTCGCATTAGCATAAAAATCGAATCGCCAACGAGCGGATACGTCCGTTCCGATTCGTGATTCACTGAATTCGCCTGGCCCACGTTTATCTCTGTCTCCATTATGCGATGCCTTGATGCTTATACGCCGCGTTGCCTATTCGCAACATCTGACATCTTTGTGCGATTCGTGCGTGAAATGATGCAACACCTGGCGTTGACACGGCCCGGAAATTAACCAATTGTCAGGATCCTGGTGATACCGGTTCGCCAGACATCGCGGCCCGCGTCGACCTCCTGTCTCGTGCAAGATAATAACCTAACCGTGCCGCGTAACACGTGTCCATTAATATCAGTCGAATTTGGCTCGCAGGACCTCGCGTTCAGCCATTTAATGGGAATTTAAATTTTGAAATAGCTGCGAACAGCGCGTGGATATTTTAATTTGAAAGTAGCGAGTCTGCTTGACCAATGTTTGATTTGATTTTTATTCCCATCTATTCCCACAATGTTCAAAAATTTTAATATTAAATGAATACTTTAGCAATTTTAAAAATAAACACAGAAGAGAAATTTATAATTATTGGTGCGTACGAGAACACTAAAGTAGACTTAGTCGACCACGGTCAGACAAAACTGAACAACAAAGTGCTTCGTTTCTCCCATCAACCATCCGTCTTCCAGCAAGCACGCGCCCAGATATAAACCACCTTTCGCCACAAATCATCCTCGTACACCGTAAAACAAACTCTTCGTCCGCGAAAAATGAAAAACTGAGACAATCGAGGAGATCCAGCCACCGCTAGGAGGGATGTAGTCTGCAGAGTACAGAAGAAAAATCTTGGGAATAGGGCGAAATCTATTATCGACGGAATTGGCGACGCCTGGGGGCACGTAGTTCGACGACGCACCCTTTGTCTATGGCTAACGATACGGGGCGCGCGGATAAGGGTTGCTAACCCTCGCAAACATCAGACTCGCGTTAGTCGTCAGAAATCAGAGGGATATCCGGTGGCTGCCGGAGAAACCAACCCAGGGGAATCCCCGCGCTCCTTTAACAGTCTCCATCCTTCTCTGTCTGTTTGCTGTTCCCTTGTATCGAGTTTCTCAATAATTCGATCGGTGCTCGTTCCGTGTCTGACTCGCTTCGATCGCTGGTTTCCATTTCCTCTCGTGGGATGAAGTTCTTTCTCGCGGAAAAGCAACTTTTCGAAACAGTGTCCCTCCTTTCAAAGTGCACGCATGTGTCTGAAAGTCTCATTGCTTATTTCTATTAATTGTGTTCCAATCTGAGAAATAATTTCTGTTGTTATGTTATCGTGTTGAATTTGGAAAGATGGCTTCGTTAATGTTTAGCGGATCGATAAAACGATACGACTGCTAGGGTTTCAGTTCGTAAAAAGTTGGAAGAGCCACGAAGTTTGACAATACGCGCCAGTATGACTCTTCATGGACTTCAGCTGGGAGTTGGGACGCTGGGAATGGACGATGAAACGCGATACGAGGGAAATGAGAAGAGAGATTTAGTTATGGCAAGCTGTACCAAGTATGGAGTATCTGGTGGAGCAGAAATCAAATAAGGGGTGAAGTTTATATGCTTGCACTCTGATTCACTCGTATAAAGTATTACCAACGTCGAAATTTGCAGACTAAAAGTAAGTGTCGAAAATGTTAAATTATTGCTCATAAATTTTACATGCAATAGTTCTGATAGAATCTCAGGTTATATCACTATTTGGATAGTGTTTAAACAATATAAAGACCCACACGCTCTATTGTCTAATACAGTGTTTCCTAAATTTTGTTTTAAGGAACACCTTTTAGGTTCTAAAATTTTTAAGGAACACTGGAGATTTATAATTCTTTTTGAGAGTTGTTTTAAATTACGTAAAACGCATAAAAACCGACAATATTTTATTGTACTCTAACCTGAAACTCAATTTTTCCCGGAGCTCTTAGTAATTGCTTGCGAAAGACTTGGAAACTCTATTTCCATCCCTTAAATTTGAACTAGCAAAAATTACTTTCCATCAAATTCCCTCTTCAATATTTCCTACAATCATCTACTCTCCAACAATGACAAAAAAAAATTGCTCAAAACCCAACGCACGCTCTATCCCTCAACGACCACCAAAATCCACCCCCGACTCTTCAACGAACATTCTCAAACACCCTCAAACGGACCACCGCACGCGCACAGTCGAACGCACCCTTCGAAACAGCTCGAATTGCGCCGCGAACCATTCGAACCCGCCGCGAAGAAGCTTATGCCTGTTCCGCCATCACGGTTTTCCTCCGCGACGCACAGTAGCCAGCATCCCCCGTATAAATCATCGATGCGCGCGTAGTTTCCCTCGGCGTCCACCTGACGCTTGGCCAGCGGGATGATTAACGACGCGCGCTGCAATTATCAAGATCGAACGCGATCGTTATCGATCGTTGGACGCGGGATCGAACCGCGCGAGGGGCGCGAAACGGGGGAAAGGAAGGCGACGCGGCCCGAGGGAGCGCGCGTATCCAATTTATGCCCTACATCGATTACGACGGCCTGCGCGCCGTCCGACACGGATGATTATCTTTAATGAATACGTAGACAATGCGCAGGCGCACGGTTGAAGTATGGGAAAAATTGGGCTACGGTAAGAAATTGGAGTGGGAAATGGAATCGCGTGACTGATGGTGGTGGCTGTGGATGACGGAAGTTGGATTGAGAGTGTGAGTGTTGGAGGGTGTGATTGTGATCCTTCTTTTTAGTGGTTAGAACTTTGGATTTGGTTGCTTTCCGGCTATTGCTGAAATAGCAATAGTTTTTATTGATAATGTCTCGAAGCAAAAGAAAAGTTTAGGGAAGCGTGTATTCTATTGCTGATGTTCCCTCAGAGGGGACATACGAGTGTAAAGGGTTAAAAGTGCCAACTACTCGACGAGAATTGCCAACTTGGGTGCACGCTGGATACTCTTAAAAATGGTATAGCAATGGTAACGCAAGAGTTTCTGTGGATAAGTAGACAAACAGCGCCATAGTGCTGTTTGGAACCGTAGAAATTAAGTACCATCACGGCTTGGGACTTTGAGACGTAGAAATTAACAAGTACCATCGCATTGCTTGGGACTTCAAGACGTAGAAACTAAGAAATGCCCTCATATTGCTTGGGACTTTGAGATGCAGAATTTGAGAAGTGCCATCACATTGCTTGAAACTTTGAGACGTAGAAACTAAGAAGTGCCATCGCGTTGCTTGGGACTTTGAGACGTAGAATCTAAGAAGTGCCATTACATTGCTTAGGACTTTGAGACGTAGAAATTAAGAAGTACCATCACGTTGCATGGCACTTTGAAACGTACAAATTGAGAAGCGCCATCACATTGAAGGTACGAGCACGAAGGTCAAGTTCCTGAGCCGTCTTTTAGGATTACGAAGATCGCTTGAGGAAATCTAAAAGGTGTCCTTGGGGTTCAATTTAGGGTAGATGGACTATGATTGCTTGAAAAATTTCGAAAGTCTCGAAACTAATACCCCTTTTTCAATATCTTACTTTTATGATATTTTGTCTTTTTTTTAAATTGAAGGATTAGAATCTAGATTAAATTTAAATCACCTATCGAGTCACATGAAATCTTTCATCCCCCCATTATCAGCCGCGTATTATTTATTTAACGTACGTGATCCACGAAAATTTCGCGAGCTTCTGCCCATTAAACAGCACTCTGCTAGAGATGAATCACGGAACCCCTGCAAATCCTTTTTTAATAGGACTGACCACCGAGAGCAGGTTGCTCGGACAAAAAGGGGGAAGTCTGTGCATCTGGACGGAAAACAAAAAATTACACGTTTCTTATCCCTCGTTCGTATTAGATTCACGTTTGCACGGAACGAGATCGTTAGAAGAAAGTGCTGAAATTCGTGGAGACGCTGTAAAAACCCTGTTTACGGTCGAGGGATCGTATCGACGACTCGTAAAGAAAAAAACGGATTCGTGGATACGTGGAGGCGGTGTAACGTCGGATCAATGGCAGATTACATCGAGTTTAATCGAATCAAACCCGTGAACGAAGCCTTCTCGTAGCTACGAGCTGCGAATTAGGGTGGTTTTACCGTGAGAGAAATGAGAAACGAGATTTGGGACTGGCTTTTTTCGCGTTCTCATTGCACCTTGTTTTCGGGTTGTAATCGAGTCATCTGGTAAAATGGGGTATTTTTTGAAGCTGTTCGTGATTTTCATTTCATGAGAAATGGACGATACTTATTGTTATAAAGTATATTAACCCTTTGCACTCCTTTGTCGAGTGTGACTCGACATCATATAATTAGTAAACAAAATTGTTTGCAAGTAGTAGTCGACGAATTGTCCTCTGAAGTAAATTTCAAATTAAACATTTTAAATAGCAGAGAGTTGTTAGCAACCAAATAGAAAAATAACTTGGAGGTCAAAGGGTTAAGTTACGATGACTTAACTTATTCGTCGGTGGCTGCCAAAAATATTGATATACAACAAAATTTCTCAACGAGACGTTTCTTATATTAGCTTTAATATTTAATATATACCATGAAAGTACCATTAGTAACATAATGAAAGATATTTAAGCAACGTTTTTCTATAATTTGTAAATTAATAGCTTCGTCGCGAGGCGAGAATCAGTCGCAATGGGTAGGAAACTCGTCAACGGAAGCAACCCTCGTCTCCAACTGGTTGAAACGCTCAAAGAACACTATTGTAATAGTTGAAGAGGCCTCGAGAACGCCTTACCGTGAAGCGAGAGACACTCGAGTGTCACTTCCAAATCTTGTAACACGCGGCTAACTTTACACAAACAGCTTTACGAACCGTAGAATACTCATTACATCTAAGCGAAACATCCCTATCCCCATTCTTGTGAATCAGAGTACACGTCTACCCTCTTTAATCGTAAATGCATAAAAATTTCTAAATTAATTAAAATAGAAGGCTGTTCTGTCTTATTATATTTTCTAATTCCACAGAAGTCTTCCATAATTGAATTCAAACCTAAATAATCAAGAACACACAAACTCACCCCCTCAAAATCTACAAAAATTCCTCGATCGCTTAAAAAAAATCATTAAAAACTACACCACTTTCTAGCAGCATCAAATCACACGACCTCTTGCGATTTCTTTCCCACAACATCGCGCACGACCTTTCACCATTCGATCCACGCCAAACAAGAGAAAGGGCCGGTCGTAATTCGCGTAATCGATTATCCGCGATGACTTACGCGGCTGGATCGAACGCACGATCGAGAAAGTCGATGCACTTCGGCTGAATTGCACGTACAAAGCCGTTCTTTTCGCAGGGTACAACGTTAAGGACGTTCGCAGAGGTAGCGGAGAGCGAAAGTGAAAACAGGAAACGACGGTGGCCGGCGGAGGAACGAAAGGAATGGCGATATTTCAACGAGGGTGAACTTTTTAGCGAGATTACTGGCCGATAATAATTCAACCGGGAGCGGGGCTGCGGCCTGGGGACGGAATTTCATTTCAATTCCACCGACCCGCCCCTGTTCAGGGGTGGAACGCGATTTCGGTCGCCTCTGTTCCTGGGGCTGTAAGTGACAGTGGCGCGGTGTCGAAAATCCGATCCGAAAATCGTACGCCATAGACGTTCACGCGAATACTAAATACTTCTCGTTGAAAATCTCTCAGTAATTAAAGCGTTTTTATAAAATTAAACATGGAGAATTGTCTAATTAACCAGATAATATTAATATTTTAAATTATCCAATTAACAAATATATTTTTTAATTGAACTATTGAAAATTACTGATAATATTCCGTCATTTAAGCTAACAGATGATTAATTACAAATGTACTACTAATTGTCCAGTAAAATTTGTAATTTGAACAGTTATTCTTGGTGTTTTCTTAAAAAAGGGAGTATACATGAAGAATCGAGTTATAGAAATGAAGGATCTCTTTAATTTAAGTCAAAAAGAAATAGTCTGGTTCTTAACGATTTCACTTTTCCAACTATTTGCTTCGATTCTCTGTCTTACGCACACACATCCATCCCTCATACAAATTGTGGGGTGCGAGAAATGAAAGAACGAGGGTTTGGTTTGAACAAGGTGTGGACATTTATAATTGCAAAGATGTAATTGTGAATATTCTCGAATATTGAATATTCCAGAATATTCCAAACTTTATGCATAAGAGTGTGTGTGCGTGTATGCGAGTGCCTGGAAAACAAAGGAATGCATAGAAATCCGGCAGAAAGAATCGAGAATGTTCGATGAATGAATGTATAAAAGTATGCGGATGTAGAGCGTCATTTTAGCTTAAGAAGAACACCGAAAAATGTACTTTCTTCAATTATAAATAAAGTGAACCTATCAATTCCTACAATACCTTACCCTTTCCATCCCTCAGTCGTACAATTACTTCAATAATCCATTCGAGACGGATTTTACACCGTGTGTGCAATGCAAGATAAAATAAAAATAAAAATAACCATGAGCCATCTCGAATGGGATAATAAACATATTAAATAAACCCCCAGTGTCATCTTCGATCCCTCAAACAATACCCAACAAATAATCCCGACACCCTAAACAAACAATCGAGACACCCACACCGTGCAACCAAATTTCTGCCACGACAAACCATCGCGCGTAACGAACACTCGCTAATTCCCCCGAAACGGCACAGCAAACTTCGTTCTCGTTTTACGCGAATCCTCATTAGTACCCCGGATCTGGTATTTGCATAAAAAACTCGCGGCTCTTCGAGTAAGCCCGCGAGAATCGTGGGATTCCCGAACGCGCTCGAATTATCCCGCATTCGACGAGGAGAGAATCCAGGGACGCGCTGGCCCGTCCATGGCGGCGTGAAAAACGACGCGAAGGGGTGGATCGTACTCGATGGTCGGAAGAGCTCGCGGCGCGATAACGAGTCACTCTTTCAGCGAGCGTGCAACTTGTGTCGCTCGATGTTGACGAGAATGAAATTCGCATTTTTGCCCATCTCGCGGATCGTATCAGCCCCTCGCCTCTTCTGTTTTCGAGCGCGTTTCCAGCGTCCCCGGATATGTCCTCCGCGTCCACCCCTTCGCTTTCAGCCACTCGTCGTTTTTTTCGTTCCGCTGTGCCTCCGACGCTGCCAAGAGCTAGCTTTTATTTTTCAGTCGCGCTTATTATTGCTGGAATTTGTGTAACAAATGGCGTGTAAATATTAAGTCTACCGGAAAGTTCTGTCCAACAATTTCGTCTAAAGCTTGAATATATATGCAATGTTCTTGAGGTTAGTTCGTGCTCTTTTGAGCCATATATGGCTTTATATCTTTATAACCGCATTTGTACACGTGTGACCTTCGAAATTAACTACAGTAAAGATGCCAAAGTATATAAATTTATGACAATATAATAAAAGATTTTATTTAACTGTAAAATAAAAAAAGGTTTGCTGAGAGAAACGATGTAGTTCTAGAGTTATCGCGATTTTATCGAATGACCAAACTCCTGTGAAATTCACTCAAAAATGTCCTCCACGCGCGTAAGTCCATGGCGAAGTATACCCGTGTGCAATGATTTAATAAAAAATTTAACGAAGTTTGCAATGAAAAGCGCTTTGCGATAAGAAATATATATTTTTACGACGATTCTAATGCACGAGTATCGATCATCGCCAGGGCTCTCTTATTACGAATCTCGCCCCCAGCTGGATTTATCGCGGAGCTCGCGACTCTCGAGGAAGCTCGGAAACTTTCCAACAAACGACCAGATGGGTATCTTGATAGATTATACAAGTTCCTTATGAATGGTCGGCGACTTTTGAAGTCGCGACGAAATTGGGAACAAAGAGGGACTCGAGCTCTTTAGATTGCTCGAGGATAACGCCAGGAATCCTTTTGCGATTCACTTCCTCCCCCTGATTAATGAGTGTACACCTTGGAAATAAACCGATTACCATTTTGCACGTTCAAATATAAAAATCCTAAGTCTTTTTCAATAGCATCTTGATTCGTATTCTTGTAAATGTTATTATATAAATTTGTATGTGTAATGATGTGCATGATGCATTCAACTATATGATTTATTAAATTAAAAATAGAGCAATGTGCTTACGTATGCTGCGTACCAATTAGCTTGTTCATTGCTGCGATCGTCACGTTTTGTAAAAAACAATCGAACGCCACTCGATCTCGTGACGACGCAGTCAGAAATGCAAGCTAATCTATCGATACTGTACATATGCAATTAATTATAATTAAATTTTGTATTTCTCATGGAAATAAAGTTTTCTTTTGTGCTACGATAGACATCAGAAGAGAGTTGCTCTTATGCAGAGTAGAGTAACTTTTTGTTCAAAATTACACGTTCTCATTTTGTCATTATTTCAAGGTTGGATTTAGTATTAGCACTAGTAACTTCTCTGTGTTTGCATTCAATAAATACGTTTTCATCTGCAGAGTATTTCTCCACTATTGCAAAAAACTTGAAAACCTGTTTCCAGAAACCAAAATGAAACGAAAATAAAATACGTAAAAACATTTCGTTTGAAGCTTCATCGCTGAGTAAACTGATCCTGAAGATCTGTTGACGGAAGTCCATAAAACAACATGTCGCGCGACGAAAGTAGCTGCACACAGAATGTTCAAAGTCGTTTTTCTCGAAAACGAAGCCTTGATCGCGATTTCGTCGTTCCTCGTTTTCGTCTTGCTTCATTTTATGGAATCGTAAGTCGAAATTTCCAGCAGAGGTGACCTCACGTAACGAGCACCCTATACGTGCCTATTTTCGCCTATTAAGAGGCAGACGCCTCTAACTGATTTAAGACATCAAATTATACTTTGTACGGAAGCTTCACCGTGGCGAGCTGACGTATAAATTAATAAACGGGCTGTCACTGCTGTCCAGCATCCAACCAGCCATCCTTTTCCTCTAATTCGAACAGTTTCACGGCTACAACTTCCGGGAAGGACGGCTGTCGCATCAATCTTCATCTCGATCTCGTTTCTGCAGCTTCCTCAGCACGGACGAGGATGGGAATACGGTTAACGAGTGCCACGCGGAAAATTGTCGGGAGCAACAAGCGGAGCAATAAATACGCGCGAAATTAGCATTTTCCTTGAACAATGGCTCAATTGGTGGCGCAACCGACGCCATGATATTATGCATAATCGCTCGTGGCAGCCAGCTGCTTGTCGTTTCTGCCTGGAGGTTGGTCTTCTAATATTCCACTGGAATAATGAACGTTCCTTTTGTTGCTAACATATACCATCGTGATTTAATTTTTGCGAAGGATCTTCTCAAATCTTTACACTTCGTTATTTGCTTCATTGATGGTTATTTTACTAGCTGCTTGTTGTTTCTGCCTGAAGTTGGTCTTCTAATATTTTACAGGAATAATAAACCTTTTGTTCCTTTTGTTGCTGACAGATACCATCGTGATTTAATTTTTGCGAAGGATCTTCTCAAATCTTTACACTTCGTTATTTGCTTCATTGATGGTTATTGTGCTAGAAGCTTGTTGCTTCTGCCTGGAGTTGGTCTTCTAATATTTTACAGGAATAATAAACCTTTTGTTCCTTTTGTTTCTGACAGATACTATGATGATTTAATTTCTACGAAGGATCTTCTCAAATCTTTGCACTTCGTTATTTGCTTCATTGATGGTTATTTTACTAGCTGCTTGTTGTTTCTGCCTGAAGTTGGTCTTCTAATATTTTACAGGAATAATAAACCTTTTGTTCCTTTTGTTGCTGACAGATACTATGGTGATTTAATTTCTATGAAGAATCTTTGCACTTCAACTTTTAACACGTTGACGATGGGGTATCTAATCTCCATCCCTTCACATAGGACCGAGCATTTAACCCTTTGAAGTCAAATGCTGCTTCTGAGAGGATTGATTGCTTAAAAACTAATTCCACTGCAACTATTTGAAAAACGCATGTACCAGCAGCAGAAAATTGCTGGGAAAACGTCGAATGCAAAGGGTTAATAGACTTAAAATTAAGATGCACATGTACAACGCAAGTACGTACTTGCAGAAAAATGGAAATCTCTGTGATTGACCATCAACATATTAAATATTTAAACATGTTTCTTAGACTTTCTGAAGGTAAATAATTATCCAGCTCACATCGTCTTTAATCTAATTAATTCAGACAAATTTAAAATTTGCTCGCGTTCTGAGAAATCTCCAAGTAATGGCGGAGCTCGACAAATCAGCTGAGAATGCTCCAACCATTTAATGGCGAACGCAAACATATCAGAAGGGCACCGACAACTTTTGCATCACCTGACGAACGATCCTAATGATAACTCAACCGTACGATATAAATTGCAGCCGCGTAATAACGTTGAAAGTTAGGCGCGCGTTTAATTCAACGGGACTGGTGTTATACAGGGTGTCCCGTATAGTACTGCGGATATTGTGGCCGAAGTATCTCATAGATCACAGAGACCTTACGATATGGAAATTATTCTGTGCGCACGCGACCACCGTGGAGGCGTCGTCGAGATTTCGATCGTAAATTACGGGAATCCGCGATTTAATTCGCGCCAGCACGAAAGGGTTGCTGTCACCCCCTTCGAGGATCTACGATCTGACGGTTCTCGAGCTGTTCAAACGCTTTGGACAATATCGACATCGAATTTATTATTAACCCTTTGCACTCCTTTGTCGATTGTGACTTAGTAAATAAAAAAAAAAAAATAATATGAGTTCCATAAGTTTGAATTACTACAAAATTTGAAAGCTATATTTAATGTAATTGGTAAACAAAATTGTTTGCAAGTAGCAGTCGAAGAGTTGTCCTTGGTAAAAGCCTGACAAATTATTCTGATCAATTTAATAGATGGTGATACGATTATATTTTGTATTAGTTATCGCTCGTATCAATTTTCTGCGATTAGAAGGACAGAGATGGGTGTAATTTATGCGAACGAACGAGTTAATCGAGTTTCGAATTATTTCAAGGATGCAAGCGACAGATATTTACATTTTGTTTCTGATAATAAATTTACATTTTTTCACGTACTGGTCGCTTGTATCCGCTTACGAACTCATTACCATTCCCTGGTAAGCTAACATTTTTTTGAATGCATCTACCTTCTCGTTTCCTCTCAGCGTTTCCAACTGTTACTGCCATCTGTCATTAATAAAACATTTCCTTCCTGCTTCTAACTACTTCACTTGATTGTACACTACGATACAAACTTGTAGTCTTGTCCTTTTCCCAGATACTAATCTACCTACCCGTTAATTTAGTCATTAACTCATCGAAATGATATTAAAAAATATAAAACACTCATAAAATGCAAAATATTATTTTTTATGGAAAAAAATAATTTGCATTCCTATTTTATAAATATTTTGCAACATCACTGTAGCATCGAATTTAGAAAACCGAGTATTCTTATTTGAAATTCGTTCCTCGCTGTCACTGCTACGAGATGCCAAAGTTTTAAAGTTGTTTCAGAGTTTACAAGTAGCAGTCGAGGAACTGTGCTGCAACTGACAACTTTTTGAAGTAAATTTGAAGTAAATTGTGAAAATTTAAGTTCAACAACTCTAAAACTTTCTTGTAATTTATATTTTCTTCTTTTTCTTATTTAGCAATGTCGAATCGCACTCGACAAAGGAGCGCAAAGGGTTAATAAAAGATCCCAGAAAGGTGCCTATTCAAAAACCATATGTTTTCGCCCCCAACTAGTTCAAATTTTGCATATTTGTAGATCTATACGTGAGTTATCAATTAGCAGCGTAACTTTTTGACAGGCCTCGAAATAACGGAAAAGAAGGGGTGCAAAGTACGCGTTTAGCGAAATCTTTCGGAAGCTATAATATTTAACAGAGAAAAGATATCGATTTGAATTTTATGTCAAAAAATCAAGAAAAAATCACGCTTTCGAATGATATATAACTTTTTATCTTTTCAAAATATTTAATTCAGTTTCTACGCATATTTCTAGTTTCGGTGGTTGAGAAAAATAGTGAAAAATTGCAATACCCCAAAAAATATAAAAATATCGTCAAATTTTAACGGAAAACTCGTCGATGAAAGCGTCCACGCTGCTCCTTTCAGAGCGACAGCGTTTCAGAAGCACGTAACGAGACTGGCCCCGAGGCGCGTCTATCGAACGCTTCGCCTTCGATGGCACCGCGCTCTTGACCTCGACGAGGCCAGGAGGAAAAAGAAGAACGCGAAGAAAAAGGCGAACAAGTACTCACCGTTCGTAGGAATTCGGGGTCGTGCAGAGCTCGCTCAGCATGCAGTCCAAATCGGTCGCCAGGGAATTAAGCAGCTGAAAGAGAAGCGAAAGGGGTTAGGGTCGTCGTGGCGCGCCTCGTCTCGCAGCGAAACGTCGATCGCGTTTTGCTCTTTAATGGACGTGCGTGTTTCGCTGCGAGAGTTTATTTATTTTTAATGAAAACTCGGCAATTCGAGCGGAGACGCGTTCGAACGAGGTGCTTCGGGGTGAATCGGGACGAAGAGACGGGGATGTCGCGGAGGGTCGATGAGAATCGAAAGCAGTCGACGCGTATTGCCAGTGGAGATAATGAGTCTGATTAAATTCGAGATAAAATGGCATTCTATTGAATGTATTAGAATCGCGACGAAGCAAATTTAGAGGAATGGAAAATGTATTATGTTTATTAGGATGTAATGGTGGTTGGAGGGTGAGTTTGTAGTTGATTATATAGTGAGTTGGATTAAATAATGATTAAAATTCTATTGAATTTATTAGAATCGCGACGAAGCAAATTTAGAGGAATGGAAAATGTATTATGTTTATTAGGATGTAATGGTGGTTGGAGGGTGAGTTTGTAGTTGATTATATAGTGAGTTGGATTAAATAATGATTAAAATTCTATTGAATTTATTAGAATCGCGAGGAAGCAAATTGAGGGATAATAAAAAATGTACTATATTTATTAGGGTGCAGTAATGGTTCGAGGGTAAGTTTGGGTTGATTATATGGTGAGTCTGATTAAATAATGATTAGATAGCGAATCTGATTAAATTCGAGATAAAATGGCATTTTATTGAATTTATTAAACTCGTGACGAAACAAATTGAGAGGAATGGAAAATGTATTATATTTATTAGAGCGGAGTAGTGGTTGGAGGGTAGGTCTGGATTGATTCGAGCGAACGGAAATTGAAACAAAATAAATTCGAGCGAACTGGATATTGGATAGCTTGGGTTAAATGAGTTGAAGTTCGAAAAGGGTAACTTTGAATGCCAGCGAAATTGCTGTAAGTTAATTCGAGCGAATTCGGGGATGAAATTCGTCGGGTTTGGACGAATTGAATTTAAAACACCGTAAACCTATGAAACTATAATTTAAATAAAGTCATTCAACAAAATTGAAATTTAAAAAAGCAGCATACATAAAATTAAAATTATCCAAAGAGGTGAAGAAAAATTACAAATTGTCATCATTATCATTCACAATTTACAATAATTTATATGTTCTAATCATTGTATCAGTATAAACAAATTTCCTGTAAAACTTGTTCAATTCAAGTCTCTCTTTTAATTCCACCAAGCAAAGACAACAATCGCTCGAAGCCAAGCCTGTCCCTTAATTGCAAAAAAATACCCATTAACCCGTGACCACCTTCGCGTTCATCCTAATAAAACACAGTGACCCAATATCGTGGTATCGTTGCGAGAAGTTACGCAAACAGCGGAGGACGCCGTTTAAACGTCGAGTGGCGTGAATGAAATTCAATTTCTGGTTCGAGGCTACGTCTCATTAGAGCAACTCTGTCATAATCAAGTGACGGGAAATTGTTATGTACCGATGGTACGCGGCGGCCACCTGCAATCACGTTAATCCTTAATTGAAACCGTGTTACAGCGAAACCGCGTTGTAAAATCGTTCAGCGAACCCCCTGGGAGCCGCTGTTGCCACGCGATAACGCAACTCATCCAGGAACCGCGGGAACACTATAATCGAACGCCGCCCGTTTCCGTTCCCGAGCGTCCCGCCATGTTGCACAATAATTGCTTTACTAACATCGTCATTTGCTGTCAATTTACGTGTACTTAGATGTGTCTTCGATTTTCAGAACACGCATTCTGTGTATTTATAAAAGTTAAGTGGATACAACTTGTAGACACCTTGTACCATCTTCGAATGGACAGAGACCGTGTTTTCTTATAAAATTGAAGTTTTCGAACAGTGCTTTCATGAAATGAAGAAAATTGATATTTAAATTACGAAAATGAAGAAACCTACTGTATTGTACAATAATTGCTGCACTAAGATTGTCTTTTATTGTCAATTTACGTGTACTTAGATGTGTCTTCGATTTTCAGAACACGCATTCTGTGTATTTATAAAAGTTAAGTGGATGCAACTTGTAGACACCTTGTACCATCTTCGAATGGACAGAGATCGTGTTTTCTTATAAAATTGAAGTCTTCGAACAGTGCTTTCATGAAATGAAGGAAATTGATATTTAAATAACGAAAATGAAGAAACCTACTGTATTGTACAATAATTGCTGCACTAAGATTGTCTTTTATTGTCAATTCACGTGTACTTAGATGTGTCTTCGATTTTCAGAACACGCATTCTGTATATTTATAAAAGTTAAGTGGAAGCAACTTGTGGACACTTTGTACGATCTTCGAATGAACAGAGATTATGTTTTTTTATAAAATTAAAGCATTCAATTTTTATTCGGACAGTGCTTTTGTGAAATGAAAGAAATTGATATCTAAATAACGAGGATGAAGGAATTCATTGTGTTTCAACATCAGCAAAAACACTTCTGCCAAGAATAATTGAATTACCTAAAAAAGCAATATGGATGAAGACAAATTATGTGCACTTTGTACGATTTTCAAATAAATAGAAATTCTGTTTCCTTATAAATCTAAAGTATTCAATTTTTATTCGAACAGAACTTCTATAAAATGAAAAAAATTGACATCTGAATAACGAGGACGAAGAAATTCATTGCGTTTGAGCATCAGCAAAAATACTTCCGCCAAGAAGAATTGAATAACCTAGAAAAGCAATATGGCGGAAGGCGGACCGTGGCTACACGAGAAAAGTATTAGCGAATTCTCCGCTAAGAGAGCGATAGCTTGGACGAAACAGGAGGGGAAAAAAGCGGGAAGAAGAGGAATCCTCGTAGGAAGAAATGAAGTTTGCACGAACGCAGGGCACAGCCCGTTTGTGTCTGTACACCGAATGCCTGCTGTATTTGCATTGCATCATGGAATCGGAGCCCGGAAAATTAGAAGGTTTCCATCCGGAGGCACTTTCGCAAAGTCAATATTGAACGTGGAGAAGACGTCCGATAAAGTTTCACCATGCAACGCGGGGAACACGATCCGACGGGGTGGGGACGGGGGTGGTGGAGGGTGAACATGAAACGCGAAATTTCTTGGCCCCTCTGTGTATTGGGAAAAAATTGCTATGCGTATGTAGATACAGTGTCTGCCAAAACTTTCGAGCTATTTTCTGTGCTTCTTTTTTTTTTCTTCCGCTCGCATCAAATCTTATAAATTTCTTATCGATTCGAAATTGATGTTGCAGGGATATTTTATATATATCGCAGTGTCTTCTTTGGATTTTTAAGTAAAGAAAATTATTTTTGAAATAGAATTTTAAATTGCAACCTTTCTTATGGTGATTCCAAACTTTTAATGGATACTTTTTGAAACTTTTTGTTTCAGTACAATGGCTTTCAATTCATTTTTGAAAGAGTTTCAGCATTTTCAAAAGTTGGCAAGATGTGTTAGTGTTAAATTATTTCTACATTAAGACAGCAGGTACAAAAAATCAGAAAATTCTCGCAACAAGGGTGAACATTAATTGAAGACATAAATACACAGTCATAACGTTCTTCAAAACTCTATTTCACCCTCACCCTCTCTCGCTTCGACCCCACCATCACGATTTACGAGCACCACAACTTTCGTTTATGAAAAAAGCGCGCCTCGTTTGAAGGGGTTGTTACTTCGGACGATGATCACCGGTCGAGAGGGGATTTTTCTAATAAACTAACTTCCCTGCTCGTCCTGCGAGCACAACAGGTCTCTCTGGTTCGAGCATCCACCTTTTTCCGTCTATCTGAGCGCCTGTATTAAGCCTACAAGCGTCCGTAATCACGTGGACCATGTCTCTTATCACGTAACGTCTCGACGCTAATACGGGATTACACACAGCGTTAAAACTACACGTACGTATAATATCGCTACCCAATTTGCATAGTACACGAAATTTTTCAAACGATTCCACTGATAAAACGATGATTCGCGTTCAACTTACACGATCGAAGGATAATGAGTGTTTCGAGTCGAACTCGAGGCGCAATGTCCTTCGTCTACCACTGCTAATTATACGAAGGGTGTACCCGAACGATAGTCAGTCGCTATAATATTTACGTCCATGCAAATTCCTCGTTTTTACAAACGCGACTAATGAAACGAAATTTAGACAGCTCGCTCCATCCGCTAAATATTAGAACGCGCACAGTGTGCTGGACAATTTTGCATATTTTTGCATACTGCGCGCGTTTCGTACTTCTTTGCATATATTTAAATTCGCCACGAATGCGTAGACATCCGTGGCGTAATGATAACGCGTTTAATACACGAGCAATGCTGTAAATATTTCCAGTAACGTGTGCGGATAAAATAGCAGAGACAACGCGATCGTATGCATTGATTGGATACGTGCTGCGAACGAAAAGTAGATTGCGATCTACGATCGAGCGAAATCCTTCGACGATTTTAATTCAATCCATTTCTTCGTTGCAAAAAATCGTCTTGGTTTAAAAAGGGTATCGAGATAAGATCGCTTGGTGCTTCGTATATTTTCATTTGTTAAACAGATTCTGTTTCAAAAATTTGCTTGCATAATTTTGTTGTAGCACAATGTGCTTGGCCAACCTGAATGGTTTCACTTGCCATTTTGATGACGTGCAACGTTATAGCGAGTCGCAGTTTAAATAGACATGCTTTTAAAAAATGTAATACAAATACAAAACGAATAAAACTTTATTGCTATAATATGATTTGATGTAATTGATTTTTGAGTCTTAATTAATGAGACATTACGATTCGTTGGTTGAAAGTCTCTTTTTACGAAAGTCTCTTTGATTGTCTCTTCAATCTTAATTTTTGTACATTTTGTATTTACTTTTATTTAAGTTTTATATAAAGCCATTCTCTCTTTTAAATATAAAGTTTATTGTTTGATATTTACTTACAGCAATTTAATCAATGTTAACCTAAACAATAACTAATTTATTAATGAGATATTTGAGCCTGTTTGGTGAACAAAATTCGACCCGTAAAGGGTTAACGTGGCGAGCTGCGTGTTGAACAAGTTTCAAGATTTCCATTCTTTTTTGCGTTCCGTTTTTCGCGACAAATTTCCAGGAAGATGCACTCTGAGCGTCCCCCCAAACGAAAAGAAAGGAGAAAAAATAGTAGAAAATATACAAAAGGGTTGAACTACCCCGGAACAGTTCCCCAAAAGACACTTCTTCCACTCGAAATGCTTCCAAACCAAAAAGAGAGCCCTCGCGTTCTCTCCAAGCCAAAAGAGACTTTCGACCACTGAATCCCCGCTCGATACGCGGAGCACCGATTCTTCGATTCGCAAATGGAACTATTTATCGCTTCTGCTCGGTTTCCGAGTCAGTACGCGAGTGAAAGCGAATTCAGTTCGTTGTTCGCTATTTACGCGGGCTCGAGCCACTCTGATACGTCATCGCACAATAAGCGAGCGCAATTAAAGCCCTGTCGTGTGGTGAATGAACGCACCGAGTGGCGGAAAGGGTTGCTGGCTGGCCAAGTGGCAGCCATGGGCTGCCCTGCTGCTTTTTAGATCGCGTGCGTTGCGATGTGGACGCAATTAACGGGCGAGCTACTTTTTCTGTGCTCGAACGATCGAGAAATTGCGAAATTGGAGCTACAAATTCTTCGACTAATTTTATATGAACAACCACATTATTTTAAATAGCTTCAGAATTTCTTTTTTTATTTTTTGGGTATATTTTTATTATTTTACACAGCATTATGCTTCATGTCTTGGTCCTCTGTCGACAAAAGTACTTTGCTTTGCTCAGAGTGTTAAAACCAGATTGTTTTAAGCAGCTTCAGTGCCTTTTTTTAATTTTTTGGGTACATTTTTATTATTTTAGACATTATTATGTTCCACGTTTTGGTCCTCTGTCGACAAAAGTATTTTGCTTTCTGTTCCATCCGTTAGATTTCAATTATTTAAAGGATTGATTTATATATAAATATTTTATTATTATTTCAAGTGAATTATTGTCAAAGATAATTGATTTACGCACCAAATATGGTAGTGAAAGGGTTGGTTCTGAGAGTTAGTGCGAAGTAACGCGGATTCAGTGGGGCTGAGGTCACTTGGCCTTGAACTAGGGGTTGTTAAGACGAACTGCTACGAGCACGATGTACTTGGAGAGAGTTCTTGTGACTTGGAGCGAGCTGACGCGATGTAAAGTGCTTCGAAGCGAACTAACGCGATTTGGAGAACTTAATAACCCGTTTAAAGTCAAACTTCAATAATAATTAAGATTAGTATCGCTATAAAAGGTCATTCATCCCCAAAGATGACAAGACTGTAACGCAAAATTTTGCCAACTTGATACATTCCATTACTTTTAATACTCAATCGTCAAAATTGCAACAGAAAATTTTTAATCTACTTCTTTTTTTTTTCATTCGTTTCAATATTTCCGATTTCAAAGTCGACGCAATGTCGGAACAATCGAAACTCTACTCGAAACTGGACGGGTTCGTGGAAACGGACTCGCGCGCGGTGCATTCTTTTCGAGTGGAATTTAAATATCATCAAAAACCCTCGCGACTTTAAAGGGTCATCCTGAGAATGTAATTGCAATTCGCCCCAGCCACGATCTGTCGATACGAGTATCGCGTCCCCCTGTGACACGGGTGCCGCGTCGACCAGCGCCAGAAATCTCAGACTATTTCTGAAATTTTCATACCCGTCCGCCTGAATGCGGCTCGATTGACAGATAACAGGATACGTCGTTGTCTTTTAGAAATTCGCCCCTCTTCGACCACCCCTGTCCGCTTCTATCACTCTCTGCCGCGCCAGCCGAGAAATGTTGAATTTCAGATGCAATTGTGTTTACAGGGAGGTCCGCGAATATTTTATTCCACCCCCTGTTGTTCAAGAAAGAAAACAGAGAGAAATAATGAAAATTTTGTATTCCTCGTACACAACAAAAATTTGTTTTTCTCGCTGTCTGTTTGACGTTGTTAATTCATTTTATGGATTCATTTCTGGAGAGCATTTTTATTTCTTGTAAATATTTTAAATATTTCAATATTTATAATAATAATTAAATTATTAACAATAATATAGAATATTGTCGACAAAATATTTCAATATTTTAAATATCTAAAATATTTGTCAAGTTTTCATATCTCGTCAAATATAAATATTTCAAGAAAAAATAGCGAAGAATGAAGACTGAAGTTCCTAAATAAACTTTGCATGATCGTATAAAAGATAGAAAGAGTTTGGAACGCATCTCATCGACTGAAGAGAAAGATTAATTTAAGTAATTATGAAAGTAATGAAGTTTTGGTTTCTTTTACCATGGTTAGTAAAACTTTCGCTGTTTTTGCTTTTTTTGGTGTAACATGCTTTAAGATCCTTAGTCTTTTAGTTAAATTAAAATGGGACTCTTATTTTCGAACAGACAAGGTATTTTGGTGTCTATTTTCGAGTAGAAACGATTAACGATTAATGTAAACGCTAAAAAGGCTGGTTTTTATCGATTCGAGACGCTGTTGGGAAATTAGAAGTACGAGACACAGAATCGTGCGCCTTTGAGCCGCAAATATTCGGCTTGCACAGGGATCCTCGTGTGTATTCGACGTGAGTCATGCGAGCAACGAAGCATGGAACCCCATAGGACGCCGGTTAGATATTCCGGCTGTCGAAGCTTCTCGTACAAAGCCGATGGAAATTGATGGATTCGCCAAAGCAACGGAAACCCTTCGGCGATCTTTCTCGCTGGAAATCCGATGGAACCCGTAGAAATGATCGACGCTTCGTTCGATGAACCTTCATTGACCTTTCCATCGTATCGCATAACTTAGCTGAATATCGGTTTCTCCGTGTTTGGTACAATTTTTAAGCATCGCGGAGAAAGAAGAAAATTTCTCATTAATTCTTCCTTTAACCCTTTGCACTCCAAATTGTTTTTCAATTTTGTTGCCAACGACTCTCTGCTATTTAAAGTGTTTTTTATTTCAAATTTATATCAATGAAACAGCTTCGCAACCGTATTTGTAAACAATTTTGTTTACTAATTGCATTAAATATAGTTCTCAAACAATATTTGTTTCTTTCTTTTATTTACTGACATCGAGTCACACTCGACAAAGGAATGCAAAGGGTTAAAGTGGTTAAAATAAATAAACGAGTTCTACGGGAAGCAGAAAATATTTTTTCTGTGGCTTTTAAGTTGGTAATACGTAAAGGTAAAATTTTTAATTGCTGTAATTAATTACAGTGGCTCGTGACAGCATTCGAACACGCAATTCGAATTTTTAATTAACCCTTTGCACTCCTCCAGCGTGACTCGACATCAGTATATAAAAAAACAAATATAAATTGCAATAAAGTTTGAGAGCTGCATTTAATATAATTAGTAAACAAAATTGTTTACAAGTAGAGTTGAGGAACTGTCCATTAAAATTTCGACTAAAACATTTTAAACAGTAGAAAGTTGTTGGCAAGAAAATGGAAAAGCAATTCAGAGTTCAAAGGTCGAAACAATATGATATCTACGTCGAAGAGAACGATTTATAAATAATAGTTTAGCAAGATATACATATATAATTATAGTACATTTACTACAGCCACGACCACCAGTATGCTACATCGCCTTTAGCTATAATACGTCAATGTCCACGTTCTACATTCTGAAGAATTCTCTGCACAACCTTCCTTTAACATGTAACCAAAAACTGGATCCTCACAAAAAATGAAAAAGAACTTCTAACATCCAATTCACACAACCTCCACCAAACCATCACTAACACTCACCTGACACCATTAATTAACGCATCACAAAAGACACCCTCGAATAAAACAGACCGATACGCTTCGCCAACCTACTCATCCACCCGTGACATCGTCCAGCGTGGAACCAAAAAAAAAAGAGAGCATTTAAATAACAAAATGAAGAAGCCCGCGGGATGACGTAGGGCCAGGAAAAAGCGCGGATGAATGCATAAGTAACACCAGACACCCTTCCGGTCCATTGTAATTCACAGGGGCGCGCGGTCGCCGAGAGAGGACCTATCTTAAATGAGGATCGCGTGGCTTAGAGCGAAAAGAAGGAAATGGAGGATCTTGGTCAGGGACGCGGGGACCCGTGTGTGCATTTTTCATAGGGGACACGATTAAGAAAAGCCGCGAATGGGGGGACACGGCTGTATAACTCGGCCATGGTCGAGGCATTGGGGCGGGAAAAGAAAAAATGGACACGGCTCATCCTTGGCTCGGGGATAAATGAAAGTAGACTGACACCGTTCCCGTTGCTCCTTTTCATACCTGCGATAGGGTTTATTAAAAATTTCGAACGCGTCAGGGTCGTCTCTTCTCCTCCTGGAAGCTTCTTTCAGCGTTTCAAAGCTCACGTTCGAGGTCTTACATCTTTTTGCTCCTCGGTTTTGGGATAAGTGAAACAGGGACGTTTGATTTCCCGTCGAGAGACGAGACTTTGAAGGATACGCGGGCTGTTTATTAACGGATGCTGCGATTTCAGGAGATCTATCGCTAGTCGAGCAGGGTTAGGGCGAGTTAGGATGTCCTGCAGCTAGTTCCTAGAAACTGTTCGGTCGTTCAAAGCGGTCGTAGACGAAGTAGAGTGGACGTCGACGTTTGGCTGCTGTACTCTAAATTGAGCGGCAGTCTGATTTAGTCTGACAAACCAGTTGGAATAGAACTTGTCCAAGTAGAGAGACTCCCGTTTCGTTTGCTGTATTTGCGGTTATGTGTATCAGTGAAAATTTCATAGCAATATTCAAAATTCTATTGCGAATTTAATTTCTATGTTCTTATGGTCGATAAAAGCATTTTAGCAGATTTTGGGGATTTTTGTTGGTGAATTTGAGTGGTTTTTTTAATTTTCTTTGTTTCAGCTGGGCTACTTTGGGAGATCTTGCGATTTTTTCCTGTTATACCTGGATTATTTTATGAAACTTTCAGATTCCATCTTTTTGTAGTTTTAATTGGACGATTTCAGGGAACTCTTTCGTTTTTGCTTGATCTATTCTAGGAGGAGATTTTAGAAGATTTCTAGAATATTTTCTAAGACAAACTTAACAGACTCCTGAATTATTCTTCTTTGCTTCTAATCGAGCCACCTTTTCTATCAATTTCCGTTCCACTTCATTGATCATACATAATACGTCTCTTTTGAATTCTTCAACTTCTCCTATGTCTTCCTGTCCACGTTGCCACTAGCACACAGAACAGTCACTCCTCTCGTCTCATTCGGTTCTCGTCGAACGCTCGCGAGCCCAATAAAATCCGATTAAGCTCGCGCAAAACCATTTACTCGACTCGTTCCCGATCTCCTCACGGTTCCCAGGCCTCGCCACTCGCTCTCGACGAATTCTCCTCGCGAGCCTCCCCGCCAGACTTCGAGGAACTTGCTGGTCCGTCGAGCGGCACGCTCGAAATTCTCAGCGTCGGGAAGATCGCGGGCCAGGGAGTTCCTTAATAACTGTACCGCTGTTGGAGCACGCAGGAGGGACTCCCCCTGCGATCGTTAAACTGCGAACGCGACAGCTGGTCGCGCAGGCAGGGCTGCCAATTCCTGGTCGTCGCGCGGACGCGGCGGCGGCGACGACCGCGCGAATTAAAATGGCCCGCTGAAACTCATTCCCCGAATTAAACGGATTAGATCCAATCAGCACCGAGCAGCCGTACTCGGAGCCGTGCAACACGTTGCACCATTGTTCGCGGCCCTCCTATTCGATTCCGGGCTTTGTTTTAATTAAATCCATCGCCCGCAGCCGGAATAACGCGGAACTTTCCTCCAAGTAGCTGCAAGTCTCGCGCGCGTGCAGAATTTAACGCGTACGTGCGATTCAATGGGGTGTGTTTGATTTGCGTCCGAATGGATTTTCGTGAACTTGGTTGCTGTGTTGATTAACAGCTCACGAAATCGATTTTAATTTTTTTTTTTTGAGGGGGTTTAAATATGCAGTTCTGTTCATAAGTGTTCGGATTCTTTGCTACAGTATCGTGAATCGTAGACTTTGAAATCTTCGTTCTTGTAGCTGTTTGTTTAATGCAGTGTTTTTCAAGGTTTTCTCATCGTGGAATATTTTTTAAGTTCTAAAGTTTATGAGGAACGTTAAAGTAAATTGCGGTTTTTAATTATAATTCCTTTTGCGAGTTGTTTTAAATTGCGAAACGCTTAAAAGCGGACAATGTGTTGTTGTACTTTAACCTCAATTTTGTAATCTTTGTGGAACACAGTAATTATTTGTGAAACAGCATTGTTTCTTGGAATACGGTTTGGAGAACGGTGCCATACATTGCATATCGACCACTTAAGATCTATGAAATGCGATAAAATATTTAGAAAATCGGTAATTAATATTTTGTATGTGGTCTCAAGAAAGAACTATTCTCAAAATTGATAAGCTATCAAAAAAGTTCCGTCTATACAATTAAAGTTCCTAAATTAACTTCACATGGTCGTTTAAAAGGGGAAAAGAGTTTGAAACGCATCTCATCGACTGAAAAAATGTTTAAGTAATTATGTAAGTAATAAAATTTTGATCTTTTGCAATGGTTAGTAAAACTTTTATTATAAAAAATATTGGAATTGATTGCGATTTCTTGTTTTCTCCTGAAGTACGATTAATCCTTTGCACTCGACACCGTCCCAGATATTGGTAACAGAAACTATTGCTAACATCTACCAGAAAAAGTTCCATTTCAATAGAAAACTTCAGAGAAACACGCATTTCTCAAAACGTTGCAGTGCGCTAAGTTCAATTTCCTTAATCTCTAATCAATTTTGATATTTTTAAGGATTGTTGTAAATTATTTGATCGGTATCAACGGAAAGGTGTGTCGATACACGTTCACGTAAAGAGTAGGTATATTCATAATTAAGTATGAACAGAATACTGCGTGGCGTTTATAATTTATGGAGACACTGAACGAAATGATGCGTTCCTTCTTACAATAAATTACCACAACGGCGTGAAAGCTCAGCGTGGGTCACTCGTGGACCACGGCTAAGAGATACGGTTGCGCAACTTCCAAGTCGCGTGGAATTATAAATAATTTACATTTCGGATACTTAAAAATCCTAGTTTATTACGCGCGCGTTAAAATAAACTCTGGTGGAAACTACGAACGGCTCGAAAAGATTTGTGCCACGGTGGTATCGCAGGTGCGATAACGGGGTGTAGAAAACGAGATACCAGCGCGCGAGGAAAACAGAACAAAACGTGTGAATAGGAAAAGCAACTACATACCGTGGAACGTGTTAAAATGTACGCGACAGAGTTGAAACTGGCGATGTTGCAAGAAATCGCGTTGCTGTGTTCCCAACTTTCGACGAATCTCGATTTCTAAACGTGGCTTCAGATTTAATTCGGATATTAACAATTATCCCAACAACAAAATTTCGTTTCCTTTATTTTTCAACTCTAATTTAACTTAATTTATTAACCTATTTATTATTTTATTTCCTCTTTACGCCCTCTTATTCTCCAGAGAAAATTTTCTCGACTTGAATCGCTTGAACCATCGTTGGACAGTTCTCTCACTTGACTCATCACGATATAATTCTAAGATATTCTTGGTCGCAATAGTCACATTATTATTGTTTTGAAATTCGTCTAACATAATACGTCAGATGTGGCCATTCGTTTCTGTTATCTTTGTTGACAAAACCATTGTTTATCTTCTGGTCAGCTAAGATACATACGAGCCGTTCACTGCACAAATCAATTAGCTCCACTGTTTGAAATATCTTAAATTCAAGTGTCAAGGCACTTGGTTCAGTCGTAGTTTTTTATATTATAATAAATCTCCCAAATAATAAAGATTAACATCGTTAAACGACAAAATTTTGTTGGCCATTAAATAATGAATAATTTATTTCAAAAGCCATTGTGTAATGCAAATCTGTGGGGTGTGAGAAATGAAAGAATGAGTGTTTGAAGTGAACCAAGTGTGAACGTATTAAATTAATATTATAAAGGGAATTTTAATAAACAATGTACATTATTTCATCGCATTTCTCCACTTTTTCTTTGCGCAGTGAAGCTATATTAAAATTACCAGGACTAACAAATTTCTCATGCCATTTTGCCCCAAAAAACATTCGATCGAAATCATCGTGTACAATCCAATAATAATTACACGCAACAATAATAATTTCGTTCCAACCCATACTTCTACAGAACGTGGAAATCGTTACAAAAAACGTACACGTGTGCCACATTCGGACAGTAAAACTGTTGTTTAGCCTAGCCTTTTTACGATCGCGGGAACACGTGTTCGAGTGATTCACTCGGCGTTCGAATCGAACCCATCGCTAGTAGAGCACGCCTGTGTGGAAGCAAGCAAAGCAGAACAGAGTCATTCAGATCACCGCTCGAGATAGCCGACAATGTATGTCTTACGTCCTGTCCAATGGTCTGTTAGCTTGCATAACGCGCGTACATATAGATCGCTTCATATTTTACTCTTCCGTGCGCGTCACCACGCGAGCGGACGGAACAAAGAATTGGGGAACCCTTGCATTGGGTCGCTGTCCCAGAGGAATCGCCCAACTTCGTGCAGGGAGCGACAGGATACACTACGAGAGACTTTGATAGTCGATGAATTCGCGATCCATCGACGGGAAGATCAGAGCCTCGTGTTTTGAGGGTTGTTGTTTGGGGGTTGGGGTGCTCTTTTGTATCTAAGGCAGCGACGATAGTAATTGCTGTTGTATTTGGGGTGGAAGATGATGCGTTGACAGGAATATTAAAATGTTTGGGATATAAATAATAATTGATGAACGCCAAAAGATGCATTCTCTGATAAATTATTAAATTAAGTAGTTGCATGAAATGAATTTACTTTTTATTACGTTTACTTGTTGCTGAGCAATCTAAAGCAGCGATGATAGTAATTGCTGTTTTATTTGGGGTGGAAGATGATGCGTTGACAGGAATATTGAAATGTTTGCGATATAAATGATAATTGATGAACACCAAAAGATGCATTCTCTAATAAATTATTAAATTAAGTAGTTGCATGAAATGAATTTACTTTTTATTGCGTTTACATGTTGCTGAGCAATCTCAAGTAGAGATGATAGTAATTACTGTTGTATTTAGGGTGGAAGATGATGCGTTGACAGGAATATTGAAATGTTTGGAAAATAAATATTGATAATTGTTAAACACCAAAAGATTGACACATTCTTTTATAGATTATTAGATTAGATAGTTGCATGAAACGAGTTTGAAAATGCATTTATGCAGAACAATGTTCGTGAGGTAAGGTTCGACGTCTGCATATTTCCTCTAACTCTTACTTTTCATTGCGTTTACTAGTTGCTGAGCAATTATACATAACGTATGCTAGCAAAACGTGAGAAACGGGATTCGTATGCAAATTTTAGAGTTTGCAATTGCCAGAGCTTTTACTGCAGGACAGCGTTTCCCAAACTGTGTTCCGCGGAACACTGGTGTTTCACAAACAATTACTAAGTGTTCCGCCAAAAATTATGAAATTGGGGTTAAAGTACAACAAAGCATTGTCTGCTTTTATGCGTCTCGTGCAGTTTAAAGCAACTCTGAAAAGGAATTCTAACTAAAAACTGAGGTTTACTCTAATATTCCTTAAAAATTTTACAACTTAAAAAGTGTTCTGCAGCAAAAAATGACGAAACTAGGATCAAAATACAACAAAGCATTGTCTCCTTTTATGCGTTTCGTGCAGTTTAAAGCAACTCTCGAAAGGAATTCTAACTAAAAACCAAAATTTACTCTAATATTCCTTAAAAATTTTACAACTTAAAAAGTGTGTTACAATAAGAAAAGTTTGGGAAACACTGCTGTAGGAAACCGTACTATTATATCCCAATATGGCTGCGATGTACAAACACAGACATCTAAAAAGCGAAAAATACTTGAACCAATCATGTTCTATTTTATTTTATTCTAGTTTCGAAGCCATCTCTAAAAAATCATTAACTTTGGATTGTGTCGTCCTCGAAACCAAGTAAGATTGATCTAATACATCCTCCGCCATCGTAAAAAATAGACGAGTTACTAAGATGGCCTGTTTCAGACGCCTGCTTCTATACAGCGGACAATCAATCGTCAAACCATTCATCGGATCGTCCAATGAGAGGTTCTTCCCGTCATCCTGTCTAATTTCCCACATAGTCCCTGCAAGATTGCGCTGGGAAAAACACAGGGTGAGTCACCTGGTGGAAACAAGTCTTGCCTCGAGGAACGCGCACCGAAGGCTCCAAAAAACAGCGTTTCTGACTCAACCTTAAACCCTCTTTACATATAGGGTGATCGATCATCCCCCAACGAAATTTTAAACAGCGGTCCTAGAAACTGAAATAAGACGAATAATAAAATTCGTTTCTTAGCCTTTTGCAGTCCAAAGAATTTTTCAAAAGTGTTTTAGCAAGTCCAAGTTATTTTTAGTGTACATTCTAAAGTAATTTAAGATATAGAAACGATTTTAATAAATAAAAGAAGATGTTTAATTAATGCGAACTGTTTATTATGTATATTATGTATAGTAAGTAGGACTTGTCAGTGAAGAAGTGGTGTCGAGTCCATCTTGACATAGGACTGCAAAGGGTTAGTGATGGTAAATGGTTGTAATGATTTTTAAAGTAGTCTTCCTCGAAAAGAAGACTTCGAACGTACACTTCTCATTTTCTTTTAAATTCCATTTTGGTTTTAGCATAAATCCTAAAGTGTCTTTCAGAAGTGACCAAAAATCCTGCTCCAAACTCCATAAAACATACGGTACCACCGACTTACAGCCTGTATGGTCTCCTGCTGTTTAAATACGCGTGTCCACAATGACACACAGCCGTATCACTGAGCAATCAGAGAAATATTACGGGACGAGCGCTTCTGTGGCGCGTGCAAACAGCCCTTAAAGCCGAAAATACACAGCTCGCTTTCGTCGAACAACGCTCTGATTGATTCCGCTTCAGAAAGCGACGAATTTTGTCGAACCAACTACGTCGCTCAGCCGCAGCGTGAATTATCGTACGTTTTTCGTCTCCAAGCGAATCCATCGTCCCTCCCAGAATCGCGCCGCCATATATTATTAGCCTTTTAACGATAACACGCGTGAAAGATAAATGCATTAACTTCAGCGACGTGCATTCGTACAAAGGACGTTAAACGGTCGCTCCTTTTTGCGACACGATGTTAATACCACCGCGTGGAGACGAACTGGAGGGGGTGCAATAACGATTAGGCAGCGCGTACGACAATTAAATGGTCTCCAGTGTCCGCTCGTTATCGTAATGGCCGATGCACTCGCGTAGCAAGCCTCGGACAAATAAACGTCCGGTTGGCGACGTCTCGCGTCGCCGCGAAAGTCGAATGTCCGACGCGGTTGGTGGAATTCGTTTAATAGGGACACGGAGAACCGGAAGCGGGTCGTTTATAAGGTGTCTTGTGTGGAAGGGATCGAGGGTCCGCTGGGAAGCGAAGCAGAAAGCGATTTAGAATTCTTTCCTAATTTCGAGGTGCATTGGAAAGATATTTTTGTTTCCTTTTTTTTAATATTCATGAATTTTAGTTCATCATCATCGTTTAGAGACATGTAAATAAATATCTTGGTAAAATTTTATCAAAAATAGTGTTGATTTACTAAAACTGCAACGCTTTAAAATCGTACATACATGTTTCCTTAATTCTCTTAAAAAATGCCTGGGAACTAAGAAAGACAGATAAAAAACAACCCGTCCGTTAAGTGTTAACATCAATTATAAAGTTACCTATTGTGACTTAAATAAGCCACAATTCAAACATTATAATATTAAATTTCTAAGAGCCCAATTTCAAAAATGTCATCCATTTGCACTTCGCCATACAGTTGCAGCGCAAATTCAAAGCTCTATGCGTCAGCACTGAAACCACCCCTCACGAACTACGAACTCTCGCACAAAATTTCAACCGAAATCAGAGTACGATCGCCAAATCCATTTTCCTTTCTCCCTTCCAACTACCAGCGCGCATTAATCCCCACTGCAACATCTCAAACAATAAGAACGCAACACTATCCAAACGTTGGAATCACGAAGCCAGCCCATCCACCCCTCTCGAGGTCAAGCTCGAAGGGTCCACGAGCAATAATACCTCGAAACAAAAAGCGACACCTTTCCTGTCGCGCTCCTGCGCCAACAAAGGGACCAGTCGGGGACCAGTTGTGAACGCAACCTCGACGCGTCCACCTGCGGTCCGAAATAATCGGCACACAGGGTGTGCAACGACAGCTGCGCTCGATCGGGAATGTTACGTGTTCCCCGTTGGCCACCATTTATTTACCAGCCTCTGTGTGCCCACGAACACATGACACCGGAATGATAAGACAACCGAGGAGCGCGAAAGCACCGTGTATGCAATGCACACGCGTGCAGTTCCCTGCAACAGCGTGGAGCGAGCGAGAGGGCCGAGAAGGGCGGAACGGAGCGGAGAACCCGCGAGGAATGAAGGCATAGACGCGGAGGAAAGAAACGGGGCTCTTCGAAGGTGAATCTATAAGCTCTACGAGTTCGAGTGCGCGTGTCACGAATGAAGATTACGCTGGAGCTATTGGGTTCGAGGTTATTGTACACTGGCGACAAGAGGGGGACACCCTAAGTGCACGGCACCCTTGTTAACGCGACTACGCCAAGTTTGAGTCCGTTTTACTGGCCAAATAGATGTGTCCGTTTCAGGGATAGATGACTTGTCTTTTCACGAGATGTTAATTATTACTGGATTTACGAAAGAGTCGTTTTCAACCCCCTGAGAAAACTTTTCGTTAAACTTTATGTTGAAATATTAAAAATGAAGAGAAAGTAATAAGAAGTAATTATTATGACTGATGTTATGTTATTGAGGTTCGCTTTTTCTACTTTAACTTCGAAATAAATAGGTTAATTTATATTTTTTCTAATTAAATATCGGAAGAGGGATATTTTCACCCCTTTGGTAGAAATAGATGTATGTAAACTTATACATGGTAAACTTAGTGTTATTATTGTCTATTTTTTATTGGGTTCACGAGTAGAGATTGGTTGCATATGTAAAGGGGTAGTTTGGGGGTTAAATTCTTGGTTGGAGTATGAATCGATGACTTCTCAGTTGAAGTTTTATTGAACTCGACTTGTTTGAGGGAGTTCGTGTCTTTTGAAATTTGAAATTATGCAATTGGAATGATAGGGATTCCTCTCCAAATAAATGATATATTAAATATTTCGTCAGAAAATTATTAGATGCACTAGTAAAATGTAATGATAATAAAATTTATTGTGACAGTCTAACAAATTTGAATTATTTAAATCTTGTCAGGGGAACAAGTATTACAATTTTTAAATATATTTGCGACCAATTAAGAATTGTGATGAAACTTTGGACCCACTATCATTAATAAATGGAAAAAACCATCTTCATTCCTAGGGAAGAAATAAAAAAAATATTTCTGTAGTAAATCATTTGTGGCGCAGAACTTTGTTGCAAGTCAACAAATTAGCCGCGTTTCCACAGAGTCAGATTAACCAGCGATTCCTCGTTTTCCACGCGATTCAATTCCGCCTTGTCCTCCCTGTCATTGTCTTCGAAACTGCATGCAACTCACGCGAGCTCCGCGCGCACGCGACGCGCAAAGCGCAATTCGGATTTCAAATTTCGTCGCGATTCGTATCGCAAATTTTACAGAAAATCTCGCGGACGTAATAAGCGACCGGTGTGTCTCTTTCAACCAGATATCAATAAAAAAATAATGAACGTGACGCGATAACGAGCAATGAATCATTGATAGCGTATCGAGCTCTATCAACCGCGTATGCCGCGCGAATGCATCTCAAAAATTGCGATATCTATCGAGAAAGGAACGCGGATTGACATTTTTTTATCTCTGTCTGGTTAAATCAATTCCATTATCAGCGCATTCCACCAATTTACTGGGAAATTTAGTCAATTCGCAGGAATTCCTGAATTCTTTTCAGACGTTCTTCGTGTGAGCAGTGGATTTTCAGGGCAGGACGCTTGGTACACTTTGTTCGAGTGCAACCATATTGATTTTACGCGGACACGCATACGGGAAAAGTATCCGACTTGTAATTTATTACACTTTTCCTGTTTCATTACAGAACGGTTTCTACGCATAAATTACTTTGTTTCACAACTGCATATCATAATTTCAACATGTTACTTTCTGTTGTTTTTAGTATAGACATTTCTAATAAATAACTTTGTTTATACGTATACATATTATACGTATTATACATTTTAATTAAATATGATGGCAAGAATATATTTGGACGTAGAACTTTATTAACCCTGTCATGCCATTTTCTTCAAAAAATTGCCCAACTCTAATAGAAATAAACTATTGACAATTAAAATTTGATATTAACAAAGCGTACAACGATTATTTCACAAATAAAAAAGATCAAATAAAAAGAGACTCAACAGTTGCGTATAATTCTACTCAAACTCGGAAGTAGAACTTCATTAACCCTGTTATTTCCTTCAAAAAATTGCCCAAATCTAATAAAAACAAACCATTAGCAATCAAAATTCTACATTAACAAATCATTCACAAACAGAAAAGACAGAATAAAAGAAGAGTCAACAATCGCGTCGATGACGATCCAAGAATCGTAGAAAGCATCCAATTAATTAATCTCAAAATACAAGCAGGAACGCTTGTCAAAAAACCCAATTATTGTCCAATTAATAAGAAAATCATTTACAAAATCAACGGCGCGCGAACGCGCGGCGATATAATCGGGAACATTATTCGTTCGGGTCGTTTCAACGTTGTCCTCGTTCCTGTTGGACACGAATCGACTGCAATCGATCTCGAACCGACAGAATCGCCGTGTTCTCAAATCGTGCCAGCACGCGTTAGCAGGTGACGGAATTAATTAATCGTGCCTGAGGCTATTCGCGTTTCAGAGGCAGAAAAAAAAAAGAGAAAAAAAAGAAATTAGTCGGCTGACTAGCGGCTGAAACGCCAACGGATGGGAAAATTGTTGACGCGTTGCACGACTCGTTGATATTCGCGCGGAATGATGCGCACGTGAAACGAGAGACTGATGCCAGATGCTATCGCGTTAAACCGCGACTCCGTTACGATTTTCCGTGATATTCAATTCAATTTTGCTGTATTTTCCTTCTTTTTCAGTTTAGTTATCGTTTCATCCTTAATCGAGGCTGAGTTGTGTATTGTGTTCGTTTGTGGGCGTAGTTTTTGAGAGGGATGGTCGTTTCGTTGTTGCTGGTTGTCGAAGAACAATTGGAGCTATTAATCTCAATGATTCAATGTTGAAATGGACTGAACTGAAGTGTTTGTTTAACTAAAATTATGGGTTAAACTGTTATTCTGTTGCAGAAAGAATTTTGCAATACTTTAGATATCATTCCCTCCAAATAGCAAGAAATAGGGGATGAAGAAGAAGCCTTCTAAGCATAACTACCCTAAGAATCATAGACAAGAATTTTTCTTTAAAGAAATTACTTCTTTTCAATGCGTTGTTTACTATTAAACGAGATATAAAAAATTCATTAGAAAACTGAGAATCATTCTGCAGTAAACCCTGAATAACTTCAGAAAATAAACTTTCGCAACTCGTGAAGTTTAAATAAATTCTAACGCAAGTTAAACGCTTCAATTAAAGCCACACAAACATCAACCAAATGTAACACAAAAATTAAAAAAAGGAAGACTGTCACTATGATTCTCAGACTGCCAATCGCTTTTCCGCGTACGCAGAATCGACGCAGAGGAACGAGACTCGCTCGAATCCGGTCACTCACCGAGGAGCACTGATTCCTTGCCTCTCCGGGGGTAGATAACGGGCACTTCCGTTTTCTGACAGACGATAACGCCACGATACCGCTCGATTTCCTCTCCAGAACCGTAAACACTGCCGGACAGCGGCCGCCAGTGTCTCGTCGACTCGCATAAACCAGTTAATTCCACTCGAGCGACGCGCACACGTGACTCTGAGTTGCACTTTCCGCGATGCAACCGCGGGAACAGCGGGCAAAAAGAGAAGAGCCAAGCCGTACGAGAGCCGCGTTCTTTTTTCCTGTTTTTTTTTTCTGTCACTCTGCGACTGGGAATCGATCGTCGCGATCACGCGACCACATTTCCGGCGATTCTCAGCTCCGATCGGTTTGGTATCTTTCTGTGGTCTCACTGCAATCGATGACTCCTCGATTTTTAATTATTTTCCATATTTGAAATATTCGAAATGAAATCGTGGGGATCAATATCGTTTTTGAGAGACAATTGTCTACTCTCTTGACAAATTTTATTTAATTTTGTAGAAGTTAATGGAGACTGGCTTCCATGATTTTCAATTTTTGTACAAATCGTAGAATCAAATGGAAACTCCGATCAGTTTAGTATCCTTCTGAGATCTCACTGGAATCGATGACTCCTCGATTTTTAATTTTTTTCTATATTTGAATTATTCGAAATGAAATCGTGGGGATCAATATCGTTTGTGAGAGACAATTGTCTACGCTCTTGAAAATCTTATTAAATCTTGTATTTTCTGAATCTATAACTCCTCGATTTTCAATTATTTCCAAAAAATTGTATTAAATCTTGTATTTCCAAAATGTAATCGTAGAAATGAATGGAAGCTGGCTTTCATGATTTTCAATTTTTGTACAGATCGCAGAATGAAATAGAATTTTATACAGTTTACGATCTCCAGAGAATGAAATTAACTTAAGCACTTCGATCGATACCCGATTTTGTCACGTGGAATGAAACAGCACGAGCGTGGCAGACCTTCTTACGATCGTAGCAGGTGAGTGAACTGAACTTTAACACGAATGTGCAGCCACAACGTACGGAGAGCGTGTACTCGTGGCCTGGGAATCGATACGAACGTGCCACCGACCCATCGCTCAATTTCCATAGCAACATCTGAGTCCAAACAAAAATGATTCCGCGACATTTTAGACGCCAGGGCGAACGCGCGAACAGAGTTTCCTCAGAAACTTTCTGCTCTTCTTTTTCCGTGGCGATAATGCGATAATGTTTGTCTGACGATTGCAAAATTACAGTAAAATGTTTCGAACTGGAAACCATTCGATTTTAATATTTTTGTATTGTTAGAATGTTGAAAGAACAAGTTGTTATTTCAATAATGATGGGAAATGTTAGTGTTGTATATAAATATCTGCAATTTTTAGCAAAATTTTTGCATTTATATTGTAGTTTTTAATTTTTTAAGTATTTCGTGAAAAGTAGTTGTATTTTTTCTGAAAGTAGATAATTGATAGTGCTATCAATCCACTTCCGGTCATCGCCATAATAATTTTCTACTTTCTATCCTACTCCTGTCTACTCTCATTACGAAAAAGAGATAATTAGTTAGCAATAAATAACGTTTGACGATAATAAAGAAGAATCTACAACGATTAATAAATATTTAAAACGACAAATAATCCCAATGCTTCCAAACAGTGGCGTAACTTACATCATTTTAAGGGGTAGATGACATGGATGTAGAAGCACCAATTAAAAACGCGTTCTGCTTTTCCTGGAATTTGAAATTTCTACAGATTCATCGCTTCAATAGAAAATTGCAATTTCTACAGATTCATTGCTTCAATAGAAAATTGAATACGCGTTCTGATTCTCTTCAAAATTGAAATTTCTACAGATTCATCGCTTCCGTAGAAAATTGAATACACGTTCTGCTTCTCTTCAAAATTGAAATTTCTACAGATTCATCGCTTCGGTAGAAAATTGAATACACGTTCTGATTCTCTTCAAAATTGAAATTTCTACAGATTCATCGCTTCAATAGAAAATTGAATACGCATTCTGATTCTCTTTAAAATTGAAATTTCTAGAGATTCATCGCTTCAGTAGAAAATTGAATGCACGTTCTGATTCTCTTCAAAATTGAAATTTCTACAGATTCATCGCTTCAGTAGACAATTGAATACTCGTTCTGCTTCTCTTGAAAATCGAAATTTCCACAGATTCATCGCTTCAGAACAAAAGGATTGAAAGAATACCAGATTAGATTCAAAACAAGAAGAAAAGAAAACAACCAACTAATTCAGAATTGGTGAAAGTCAACTTTGACCACAAAATTCGCCTTCGAAACGTCTAGTTCACCCTCGTGTTGCGCAACACTCCTCGTCACCTCCCTCAAGGAAAATATAATCCCATGGAACAGGATCGTAGATTCGAGAGTGGTACGCATCTAAGCCACGACTCTTAGCACCGTTATGCCCTTCCAAATAATTTAGCATCGTTTTAACTTGATTGAACGAAGGATTTATCGGCGCCCAGCGCGTTCCTCTTCCACCCCCGATGGGGTTCTTTCCACCTCAACGGACCGAGGCGACGCGATAGGCGTTCATCCGGCTGAAAGTTTTACGCGAAACTTTTCGCCTCCTCTTTTTCCTCTTCTTTCTTTGCGCTATCCTGCTTTCGTAGGGGTTCCTCGCGGTTAATTGGGTTATGACAACGGGGGTAGTCGTTGCTGTTGTCAGTTCCCGGGATCGTTCGCGTGTCGAAGCGATCGAGCGATAAAGATACGCCAATTTAACGTGGTATTCGATTTTTTTATACGATCGAGATTAGAGTAAACGATTTTATATGATCTAAGAAGTTTCGCAGCGATTTGTGAGCCAATAAATTGATTTCATTTTAAAATGGACTATACGCTTAAACCAATAATTTATATTTCATATGTTTCATGTAGATTATTCTGGGGTTCGAGCGAAAGCGAATATGCGAAATGAATGAATTTTCAAAACTTCATTGTAACATCTAGGAGACAGAATGTAGACATTGTAATTGTCTAAAATTAATAAATATCCTACGGTATTCTATTTAAAAAGGTGATGATAGTCAGAGTTTGAAATCGTGGAGGTCTGGAAAAACTAATAAGAAAATTAGTTAGAAGATTAGTACAGATTTGGAGTGGTTCATCAGTGTTCTCAAAATGGTCGAAGATGCTTGTTCAGCTGGCGAGAAATATCGAAGATGAAAGAACTTTCGAACCGAGGGAGATTCTAGACCCCAACGAACGTGCTAGAAGCGTTATCAATATTTCTGTACCTCTGTGAATGATTTTTTAAGATCTATGAAAGACATGGCAAGCCAAAGTACTATTGTTTTGCGGCCCTCCATTAATTTTCCCTCGCTTCACCGTTAAACCCATAAAAATAAAGAAGCTAATGCACTTCCTCGTTGTGCCTGTGGAAGGCGACGCCCCGTGAAAAATAGTCGTTCCGTGACCACTTTTGAATATTCCAGCGAGCATTAACTCGCGTGGCTTACGTGTTTCCGTTGGGGACGAGGAACCATCTGTTCTTATCCGCGCGGCAAGTTAAAGCGTTTTTAAGCTGCCAGGGAACGCAGCAGTCACCATAAGGGTGAAAGACGCGGGGATGGACTTCGTGCTCTCGCATAATCGTCCGAGCGGCCATGCCTCGTTCAAATTCCATCTAATTGCCTTTCTCACGGAACGCGATTGCCACGGACGTCCTTTCATCGCGTGTTTAATTACACGCTTCGAGTGATCGTCGAAAACGTGGATCCTGTCTCGCTAATTTAATCGAGGAAAACGGTTTATTTGCATAAAATGGTTTCGAGTATTATGTGGTAATAAAAATATGACGGTAACGCTGATGGAAATAATTGTTGAGCGAGGATTTCGTTCATTTGCCCTTGAAAACCAACATACTTACATTAGACTACAAAGTTAATCGAAAACTTTTGTAATAAATTATTTATTATTCAATGGCCAAGAAAATTTTGTCTTTTAACGATATTAATCTTTGTAATTTGGAAAATTTATTATAAATATAAAAAGCTACTACTGAACCAAGCGATTTGATACTTGAATTTAATCCTTTGGGGCCGAGAGGCAACTCTTTCAATCACCTTAGGGTTCCATACAGCAACTCCAGCTTCCCATCGACTAATTATAACATTTGAAGCCCTACAGTAATGAATCTGAAAGGTGAAATTAACTCGAGTGAAGATGAAATTGACTGTCAACTATTGAAAAACTAGATCGATTGAAACTCGATCTCACGTAGTTCTACTCGCGTAGAAACTAGTGAAATTAGTGAGAAAATGATGACGACTACTAAAAAAGTCGTCGAGTACAAAGAATTCAGACATTTAAAAAAGCGGGGGTAATCGATTCGCGCGGGGAACGGTTCGCGCAAACGTCGACTATCCATCAAATTTCGAGGGCCCCGTCGGGGCCGACGACAGGGCCGGAAATGAAAAGGAAACATCGGGAACATTAATTCTACAACGTCGAGGTATCGTTGTGCGCGGGAAAATTTGCATTAAACGGGATTCCGCCGTCTCGACGGGTTTTCGCCACCCCCTCCACCCTTAGGTGGCCCAGAAGCGTCGCGATGCTTCGCTTTTTGCCCCTCTGCATACCTTCCGCGAGACGCCCCTCGCCTCGCCCGGATATATCTCCTGGTCGTTTATAAAATTCCAGCCGCGCCGTCGCGTCGGTTCAATACCGAAAACGGCCGGAAGAGGAAACGCGAGCGCGCTGGAGCGCCGCGCGAGGGAAAGGACGCGTTCCCGTTCGCGTTAACGGGGAAACGCCGCGACGGAATCGCTCGCATCTGGTGAAAACGGCGACGTTCCAGAGTTTTTACGGGACTGGGACCAGCGGGCGCGAGGTAGAACAGAGCAATTTAAGCGGAGGTGTAAGTAACGGGGGTGGGAATGGTGGTTGAGGGAGAGAGCGAGAATGCGGTGAACTTTGGAGCGATCTCAGATGCGTGGTAATAACGTTTTCTAAGCAATTCGAGTAATTGTGCGGTTACGTGTTTGGAGCAGTGTACGTTTGTACGTTGATGAACTGATTATGGTCATTAGCTTTAGAACGTTTAAGGGAGGGTTGAAGAATATTCACGTTGGAGGTGTTGAAGTGGAGTCTCTGTATGAAGTCAACTGTCTGCTTGTAATTTGGAAGTATATTGTATTTAATGAGTGTAGATGGAAAAATTAGAGATAAGTAAATAATTGAGGCAAACTATTGCGCTGTTTTAAAAAATAAAATAGATAAGTTGTATGCTAGCTTTGTACGACAGATAGAAGTCGACCTTCTAGAACCTTATGCACCCTAAGTTCGCAGAAATAGATTTGTAAATTGTTGAATAATATTAGGATTGCTAAAGAAAGTAAAATTCTAAAATCAAGTCACGCAGTTTACGAAATGGAGTAAAGATGATATAGCATAGAGTGCTTTTGACGTGCAGGGGTGAGTAAGTAATGGCGACAGAAATAGCAGGAAGCTGCAGTAAACTTCCGAATACGTGTAACAAAATTTATATAGGAAAATTGAATTGTTACAAATCGCAGATTGGAAAATATTGAACTTGTCGCGATTAAGACAAGAAAAAACCAGAATTACAAGTAGCGAAGTAGTTTCTAAAGAGAAGGAGAACAGAGGAGAAGTAGAGTAGAGTAATTTCGACGGTGGCGTAAGTAATGAGGATGGAAATGGTGGTTAAGGGAGAGCAGGGTGGTGAAATGAAGTTCAGAGTATGTGCAACAAAATTTTGTGGGGGCCACGGTTACTATAAATTGCCATGGACCCGGGAATTTATGGCGGCCATTATGGAGAACAAGAGTAATAGAAGGAAATAATTCCCGCAATACCAAAATTAAATATTTGCACTCAAGCACGGAAAAATGTAACGTAGACAACGCGATGAATCAAAAAGCGCCCCTCGATCAATCATGTCGGTCCAAATCCCTACAAAATTGCGATATCCGCAGAACATAATTTAAATTCCAGACTCGTAGGACCAGGTTGGATCAAGAAACTATATCGGGAAAATAAGACACGTGTCATACGCGTGGATAATCAAAAGAACTTTGCTTATTTATTTCTACAGATATATTTTTACTTTCGTAAAATAAAAACCGAAAGAAAAAAACGCTGTGATTAATTACACGTCCACACGTGCACACGAAAACAAGATGCAATAAGAAATTAAATCGAAGACAATAACCTTTTCACCGCCATATTAATTTTAACAAATTACACGCTGGTATATTTCGCCACGAACTTATGCGCGTAGCAGGCGTTTTGAATCGCAATAAATCAAAAACTACTTCGTTTCTCTCAATGAAAACCACCAAGCACCAATCCACCAAGCAAACACCAACATCCAATCACTAAGCAACACAGAAAGCAAAGAAGGGAACTAACAGAAGCAATAAATTAAGTCTAGACAGGTGTCATAAAAGCGATAGTCAATAATAACGGCGCGTGGACGACTTCCTCAGCATTCACCCCCATGACGAACGATATCGCGCGGCCTACGCGTCGCGACGCTTCTCCCAATGAAACGTCGACGTCTTCGAAACTAGCGAGGCGCCGTTTCGCTCCAGTTTCTGGGGTTGTCGCCGTGTTATTGCCACGACGACACCGCGCCCCTAACCGCGTCTAGATCCAACGCTAGACACGGACGTTCAGGCGCGATAAGGATAAGGGTTGCTGATATCAGAAGTTATTTGGACAACGATTGCGCGTTGGGAGAGCAGCGGGAATTTTTTCCAGGAGATTACGAGGCGAAACGCGAGGGCGAATCTATGTTGAGGACGCTCCAAACGGATTGGAATTGATAGAGAGGCGGTTGGGGATGATTCTGGGTAAACGATTCGCTGTTTCGTGCGGCGGGGTTGATTCGCGCGGATTGGATGCCGCTGTTTCGTAATAAAACTTGAGATTTGAATATCGTCGAATCAATGCGTACTGCGACCGTGTAATCTAATTCTTTTCATAATTAATTCCTTGTAAAATGATGAGTCTAGCTTGTTTTTGATTGTTCATGCAGCTCACGACGAGCTCATTATTTGACTTAAGCAGCACAATGACGCTATTTTTTACTTGTCAATAAAAACCCTTGCGTTATTGTTGCTGTACCACTCTTATGAGTGTGTCCATTCAATTTTCTAATTCTCATCGAATAGTCACCACTTTTAAGCACTGAACAGGAGGATCGCGATCGCGTCGTCTGACACTCAAACGATTAAATATTTCTAGACAGAAAACTGGTATTCGACAATAATAATAGTAAGACGAAAGATCAATGTAAATGAAAATTGACTACAATTGCTATTGGCTTGCTGAAAGCGCATTGGTTTCACTTACCATCAGGTAGCTGGACGCATTGCTACTGGTGGATTCCCTCTTCCGCGGGGGTCCCAGATCCCTCTGTACCAGTGACGTCATCTTCTTGACATATTAGTCATCAAGCTTTAACGCCGCTTAGCCACGAACGCGATAATTAATCGGGACAGCCCGTAAAAAACGGTAATTACACCTTCCTCACTGACCATATAAACGTATCCGACACGAAATCGTCACGCACCACGAAGCCGCGTATCTGAAACGAACAAAAAGAACGGTGGCACAGTCAGACGGATCCTCGTGAATATTCATACCTCGTAAATTCGAGGCGTTCGTTTAAAAAATGATAAAACCCCATTTACAGACAGCGAATTTATCATCGCTATCGATTAACATCCAAGTCGCGCGGCTGATTAATTTAACTATTCCTGATCGACGATCATCGACGTTTCGTGCCAGTCGAAACGCAGATCGTTCGACCAATCTCGAAAAACGAACGCGCGTCGTTGCAAAAGTGAGCAGCTCGTTTATCGACGCGATAAATCACGGGACGGAGAAAACGGCTCGATTAAATTAACCCGTTTGTTATAAAAAAAAAAAAACGCGCATCCGCGACGCACGTCTCAATCACCGTCACAGTTCCCCCTGTGTTTTGCGTTATCCGCGCAGCCACGGGGTTTCGAATTTTCTCGGCGTCGAATTTGTCGGTAATTTGCAGCAATATTTCATCAGTTTCGGATGGGCCTTCAGGGGATTTGAATCGTAAGCTGCGCTAAAACGCCGGCTTACGCCGGAGTTACTCGACGATGGACGTCTCTCGGCGGTTGTTCCGCGATTTTCGGATTTACGAGCGCGGATTCTCGAGCGCGTTCGAGCGATTCGAACGCGGGACACGCCAGGAAATCGTGAGCGGACTGCGCGCGTTTGCGCGACCGCCCGTTTTTGCATGCTCGCGGCCAAAGAAATGGAATCTGAATGGGTCTCGTCCTCTAAATAGCAACGCGCGTTTTACCCTGAACAATCTTCGTATTTTTGCGGGTAACGACGATACTTTGCGAGTTTTTTATGGGTTGCAATTTTCCGTACATCGAAGGCAAGCATTTGAGGTCGCGAGTTATTTTTTGGACGTGGTTGATCATTTTTGTATCGCTTATATTTCACGGCTATGCTGAAGAAATTGAAGTTAAACAGAGATTTGCTTCAATCCCTATATATTATACAGTAGTTTTTATATTTTTGCAGACATTCAGGTTTCTCACGGATACATAAAATTTTATTCGATGATAAGTTCGCAAAAGAAAAGGATAATGAAACTATCTTTTTATCATTAATCAATAATTTATATTTCATGTTTTATGTAGATTATTTTAGGAAACGAATGAATTTTTCGAGTGAATGTTTCAAAACTTTATTCTAAGTAAAAAAGCTTCCGCCACGAAAGGGTTAAAAAAAGTAAAAACCCGGAAGACAAATGAAGAGTAAAAAATTAGAAAATTTCCTATAAAACTCTGAAATAAATTAAAAAAAAAAAAGAAGGAAATGGATCAAACTACTTTTTATATTAAACTCAGAGAGAATCCATGAAAAAAAGAAGCGAGCAGAAAGCTGTGCGTTCCACTAAAGCACTTTGAACTAAAACTCCCGGGAAATTCAATTTTCCGCGCTCGCAAGCCCCCCAGCGTGGACCAGATTTATCGTAAATTCGCGTTTAACGAGGTTTACCTTTATCCATGGCCACTCGATGCTCCTTGACTGAGCTTTTCGGTCTCTAAATTCAATCGAGCACAGTTCACGGCGGACGTACACGCGACGTGTGTGTATACGACGAGGGGAGAGACTAGCCGACAAATTCTTGCGTGAAAATCTTGCCAACAATGCGGCAAATTATACGCTGCACACCCGTTAGATATCGGGGGGTTACACGGCTGGGAGCATGATTAAGGAAATATTAAATTCAGAGCACCCACTTTGCTCGCTCTTCCGTGGTTCAGAATCCTAACCGCGCGGAATATCGCAAATATTTCAATTACTTCGAGGAAAGGATGCATTTGGGACATTGTCGAGTGAATTCTTCTAGCAACGAGAAGTATGCGGATAGTTTGTCGTGGACAAGCAACTGAGGAAAGTTGTTTTAAATTTTTCAACGTGATATTAATAGGAAATAGAAAATAATCAATAGTTCGATTTAATTAATCACAAATATTGATATCAATCTATTGAAAACCTGCTAGCAAATGTCATCCCTTCATGTTTTCAGTTTTATATTGAAATATTGAAAATTAAATTCGTTTGAATGAAATTTGTTAAATACCTTATTTTCAATGACCATTCAATAAAATTTAATAATGATTATAGTAATGACCACCTCATTTTACAATATCCATACAAAAACCCAAAGCAAAGTTGCATAAATTTTTATTCATGCAACTGTGTTCACTCTTTGCCCAATTTTGTCGCCAACAACTCTACTATTTAAAGTATTAACTCTCGAACTATGTTGTAATTTATATTTATGGAATATTGAATCCTCGCAAAAACACTATCTCTAATCATCCCCTTTCGATCTTCCTATTCACTCGTTTAATACTCCCCACTTCTGTTATTCGCCATTTTGCACCCCCGTTGCGCTTTTTCGACACAGCTCACTCTCCCACGGCAAACATCCAGCACCCATCTCGATGCAACTCTCTACACGTTGCACACGCGGTACATTTTACGTCCATCGTACAACGCATCAACGTCGACCGTAAAAAAAAAGAAACCAAAAAGAAAGAAAGAAGAAAATAAAATAAGAGATGGGGAAAAAAGGGAAACACGTTTCAGCAAAAGCCACGCAAACAGCATACCCGAGTTTTACGATGGAAACGTCAGTTTATATCTCGACGATGGTGTAACGCGGCCGCCAGCAGCCCCCATGGGGGTCAAGGCGAGCCGTGAATGTCGATGGCTTGATTAAGGCCGCGGAATTTCGTGTCTCGGCCATTATGAATTTTCGATGCGACGCTGCTCGTAAATTAGCGCTCGTTGCTGTTTCAAATCCCCCAGACGCGGAGCGGGTAAAATCGAAAAAAAGGAGAAACGCGGCAGATTGATATTACGGGACGCGACAGGCCCGTAGGGAGACATTCCGCGCCCTGGGGACAGTATCGATTCGCTGGACCCGCGGTTCGCGACAGACGTTATCGGCGAACGAACTCGACGTCGATGATTCGCTTTTAATCGCTGTTTGTCGCGTTCCTGTTGCGAATTCGATCTCTTTTTGCGTTTAACGGGATAATTGTGCGGACAGTTATCGCGCATCATTCGTTTAACCCTTTACACTCGTTTGTCGAGCATGGCTCGACATGGCGGGATCTTTTTCATACCTTGAAATATTACTAGCTCGTACAAAGCTTTACATTACTTTATTCCTTTATTAATAAAAAGAAACCAATTTCGTTTAATTCTAAAAAAATCAAATTTCTCTGCGCCACGGCTTTTCCGTGCCTCAAAGAGTTAAACTATTCGTTTAAACGTCTAATGTTCCGCGAAATGGAGTTATCGAGTTGTTCGACCTGGAAACAGGAGTTACGTTCAGGATCGGTCGTAATTGTTATTAGAATCGATGATTTTCGCGCGGTTCAAGCCGCGTTCCCATGAAACCCAAGAGCGTAAACCGTTCGTTGGCAGTTGCAGTCATTGCCCTGATTGGTCTCGATTAAAATCGACTTGCGAAATCGCCCGAACGATCCACGCTGATGACATCAGACGGTTATAAGAAAGCCCACGACGGACGCGTTCGATATAACACCAACGCGGTTTGCGCAAGGAAAGAATGAATAATTCACTGGGGACTTCCGAATAAAAGGAGAGAACGATGCTCGTCTAAGACGGTGGATTGCTCATTGATCTAATAATGGAAATCTTTCGCTTGCTATTCAGAACGCTTGGGAGACATTCATTATTTCGCAAGACCAACTCGAGGAAGAATTTTAGATAAATTATATTTAACATTCTTTAATTCAATGATCATTCATTCATTTCGCAAGACTAACTCGAGGAAGAATTTTAGATAAATTATATTTAACATTCTTTAATTCAATTATCATTCATTCATCTGTTTGATCGAAATTATAATACAATGGAACGAATTATTATATGGCTCGTATTATAAACTTTTTTTTTATTAGGGCATTGTGTGGATAATTGGTTCTCATGGTACGCATGAAATTATGCTTGGCATGCTTTGTACGAGTTATTAGGTGCTATGCAACATAGTTAAAATTAGAGATGCAGGGAAATTCCATTTGTTTGAACGAAATTTTACTGCACACTCGACTCGCTGAACTCTCATTATGCTTGATTAATAAAGCATGTATCCGCTCTCGTTACTGGAACGGAATGAATCAGTCATTTGGAAGTGATTAACATATTACAGTTTTTGCTACTTTGAATATCGAGATTCATTCGCGATATTTATAAAAAAAATTTATCATGTCTGCTACAATTTTTGGTTTTTCATTAATATATAATTTTGTATTTTCCATTAATTGTTCTCTTTTTAATTTTAAACAACTTTTATTTTGTTTGTTATTTGCACTCGGCTCCTTCCCAAACGTTAGCAACAGAAACTATTGCTAAGAGAGCAATCATTGAGCTATATATTAGTAATAATTTCTATTGCTAACGTTTCCCAGCAATAAAACGTCCCTTCAGAGGGGACATCCGAATACAAAGAGTTAAAATTCTTTTTCTGCAGCTTCCAAAGCACCGTCGCCTTAACCATCGCTAAACTCCAACATCGCACCCACCAATCGACGCCCCATTTCCGTTCCTTTCTAAACTACTTCCACCTTGCAGAACCTAAATGCCCGTTTCTGAAATCCTCACGCGTCTCACCTGACTGGAGAAACCGGAGAGAACATCCATTTACGCGTCTAGTCCCGGCTTCTTTCACAACCCCCTCGAATCGCATCGAATTTTCGTCGAATTCTCGTCGAAGCAACCCCCCACGGACGGCGTGCAAGCACCCTGGCAACTTCTAACGAGGCAAAAATGTCGAGATTACGTCTACAGCGGCGAATTGATCGACAGTTCTATCGTCTGCAGCTTTGTTCGTTCGAACGAGAACCGAACGCGAGAAGAACCGGAGTGGGCGCGACACGTTGGGGCGCTCCCAGAGCGACCCCCGCCGCCTACACTTTTGACGTTTTTGCGTCTCGCCAGTGACACCTGCTTCCAGACTTTATTAAATCCCCCTCTCTCCCAACTGGAACGAAAATAACGGCACCCCTGCGAACCAGACGATTCTCATTCTTTCTTCTTTTTCCCGCGTTTCTATTTTCGACTTTTTTTTCTTTTTTTTACTCCGTGGAAGATGGCGAGTGTGGAAGTGGCTGGCGTGGTTTGTTGATCGAAGTTCAGGGCGTGTGGTAACGAGGGTAGAAAGTGCAGGCTGTGGAATTGGTTTTTAAACGCGATGTTTGAAAGAAATTCTTTGTTTACGTTTCTTTTTTGTTTGGTAGTATTTTTTGGAATTAATGTTTTATATAATGTAATTAGATAGTATGTATTATAGTTTGTATTTTAGTTGAGTTAATAAATGCAATTGATTGTGAATTATGAGCTGATGCTTGAAGATAGAAAAATTAATACATTCGCGACTGACAAATTTGTTACATTTGTAATATAAGTAGCCTTGGAAAATAATGAAATTCTGAAGCTGGTTGCTGCAAACTTGTATCGCTAAGGCGAGGATAAATATGATAAAATTTGATAATGTTGGTGCATTTAGAAACAGAAATTGCAGGACGTGAATTTACTACAACAGCAACCAGGAATAGAATTTAAAATGACGTGAATTTACGTCAGCGGTCGCGAATGTATTAATTTTATGCAATAAGCATAAAGCGTATAGCTTTAACCAAGCAATATGTTTAAAAAATGATAGCAAAGAATTTAAAAAAATGCATGAAAGCAACATTTTCCAGAACAATAAATTATAAGTTTTCTCTCATAACTTTTCTTGTTTGCAAGCGTCGCTTCTTACCATTTTCCTCCTCATAAAAAATCATGGAACATAAATTCAAGAAGCCCAATTCTGATTCGACAATTTGATCGAATTATTCTTCTCTCAAGGCAGAAACCGACAAACCAACCTCACCACACATCCCAGTAATCATATTCCGCGATTCTGTGTGCAGAACGTCCCCGTCAGCTTGAAAAATCACATCCACGCTAAAAAGAAAGCCCACCCTCGATACGTTCCGCGCAAGTTAATGCGCTTACGAGCCAAAAATACGAGCCTCTCGGCTCCGCGAGGGTGAATCTCTCGAACCACCTCGAATGGAACCCGTATCTTCACCCTCCCTCGAGCACGCGAATTTTATTCTCGGTGGTACTTCGTTCGTTGTTCATTTTGGATTACTGGAGTTTTGCGAGACATCACTGTCACGTTTGGATTCTCTGTCTATTACTCCAATTTTTCCATTTCGTATATCTAGCACTGTGTCACTACCTACATTGTTTTCATTCTCGTGGTAGAACTTCGGAAATTGAAGACTAGCGATGAGAGACTTGAGAGATTCGAGTTGCCACATGGAACGTCATGGCGACTGAAAGTTGCCTCTCCTCTCGAGCGCGAAGGGTAAAGAATGTAGCAATGTTTTTCTTAAGGAATTGTAACAAATTTAAAAAAAAATTGTATGTACGACTGATGTTTGAAGGATTTGAACATTATACTCCCTTTGAGATGATCAACGTTTGGTGGTGATGGCGGACATGTACAGACTGCATATTTATCTATTCTTTTTTCATTTGATTTTCACCCTGAAGACGGCTTCCCACAGGATACTTCCAAAGATCGATTTCGTTCCCCTGGACGATCTTTATCTTATTCCAGAAAAAAATTAGGGGGTCAATTTTTTTTTTTTACGATTGGATTCTCATTATTTATGGATTCTTGGGCTGAGCTCTTCCTCTTTAGGAATAGTCTCCATTGCAGCTAGCCGAGTAAAGAAACTCTGCTTAAACATGAAATTAAACTAAATTTCAGTGGGATCAAAGTTTTTACGTTTAGCATTTTCAATTTTCGCTAATTCCGTAAAAAATTAAGATGAAGTTTAATTGCAAATAGAAGGATACCATAGTAATAGAAACCATTCTTAAAGAGTCCAAAAAGCAATCAATAGCAACAACTTAATCCTAAAAAAAAAAAAAAAAAAAAGTTAACCCCCTAATATTTTCCCGGAACTGGGTAGAAGTCATCCAGAGGAACAAAATCGGTCCTTAGGAAAATTCTGTAGGAAGCCGTCTTCAGGGTTAAAATCAAATCCAAAGGGAACAGCTAAGTAATACTGCAGTCTTTTATTTATTCTTTTCGAATTTGATTTTAACCCTGAAGACGGCTTCCCACGGGATACTTCCAAGGACCAATTTTGTTCTCCTGGATGACCTCTATCTTATCCCAGAAAAAAATTAGGGGGTTAACTTTTTTTTTTTTTTTTTTTTTTTTTTTTTTAGGATTGGATTCTTATTCTTTCTTAATTTTTGGTTCTTTCTTTCAGAATGGCTGGCTTCTTATTGCCACCCTTTCCTTTCGTTTGTAGTTAATCTTAATGTTTAACAGGATGGAGGCAACTCGAGAGGAGAGCTTTGATCCTGATGAAATTTAGCCTAATTTCATGTTTATCCGAGTTGTTTTGCTGGGTTTGCAGTCTATTACTCAAATTTTTCGAATTTTTACATCTAACCCTCTGCCACTGCCTCCACTGCTTACATTTTCGCGGTCGAACTTCGGAATTTCAAGTCGGTCGACGAGGGACTGCAGTCGCCGCATAAAACGCCAGCGAGGTTGTCTCCTGATGGCGGCCATGTAGAGACAAGACGGCTCTTACTTATTCTTTTTAAACTTCATTTTAGCCTTGAAGATGGCTTCCCACGGGATGTTCGTAAGGACCGATTTTGTTCCCCTGGGTTACCTCTGTATGATTCCAGGAAAAAATTAGGGGGTCAACTTTTTTTTTTTTTTTTTTTTTTTTTTTTTTTTAGGTTTAGATTGTTGCTATTTCTTGATTCTTGGGGCTGGATAGCAATGACTTCCATTGTTGTTAGCCGCCTTTTTTCGATGGGATTGGGAACCTTGTAGCTTCACTTCATGTTTCAATACGTCGTCCTTATGGCGAGTCCATTACTTGCGTCATTTTCTCAATCCCGTCGAAAATTGTAAAAGAAGACGGGCAACAACAATGGAAGTCATTGCTATCCAGCCCCAAGAATCAAGAAATAGCAACAATCTAAACCTAAAAAAAAAAAAAAAAAAAAAAAAAAAAAAAGTTGACCCCCTAATTTTTTCCTGGAATCATACAGAGGTAACCCAGGGGAACAAAATCGGTCCTTACGAACATCCCGTGGGAAGCCATCTTCAAGGCTAAAATGAAGTTTAAAAAGAATAAGTAAGAGCCGTCTTGTCTCTACATGGCCGCCATCAGGAGACAACCTCGCTGGCGTTTTATGCGGCGACTGCAGTCCCTCGTCGACCGACTTGAAATTCCGAAGTTCGACCGCGAAAATGTAAGCAGTGGAGGCAGTGGCAGAGGGTTAGATGTAAAAATTCGAAAAATTTGAGTAATAGACTGCAAACCCAGCAAAACAACTCGGATAAACATGAAATTAGGCTAAATTTCATCAGGATCAAAGCTCTCCTCTCGAGTTGCCTCCATCCTGTTAAACATTAAGATTAACTACAAACGAAAGGAAAGGGTGGCAATAAGAAGCCAGCCATTCTGAAAGAAAGAACCAAAAATTAAGAAAGAATAAGAATCCAATCCTAAAAAAAAAAAAAAAAAAAAAAAAAAAAAAAGTTAACCCCCTAATTTTTTTCTGGGATAAGATAGAGGTCATCCAGGAGAACAAAATTGGTCCTTGGAAGTATCCCGTGGGAAGCCGTCTTCAGGGTTAAAATCAAATTCGAAAAGAATAAATAAAAGACTGCAGTATTACTTAGCTGTTCCCTTTGGATTTGATTTTAACCCTGAAGACGGCTTCCTACAGAATTTTCCTAAGGACCGATTTTGTTCCTCTGGATGACTTCTACCCAGTTCCGGGAAAATATTAGGGGGTTAACTTTTTTTTTTTTTTTTTTTTTTTTTTTAGGATTGGATTCCTACTTTTTCACACCGTGAACTAGGCTTTGCCTTTGGGCGGAACTCTTCTGAGACGTATATTAGGAACGGAAATAATGCAAATTATTGCTGGAATAGCAATCTTGGAGCAATATTTTTACCATAATTTCGGTGGCTAAAATGCCAATGTCTCCTCAGAGGGGACATCCGAGTGTAAAAAGCTAATCATATAAAAAGTACGTTCAAATAAACACAAAAAACTCTCTCAGTCACTCCATTAATAGAAATTAATAACACAAGCAAAAAAAAAACGCGTTTAATTCCCAGAAAAACTGTTCGATGAAATAAAATAGAGATGCAAGATGGTCGCACTGAAATCTCGATTGGCAAACCGCGCAGGCAGGCTCCTGGAGTCCTAAACTACACACGATCGCGGTGTACAAGTGTTGATGTAAATTACTATTAATGAAACGAGACGAAACGGTGCAGCATCTAAATTGAGGCAATGCGGTTTCTTTATCGTGAAAGGGGGTGCAGGCTGTGGAGAGCTTAAAGGACAGACGAACCTAAGTAGCCGGACGGAGTGTCGGTGTGTAAAACGGATAAGTCAGCGAGCAACAGCCACAAGCACGCGTTTGAAACACGCGCCACGCTGGATGCCTCTGGGCGATCCAGAAGAAGAAATGCTCGAGTGCTCCAGGAGTATTCGTATTTTTAGCGAGTCCGATGTAAAATTAAAGCTTGAAGTCCATAGACAAGTTGCTCCAGTATTTAACCGAGTAATAACGTTTAACCCTTTGCACTGTGTATTTCCCTGGACGTTTGTAATAGAAGCTAGAAGTATTGTTAAAATAGCAATATTTCCATAGAATAGAAAACTTCAGGGAAACATGCATTTCTCAAAAAGCTGCGGTGGAATAAGTTTAATCACCAATCGATTCTGTTGTCCGCCCAGAGGGGACTTCCGAGTGCAAAGAGTTAAGTTTGAGTAGTGAACGAAGTCGAGTAATGTAATTTAAACCAGACATTTTCACATCATTTTTATCAAACTACAGTTTTACAGTACGCTTTAATTTAACCAAAGCAAATTAAAATCATGCAACTCTTAATTTACAATTATTCACATACTTCCCTCTGAGTACTCGAGGGATCAACGCAAAATAAAAGAACAAAAATTCCAGATCTCCAAAAATCTCCGCCAACCCATCAAAGACAATCAAACTACCGTCCTCCAAGAATCGCAAGAAAAATTCCCTGTCCTATAAAAAAGAAATTTCGTTCGTCGACGACAAACTCCACCCATAAAAACCTAACGTTTCAAATCTCTCTCACGAATTATACTCTCGAGCTCGAAGAAGACACGAAAAACAGGGTACATCATGCATTCAGTTATCGCCAGATCGATCCGCGCTCAGCATCCGGAGGCTGCCAGCGATCCGTCACTCGTTTGGACCCGAGTAATCAGCGTAATTGGCGCTGGGAATGCGAAACGGGAAGAAATAACAACCGAAACGTACGCTGGAGCCGCGTAATAAATAATCAACGATAATGATCAACAAATCGCGCGACTGTTCGTGGATTGAAGAAGACACAGAATGGTTCGGATGCGCGTCGTCGAGATACGACTGGAGGCATTCCGCGTACGCATCGTCCGTGATTCCTGTTGAATGAATCGTCGCGTTCCCTTGCTTGCGATGGACGAATAAAAGAAACGAACAGTCGGGCGATACCTCAAATTATGACGACGCTAACGCAGGGTCCAATGTTCTGACCGCCACGTTTTGGAGCTACTATCGGCCATTCTTCAAATCGTAGTTGTTAAACGAAATCTTATTTTAACACGTTGACTGTCGACTACGAGATAACTCGTGTTACGGTTCGCGTTCTTGGCTGGGACGCCAAACTACGAGTTATCTCGTAGTTTGTTTACTTGCCATATTCGCCCAGCTACAATTAACTCGTAGTATGTCAGTGTAAACATGACGAATGGCTTCTGAGAAGAGAACAAAGAATCGATGCTGGCTCGTATGAACAGAAAATTGATTAAAAGTGTACGGAAAATATAGTCGTGCAGAATTTATTTAAAATCAACAAGCGTAAGGGAAATACGAGATAATTCGGAAGAGTTAATGAAAGACACATTCTCTATGCTATGTGCTGTAATTACAGTTTTAGATAACATAATATGACTAAATTAAACCGGAAACTTTTGGTAAAATGTTGCTATATAAGATATTGTTATATATTGCTAAAACATTACTAAAATATTGCTAAAATAGCAATATTTTAGCAAATTATTATTTGAAAGCTAACGTCTCCCAGTAATAAAAAATTTCCATTCCCATTGCAAACTTTAGAGAAACACACGTTCCTTAAAAAGCTATAGTGGAATAAACTGAACCTCCATAATCGCCAATCATGCTAAGTACAAAAGATTAAATAAATTACTAATAATACAAGTCACATCGCACTTCCCTTATCTTTTCTTACTCGACTTAACAAAACTAAACGTACACACATGCTCCTTTCCACACGTGACACCACGAAACAGGGTGAAATAGGGTGAAAGGGTAGAAAAAGTCCGATTAAATCATCGCCAACATACCTAACACATGTCGCGCAGCGATGGCTGCGGCCCAACCAGCGACTTCCCGAAGAAGAGCCTCCAGCGAGCGGAACTGCGCGCGATGGCACGCGTCGTGGCAGAGGGAGGAGGAAAAACGGCACGAAGATCACAACCGCGGCGGCACAGAGCGCGTTTTTCCGTTTCGTTCACGTGGCGGGGCACCCAACGCTACCGCGCGCGCGCGCGCACAGAACACCCGACGCCGTCTTCGCTCGAGCACGGCCGTCGAGCCACTGAACCGCAGTCCTTGCCCTCGAAAACGGTCAGGTGGCCCGCTCGCAACGTAAACAGAAAGGCCTGTTTGCGATGGACATTGTCTGTCGAACTTTCCAGTTTCTCTAACGCTCTTCTCTTCGAACCGTTTTCTTTTTCCTTTTCGTTTTGCGTAACACCGTCCGTTTTCTCTGGCCACTTCTTTTTCTCGCGACCTAATTTTTATTTATTTCGTTATTTTTTTCTTTGCTTCGATTAAGAATCGATTAGGTGGAAGTACGAGGGGGACATTTTGTCTCCACGAGGAAAAGTGAAAGCGAGACGTAGGAATTTGGCCTGTGGCGTAATTGGCCGAGATGAATGGGAAGTCGGTAGACAGAAAAGTCCTATTGTTCGAGTAAACGGTCCTCCGTGGTAATTGTTTAACTTGTAATTACGCGAGACTCGGAGAGAAATACGAACACCATGTGCGTTCTGGGTTCTGCGAGTGATTTCTCTGTTTGACAAGCTTTTGAGCAAATATGAGTGAGTTTATTACAAATGCTTGCGTTTTTAATTAGTATCGGAGCGTCTTGTTATATGAATTGTTAAAACTTTTGTGTTATATAAATTAGATTGCTTAAAAATTCGTCACGAGTGTATTTACGTGAACTTTTGAAACACGTATAGTTAAAAGTCAATATTACGAATATTTTTACTTTTATGAGCCACCTGGAAAACACTACAAACCCAACAAATTCTCTCTCAATAATCGTTTAAATACTCTTTTACAACAGAAAACTTAAAATGCGATAATTTAAAGATATCCAGAATCCCAGAGAACCTAATTCCACCAAGCAGCCATTAAACAGCACAATTCACTGATCACCAAACTCCTCCACACTGCAGCCACTTCGAGTCACAAAAAACCACGCACCAATTCCACAGCAGAGAATATCGCAATTACTCGCGAGCAATCCCCAATCGCGCGAGTGGTCGTCGAACAAGGACGATAATTTCACGAAGTATCTGTCGATGGAAAGCAAAACAGCTCAGGGAGCAGCAAGATCCAACGTTTCGTAACGACAGGCGAGAATTGCCGGGCACTGTTGCGCGTCCCATCGAACAATGGCCGAGGTGGCCGAGAAAGGGGGCTGGAGGAACCCCTCCAAGGGTCGTGGAACGTCGAATCTGGACAAATTTAGCGAGACGCCACGGGAAGAGTACGACGGCCAGAGAAAGACTCAGGCACCACTGGTTGCTGCGTTTAACATCATCATCGTCGACCTCCACTTCGTCACCACCACCACCAGCGATTCGCTGGCGGCACTTTGCTCCGCTACTGACAACGGAGCCCTTAACCCTCTGCACTCGAATGTCGCCTCTGAGGGAACTAATTGTGAAAGTTAAAAACTTGTTCCATCGCAATTTTTTGAAGAACGCATGTTTCTCCAAGGTTTCCCATTGAAATGGAAATTTTCTACTGCTGGAACATTGCTTGATAATAGTTTTTATTGCTAACTTTTACCAGCAATAGAAAATTGCTGGGAAAGCGTCGAGTGCAAAGGGTTAGCACTCTGAATTATTTTTTAATTTGACAACAGCTCTCTACTGTTTTAAGTGTTTTCTTTGAAATTTACTTCAGAGCTTCTCAACTGCTACGTGCAAACATTTATGTTTACTAATTATATTAAATATAGCTCGTAAACTTTGTTGTAATTTATATTTATGAAACTTATATTTGTCTCTTTTTTTATTTACTGATGTCGAGTCACTCTTGACGAAGGAGTGCAAAGGGTTAACACTTATTCAGTGTCGGACTTACAATTAACTCATTTGCATCATTAAGTGGAATATTCCGCGGTTTTGCAGCTATGTAGTATCTCAAGGTCGGATGCAAATGGGTTAAACAGTTTTGCTTCTAGCATATGTTTTGCAATTTTTACGGTATTACAAAGGCCATAATTATCAAGAAAAGGACGTAGAGGAGTCTACGTTACAAGTTTGCTGGCGTTCTTCGTTTTACAATGAGAATTTCAAATGGCTTGAAAGGAAAATTCAGCGTGGGTCGTGTACGACCCACGCGACACGAAACGTGTTAACACTGGAACTACTGAGAAAAAAAGGAAACTACTTCTAGCAAAACCAGTGAAAATGACTGATCTTTAAGAAATACGTAGTAATAGAATATTTTTGTATTTAATAATTTGTCTTAGAAAAGTCTTAGAAAAAGAATTTAAAGTTGTGGAGATATAATTACTATGTAGTAAATATAATAACATAATTGTAATAATAATAACTGCTATAATCATATTAACAAATGTAAAAAGGATAAGAAAAATATTGAAATAAACTTTCGTTAAAATAAATATAAGTATAATATATTAATATGATAATAATAATAGGTGCAATGGAAATGGAAACCTAAAGTAATTTATTATTGTTATAGTTATTATTATTAGTATATTGTTCAATTTTTGAGACTACGATATACAAGATAATCAAGTGAAACGACATCAATAGCGTTACGTTACACCACGACTAGCTTCGTATGTTTTTATTATTGCATCGCCAGTTAATTTTGTAAACAAAGCACCTTTGAAGTACGGGATGCATACAAAGAGAGAAATTCTGAACTTCACTAATAGCCCAAATAAATGTTTCCAAATTAAACTGGAAAAATTTATATTAAATCAACGCGTGATATTGCAATTGCAATAAAGAAAAAAATATTATACTCCTCTAGAAACCTTGAACAAATTTTCCTAAATAAAACCAAAAAAATCTATATTAAATCTACGCGTGATATTGCAGTTACAATAAAGAAAAAAATATTATATTCCTCTGGAAACCTTGAACAAATATCTACAGTAAATCTACGCGTGATATTGCAATTGCAATAAAGAAAAAAATATTATACTCCTCTGGAAACCTTGAACAAATTTTCCTAAATAAAACTAAAAAAATCTATATTAAATCTACGCGTGATATTGCAGTTACAATAAAGAAAAAAATATTATATTCCTCTGGAAACCTTGAACAAATATCTACAGTAAATCTACGCGTGATATTGCAGTTGCAATAAAGAAAAAAATATTATACTCCTCTAGAAACCTTGAACAAATTTTCCTAAATAAAACTAAAAACATCTACATTAAATCTACGCGTGATATTGCAATTGCAATAAAGAAAAAAATATTATATTCCTCTGGAAACCTTGAACAAATATCTACAGTAAATCTACGCGTGATATTGCAGTTGCAATAAAAAAAAAAATATTATACTCCTCTGGAAACCTTGAACAAATTTTCCTAAATAAAACTAAAAAAATCTATATTAAATCTACGCGTGATATTGCAGTTCCAGTGAAAAGAGGAGGAAAGAGAGAGCAAAGGGTGAAGAAGTTCCATCATCCACGGAGGGGACGTCGGAGCAAAATTTCGCGCGACAAAGCAACTTCGCGTCACCTTACCGCGCGATTCGGCGCGGATAAACGCGTGGAATATCAAAAATAAGGGGTGAAGATGCTCGAAAGGAGAGGCGGAAACCGAGGCGAGGGACTCGCGTTTCTCTGCCCGCTGAATCATCCAGCTAAAATATACCCAGTGTACGTTTCGTACTCTCCGGCTACGTGTTCATTGAAAAAAGGAACGAGCCGAGTTCCAGCTGTTTATTAATAAACGAGCCTCCTCGCGGTCGGAGCCGTTCATCGCGGAGCAAGAAAGCGCGGATCCGCGCTGCAACCCGGAATAAAATTCTGGAGATTCTCGTAGCTGGCGAGGAACGACGGCAAGGGGGATGATTGATCGAGTTCCGTGGCGATCGGTCGCTTCGCGTTGGAATTGAACGCGCTGGATTCGAGCTTCGAACTGTTTTCGATTTCGTCGAGCGACGAAAAGAAAAGGAAATCTTAGAAAGTTGCTTTAGAAACGAGTTCCTTTTTCTTTTGTGCAATTAAAGTGAGAGAAAGGAAAAGTAATTAGTCGAAAATGATAGTCTGTACCGTGAAATAGGATCCTTTAAAAATGGATTCAGTTTTTGTGGTATGTTGGAATCTGTGTTTTTGTAATTTGATTAAAAATAAAATTTTGTAATAAGGAAACAAAAAAATTGTGTTTGAAATGTAGTATTCTAAGTATAATTGAGATTCCTCCGCAATAATTTTGGGAGGAGGTTGTTTAAAGGATAATTGAAAGAAAATTGCGAGGAATGAAGTTTCTACGTGAACAAAAATCAACAACAATTTGTGAGAACACTGGAAAGAGCGTTGCACCAACCTCGAAAGAAATCAGCAATTACATAGGTGCAACAAACTAACACAAGCACGTAATTAGAAGCGGAGGTTCCATTAGCTGGCTTTGTTCCTGCGTTCGCGAGAGTATTTGTAATTAAGGAAATTCCAACATCCTCGGACATTATGTGTCGCATTATCTTTGTAATTTCTCCAAAAAAAAAACTGTGAAAAAGTTCTCTAATGATGGTGCGCGATTAAATCTTTCATTAAACAGAATAAAACTTAGAATTCTTTCCAAATTGTATAGAAAATAGTATTATTAAACTCTAAATTGCAGTTAGGTTCTAAATTGCATAAACCTCGAAAGCAAATATGTGTCTGCTGTAAAAAATAGATTTCTTAAAAAATGGATACACGCTACGGTACAAATTATAGTTTATCATCTGACACTGATTACAAGTAATTACTTATATGACTGCACGATAACTATATAATGATTATCAGAGGGACACAAATCACTGTCAAAATTCAGCTCATTAAACTGCTAAAAATGAATAGTTTTCGTGCAAATAATTTGGTAATTGGTACAATGAAGCAATATCGTAAACGACCAACCAAGTATTAGCCCAGATGCTTATTACGCCATTGCATAATCCGTAGTCGAAAGTAACGACTAATCACGTCATTGTGCAATCAAACCTAATGCTCGGTATTTTAAAATCCTCTCTATTATTCATCAACAATCGCATTCAAACTTATAATACTAAATTCTAGACTGATTGCACACCGTGTGTGCAACGATCTTGAATTGAAATTACGAATCAGTACAAAATAGGACTGATTTCAAGCTTCAAATTTCAGCTTCTGGGTTTGGTCTCCAAAAAAACTAAGGCGTCTCGAATGAGTTAACACAAGTAATAAACAAATACAATCTTTCTACACCTAATCAACTACTATACCGCTCAATTAAGCAATTCAGGCTACCAATAAATCCTTTCTTTCAAAGGAAAGCCACCTCGAGAGGCCATCATCCACGATCCACCGTAAAATTAAAATTTCAGCTTCTGACTGAATGTTTTAACACAAATAATAAATAAATACAATCTTCCTATACCTAATTAACTACTACACTGCTTAATTAAGCAATCCAAACTACCAATAAATCCTTTCTTCCAAAGGAAAGCCACCTCGAGCGGCCATCATCCATCGTAAAATGAAAATTTCAGCTTCTGGGGTTGGTCTCCAAAAAAGCTAAGCTCTCTCGAATATTTTAACACAAATAATGAATAAATAAAATCTTCCTACACCTAATCAACTACTATACCGCTCAATAAAGCGATTCAGGCTACCAATAAATCCTTTCTTCCAAAGGAAAACCACCTCGAGCGGCCATCATCCACGGTCCATCGTAAATTAGGCCCGCGCCATCGCGTCTCTCAGCGCGGGAAAGATAAAAGCTGGCGCGCGCTCGCGTAATACGGTTATGCCCCGCGCATTCGGCAGCAATTAAATCAAAAAACGATCCGCCGTCGCTAATTGGCGAGTGTCAGGCTTCGTTACGAGCCACCTTTGTCCCGCCCCGTCCGCGCGACTGCGATCCCCTTTATTTGAGTTAAACGCCCATCGATTGCTGGCAATATCGCGAGCATTCCGCGGCGCGGGTTAACGCAATCAAAGTACCCCCGATCGCACGGATCGCGCACTGTAATTGGGGATTAAGAAGGAATTAACGAAATTACTTCGTAAACTTGCCGCTCCCGGTAATTGGCCGGATTAGATTCATCGGAATCGTTAATTGCGCGATCTCATTAGTTACTGCGTTGTAATACAATTAGAGTATTTGTTATTGAGAATTTGTTTTCGCGAATTGGATATATTAAATATATTAAAATATTATATAAATATAAATTGTAATATATTAAATATTAATAGAAACATGTGATTAGATAAAAGAAATTAATTTTGTGTATTTCTATAAAAATTAACAGGCATAATGAAATTCTCTGAGTATTAAATGAACATTTTTGGAGCTATATTAACAATAATTTTAATTAAATAGTAATAGTAAGTATAGAAAATCGTAACTTCTCGTGAAGAGGAAGTCGAAGTCTACTTTCGAATTAAATCCAAATTTAAGTTGATAAAGATTTGTAGAAATTCGCGAGGAATTAAAATGTCCATCATTTGAACGATCACGTTGCATTTTTCTCGAATAATTTCGCAAACAGCAGTGAATCTCCCTGACAAAATATCTGCGCGAAAATAATATTCCAGTCCCTCGTTTCATCGTCGCAAAAATCTATAACAACCCTGAAATCCATACTTTTCCAATCGAAAATCTCTTCGAACGCCACGTATTCGCGTTTCCAGCGCGTTTTCCACGCTCGTTCGAGCTAGTTTCGTATAATTTACAGCTCGTGGCTGGACTCGTTCGAAATTCGAACTGCAGCCCGCCTAATTGAAAATATACGAGCGCTCGGTGGTCAAGAAAGTCGAGTGGCGGAAGGAGGAAGCGCGAGGATTATTTCGAGAGCAACGATTTCAGTTTGTTTATCGTCAAATGGACGTGGCTCGTTGGAAACTTACAGGAAACGGATACGATTATGTCTGTACGTGTGTACGGAGGAGTATAGGAGAAAATAGACACCGATACCGCCAGTCGAAATCGGTTTCTCTTTAACTCTAACAGTTTCCTGTCCTGCTTGTTCCATTGGAAAAGTTTTCTGCCTGTTTTTCGAAGGCAAATGTATTGTTATTTACCATTCCATATTTTCATCAATTAACATTAGAACCATCGATGGTCAAAGTGTATTTATTTCTATCTAAGAAATCAAAATGTGAAGAGCGTAAACAAAGTGATGAGTAATTATCCACATTTTTTACAAAAAATTGTGAAAATTTGTCACAAATGTGATATAACAAAGTTTTGTGAATGAAAAATTGGTTTTAGTAATGGTTTTAGTATTAATTGGCATTGTAACGAGTGTTTCATTTCTTTGGTAAAAGAAGAAAGTTGAAGAAAAAGAATTTTAATGTTCTAGAAAAATTATTACGTTAGTTTAGTATTGCTAGATTAAGACACACGTAGACTGACTTGGATAAAATATATCGAGGATATATGTACGATGTGGTGGTTCAAAAGAACTGCTGATCCCTAAAAATCGTCCACGATCGTTTCCACAACCCTAAATCTCTGCGTCCGAAGAGAATGCTGATCCTGGAAATTCCTCGAAGATCGTTTCAAGTTTCAACAGCCCTAAATCTCCGTTAATAGTCTATAAAACTGCTGGACCTTGCAATTTGCTGAAGATCCTTCCGATAATCGTAAGCAATGTTACCTGCTTCTTTTAATAAGCAGTGATCACAACTATGTACACGAATTACATATTTTGCTTGTCTTTCTTTTGTCTTTTAATGTTAAACTCCTATTGCATTTCGAATAATACAGTATCCAACACTCACACTTAATAAAAACCACTCATCTCTCTTAAAAAAGTGAAAATTCGAACTCCTAACGCATCAACTAATTAAAAAGATTGCTTTCTGTCGTCCACCATCGAATTCAATGCATGCATCAACGTGTTAATATCATCGCACGTAATATTATAAATTACTATCAAATAAAAACTAAATCACATCCCTTTAAAAACTGTCCAGAACTCGCAAAATTCCTCTCACGATATATTTATTAAATAAAATAAGTTCAAGAAGAACTCTTCTAAAGAAGAAACGAATTTCATGCGCAAACGTATCCCAAAATCTATAAATAAGCTATAAAAGTAAGAAGAGGAACAAAAAGAAAAAAATAAGAAGCAACATTTACGAAACAAAATTCCTCAGCTCCTTCAGAATCGAAATGGAGGCTCGAAATCGAGCGATCGCGCGGACCAGCAACACGACGTGCTCATTCCATCGAGCAACGTCGCAACAAGAATTGGTAGATTAAACGTTCAGCCTGCGATAAAGGGAAAACGAGTTTGTGAGTCACATCGTGTGCCGGAAGACCAGCGATATCCTCGAGGCCCGACCTTTTTCGTCCCCTCGACGAAGAGCGTGGCGTTCGAAAACGCGTCTTGTTTGCTACGATTTTTGACCTCGATGGATAAATCGATCGACGAGCGCGAGATTCTCCAGGCGTTGATTAATGAAACGATTTTTGAGACAGAAGAAATATTTCTATCTGATTGAATTGAGTTTGCTGTGCAATATGTGGCGAGGAAAGGGGTGAAAAAGGGGTAATGTTGAATTGAAAAAGGGTATGTGTTGAGTGATGGATGATGAATTGGTTGTATAATATTTTTGGTATGTGTGAGGTGAAAATTGTGTAATTAAAGTAATTTGAATGTGTTGGATGCGATTATTGTATATTTTGCTTGATTATAATTATCATATATTGTGCTTAATTGGAGAAGAATTGTAGAATAAAACTGCCACTATTTTAATTTATATTTATCGATTTTCATGCTACAATTTATATCCTTTCTGAAATGCAAAATTAACTAATGAATGCAATCATTTTAAAAGCTGCAGCTCTCCATTAATCTCCGCTTTCACAAAGTGGCCCTCGAGCCAAAACAATTGCCCACCCCTGATATGGATGATAATATCTTCCAGTCAATTAGAGTCGCTTAAAATGTGACCCTTATTTAATTTCAATAATATTATTATATCATAAATGTACGTATATGCTCGCTAGCCAAGCTCAAACAAATTTTGTGAATTTTCAAGCAATCTGTATTTTACCTTCCAGCGAAATAAACGCCACGACAGTAAACAACAAAAATTCTGTCAATAATACTGGCGGTTCGAATAAAACGCTGGTTTATGTTTGAAAGCATTACTACCCCTATTGGATGAATGTTAAATAAAGAACTAAAATCCTGGGAAAATACAGTTTTCAATAACTCTCTGTCAATCCAATTTCAATCCAATTATTGCATCGCCCATATACGCGTGACAAACTTTCATCCCCCTCAATTGCAAATTGCAACGCAGACAAAAAGCCAATATCTCAATACAAAAAAATTGCGAACGCTCGAAGTCCAATAATGAACATTAAATATATTCATCAAGTTGCAAGCCAACAAGTTTTTTATTTCAGTGGTAAAGTATTGCATTTATACGCTAATATAATACTCTTGATTCCAGATTCGCTTAGCGCTCTCTGTTTCACGCATTTACTCATTCAAGACGAATTGCAAACCGTGTATGCAATGATAACGAATTGAAATTATGCGGATTCTTTAAGAGACTAAATAGGATATTAATGTATTCACATTTTCTGTTCTTTTTACTTTATGAAACCAATTATTTTAGCAAATGAATGACTCCAATTTCTCGCAAGGAAGAAACCGACCGAACGTTAAAATTCGTCGACATTTTCTGTTAATGTTTCTGTTTATTTTACTTTATGGAATCAATTATTTTAGCAAGTGAGTGACTCGAACAATAACATTCCTCGCAGAATCTTCAATCATTCCAAACAGCAAGGGAACAACAAAAGCCTGCAACATCTCACCACGAGGAAATGACCAAACATTAAAATTCGTCGACATTTTCTGTTCTTTTTACTTTATGGAATCAATTATTCTAGCAAATGAGTGACTCGAACAATAATATTCCTCACAGAATCTTCAATCATTTCAAACAGCAACGTAATAACAACAGCCTCCAATATCTCGCCACGAGGAAATGAACCAAACATTAAAATTTGTCGACATTTTCTATTAAAGTTTCTGTTCATTTTACTTTGTGGAATCAATTATTCTAGCAAATGATTGACTCGAACAGTAATATCCCACATAGAATCTTCAGTCATTCCAAACAGCAACGTAACAGCAAGAGCCTGCAACATCTCGCCGCGAGGAAATCGACTGAACATTAAAATTCATCGAGGGATGAGCAACTCGATCCGCGTCAAAAGTCGCGATTGCGAGCAGCCAGGCAAAAGACGCTTTCGGCAAGTTTCGAGAGGGCACTCTGGCCACGAACGGGAAAAGAGTGTACTCTGATTTTTTCATCACCCCTCCGGAAGAGTTCTTCCAAGGGGCTGAGCGGGGGTTGGACTAAAAGCTGGAGCCGCGACTCGAAATGTCCCCGCAGTAAAGTAAGTTCCTCGAATCTGCGTCGACTGAAAGCTAATTCGACCGTCCTGAGGCCGCGAGTTTAATTGAAAGGTAATTACCATTACAAAGGGCGGCCTTTAATCGCGATGGGGCCACGCGATTAATTTGTTGCGCAGTCGTGTCCGTTCCTGCGGACGCGCGTTCACGAAAACGCGTCGACGCGGTTCATTTCGTTCGCGTGTCGTCGAACACTGCTTTTTTCGCTCTTTATCGAGTCTCTTGTGTGCAGTGGACTCTCATGTAACGCGATTAACCCTTTACAGTCGACAGTTAGCGTTAAACTATCGCTAAATATTGATATTTTAGAGACGTGCTAACGTCTCTCAGTAATTGAAAGTTTCCATTTCAATGGAGAACTTTAGAGAAACATGCATTTCTCAAGTTTGACTTACGTAATTACTGCTAAAATAGCAATATTTTAGTAATAGTTTCTATCGTTAATGTCTCTCAGCAATAGAAAATTTCCATTTCAACAGAAAACTTCAGAGAAACATGCATTCCTCAAATAGCTGCGCTGGAATAAGTTTAACCTCCGTAATCGCAAATCTTTCTTTAAGAACTCTTGATTCTCTGGCCACCCACGCAGAGAGCCAAGTCCTCTGTGTAACTCATCAACGAAAGTCGTTAATTACCGTCTCGATTAGTATCGACATCGTGAGATAGCCGATTCCTTACTTCCTCTATAATAAATACAATACTTCTTCTATAACTTTATAATATTTCTACATTCTCCACTTCTTCTATAATAAATATATTCCCAAAGTTCTGGATTCTCTAGTCACCTAACTTACGCAGTCGTGTCCGTCCCTGCGTTCACGAAAACGCGTTCGACGCGATTCATTTCATTCGCGTGTCTCCTTTTTTCTTCGCTCTTCATCGAGCCACTTAATGTTTATATTCGGTGGTGTTGCAGCAACGATGTGACGTGCTGTTAGCGGAATTCAAGCGTGGGGATTTTATGCGAATACCTTTGGAACGAGGAAAGCCTCGCTGCTTCGAGGCTCTGTGAGAACTAGGGCTCGAGGCTCGTCATTTTTATTCGAGAAGCGAACGAGTTTTCGTTTGTTTTAAAAATAAATTGGAAGAGGTAATTGTGTGACGATTTTATTAATCGTCAAGGCAGTTGTTTGAACACTTTGTTGACCAACAAATTTACCCTGAAGCTATCTCATGTCACAGGCTTTACTATTATTTTGTAATGGAATATGAAAGTGGTCTTTTTGGAATATTAGAATTGTGATAAAATAGAATATGGAAGTATCTTTTTGGAATATTAGGAATTGTGATAAAAGAGGCAGTTGTTTCAATATATTGTTGATCAGCAAATTTATGCAGAAGCTATCTCATATCACAGGCTATTATTTTGTAATAGAATGTGGAACTAGCCTTTTTGGAATACTAAAATTGTGCTAAAAACCCAAATAACAAGAATGCAGACACGACTAAATAGACAAATAAAGCTTTCGCAATATTCTATATTGCCCCAAGTTTCATAAATTGAAATAAACAATGCAAGAGCAAGCACGAATTAACTCGTGACTGGCCAACAATGTGTTATCATGGAACACGTGTTTAATGCGAAACATGAGCATTTATTTTTTGTTCATACGTCATTCAAACCCTTTTCGACTGCACAGTTGGCACTGGGATACCCTGTATAATCGACATGTTACATCGACATGTTATTTGTCAATTATTGAAAGCATGTCGACAAGTTTTTGCGTCCGCGTTGCTGCAATTGCTTTGGGGCAAAATCAGCCCACGTGCGATCAATAATATTGTCAATATCGTAAGAATCGACGATTTTATGGATTGCGCTGTCGATATTGAAGGGCTGCGAAAAGTAACAAATAACGAAACGGACTGGCGATATATCGTTAAACTGGATTGATCAATTTTCATGCCAGAGCTGACAAATATTGACAGTATTATTGATGGTCTGTGGTCAATATTGGAGAGCCGAGGTAAAGAGCACCGCGGCAAATGGACAATATTACTTTTCAGTTTGGATTCGTGAATAATAATTCCGATAGCGATAAAAAGTATCCATAATATTTGCAATGTCGTTAGAATGCGCATTTCCATGCATTTAAGAGGACTTTGAATTGTACAAAACGTACATAGCTTGCAAAAATATCATAAAGTATGTAAAATAAACTGAGTTACGATATTTAAAGAGTGGAGTGGATATCTGTGCAGGTGTTTTTTAAAAATATGGTATCGTATAAATATTGAAATGTTATTAAGTTATACTAACACGTTGAGCGCCACGTCAGACACCAAGTTTTATTGAAGCACGGTAAACATAAAAATGGTTGTCCTTTTCAGGGTTCACAAAATATTAAAACTTATTTAGAAAAAATAATTAAAACATATTAAAATAGTAAAATTAATTCACAACATTATCATCAAACTGAGTTAACCAATAATATCAAATTGCTTTGTCCATATTCCACCCTTTTCTTTAAGGGAAGCCATCCTACTAAGATACCAATAAAAATATCAAAAATGTCAAATCGTCAAAATAGAATATTCAAAAGGAAAGAAAATGAACCAAATTTGAACCACACGATAAGAACATGATTTTACAGGAAAGTGTAGTCTACTAAAATACAAATAAAAATATCACAAAATCCCTCATTTGGTCATCAAAACGTTAAAATAGAATATTCAAAAGGAATGAAAATGAACCAAATTTGAACCACACGATAAGAACATGATTTTACAGGAAAGTGGGCCCTCCAGATTGCAAGCTGAACACGTTATTACACGTACTTTCAACCGAAGCACCGCCTTATCGACAAGACGTTCATTACGCCGCGAAACGCGGTTATTACCGCTAATTAAAGGCGTTTAATTAGGGCGTCGTCGCAGGGGTCACGTTATTCTCATGACTCGTCTGACGTGATTCGCCACGAGGCCCTCCCCTTACAGTAATTCGTAATACAGTTACGCGTCTGCTGCTTTCCCTTTCGCCTCTCCTTTTCCACGCCCTTCGCTTCCGCGTCATTTTATTCAAAGTGGATCGGTTCTACGCTTCGTTCGTGTCCGATTTCGTTCAAATTGAAACATGTTACAGTTCAAGGTGAAAGACTAGAGGTTTAAGTCATCGTTTTGCCAATTTCGAAGTTGTTCGTGAAAAATACAGACCACGATGTTAGCACTTTAAAACAATTTTTGTAGAGTTTCCAATTTCGTTCAAATTGAAATAAGTTACAGTTCAAGGTGAAAGAGTAGAGGTTTAAGTCATCGTTTTGCCAATTTCGAAGTTGCTCGTGAAAAATACAGATCACTATGTCAGCGATTTGAAGCAATTTTTATGAGAATTGCATTTTTATAGAAGACATTTACTTGGGATCTTTTATACAGAGGAAGAAGGTAATTTCGTCGCATGCAATCGTCGTCTCGTTAACGCCTGCACAGAAGCAGAGACTTCCTTCTGTTGTTCAACCCTTTAACACGAGGTCTGTGTTAGTCTCGAGAAAAGTATTTCCTGAGAAGCAATCTTGTTGGCCTGGAAAGCAGAGATTCTCACGACCTTCGTTTCAGATTGTTGCTTCTGGTACTTCAGAGAAGGTTTCCTTTCACAAATTTCAAATTTCCCTTCCATTCAGTGAAACATTCATTTCATATTTCAATAAACAATCAAACGGAAATGTACACGAAACTTTTTACATCTTCCAAGTGTCGAAATCTTAGACTTTTCACAGAAAGCAACTAGGAGAAGCGCTCTTTTAAGTCCCAAACAAAGTTCCTCTAAAAGAAGAAACGCGCCACCCCTTTCTGGACGAATCTAATCCAGCATCGTAAAACTCACGACTGCCTGTCTCGTCGACTAAAAATACCTGCACGTGTAACAACAAAATTTCGTCAGACGGTGACATCGAATCGAACCGATGGAATCTGAGATCGCGCAATACTGGGCTTCCTTCACCCACATCTGGCCACCGCGTGCTCCTTTCTGAACAACGATCCGCGATATCATAACGCGAACTTTCTCTGCTATCCACGGACGCGTTCGATTTTAGAGCGCGTGGAACTTTAATGTCTTTACAGTCGAATGTTTCCATCTTTGCGTTACGATTGAACGTATTCTTTGTTCGTCGCTTAAATCGAGTTGCTATCTGATCTTTACGGGTTCGTTTGCGTACTTCTTCAGTAAAAAAAAATTGGAGAGCTTCATTGCGTACTTTAACGCTGATCTTTACAGGTTCGTTTGCGTTATTCGCACCAACGTGTAGGAATTAATCTTTTAAGTATATTAAAGTCCCTTAAGTAACCAATAGAAACCATTTTACAGTGATACAAATCATTTATCATATTATTACAGAGAACGTATACGGAAATAAAGGGTTAAAATCCAATCCAGAAACTTAAAAATCCAAAACAACACCTCTAAGAAGAATTTTTAAAAATATATTACCACTTTATATTCTCAGTGAACTCCATTGCAATCCGGAGGATCGAGAGGAGTACTGTGCGACCTTGACGAAAGCCACCCTCCTCGAAGCAAAGAAAAAGAGACCACCGAGTTAAAAAACCAAAACACAACACTTCACACAAGAATTTGAAAAAATATATTACCACTTTATACTCTCAATGAACGCCAATGCACCCACAATCCGGAGGATCGAGAGGAGAATCGTGCGACCTTGACAAAAGCCACCCTCCTCGAAGCAAGGGAAAAGCGAGCACCGAAAAGAACGCGAAGGGGTTCGTTCGTGCGCGGTGCGATCAGGTGGGAATGGATCGCGGGGCGATCGAGCTGAGAGGGTGAGGAAAAAATGTAATTATCGAGCTGGAGAGTGGCCCTCGGACTAATGGCCGACGGGCGCTGCTTTCTGGCCAGATGCTCCTGTTTTAAGGGTGTCTCTCGAGATACAAGGGTTCAACATTAACGCGAGTCTTCTGTCGGCTTGGGGAGGGTCGGAGACAAAGCGAACGAGTGGGCAGAACTTGCTCCGTACAAGTTGGATCGTGCTAGCCACCGACTAGGGTGAGTTTCGAGACGGTGGTTGGCATAATCACGACTCGGACGGCAACGCGCAGCGTTAGGGCGTTGGGAAGGAAACTGTGGTCGTGTGTTGGAGTTAGCTGAGTAATGTTTGAGATAATCGTGGTATTTCGAGTGTATAATAAATGGTACTGACATTTTTTATACCTGTGGAACTCGAGTATTAAGAATTTGCACGATTCTCCAATATTGTCTCCAAGCAAACAGAATTATTAACAATTATCGACAGGCAAGTCGTAAAAGAATCCAATTACTTTCGATTTATATTCTTCTTATTTGCTTAAGGAGTTACGCCGCATGCCTCCGTAATTCCCTAAAATTTACGATTATTATGCAAGAATCGCAGACGAAAACAAGGCTCCACGCAATTACTCTGCGAGAAGCTATAACGGATAGGTGGTTTCGTCTTGGAGGAACAACAACGTCGACGATAATTTCGCGGCTGGCCTAGCTTCGTAACTTTCGTTACATAAAGTCACCGAGCTTGTCATCGAGCTAAAGAATTACCGTCTTCCATCGTAATTCCTCAGTGAACGTCAAATTATCAAATTGCCGTCACATGGACCGATAATTGATGTGCGCGGTCGATGGAGTCGTACGACATTAAAATCGTAAGATTTATAAGCGAAACACAGATCGAAGAAGGCCTCAGTTGCTCGATTCTGGAAGAACCATCCTCTGTTCGATTCGTTTCACCCCTTCTTCTTCGAACATCGATAGAGATGTACCTCAAACTGTTACTCTTCGTAGCTATGCTCGCGGCTATCGCGTTAAAAGAAGTTAAAAGTGTAAGTTCCTCTGATTTGTTGCTATAAAAATAGTGTAATAACGATCAAATAATTAATCACGAAACCGTGAAAACTATTCGAGAGATTCGTTCTACTATTATTATTTGTGGACTTTACATATCGTTTTTTTTTAACAATGTTGAATAATTTCTTTCAATATTAATATAATTTTCAAATCTAATAAAGTTTGGTATTGATAATATAATTATTAATTACTTATCGCTTAAATAATCACAGATAAGTGTGGAACAAGTGGAGAAACTCGCCAAGAGTATGCGGAAGACCTGCTTGCAGAAAATCGACACAACCGAAGGTGAGTGAATTTTAATAATAATTTCAATGGAACAAAATTCGAACAAATTTCACCAATTCTTCTGATGAAAAATTCGTAGACTTGGTCGAGGGAATTCAAAGAGGAGAATTCCCAGAGGATTACAACCTGAAGTGTTACACGAACTGCATCATGAAGACATTAAGAACCGTAACTATGAAACACGATGACCTTCTACATTTTTTAATTGATCATTGGAGGTTGAATTAATTCTTGTCTTTGATGTGTGCGCATGCGTTCAGTTTAAAAATGGCGCCATCGATTTTAACATGTTGATCAAGCAAGTGGACTCGATGATGCCACCGGATATGGCGGCCAGAGTGAAGGACACCATACAGAAATGTCGTACATTGGGTGAGACGAATTTAAAAATGTTTAAATCCTCGTTCACATTTAATCTACACTCATTTGCAAACGATTGAGGCGATCTAAATGATGCTTCTGTTTTTATGGAACCAAGATTTTTAATATTTGCTTAATATCTGATCTTTCTAATAATCAAATTCGATGCTGCACTTAGAATTTTTTTAAAAAAACCTCAATTACAATAGTGATTTCTGGATTGCTCTCATTTATGAAAATTAACACGCATAAAAAAATCTAAGATACGAGTTATAATAATCAGAAAGTGAAACAAAGTACTCTTTAGCTTCATATTTTCAATCGTGACTATAAAAATATTAAAATTCATAAATGTCCACACTCTGATCACTCCATTTTCAATTTTTCTTTTGATATACGTACACAAGTGTGCAGACATAATCTGTGTCTGAAAAGTTTCCGCAATAGAATCAAATTAATTAACAAAAATATTGATTCAACTTTTAGAACGATTCGTACCACAGAATAATCAGTATCAGAGATTATAATGATTCAAAACATTAAAAAAATAACAGGAATCGCTTTGATATTTATAAGCTATGTTATTATGCAGAAAATAAATGGTAAAACGTAAGAATCGAATAGCTCTGAACTTGTAAATTATTTAACAGTCAGAGCATTGTTACTACTCGCGTAAAAATAGTACGTCCACAGAAATCTCGATACCACCACTTCTCGAATTCAAATTCAATCGTCTCGGAAACTTTTCAAACACCCAATCACTCAATTCGCTTAACCGAGAACGTGACTTGAACTCTGAATCGTTGCGCGCAGAATTCACCGGTGATCCGTGCGAGATCTCGTACAAATACGTGAAATGCTACTACGAGTTGGACCCAGAAATATTCCTGTTCCCTTGAAAAGCGCAGCCCAGAAGTAGAAATGCGTTACTCTTCGTGGCAGCGGAATTCGACGAACGACCGCGAAACCACGCTGGCGGCAAATGTAGGAAAGCTTTATTTATTTCAATAAACAATGTACGACAAAGTTCGTGAAGCGAGACGAAGTCCTGGGAAAACAGGGAACGCGTGCTCGAAACGAGTCGAAATGATTTTTACCTCGAGGATTCCATGTCTTCCTGGGACCAACTTCTCTCAATATTTCCTTTACATTTGTTTGGAAAAAGATCGTCGAACGTTGACTTCTTTCTCCCGAATTCTACAATTGAAACACAGAATCGTATAATTTCATCGATGCCTCTTGAATATTCATAGATTAATCATTTACCTCGATTTTTTTTGACCTTGTTACTCCTCAAGAAAAATAAAAGGATAATAAATGGAAATTATACTTTTTCTATCGACAATTATGCAACCAAAATATCATCTACGATACTCTCGTTGCATAATTAACACAGAATCTCCTCGAACTAATGATTCCATAATGATTGCAATCATTTATCCATCTCTAAAATCTCTAATCTTCACTCATCACTTTATAATTTTTCTAATGAAATTAGAGATACACAAAGACACATGCGAATTATTTTACCACCAAAAATCTCAGGTTATCATGCACAAAATCGCCATTGCAATATTTTTACAATCTTCTATATTAGATATATCCACAGAACACTTTATTCTCTGGTCGCTCAGTCTGTTTGTTTATATTCGCGGAGAGTTGAGTTCTCTGTGTCACAACAACAAATTTTCGTCTCGATTAGCGTCGACACTGTGGAATAACCAATTCCCTACTTCGTTTAACCCATTCGAGATGGCTCATTTTATTGGAGACCAACCCCAGAAGCTGAAATTACTATTATTATTATTTTTACTGCACTGATTCATAATTTCAATGCAATATCATTGCAATTTTATTCATTCTTGATGCAAATGCAAACGAAAGGAATAATAATAAAATAGAAATGGAAAAGTAGAGACCTTTAGAAAATTAAAAACGTCTGTTGTCAAAAATTATTGGGAAAGGTAGTCGAAGCTATGGATGATTGTAGATGAAGACTGCTGTAAAATTGAGTTTCAGTTCGAAACACAGTCCTTCGTCTCTCCCTAATTACACATCCAGAAATATGCATATATATTGCAATTCCACGTGTCTAAATCTTAGACTTTCCACAGTTTAAATTAAACTAAGATCAGTTTACAAAAAAGCAACCAGAAAAAACGCTCTTCTAAGTCCCAAACAAAGTTTCCTAAGTTTTGTTATGCTTGATGCTAACAAAAATAAAAACGTCAGTTGTCAAAAAATATTACAGAAGGTAGACGCAGCTATAAATGATTGTAGATGAAGATTGTTGAAGAAACAGCTATAAAATCGAGCTTCAATTCGAAACACAGTCCTTCGTCTCTCCCTAATTACACATCCAGAAATATGCATATATGTTGCAATTCCAGGTGTCCAAATCTTAGACTTTCCACAGTTTAAATTAAACTAAGATCAGTTTACAAAAAAGCAACCAGAAAAAACGCTCTTCAAAGTCCCAAAAAAAGTTTCCTTAGTTTTGTTATGCTTGATGCTAACAAAAATAAAAACGTCAGTTGTCAAAAAATATTACAGAAGGTAGACGTAGCTATAAATGATTGTAGATGAAGATTGTTAAAGAACCAGCCATAAAATCGAGCCTCAATTCGAAACACAGTCCTTCGTCTCTCCCTAATTACACGTCCAGAAGGAAAGCACATATATGCACGCGTATCGCGATTCCTCTGCCCCTTTTCATTATTTCGCGAGAACGAACACCGAAAACAAAGACAAACGTAGCGTCGCGTCATCGAAAAGACGCTACGCGAAACTATCATTGCGTAATGATTACATACTCGCGACGTAACTCATTACACGGCTGCGTCACTCCCCCTTTTCCGGCTTTTAACCTCCCGTGCACGGAAAGTGTAGGTTCGCGGGTTAATTACCGTTGATCCCCGTATTATTAACCACGGGTCGAGTCTCGACCACCCACGAGACGCAAATGTTGCACCTCCTGCTATTTTCGCGGTCGACGGGTTATAAAAGAGGGTGCACGGTCGCGTTGCGTTCGGTCCATCGACGAGCAACGCGCAATCGGAAGTGCAGGGTGTCGGAAATCGCGGTTCGAGGCGTCGCAAGACTGGCGAAAGTTGTTCGATCGGTTCCACGTGCACGATAATACCATTTCGAGGGAAGAAGAGTGTTCGAGAGGATCTGGAAGATGAAGAAGCTCAACGTTTTCATGGTGATCGGGTTGATGCTCGTTCTGCTGCTGATCGAGGACACCGAGAGCGTGAGTTGACCCGATAACCCTTCGTGTTCGCGACCGTTATGTCTACCAACGAATTATCGAGCCTCTGTTGTGTGTACAGAAAAAGATGACCATCGAGGATGCGAAGAAGACTATCAGAAACCTGAGGAAAAGCTGCTCGAAGAAGAACGACACGCCCAAAGGTAGTTTTTTCATTAAGAATTTTGATAGCTCTGGAAATCTTTGAGATTTCTGATTTTGACGGAGACGAAGTTAAACATTTTTTAATTAGTTATTGTGTACTTTTGTCGCGGCAATTGTTTATTATTTCTTTGTCATGTTGTGTTTTACTGGATCTTACATGGACCTTTTCATGATTTCATACTAAATGCAAGAATTATAGTAACTTTTATGAGTTAACGTAGAGTTTTGGACCCTTTTGTAATCGAATATCATCGATAATTATCGCGTGTCACCTAAGAATGCAATGCAGTGCATTTTGATACGCAACGATGCAACGCGCAGCGTCCATATTGACCTTTTCCACGATTTCATACTAAACGCAAGAATTATAGCAACTTTTATGGGTTAACGTAGGATTGTGTACCCTTTTACAATCAAATATCATCGATTATTATCGCGTGTGTCACCTAATAATGCAATACAGTGCATTTTGATGCGCAACGATGCAACGTGGCGTTCATATTGATACTCAATGATACGATACGAGGATACGCAACAAATGAAATGCGTCTGCTGTGCACAGATTTCTGACGCTATTTCGATGGAAACCAATGAGTTATACTTCGTGCAAAATTTTTATTCCAGATACTCCATAAATTTCTCTTCAAAATGTGATCTAATGTTTTTTTAACCTAATATTTTGGATCTCTGTATAGAATTGTTAGATGGACAACATAAGGGTGAATTTCCCAAGGACGAGAGGCTGATGTGCTACATGAAATGTATCCTGACTACGACTAAAACAGTAAGTAAATTAAAGTATAAATTGAAAATATATAAATAATGTTACGAAACTTTAATGTTTCAATTAGTAAATCAATGTTTAATGTTTTTGACATGTAGAAAGATTTATGAAATATTTCATTGCACCCTAATTAAGTATCAAACAAAAATATAAGCAGAAGAATTATTATTCCAATTTTTGAAAATGAGAAATATTTATTTCTATTATTAGTAGAATAAGGATTGTCTCACTGTTTTAATATTTGCTAACAGTGACACCCTAAGTTTCAAACGTAATACTAATTTATATTAATCAGAAATAATGCAAGTAAAAAGAATAAAAATATTTCTTACATTATTCTACAATTTAAAAATGGATATTCCTTGTTTTATTAACCCTTTGCACTCCTTTGTCGAGCGTGACTTGACAGTAAATAAAAACAAATACAAATATAAGTTCCATAAATATAAATTACAGCAAAGTTTGAGACTTAATATAATTAGTAAACAAACTTGTTTACAAGTAGCAATCGAGGAACTGTTCATTGACGTTCTCAAATAAAACATTTTAAATAGTAAAGCGTTGTTGACAACAAAATTGAAAAATAATTCAGAGTGCAAAGGGTTAAAATGAAATATGTATCACACGATCCTAATTCTTCACGCTTCAACAGCACCAATTCCTTTTCTTTCCTCCTTATTCCAAAATTATTATGTAATATTTCTCTAGCTTATTTAATATTATTTAACTTACAAATATGTATCACACCAAATCTTATACGAACGTTTCTAATTCTTCAAGATCTAACAGCACCAACCCCTTTTCTTCCCTCCTCGTCCCAAAATTATTATTTAACATTTCTCCAACTTATTTAATATTATTTAACTTACAAATATGTATCACACCAAATCTTATACGAACGTTTCTAATTCTTCAAGATCCAACAGCACCAATCCCTTTTCTTTCCTCCTCGTCCCAAAATTATTATTTAACATTTCTCCAACTTATTTAATATCATTTAATTTACAAATATGTATCACACCAAATCTTATACGAACGTTTCTAATTCTTCAAGATCCAACAGCACCAATTCCAAACCTTTTCTTTCCTCCTCGTCCCAAAATTATATCCTTAAGTTATTTAATATTATTTAACTTGTATCCAAAGAATTTTTTATCACAAAATTCCTTCGCCCAGAAAACCGTACGAAAAACTTTTATTATGCCCAGATGAAGAACGACCAGATCGTGTGGGACTTCTTCGTGAACAACGCTCGTCTGATGCTGCTCGAGGAGTACATCCCGCGTGTCGATCACGTAGTCGATGTTTGCAAAGAAAAAGGTACGCGAGCTGCCATTCGCGATGAATAAAACAGACACAAACGTCTCTTTTCCACTGATTTGATTTGGTTTTCAGTGACTGCTACGGAAGGATGCGAGGTAGCCTGGCAATTCGGGCAATGCGTCTACGAAACGGACAAGGAGGTGATTCTTAATTACGATTACGCCGAAAACAACTCTTTCGGTGCAGTAACTTCGTAATACTCGTGTCTCGTTGCGAAACGTAAAATACTGCCGTGAAATAGTCTGAATTTTTATACGAACGTTCATTGTGCAATCTCTTAACTATCAACGATCGTCTTCTTCCGATTTATGAAGCATAAAAAAAGAAACTCACTTGGAGTAGAATAAACAATGTTAAAGATACTTGGAATTCATAATTAAATTTCATAAAATCTTTGCATTTAGCATTGACAATTCATTCATCGATAGACTCCAACTCGTATCAGCATTTTAAAATCGATTTCCAGTTTCATGCGTTACTGAAAATTTCAAACAATTCAAATTTCTGCGATCAACTAGATTTTCATTGAATTTTTCAGAAACGTCGAAAGAAAATTCGAATTACTCGCACGACTATCATTTGATTAATTTCTGTTTAACCTTTTGCACTCTGCTCTTTTTCGGGTGCTAGCAATGGAAATTATTGCTCAGATAGCAATCTTTGAGCGATACTTTAACCATAGTTAGAGCACAGCATAGACTCAGCAATAGAAAGTTTCCATTTCAGTAGAAAACTTCAGAGAAACATTCACTTCTCAAACAATTGCAGTGGAATAAGTTGAATCCTTTGCACTCAGCTCCTTCCCAGATGTTAGCAATTGAAACCATTGCTAAAAGAGCAATCTTTGAGCAATACTTTAGCCATAGTTTCTATTGCTAACGTCTTCCAGCAGTAAAAAGTTTCCATTTCGATAGAAAACTTCAAAGAAACATCCACTTCTCAAACAATTGCAGTGGAATAAGTTTAATCCTTTGCACTCAGCACCTTCCCAGATGTTAGCAATAGAAACTATTGCTAAAAGAGCAATCTTTGAGCAATACTTTTGCCATAGTTTCTATTGCTAACGTCTCCCAGCAGTAAAAAGTTTCCATTTCAATACAAAACTTCAAAGAAACATCCACTTCTCAAACAATTGCAGTGGAATAAGTTGAATCCTTTGCACTCAGCTCCTTCCCAGATGTTAGCAATAGAAACTATTGCTAAGATAGCAATCTTTGAGCAATATTTTTGCTATAGTTTCTATTGCTAACGTCTCCCAGCAATAGAAAACTTGAGAGAAACATGGATTTCTCAAAAAGCTGCGATGGAATAACTTCAACCTCCTTCATCACTAATCAATACTGATGTTCCCTCAGAAACATCCAAATGCAAAGGGTTGACTTAGCAAACTGTGACATTGCATCATAAAATAAACAAATCGTAGCACCCTGTACAATTTCTGCACGATGAATAATTCGCTATCGTACAAGATTCGAATACTTTTGTCACTGATTGTGCGTTCCAAGGAAAATTAATCGACGCTCATTTGTTGCAGCTCTACTTGGCTCCCTGAACAATTCGCTAGATGCAAATCCGCGAGATTATTACCAGAGAAGGAAGAGGAGTTTCCAATCACCCAGGCGCCTAAATTTTCATCATCGTCGTCGAAAGTCAATCTCTGCAGTGTGCAGAAATTCGCGTACCAAACCACAGTGCAGAAGAGTCTAAGCTTGTTCTATTTAATCATCGATCGTCGAACGACGATGACGATTATTCGACAGTGTCGCATAATTATTGTTGCTCGTGTAAGAACATTATAAGTACGAAAGTCTCGATGACGGTATTTTTCGAATTTTAATTAATGGGTGTTTGAAAAGTTTCTGAATTGAGTATTCTTGGAACGTTTGTAATGGCGCTTGAAAAGTTTCTAAATTGAGTATTTTGGGAACGTTTGTAATGTTTAAAAAGTTTCTGAATCGAATAATTGGGGAACGTTTGCAAGAATTCAGTTTGACGCACAAATGATTTTATCACGAGTTTAGAAATGTGCTTCGAATTGAAAAGTTGTAGCGAAAGGCACGAGTTGGAGGCAATCAAAGCCATCTTTTCTTAAGTTTACGCTTTTTTAGTTGTTAGAGACTGCATAAACGTCGATGCACCTTAAAAGCTAGCTGTCTATTTGAAAATATTCTATAATTGCTCTCAAATCGTGAATCGAGTTAAAAGCAGCTTCGAGAATTCTTATTTTCAGACAGACATTAATATAATTGTCCAAAACTTAGAAAAGGAGATCTAAATATGCGCTGACACTTTTATTTTGAGATTTAGAAGATTAACTACTGCTTCTACGATATTTAAAACAGGAAGAAGTGATTTTGGAAGAAAAATTATAGTTGTGAGAAAACTTTTCATCGAGAATCACAAATATTTTAAAAATTAATACAGTATCGCTTAGATTCTTTTTTAATTTCGATGGTTCATGTTCTATTAGATTGGTTCTTGCTATGAAAAATGTACTAAATGTACTAAATTACGATAGCTACTTAGAATACGAAGAAATTGAATCGTATTTCAGAAGCAGCTCTCCCAGACAAATATCATTTTGTTTTGATTCGAGAACAACAAACAAGGGGAACGAAAGTTTAGGAGATCAACTCGCAAAAGTTTCTGTCTCAAATGGACACTTAGATTAGCATATTCTTCTCGTACTCGTGCTTTTCACTTCAGCGTCTGAAGTTTACTGTGTTTTTGAACACTGTCATTTGACAAATCGACAGAAATTACTGTATTTACAATTTTAGATCGTATACAACATATGACAGCAGATTCTTGTATTATTTAAGTATTTTAGACAATAGAAATATATTATATCATTATAGTATTATAGAAGATCCAAAGAATATTTTGGATCGCTAAAGTTTTATGTTCAAATTTGATGCGTGAATTTTTGAATGTTCTTCTGTGTAATTAAGTATGTCACTGATATAATCTTACTTGGATTTATTTGTTTGTTAAAATTGCGAATAAAACAGTGTATATATGAACGTATTTATTATTACTTAATTTTTGATCTTCCCTCGAATTTTCCTAAATTCTCAATCTCTATTGGGTTGAAATTTGGTCTAATCTCTGATCTATTGAGTTGAGAATGAAGCTTTTTCAGTGTTCAAACACAGATAGTGTTCAACCATTGCTTCCTAAACCTTGCGTAACACTTCAAAACGATTGTCCACGATTTAATCGCACTTGTTGCAATTAAAAAGCAGTTACGATTTTATCATGAGTTTAGAGAAAAAAATTCTGCCTCGCGAAAATCTACATTGTTCCGTCTCATTCGGAATAAAAACATATTTAAACCAGGTTTATACTATGCTTGCTTATAATTAGCTATTTTTGAAGAGTCCCAATTTCTATTTATCATTTCTCCTAATTAAATTTGAGTTGCTGGGATTAAAGGCTCAACCCTTTGCGCTCGACGACTTTTTCGGTCGCTAATCTCTTCGCGAATGCAACTAATCTCGTTCTTCGACAGTTGAAAATCAATTTTACCCTCACTCGAACTAATTTCACCTTCCAAATTCATTTTTGTAGGGCTTCGAAATCAGTTAGGCTTAAAATCAGTCGATGAAAAACTCCAGTTGCTGTATAAAACACCGTGGCGAACCAGAGTCGCCCCTCGAGCACAAAGGGTTGAAAGTTGCCATAGAACTTTTCAAGATTCTCATCTTTAATGCCTCCTTCAACAGTTATTGACGTATCCTAAACCCAAAATACCAAATTAAAGCTCAAAACTCTCGAGTTAATTACCCTGACAAGTCTTTTCTCCTAACTTTACCCCTAATGGCAATGCAATGACACCACCACCTCGACATCGATCTCAGCCAGCGGATTGGCTAGCTACTGCTTCCAGAAATTAATATACAAATTCATAAACATTTTGTAGAATAAAACCAGTGTCAAATTATACTAAGAACAAGCAACCTGGATTAAACATAGAAGGTTAAGAGTTGGATGTCTTGAAAACTCTCCTTGTTTTACCCTGACAGGTCTTTTCTCCTACCTTTCCCCTAATGGCAATGCAATGACACCACCACTTCGACATCGATCTCAGCCAGTGGATTGGCTAGCTACTGCTTTCAGAAATTAATATACAAATTCATAAACATTTTTTAAAATAAAACCAATGTCAAATTATACTAAGAACAAGCAACCTCGATTAAACATAGAAGGTTAAGTGTTGGATGTCTTGAAGACTCTCCTTGCTTCGACACTCATTCATCCCTTAAACCACTATCAAAAAATCGTCCTTGGTATTCCATCCGACCAATTCGCGAGGCGAAACTAAGAACGCAACATACGTCAATGATGCAAATGCATTCCAACTGTATGGAAAGGCTGATGCGTCTCAAAGTCAACCGCAATCAAAGGGTTAACATAACATTTTTCGTTTCAATTAGTCCACTGTTTAAGAGTAATACGTAGGTCTCGCGCGTAGGGGTTAAGTTTCCTTAAATCGAAGTCATCCAGCGCGATGATTCTGAACCAGTTGGTCGAAGCGTTGGAACCGGACTGGATTTTTCGTCCGATTAAGGGACGATGAGGCACGGCTTCGAATTAACAGCAGCGTTATTGAAGTCGCCTTGGAATCAAGCCTAATCCGTGGAAACCGGTTCCGTGGTGGCGCGATCGAAACGTTTAATCGGTTCCTGCGATGAACTATAAATTTGTAGCGAATGAGACTACGTGGCTTCAAGCAATTTACACAAATTAGAAGAGAAATTTTATTATTTTTGCACGACTTACTTTGCCTTAAGACGATTGGTCCAAATTCTAAGAAGACAATTTTGCTTTACTTTCATTTTTCTAACTGCGACGTTGAGACGAGGAATGTAATGCGATTTTCATTTTTGAGAATTATTTTATATATATGTAGCATCAAATTTAGGGCAGAAGTGTTTGAAAATTGTTGTTTTTTACAATTGCTTGTTTTCTGTTCATTTGCTATGTCCCATTGCGTTTCTTAAACTATTTACACGTTCACGCTTCTTTCACATGGTTCTCTCATACAGAGTTATGCTCTTCGCAACTGTAGTGATTAGGTAATGTAAGGAAAGTAGGGGGTTCTTCTGATAGTGGAGATTCATGGAATTTTTAAATAACCTTGGGTATAGTTGGAGAAATGTAACCAAAGCAAAAGCTGAGTCTTCCATCTTGCATTCAAAATGGAAGCTCCAGCCTCTTTGCAAGGAAATATTATAACTGATTTCTTGAAAAATTTAGTGGAATTTGCAAACATAACTGTGGTCTCCAATAATAACAATAATCTTTATAAATAAAATTCTTTTTGGTAAATAAACACAATGAACAAAAGACCTTGAAATTGAGACCATTTTCAACAGAGCAGAAGGAGTGTGGCAACGAATTTCGAGTTTAAAATAGTTGCATATTCTTAATTAATTTAAATTATGAATTGAATATTTATTCTTTAGCCTCTTGCACTGTGCACGTCGCTTGTTTTCTGCTTCCAAAGTGAGAATGACGTACCACTCGTATGCACACCAACTAAATTTACTATTTAAAATGAGCAAATAGTACAGCAGCTTCATATCCCAGTGTGAAAACAGTAACACTATTGCACAGAATTGCATCTGCCATGCAATTTTCCTTGTTTTATTGCAGCACATTGAATTACAACTCGTCCAATCGCTTTGAACGATCTAATCACAGATTTTAGCCAACTAACATCCAGCGCAAGAGGCTAAAATTAGTGTATCAAACAATTCTAATTTTCCATATTACTTCACATTTTATAATTAACATCTCAAACACACGTTACGTGTACGCATCACCTTGATCATCTCGAACCATCGTTTATTATCGCTGTTCGCATCTTTTGCAAGCTGCTGCGCCAATTACATGGCATTATTCTATTTAAAAACGAAAACAACATAATTCGCTCAGATATCGCGAGTATTTGAATAATTAAAACTGATTAGCAGAATGCAATCGAAGGAACCAATTAACAATCTTAAACCAATCCATCCCACTCGCTCGAACTCTTCCTGTTCATCGCGCTCGAAGCGTGGGAAAAAAGACATTTCCATAACGATGCAACCAAACATGGATCACTTAACCAATTAACTGCGGAATTTAGTTTCGAAAATCCCTTAGGGAATGCGTAATTAGATCAGTGACGACTATACGACGTCGAACGCAGGATAGATGCTGCTATTATAAATTTAACGAAGAACGTGAAGCAAAACGAGGAAGGATTACATTCGTGTTCGATAAAAAATGATCAATTACAGTTGTTAATCGCACCAAAATAAAGTCTTCGATTGACGTGTATGCATGTCGAACGCAATTAACTGGTTAATGAGTGAATCACGCCTAAGCGTCGTGCTCAACGATCCCTAAACGCCCCACGATCGCACGAGAGAAGGATGGACTCGAATATCGCTTCCTGGAAATCGTTTTTCATCGATTTCTGCTTCTACATCATCCAAACAATCAGTGGTAATCGCTGGGCGAGCAAATGCGCGAATAGTCGGCCATCTCAATTTCCTACGGCCAGATCCTTATCCAGACGCGTTACATAAAGAGACGCAGCCAGAGTAATTAATTCTCTTCCTGTTATTTCGCAACCAGGAATCCTGGCACCTCGCGAGAGGTTCGACAGGTGCCCGCGCAACGCCTCTATAAATATCAAGTTCACACGTCGGCGAGCATCAGTCGCCATTTTGGTCTCTCTGGATTTCTCAACAACTTGACAAGAATGAAGCCGTTTTTCCTCGCATGCTGCGTCCTCCTCGTCGTGGTGAGTGGGATTAATCGTTTCGATTCGAATCAAGAATCTGACTTTGATTGGTCGTGTTTTAACTTTCGTCGTTTCGTTGAATTCTCTGTTTCCTGTGAATTCGATCTCTTGACGTTTGGTTCGATTCGTTTAGGAGGCTGGAGACATAATTTTTATATAATTTGTGATTGAAGTTTGTTATTCGAGGAAGCACCATGTTTGGAAAAATTAATTATAAACATATATTAATTTTTAATGATTATTAATGATTCGTACGAGAATGAAGTCGCTCTTGCTTGCGTGCTTCATCTTCCTCGTCGCGATGAGTGGGATTAATCGTTTCGATTCGAATCAAGAATCTGACTTTGATTGGTCGTGTTTTAACTTTCGTCGTTTTGTTGAATTCTCTGTTTCCTGTGAATTCGATCTCTTGATATTTGATTCGACTTGTTTAGGAGGCTGAAGGCATAATTTTCATATAATTTGTGATTGAAGTTTGTTATTCGAGGAAGCGCCATGTTTGGAAAAATTAGTTATAAACATATATTAATTTTTAATGATTATTAATGATTCGTACGAGAATGAAGTCGCTCTTGCTCGCGTGCTTCATCTTCCTTGTCTCGATGGATATTCGTTTCGATTCGAATTGTAACCACGACTATGGCGATCTGATTTTAATTAGTCACGTTTCGACTTTTATTGTTTCATTGAATTCGACCTCTTGATATTTGATTCGACTTGTTTAGGAGACTGGAGACATAATTTTCATATAATTTGTGCAATCGTGACTATGGCGATCTGATTTTAATTAGTCGCGTTTCGACTTTCATTGTTTCGTTGAATCCTCTATTTCCTGTGAATTTGATCTCTTGACACTTGATTCGACTTGTTTAGAAGGCTGGAGGCATAATTTTATATAATTTTTATATAGTTTACACCGTGATTGAGGTTTGTTATTCGAATAATTAATTATAAACACATATTAATTTTTAAGGATTATTACGCTAAATATCGCAATATTATATTTTAAAGTCTGTTCGAGTGCTTTCTGAATGTTCCGCGATCCACGAACCGCAATGAAAATAAAATTAAACGCTGCATCAATCTGCCATTTTCAGGGGGTTGCGCTTGGTAATGACAGGGATGAAATCATGGAACTAATAAAGGAGCACGTGGACCACTGTGCCGAAGAGAAACAAATGTCGCCAGGTAAAACGTTGCGCTAATTATCCGATTGTCTGCAGTCGTTCCTCAGTGCAAATATTCGAGTGACCTGTTTCGATTTCAGTGGACATGGACGCCTTCTTCAAAACCGATTTAGAAGGCGAAGAGAGGACGAAATACGGATGCTTGCATGCGTGCATATTGGGACGTATGGAGCTGGTTAGTAATTCTTTACTTTGAGGTTTTATAAAAAACCTATTTTAAAAAAACTTCAAGTAGAAATCTCAGTCACGAGAAAATAACACAGAATTGAAAACAAACACATAGAATGACGAAAATAATTTGTATACTTTCGTTTTTCTAACAAATATTTCCGTTCATAGAGACAAACCATCTAGTATTATTATTAAAACGCCGATTTTTAGCAAAAGTACCTTAATTTTTAGATGAAAGATAACCGCCTCAATGTTGAAACGTTCTCCAATTCGCTGGAAAAATTGTTCACGAAACAACCGGAAAAGGTTGCGCCGCAATTAGAAGCAATGACGAAGTGCGCTGAAGAAGGTGAGCACGAACAATGGAAAGCCTACTGTCTCAGTTCTTTTCGAATGATTAACCATCTTTTATTTAACAGTTAAGGAGGTAACGGAAGAGTGCGATCTTGGATACGAGTTCTCACGCTGCTTGACAATGAAACACAACGTTTGAGTAACGTCAAATCTTCTTGTTGAAACGATGTCCATTTGTTCGATAAAAGACACGAATTGCAAAATTAAGGTTTAATGTTCAGTAGAATAGGAATTAAATAAATGTTTAACGTTTAAATAATAAATGTGTCGTTTCTTAATTCCTGCGACCATATTCTCTTTCCTTCGCGAGGCTTACTCAATTGTAAACATTGCTGAAAAATATCATTCGTCGCGGACATTTGTTTCGTTATGCAATTATTTGTTTGCGAGTCTCGTAGTTTCATGTACACACGACACGTGTTGCGTGCAAGTATGCGTCTTTTTTTGTAGCAGACGCGATCTGCTTGACAAGAAAATTATACATTGTAAAACGCAAGGTAGATTAATACTAAATAATAATAAATTTTGTGGAAGCAAAATAAAGGAAGACGTGGTCCACCATTCTCTTTAACTGTACGTACAAAGTGATGCAATGTTTTCTATGTAAACTTTGTTATTTTTTGTCGAATTCTTCGACGACTTAGAACAACGATGCAACACGATCCAACGAAAACTGTTGCTATCTTTGCTTTTCTATAGAAATTAAATTATACAAGCGACGAATTAAAGTCCATCACAATTATGTCAGCTCTTAAATCTGAGATTTTCCGAGATGATATTACATATGTCATGGTATCCTTTTGTATTATTCTTCGTTTCAATCTTCTACCTCTTTGAGACACACGATTTTAAAGAGAAAAGAATCCAAGCTGTGCAGAAGTTTTTTTTAATATAAAAAAGTGGGAGAAAACATTCATTTCAATTATTTAACATAAAATGAGAAAAAGATACTACTATTATGTTTTGATTTATAAATAAATTTTATTTAGTTCTTACTTAGTATTATTTTTGCTGATTTCTTAGGACTGAAACCAATCTTCTATTTTTCCACAGATGCAATATATTTCTTCCACCAATTCTTTTTATACGCATTCTTCGCAATAATTCTAGGCAATTGCTTAAGAATAACCCTAACAATACGTCTCTATCCTATTGCAGTTTCCTTCAGACTTCATATTTTCTCCAGAATTTTGAAGTCAAACACTTCTACACGCGTGTGCATCTAAACTCTTGCGACTCGTTTCAGTCTTATTCCAGTTTAAGTTTATTAAAACGCATTCGCAGAATTTATGCAGTCTTTGAAGCACCATGCACAAGTATATATACATATACACATATCGTTATCTCTTATTACTATTTTTTGTGCATTCTTGAGCACAAAAACAAACAGACGCTAGCAAGCGGTAATTATACCACCGGTTCTCGTCGTGCAAGTTCCATCAGGATACTGACGATTTTTTTTGCCATCGAAATTGCAATATAAATATTGGCAGAAATTGCCAAGAAGCTGCAGTCGTCGCGGAGCATTACCACTGTGCACGACGAGCTGTTTGTCAAAGAACAATTTTCAGACGGAGAATCTTGCGATTGCGTTCTACTTTTTGCTCACCGTCGTAAGTACAGCGATCGAACGGTCCATGTAAAATTAAGAAATGTCATTTTATACTAGCATTTGGCTATTTATTGGTGATCAATTTCAAGGGAGCTTCGAGGCTTTCACGACTAGGAATGCTGAAGCACTGCGTCAGACTTTGCGGTGAAAGTCGTGTCCAGAGGGATTAGAGTTCTAACGGTTCGCCAACATGGCGGATAGCTTCGCTCTGGTCGATGCGGAGGACGCAACGATGCTCGCGATTAGTATCCAACAACTGATGAAACTAACTGCAATGTTGGTTCGAGCAATTGGACAGTGATCCCTTTGGACACAGTGTATGTTGGAAAGTCGCAGTGTTAATTAATTTCTAAGGATTTGGACAAAAAAGATTGCCACTTATTCGTGGTGACTTGCGTGTCACCCAGAAATGGGTGACGTGGCACTGTAAATGTTAAAAAGAAGAATGTCGATGTTTCCCAAATAGAAACATTAGAAATTTATTCTTTCTGTTTGGGAGCCATTGACATTTTTCTTTTTAACACTTACAGAATCGAGTTAATTATTTATAAGTTGTAAATTATCTATATCTAAATTGAGTTCATTATTTATAAGCTATCTGTTTTTGTATTATATTATATTATAGAGTATGCATCTCTGTCGAGGCTAAGACGTTGAATTTATAGTTTATATTTGAAGAATATTTCTGTCAGATGATAGCTGAAACATTTTCAACACGCAAAGTATTAATTTTCGTAGACAATTACGAGGAAGAAATATTTCACTCAATAAAGATCATTATTTAAATTGATGCAATTTCTCAATTACTGTGTCGATAATATTTTCATACGGTAACATTGCGTGTTACATTCGTACATGGTCGATTATTGATGAATAGTTGTTTAATTTCAGTTAGCCATTTACGGGGACATTCTCGATACCTACTACCAACGTATACCGCACGTATTTTTGAAATGTGGACAAGAAAATGGCATCGCTGAAAGTGAGTACTGTGCGATTATTCGAGAAAAGGATCGTGAAAATCCGTGAGTTGACGAAGTAATGGTAAAAGTGTTAAAATACTTCAGAGAATGCGCGAACTATATTCGAAAAAGATGCAAAGGCGGACCAAATTCCGTGCTTCCGGGTCTGCCTACTGAAAACAACGGGCCTGGTGAATAGACAAACCTTTCAGAGACGATTTAAAAGAGCTTGGGTTTTAAAAAATGGAAAACGTTTGGAAATAATTGTAAGATTATTCGCTGGAAACATCAGCAAATTAATTTCTTTTCAAAGTTAGGAAAATATTAGAGTAAGACGCATCAAGGGGTGAGTTTACGATAAAAAGTTGCGAATACTCGTTGATTAAAGTTAACGCGAGTTTCGTCCATTTTTAAACGGAACAATGACGCGAACATTCGATTTTCTTTAAGATGGAAAATTCTAAGGTGGTCAAGGAGAAAGCGATAGAATACATTCATATTACTCACTCAGACAATCTGACAAACGGATCTGATTCTGAAGTTGCAAAACGTCGTGGCAGAATGCATAGAAAAAGGTAAGCTACGCGGAAATATCTCAAGTATAGAAAATAGAAAGTGTGAACTGAACAATAATTCATTTTGAGACACGATGAAATAATTGTTAGAGAAAATATGTAACATTTTGCTATTACTTGTGAAACAATTCATCCGTGTGGAAAATATGAGGAACATAAAAGTAGGCAATGGTTAATTTTGTGATTGGATGTCTCGAAAAGTGTTATTATTTAATTTCTTATTGTTCAAATTGCTCATCAATGAATACCCTAGAAGCTTTTATCCTTAATTATTTATATTCCCTGATATTGTTTGTGCTATTGTATTGTAAATAAAATATGAACGAAAGAGTACTGCATAGTGCAGTTTAAACGATTTCAACTGTCTACTTTGTTAATTAATAACAATAATATTAATAAGACGATGGAAGTCTTTAAATTAATTGTGAACAACGTCGAGTAATTAAAAGTGATTTCCCACATAATCTAAAAGAGAAGATAAAAAAGAAACAAGTACAATATTAAACAATTCTAACATTACTGTTCATTAACAGCAAATACGATCTACTGTTCCACATTTATGTCAACAAACACACGCAGATACTGCAAAGATTGAAGAAAACACAAAGTGGCCCTCGAACCAAAACAATCACTCATCCCTACATTACAACATATGCTCCCAAAGCATATAGAACCTGCACACAAACTGCAATTTATTTGCTGAGATGTTAAGAAACTTTACCATACTCAAAGTGACATCTCGTTTTCATCCCTTTGCATCCAACCCTTCGCCACGAAGATCGCTAAAGTCCCTCGTCTCCAAAGAAACAACTCCTGTGCCTAGATAGTCTACCATCTTGTTCTTCGCTCGTTTCTTGGGCCATAAAGAAACAATGGTATTCTATTCACTGCGAACGTAGCGCGTCGTTCAAGAAAATGGCATCCTCGAAAGCCACTATAGTAGCGCGTCGTTCAAGAAGATGACGTCCTCGAAAGCCACTATAATGGCGCGTCGTTCAAGAAGATGACATCTTTGAAAACCAATATAATGGCGCGTCGCTCAAGAAGATGACATCTTTGAAAACCAATATAATGGCGCGTCGCTCAAGAAGATAATATCTTTGAAAACCAATATAATGACGCGTCGTTCAGAAAGCTGACATCTTTGAAAACCAATATAGTGATGCGTCGTTCAGAAAGATGATATCCACGAAAGCCACTGTGGTGGCGCGTTGTTCAGAAAAATAAAATCCTTGAAAGCCACTACAGTAGCGCGTTGTTCAAGAAGATGACACCCTTGAAAGCCACTATAGTGGTACGTCGTTCAAGAAGATGACATCCTTGAAAGCCACTATGGTGGCGCGTTGTTCAGAAGGATAAAATCCTTGAAAGCCACTATAGTAGCGCGTTGTTCAGAAAGATGACATCTCTGAAAGCCACTATAGTGGCGCGTCGTTCACAAATATGGCAGTCTTGAAAGCCCCTAAGAGATGAATTAAAATACTCAAGGTCCGCGAGCGTTAACTATCGAAGCTAAAATCGTCTAATCCCAAAAATAACCGTTTTGTCATGAATTCAGTCTCCCAAGACTCCACAGTCATCGTTCCTCCGCGTTAGTCGGAAGCATTAATCGGCTTGCTACGAAATGTCTCTCGTAGTTAGCAGTTTTGCTGCGGACTCTTGCCACGAGGTACCTCGTGCTTGCCACTGAACGAGTTAAAAACACAGAAATTAGCGAACGCTCTAATGCACGGTCATTTCTGGCTCCAGGACCAGGGCCAACGCGGTGAGATTACAGTACGAGGCGACTCCATCATTATAGGATGGCACGTACGATCCCGTAATTTACGCCAGCCCTTGTCCCGCGATCGTTCGGGCAAACAATCATTTCCCTGTGACAAGCCTGACACGCGCCGCCATTAATTAACCGTATTTCGACCCAGCTTGAACTGGCCTTATATAATTCGTGGCAGATCGGGCAATTATCTCGTTTCCTGCCGCGTATCTGCGTACCTTAACACCTGCTATTGTCCCTGGCTGGTTCCAGGTATAAATATCGCCCAGCAGGATTTCGCATGGCGCACAGCGATTCGATCAGGGCCTGGCAGGATAACGATCGATCTTGTTCGAGTCACCAGACGTTGTTGCTTCCAAGTGTTCGCTTTAGAGACATGAAGACGTTCGCGGCTGTTATCTGTCTGCTGGCTGCTACGGTACGTGTGGATCTCGTTTCACATTTTTTGGTTGTCGAAGGTGTGACAGTTCGTAGTTTCGATTTTGAATACAATTGTTTCTTTTTCTTTTTTTTTTATGTTGGAACGATACGAATCGTAATGGCGTGGACGGAAGATTGTAGAGTAAGCTTTATGAACGGAGATTGAAGGAAATTAGTTGGAGATTGTTGCGAGTTCTGGGAAGGAAAAGGATAATTAGAGTGCGCGAATGTGAGAAAATTATTGCTGATGGGTCTGGAAATTGTTGTGACGAGTTGTGACACATGAATATTCTTGGGAAACTCGTTTGTTTATTATAATAGCGGAGATTATCATCGTATTTCGCATACGCGGTGTTTTTTTTTTATTTCTTTATCGTTCGTTCGCTTCGTTTATAAAATATTTTCCATTCATAAAACTCTTAATCTAATCTGTAAATAGAGTGTCTAGAAAAAGATGCGATATCGAGAGGAGAGAAATAACAGCAGTCCCAATAATGTCTTCCATTTTGCTACGTCGCGTCAGTCTGATGGCACTAAAACGAATTATTCTGAATCGAGGGCCATTTCAGTGAAAAATTTCTGCTTTAACAAATTTCTCTGCAAAGAAAACGTTACTTCAAATCACACAAATTTATTTCTATAAAATTTCTACTTGTTTCTACTTTGTATATACTTCTTTTTAATATTCTGACGCTTAAAAAGCTCAAAGCAAGCGTCAAGATATCTAAGCACTTCATTTTCTCGTCGAATTGCCAGGAAAACGGATAAAATAGCTAACAGAATGGACACAGCGAGGACTAATTTCGATGAGTTTTTAATTTCAGACAGTCGTGCGTAGTATGGACCAAGACGAGATCATCGCCAAGTACTTGGAATACTTGATGCCGGACATACAACCTTGCGTTGACGAGTTCCACATCGAAGGAGGTACGAGCAACCCCTTTGATTCTACTCGATTATAACTGATTACATTTGAAAATCCACGTTTCAGACGAGATAACCCGCGTCCAACACGGCACATCCACCACTGACTCGAAGCAATTGGGCTGCATGAAAGCCTGCGTGATGAAACGAATGAAAATAGTGAGTGGATCGCTCGCGAGATGAGTGATTACTGATTAATCCGACTGATTTTCGTCTGAATTTCTGTCTTTACAGTTGATAGGCCCCGATTTTCATCTGGAGCCGATTAACAAGATGATAGAAACGATTCATGCTGGCAACGACGACGATGTGAAGCTCGTGAAGAAAATCGCTGGCGATTGCGCTGATCAAAGTGAGTCCAAGTCTTTTTGTTTATTTAATAGAAATAAATCGGTGAAACTTTTAGTATACACGCGTTCGAGCATGTAGATCGCTTATGTATAAACATTTGGTCAACTATGGAATGACAAATTCGTTGTAACAATATTTAAATTAATAGACAATAGTTATTCTGTTTATAAAAGGTCGTTGCAAATTTATCGCTGCAAGTGTACGATTATTGTAAAGAAATAGCTTCATTCTTTAAATTCTAACTGAAATATGAGCAAGAATAAACATTTATTCGAGTAATCTTTGAACCAAAAGCATGATTTTAGAGACATCTACGTTTTAATTAATGATAACAAATTCTAACGCGATTTAGCAAAGCAACAGTAAGACTGAGAGCAGTTATTTGTTCTATCAATATTGATTAATGCAATGGAAATCGTTTTCTTTGTTACAGTCAAAGGAGAATCAGATGAATGCGAGGTTGGTACCAAGTATACCGACTGTTACATCGAGAAATTGTTCAGTGACTAAGTCGTAACATCGTGAGAAGTTCGTTCGCTGAAGACCATGACATTGTAATCGTTCAAGTTACCAAGTTCAATAAAATGATGTACAAGTACAGTGTGCGTGATTATTTCTTCCTTATTGTCGTAGTTTTCATAAAGAAGTGCTCTTCTGTGAGTTCTTCAAGTCCAGTTGACTTGAGTATCATCGTCTTAGCTCAAAGTCTTCAGCAAACACTGGACAATCCTCCACAAAAAGTAATTTTTTGACGATATCTCTCGATCCACCATGAAAGTAACCAATTTTCTCCATTTATCATCGACTTAGCTCAAAGTCTCCAGCGAACACTTGACAATCCTCCCAAAGATCAATTTCTTGGCGATACCTCTCACTCCACCATGAAAGTAACCAATTTTCTCCATTTATCATCGACTTAGCTCAAAGTCTCCAGCGAACACTTGACAATCCTCCCAAAGATCAATTTCTTGGCGATACCTCTCACTCCACCATGAAAGTAACCAATATTCTCCATTTATCATCGACTTAGCTCAAAGTCTCCAACGAACACTCGACTATCCTCCCCAAATATCAATTTCTTGACCTCTGTTGATCCACCTTGAAAATAACCAATTTTCTCCATTTTGCTGATAAATATTCGTAAATGGAGTTGAGTATCATCGACTTAGCTCAAAGTCTCCAGCAAACACTTGACAATCCTCCCAAAGATCAATTTCTTGGCGATACCTCTCACTCCACCATGAAAGTAACCAATATTCTCCATTTATCATCGACTTAGCTCAAAGTCTCCAGCGAACACTCGACAATCCTCCCCAAAGATCAATTTTTTGACGATACCTCTCGATCCACCATCGATCCGCACTGCGAACTGGCGAACGCGTTGCTCGAAGAGGGCATCCGGCGTTATCCGAGTTGGCATTCCGCGTGCTCACTGGTAATTCCTTCGGAAACGCGCATCCCGGCGTCTGTAATCGCTCGCAAAGGCGACCATTCGCAGAAGTGTCTCTGCCAGACGCGTAAGGTCGGCCGTAACTTTATTCCACAGTGTACGCGAGCCAGCCTCGACCATTACGGGACGCATTATGCCGCCTCGCAACGTGAGCCGCTTACGTTAACGCGAAACCTGCGTGTCTTCGACTTTGCAACGTGTTGCCAGTCAAACGCGGCCATTTTTGGGATTATTCGGAGCAGCGATGAAAATTAATTCCCCTCTCCAAATTATGCAAATTGCAAATTTACTAGAAGAGAGAGCTTGTGGATTAGAAATAGCAACTCAAGTTTTTGTGGCTTTTTTTATAGTCAAGCAAGTCAAACGCGGCCATTTTCGGGGAAATGAATTCCCTTGTCTTTTTTGACGTTGACTATCACACGATTAAATTATGCAAATAGCAAATTTACTAGAAGAGAGATCTTGTGGATTAGAAATTGCAACTTAAGTTTCTGTGGGTTTTGTATAATCGTGCAAGTTAAACGCGGCCATTTTCCATTTTCTGGAAAATGAACTCCCTTGTCTTTTCTGACATTGTGTGACTATCACACGATTAAATTATGCAAATAGCAAATTTACTAGAAGAGAGAGCTTGTAAATTAGAAATTGGTTTTTGCATTGTCAAACTTTCAACTACTTTTCTTGAAGTCTACGTGCGAAGACAATGACTGAGTGAAGTCTGGTTTTCGAAGCGACGACTTGCATTAATGAATAATTGTTGTGCAAAAAATAGGTAAACAGGTTAATTAATTATAGACTAACAAACTTTATGCAGTCTTGTAAAAACAGAAGTAAGAATAACACGAGAAGAAAAAACTTGGATACATTTGTAACTATTAGGATTAACGAGGATATACATAAATAAGTCTGCCTTCGCATTCATTGGATAAAATGAAATCGCACAAAATTAATGACAACCAAACAAAACAAAAAACGCAAAAAATATATCTGAAACATTAACAAACTTCAAATCTTTCCGCATCTTTTTAACAAAACAATTAGAAACAACCAAAACATCATGGCGACCGATTCACAGACCACCCATCATTTGAAATAAAAAAATTTAATTCCAGAAGTCTCCCATAGCTACTCCACTGCTTCTCAACGAGGATACATATTTCACAAACACCCAGAAGAAGAAAAAATAAATAGAAAAGATACTCGTTTCCCGTTGCTTTCAAGATTTACAATTTTCATGCACGATCACTTTGCATTAATTTTCGACATAAATCATGCGTATCTCTGGGGCATGCATTGCTACTACGTGTATACTGGGTGGTCGTAAAGCATCGACTCGTTCCCGTTGAAATGCGCGCGGCGTTCGCGTCTCGAGCACGGCTTAATTATTCATAACGCGTTAACGCTGCTTTGTTTATTCATAAGCCGGTCGTCTGCGTGAGCTGCGATGCCCTGAATCGCTTGGTCCGTTTAATCTCATTCTTATTAATGAAATTGCACGGGACCCTCTTAGTCGGAAACGCCGCTCGAGGAAAGACAAAAGTTTCGTCGCGTGTCTCGGGTCAGAGACTGGTTTTTATTGCTGCAGTCTGCTCGAGCGATAAAGGAAGTTGAAGTTCGTGGCGGTTTTTTGTTGGACCCGTAAAGCAAATTTGTTTTTTAAAATTGCGGTCTGTTTGGTGGAAGTTTTTACCCCTTTTGTCAAATATGAAATGGAATTTTTGCAAATTGCGGACTGTTTATTTGAAGTTTTATTCCCTGTGTCAACAATAAAATGTACTTTTTTAAAATTGTGGACTATTTGGTTGAAGTTTTATTCCCTTTGTCAAATATGAAATGGAATTTTTTAAAAATTGCGGTCTGTTTGGTTGAAGTTTTATTCACTTTGCCAACTATGAAATGGAATTTTTTAAAATTGCAAACTATTTGGTTGAAGTTTTATTCTCTTTGTCAACAATAAAATAGAATTTTTTTAAATTGCAGACTATTTGGTTGAAGTTTTACTCCCTTTGTCAAATATGAAATGGAATTTTTTAAAACTGCGGACTGTTTGGTTGAAGTTTTATCCCTTTTGTCAACAATAAAATGGAATTTTTTAAAATTGCAGAGTATTTGGTTGAAGTTTTATTCCCTTTGTCAAATATGAAATAGAATTTTTGGAAATTGCGGACTGTATGGTGGAAGTTTTACCCCTTCTGTCAACAATAAAATGGAATTTGGAATATTTTAGGAGGTTTCGTTGTTGCTTGAAATTCTTGCGCTCTGAATTTTGTAAAATTTTTTATCAAAGCAGAATCTTTAGATCTGTTCGTTTATATTATATTTCTAAAATTGTAGACTGCTTAATAAAAGTTGAAAAAGCATCACTCGAAATTTTTACGCTCTGAATTTTAAGCAACTTTCAATTGAAGCAGAATTTTCAGATGCATCCGCTTGTTTTGTACGTTTCCAAGCAATAATTTTACAAAAATTAACCCTTTTATCTACACTAATCTACGCTAAAATTAAACCTTCAAAAATATGGTAGAACTTTTAATCAGAAGAATAGAACTTTCCTCCACCATTTATCTGAAGAAATAGAATCAAAGATTCACTGTTTTAGCAATGATTACTCATGACTCAAAAATATTTATAATTCTCTATACATGTTTGTCAGTCGATCCCAAACAAATTGTGCAAATTTTTACAAAACGCGTAATCTACATTTCAGCTTGCAGCGAAATAAACACGATAGCAGTAAAATACAACAATTCTGGCAACACTACCGTCGATTGGAGTAAAAACGCTGGCTTGCACATTGCTATTTAAACAAAGTGTTTGCACATTTGCTCGACTAATTGTCACGTGTTCAATTCGACTATTATACTATTTAAAACTCCCATTCCTTCTTTTCTTCCAATTTTCCATCGACGTGAAAGAAAAATTTCCAAGCAGAACTCATTTTTCAGTCACTTGCAACCTGCAACGAGTATTTAAATGCACTTGTTTTAAACCACTATGCAATCACGCTTAACGACGAGCGCTATAGCGTCCTTTTCGCTGACCAATTCAATTTTCACACACGCGTACCAAACACGGGCAATTTTGTTTAAAACCTGAGGCGTTTGTCAACCAAGTCCTCTCAGTGGGCGACGACGAATATAAGTCGATACTTCGCAACCGCTTGGCACATTTTGTCAAATATTCGCTCGAGAAAGAAGACTGAACTCCTCCTCGATTTTGCACACAGTGGTTATTATATCGATTGAGAAGATGAAGCGACTTTTCACCATTATCATTTGCATTCTCGCTATTAGCGTAAGTAAATTGAATAATATTCCTTTTTTTAGTCCTTTGCACTTTGTTTGTTGGACGTTGGCAATAGAAGCCAGAAATATTGCTCAAATAGCAATGTTTTAGCAATATTTAGCAATGGTTTCTATTGCTAACGTCTCTCAGCAGTTGAAAGTTTCTATTTCAATAGAAAACTTTGGAGAAACATCCACTTCTCAAACAATTGCAGTGGAATAAGTTTAATCCTTTGCACTCAGCTGTCTCTTAGATGTTAGCAATAGAAACTACAGCTAAGATAGCAATCTTTGAGCAATCCTTTTGCCTTAGTTTCTATTGCTAACGTTTCTCAACAATGGAAAATTTCCATTTCAATGGAAAACTTCAGAGAAACATCCACTTCTCAAACAATTGCAGTGGAATAACTTTAACCTCCTTCATCACTAATCAATTCTGATGTCCCTCAGAGAAGACATTGGAGTGCAAAGGGTTAGAAAAGAAAATTATTTTCTTGTACGTATTAAAAATTTCAAGCACAGACATGCAGAAGAATTTTCAGTGTGATCGTTTACGAAGTACAGTGGCAATTGGATAAAAATAATATCTCGTTGTGTGGTTAAAAAGTACTTCAAATTTATGATTACGAACGTTAAGATCCACTGAACAGTGTTGAAAGTTAATGAGCCACTAAATTATAATTATTTCAGATGTCCGCCAGAGCAACACCGATGCAAGTGTTCGCTAAAATATTAAATGTTCCAGTAAACGAGTTGGACAAATGCTTGCAAGAAAACGACTTGGACGATGGTAATAATTAATTCGTACACGACTCGATAAACCTTTGCTTTTATCTTCTTTCTTCCATAGAAAAATCGCGTCTGATGCTAATTTCTTTTTGTACTAATTATTCATATCAACCCATTAACTGTTTAATTTTTTTCTTTTAGATCTTTGACGCACAAAAAGTTGTGTAACAATATAATTATATTAATATTTGCGAAAAGGTAAAATTGATTTGCTAAAAGATGAATTTGATTTGCAGAAGGCTAAATTTAAAGTGCCAATCCAAAGTCTCCAAACGGAGATCGTGGCAGTTAATGGGTTAATATTCAAACACCAATACAATTATCACTCATAATCTTCAGCAATTAAAATGTGCTCGAAACAAAAATTGATTCTCAAGCTTCAGAAATTAAAATGCTATCTCGCTTAAAAAATAAGAGGCAGTGAAACAACCACAAAATCCACGTCCCCACACTGTGCACCCACAAAACAAAAATACATTTCATTCTAATTATATTTTTCTATAATTTTGTCAACGAAACCACGCTACAAAGTCGACTTTCAAAAGCTGGAGAGAATCGCGCAGGCAAGAAGAATACCAAAAGAGAACCTGGACGAATTTACGACCGATTTCGGATGTTTCATTGCGTGCGTCATGGAGACGTCTCACATCGTAAGCCTTAATCCTGTGTTTCCCAAACTTTTCTCATCGCGAAACACTTTTAAAGTTCTAAAATCTAAAGAAACGCTTGAATAAATCTCTCTAAATCGTTATAATTGCTTGTCAGAGTTGTTTTAAACTGCGTGAAACGCATGAAACCAATGTTTTGTTTCACTTTAACCTCGATTTCACAATTGGAACACCAGTGTTTCGCAGAGCAGTTCGAAAAACGCTGAATTAATAATACAATTCGAACACACAAAAAACCTAAGACACGTTCTAAGCATACGAAAAATTCACGATCGTTTCAGATGCGAGACAACGAAATACAGTTGGACGCGTTGGTGCAAATAGGTGAACGCAACAATTTCAACATGAGCGAGGAAGTGAAGCGGAAGCTAAGCGGATGCATCGAGGAAGGTAAACAAACAAACCAAGTATTCTCGTTTGTTTTCAGTGGAAGGCTAGAGATGTACGAAAATTCTAATAACTGATAACATCAAACCGTACGGTTTCTCGTTATTGTTGTTATTATTCTAAAGTCTGCGATTACCGCGAAATACTTTTAAAAAGAAGCAAGCAACTCGTTGGAATTGGAAATCTAACGTTATTCTTTGAAGCGTTGCGAAACTTCCGTGCGAAAAATACCGCTGTAAATATATTTATTTCGTTATCGTATTTGGAGGACGCGTAACATTGGTGCAGCGAAAAATTCTCGAGATTACTCGGAATTAACGCACTGGGATATTGTTTTTCTAATGAGCAGCGTGTGCAAGACTGCTGCGTGCCAGCAACTAGAAAAAATAAAGAACCATGTATTTTTTATCGTTCCAGCGAAAGGAGAAGATAACAAATGCGAAATAGCACTCGTATTTTCGACCTGCTTTCTACGACAGCACAGACAACACTGAAACGATTGTTTGCAGTACACTAAACTGTTTGTAATAAAAAAATATGCTTAGTCGTTAAGAGAACTGCCAGTTTGTAATAAAATTATGTTTGGATGATTAAAGGAAGACTTTTCTAAAATTTGTGATTTTCAGAAATAAATATTGAATAAGATTCTCACCTCTCCATAAATTTGAAAATTCTATTAGAAACGATGCTTCTGATTTTTATTTATTCTATTTTATTTCTTGTTTCTTCTATTATTCTAATTCTTCTTTTCTCTTCTTTTATAGAAGCATTTCGTTTGAACGTAAATTATCGTTCGAGATCGAATAGAAAGTTGAATGAAAAATTCAACAGTGGATCGCTGTATTACAGAATACGATGTAGAGGTTATTCATCGTTTGAAACGAACTATAGCCATCGATCGAGCTCATAGCAAAACGTAATATGCGCCGCTTTATTCGCAGCGTTTTCTCCAACTATCGTTCCTAATGACTTTCCAATGACATAAACATGCGTGATATTATCGAGTACCTTTAACCTCGAATCGTAACGCTGTTTGATATAAATGGAGACCAAAGAACAGTCGCCAGTAGATCTATCTTAATCCATCAAGTGCGTCGCTTGATTCTGTGCTTTAGTAATCGATTTCGAGTAACTGGTAGAACTTGGAAGCCATGAAGCTCTTGGTGCTGGTATTGCTGCCTTTTGTCAGCGTTGTAAGTACTCGAAGAAGGAAGAAAATGAGAGGAACAGTGTCGATAAACCAGTATCGATTTGGAAGTTAATTAATTGAATAATTAATTAAATATAAGATTCGATGTCTTCTTGTTTTGTAGAACATTTTGATATTAATTTGTATCATCGCTCACTGGAATTTATAATCTAAGTATTTTCTACTGCACTGTAATTAATCTGAACAAATTTAATTCTGCTCTGCGACTCAATTTTTTATAAAACGAACTAACTTTATATTCTGTTTCTCGTTTCTGATCGAATGAAATGGAAGAAAGGAGATTAGTTATTATATTATTCTGTTTCTCGTTTCTGATCGAATGAAATGGAAGAAAGGAGATTAGTTATTAATTTACATTCAATTATAATATTTATGTTTAAGCTGTAAAGCTATTTAAAATGCTCTAATAATTGCTTATTGCTAAGAACATTCAGCAAACGATTAAAGCAAGTCGCTACGATAAAAATGCGAGATCAGAAACACGTTTAATTTATTTCAGATGGCTGACATGGAAACAATAAGTACAGAAACGTTAATCACAGGTTTGGCTCAAACTTATTCGATCGATCAGATGGACGCTGCAAAGTGTTTAGAGAAAACAGGAGCAACAACCAGTAAGATATTAATCACCCTGATTTTCACGAATCGAACGAAATAAAAGAAGAACGCGATGCTGTTTCTTCCGTGTGATTCGTAAAATAAAAACGACTTCTGTGTGTGTTTCAGCCGATATACTTACGCTGCAACAAGTACTGATTCACGAAAACATCAACATCAATAAAAGTATGCTGAGAAGGAGCACCTGTGCGTTGACTTGTTGCGCGCAAGTCGCAGGATTTGTGAGTAAACATTTATGTAAATAATTTAGAAAAGGATCGCAAAAAGTCGCGAAGAGGGAAGCTTTGTTTAATTTAGCTTTTGGAGAAGCGACAGAAAATAAATCAGCTTGATCATTGCTCGAAATTCTAGTTTGCGATGGATTGTAAAACGATTAACAACAACTGCCGTTTTGAACACAATTTTTCGAAATTAAGAATAAGAGAAGGTCCTGAATTTGCAATCGTCAATTTAAATTTCATAGATAATAAAATTTACTGCTCCTATTAATCCTTTGAACTCTGCAAAATGAGAATAATTTCGCAATATCTTAACAATAATTTCTATTGCTAACGTCTCGCAGCAATAAAAAATCTACCATTTCAATAGAAAAATTCAGAGAAACATAGATTTCTCAAAAAACTGCAGTGGAATAAGTTTGTCCTCTGCAATCACTAATCAATGCTGATATCCCCTCAGAGGAGTCATCCAAGTGCAAAGGGTTAAAATACTATATTTAATATGAATTTAATGTGAAGATTCTTAAGTGAAGAAAAGAATTGAAAAAGTAATTAATCCAAAGAAAGAAAATTCAAATTAATTGCGATTTAAAATCCTAATTTGCAATAGAATCGTATTAAGAATCATTGCTATGCGCTGTTGTAACAAATACTGATGCGACAAGCTTCTAATATTCAAATTTTCGAATACGATTCGATACGAAATTCACTTAAAACATTGCTCCCTTCGTTCTATTTACAGATGACTGGCGCAAAACTCGAAATGAAGGTAATCCACAAACTGATCGAGGATGAAACGCAGACGCTCAAGTACATTTATTGGAAATTCGCGGAAGATTGCGCGGAGTTGGGTATGCAAACCTCTTTCTCTCAATTCTCGTGGTTATCGCGAAACGTTTCAATATAACAGACAGGAATTTCGCTGAACGAGTGGTTCGATTTTTCAGTGAAAACTCAAACGGACGAATGCATGGTGGGTTACGAATTTCTGCGGTGCTTCATAAATAAATCCAGAGAGGACATGTACAGATCAAACAGACGCAAATAAATGAATACCTTGTTTCAAATTTACATTAAAAGTGTGTTGTTCCGTTTCCTTCCTTTCTTACAGAGGACAAGTGTTAAATAGATATACAGGTAACCCTCCTATAACACGATAGATAAGTTCCTAGAAGATGCAGTTGTTGCGTAATCGCTGGGTTGGAATGCCAAGGATTGAGAAGAAAAGAGTTTTCAAAAAATAATAATGTTATGTTTAGTTAAGACTGGGTTTTATACTTGGATACTTGGTTTCGAATACTTGGCTCTTTACTTAATGCATAACCCTTTGCACTCTGCTCCTTCTTGGACGTTGGCAACAGAAGCTAGTAATATAGCTAAAATAGCAATATTTTAGCAATATTTAGCAATGGTTTCTATTGCTAACGTCTCCCAGCAATAGAAAATTTCCATCTCAATAGAAAACTTCAAAGAAACATCCAGTTCTTAGACAATTGCAGTGGAATAAGTTCAATCCTTTGTACTCAGCTCCTTTCCAGATGTTAGCGATAGAAGCTATTGCTAAGATAGCAATCTTTGAGCAATAGTTTCTATTGCTGATGTCTTTCAGCAATAGAAAATTTCGTTTTTAATAGAAAACTTCAGAGAACCATCCACTTCCCAAACAATTGCAGTGGAATAAGTTCAATCCTTTGCACTCAGCTCCTTCTCAGATGTTAGCAATAGAAACTATTGCTAAGATAGCAATCTGTGAGCAATACTTTTGCCATAGTTTCTATTGTTAACGTCTCCCAGCAATAGAAAACTTCAGAGAACCATCCACTTCTCAAACAATTGCAATAGAATAAGTTCAATCCTTTGCACTCAGCTCCTTCTCAGATGTTAGCAATAGAAACTATTGCTAAGATAGCAATCTTTGAACAATACTTTTGCCATAGTTTCTATTGTTAACGTCTCCCAGCAATAGAAAACTTCAGAGAACCATCCACTTCTCAAACAATTGCAATAGAATAAGTTCAATCCTTTGCACTCAGCTCCTTCTCAGATGTTAGCAATAGAAACTATTGCTAAGATAGCAATCTTTGAACAATACTTTTGCCATAGTTTCTATTGTTAACGTCTCCCAGCAATAGAAAACTTTAGAGAACCATCCACTTCTCAAACAATTGCAGTAGAATAAGTTCAATCCTTTGCACTCAGCTCCTTCTCAGATGTTAGCAATAGAAGCTATTGCTAAGATAGCAATCTTTGACTGATATTTTAACTATAGTTTCTATTGCTAATTTCTCAATAGAAAACTTAGGGGAAATATGCATTTTTGAAAAAGCTACGATAGAATAAGTTTAATCACTAATCAATTCTAATGTCTTCTCAGAGGAGAAAAAAATTTGCCAGTCGCGAATGTGTTAACTGCTTCAAACGAGTTTCCGTGAGAATGTAGAACGCGTAGGAATAAAATCAATTCGTTATAAACACGTGAGCTCAATTCAGATAGTTCTATATGCCCCAAGGGAACAGTGAGTTTTGCAGATTGTGAGGAATTGCATAATTCGTCGATGAGAGCAAATAATAATATTTATCTCGCGTTTTCGTTGACGTTGCAGAATTCGTCACGCTGAATACTGAGCGATCGTTCTATTTGCCAATTTCGTATGTTTTCAGTAGATTATCAACAAATCTGGCGAATTATGAAGTACATTCTGTGGACGTTGTTTGATTTTTCAACTAGAGAAGCGATTAAATGGAATATTTGTTAACGTTGCATCAATCTAAATGAATCTGGAAACGATTGTCTTGGCAATTTTCCTAAAAAAATTATTATCGTACGGCTCGCTGGTTTATAAAAATCATAAAATTATATGCTCTGCCAACGATTGACTCAGCAACAATATTTATAATATTTCCCGGAAAAATATTAAATTACATAAGAGTGCAATCTACGACAATTAATCTCCTGCATCCTGTGCACTCGTCGAGTATAAATAACAGGTTGAAACGCTTCCCAGTCGCTAGAAGGAACAGCTCCTCACTATCGTCAATCGTCACTTCATCTTCAGTTTGGATACCAGCGTCTGAAAGAACGCGAGACATGAAGAACGTGGCCATTCTTCTCTGCACTCTCTACTTCGTTTCTTATGCGGTACGTTTTTACTCACGTCTGGACACTTTTCTCGATTACCTCGTTTCCGCATGAAATCACGTGTGCACTGTGTCGCACACAAGGTGATTGAAGCAAGTACCATTTCTACTTTTTTACAATGCGTTAAATTGAAATCCTACGTGCAACTTCAGTGAACGTTCAATTTTCGTTTCGAGGTGAACAAGTTATAACTTTGTGTTGCTTTGAGACAAATATTTTTAAACAAAAGTGAACGCTTTCTTCAACTATTTTGAATGAGACTTGCAAAGTGCCTTTATGGGACATTTACTATTATTAGATTAGTGTAGAATCTTATAATTGCAATTGAAATTGATCTGATGTCTCTGTGACATTGACAAATTTGTATTTCTTGATAAAAATGGTAAAAATTAGATACGTGGAAATTTTAGATATGGATTTAGGTATTATTATCTCGTAGAACAAATGAATGTTAAAATTTCTTCTTGTATTCTTTACAATTGTTAGTAGTGGTCTTGTATAATTGTAATCATTGACTTCTTCTTTCTTTTTGCTCGATTTTAGAAAGAATATTTCTGTTTAGCGAATAATTTTCAGAAATTTGATTCTTTTTAGGTGGTCAATGCTGACGAGGGTGTGTTACAATGCATCAGCCAAGCAGGTTCCACCCTTGGTAAGTGAAAAATGGTTAAAATGAAGCAAACGTACACGTATTTGAATCTCAAAAATATTTCTTAGTATCCATTCTTTTCCTCAAAAAGAAAATCAATTAAAGCATATAACGCAATTATAAAATCTTATTGGTACTCTATGTCCCATTTCGAAAAGTTATTATTATGTAGAACCTATTTAAAGAAAAATATATGTTTTCAAAGGGTTAATTTAAAAAGTGAAGAAAAGCAAACAGAAATTTTCTAAACTTAGCGAACAAAATACTTTCATATACGAAGTATTCCCTCTTTTTCATTCTTCTGTAACAAAAACAGAACACATTTAAACCTAGACATCTTCTATCGAAATAATTTTTACTGTATAAACATTAATTAAAATTCTATTTCCTTAGCCGAACTTCCATCGTTATTTAGTAGTAATAGCGATGAATTGATAAGAAAGCGCGGCTGTATCGAAGCCTGTCTGTTACAAAAAGTGGGTTATGTACGTATAAACATACAGTCTCATTCTATTTAATTTAACAAACCTGAAAAGAATCTCTATTTCCAAGATATAAATTTGCCTTCGAAGTAAATAAAAGAAAATATACAAAAAATGTGGCTAATTGCATCTTTCTAGAAACTTATGTATTTTCTTACTTTCATCTGAAATGAAAAGCATAGATATTTTGCTACTTAAATCACGAGGGCACCGCGTTAATAATTTCTATATCATAATTAATAATTTAATCATTTCTAGTACTAAAAACACTCAAATTACTATGAAATTAGTAGCTATAGAACCTATATCGATAGCTTCGCATCTCAGATTAGATTGCATGCGTACATTTCAATTACTCTCATTAAAATTTCTTTCTTTAGATGAATGGCAACAGTATCAACATTGGATACATCGTCGAGAGAGTAAACGAAGCCATAAATGACGACGAAACTCGGAACAAAATACTTCAATCTATACATCAGTGCGCTGATAATGGTAAATTAATGAAAACGAAAAATTACGATGCAATATCGAAAACCAGAACCTCTATTCTATATTTCATGCACCTTATCACCCTTTTACGTTTAGCTGCGAACGCAGACGAGTGCATGGTTGCTCAACGCTTCCTCAGATGCAACCTGGACGGAGTGCAGCAGAGTTTCCAACAAATTATGAGCACTCTGCTCTCCAAAATCAACGCCAGCAACCTGACCTTCCCTTTATTTAGTAAATAAGGTGTACGTAATTTATGTACGCAGATGAAATTGAACGAATAAATCATAGACATTGACGAACAAGTAATGAAACGACAAGTAGCTGAATTATTTTTGTACTACTTCATATTTTTTTTATGTTGATCTGTTTTTGTTTCGAGGATGGAAGTTTCGAGGATGGAAGGTAAAAGTTAGCAATAGAAACTATTTTCAAGCAGTTTGCTAACATCAGAGAATTTCCATTTCGACAAAAAACTTTGGGGAAACGTGCGTTTTTCAAAAAGTTGCGTTGGAATCAGTTTTTAAGCAATTATTTTCCTCAGATGCGACGTTCGAGTGCAAAGAGTTAAATCTGAGTTTTAATCGCGTTATAGGAGGCTCGACTGTATTCGTTTATCCAACCAGAGACTCTTGATTTTCAAATTTTCAAAGATGATGGAAAATAGTGTAATTAATTATTCTCCTACGATTATGTTTCGAAAAACAGGATGTACTAATCTACGATTAATAAAAGAATGAATTTAATTATTCTTGCCAATGTTCGCACGCCTCATCTAATTACTGAAAAATAGCACAATGATCCATATAGCGATACACGTGTACTCGCACACTCTATTCGTAAATCATTCTGTTCTTTAATTTTAACATCGCTAAATAAGAGAATGAAACAAATATAAATTACAATAAAGTTTTAGAGTTGTTTTAGAGTTTGCAAGTAGCGATCGAGGAACAGTGCTGCGACTGACAACTTTTTTAAGTAAATTTCCAGTAAATTTCAAATAAAACACTTGAAAGTAGGGAGTTGTTGGCAATTAAACTACTAAATTCGTAGTGCAAAGGGTTAAAACGCCAGTAATAGTTCAATTTCCACGGCTATCGTTCCTCAGTATTGCACATAAAAATTTGCTGTTTCAAAATGGAGACTCGTCCCTCGCTGGGTCTCGTCTCGATGATCGCCGGAAGCGAGCTTCTACCTTTTATTACAATTGTTTAAACTGCTCGCGCGTGATTCAACGCACAGATAAGCGGTTACACGATCATTCGTGGCCAAGTGCACGAAGCATCTCCGTTTTCCACGATTTATTCTCTTTCGTGACGCGGATCTTCGAGAAGCCTGCACACACGAAACGAAACAACACGCTGCAATTATAGCTCGTAGGCGTGGCATTTTTTAATTGCGAATGGTCACGCGATAGAATAGATTTCAATATTTAGGCTTGCTTGTAATTTTTGCTCTTTCTGCGCTTCGAGGAATTAGACAACAATCTTGAATTAATTAATTCAGATTATTTAACTGCGTTGGCTGTAGACGCAACGATGCTGAAAACGCTTCTTAATGAGTTAAGAGAGGGTAATCGTACATCTTTATATGTTCTTATTATCACTCTACTAATTAACTACACTATAAAATTTTGCTTGACAACGTTCATTCAAAATATATAATAATGTTTCCCACCAAACACAATAATATCTTCTTTTACTTTGTAATTCATTATTATCAACTTATGTCTCCCTCTCTCGAGTTCATTAAAAAGATTATTCATCACGCCACATTACTTCCTTCAAGAGTGAAATCTAAGTAATAAAATTTCTAACCAAACAAACATTCAATTAAAACAAACAAAACAGACTTTTTCTTTTCAAACAAGCCACGCGAGATACAAGTCCAACTCTAACGGCAAGCAATAGCATTTCCATTTAGATTAGCAGAATCCTGGATTTAACAAGCAATTTCCAACATCGAAATTCAGCATTATCACTATACTAATTACCTACATTATAAAATTTTGCTTGACAGCATCAATTCAAAAAATATAATAACTTTCCCTTCAAACACAGTAATATCTTCTTTTACTTTGTAATTTATCATATCAACTTACGCCTCCCTCTCTCGCATTCATCAAACAGATCAATTAACATTAATTCTACATATATTCATCACTCCACATTACTTCCCTCAACTCGAAATCTAACTAATAAAATTTCTAACCGAACAGACACTCGATTGAAACGATTAAAACGAACGAAACAATCTTTTCCTCTTCAAACAAGCCCAACTCTAACGACAAGCAATATCATTTCCATTTAGATTAGCGGAATCCTGGATTTAACAAACAATTTCCAGCGTCGAAATTCAGCGGAAAGAGTCGCCTCGGTGTTTAGCCGCGAGGTCGATGGGCAGCAATTTCAGTTAGAAGTTCTCTAATCAAAGAAGGCCCTCGGAGAATGCGAAACGCGATGGCGGCCGCAAATGTTTGCGCGCGTCCGCCCGTAACCAGCCGGAATACGCGATCCGACATAAATGAAATTACAAAGTCAAATGCAGATCGAGCAAGGGTGGGGAGGTTACGGATAAAGCCACTTAATGCAAACGACCGTCGTCAAAACGGCTAAACCTTTTGTTTAACATGCCCCGAATTAACTGGGACGAGCTACGAACACTCGATCATCCGAATCGGCCACCCTCTTCACCGATTGTTCGATATCGTATTTTCTAACGCGAGAGATTTACCAAAGAACGATCTTGTTTCGACGCGAGGCAAAATTGCGATCTTCGTTTTGCTAGAAGTATAGCTAAAATAGTAATATTTTAGCAATATATGTTAGCGATAGAAACTATTACCAAGCAACTTTTCCAGCAGTAGAAAATTTCCATTTCAATAGAAAATTGGGAAAATACACGTTCTTCAAGAAATCGCAATGGAATAAGTTTTAACCCTCGCGATTAATTCCCTCAGAGGCGACATCCGAGCGCAAGGGGTTAAACCAGCTCCGTTCTCCCATGAACGATCGCAGGGACCAGAAGCTCGCTGTCAGACAACGACGTTCGTCATATAATCGTTCCGTGGTCGTGTGCGTCGAGAATGCGACATCCACGACGCTGTCGTCGAGCAGAAACTCGATTACGAAGCGAGCTATCGTTTGCAACAGTATTCTTCTCTCGCGCCTCTCTCGCCGTGTAATACACGTTTCGCGATACGCATTTACACGACGATGCGTCACACACGAGCACAGCGAACCGTGTCTATCGTTGGAAGCCTTTATAGAGCCAGACAAGTCGATCGAATTATAGTAACAAAGTTATCCGTCACTTCATGCGACGCGGGCTAAGGGCTAAACACTAAGTCTCAACGGGATCTAAACTGATTCCCGGCTTATTTCGACGAAAGGGATGGCGTCTTCGCGTAGATTGGTCGAAATCGAAAGAGGCATTTCGATTCTTTTTTAATGCGACGCGATGGGGAGTTGAAATTCAATTGGACGCTTGAAGAAGATAGCAAATTGTTTATAGCAAATCTAGTTCAAGATTAACCCTTTAACTGAGGGTAGTTTCAGCACAGTCGATCGCTCTAAACGTAAAAAAAAAAGAAATGAAAAGAAATATTTTGCTAAAATCAAAGTATCATACTAGACAATATAATTCTAATTATTTAATAAATTAGGAAAAGTGTACAAAGTATAAGGACCGTTTTCGTTGGACACAATGAGGGCGTGAAGCCAAGAATCGAAAATGTTCGATGAATGAATGTATAAAAGCTTGTAAAGGGTTAAAATCACCACCCCAACGCATATTTCCCTGAAGTTTTCTATTGAAATGGAAATTTTCTATTGTTAGTAAATTGCTCGATAATAATTTCTATTGCTAACTTTTACCAGCAATAGAAGATCGCTGAGAAAGCGTCGAGTGCAAAGGGTTAACTGTTCGGAAGCGGATGGAGACTCTGCGTGCATCGTCGAGTCATAAAGTTAGTTTGGAGTTCGATATGCATCTGTTTGCAGTAATATTGTGCAGTGATCTCGAATGACACTTTGCGACATTCCTTTCCTTTACTTATTTCTTTCAGTCTTTGCAAAAAGTATTTAGACCAGGAAGTGGCGTTTGTAAAGGTTGGCTATCCCTTATATTGCCCAATTAAAAACAATCTTTTCTATTCATAACTACATAAATATAAGAATTTATAGTACCCTTCTTTTGCTTTATGCCTTCCTCTACTATTTAGATTTTTGTCCTTTTTAAGAGATTCTTACAACTATTTACATTTATATCTATCATGTCTTGTCAACTGTTTACGTTTTTATACGTTCGCTAATTTAGGAACTATTTATTTTTTTCTGCATCTTTGTTTAACCCTTTCTTCCCCCTTTTAGTCGCCTCTTACGACAAGCAGGGGATACTGTGGGTGTATTCTGATCCCCACCACACAGGGATTTGTGACATTTCGATGACTCTAATTGAGAATGAAACGACCTGGATAGTCTTCGTTTTCATGATTTCAAACAGCTTCGAGATTGTACAACGCGACCTCTACAATTTGCATAATCTTCAAATAATACTAAAGAATAAATGTCACGACTTCGATACACCCTTACAACCTTTAAATACTCTGAAATAGTAATTTTGTACCCCTAATTCTGACTGGTTCCTGCTATTCTGTTATACTCTGTCGGTAAGTACGCTACCTACTAAAAGTTTGGGACCATTTACTGTGTTGAAGTCATATAAAATCCTGTTATAATTTACTTATCAACTCGAAACGATTACTATAATTGTTAATAACAGTTTCCATTTCTTTGATAGACTTTTCTAAAATGACATAATTCTAAACTCTGCTTCTTCTTTAAAAATCCTGCGTTTCTTAGAATGAACTACAACTCTAAACTATTGACCAGTAATGTAGATAAGATATATTTAATTTTTCCAACAAGAAATATAATATTTTAAAGGCAATTAGCCACGAGAATATATTACAATAACTTGCTCCACTCACACGTTCGTGTTTGTTTTAAATAAAGTTCCTTCGGTTTGCAACAACCGTTCCGTGAAAATAATCAGCTGAAAGCCTTGAATCCTTCAGGATGACCTAACAAACGGATGACGCTACAGCTGATGCATCGAACAAGCCTTGCTTTATCAATTGTTTAGGTTCAGCGATATCAAAAGTTTTTAAACATATAATCGTGCACGGCTGCAGATAAAATCGCAGTGAGTAATCGTGTAGAGTATCGATAGCTTTTCAAGGATCAAAGCTGTCAGGGTCGCAGAAAGAAAAAGGAAGGAATTGTTTCGTGCGTGCAATTTTGAAAGCTAAGAACCTCAAAATGGTGTCTGTACAGTGGTTAGTGTAGAGTTGAGTCAGGTCAGGAGCTTGGATAAGAATTGAATGGCGAAGTGAAGAGTTGTGAGAAAATTGTTCCGGTGTGATTCACCGCCACAATAGGAAAAGATCAGCGTGGCGAAGCATTCGTAATTCTACCAGAGACGACAAACGGAAAATAAATCATTTGTCTCGCGCTATACACGATCTGTTCCAGCAGTTCTCAGGTTGAATTCTTCAGAAGTGTGTTAGAACTAAACAATACAAACCTTCTCGTAATATTTTTCTGTTTGCGCGTATAGTAACAGACTGTTTTTATAATTTTGTGCATTAAGTCACGTTTCCAAGTATGCAAAAAGGATTTCCTTAAAAAGTGGCTGTCTGATTGTGAATCGTGATTTGATGACTCAAAATTCTGACTCGAGTTGCGAGAGGCATTCCAGTACTTCAAACCAACGATGCTCAACCTGTGATACATGTTTAGTGTCTTAAGAATGCACGAGGAAATTGATTCTGTAGATTCCACAGTTAGAATAAATTTGAAGTAACAGTAACCATATAAATTTCAAGCATTTTTCAAATTTTAGAGATGCTATTTTTGACCACAACGTTGGTCATCTTTTTTTGGAAATTTTTTAAATCAATTCTGACACGTGTATTCTGTTAATTAAGCAATTAACACCATAAGCTTCACATATTTCTTTGTGAGCCTCAGCCGCTTTCTTGCCTCAACGAAAATAAGATGTCTAAAATGTTTATTTTTGCACTCCCTGTTAAGAATTGATTGTAAACTAACAGTTGTAAACAAAATTACACATAATTGTCCACTACCAACTCCTAAGCGAAAAAAATTATAACACAATCAGAAGGAGAGCAAAACAAATTAGAACAAGAAATTACTTTCTTGCCAACCCAATATTTAGAAAAGTTTACTAAGGCTATCCAATGATTCTACAACCATTCTCTATGCATGAAAAGAGAAGAGATATACACAGAAGACTTTACAATAAAAATATGTTAATCTACACAACACAATCTTTCATTGCACCAATCAGAAACATTTCTGAACGAATGCTACACATCTCGCACCTGCAGCTTCAGTAGCTATTCCACAAATTACTTCTATATCTCGCATCTAATCGAACATTTCTCGAAACACGATTAAAACAATCCCACGACGCATGTTCCCAATCGAAGCAGCGCCTAGAATTCCCTGGAATTCCAGTATCCAGCGATGAAATTAGCATTGTTGGGATACCAAGCCGCGGAAGCGATGGGTGCAAAGAACCGGAGGGTGCTCTTTCGATTAACGCGCCAACTGCGAATTGTTCTCGAATTATCCGGCTAGACTACGCGGTTACGTCTCTATTATCAAGGCAGCGAGGCCTTGGACAGATCGCTCGTAAGTCGCGAATCATTCGAGACCCTTATCCCTGCGATGAATTATGCATCGGGTTAGTTTGATGCGATCGATTGATTTTGTCTTGTTACCTAGGGTGTCGCCTCGCTAAGAGACCCATTGTTCCTTTCGGGACATAGTTTGTTAGCAATTTAACTCGGACGTAAATCAGAATCTTTATTATCATCGTAAACCGAGTCTACCTTTCCTATCGTCGATTGCTCGTTATCGAACGTGTCTAAAATCTAAATTGTTCGAGCCATGTCTGGGCTCTCTTAGGCACGATGCGCTATTGTAGTGGCTTTCGAGGATGCCATCTTTCTGAACCACGCGTCACTATGGTAGCTATCGAGGATGTAATCTTTCTGCACGATGCGCCACTATGGTGGCTTTCAAGGACGTCATCTTTCTGAACGACGCGTCACTATGGTGGCTTTCGAAGATGTCATATTTCTAAACGACGCGTCACTATAGTGGCTTTCAAGGATGTCATTTTTCTGAACGACGCGCCATTATAGCGGCTTTCGTGGGTCTATGTGTCGTATCAAACTTTAAAATACATCACACTCAATTGTATTATTAATTATTAAATTATCAAAGTTAAAGTATATCTATCATATCCTTAAGAAAAGTTACAATTTAACCCTTTACGCTCCTTTATCGAGTGCGACTCGACATCACTAAATAAGAAAAAGGAACAAATATAAATTACAACAAAGTTCTAGAGGAACCGTGCTGCAATTGACAACTTTTTCAAGTAAATTTCAACTAAATTTCAAATAAAACACTTGAAAGGGAGATGTTAGCAACAAAACTAGTAGTGCAAAGAGTTAATCATCAAAAACTTCGTTCGAACTCGCGTAGAGAACAGCATCGTCCGTCGCGCATCGCAGTGCTGTATCGTTCACGCGTAATTCGCCTAGAATTTAATTCGCGCGATATTCAGTCCTGCCTAAGAGGTTATAGTCGCAGAGCTATTGCACGCAGCAGGGAAACGAGCGTTCTAATAAACCAAACCGTCCGCCAGATCCTGGCGCCTAATCGCGAGAGCGCTCCGACCACCCCCGTATCGCAACCCCATATTTCGCATCGCGGCGGGAGAGCTCTTTTCGCTGCTCGTAGACGCGACTCGAACGCCTCGAATGCACGCAAGTGCACGCGTACGCATGCAAATGCAACGGGATGCGTCTATGAGGGCACCACGGCGCGTCGCGTGATATATAGAACGGCGTCGAGGTATTCTGGGGACGCGAACACCACCACCCCATACATTATGCATACATTACGGCTGTACGTGTGTACACAGCGCTCCCGTGCATACGCAGCGTGATGTACAAGGGGTACCAGGTGTCGCGCTGCATTATTTACCGCGATAGTGAACTACGATCGAGGCATCGACGCTTGGTAATGAGCCGGAAATAAGAGCGCGTCTGATTCTGAATTCCACGGCGTTTTCCCTTTCATTTCGAAGAACGCAGAGGTATCAAACTATCCGATCGTTAGACAGCTTTCTCCTGTGAAGCGTATAGTATACTAGAAGCAGTGAAGACCATCGAAAATCTGAATAGCAAAAGCGATAAATTAATTATTTTTATCGATTGCAGAAGTATCTTAGCGACTCTCGAAGTTATCAATTGAAAAGACCCTATTGATCATCGAATAATACAGCTCAATTCTAATCAACAATCCAATCATCTAGGATGGGTCTCTGGACCCCACGAATTCCTACTAGGATGGATCCCATCGCAAGTTGAAATTCCCCTAAACGGTACATCAGATCTAATTGCAAAATCACCAGCTCATAAGAAGACACGAGTATGCCATAAATAAATGCTGAAAGCTTTCAATAAAAGTATAAACGATCACTGAAACCTAACGGACGAACTCAATCCCCACATGTAACCATCAAATCAGAAATAATAGTTATGAATTAAGCCTTCTCATTTCACAGAAGATTATAAACAAGATTAAGCAGAATAAGAATTGGCCACACAACCTTACTCACCCCTACCTCATCAAAAAAGAAAAACCGACGAAGAATTCACGAGTGGACTGTTTTGGTTATTTCTTTGGGATCATATATTTATTCATATTATCTTTGATACTTCATGCACAACATGATGATGTGGTCGACTAAGTTCACTATGTTGCATCTGTTGCACATTGACTTAGTCACTAATCTAGAAAACGCATTTATCCAACTTATATAACACAATACAGACCTTTATACATAACACAACAATCGTGTAAATTTAATAGTTATAAACATTCCAATAAAAAGTGACTACATTCCTACAACTTATCTAAGACTTCTTCCAGAACCTCTTAAACCCCAAACACACTAAATTCTATACCAACGCACGCGTATACACAGAAGTGCAACAAAAAATTCCACGTTCCTCGACAGCACGCTTTAAACTCCCCTAACGTTTTCTCTCCAAAAAAAAAGGAAATCGTAAAAGAATGCCAGAGAGGAAATAATTGATCGTCGCAGACGTTAGTCACGTACCTACAACATCCAGAACGGGTGGTCCTCGACTGCGACGAACAACAGAGGGTGGTCGGGACGGCTCTTGGGGATGGACCCCGAAAACGGCCGACTAATAAACCTAACCGCCGTAAAGGCGGCGTGCATTCGACGTGGCTCGTTGCGAAAACTCGGCCCGCGGTGCCGCGAAATTTCCACCATAATAATTCCGCCGCGCGACGATTACGAGCGATCGTAAAATTTCGAGGCGACGCGCCAACGCCTCGTCGGCTCTCAGCACCCTGGCCAGCGTGCAATTATGCGGAATGGCGGGTGACGGAGGGCGAAAATAGGGTAGGCTACTCCTCCGTGTACGGTCGTAGGAAAACTTCTCCTAGCTAATTCTCCTCTGTTGTTTCTGAATGGAATTAGAATGGTCGATTTTTATTTCACTCGTGAGTCACTGGTATAAACGAATTAGCGCTGTTAACTCGTTTGCATCGAAAGTTCGCGTATGCACGGGATTTTCCTTGCGGATTAACCCTCCAGCCGATTTTTTATTTCTCTTTTAGAAAATCGCAGGCTACTTTTATTTGTTATTTGTAATGGTTATGAGGACTCCATTAATGGTGTGTAAGAAGTAAACTTAAAATTTAATTGCAAGCATGAAATTTTAGTAAAACTTATCGCACGAAACAGTTTTGAAAAAGATTAACTGAGGATTGTAAATGCGAGAACCTCCAGTTTTAAAATAGTAGATTCTACGATACTTTTTACGAAGCATGACAGTGTAAATATAAACAAATTTTCATGGGAAGTTTAGTGACCCCTTAATTTCGCACCCCAATTTGTTTCGCAACACTGGTTACGTAATCCTTGACTGATTACGCAACACGGCAACAGGAATTTACGTCCATAAATATTGTTTCAGCGGAAGTGATTGGATATGCTAAACTCCTTAGTTTTCATCGAGGAAAGTGGTATTCCAGTTTACGTAACAAGCTAATGGAAATATTAATTCCACGACGATAATTTATTGGAAGACTTAAATCTGCCTTAACAAATTGCCTAGGAAGTATCTCTTCTATTCGAAAATGCATATGAAAATCGCCTCCGCGTGCGCATTCGCAGAGTAAACGAGACGAAGAGAAACACGAATTTAAGTGAGTACACGTTTCCGCGTGTGTACAAATTCCCCAGAGGTTGAGCCAACGTTGAAAGAAGTTCACGAAACGTTAAAGACCGAGTCGTAAAACCCGTAATGGCTCGTCAAATCGTGAACGCCCTTTAAACTCCAATTTACCCGCTATTAAATTGCGAATACGACTTTAATAGTTCGCTACCGCAGCCATAATCGACTGGGCATCGTTAAGTACGCGTTTTTCCATTTCACGGTTCCGTAACTGCAATTAAAAGGACTTCGAGCTACGCCTTGTGATAACTTCATAATTCTATGAACGAATTATATGAAAAACTAATAACTAATTTTTTCGTGAATCCTCATTAACAGCGTATCATTTTTCCTGGTCCATTCCTAATGTTTTATACAAATATGAAAAGACAATGTAGGATATTTATTAATAAAAGACGGATACAAGAAATTCAAAATGAGGAAAAGTTCTTTATGACTGAGATGTTCTCTTAATAACGCATAATAAACAACTGACTTGATACAATAAGTTATGGTAATTATTTACTTTTATGAAGGCAGCTCTGACTGTGTTCGTTTTCACGTATATTTAAAAAAAAACAATTCTAACAATAAATTACTTTTCCTAATCACCTAATCGGTGGCCTTTTATAGTTTTTCAGGAAGAATTAATCGATCAATCTTCCCTTTTTTGCCATACATATATGATTCATTTTTTTGTTCGTTCATAACATGTTATTAATTTTTTTTTAATGATATACTCTGCAGAGTAATGCATCGACGTATACAATCATAAATTTTCTGTGGTCTGTTATGCAGTACTTATAGTATGCCACTGTGTGATATAACTTGCAGCACAATTAGAATACTTTCTAAATTAATTCTATTACTTTTAATAGAACTATTTAAACTTAGTTAAGGTTATTTATTTCTAGAATAGTTTATATTTATTCGACTACTTTCTACATTCTAGATGCAAAGAGGCTCACTATTGGTACAGAGCCGTTCAAAGTCCTACTAGAGCTTGAACTAAGCGGACTGTTGGCTTTCTCACATGTTCTCGTCCCTCAGAGAGCACCCTCTGGTCGCCACCCTTTGGGTGTCGTTCTCTAATTTGAATTTTAACACTGAAGACTGTTTCCCACGAAAAATTTGTAATGACCCATTTTACTACTCCAATTATCATCTATCTTATTACGCAAAAAAATAGGGGGTTAACTTCTTATTTAAGAGAGAAAGACTCCAAGAAACGCTCTGTGAAACGTGGAGCAATCAACACCCTTGCCTCCACGTCCCTCAGAAGCTTCAATTCCTTTTGATTATGATGATTACGAATGACATCATGATAGACAATTCCCTATCTAAACTGCAGAAAGCAAATGTAAAAAATAAACGAGTTATTTGAAATACTCAAGTTGAACGAGGCACCCTTCATGACGACGAGCAATTAAAATTTGTTCTTCGCGTTTAAGAAACTCGACTGTTGAAAAAAGTAACACGACCTTCTCCTAGTTTTCCGATTACCCAGACACAAGGCGAAGAAACGTTATTTGAAATACTCAAGTTGGGCGAGGCACCCTTTACAAAGATCAGCAATTAAAATGTGTTCTTTGCGTTTAAGAAACTCGACTATTGAAAAAAGTAACGCGACTTTCTCCTAGTTTTCCGGTTACCCAGACACAAGACGAAGAAACGTGCAGTTTCTAGCAGTTACGACGAACGAACCCTACGCGCGGAGGTCTATGCCCTGTCTGTGTCCCTCTGAATCGATTTTAGGCGCGTGGACCACCATAGGCGTGTACACCCTGTGCACAAAACGATGGGAGGCGCGCCATCGTCTGCACTCGCTCGTGGACCATATAAATCTTTTCGAAACGCGCAATCGGCCACGATTCACCTGTATCTCGATAATGGCACGTCGAATCGAGCGGAAAACTACGCGTGTTGAACCCAACTGCAGCTGCCTCGAAATGTGCAATTGTGTAAAACCGGAAAGCAAATCGTAGAGGTCGAAGGAAAAAAGACGCGGAACAGTGTTTGAATTTGGGTAAATCGACTGGTGAAATTATGTGGGAAGGATGGATGCGCACGAGAGGAAGCAATTAATCTTGGAACCATAGTGATTGTCTAATGGTGAATAATTATGTAAAATTAGTATGTAGTATTAGTATGTTAATTAATTGAAGTACTTGATAGGAATTAGTGTACGTTCTCAACAGTACAAAGAGGTTTTATCGATTAATATTTACAAATAATTTGTAAAAAATTGAAACGTAGAGGAGAAAAGAATAAAAGTATTAAAACAAAAATGTGCGTGTAACAAATGTACTGTTGCCACTAATTGCACATTTTCCATTGCAACTATACTACAATTTATTTTATATCATATATAAAAATTCAATCTCTATAAAATATATAAAAAATTCTAATGGAAATTCATTACGATGGGGGTGTATTTTGCAAACGACATATATTTTTCATCAGATAAAATCTATACTGTAGATTTACGTATTTTATTAACACCCATCGTTGCATCTGTTATCAGAACGTATATTCGTATTGGTAGCAGCAATAGGAGAGAAAAACGTGAACCTACGGGTAACAATACTGCAATTGTGAACGCGAATATGTTATCAACGGCTACACACGTCGCAGTACTGATAAGGGAGATAGTTGGTGGTTGATGTCAACGAACCAGGTAGGTGGGATAAGTTTTATCTTATCCAGATGTGTGCCTACTGGTGTTGATCTCCACCGTTCGACCATTTTTACGACTCTTTTCTGACGATTTCCCTGAGGCGTACACCTACGCGACACGTGTAACACTTCGCGTCTTAACAAGCTTAACTGAACTATCGATTGTTTGAAAAGAGAGATGATAAAATCCGAAAGTTCAAACAGTATCAGAGAGATAAAGCAAGGAGGGAGAAAGAAAAGGAAATTCAAAGTGTTTTAAATTAGACAGTCCCGAATCTGAAACGAATCCCAATTCTCTAACATTCAGTAATTTGAAAGTCCATTATGTGATTCTACGTCAATTTATTTATTTAACTAATTGCATGTTTCTTTGAAAATAAAGTTTTGTACGACAAATGTCACCCTGCGTTTTCGATCTATTTTCTCAGGTAGAATTATACCATATTCATTTACTTCATATTTTTCTGCTTCAACGTATTCTTCCACGCAGAATCAACCTCTGTCCAGTTGTACAATCAAAACAATAACACCCTGCATATTTACACTTGAAAATAACTAAATGATATATACACTACAATTTATTATCTTCCACGTTCACTTTGTTTTCTCTTTCCCTCGTACCACCACCAAACAAAAGAAATTTCCATACACCATAATTTATTATTTTCCACATTCGTTTCGTTTTCCCTTTTCGCCAAAAAGAAAAAAAAGCAATTTCCAACCCGTGCCTCTTTTACCGTAATCGAAAAACGCGTGAAATACGAGGGAACAACCCTCTGCACTTCCGCAACGCTCGTACGTTAAAGTTATTTCCAATTTTTTCTATTCATCCGGTTTCGACGCCATTCGTATCAATTTCCATTCTTCCTGGGTTGTGTACTTTCGCGAGTGCGGTTTCGAGATCCACGCTAACGAAGCGCAGCGTGCACGCGCGAGTTGAGGGTGGCGAAACGCATAATAGCGACGTATCGTAAAAATCCAGTAATAAAAGTAAGTGAACGTATAGCCTGGAGGCTTTAGCCACCGTTTCGAAGGCTGGGACGATGTCTCGCGAAAGCGCTCCCACGGTTGCACCCAAAAGACCCCAGAGCACCTTGCACCACCCTAGTCGACGATAGTGCATTCCCTGATCGTGGTTTCGAAACCCTCTTTCTTTTCCTGCATCCTTTATGGCAGCGTTCTGTTGAGTATTTGAACATTTTTATCGTCAATTTGTAAACATAATATGGATATTGCGTGTAGTCTAAAGTCTTTGTCTAAAAACTCTGTCTTAGTCTAAAAACTGCATATTATACTTCTCAATGACTAAATTATGGAATTTCAATGCGAAAGATGCAAGTGTTACGTGTTTGTTACACGAATCTGCTTTGTACACATTTAATAAAGGTAATAAATGGAAGAATAAAAAGCCGATGTAACAGGCACTTGTGCAGCTAATTAAAATGTTCTTTTACCAAAGTATTAGCGAGAAGAATATAAATTTGTTACGAAAATAATATTGATTCTAATATTGATCTCTTAAAATTACAAATTTGTCACAATCCTCACGGTTTACTAGAGTTTATATATACTATCATGCAAATACAAAATAAATATAGCATAATAGTATCACAGTACAACAATTAAAGGTGATTTACATTACATAGACAAGTTTACCAATAATTGTGCGTGTACTTATGTACGCGTGTTAGAATGAATACTTCATTCAAGAAATACTTATGATAAATATTGTAGCAGTCATTGAGAGGTGGAATAAAGGGATCCCAGTTCTATGGAAAGGAGACAAAACTGTAATATTGTCGTTAAAGTTGATAATGTTTCACATACACCCTTAGAAAACAAAAATGTTGAAATTACCAACGATCATAAAAAAGTCGTCGATAGTTTTCGATAGCAGAGACAACCTGTAAGAATCGAAATACCATCGAGATTTCCTCATCCCTAATTACGCTAGTAGTTCCGATTTAATTGCGACATGTAAATGTAACGATCGGTAAAACGGCTCCCCTAACGCAACAATTTAAGTAACGCAACTCGAGTGTAGAACCGTTCCAAGTTTATTAACGACACCGTACGACATACGGGACCACCGTCGAATTATTGGAATAGTCCTGGTAGCGGCGCGTTGTCGTGCCCACATTTTCCTGCACGGAACGTAAAAGCCAAGGGACGTTCGATCGTTGAAACGCGCCAAATGCGTGAAACTCGCGTAGGTTCCGGTATTTTTGCGCCACCCACGCATAGGAACGGGTTTCCGCAGAGTACGAGCTTGAGGCCATTCACTTTTGCGACGTTAGAACCGAAGATTATCGACATTGTTAATTACACCGTCGTCCATTTCGTGATTTTCTACCAGGTGGAGGCGCTGTCGAGGTTTCAAGGTCGACTTCGTATTTTCATCCTCTTTCCAAAGAAATTCTCCTTCTCTTTTATATATGCGGTATATTCTAATTCGTGGAATTAATGGTTTTACAATTCTAACGTCAGGCTGCAGTGTCACAACGTTTTGCGAGGCATTTTGTACATGTCATGCTTAGCGAACGAATGAAAACATTGGAGTGTTACTAACAATTACAGCACAGCAAACATTCTATAATACGCTTCCACATAAATCCCTATTCAGAATGACCGATTTCTAATAAAAACTATTGCGCGTTTCAAATGAATTATCGTTGCTGTTAAAGGACACGTGTCTATATAAGTCGTCAGCAAATTGTCATTTCATGTTTGGATTGAATCGCGTGGGACGAGAAAAATGGAGGTAGGAAACATGTTCGAAGAATTCATGACAAACCTTGTCTCATTTCCTGCTCCTACCGTCTCCTTTCCTAGATGATCGATCCGCGTTAATTGACTCATTCGAATAACCCACTAACTCGCACTAAATGTTCACAACAATCATAGTTAAACTTTACTATTTTAACTTCGTCTTCAAACGCGATGCACAATTTCGCGGTGACAAGCGTGAACTAACACGACAGTCACGTGACTTTTCAATGATGCTCTACACCGCAATTCGAAATTTTCAATTCAAATTTGCAATTCAAACCGAAAATTTCTTTTCTCTCCTTTTTTCCGGCACAAAAGCATCTGTTTATGTAATAATTCTACAAATAACTCGTGCAACACAATACGAATGCACGTATTTTCCGATCGAAGTACACGAACAGACCTTTCGCGGTTTCGACAAGGTCGCGCGTTTAAACTTAAACTGTCAAACACTGTAGATCCTTCGCATTCTATGGCGCGGGACGAGGGAGACATCGGGAGAGAAAAAATGGATGCCCAGTTCGCAGTACCTCTCGCGATACGATCGTGAGATACTGTTATCGACTGTCACTGTCACAGCGAAAACCATTTGCTCGGCTCGTTTCGGATGCAATTAGTACGTTTGACAGCAGCTCGGTGCGGTAACGTCGTGTCTGCCGTGTGCGCACGGCAAGTGCGGGACACACGATTTACGCGGAGGTCAGAGATCGTTCTCGTTCGCAAGTAACGACAAATAAAACGCGTTCGTTTTACGCACGTGTCGCAGATCAAAGCTGAACCACGAATAACCTAAGCAACTCGCGTTTTGCGTTCCGATAAATCAACGGAGACTATCGAAACCTGTCCGTAATCGGTGACGCACCGGATATCGACACTTATTTCTCTGCAATTAAGCAAGTACTTACCTATCGCTTTGCGCGTAGTTGTTTTCACAAATACTGCGCGCTTGAGAAGGCCCAAAAATTGCTCCCAGAATATCTCGAACCAAGGTAACGTTAATTAATTTCATAAAAGATTATCGAAGGGTACACGCACACACGCACTAGAGTGTAGTACAAAAATTTCACGCGAAAACCCGACGATCCGTAACACCTGTTGCATTGAAAAGCGCAAACTAGAGTGTATGACACACATTGTTTTGTCTGCGCTTGATAACACTTCACGTGCCATCTGGTAGTGGATTTTCGAATCACGGCAGTCTTCGCTCTACCGACGCGTACAAATAAGTAAAAAACCTATATAAGAAGTATCTGGAAAATTATCTACATAATTTACATAATAACTGGTATTATAGATTCGATACTTTTTTGGTTTTTTAATTTATTCCTATACTTATGCATCTGTATGTATAATTTTAAAATATCATTCACTGTGGACACATGTTAAAACAGGCCCAATTGCTTGTAGAGGTATGCTTCGTTTGAGGCGCAAAATGACCACACATGTATGGTATATGCCAACAATTATCTTGCTTCTGTATAATCGAGTCAATTTGTACTCGGCTATCTGGAATTGAGCAACCATTGCTGATATAATGATGTGAAGCTTGCCATTTTTTAAAGAGGGTGTGTAGTTCAATGTTGTCTAACGCGAATTTATGTTGTCGCATCAAATCATTAGATAAAATTATTGTATTCTGTCCGCTTTTGAATGCTGCATATAATACAAATAAATCATCCTGTGACCTAAAATGTCAAAGAAATATATGTTTGGTTTCTAAATAGTTGCTAAGTAATGAAAACAAAAATACGTACCAATTGTGAACAAAGAAAAAATCAGCCAAATCTTGCAAATTTTTCATATTTGCAATCTTATTCATATGAAATCTTCCAATAACCAAAACTTTTTTATTCTTTTTCTTATAATAGATAAGATGCTCAGCAAACTGTAAAACATTAATTTTTCATTTCTTTTTCAACTTTAAAACTATCATTTACCTACCGTGCAAAATTTGTATTTGGAAACAATATTTAATCCATCTATAATGACATCGTATGGTTTTCTATTATTAATAAAGTTTATATACGTCTTTATTTCATGTGGATCAGTAACAGAATAAATATTTTTCATAATCAATTTGTCCAAAACAGCTTTTTCCAAACGTATATATTCGTCTTTTGTTAAATCTGCTTGTATGAGACTTTTTTTGCATGTGCTACATGTTAAACTATTCAGAAAAAAATATAATATTTGAATTGATACAATATACATTTAGCTCTAATGAAAATTTTATGTTATTATTTGAAGTCAAAAATTTTCAAGAATTGCTTTATGTGTATTAACAATTTAAAATTGGCAAAGTTGAAGTTGTGTCATTATTCTAGCAAATAAATTATATTCTGTTTACCTTGTTATTGTCGTTAATCTAGCAGACCAGCCATTATTATTGCAAATCGTTATGAATTTACCTATAATATTTTTAGTTGGCTTAATATCATATTTATTCCATAAATTAAATAATATCTCTAACCTTTCTTTAAACTTATCTCTTTCTTTCAAACAGTACATGATATAGGCACTGTATGCTTCATCAGTAGGCCCAATGCCAGTTTTTATGCTAGCGATCAAATATTTATATGCTAAATCTATTTCTCCACAGTTATATAAATATGCAATGAGTGCGCTATACCCACTGCGGAGAAAATTGTTATCCATCATCTCAAATTTTTCTATAACTTTAATAGCTTCTCGCCATTCGTCTATTTTACATAAAACTCTAACAAGAATATCACTCGTCGTGGAATCAAATAATTGATACTGACTTGTAATATAATTGTATAGATTTAGAATATGATCCATGTCAGCCTTTGTAATCGGATCATTTTTTAAGTCATACAATTTCAAATATAAAGCTATAGTAGACACAGTAGGATTATAGTTATTGCTCTCTAAAAATTTGTAATAATTTATTCCCACATCTAGATAGTTTGCTTGCTTGCACATTAGCAGAATGTAAGAATCAACGATCTGTGGTTTCTCTTCAGATTCCATTGCATATTTCCTCATATTTTCCCATGTTTCTTTTGTTACATCAGTAGGGTGGTTTAATACATTGGCAAATTGTTTCTCCCACGTTGTACAAAACTTATAAAATCTTTTACTATATATATGACATTTCCTTGTATTTCTCGTGCGTAACAATAATGTTTGACGCAGGTACGGAATCATCTTTGTATATAATGTTTAACTTATTTTCAACATTTTCAATCTCACAATCTTTTTTCGATAAATTCAAACTATTTTCTTCTATATAGAATGCTTTCCCGTTTTCTTTCTAACCTCAAAATAACATATTCTGTAGTTTACTCATATCTTGTTAACTATATAATTTATTTCGTTGTACACAAGTAAATAATTTGATTTCAACTTTGTTCAAGTGCAGATGTAATAAATTTCTCGTATTCGCTTTATTTTCAACTTACAACCTAAGAGTGCAGAATCAACCGAAGATACACATGGTGTAGGTTACGTACTTATTTGTTTGATACTATAGTACGCAGTTACTGTATCAATTTCCATCTCCATGTGTATTATATCGTGGATATATGTGTTACAAAATTAAAATATAAAAACTCGTCACAGTTTCGGTAAAATGTTAAATAATTCATTTAAACATTCACTAATATACCAATATACTTCGAGTATACATTGAAATCAAATTTTTTGAACCCATTATTATTCATATACTCACGACTTCTCTGCGAATATTACAACATATCACGCGAAAGGAATTAATAATCTCGAATCGAACATAACGAATTATTTAATTAAGTAATTTTCCTACAAAGATTATATCGCGCGTAGCTAAATAATTTGAAGCGTTTCCAAAGCTTAATACAAGGTGTAAATCCTTTTTTCCTTGAAAGATTCGAAACTTCTCGTTATACTTCTTTTTGCTCGCACCGCGCGCCGCAGGGGCGAGCAAATATCCAAATAAATGTGCGTTTAGTAGAATATTTTATTTCTAACAATATTCTACAGAGCGTTGTGGACTGTTGTGATTGTTTACGGTTAATCTATTTTCCTCGACTCTGTTGCAAAGTCACTGCGGCTTAACAACACGCGGTCCACGACGACGCGCGGTTGCCGAGCAGCTTATAAAAGAGACTGATAAAACCAGATATGGCTCATTGTCAGTCTCGAGCTCCGCGTTCGCGCATCCCGTGCGGCCCAGTTTCTCTCTGAACCGCGATCGAGCGCGCCGCGGAATTCCTGTACGGTAAACGATCGACGAAGGTCGAGCAGTACAGAGAAGAGAATATACCTTCTGGCGTCTCTCAGCTGGCGGAATTGCGCTGTGGTAAGGTAAACAAACGTGTCTTTGTTACGCAGCAACGACGGAAGTGCACGTGAGATTGGGAATTGTGCGAACGAATAACGATCCGCGAATTACTGGCGATCTCCGTCTCGCGACCTTCTAACGGTGATGGTCTCTCGGAAATGGCGGAAGTCGCGCGAGACTATCGTAGGCTGGAAATTCACGAAAGTGTGCAGGGATCTATCTGTTCGAATGGTCGATGTTCGATTCGTGCTAATTAGTTTCCTCGCATTGGTACCTCGATTCTTTACGAGGCACTGTTGTGAAGTAATGATAATCACTGGCTCGAGAAATGAGGATTTACTACCGATGATTATCAATAACTACGGTTGTTATTTATAATTTTACTGACCCGCGACTGAGGTTAAATAGATTTACCATCGAGATGCAGCCGAGGGAATTGAAAAAAGGAGTGTACTCAAGTCTATTTTACGTAATAGTTTTACGCTCTACGATGTTCAATGACGTGACCGAAGTTTATGGAATTATTGTTTTTTAATCTCGAACATTGTATTGAAATGATCTTGAAATGTTTGAAGTTATAACAGATAAGGAGAAGTTGGAACGGCTGGTTCGCGATGTGACCCCCTTTGAACTGACCGCTCTCCTCTGCAGTCAATTAACGTTAACTATAATCGTGCTATCAGTTTCGTAATGGTACGTGTGTTTGCACGTGCATCAATTGAAATTTGGATGTAACGAGGCAATAAAAACGTACAAGTGTCCGCTTATAACATTTTCAAGTAACGTTCTTCTTTTTCTTTTAAACATTATTACGTAGAGATGATTACGTGATAAATGTGGTACAAGTAGTCTCTTATATTCACGATTTTGTAAGTAATTTGCAAATTAACAGCATCAGTGGATACTATTGCTTTGTAAATTATTGTGAAACACGATGGAGGTCAGCGGAACCAAAATGGCGTCAGAAGAAGTAAACTTCAGTGTTAGAAAGCAAAATTTATGTGAAAAGAAGCTATATATTTCTTTATTCGTGTATAAAACTTAAAATTGTCGTTTTACTAATCGATTTATGTATGAATAAAATATTTGTAAAAGTACCTGTTTCTTCTTGAGACGCCATATTCTCTTCTATGCACTCAGTGTAGGGATGTCTAGACCTACGTTTCAAATTACGTTTCGATTTTCTCTAAAAGTTCCTTCGAAAGACTTTTTTTCTTTTTCTAAAAATAATGCAAGACATTTTAATGATCGCATCCGTGAAAATGTAAAAGTGCACGTGTATTGCTCTCTCCGCACTGAAGTGCAAATACCTTCTTTATCCGAGAAAAGAAACTGTGACAGGATTACCAGGTTAATGTTATTAAAAGATGCCAGTGTAGACTTTAATCTCGAGCAAATATCTCGCAACTTTTCTCGCGCGACCTATTGTTCTGTTGGGTGAAAATTAATTTGTAAATGCCACTGTATCTCCACCAGCAAATGCGTGCGATACGTTTTATCGAATATATTCTTAACTTCTCGCGAAACTGAAGCTTGCTGCCAGATACAAAGTTAAACAGGGGCTCACGTTTTTAATTAAAATTAATCTATCGTACAGGATGTTTCCGACTTGATGGTACAATTATAAAGAGGATGAACACGTACATGCGTGAAAAAATCTGACGAAAATTTAGAATAACACTTTTCCACTTCAGATGCTATTTTCGAGAATATAGTTTTAACATTCAACGAATGCATTTGGTTAATTGCTAAATAAATGTGATAGAATTTATACAGTCGATGAACGATTATTCTACATGAAAAAATTAATTGAAAATGTAAAGCGACATTTTTCGTACGAATGGTTCGACTGAAGAAACGATTTTCGATTTCTTTCTTGATATAGAATAATTTTCTGTCGATTATCATTGTATTTATTTGTCAGTCAAATGTCTGCTCGTCGACTTTTCAACTTCCATTTTCTTACACTCGAATACTCAAATGAGAAAACGTTTTTCCACGTGTCTTGCGGTCTTTTCGCAAAAGAAAATAAGAGAATAAGTTGCAAAGATTCCTGATATTTTCTTTGAACAAGTTATCGTTCTGAGAAAAAGAACTGTTATCTTTCGAAGGACTGGAGCTTCCACCTCTCGTACGAAAGTCCTCGTATCCGTTCTTTTTACATAATGCGATAATAGTGAATTGTGAAACCGATTGGTCGATGAGACGATTAGTCATAAATGTTGCTATCCATTGGTTCCACTTTTCCAATTAATCGCGGTAGATAACCCATCTAAAAATGTCTTCTTGATTCATTATCTGTAGTCTGAAGAAAAATGAATCAGATATTCCACGTCTCTCCCTAATTAAAAATATCAGGAAAAGTTTATTTTCTCGACTTTTCCTGATCTCGTTTGTCGCAAATAGTTATAATTAAATTAACATGTGCAACGAGATAGTCCACTTTTTGCTTAAAAAGCGACTTGCTCATCGCGAGCAGTAGATGCTGATCGTGCAAAATTCGTTGCGATTATTACTGCCACGCGGTGTTTACATGTACGAGATAAGTGAAACACTCTCGCATCGTAAACAAATTTCTCTATCGAGCTCGAAATTTTGTTGTTCATACTTCCATGCTTTTACCTCCCTGGAAGTTCTCCATCTTGATCATCGCCTCCAGCAAAGACTAAATAACAGAATCGATCCAAATATGAAATCTTTACAAATTCCATTTACACAAACTAAATAGTAGAATATGCTCAATTCAACATAGAAGAAATCCAAAAGCGACTTATTAATCTCTTAATTTTCATTCGTTTAGTTCAGCTTAACACGTAGTTCAGCGGAGACGCCATAAAAGCTTCGTTTATGGAGAACTACACGTCGGACTCGAGCGACTCGGACTCCAGTGCGAAGACACTGGACCTGTCCTACCTGATGCTCGACACGCAGCTGCTCAACGATCATTTCGTGAACACAAAAAACCCGGAGCACGTGGACACGTTACTGCTGCATCAGAATCGGCTGACCAGCATTCCGCAGACCATAGTCAGGTTCACGAACTTGAACTCGTTGGACATATCGAACTGCGGCCTCTATCAGCTGCCAGAGTTCCTTGGCGACTGCCCCCTGTCCTGTTTGGTGGCCAAGCACAACAACTTGTCCAACGATTTTCTGCCCAAGAGCTTCCAGAACCTGTCTGGTCTGAGGGAGCTGAACCTCAGTGGGAACAGGTTGACGGATTTTCCACAGCAGATTCTGGAGCTGACGGACCTCAAGTACCTGTACTTGGGAGGCAACCACATCACCGAGATCAGCAAGGATGTCTGGAGACTGCAGAGGTATTTCCGTTAATCTCGATGATATTTTCCGCTCGACACTGTTTTCTTCTCTTTTCTACTTCTTTTTAATATCTTCTTCGTGACTTGCTGTTGCAAAATCATACGCAATACGCGTGATTTTGCAGTTTAATCCACTTGCTGATAAAATTACTTTCGAGGCAAATACGGACTAGTTGCTGTTACTGTGTACAATTTGCATTTTGATTTGGATATACAAAGGCATCCGAGATGTGTCAACTCGGTTGCTAGATAAAATAATTGTTTGGTTATTGTTTATTTAAGCAAACTTGTAGCTTTCTGTACAGCTTACATAACTGTTGAATTGAGATATTAAATAATATTCTTTTGTGTGTCTTCCTCTTGAAATTAAAGGGAGAAAGCTTTTTTAATAAAACAAGGAAAATGTGTCGACTCGGTTGCTAGATAAAATAATTGTTTGATTATTGTTTATTTATTTAAGTAAACTTGTAGCTTTCAGTTTTACATAACTGTTGAATTGAGACATATTAAATAATATTCTTTTGTATGTCTTCCTCCTAAAATTAGGAAGAAAAAGCTTTTTTGAAGAAACAAGGAAGCACTTGTGAATTTTTCTGTACTCGTTAATCTCTCTCTTTCTTTGCGTTGTTGATATAAACAAACTTGAGGTTTTAGAAGCGCAGTAAAATGGCTAACAGATTAAAATTGAAGTTCCGTTTGTCGATATATTAAGTACGAAGAAAAATGCAACTCTTCTTTCAGATTGCACGTGCTATCGATGGGTGGGAACAGGTTAACGGAAGTACCGTCCACATTGGGTGAACTGAAGTCCCTCCAGGCGTTGGTGTTGTGCGACAACATGCTGGAAAGCCTGCCCAGCTCTATCGCAAAGTTGACCAATTTAAAGTCGTTGCTGCTTCACAAGAACAGACTGAGGACACTGCCTACAGAGATCATCACGTTGAAATGTCTGACAGAGGTAGCGTACAACTGCTGAAGAAAACGGTAGCCATTGCTACTGAAGTGAAGTAACCGTTCATACATCTTTTTAATCGTTTGTCACTTTTGCAACACAGCAGATTTCTGTACCTGACTGCCAGACTAGTCCAAGTTTTTATTTGTATACAATCTTACTATTCTTTTATTTTAGATGATGATCTGTACGCGAGTGGCTGGATTCCGTAGAAACGTAGACTTCAATTGGTTCTGTTCTTTATGTTTTCGTAGACAAACCGATTCAAGTCCTTTTTCTAAATAAATCTAACATCGCTCTGTTACATTTCTGTTCTACTAAAAAGTAACGAAAATGCGCTTGGAGTAATCCGACTCTCGGCAACAGCTCTTTCAGTGATACAAATTTGAACTTGAATCCATCGCGTAGGCGTTAATTAACGCACTCTCCGTGTCTGCATATTCTGACAAATCGCATTTCCGTTCTGTTCGGTTAGCTGTCGCTAAGGGATAATCCACTGGTCGTTCGATTCGTGTCAGACATGACGCACAACCCCCCATCGTTGTTGGAACTGGCAGCCAGAGTGATCAAGACCAGCGAGATCCAATACGACGAAGAAAGTATACCCAGGAACCTGGTGGAGTATCTAAACAGCGGCCATCATTGCGTCAATCCGAAGTGTAGAGGTCAGCGGCTAGTCTTGTTCAAAGTTCAACGTTCTATCGACACGGTCACTGGCGACACCGATTTTTTCCCCCATTGCAATCGGCCATTATCGCTGCTGCACCCAGCTATCGTGCACGCACGTTTTCTTCTCAGACATTGGCTTCCACGTGCGTGAAATCCGCGGGAAAAACTAGAACCCGCGACAAACAAATCCTTGCTCGCCACGTTCACTTCCTTCGAAGAGAAAGCGCGTTGTTTCGCACGGGGGTGAATTTATGCGAGCTGTACCGTCAACCCCAATCGTTTCATAATATTTAAGAAAACTTGCTCAGTTTTTTAAAACTTCAATTTTGCGCTAGACGCTTGCTCTTCTGAAAACTTTCAAAGCTCACGGCACATGCGTTGCATAAAGTTTATAGGTCAAATACGTATTATCTCTGAGGAGTTAAGATAGCCACAATTGCTATATATATACCGTGACCTATTACAAATTAATTAACATCGCGCGTTTTTCGCGTTACTTCTTCTTTAACGACGAGAAGGAATATTCTCGTGCGAATTTAGTTGCGCGTTTAGTGTCCGTGCGCAAAAATTGCTAATTTCCTTTCTTTTTTGCAGGAGTGTTCTTCAATAACAGAGTGGAACACGTGAAATTCGTCGACTTCTGCGGCAAGTATCGTCTGCCTCTGTTGCAGTACCTTTGCAGCAGGAAGTGCATAGCGTCGCGAGACGGCGACGAAGTGGTCAGCGGTGCGATGATCAGAAAAGTTCTGTTAGGCTGATTATTATCATTGGTGCTTTGTATCCTTTCGCTATATCTTTCGTCCAAAGGAAATGAGAAGGATCGATCTGTTCTTCTTCTTCTTCCGTAATGCGTTTCCTTCTTAGTTAGCTCAAATAGGAGTATCAGGTTAAAAATTCGAAGGTCAAAGATGTAGTCACCGTCAAGTACTCGTACTCGTACGTTCTGCGAAGACATTTTGTTGAAATTGAGCAATGGCGTCCATGGTTTTCCAATAAATCTTTCGCTGTAAATATGCAAGTGGTATACAATTTTTCAAGACCAAATTTTAACAACACTTAGCAAACAAATATTATTGCGTCGCGACAGAACCATGCGAGCTGAATAAAATTTTGATAATCGCCAAAATCTGTTAAAATTTTGTATACAAACGTGTAAATTTGTGGCAAAAAGTTGAATGGAAAACTTGAGATGCATTGATTTGGTTTCGACGAATTTTTACATTGCAGATATAGACAGTTAGGGTACGAATAGTTGTGGGGCTGTCTGCAAATGCAAAAGCACTCGAGAGATTATGACTTGAAACGTATCGAATGTTTGGGCTCGAAAATTCGACGCGAAAATGAAGCCACAATTTTCTAGCGAATTTCTAGGCCGTTCGATTAGTTAATTAATTGTAAGCAAATCAAGGTGTCTTTCAAAGTTGGCTTCCTGGAACGAGCTGCCATCTGATTAATGCGCGAATCTCTTTACACGTGTACGTTTTATAAAATAAACATCCCGCTAAGTTGACTTCGCTCGTGCATACTTACTTCGCGCCCCTTCTCCGTCGAGCTCAATCGTCGCGAATGAAACCGCATGGTCTGTTAACGTTATCGTTTTATTGTTAAATAAACCACAAAATCTACAATAATAATAATCATATTATCATATAGAGTCTCCGTAGGAACGGAGGCGTTCGATCCTCGCTTAAAACACATCCACTGATTTATTTCTACAATTTACCGATTATCGACTATTCTCATGTGTGAACCGTGTAAAACTGAAAACATCCGACAAGTGAACGATAGCGAAGCGAACGATGTTATTCTTTTATTTATTTAATCATCGTGATCTCGTCGGTATAGAGTCGTTTAAGATTCATAGAGAACATCGTTATTATTATTATTATTATTATTTTTTTTTTTTTTTGCCATTTTTCAGTTTTTTTTAATAACTCGAAGTTAAGTCGGTGACAATCTCCGTGAATATAGCAATATCGTAATAAGAGTTCGCTAGTGTATTTTTTCCATTTTCTTTCTGGTATTTTTTCTTTTTTTGCTCCTTTTTCATTTAATATCGCATATAGTGTGTCGCCGTGTTTTGTTAATTACCTATACATACATATGCATATTCATATATATGCGCTCTGTTATTTTACACATTACATACATACACGCATACAGATCATGTATGCAAACGCTTCGGTTTCGTTTTCCTCCCCACCCCAGGTCTACATCTGCAGCGAACGAGTATTCTCTTTTCTCATACGCATCAGGCACTCCGTTCTCGCTCGCACACAGCCACGCGTTCGTTTTTTTTTTCTTCTTTCATTTCTTTTTTTTTTCCTTTACTTCTTCTCCACCTCTCCCGCCACGATCCTCCACGGATCACCGCGTCGTGGCGATTCAACGACTACGTCTATCACTCCCACCGCTCCGTTCCGTTCTCGTTCCCTTGGATCCTCCTCCGACCCGTCTGGTACCGACGTCCTGCTCGCGGATTATCTATATGTATTATTAACACAATTTTTCCCTAGTATAGTCGCGAGTTAACGGTAGAACCCTCGCGGTATGGCGTGTTACACAGTTCCGTTCAGGTGAATGGCGTCGTCGGTGACTCGAGTAGACGCGTAATGGACGTTTCTGTTCCTTACAGAGTATGTATAGTAAAAACGAAGTCGTTACAGCTCACCGAGTAATCGTGGTTCGTCATCGGGTCGACGAACAACAAGTGTTATGCTCCGATTTACCGTCGACTGTAGCCAGCGAGCGGATCCGACGTCCAAACCCCCCCTCTGGCTCGCTGGCTAGAATCGTCGCTGCGATAGTTTCTTTTTTTCTTTTTTTTTTCTTTTTTTTTTAAAGTGTAAGCACGGGAGATTGACTATAGTCAACGTGGCTCCGGGTATGCACGGCCGTCGTGGACTGTAGTCAACTCGTAGCTCGAGTAAGCGTATAATGGCGGACGACTATAGCCGACTCGCGGTCGAGAGTATGCGATCCAGAGACCGTCGACTATAGCCGACGAGTTAACTTAGGTGAAAGACTTTTCAGTTCTAGACTACGATCGTCGCGACCCATTGGTTACAGCCACCGTGTACAGCGCGCGGATACATGGTCGGTGGGTGTAATCGAGTCGCGACGAAACGAACGCGACGCGCGTGTTCCGCGATCGACGCGATGGCGGTTCACCGTCGCTCGAACCGAGCGAGCGTCGTGACCGACGCCAGTATAGAAGGGTCGATCGTGCGACGACGCGTGGACCTAGAGGAGCGAACTATAGTCAGTGACAGGCCACGCGAGAGACCATTTGAAATTGTAGTCGAATATGCGGCAAGCGGTCGACGTCCACGACTATACTTGTCTCGTAGACTTAAGTAGACGACTATAGTACACGGCGCCATACCGGAAGGGGGCGAACACTCGTCTCGCACGGGCAAACCCGTGAACCTATCGTCGACGCGATTACATCGCTACAACCTCCCGTTCCTCTTCCTCCTTCCTTTGCTCCCGTTCTCCCGTTCGTTTCACGCCACGTCCGTCTGCGACGACACTCTGTCGCTCGTTCCGCCGCCATACTTCGTCACGTGGTCCACCAAGGGACCAGAGATCTCTGACAGCGATCGATACTGCCGGGGAAGAGGATCGCGCGGATCGATTCGGGGCTGACTGATCTCGAACGCCACGCGGGTTACACCTGGTCGCTTTCGCTCGAGATAACCGAATAACGTCGTCGAGCACCGCGGAACCCTGTCGCGGGTATCGTCCGATGGGGTGAAAAAGAAAAGAGCTCCAGAGGAACAACGAGGGGGACGATTCACGCTGAGGACGCGCCGTTCCCATAATTCGAGGAACATCTTCGCGCTCGTGGCGCGAGAAACTGGACAGTGGTCGAGTCTGTACGGCGAGCACGCCTGGGACTTACTTCTGAAGAGGATGTCCTATAGTCGTAGCTCTACAAGCGAGTCTTCCAAGCGTACGGGTATACACAAGAGAAAGAAAGGTTCGTACAAAAGGCGATTCCAAAGGGATTAATCGCGCCAGGTATTAGCGCGTGCATCGACTATAACTCGACTATACATCGTAGAAACAGCGAACGTTACCGCTACTAAATTCACCGCTTGTATTGCCACTGTTTTCTTCCGTTTTCCTGCCATTTTTTTTTCCCCACGAAAAATATCTCGACCCTACCTTCCTTGTCTATCGTTCGGAACAGCAGTCTCCGACCGCTAGCAGAGGTGTATCTTAAATATCGATCGTCCCGCGATGGCTACGCTCTCTTCGAAACACGATCTCTCGCCGTTTCGTCGCTTCTTACCTTACGTGAAAAGGTAAAAAACATGGGAGAGTGGTTACGGACAGAATCGCTAGTGGTGCAAAAGTAAAAAGCTTATAAAAATTCGATCGTGTTCGCCAGCGAGGTCCGGCGAATGTGCTCCTCTAAAAATCTCGAGAACGCGACTCTCTCCTCGATTCACACCGTTTCTTTCTGCTCGTCTGCTTGACGATCTGCTACCTTCGTTTTGTCTAATGTCTCTCACGCTCTCTCTCTCTCTCTCTCTCTCTCTCGCTCTCGTTCTCTCTCTATGTACATGTACGATTTTTCGTGATCGAGATCGTTAAAAGGGGTGCGTGCCGATCGAGTCTTAAGTCTACAGCGAGTTAAGTGTACAAATGTGAGTATGCTTCGAAGATGGGCAGGAGTACGCGCGTCTTAGCGTAGAGCAGTCGCTCTAGTTTAGAATGAATAGTTCTTTTGTCGCACGTTTCAAAGAGATGTCGTATATTTTGCGTATAGTACGTTATAATTTAGACGTCTGAGAAGTATGCGCCGTTGCGGTGATAAGAAATGCCACGCGGGTCTGTGCAGTTTCGCTAATCGATTTCGATCGTACGTAAAAGGCTGATTCAAACTTGTCGAGCGGACGAAACTCGTCTGTGCTAATTCGAGATCGTCGAACGAAATCGACGGCGTTCCTCGAACGACAGTCGTCGGTGAAATCGTTAATCGAAACTTGCATCGTTCACCTGGTACTAATTTTAATTCTATTCACAATTATTTATAACAAAAGAACATGCTGTAACAAACGTAGAAGACACGTTACAAAACGAGATTAGCGTTGCGGGTTTACAGAGAACAGTGATACATTTAAGCCTGTATTACAAATGTGAAGTTTTAATACGAAATTTTTTTCTTCTTTTTTTTCCCTTATTGCGTCACGTTTCTTCACTGTTCGAATTTTACATGCGCCTCAAAGCAGAGAAGAAAGGATAGAAATCGCTTGTAAAAGAGAATGCATCCTTTTTTTTCTTTATCTACACTCGTTAAAACCAATTAAAAGTATGATTGAATATCGTTAGTTTATTTATTTGCGAATTTCGTATTAAATTAATCACTCTTAAAATAATTTAAAAACGTGTGTGTGTGTACGCGTGTATGTGTGTGCGCGCGCGTGTGTATGTGTGTGTGTGTGTGTCGTAGAAATATCGTAGTATATATACTTCGCAACAAAACGAGCTTACGGATATAAATTGTTATTTTTTTTCTCTTTTCAATTAATTACTGGTTCTGCGATACGAAGAACCGGGAAACGATCGTAACAATAAACTACAATTTATCGTAGAATCCAAGCGTTATGTTCATCAAGCGTACAAATATCGGACATATACAGTGCTTAGCTATTACTACTTTAGCCACGATCGTTCGGAACGTGCGATTCGATTAAGAACGTTTCGATTCTCCCTCGCGAATGGTGCGAACGATTGGTGTGGCCGCCTCGGAGTCCTCGTAAATTCGGCGGAAGGAGTAGCTTTTGGCGAACAGTGGTATATCGTTAGACTCCATATTTGAAGCACAGTGGTTTCTAAACGAGGTTCTATCGTTTCTCTTTTCACGACGAGACCATTTCTTCTCCTCGTTCCACGACGACACTCGACAGAGGCATCGTAACGCTGAACGACGTCCAGGCTCGTCAGAAGCCTTCGAGTGGAGCGCAAAATGAAATTGGTTCGCGGCTGAATTAAACGACGGCAAGCCATTTTCGATCGGTACAGCGGACGATTAATTATACGTATACTCCTCTCGCGAGCCTCTTCCTTTCTCTTTCTCCCTCTCTCTCTCTCTCTCTCTTCTCTTCTCTTTCCACGTATATACATATGCACACCACACACGCATACATATATGCATATATATACATATTAAATTACTTTATTAATTCTTTCTTTACACAATTATTACAATTTATTCGCTAGATGAGTCGAAAATGGTGCGCGACATGATGATATAGTGATAAGAAGACAAAGTAAAGAACAAAAAACTGGTGGTCTCTGCAGTGGTAACGGTGATGAAAATGTCAGGCAAACGACGAGTATAGTTGATCGAAGAATCAATTATTCTGCTTCCTTTCCCCCTCCCCCTCTCTTTCTGCCTAAAATCGCTGTTTTCCCCCACTTTTCTCTCTTTCTCGCATTCTCTCACACTCGCTCAACTCTTTCACTCTTTCTCTCTCTCTCTCTCTCTCTCTCTCTCTCTTTACAACAGTGCAGCAATTCTGTTAATTGCTATCGTTAAAAATTAATCTGCATATTTATATATATATACGTAATTTAATTATGTATACGTATGTATGTATATATCTATATACCTCTATATAGATGTATATACACACACATGTAGGTATTTATATATATAGACTTTCAGTATTTTACACGGGCTCTCGTCAACGAGCCAAAAACGTTATTTTACTATTATTCTGCAAATGTCTGCGTGTATCGTGAGTGGTCTCTTTGTGGATTTGTAGTCGAGTAGGGTCCAAGCCTCTCAGAGTCTAATGGAAAAGCTGAATGAAATTAAAGGAAAAGAAAAAGAAAAAAAAAAAAGAAAAGAACAACGTTCGAATCGATCCACTAATAGTTCCAGTGAACACGAGTTCGATTCATCCAGTTCACCGTGGATTTGATCGCTTATACTTATACGACGACAGTGCTCGTCCTCGTTCTTCTCGAACTACCAATTAACATTCTTCCAACCACGCTGAAATGATGCGCCAAGCATGCAATATCGTGGAACACGAGAAAGACCGAATCGGAATTGAACTTTTGTTTATTGATAGAATGATCGCGACAATTAACCAACAATCTACGCTTCGAGAGCCGTGCGTGGTTCTTTTCACGCGTTTTCGTCATCGTCGACGAGCCACGGCTATTCTCATTCCCTTCTTCCGTCTCTCCTTTCTCTGCTGTTCGTTATCGATCGCGAAACCTCGAAACTTGTCGCCTCGAACACGCTCGACGGATTCGTCCGTTCGTCTGTTTTACTCTGAACGCACGGACGTCGCCTCTCGTGTACCAAAATGGCGGTCGAAGGCACGTCGAAAGCCGGCTACGTGTGTCGCGCGAGCAGATAAATAATATTTCAGTTTACGATTATCATGTTTATTTTCTTTCCATCACAAATTGAGAACTATACTTAGTTATATAGTCTGTCGGAGCTTTTCAAAGCGTCCTCGATTGCTCGCCTGATGCCTCGTTGTCGCATGGCGCGAGCGAAAGAAAAAAAAAAAAAAAAAAAAAAGAAAAAAGAAGAACAGCTTCTGAAATATTAAGCGAACGCATAAACAACAGCTCTTTAAAAGTTTATGTCGAGGAAAGAATTTCGTCTTCGTTTTCAGGCGATCGAAAAGTTAAAGAGTAAATTTTAAAAGAAGTATCGTTCGTTTCTTGGTAAAAAGTAAATTGGCCATTATTTTTGCGCCGACCTAATAAACGACAGATTTACGCGCGATGAAATGCTGCAAGCGGTACCGCAATTGAAAACGGTTCCGTGATCGACAATTCGGATTTGCTTCATCTTTCTTTGTAGACAAAAGAGAAAAAAAAAAGAACGACAGTGCAAACAGAGAGACCGATTTGTTGTTCAGTCGCTAGAGAACTCGAGGATTTTCTCGTTTCCTTCTTCTTCCGTAATATTACATGAAAATTGTGACGCGTTTCTGCTGCTTCCGCGTGTTCAGACTAGAGGGGAACCGAAATCGACAATAAATTCACCTAAACGTTCACTTAGCGAAGTACATTTCACCGAAGAGAAAAAGAATATCGTCCGCGTTAATCGTTTAAAAACATGATTTACATTACACATATCAACGTTCATAAAAACTCTGAAACGAATGTTCTTAGCATTTCTCTTTCTCCCTTTCACGCTCGCACACTCGCTGCAACCGTTCGCTCTGTCCCACTCACTCTGCCTAACTGTCTACCATCTTGTTTCCGTTCTTTTATTGTTCTCCGACTCCTTTGCTCTCTTTTTTCTTTAATCAACAAGTTCGTCCTTTCTCTATAAAAAAGAAAAAGAAGAAAAAAAAAAGAGGAACTGAATAAATCGTTCGGTATTCGACTTTCACCGGCAGCCTCCCTTCTGTGGTTTCATGCGACGTGATATATGATATGTAGAAACGTGCAAAATGGCGGCTAACTCACGTGCGCGCGTCATGCCCAAAGAAAGGTCCAGCTGCACAGGGGTTTTTAGCTTCTCGTTTTTCACCGTTCCGAGGAAGAGAGATTGTTGCAGGTAAAAGAAACAAAAAAAAAAAAGAAGAAAAAAAGAAAACACGTACGTACTGTGCAAAGATAGAAAGTTGGCGCGTGGAACCATCCAGAGTCGACGAGATGGCTATCCACGTGACTACACTGGCGACACTGTGGGTCGCTGCAGTGCTATTCCGTAGCTCGACGGTGTTCTACACCCGACACGACGTTATCGACAACGTTCGACAATGAAATCACACGAATCTTAAGCTCTCCTGCACAATAAACTACAATGACAATTGTTATCCGCACTGTACAAATTCACCAACGTTATCGCTGAATTTTACGAGTGTCGAGATTTGTAGATTATTGTACGGGAAGTCCCGAATGTTTGCAACGATATCAGAGCCGCTGGGTTCCAGCAGGGTCCGCGCCAACACGCGTCCCTTCCTGTAGCCGATTTTCTAGGTCTGCGCAGTACGTGCGAATCTCTTCGTGCGTTTCTTCTTTCTCTTTCACCGCGACTGACCCCGCAAGTACGACGGTAGCGCGGTAGACGACGATCTTGGTCTTGAGAGAAGGCTCGATACGACTCGATCAAGGAACAACGAAGCCCCGTACGACTGCGCTTTCTTCCTCAAAGGGCATATATAGGGTATGCATGGTGATGCGCATGGAAACATCATATACATCTGCACGATTCGCTCACGAATCGGTATTTTCCTCACTCGTTTCGCCTGTCGTTTCACGCGCGCTGTCATGAAGGAAGCTGATGCAGAAAAACGTTCGAGACACTCTCCGCGTCGCTCGCGACGCGAGAGAGTCGTTGTTTATACGGCCAGTTTTCTTTTTTTTCTTTTTTTCTTTTTTTTTTTTAAATGATAATCGCTCTCCGTAGAATCCGCGCAGAGGTTCGTCGCAAGGAATGAAAGGATCGCTTGACCGAAGCCGGATGTCCGCTAAGACTTGCGACAGAATGTACAAACAATAACCGTGCGGCGATTAAATTCGTAACGAACAGAGTACTAGAGTTAATTAGCTTTCTATACACTAAACAGGGGTGTAGCGATCCGAATCGTCCAGGCATAACTGACAATAGGCACGAACAAGTGTGTTTCTTTGTGTCTGTGTGTGGTGTCTCTGTGTGTGTGTGTGTGTATGGTGTCTTATATACGGTGTTTCACTCTGGCGTGTCTCGACGATAGAAATTCCCGTCGCGTTTCATCGAAATCCTCCCCCTTTCTTTCTTGCTAACCGTGCTGGTATACGCGTCGCGAAAAATCGTCTTACGATAAATAGAGATTGTGCACGCAAATTGCTAACGTGTGTAGAACTGTGTCTATACGTGTACGTGTGTGTAACCGATGTTCGATCGTGAGATTCACTGCTGTTTACGAATTTCGAACGCAATACGAAGTATTCCAACGTGGCACGCGTGTACTTCCGACGCTGTACAACGATAATCATCAACGAACGTCGTCGGTCCCTTCGTTCCGGCTAAGAGCACGAAGGACTTCCGGTTTCTTACACCCCGTTCTCCGCGAGAGGTCTGACGATCTTTGTTCGCCCTTGAATCACTAAAATCCATCGACACCTATGCCAAAAAAGCTGATGACTCTCTTTAAATCGCGATGATCCTGTGTACTGTGTGTTTACGTGTATTCTCTGTGTATGTGTGTGTGTGCGTGTATGTATTCTCGAATGATGAAATGACGACGACGCAAGCGGCGTAAACGCGCTACTAGACACAGTGTATGATAGATTGCACATCGTTTGCTTTTTCGTCAACTAGAAAAACTTGCCTTTCGTTTATTTCATGTTTTTTTTTTCTTTTTTTTCTTTTAGTTCTTTTCTATCTTTCTCCGTCTCGTAGCGATTGTTGTTCAAAGAGGTTTACGGGCCAGTTCCTGCGGTACGCGCGCGTGCACGCGCACCGGATCGCTTCCGTTTTTCTTTTTTTTTTCCCTAGCAACAAGGTGGCAATCAAGCGTTCGCGCACGTCACTGTGAATTTTCACGGGAGGCGGGGGGGGGGGGGGGGCTGTCGTCCTCAGGCGAACCCGTTACAAAGGGGGGCAACCATCGTATCAACGAATAAATCCTAGAATATATTTTCGCCGTTCGTGTTCCAAGCGAACAAAGCTCAAAAATACCAACGCGGTATCGCCGTTTGCATCGAGTTCAACGAATTTCCCAACCCAACGGGGAGGCGTGTTGCGTTCACGCGTGCGGCACGTATCCGGGACATCCTCCTCAGAAGAACATCGGTCCTCCGTCTGACCTCCACCCCCTCTATCCGACACACACTCTCTCCCTCCGTTCCGTTCACGTTCTACCGTACTCGAATCCCCCGTACTCTCCTTCCGCTTTCCCGCTCCTCTCGCTCCCCTTAAGGCTATGGTTCCTATCGAATCGTGCGACTCTCGACCTCTCCTCCGCCTCATCCTCCGTCCCGTCCTGATCTCCCTCGCCAACGCCAACCTCCTCGCGCTCCTCCTTCGTTTCCGTTCCCCGTCACTCGTTTTCCTCCCTCTCGCGTGTGTTCTCGTCTGTTTGTTGTTCGGTAAACGTTAAAAATAGAAAGCGCAGCTTAAGCCATGTTCGACTGGCCGGGGTCTGTGTTCTTTGAGGTGGACAGCGTGTTGGTGTTCACGTTATTATCACTAGAGTTACCGCTACTTCCAGCGACCGGCTCCGACTGGCTGCCGGAGTTCTCCGATGTTTGCATGTACTTCGGCTTTAGGATCGAGTTCAGGGCCGGCTGAATTCGCAGCTCGTACTCGGTGAAGTTGAACAACGGCGGTAGCTCACGGCCGTTAGGCAGCCGCGTGCCTTGCTCCCGCAGCTCGTCGAAGAACGGATGGGCGCACGCCTCCAGCGGCGTGATCCGACCGGATGGCGTGTACTCCAGCAGCCCGGCTACCAGCTCCATCGCTTCTGATGGCGTGCGTGCCCTGAACACCTGCAACCACCGCGTATATCGTTATTAACCGAGGACAGCGCAGCGGGACTTGCTGCATCGCTGGGTGATGTGTCTATGATCGCACGACAAGGAGAGGTCTCTCGAAACGATCCTTTTCAACGAGTTTCTTGTGGCGACCCTTTGAGCTCCGAGAGGCGATTCTTGGACGCCATTACGTCTCGCGTGGCGACTCGAGTTTTTTATTTACTGATTTTGAGTGTGGGAATTTTTAGGTATGTGGATTTGGAATTTGAGTTTGAAGTGTTGAAGAAATGCTCTAAGAAAGTGGATTTTAGAGTTGAGAGTAGATTGGGTGGAGATGAATTTGAGTTTGAAGTGGTGAAGAACGAGATCCATTGGATTCGTGAAGAAATGCTTTAAAAAAATAGATTTCAGAAGTGAAATTAGATCAAGTGGAGATGAATTTGATTTTAGACTGTTGAAGAACGAGATCCATTGGATTCGCGAAGAAATGCTTTAAAAAAATGGATTTTAGAAGTGAGATTAGATCGAGAGGAAATGAATTTGATTTTAAAATGTTGAAGAATGTGATCGATTAGATTCGTGAAGAAATGCTCTAAGAAAATAGATTTCAGAAGTGAGATTAGATTGGGTGGAGATGAATTTGAGTTTGAAGTGGTGAAGAACGAGATCGACTAGATTCGTGAAGAAATGTTCTAAGAAAATGGATTTCAGAAGTGAGATTAAATTGGGTGGAGATGAATTTGATTTTGAAGTGTTGAAAAACGAGATTGATTGGATTCGTGAAGAAATTGGTAATAGGGAAAGTGGAAGCAGCAATGGAGATAGTGACATGGTGTTAGAAGAAATCGGGAAATTAGAGTGATAGACAGCGGATCTGAATGTGACAGTGATGCCACACAAGACTCTAATGATTCAAAATGGACACCTTGCGATGAATCTAGCGAAATACCATCGAGAATAAAATTCATATTAATTTGTATACAATATTATTTTATGTTTTGTGAAACATTCGTCTCATATCTAGCGCAAAATCATCTCGAGTTGCCATTTTACTCGACTAAAAAGAGCGCAAAGGGTTAACTTTGGTCAACGTTGAAGATTTGGAATCACGTTGCTTTGTATTTCTCGCATCTTATTTCTGAAAAGAGGTTTTTCTCAATCTTTGAAGGAAGCAAATCTTTTTATAGTAGATGATGACCTAGATTTGACAATTTTTGGTGTTTAAAATTTGTAAATTCTGCATTTCTCTGCCTATAATTTTTGTTACAGTTTCTTTGGATTGGCGTAAGTTAATTGATTGAAGTATAAAACTCAGAAACGAGAAATTTTACATTAGACGAACGTGATTCCGCTTTCTGAACGTGTACAGACTTATGAAAGATGAAAATTTTATTTCTTAAAACCTTCCCTTGCGAGCAGATACTATGATAAGGGTGAGAAGTTTTATTGCTTCAAAATTAAATTGCAGGACAATTTCCACAAAGTATATTCGCTTGCCAAATTATATGTTGAGTAATTAACAATTTATAGTCACCATTAATCATTACACACGTCTATACGATAATTTCATTTTCGAATATTTCGAAAAGACTAAACTTCTCACCGTCGCCATAGCAAATAGCATAGCACAACACAGACTAAATAAAGTCCTACGATAGAAAGCAATTTAAAAAAGAAAAAAGAAAAGAAATACCGGCAGCAATACGTTGCGCTAAAAAAATTCGCTCGAAACTTCGTACTCGATCAGTGTATTAGACATGTATCACAGTAAGTATTAGTAATTATGAGATGCTTCGATTTGATACTTGTTCCAGTGTCAAATTTTATCTCTTCCGTGTGTACAACCTCGTCGTTCCCTTTGCTTCTACCAAAACGCGGATGAGAATCTTCCAGAAGAAAACAGAAATCGTACCAATAAAAAAAAAAAACTCGCAAACAGTGGAATAAAAAAATAAATTCGAGTCTCGCAGACGGTAAATCGGTTTCACCAGACAACCCCCGATCACTCGTCGCAACGTGTAGAACAGAAACAAAAAGAAAAAAAATATGGATGTGGAAACACTGGATCGACACGAATAAACGCATACAAACGTCTACGAATACACGAGACTTTTCTTCAACCACCAGAACATTAGAGTAAGTGATACGTCGAGACTCTGAGCAACCATACAAAGGTCAAGGTCTCTTCTACGCTCTCGCTGTCGATTAAAGGATTAGTAACGTTGTTAAGACGAACAGATGATCGATGGCGACGATTACGACGGCGATGAAGAAGGTTACGACGATTATGAGATGGAGAAACGGATGCTGCGCGCAAGTTTGAGAAAAAAGTTGCACGCTGAGCGACGCGACGAGTCGAAACGAGGTTTATTTCATTCGTTCGCGTTCGAAACTCGTTGTCCTCCGTTCGAATTAGCGACGGTTCCGTCTGTTCTCATTTCTCTCATTTGTTTGCCGCTTCAGAGGCTGAAGATGATCGGTTACACTGGTTAGTAATATATCACGGGCTAGAAAGAAAAAAAAAAAAAGAAAAAAGAAAGGAACGTTTGCCAGCCAATAAATGATAAAGAAACAGTGCCTTTCCAACAAGGGACCACTTACTCTAATCTTTTGGTGCTCCATGGAACACTTTAGTCCACTCATTCGTTGAAGCATAAACTGTAACCACGAGTAACCATGTGTTGATGAATGCGATTAGGACCGAGTCGTGTAACAAAACCGTAACTACTTCACATTTAGTTAGAACGTACACAAGCCTTACCGTCGACGATTCCATCGCTACTATTCGCATGCAACGTGGCTACGAGAGTCCTAACGACCGTGCTTCTCGTCGCAAGGAGATCAAGTGAGATGTTTGCCTTGGTATCGATGCAACATTCTGGCTAGCTTCGGAACGAAATTTACCCAACAATTCCAAGTACAACAAAAGTATCCCATCTCCAAGATGGACTACGTTACTTTTCGTACGAGCAGTCGTTAATTATTTACATGGAAATCGGGACAGTTGCCAGTCTGCTTAGACTGGATTGGAATTAGCTAGGGCACATGTTTCGAACGCACACACGAGAACGCATCCGCTGTTAGAAGGCGCTCTGTTTGGACGTAACGTGGACACAACGTGGACACGGTGTTTGGATAACAGAGGACTTTACGTGCCAATGCAAGTAACGACGTTTCCCAGACGGCGATTTGTCCGCGAACGAGTCGCTTAAATCGGAAGCATCTCACCAGTATCCCTCGTTAGTCACCGGAACGCGTACGCAGATTCGCGGAGGTCGAAGAGCTGCGTGGACGGGTTACCTTTTGCCATGGGTGCGCCTTGATCTGTGGGAATTTGAACTCGGTGTAGTTGGGGTTCATCTCGCGTATCTGGTCGCGCGTAGGCGTGCCAAGGACCTTGATGATCTCGACCAGCTGATCCACGCCGCTGTCGCCAGGGAATATCGGCTGGCCCAGCAACAATTCCGCCACCACGCAACCTGCGCTCCACACGTCTGCGAATAACATCGAATCGTTTCGTTAAAACTGAAATTCGTATGGAAATGCTGATTGTTCTGAGCGCTGGATGTATCAGGAGAACCTCCTTTGAGTCTTCAGAATGGAAGCTAGCTAGTATTAGTTTGAGCATGGCGGTTCTTTAATCCTTTGCACTCGTATAGTCGTCAGTCTACATTTTGTTAGCATCCTATGTTTAATTAGTATTATTTTCGAGGGAACCTTGTTACAATCTATTCTTTTAGTTTTTGTTTGGATGTAAATACATGGATTCGTAATAAAGGATACCAGGTTTTTACTTTGTTGGGTTCTCACGGTTGTTTCTTTTTTCCTTCCACTTTAGAAGTTAGTTTTACTTAATTTTACTATATTTTACTTACTTTTTTAATTTTTTCTATTAAACCAGCAAGCTGAGATGTAACATGTTCACAAAAAAATGTTTTCATCTTGATCGAAGATTGATAGTCTTCTTAAATATAGATACGTGTGCTATGACGTTAGCAATAGAAACTATGGCAAAAGTATCGCTCAAAGATTGCTATCTTAGCAATAGTTTCTATTGCTAACGTCTGAAAAGAGCTGAGTGCCAAGGATTAAACTTATTCCACTGCAATTGTCTGAGAAGTGGATGTTTCTCTGAAGTTTTCTACTGAAATGGAAATTTTCTATTGCTGAGTCTATGCTGTGCTCTAACTATGGCTAAAGTATTGCTGTTTTATCTATATTTCTAGCTCTTATTGCCAACGTCCAAGAAGGAGCTGAGTGCAAAGGATTGAACGTATTCTACTGCAATTGTCTGAGAAGTGGATGTTTCTCTGAAGTTTTCTACTGAAATGGAAATTTTCTATTGCTGGGAGATGTCAGCAATAGAAACTATTGCTCAAAGATTGCTATCTTAGCAATAGTTTCTATCGCTAACATCTGGGAAGGAGCTGCAAGGAGGAGTGCAAAGGATTAAACTTATTTCACTGCAATTGTCTGAGAAGTGGATGTTTCTCTCAAGTTTTCTATCGAAATGGAAATCTTCCATTACTGGGAGACGTTAGAAATAGAAACTATGACAAAAGGATTGCTCAAAGATTGCTATCTTAACAATAGTTTCTATTTCTTCTGGAATGGAGCTGAGTGCAAAGGATTAAACTTATTCCACTACAATTGTCTGAGAAGTGGATGTTTCTCTGAAGTTTTCCACCGAAATGGAAATTTTCTATTACTGACGTCTCCCAGCGATAGAAACTATTGCTCAAAGATTGCTCTCTTAGCAATAGTTTCTATTTCTTCTGAAAAGGAGCTGAGTGCCAAGGATTAAACTTATTCCACTGCAATTGTCTGAGAAGTGGATGTTTCTCTGAAGTTTTCCACCGAAATGGAAATTTTCTATTACTGACGTCTCCCAGCGATAGAAACTATTGCTCAAAGATTGCTATCTTAGCAATAGTTTCTATCACTAACATCTGGAAGGAGCTGAGTGCAAAGGGTTAATTAAGGCGATCGACGATAATAACGAGAGGATGTACCAATTTTCGTGGTGTAATCGATAGCACCAAAGATCAATTCGGGTGCGCGATAGTAACGACTACAGATGTAAGACACGTTGGGCTCCCCTTTGACCAGGTGCTTGGCCGAGCCGAAGTCGCAGAGCTTCAGGACGCCTGATTCCGGGTCCAGCAGCAGGTTCTGCGGTTTTATGTCCCTGTGGCAGATCCCCAGCGAGTGGATGTACGCCAGAGAGCGGAACAGTTGGTACATGTACAGCTGGAAACGTGAGAAACGATCGCTCGGATTAGAACGCCATTGGAACGCCATGTTTGGGGTTGTCGAAGCGTCGAAGTCGCGGATGATCGTTGATTCGATGCGTGCAAACCGATTTATGAATCACTGCGAGTAATTAGACTTTAATGGGTGATTTCACGCGATGAAACGCATCGATATTGGCTGAGAGGCCATATTAAAATGAAGAAATTTCAAGGCGACGTCGCAAATTTAACTTGTTTGTTTACGCGAAGGAATTCTGTGGAGCTTTTGTAAACAACGTGCATTTCGTGACTATATTTTGATGTTCGCGTTTGTTTTGTGGTATTGTCGAAGAGAAAATGAATTGTTTTCGTTTAAGGGATGAAGTAAACTCCTCTGCAACGCGAATTCTGAAAGATATCGCGGTTATTGTTTTCGTAGATGTGATTTCTCGTATAACGTGACGAATAATAATGCTATAATTCAGAGTTATATTGTTTTTTTTTGTTATTATGATTTCTTCTACTTTTTCGCGTGACTTTTCACTCTTAATACGAGTTATAATAATATTTTTAGTATAATTAATACTCTAATACTTCATACTCTTAATAGCGATGCGAGTACGTGTTTTAACCAGTTAAAAATCACTTCTGAGGCGTTTAATTAAATCAAACAATGAGTTTACACGTCGAACGCAGAGCAAATGCTTCTATTATTACTAATATTATCAAAAAATTATACAAACATTAACTTCACCAAAAAAAGTAGAACTAAACGAAAAAGAATTACATTCCTGTCCTATAAAAAATTAGCAATTATATTCGTCGAACGCAATGAAATAAAAAGGTGTGTACACATCAAACGCAGTTAACTGATTAAGAAAACAATTTTTTACGACGATATTAATCGCGTTATAAGGCGAAGTCTGTTGTATATTATAAAAAAATTGTGCATTTCCAGCTTACCTTGATAAAATTGATCGGTATGGTCTGCTTGCTTTTGTTATAATGCCGAGCAACTTTGTACACAGTTTCGGGTATGTATTCCAGCACTAGATTCAGATAAACCTCGTCCTTCTAAAAGAAACCCGCGAGAATGATCGTTAATACAAACCTAGACGATCGTTGCGTACGCAAAGTGTGTCGTCTCAAAGGCACACGCGGCTCGCAAGCAAAGACTCGTATTTTTTTTTTTTTTTCTCTCTCTATTTCTTATTTTGTCGTAGAGACCGATCAGCAAGAATTTTACATGGCAATTTACGCATGTGGTACCTTTGAACCGCGAACACACAGTTCCGAGAGATTATTTTCTATGACTAGCGAAGCTGCATTAGCCGCTATAGTCGGAACCAAAGATATTCCTGCCCAATGCGCATTCGGATGAATCCTGTGATTAAATAATTACAAGGAAAAAGAGGGATTTATTATGTATATATATATTTTTCAAATCGATTTTACTTCATTTATTAGCAAATCGAAGCAAATTGAAGCTCGTCAGAGGTTTCGACGATCAACACGTTCGCATATGCAACTTCCGCTTTGTTCTGATGGGTCGCCATTGCATACGTAGTATATTATATAAAATTCTATTACTTATAATTACAGTAGCCGACTCTCTCGATGGTAAAAGCAAGAAGTCAGTTACTCCAATTGTAAATAATAAAATTTTATATAATACATTGCATATGCAGTATTTTTTGTTCTGCTGTGACACCACTGCGTATGCAATAATATCATATAAAATTTTATTATTTACAATTGCAGTAGCTGACTCTCTCGATGGTAAAAGCAAGGAGTCAGTTGCTCCAATTGTAAATAATAAAATTTTATATAATACATTGCATATGTAGTATTTTTTGTTCTGCTGTGACACCACTGCGTATGCAATAATATCATATAAAATTGTATTATTTACAATTGTAATAGCTGACTCTCTCGATGGTAAAAACAAAGAGTCAGTTACAGCAATTGTAAATAATACAATTTTATATAATATACTGCGTATGCAGTGGTGAGCCATCAGGACAAACAATACTGTATACGCAAAATTTTATTATTTACAATTGCAATAGCTGACTTTCTCGATGGTAAAAGCAAGGAGTCAGTCATTCCAAATATAAATAAATAAAATTTTGTATAATATATTGCATATGCAGTATTTTTTGTTCTGCTGTGATACCACTGCGTATGCAATATATCATATAAAATTTTATTATTTACAATTGCAATAGCTGACTCTATCGATAGTAAAAGCAAGGAGTCAGTCACTCCAAACGTAAACAATAAAATTTTGTACAATACATTACATGTGCAGTATTTTTGCTTTGTTTTGATGGTCACCACTGCATCCACAGTACATTACATAAAATTATATTGTTTACAATTGCAATAGCTGACTCTCTCGATGGTAAAAACAAGGAGTCGGTCACTCCAAACGTAAACAATAAAATTTTGTACAATACATTACATGTGCAGTATTTTTGCTTTGTTTGGATGGTCACCACTGCATCCACAGTACATTAAATAAAATTTTATTGTTTACAATTGCAATAGCTGACTCTGAGTGGTAAAAACAAAGAACACGAGACATCCATCAAACATTGAAATTGCATCTACAAAGGGCGCTCATATGTAAATTTAGACCATCCACGAACGTGTCAATGGCGACTGAACCAGAGCCTTGAGCAACGAATTCCTTTGACTCGGATTATAGACTCAGGGTTAGTGTTCTACGATTATTCGCGACTCTGTGGGCCAATGAAAACGGTTGGTTAATCAGTCTATGTGTAAGCAGAACTGCCTAAATTCTTTCAGAATGGATCTCTCCGTTCAAAACTACTTGGGTACTCGCTTGTTCACTTACGTCCACGTGAAAAACTGCATTAGTCGCGTTTAAGATGTTCTACAAAATAACACAACAACGTCGCATGCATTAAACTAAGAATGAACATATTCCTCTGGTTCAAGAGAAGAGGAGGAGAAGAGTAGAAGGGGTTTGGGGGGTGGGTGGTGGTTGGGCTGTTGTATCATTCGAGTGAAATCGGAAGCGTCGCTACTGTCAACGCGTGCCTCGCTGAGGACACGAGGACCAGAGAACGGAATGGAGTCCGCGGTTAAACAAATTGCGCAATTGCGCTTAAACGATCGCGCGCTCGAGCAAATAGCACGTTCGGTTTCAATCGAGTGTACGGAATTAATTGATCGCCTGAAGGGCGAGGACGGTTACCTTGTCGCCGCTGGAGTAGAAGAAGTATTTCAGTTTCACGATGTTGCAGTGCTCGAGGCGCCGCATGATTTGTAACTCCCTGTTCTAGAAACGAAAGGAATCCGATTAGTCCGCGGGGTTCCACGTTCTTCAGTGTCTAGATCAGTGGATCGACAAACTTGTTGGTCGACAGTGTTGAATATCAACGATGCGACGATTGGGATTTATGTTTGGAGACAGATTTTTTTGAACTTGAACTGTGTAGGTAGGTACACCTTTTTTTTTAATTTAATACGTTGACGACTGGGTATTTAGATCTTTGTGCTTGGTTTCTTCTTGGATGTTAGTGTTAGAAATTATGGCTAAAATAGCTATATTTTAGAAATAGTTTTGCAATGGAAACTGTTGCTAAAATAACAATATTTTAAGAATAGAAATTATTACTAAAATGGCAATATTTTAGAAATATTTCAGCAATAGTTTAGAAATAGAAATTATTGCTAAAATAGCAATATTTTAGAAATATTTCAGCAATAGTTTAGAAATAGAAATTATTGCTAGAATAGCAATATTTTAACAATAGAAATTATTACTAAAATGGCAATATTTTAGAAATATTTCAGCAATAGTTTAGAAATAGAAATTATTGCTAAAATAGCAATATTTTAGAAATTTTTTAGCAATAGTTTCCATTGCCAACGTCTCCCAGGAAAAGAAAATTTTCATTTCAATAGAAAACTTTAGGAAAATATGCGTTTCTCAAAAAGCTACAGTGGAATAAGTCTAACCACCTTCATGACTAATCAATGCTGATGTCCCCTCAGAAGAGACATCCGAGTGCAAACGATTAATTCCACTATCAGTCGTCAACGTGTTAATTAACTTTAATTTACCTTTACGTTTTAATTAAACTATAAGTAAAATCAAATAAAACTTTATATAGTACTTAATAATGATCTTAATTATTAATATAAATTAAATAGTAAGAAAGATAGACCGCAGAACCGCGGTTTGCCGATCCCTGATTTAGGCGAAATCGCATTTGCTGGGAGAATCGTTCGTCAAATCGCGATCCTCGAGATCGAAATCGCGAGTCGTCGTTCTCCAAACACTGTGACCTCGCACGATTGATTCGATAGTATCTAAAAAAATTTCGACCTTCAGCTCAGAGGAGTTCGTTTTCAAATTTTGTGCAAATTTCAAAGCGTGAAATTTGAAACAGTAACGCTGGATCGAGGAACGAATGGAAATGGCGCTCGTAGATCCTTCGTTTCTGTAATTGGCGCTACGTAGAAGTATAATAAACGCGAGGAATGGTTCTTGGTTTTGGTTGGCACTTTCTGCAGAGCAGAAATGGAGTTTCGTTTGTTGTCTGGACTATAATTTTTGCTAATTTCGCGTCAGTGTAGAATACGAATTGGCTCGTTTGATTGTTGGGTTCGAGTTCGAAAGATGGCTGGTTCTGTCGGTCAAATTGCATCCCTCGTTCTGACGTTGCTTCGTGGTTTAACCCATTCGAGACGCCTCAATATTATTTTTATCTTTATTTTTGTTGTTCACATATTTTTATTTTATTCTTCATCGCACATACGTTGTGCAATCCGTCTTTTTGGCTCAGAACTGCATTGCACACACGATGTGCAATCCATCTCGAATGGATTAATATGGCTGAAGGGATCTATGGATTCGTTCCTTTTGTCTGAAACTTTGTTATTCGAGTTTCGATATCCTCTGAGCTTTGAACTCGATATTTTTTTCGATTGAAGATTAACGAGTGAGAATGAACGTTGAAATTAGTTCTCGAACACCAGAAAACTGGATATGAATTGATTTATAGTATAACTCGCAATGTTCTAAGAGAATTTTAAAAAAACAGTGTACTCTATTTCCATTTTTTGTTCTATGAAATTAATCGATTTGTGCAGCGAACTACTCATATCTTACTCGTTAAAACCGATACAATAAGTGAATGAATTAGAAGTATGGCGTTCAACTCAATGTGTCGAGTGCAAATTTCTAAAAAATATCTGATTGCTCGTCGTACCTTGAATCGTTTGTCCTGTAGAACCTTCTTGATGGCGACCAATTCTTCCGTATCACATAGTTTCGCCAGGTACACAACGCCGAAGCTGCCGTTTCCGATTACTTTAGTGTCTGTATAGGAGATTTCTTGGGGACGATCCGGGCCAGCACCAGGCGTAGCCACCACCGCCGTGACTTTGTTGCCATCTCTATCTGCATTATACATCACACCGCCCATAGAAACAAGCGAAAACCAGAACGGTAAAGTACAATGAAAGTAAAAGGGCGCAGTGTGGACGTGGAACCGTGTTGTATGGAGTACTTTCGAGGCCAGGAGACTTTTGATGAAAGTGCATCTAACGCTAGGTTTACTAAGCAAGCTGAGAAAACTTTTTGTTAAACTTTACGTTAAATTATTAGAAAGAATGCTGAGAAATCTTTTCCTCAAACTTTACGTTAAATTATCAGAAAGAATGCTGAGAAATCTTTTCGTTAAACTTTACGTTAAATTATTAGAAAGAATGCTGAGAAATCTTTTCGTTAAACTTTACGTTAAATTATTAGAAAGAATGCTGAGAAATCTTTTCGTTAAACTTTACGTTAAATTATCAGAAAGAAAGCTGAGAAATCTTTTCGTTAAAATGTCAGAAATAAAAGAGAATAATAACATTTAATTATTATGACTGATAATGTGTAATTTTAAATTTGTAATTTGACTAAGGTTCGTTTTCTCTATTTTAATTTCATAATAGATAGGTTAATTTATATTTTTTCTAATTAAATATCGAAAGGGAGACATTTTAACCCCTTTGGTAGAAAGCAAATCTAAAATAGTAATCTAAAAGTAGTAAACCTAGTATTAAACACTTTCTGCCTAGGCGGAGTCTCGAGTCGAGGGTCCACGGTTCACCAAAATGGCGGTCGACTCCTCGCGAACCGTGTTCGCCAGCAGCGCGACACTTTTGCGAACATCGAGCAGCGTTCGTTCAAAAAATGGTACATCAAAGGATCCACTCGCGAACTCCAAGTTCGTGACATTGTTCTGTTCGCAAACAATGTCCACGAACAATTCGAAAACTCTTCCTAATCGTTCTTCGATCTCTAACTACGCGTTAAGACTCATTCGCACTTGTTCGTCGACAGAAACGAAACTGAATTTACCAGAAGTCGTTTTTCGTGGAATTTGCGTGGTTCTATCGAACTGTTAACGTAGTCAGAGATTGAGTAGCGATTAGAAAGAGTTTACGAATTGATTGTGGACATTGTTCGTCGGTGAAGAGTTCGAGAAGACGATTCTTGGGAGTTCAATTTCCACTCTGCTTGTATGTTTGCTTTTGACTGACTTTGATGCAAGCTGTGGTTCGCAAAAGTGTTGACACTGATGAATAAACACAGAGTGTCTATTTTGGTATCGTATTGGAGACTCGTTGATTCCATTTTTCTTGTTATCTCCTTTTATTCCGCTTACGTAACCAAGCGCTTTGTTTACCATTCGTGTAACGAACACCTTTCGATGTAACGATATGCGCACTCGCGAGGATTCGCTCGCATAATTTGATTATCTTGTTAAACGAAGGAGAATTGTCAGAAATATCGAGACTCGTGTATGAATTACGTGGACTTTTCGAAGTCTCCTAGACTTCGCGTTTCAAGCGCGACACGCCTTGGCAGTAAAGTGGTTACTGTAAATGAATTTCAATGGCTCTTTTAAAAATACTCCATACGATTCGTGTGACTACTTATAAACTGGAAGGTCAAATGTGCGATGTGCGTAGCTTGGAAGGTCGAAAGGGAATTGAGAAAGGTTGAGGAAAGGTCTCGGAACTTTGAGAAAATTCGAAGCACAACCGTGACTCACTCTGTTTATCCAGTTAAATTTGCTCGTTTTAATGGAAAAAAAAGAAGGTGAATCATGCAGAATTGATTATTTCCCTCGTATTTGAATAAAAATTAAACATTCGCGACTTAGAAATTGTCTTTCCTCCCGCAAATACAAATTACGTTAACTCTGCGAGCTCCAATCAATATGGCTTCGTTTCATGCTCGAAATCGCTGCGGTTTTTACCCGAATAATCGCGACCAGCGTCGATTTGCTCGCGAAAAGGTAAGCTCGGAATCTCGAGCACGCTTTTTCGAAGCACGCGAGCCGTTCGACTTCTTTCTGAGTCGTTGTTAGTCTCTCTTTCTGACTCGTAAACAATCTCGAGGAGCACGCGCGCAGGGAAGTCAGACGCGAAAGAATTCAGACAACAAGACGACACGTTTCGATCGGAGAAGTTGCATACAGCCGAAATAGCTGCGTCGAAAATAACGCAACGATCGAAAATAGCGTGCCCGTCCATTCAGTTTTATTGCGGAAAGGCGTCTCTCCTCGTAGACGAGGCGATCTTCCTGCGCATTTTCAAGTCCTCCTTTCGCTCTCAGGTATTCGAGGCGCGTATAAATCCGCGCTACAAGGTTTCCGTCCTACTAAATAGAACGCTCGTCGAGTATAATGCGGATAGCTCGCGATGAATGGCGATAAAAATGTGGCGGACAAAAATATTCACGAAGTAACAGAAGACTTGTTCGATAACGCGAGCCAGTTTGGAGTTAAATATAATTTTTATTCATTTTTTTAATTAGAAGAAACCGTGTACGATGAACCAGGTTCGAAGATCTCTCGTTGCGCAATTTATTTCATAATTTCGTCTCGAATTTTGGACGAGGATATTTAAGAGAGACGAGTCCAAGCTTTACTTAATCAAATTTTGAACTACGAATTTTGTGCAGAAATGTTTCTACGTGTCAAGGGTAAAATGTGAATCCATAATATATTGTTGTAAAGTCTAGAAGTTTTATTTCGATAATTGGTAAAGAAAAAGTCGCGTTTACGTTTGGAAAATATTATAATAAATTCGTACGATAATATTGGAATGTTGAAAAAAAAGCCTAGAGTTCCTAGATATATCGAATTGACGTCACCATCGTAGATAGTCAAAAACTGACATCACAAGTTAAAAGTTGAAGGTTGTACAACCTACGACTCATTCAGCTAAAAATGTTTAAATCGCTTGGAAACTTTGGGAATCATCGCAGAATTTCTCACGGCTGGTTGACGAGATGATAAAAAGAGATTGCTCGAAGAATATTCGTGATTTGTTTAACAAAGGCAGGTTCGAGGTCGTCTATTAAAAAAGAGATTATAAAAGCAGCGTAAAATCAATTTTTTCCAAGACCCTGCAATTTATCGAGACTGAAACAGGAATTCCAAGGGAATTAATATTGGCGATAAAAAATCTACACTTTTGCTCGTCATTTTTAAATATTCATTGCGAAATAATATATCCATAATTATTAAACAGTTGTTGGCAATGAGACCACGTCTAAAGCGTCCATTACTATCGAAATATAATAAATTATAAATAAAGGGTAGTTGTATGTTATTTCTATAATACAATAAAGAATATTAAATCTTTTTTAACGCGTTGAGGTTTACTTTGAATTCGATGATGGACGACAAAAGCAAATTTTATTAATTAGTTGAATCTTGGGGAGTTGGATGAATATTTCAAACTTGCAGAATAAATTGATTATTTTTTCTAACAATTTTTTCTAGAAATAGCCGTCATTTGCGTCTACAATCTCAAACAAATATCCTAAAATCCGTAAACTCTAAAATAAATATCCCTAAATCCCTAAAATCCTAAATAAAAATTCCTAAAATTCTTAAAATCTTCAGCAAAAATCCCTAAAATCTTTAAAATCCCAATACGAAACCTGATTAAAAATTATACAATTCTTCTCTAAAAGCTCCTGGATATAAAAAATATTCTACGACTCACACCCGGAAGTACACCATCAAATTTGCATCGCTACCAAAACTACGAAGACAATCTCACCATTAAAATATCATCTCTGAAAAATAAAACGTGTCACGCGCTAAGAATCCTCCTCAAAAACGACACCCATTGAATACACAAAAAATCATTAAAATCCTAAATAAAAATTCCTAAAATCCTTAAAAACCTAAATAAAAATCCCTAATATCTTTAAAATCCCAATACGAAACCTGATTAAAAATTATACAATTCTTCTCTAAAAGCTCCTGGATATAAAAAATATTCTACGACTCATACCCGGAAGTACACCACCAAATTTGCATCGCTACCAAAAGCACGAAGACAATCTCACTATTAAAATATCATCTTTGAAAAATAAAACGTGTCACGCGCTAAGAATCCTCCTCAAACGACACCCATTGAATATACAAAAAATCATTAAAATCCTAAATAAAAATCTCTAAAATCTTTAAAATCCCAATACGTAACCTGATTAAAAATTATACAATTCTTCTCTAAAAGCTCCTGGATATAAAAAAGAAGTACACCAACAAATTTGCATCGCTACCAAAACCACGAAGACAATCTCACCATTAAAATATCATTTCTGAAAAATAAAACGTGTCACGCGCTAAGAATCCTCCTCAAAAACGACATCTATTGAACACACAAAAATTGCAACCCCTAAAAACGGCGAACCAAAGCGTAGAATATAAAGTAGAAATAAATCGACGTTACCTTGCAAATGATAGTACAAAAGAGATGAAATCGGGGCTTCCTTACGATTTACGCGGGTCTACTTCCTTTCGAGGCTATTTCATAGCTGAAGCGCGGCAGCGGCGACCGCGCGAAAGGGTTAACCTTGATAAGAAGCGACGCAGGATAATCCGAGGTCCGCGGACCGGTTTTCTCATTGAATCGCGGCTGAAAATAACCTCGCGCCATATAGTTCGTGGAGCGTGTGCGATCGAGGGAACGGAAATCGACGATCGCGATCTTTAGAGGGTGCCTAGACGCGCTTTTACCCTCGCCGGAACCGACTCGACGCCACGTGGACCATGCGTTATTTCTTGACATTTCGCCAACATCTTTCCCTTCGGTTAACCTTTTCTTTTTCTTCGTATCATGGCTTCCGTTCCACCTTCGGCGAGAGCTTCGATTGGGGTGAACGTGCGCGGTTTAATCGGTCGTTGTGCCTCTTTTGTTTCAGTCCTCGACGGTACGCGTATGGTTTCAAGGTGAAGGGTGGTTATTGGTTACTTTCTGGGGAATTTTGCGAATCGTTACGAAGTGGTTTCTTTAGTGCGAGGATGGCAATTGCATGGGATAGGATAAAAGTATTATTTTTTGTTGAATCAAATTTTTCTGGCACCCCAAGTTTGAGATATTAATTAAAACGTGAAAGACTTTTGTCTATACTAAAATTATTTACTGTTAAAGGCTGGAAACAGAGGATGTTTTTTCTGCTTTATTTTGTTTGTTCATTAATTTAATTAATTTAACCTAAACTGATCGTTTGGTATTTTTATACTGACCACTTTGGTAATAAAATACTTTTTGATTGAAAGTTTATTTATTTAATTCGTAAGTGAACGCTGGAATTTTTTCAGAAAAATTCGCGTTCCTCAAAAGAATGCTAATGATAATTATTAATAGACTGCGGATGTGTAAAATATTCAAACAAACGTCGCATATCATAGTGGTTGAGAAGTGTTGAGAATGATTGTCTACTTGGATTGATAAAAATAGATTTCTGTGTCAATACTCGCAGAGTAATTACCAGTATAATCGAAGAAAACCTGGTGACTTCGCATTAAAAACTGGAACAGTCATCGTGAGTCAAGTTCTACGAGCGACACCCATTTCTCAGAGATAGCATAAATTTTTCGAACGTTTCAAATAGAAACAGTGGAGACAGAGGAAGCATGTCATCTCGCTTCCAAAGAAAATACCACGATTACTCATCCTCTAAATTCGTAGCGCAGTAATCGTTATTTCGAAGCGACAACCAGCTCCCAATTAGACCGCGAGAGTCTGAAAAGAATCTGAAAAGCAACTGAAAAACAGTCTGCCAGGACGAACAAACGCGACCATCATTAACACTCAAAATCCACGACCGTGTGATTCGCACCTGAAAATCTCAGTTTATCCACCAATACGCGTTGTATTTTGAGCTGAGAACCATTGCTCAAAACTTCTGTGGCATTTGTACTGCAGTTAAGATCAGTTCTGTAGGAAATAATCTGTTATCCCCAATGAAATCTCATAATGTGAAGGAATGGATTCACCCTAATCGTTCTAAACTCTCTCTACTCGCTTTCAACTAACTCAAGATTCAACTCTCAAGATACACCCTGTTCTCCACGCATTCCCCATGCATCCATTCCTCAACGCGAACGTCCACGCAACCCTTATCACCCTCACTCGCAAAGTCCTGTCGCTAGATTCCAAACACTCTTCTTTCTCGCCTCAGCCACTATTTATTTCTCTCCAAACGCTCTTCATTCGCACCTGAACCTCTCAAGCACGCAATCACTCTATTTCCTTTCAAACATTCCGTCGTCCTAAGTCTCCACGCGTACCCACTCGCACGTAATAAAGCTTCTCACACTCCACAATGTTGAGCTCTCCAAGACGTGCCACCTTGACACGAGCACCTTAGTTCGATCTGAAGCCTGCGCCCAAATCCTCCACTCAAAGAACGCGACACCTTATCGCATCAAAGACACACGCGAGATCAATAGCGACGTCACGCGACTCGCAGCGTTGAAAAATACGAGCTGTGTACAAACAACATGCGTGTCTGCGATTTAATATCCGCGCTCAACTCGTACTCGCAAGAGACCGTCATAAAAATGTCTAAAGCGGAACTGTGGCGGTTCTTGCCACTAGAGGGACAGCACACTCGTCAGTTTCCCGCGAGCACTCGTTTCCTACAGAATTTCTATGTAACTGTGGTCGGAGTAGCAAGATTAACATAGAAACTATGGCCAAAGTAGCAATATTAACATAGAAACTATTGCCAAAAGAGTAATATTAACATAGAATCTATTGATAAAATAGTAATATTAACATAGAAACTATGTCCAAAGTAGCAATTGTGGCGGTCCTCGCCACTAGAGGGTCAGCACACTCGTCAGTTTCCTGCGAGCACTCGTTTAGTACGCAATTTCTATGTAACTGTGGTCAGAGTAGCAAGATTAACATAGAAACTATGGCCAAGTAGCAATATTAATATAGAAACTATGGCCAAAGTAGCAATATTGCTATAGAAACTGTGGCAAAAGTAGCAATATTAACATAGGAACTATGGTCAAAGTAACAATATTAACATAGGAACTATGGCCAAAGTAGCAATATTACTATAGAAACTATGGCCAAAGTAGCAATATTAACATAGGAACTATGGTCAAAGTAACAATATTAACATAGGAACTATGGCCAAAGTAGCAATATTACTATAGAAACTATGGCCAAAGTAGCAATATTAATATAGAAACTATGGCCAAAGTAACAATATTAATATAGGAACTATTGCTAACATAGCAATATTACTATAGAAACTATGGCCAAAGTAACAAGATTACTATAGAAACTATGGCCAAAGTGACAATATTACTATAGAAACTATGGCCAAAGTAGCAATATTACTATAGAAACTATGGCCAAAGTAACAAGATTACTATAGAAACTATGGCCAAAGTGACAATATTACTATAGAAACTATGGCCAAAATAGAAATATTACTATAGAAACTATGGTTAAAGTAGCAATATTACTATAGAAACTATGGCCAAAGTAACAAGATTACTATAGAAACTATGGCCAAAGTAGCAATATTACTATAGAAACTATGGCCAAAGTAGCAATATTACTATAGAAACTATGTCCAAAGTAGCAATATTAACATAGAAACTATGTCCAAAGTAGCAATATTAACATAGAAACTATGTCCAAAGTAGTAATTGTGGCAGTCCACCCCATTTCCTACACAGTTTCTCCATAATAGAAGTTCCAACCTATCCCAATCATCCCAGCGTCTGACGCGCAACTCCGCCATTTTGGTAGCCTTACTGAGTCCACTAGCAGGCTCAAGACCAAACGTTCTTCCCTCTTTCACACATTCTCAACAACGCAACAAATGAAGCAGCACACGATAGCTTCAGAACAAAAGAGTCGAAGGAAGGTGGAAATGGAAACATTTGGCCTCTGTACTTCCGCTTCTGCGAAGACGACGTTCTCGAGAGAAGATCGGTCAACCAGCGTTCCCCAGTTTCCGTTAGAGTGGGATCCTTAGGGACAGAAGAGGGTGGCGCGAAACTGGGTCAAGCTGCGGCGGTCTCTGGCGAACGCGTCGGCTAAATGCAGCGCGCTGCGCAAAAAAGTGCAACGGCGGGAAGGAAGCAAGGATCCGGATGCACACACGCCTCCTCGGCCTTTAGCCGCGTTAGGCGCGCATCGGAGGACCCGCGACCTTTTCCCCGGCGATCTTCTGGCATTTTGCTGGGCAGTCGAGCGACGCGCGGGCTCCGGTTGAATGGGCGCGTCGCTCAAAGCGATTGTCGGGACCACGGGGCAGAATAATCGCGCCCCGTTTGAGGCTGAGGCTCGCTGCTACGCGCTGGACGGAAATAGAGTACTGTTATGTGGATTGGAAAATGTTGTTACGTGGTTTGAGACGATGCGAGTGGGGTAGCTTCGTGAGGAAACGAAGGTGTTGGTCAAGAACTGGAGCTATTGCACCTAAATGTGTTTGTACTCGAAGGACCACCCACAACAATGGGACTAAGTAAGCTAGAAGTTCTGATGTTGGCTAGAAACTCATAGAATAATTGCGCCTCGTTTGAGGGTGAGATTCGCTGTTACGCGCTGGGTGGAAATAGAGTATGGTGATGTGGATTGGAAAATGTTGTTACGTGGTTTGAGACGATGCGAGTGGGGTAGCTTCGTGAGGAAACGAAGGTGTTGCTTCGTGGTCTTTTGAGTTGCAGATGTGCTTTAGAGCCATCTATATTTGGTCAAGAACTTGGTCTATGATTTGAGTCCTTTCAAACTGCACTTAACTGCTATACTCGAAGGACCACCCGCAACAATGGGACTAAGTAAGCTGAAAGTTCTGATGTTGACTAGAAACTCTTTATTCTGAACTAATCGAGAATAATTGCGTCTCGTTTGAGGGTGAGATTCACTGCGACGCGCTGGATGGAAATAGAGTTTGGTGACAAGGATTGGAAAATATTGTACGTGGTTTGAGACGACGCGAGTGGGGTGGCTTCGCAAGTGGGGTGGTTTCACGAGTGGGGTGGCTTCGCGAGGAAACCATGGTGTTGCTGCGGGTCGCTCCGTGCTCTTTTGAGTTGTAGATGTGTTTTAGAGCCATCTAAAGTTCACCTATTGCATCTAAATGTGTTTCTACTCGAAGGACAACCCACAACAATGGGACTAAATAAGCTCAAAGTTCTGATGTTGACTAGAAATTCTTTATTCTGTGTCTCGTTTGACGCTGAGTCTTGATCAGTTTGTTTGAGACGATGCGAATGAGGTAGTTCTGCGAGAAAACGAGTGCGGAGCTGTGAGTCGCTCAGTGCTCTTTTGAGCTGTAAACGTGCTTTAGAGCCAACTATATTTGTATTCTGCGAGCCTTCCAGTCCACTTTTTGAGCTACGAAAATTCAATTTTTGAAACTTTGGTTTTTGCTTTCTTCTATGAGAAACCCACCCAGAAGCAAACCTTTTGAAGTTACGAGTTGGCCAACGCGTAGCTTTTGAGACCCGAGAGTAGCAATATTTGGGGCCACCATTGCTCAGATTTTCGAGCACTCTTCTGTAGGATTTGTACTGAAGTTAAGAATAGTTCTGAGCACTTCAAGATGTGCCACCTTGACACGAGCACCTCAGTTTGATCTCAAGCTTGCACCTAAATCCTCCACTTAAAGATCGCGATACCTTATCGCATCAAAGATGCACAAGATCAAAAGCGACGTCGACGCGACTCGCAGCGTTGAAAAATACGAGCAGCGTATAAACAACTCAGATACGCGTTGACGCTCGTTCGCAGCAGCTGTATAATATTTGAATATCGTTAAAGAAAAATACTTTCGTAATCAAACGCTTAAGTAGGTGAAACGTTTCTTGCGACAGAAGTTTCCCAACGCGTCTCTTACTTCTAATTATACCACGCATAAATATTGCATAATTAAGTAATCAAATATTTTACGCAAGAAAGTGAGGAATTTTGAAAAATCTAGGAAAAATGAGGAGACAGATAAGAGTGGATAATGTGGGGTGCGAGAAATAAAAGAACGAGTGAATCAGGTGTGAATGTTTATAATTGCGTGATAAAGATGTGATTGCGAATGTTCTCGAGTAATTGTGAATATATTTGAATACTGATTATTCGAGAATGGGAGTGAATGAGTGAGTGTGTGTGCGATGCGAGCGATTACACGAGTGACTTGGAAATGAATGACGAATGTAAGAGAAAAACATCGGAGGCTTGATGAGCGAACGCGAAAACTGGTTCTAATTGTGAAAAATAAAGATTGAGTTAATTCCTATGAGAATATTCTAAACTTTGTGCATAAGACTGTGTGTGCACGTGTGTGTGAGTGCCTGGAAAATAAAGGAATGCAAAAATCGAGAATATCGATGATGAATGTACAAAAGGATGTGTAGAGCGCGAGATTTAGTTTAAAAAGAGCAACGAAAAGTGTAGTTTCTTCAATTATAAATAAATTTAACTTTTCAATCCCTATTTCATATACTGAGTATGTTAATTTTTCATTGAACATCGTTCTCACTGGAATCATCCACCCATTACTACACTATCAATCTTTTATTTCATAGATAAAGCTGGTTGCACCAAAATGGCGGAGGTTCGAGCGTAATTCCTTTGCACTCTGCTCCTTTCTAGACATTGACAATAGAAGCTAGAAATATTGCTAAAGTAGCAATTATGCTATCGTCTTCCAGCAATAAAAACTTTCCATTTCAATAGAAAACTTGAGGGAAATATACATTTCTCAAGAAGCTGCGGTGGAATAAGTTTAATCACTAATCAATTCTGATGGTCCCTCAGAGGAGACATCTGCGTGCAAAGGGTTAATATATTAATTATGGAAATTAATTAATTAATGGAATCGTCCGCCCTTATACTTTTTATCCTTTATTTCTTAGACGAAGCTGGATGCAGCAAAATGGTGGAGGTTTCAAGCGTAATTCCTATAATAATATACTTAATATATTAATTCTTCATTGAATATCGTTCTCACTGGAATCGTCCACCCTTACACTTTTAATCCTTTATTTCTTAAACGATGCTGGATGCAGCAAAATGGCAGAGCTTCAAGCGTAATTCCTACAATAATTATTTAATATATTAATTCTTCATTGAACAGCCTTCTCACTACAGTCATCCACCCTTTAGATTTCTAATTTTTTATTTCTTAGACGAAGCTAGATGCAGCAGAATGGCGGAGGTCCAAGCGTAATTCCTACAATAATATACTTAGTATATCAATTTTTTATAGAACATCGTTCTCGCTAGAGTCGTCCACCAGCTACACTTTCAATCCTTCATTTCTTAGACGAAGCTAGATGCAGCAGAATGCTGGAGGTCCAAGCATAATTCCTACAATAATTTCATAGAACATCCTTTTCACTAGTCGTTCACCAGTTACACTTTTAATCCTTTATTTCTTAGACGATGCTGGATGCAGCAAAATGGCGGAGGTTCGAGCGTAATTCCTACAATAATATACTTAATATATCAATTTTTCATAGAACATCCTTCTCACTAGTCGTCCACCCGTTACATTTCCAATTTTTTACTTCATAGACGAAGCTAGATGCAGCAGAATGGCGGAGGTTCGAGCATAATTCCTACAATAATTTCATAGAACATCCTTCTCACTAGTCGTTCACCAGTTGCACTTTTAATCCTTTATTTCTTAGACGATGCTGGATGCAGCAAAATGGCGGAGGTTTCAAGCGTAATTCCTATAATAATATACTTAATATATCAATTTTTCATAGAACATCCTTCTCACTAGTCGTCCACCCGTTACATTTCCAATTTTTTACTTCATAGACGAAGCTAGATGCAGCAGAATGGCGGAGGTTCGAGCATAATTCCTACAATAATTTTATAGAACATCCTTCTCACTAGTCGTTCACCAGTTGCACTTTTAATCCTTTATTTCTTAGACGGTGCTGGATGCAGCAAAATGGCGGAGGTTCGAGCGTAATTCCTACAATAATATACTTAATATATCAATTTTTCATAGAACATCCTTCTCACTAGTCGTCCACCCGTTACATTTCCAATTTTTTACTTCATAGACGAAGCTAGATGCAGCAGAATGGCGGAGGTTCGAGCGTAATTCCTACAATAATATACTTAATATATCAATTTTTCATAGAACATCCTTCTCACTAGTCGTCCACCCGTTACATTTCCAATTTTTTACTTCATAGACGAAGCTAGATGCAGCAGAATGGCGGAGGTTCGAGCGTAACGCTGGAAACTTGTTACGACGAAGGCGCGGGGCCTCGCTTTCGAGATGATCGAGTGTCCCTGCCGCGCGTCAAAGGGATGAAGGATCGATCAGGGTGCGCGCATCGAGTATCTCGTCGAGTAAATTTAAATCTCCTCGTCGTTCTTGCTTTTATCTCTACGTTTTCTTTTCCCTGCCTTTTTCTCTTCCGCCGCTGGGCGTCGAGCCGACGCGCAGCAAGCTTTTCACGTACGAACAAATAATTCACGTGGGTCGACGTGTGTAACGAAAATAAATATGAATAACAACCGATAAATGTCAATGGGTCGGTGTGTTACTTCTCGTCGAACGGTTTTTTCTCTCCTCGCTCGTACGTTTCTAACCTTTCGCGCTTAAATGCCAGATCGCTTCGCAAAAGCGTGACAAATTTCTCGACGCGTTTAACCCTTTGCGCTCGACTACTTCCTGGATGTTATGCGACAGAAACTATCGCTAAAATAGCTGTATTTTAGCAACTTTTTAGCAATAGAAACTACTGCTAAAATAGCAACGCTTTAGCAATTTTTTTAGCAATATTTTAGCAACTGTTTCTATTGCTAACGTCTCTCAGCAATAGAAAATTTCCATTTCAATAGAAAACCTCAGAGAACATGCATTTCTCAAGTAGCTACGGTGAAATAAGTTTAACCTCCATAATTACTAATCAACGTCCCCTCAGATGAAACATTCGAGTGTAAAAGGTCAATAATTGGTAAAGTATCGTAATTAGATTGTTGTTTGTCTGCGTCAAGCTTCGTTAAAAGCAACGACGAGGCTGGAAATTTTAAGAATTGTGCTCTGTTTTCTTAACTTTGCAGCAACAATTTTGGAAACTTTATTTCGGAGATGTTGAGTCTCTGAAATTGCAAAATAAAGTCAGTTGAATAACGGAGATAAACGCGAGAGAAGGCTGAATCCGAATACATAGGGAAGCAAAAATAACGCAAGTCGCGACGAGGCGGCTGGCACGCTTAAAAGGCAAGAATAAACCAATGATGTTGAATAATTTAATAATAATGCGCGAGTTCATTATACTTTAAAATATTCCCAACAGTGTGCAAGCAGAGTTGGAAAAAAAACCAGTCAAACCGATGAGAACAGTGAATAGATTATAGCTGTGAATTTGTGCGTGGAAGTCAATGGCGAATAATAATTTCAAGGGTAATTAGCTAATTTTAAAATGAGATATGAGACGGAACCTGAATTACAATCCGAAACAAACCGTAAACGATTTTCTAATTAAAAATCTGTTCAATTAGAAAATCACAGGAATATATCCAAGATATTTACAGAAGCATCTGTTTGTAATTTCCACTGTCTTTCTTAATTAAATATCTGTTCAATTAGAAAATCACAGGAATATATCCAAGATATTTACAGAAGCATCTGTTTGTAATTTCCACTGTCTTTCTTAATTAAATATCTGTTCAATTAGAAAATCACAGGAATATATCCAAGATATTTACAGAAGCATCTGTCTGTAATTTCCATCGTGTTCACAAAAAATCTGTTGGAAGCTAAAGAAAAAGTGATCAAAGAAAACAAATAAAAATTCCACGGATTGAAATTGAAAAAAGAAAATAAATAAAGAAACTAAAAAATGCGAATTGAGATTTGATCAATTGCAAAAAATAGAACTAAATAACAAACGAAATGCATTGTACTGTAGCGAAGTTCGAGAATCGAGAGTCGAAGCCTTAATCATCAAATGTAGGAAAATAAACCAACTGACAAACATAAAGAAAAATATATTTTGAGTTATAACCTCGCGTTAATCATCAAATTCAGAAAAAGAAACCAATTAACAAAAATAAAGGAAAATATATTTCAAAGAAGAAGATAAAAATTAAAAGAGTTGGATCCTCGCATTAACCATCAAATACAGAAAAAAGAAACCAATTAACAAAAATAAAGGAAAATATATTTCAAAGAAGAAGATAAAAATTAAAAGAGTTGGATCCTCGCATTAACCATCAAATACAGAAAAGAGAAACCAATTAGCAAAGATAAAAAAATACATTTCAAAGAAGAAAATAGAAATTAAAAGAGTTGGATCCTCGCATTAACCATCAAATACAGAAAAGAGAAACCAATTAGCAAAGATAAAAAAATACATTTCAAAGAAGAAAATAAAAATTAAAAAAGTCGAAGAGTATCAACCATTAAATACAGAAAAAGAAACCAACAAAAATAAAAAAGTCCATCTTAAAGAAGGAAATAAAAATTGAAAGAGTCGAAGCCTCGCATCGACCACCAAGTACAAGAAAAAAAAGAACCAAAGTCGGTGCTTGGATAAAAATGTTGCCCTCAGATCCAATTAGTAAATTGATTAAGCCCCCGCATTTCATCCTCGACTTTCCGGAGAAAATGTTTTCTGTTCGATCCTCAGCTGGCGTTCGCGGGAAATATTATTTCTGGGACAACGGTGCCCTAAGAGAACCGGAGGCAGCATCCAGGGCAGCGATCGCGGCTCGTCCGCCAGACGGTCGACTTACGTTTCTTGTTCTTCAGCCGGCGCAGGAACTTGCAGAACTTTTTGTACGCGGTGTTCGCCTCCTTGCTGCTCAGCTCCATGGCGCTCTTCGCCCTCTCATGCTTCTGCTGTCCGGATGGGCAGAATTTCGGGTAACGCCAGTGCTGGCAAGGCTCTGACCAGTCCAACGTGGCGGCGGGTGCCATTGTAGCTACGCTTTGGGATCGAAGTCACAAAGGGTTGAAATACTGGAGGCCTCGTTGCGCTCCACTGACGCCAACAATCACGTCTCTAGTTCCTCGCTAATTCTACGACGCGAACTTTAGTACTTTATAAATTGCAAATTCGTAAAAAGATCGAGCTTGCCACGACAATGTTATTTTGACGAGAATCACCAAAACACTCGCGCGTATAAATACCAGTTTCCCAGGATTTGCCGAATCCTCGAACGTAACAAAGGCTTGAGGCGTGCCTGGTCGTTCAGTTTACAAACATCCACGAGTATCAACGCCAATTAGACGCACGTCAAGACCATAGACGATCGCGTTCGGTTCGTGGTTTATCAACAATACCTCGATTCCACTGAATTCGACGAGCGCTCGAAAGTCAGCAATTGTTGACGCGAACGCCTCGCGAGGCACCACGGAGCAGGTCGCAGCGACGCTCGAGACCACGGTTTCTCACGGCTCCGTTCTCGCTCGTTATCATGGCTCCAAGAGGACGCTGGCCAGGTGATTTCGAGTGATTCACGCGACAGCCACGCGGCAGACGGAAACGCGCGGGCCTCCAACGGTCGCACACGGATTCCTGCGTGCCACGAATCCCAGATAACTCGTAACACCGCGATCTAGCAGGCACGATCGCGGCATTGTCCGCTGCCGATCGGCGAGGCGCACGGACGACCCATCGCCGATCGACGCATATAAATCAATGGCTCTCGAGCGAGGCGCATCCGCTGGAATCCTGCTGAGGCGTCCTTCGACTGGACAGCGTCGTCTCGAGAGTCGATAATCTTATTACTCCTACGAGCCTCGTCGAGAGAGATTATGGCGTCGTATAGAGACCTGTCCTCGGAAGTTTCACGAAGTCGCCGCGGAAGAGTTAGCTGAGCTTCTTCTAACACCTTTCTGAGGTCACAGCGGAGAGCCAGGGTCTCCTTGTCGAGCAATCAGTCCAGGATTTCACTGCACCACTCAATAATCAGTCCTCGTGACGGTCCTTACGATTCTCACGTAGAACACACTGAGCATCCTCTTCGACACCACGCGTAAACCACGATCCAGTCGCTCGACGTCCACTTATCCGCAATCTTCAGCTTCAATAATCAACCACAGACAATACATGTATAACCAATCGCGTCTCAGCTTGGAAACACCAATTAGCTCGCACGCGAAGCAACGTTCCTCGTCGACAGTCGCGCAGGAAGTCCTCCGTGCGACCGACTCCTTCGAGCTCAGCCGGATAAAAGAAGAGTCGCGATCGCTCGACGCGTTTCGCGGTCCCGTTTCGTTTACACGCGACGAACTGGATCGCACGATTGTCTGGCGAACGTGTCGGTTACGTGGAACGCGTAGCCAGGCGCAGACAGAAACGTTCTCGTTCCGTGGCTGCTCGGCACGCGACTAAACCGAACGCGCCGTAGATCGGCATTGCCCAGCGGAAGAGTCGCTCTCGCAGCGGCGGGGTTGCGCGGGGTGCAACGCGCTGCGTAGAGGGGGATGGAGCGTCGTGGAATACGTAACCGCGAAAGTGACCGAGGAACAGTCCCCTGTTAGCAGTTCTTTGGCGTTTCTCATTTTAATTCTGCTTTGTTAATGTATTTTTTGTTTTTTTGTTTGTTTTTGGTTTTGTGCTTTGGGTTTTTTTGTAGATTGATTTTATTTCTGGAAGAGTTCGAGTGTGATTTGAAGTGAATGGTGTTTGAATTTGAATTTGGTACGTGTCATTTGGTATTTGTACGATTTTAGTGCGGTACTTTGAGCGATTTCTGACTTTAATTCTGCTTTGTTAATGTATTTTTTTTTTTGTTTGTTTTTGGTTTTGTGCTTTGGGTTTCTTTGTAGCTTGATTTTATTTCTGGAAGAGTTCGAGTGTATGCGTGTGATACGAAGTGAATGGTGTTTGATTTTAGATTTGGTACGTCTCATTTGGTATTTGTACGATTTTAGTGCGGTACTTTGAGCGATTTATGATTTTAATGCTCCTCTGATAATGAATTTCTGCAATTCTCTTCAGTTCTTGTAGCTTTAAGCGATTTGTGATTTTAATTCTCCTTTGATAATGAATTTTTTTTGTTTGTTTCTGGAAGAGTTTAAATGTAAATGTGCGATTCGAAGTGAATGGTTGTGGGTGTTCTTGTAGCTTTAAGCGATTTCTGATTTTATTGTCCCCCTGATAATGAATTTTTTTTTTTGTTTGTGGTTCTTTGGTTTGGATTTCTTTGTAGCTTGATTTTATTTCTGGAAGAGTTCGAGTGTATGCGTGTGATACGAAGTGAATGGTGTTTGATTTTAGATTTGGTACGTGTCATTTGGTATTTGTACAATTTTAGTGCGGTACTTTGAGCGATTTATGATTTTATTGTCCCTCTGATAATGAATTTTTTTTGTTTGTTTTTGATTTTGTGGTTTGGGTTTCTTTGTAGCTCGATTTTATTTCTGGAAGAGTTCGAGTGTATGCGTGTGATTCGAAGTGAATGGTGTTTGATTTTAGATTTGGTATATGTAGCTTTGAGATATTTTTGATTTTAATGAATTTTTGTTGTCTCTTCAGTTCTTGTAGCTTTGAGCGATTTGTGATTTTAATGCTCCTCTAATAATGAATCTTTTTCCTTTTTAATTCTTTGATTTGAAATTTGAAATTTGGTGCCCAATGTAACATGGTATTTTTAATATAATTATGCTTTAAATAACTCCACAAGTATCAATAAACAAGTCGTGTTTTAGAGGAGAAAATTAGGTTTGAATGACTTGCAGAACAGATCCAGAATTACAGTCGCGTTAAAGTAGAAAAGTGGAGTACGTTCAAGTACAAATGGTTGTCGCGATACGTCGGTTATCGCGGTATTTTTGATACAGCGCTTGATTACAAATTAAGATATCTCTTACTTCGTCGCATTTTCTCAACAGCGTTCCGACAAATCAAGAACGCGTCCTTCTTCTTCGTGCGCATCCAAAATTCGTTCGCGAGCTTATCACATCTACCAATATCGATGGGTTACGTTTAATGTAATCGAAAAGTTATTTATTTTCATCAGACTCGGATAAGATAATTAAAGTCCGCAATTAGTCAGATTAGATAATCAGCATCGAGCGTGCTGTTCTTTCGAATAATTAAACACACGAAAATTTCTCTCGATCGTCATCAAAATTGTTGCTCAGCTGTAAAATGTTATAAACTGTTAAACTTTTAAATTTGATAACTGGATTGCTCTTCAATTTTCAACTTTTTGAAGCAGGTACTCATTGGGGGTGGATTTATTAAAACCCTTTGAAGCTTAGATAAAATGGGTACAAACTCGATTAATAAATATTCATTCGTAGTCTGAATAATCATATAATTATTATAATATTGCTGTTCGTAAACAAGACTCTTGTAAATATTTCTAAGAATGGAAATCCACCATGGAAGATTAATGCAAAACCCTTTACTTCCATTCACAAAACAAGATACATCTACACACTTCTCATAAAACAAAATGAACATACAAGTTTCAAGAATTTGGAGACCTTTCAAAGTTCAGAAATTTGAGAATCAAGTTCGAATCCACCACTGACAATAAGAAAACTTTCAAATCTCTGCGACAGACGTCCTCACAACAAAATTATTAATCCCAAAATGTGCAAAATCCAGGGAAAGGAGTTAATTAGGTCCCAGTCGAGCTCACCCTAATTACTGACACAGAATTCTACGCAACGACCCACATCTCTGCGTCGAACCTCGAACTTAGACATGGCGAAACCCGCGAACTTCGCTAAACAGATTAACGAGGACCAACCTTCGCTCGTTAACCCTTTGCACTTCGAATTATTTTTCAATTTAGTTGCCAACAGCTCCCTACAAGTATTTCATTTGAAATTTACTTTAAAAAGTTGTCTTTGTGTGTTTAAAAAGGAGTGTAAAGGGTTAATCCTTTGTACTCGGATGTCCTTCCTGAGGGACATCAGCATTGATTAGTAATTACGAATGTTAAACTTATTCCATCGCAGCTTTTTGAGAATTGCACGTTTCCCTAAGGTTTTCTATTGAAATGGAAATTTTCTATTACTGAGAGGCGTTAGCGATAGAAATTATTGCTTTATTCTATGTTATTACTATATTATTAGTAGTTTCTATTGCAAACGTCTGGAAAGGCGTCGAGTGCAAAGGGTTAATAATTCTTCTCTATATATTTCTTGATTGTAGATCCATTTTCAAATAATTTATCGTGCAGAATATCAAAGCAGAAGCACATTATGAAAAATATTTGTTTTAAAATTAGTAAAAAGTACTTCACTCTGCACTCTGTTCTCGACTGCTACTTGTAAACTCTAAAACTCTGTTGTAATTTATATTTGCTTCTTTTTCTTATTTAACAATGTCGAATCACACTCGACAAAGTAGCGCAAAGGATTAACAATTCTACTCTATATATTTCTTGATTGTAGATTCACTTTCAAATAATCTATCGTGTAGAATATCAAAGCAGAAGCACATGATGAAAAATATTTGTTTTAAAGTTAGTAAAAAGTACTTCACTCTGCACTCTGTTCTCGACTGCTACTTGTAAACTCTAAAACTCTGTTGTAATTTATATTTGCTTCTTTTTCTTATTTAACAATGTCGAATCACACTCGACAAAGTAGCGCAAAGGATTAACAATTCTACTCTTTATATTTCTTGATTGTAAATTCACTTTCAAATAATTTATGGTACAGAATATCAAAGCAGAAGCACATTATGAAAAATATTTGTTTTAGAGTTAGTAAAAAGCACTTTACTCTGCACTTTGTGTCTTTTTCTTATTTAACAACGTCGAATCACACTCGACAAGGGGAGCTCAAAGGGTTAACAACCCTGTTGGTCCCCAAAAAGAGCGAGAAAGAAAGCGAAGACCGATTTTCTCAGGTAGCGAACCAACTGCGAATGTGTGTTTCATTCGATTACGCGCGCGACACCAAAGGATTACCCGCGATAAAATCTATTTATAGTGGATCGTGCCGTCAATGACGGACTCTACACCGGATTTAAGTAGAACGTGCCAGTTTCGCGAAGGAGAATTCCGTTCGCCAGCCGCGACAGAGCCGCTGCTGGCCCCGCGCTCTGATATTTTTATGATCTCACCTTTTGATTGTTTAAACGATCGTTGCTTAACCCCTCGACGCCTGTCGTAACGCAGGCACTCGCGTTTTCTGCGAACAGGTTCGTATCCTTGAATGGTCGTTGACTATTTCCACCGTGCTCGCGTACACCACAATGGCGCGAGGCACGCGGAACGCGTTGCACTCGCGGTTATGCAACTACGTCCTCGCAAACTGGCCTGCTTTTGGACGGAGACGAGCCACGATTTGTAAGTTCGCGAAAGTTGAAAAAGAAAGAATCTTTTCTTCTTTTACTGCCTTCGTTTTTACTGAAGAACTCTGTTTTTATTCGAGGACAGTGAGTGCTTGAATCACGCGATTAATTGGCTTTGACCTTGGCGTTTTCGAGAAAGTCGAGGAAGGCAGAAAATTTAACATTTTTGGGGAAAATGTGTTTTAGTTTCAAAACGTTTTTACTGAAGAATTCTATTTTTATTCGAGGACAGTGAGTGCTTGAATCACGCGATTAATTGACTTTGACCTTGGCGTTTTCGAGAAAGTCGAGGAAGGCAGAAAATTTAACATTTTTGGGGAAAATGTGTTTTAGTTTCAAAACGTTTTTACTGAAGAATTCTGTTTTTATTCGAGGACAGTGAATTATCTTGAATTAAGCGATTAATTGGCTTTGACCTTGACGTTTTCGTGTAAGTTGAGGAAGGCAGAAAATTTAACATTTTTGGGGAAAATGTGTTTTAGTTTCAAAACGTTTTTACTGAAGAATTCTGTTTTTATTCGAGGACAGTGAATTACCTCGAATTAAGCGATTAATTGGCTTTGACATTGACGTTTTCGTGTAAGTTGAGGAAGGCAGAAAATTTAGCATTTTTGGGGAAAAATGTGTTTTAGTTTCAAGACGTAGGTGAAGGTAAAATAGATCTATGTTAAGTCACTGTTAATTTTTTCTTTTCTTCATATTTGCAATATTATTATTCACTGCTTTTGTAACTTTCGCGGATCGTTCACGATCTTGAGCTTCGAGATCAGCTAATCCATCGTGGATCATATAAAATTCAACCCTTTTTAATTTCTAGTCGCGTAAGTCGAGGACTGACTGTACTCGAAATTAGTAATTACTAATCACCACATATATTGAATATTTTTAAATAAAATATACACAACACTCTAGTTTCTCTGCTTTGCAATTAATTTACACCAAAGACTCGTCACACTCGATCGTTAAAACCATGTTCTCCGCAAACCCAAAGGCCTCCACTGGTACCAAAATGGCTCCCATCCGCGATAACCAGCAAACAATTCCTCGAACGTTCCGAAAACCGCTAAAACGTGCTCGAGAAGCGCTAAGTCGTTTGGTGCATTGATATATCTCTGGTGTTTGAACGCTGGTTAGAGCAGCCGCTATATTTAGCCCTAATAAGCAGATAACAGGCTGGTAACAGCGGAGGAATCGCGCGCGAGACCTGCCTCGCCGCGTTGCAAACACCGTGGCCTGTGTTTGCGCAAACAATTCCACCTTCGAGCGCGTAAAAGTCACGTCGATTATTTCCAGCTCGATAACGTTACTTCGTCTCGATACGATTCGAGAAGAAGGAACGAGCGCTCGGTTTAGATGGAAGGGAATAAAGTACGAAGACGCGTTGCGTCGTTCCATCGCGAGTAACCAGCGGCTACCAGTGTCCTTCTTACCTAATTTCGACGATTCGGATGCTAATGGCGGCCCCCCAGCGGCCAGGCTTTCGATATCGAAAGTGTACGACAGGCCTCGAAAGGATTCCTGGCTCGCTTCCGCGTGCAATTACGTGGACGCACGACGAGGCTGCTCCAAGCGTGCTGCGAGAATATCGATGAACCGTTTCGTGAAAGTCCGCCCGTGGACAAATTTATTTGTTTACCATTTCGACGAGCCTCCCCGCGATAACGATTATTCGCGTTCCGTTCCGTTTTCGAGAGAGGCGATGCAAATTCGAAGCAACGAACGGGTCTTCTCTTATCGAGTCACGTTTCTTGAGGTCACTTCCTCCATTTTTTAACGCTTCGCGTAAAATATCTGACTTTCTTCGTGAAATAATGTCATGAAGCGTCTCTACGCGAGCTATTTCTAGTTTTTATGGCACGCAGAGGGTGAAGGGTGGTTTTGGTGGCGTCTCGTTCCGTTTTCGAGAGAACCAATGCAAATTTGAAGCAACGAATGGCTCTTTTCCTATCGAGTCACGTTTCTTGAGGTCACTTCCTCCATTTTTTAATACTTCGCGGAAAATATCTAACTTTCTACGTGAAATAATGTCATGGAGCGTCTCGACGCGAGCTGTTTCTAGTTTTTATGGCACGCAGAGGGTGAAGGGTGGTTTTGATGGCGTCTCGTTCCGTTTTCGAGAGAACCAATGCAAATTTGAAGCAACGAATGGCTCTTTTCCTATCGAGTCACGTTTCTTGAGGTCACTTCCTCCGTTTTTTAATACTTCGCGTAAAATATCTAACTTTCTTCGTAAAATGATGTCATGGAGCGTCTCGAGCGCTTCTCGACGCGGCCATTTCTAGTTTTTATAGCGCGCGGAGGCTGAAGGGTGGTTTTGTCGCGGGATTATCGTTCCTGAAGCTACGACCTGGTTCGAGTAGGTTCACTCACGGCGCCAATGCGCTACGACGAGTTCAGATATGAAATATCTATGTCGTTTGAGTGCGCCATTAAGCCAGGTTTATGGCACGCGTAGTCGCAGAGGACCGTTATTCTTTGGTGTTTGAAAATTTTAGAATCTTCGTCGTCAAAGTGCTACGAGACGAAATTACTTGGCAGACACTATTGTGCTTTCGTTCCTCGTTATTTTCAAATTAAAATATTCGTGCAGAGTTCCATTGTCTCACGTGTTTTCTCGACACACGCATCAGTCAATTTTCGTCACAGAAATTAACCCTTTGCGCTCCAGAGGCGACTCTCAGTCACCATGGCGTCTCATACACCAACTGGAGTTTTTCATCGACTAATTTTATGTTTTGGAGGTCTACAAAAATGAATTTGGAAGGTGAAATTAGCTTGAGAAGAAATTGGGGATAGAAAAAATGATCTGCGACCAAGAAAGTCGTCGAGTGCAAAGGGTTAACCCTCTGAGCAATATGAACTTACACTTACGTTATAGGTTAGTCAACATATTGTGATATTTTAGAAAATAGTTGTTGATAAATTGCTGGCGGAAAGAAATGGGTGTGCGAAAAGTCACTGCGCAGAGGGTTAATACTTTGAATGCCACGCGATGTATATACAGGGGTGGCGCTAGGTTTTCTTGGATGATCGATAGACCACGTATACTTATACCAATCCATATTTTTATAAACGTAATTCAGAAATTGGAACTTAAATAGAGATTTTGTTTACTTTATACATACTTTGATTATTTGGTATATTTTGTATTCTTTTAGATTCGAAAAATGTTTACCAAAACACAACATCTGATAATTGCATATCATTAACGCGTAATTCGCCTAAAACTCTGCCATACAGAGAAACAGCTCCGCGCAAAATTCAACCCTTACCCAAGAGATTAACCCTTCGCGTACAAGAGATGACTTTTAGTCACCACAACGTTTCGTACAACTTTTCACGTTTGATTTTAAGTTTCGAAGCCCTGCAAATCTGAATTTGGAAGGTAAAATTAGCTCGATCGAAGATGGAATTGATTCTCAACTGTTGAAAAACGAGATCGATCGCGTTCGTAAAGAAATTAGCGATAGAGAACGCGATATTAAGTGAGAATCAGTAATTTTCCTGGGACCAGCCGACTGGCGCACCGCGCAAAATTCAACCCTTACCTTTTCACCTTTGATTTTAAGTTTCGAAGCCCTGCAAATCTGAATTTGGAAGGTAAAATTAGGTCGATCGAAGATGGAATTGATCCTCAACTCTTGAAAAACGACATAGATCGTAAAGAAATTAGCGACAGAGAACGCGATGCTAGTTATGAGAGCTGTTAAGCGAGTAACAGTAATTTTCCTGGGACCAGTCGATAGACGCACCACGCAAAATTCAACCCTTACCTACAATATTAACCCTTACCTTTTCACCTTTGATTTTAAGTTTCGAAGCCCTGCAAATCTGAATTTGGAAGGTAAAAAGGGCTCGATCGAAGATGGAATTGATCCTCAACTGTTGAAAAACGACATAGATCGTAAAGAAATTAGCGATAGAGAACTAATAATGTTAGTTATAAGAGTTTCTAAGCTTTCTTTACGATCGATCTCATTTTTCAACAGTGGAGAATCAATTCCATCTTCGATCGACCTAATTCTACCTTCCAAATTCAGATTTGCAGGTCTTCGAAACTTAAAATCAAAGATGAAAAGTTGCTAAGCGAGTAACAGTAATTTTCCTGGGACCAGCCGACAGACGCACCGCGCGCCCAAGGCTCGATCAGTCGACCATCTTGGCACCTAACTCTCGATCGTTTCAGACCCTCGCAAGCTTCAGAAAACGCGCGCAACAGCAGCCGTCACTTCACGACTCGTCTTCTTACCCCCGTTTCATGAATCTTGCAGCCAGCGCAGCTTTATAATAACAGAGCGCGACGTAGGCGAGCACAGTCCATCGGCCTCCGCTTTAGTTAGAAATTCCCGCCCCGTTCTGGTGTCATCGGCCCCCGTAGGTGGTATAGACGCCATCGACGGCGAGTTTCCGCCGCTTCGTTCGCGCTCGCGGCTATAAATCGTCCGGTTGGCCAGCGGCGACGCATCGAACCACGTCTCTCGACACACTTACCGCGAATAAACCGGCGATTCCGTGGAACGGGTTTCCTTATCGCATTCGAGCCGCGTGTCTCATCGAAAATTAATCATCCGTGCGCCATCAGCGTTCCTCGTCCCTCCGCCATTTCTCTGTTCATCCGCGCCAGAATTCGTGGATCGCGTAAATAAAGTCGCTGGAGCTCGCGAAGAAGCGTACGAAAATAGGAGAACAGCGAGAGAATGGGCGAACGATCGATCGATCGATCGTTTTGGCAGTATTGTCTTGTTTATTGGCGAGAGCAGTGTTCGAATTGCAGGTTTTTGGGAACAAATTAAGTGGGCACTATTTAAATGAACTTTTGGTCGGTATTTTATTATCATGAGTAGTAGTAGCTCATTAGCGACCGCTGATGTGAGTCTACGTCGTTTTAAATTGTATTCCTGGTTGCTGCTGACGTGAATTCACGTCACTTCGAATTCTAGCACGATAAGTGGTTTGTTATCTGTCTAAAAAGCAAGTTATGGAAATCTTTTTATCTTAAACAACGTGTATTTACGACACCAATATTTTAAAAGAAATCTTATAATTTTTATCCTCGCTTTGACGATACAACCAGTTTCAGAATTTTATTATCTTCCAAAGGTAATCAGTATCAGAAACGTAAAGAAATTGCTGCTCGCTAAAAAAAGTATAAAAATGTGGTATAAAAGTACTAAACTATGTAAATAGTAAAGTATAAAAATGGCGAATGGTTAGTTTAGGTTGAAACTAAGCTTGTAATCTGATAGAAGCACTCAGCGTTCATTTCGAGAGGAATTGTGGTAACAAATAATTGTAATAATTGTATAAACGTGAAAAGTCTTCGTTGAGAGACTGTTTGTATCGATCTAAGTTGTTTAACCCCTTCACTGCGACCCTCGATGGCGCGATACTCGCATGTTCGTCGCTGCGCCTGGTTAACCATCGACTAGGGACCAAAATGGCATCCGGAAGTTCGATACTATTCTTAGGGGTTGAAAAAATTGATGATTGCAGTTAAATTAACAATATCCAATTTTTTATCTATTTTAAATGGTGTTCTAAGCAAAGGGTTAACCTTATTCCACCCCAACTTTTTAAAAAGTGCATGTTTCCCTCAAGTTTTCTATTGAAATGGAAGTTTTCTATTGCTGGGAGACGTAGCGACAGAAACTAATTGCTAAAATGGCAAAAAGAATCGTGAAACGGAAGTAAAAAGGTTGTCGCGAGTGATGGCTACTGTGGTACTCGTTTTCAGCTTGCGATGGGTCGAAACGATCGCGAATTAGAGACCAAGATGGTCGCCTGATCGAGCAGCCGTGAACGTGTGCGCGTTGGTCTCAGGAAAATTACTGTTACTTGCGGTGCTGTTGATTAGGCGATTAAATTCACGAGACTTGGCAGTGAAATGATCGAACGAAGGTAGTGGAAGAGATCGTTATTATGTAGAGTTGGGTGGTGCGGTTAATGAGTCATGTTAACGAACGAAAATTTGTGTATACAGAGAGTGTTTATTATATATCTCGCGAGGAAACGTAATGTGAATTTTTTTGTGAGACTTTGAGAAGTGGTAGAGCTTGATATACTGAAGGAATTGACACAGAGTTATGAAGTTTGATGGTTTATAATTGAATGTTGAAGTGATATTTATATAAATAATCTCTTAAGTATCTCAAAGTATTTCTTCTTATGTATTTTATTTAATTAATAATCTGGATGTACCTGAATTTTGATGATAATTATCATGAAATATAATAAATATTAGGATATTAAATATTAGAAATATTAGAATATTAAAAATATCCATGAACGTTTTACTTCTAAAATTGCAAATCTTTGCATTTAATTGTAATAAAAATGATATCAGAAGATATCCAGTAGGCGTGACAAAAAATACAAAATATACAAAATAATCAGAATATCGATACGCACAGTGTAAACAAAATCTCTATTTGTCCTCCATTTTTCAATCACGCTCATAAAAATATGGATCGACAAACACACGTGTTAAATAAATAGCACTGAAATTAAACAACGAAATTAAGTAAATTCCAAGATTAATTGAAAAGCCCAGAAGAAGCCACGAGCAACTGGCGCCATAAAAATGCAACCCCCGACGAAACGGTTGACAACGCGGAAAAAGATCCGAAAAAAGTGATTCCAAGTCAGAATTCACCTGATTGGAGAACTTTGTGTGCCTCGAGATAAGGTCGATTCTTCGCTGGAGGACTCCGTGCCTCAGATTTGTATCGCGATAAACGAGACATGGGACACGGATCGAGACAAATTTCAGTGTGTACTTAGCTGTTTCCACACATTCGTATCGGTATCTTCAGACAGTCTGATAACGGGGCAGTGAAACGCGCATTGAAATTTGGTCTGGGATGCGCGTCTCCTGTGCATCGCGATGGAAATCTCGTCCAACCTGGGGCACTTTATCGAGCAACATATGAGTCACACCCTGAGGCGATCCGGACCGATAAACTTCACTTTACCAAAGGTGGTGCGTTACTTTACGAAGAAGGTGGAGTTTGGTTCTCCTTGCCCTCCACTCGAACCGACTACACGAAGAATAAAACTGTTAACCTTCGCGAAATTTAGTTTCAGAGAAGCTGGTACCGCCAACCCTAATTAAGGGTTCGTCAACCCTTAATTGTCGAAGAAATGCTTCGAGACTATTTGGTATCGTTATGCGAATAATATTAATAATGACAAATTGCGTACAATATTAATATTATTATTATTAATATTATTACTATTATATTATTAATATTATTAATATTGACATCGTTAATATTAATAATAATATTATTATCAATAATTATTATGAATATTAATAATTGCGACCAAATTCACGCGATCAACCATAAATTAACCACATTAATACAAATATAATACCACATAAATATAATATAACACCCATGAATTAACTCACAAACTTCACGTTCCACGACAAGCGTCGCTCTTTAACGATATCATCGCGATTTTAGACGATAACGCGATTTTCGTGGTGGCAAAAAGTTTCGGGAATACCTCTGGGATAAGATTCTTCAAATTTATCTTCCGTCACGCGGTTCGAGCGATAGAAATTTCAATAGGCCGCAGATAATCCGGAACTCGTCATAGCCGGTTCGGTTATCGAGCGTGTGTTCCTTTTTTCCTCTTTTTTTTTTTTTTTTTTTATCGATACACGGCTATCGATCGCGGCCATTACGGAATAACCGTTCCACGAAACGTTATCACGGCTACACACATGGCGTATGTGAACAGAATAACGAATACGTAATAGATCGAGTCGCTCGAAGGGGTTTAGAGCGTGGAACGAAAGCGTTCGCCATGGGAATAAATCGAGGGGTGCAAACGGTTCCTCCGCGTCCTTGGTACCTGCGCTCCGTTTCCGGTACCACTCGCGTGACCAATCGCGTTTAAAATATCTATCGAAGTTGGATTTTGTGGGTCGCTTACAGTTTTGTGAGGAAACTTATAACGTTTAACCCTTCGCATTCGAAAGAAGTAACATAAATAAAACTTTTCTGAACAGATTTAATTTGTGATTTGCTGATTTGCTAATTGAAAATTATTTGCGTTGTCTCCATCGAGGAGCCTTCGAGTTTGAAGACAAATTTGAATGGCTCAGCTCTGGAGTCTTCGAGTTTGAAGACAAATTTGAAATGGCTCAGCTCTGGAGTCTTCGAGTTTGAAGACAAATTTGAAATGGCTCAGTTCTAGTGTCTTCGAGTTTGAAGACAAATTAAAATGGCTCAGTTCTAGTGTCTTCGAGTTTGAAGACAAATTTTGAATGGCTCAGCTCTGGAGTCTTCGAGTTTGAAGACAAATTAAAATGGCTCAGTTCTAGTGTCTTCGAGTGTGAAAACAAATTTGAAATGGCTCAGTTCTAGTGTCTTCGAGTGTGAAAACAAATTTGAAATGGCTCAGCTCTGGAGTCTTCGAGTTTGAAGACAAATTTTAAGCCCTAGAATGCAAAAGGTTAAGAATTGTTTACGTTTTCTATTAGAATCGTAAGTAAAAGACAGCATTCTAAAATACATCAACGAATTTTATCCCGTTTTAACAAAAATTTACTCGTTCGCCACAGACGCATCAATAAGATTTCTTCTTTAAATTAACCACGATTTTCGATTAGGAGAGAAGACGCGAACGAAACCCGCGATTATTTAAATAACGTTCGTCAATAAACACGCGTCAGGTCCGTCCGTGACATTTACGGGTTCGTTACATAACTGCTTTCATTCCAGAAGCTCGGAACTCTGAAATGATGTTGCAGAAATCGCTTACAGGTCGAATTAAAACACCTTGTATCTCCATTCCACTGCATACAAACCTGCAAATTGCGTACAAACCTCGATTTCCGTTTTCAAAACGAGCACGAAACGCCGTGCTTGCTTTTTCTCTTGCAAAAACGACGATTAACATTGCAAACGATCTTCATGCTGTCCACGATTTCGCGTACGCGCGACACAGTGTTATATAAAGTTGAAAAATAGAGCGTTATTGTTCCAGGATTAATTATCATCGAGCGATGCGGTTACGAAATGACGATTGATTACGCGTGTTTACCGATCGCGAGTATTATTAGCTCGTTGCGAAAGCGATCGTCGATGGATCGTTTCAAAGATACAACGTTCCTGTTCGAACGTGGCTGTTCGAATCGTCGTGTTTTCCCGCCAAAATTCTGCGAACTGAAAGAGGAACGATCAGTGAGAATTCGCAGTCAGCAATTTTCTGAGAAATCGCGAAACAATTGGGATTTATCGTTTATTCCGCGTCCTGAAGACGAACGTACGTATTTGCGTTCCGCTGACACGAACGGCTGCGATAGCTTTGCAATTATTTTAGACCGCCGTGTACGTAACGTTCTTGTATTCGTAGCTTAGGGTTATCTGTTTGATATCGGTCGGAGCCGTGTGTTTACTGACGCCTAGACATTGTGCTAAATGAGAGTTCGAGGCGTGAAAGTGCGAGAGGATGCGAGAGACGTTGTGAACGAGTCTTTTTACTTTTTTGCTTGGAAGATGCAACGCATGAGTCGTTACTTTCTTTGCAATTGTATATTTTTTTGACTCTGTTGCGTGTTTTTGAATTTTGTAGATGTTATAAATGAGTACTGTCTTTTTATTTTTTTACTTGGAAGATGCAACGAATGAGTCGTTACTTTCTTTGCAATTGTATATTTGTTTGACTCTGTTTCGTGTTTTTGAATTTTGTAGATGTTACAAAGGAGTATTGTCTTTTTATTTTTTTACTTGGAAGATGCAGCGAATGAGTCGTTACTTTCTTTGCAATTGTATATTTTGTTGACTCTGTTTTGAGCTTTCAAATTTTGTAGATATTGCAAAGGAGTACTCTCTTTTTATTTTTTTACTTGGAAGATGCAACGGATGAGTCGTTACTTTCTTTGCAATTGTATATTTTGTTGACTCTGTTTTGAGCTTTCAAATTTTGTAGATATTGCAAAGGAGTACTCTCTTTTAATTTTTTTACTTGGAAGATGCAACGGATGAGTCGTTACTTTCATTGCAATTGTAAATTATTTGTTGCAAAAAATTTTATTTGACTCTGTTTTGTGCTTTCAAATTATGTAGATATTACAAAGGAGTACTGTCTTCTTATTTTTTTGCTTGAAAGATGCAACGAATGCATCACTACTTCTATTGCAATTATATATTATTTATTATACAAAATTTTATTCGACTCTGTTTCGTGTTTTCAAATTTTTTTAATAAAATATAGCAGAAGTAACCTAATTACTTTATAGTTACTTCAAAAAGAGGAAAGAAAAATAATCGAACAATTCTATTTAAAAATCTTGCGTTACAGTTTTCGATATTTGTTAACACTTATCGGTCAATAATTTCTTTTCGTATCACTGAGTGATGACATAACGATAATACAATAAATACAAAATATTACTCCAAAGTATAGCTATGACATAAATCTATAAAAAAATTGTAATCTTTCGCTTTCTACAGCTCGTTTCACAGATACTCATCAGTGGAGCTCTTCGATTTTTAATAACAATTAAATCTAAACCTTGCACGTTATCAAATCGTTATCAAAGCGTTACACGAGGTAACTCCACAATTTTCCCAACATTCTCTTCTACAATCTTCATTTTCACTGAACAAACTCAATTTAAAACACGAACGCGATCACGTTGCGATCGTGTGCGCTGCGACCGCACGGTTCACGTCGAATTAAGTCGATTGAATCGTTTGAAACCGACGATATCGTGCCACTGCAGAGTACTCGAAGCTCCACAATGGCTCTGGCCAAAGTTCGCGGCTGTTCTGAGGAACACGACGTCCACTGAGAAAGTTCGAACAGTGGAAAGTGCGATCGACTCGTCTCGACGATTTCGATCGTCGAATCGCTCGATAAATCTAGGAAAAAAGGACGATCGAGTGGCACAAGCGACAATCGAGATACCACAGAGACAGTCACGTGTTCGATATCTGTTGCTATTCTCGCGACAACTCTTTTCAAGTGACTTCAATTGCGAGCGTACACGCGGCACGTGTTTCGTTACGTAAAGTCTCGCGAAAGAATACGTCGAGCGCAGTTAATTGCCCCCTAATTGATTCGCCACGTACGCTTATCGATGCATTGTATCTGGATGAAACGGACGCCTGTGGGACGCTGCTCGCGATCTTAACCCTTTGCGCTCGAGAGGCGACTCTCAGTCGCCATTGCGTTTCATGCGACTCGAATTCCTCATCGACTGATTCGAAGTTTCGAAGCCCCACAAAAAAGGATCTGAAAAGCGAAATTAGCTCGAGTAAAGATGAAACGATGAGTAGAACTCGAATAAAGATAATTTTCGACTGTTACAAAACGAGATCAATCGTGTCCCTGAAGAAATTATCGACAGAGAAGACGCTGTGCAAAGGGTTAATTCCACGTTCACCCCGCGATTTTCACGCAGTCGTCTGGGAATAAAGAAGCGTTCCGCGAAAGGAGGTAGATTGGCTCTCGTAATTAGCATTCCGTGTGCCGCATTGGAGCGCGAAGTGCTCCAATTGCGGATCGCAAATGCTTGCACGTGCTTATGGTTCGTTTCGAGCTAAACTCGTAATCTAATCGGAGCACTCAGCGTTTATTTCGAGAGGAATTGCGGTGGCGAATAGTCGTAATAATTGTATAAAAATGGAAAAATCTTCGTTCAGACTGTTCGTATCGATCTGAATTATTTAAGCTCTTAATTTGCGTCGTAACATAAATTAATTGTGAAAATGTTTTTGTCAGATCGTTCCTTTGTTTCGCAGTTATTATCGCGCCACCTTTTGTCCCATTTTACATTCAGTCGCTATTTTCGCGACTCTGTTCTGGGTGCTTTTGTGAATAGTAAAATAGACCTAATTCGTTCTCTTTTATCGCGTATATATAACGCGTACGTTTTAGAACACTTGAAACTCGAAACAAACGTTTCACGAGAGCAGCAAATGTAGCGTTTAATAGTTGCGGGAATTTTACGTGCTCTGCGACGTTGTTCGGGTTTTAAGGTTCGATTTAGACTGCTGAAACCGTCGACCATCGCCAACATGCGATAGTGTTGGACTATTTCGATGTGTTAATGTAGAAACCAAAATGAAAGTTGCGTTAAAAAATAGAATTCTGGAAATAAACGATGAAAGAGAGCTATTGGATTCGAACAAATTGTTTATAGCAAAGGGCTTCAAAGAGAAACATGTATAGACTTTGCGTCGCCATTTTCTTTAACCATTTGAGTGCCACGGGTCTTTGGAGAAATTCAATTGAAAAGTGCGCGCGATGGCGTTTCTTAATTTCTACGTCTCAAAGTTCCAAGCAGCATGATGGCGTTTCCAAATTTCTACATCTCAAAGTTCTAAGCGCTTTTCAATTTCTACACCTCAAAGTTCCAAGCAGCACGATGGCGTTTCTCGATTTCTACGTCTCAAAGTTCCAAGCAGCGCGATTGCACTTCTCAATTTCTACACCCCAAAGTTTCAAGCAGTGCGATGGCGTTTCTCAATTTCTACGTTTCAAAGTTCCAAGTGCTTCTCAATTTCTATACCTCAAAGTTCCAAGCAGCGTGATGGCGTTTTTCAATTTCTACTTTTCAAAGTTCCAAGTGCTTCTCAGTTTCTACGTCTCAAAGTCCTCAAGCAACGCAATGGCGCCATTTTCTACTTATCAGTAAAAAACCTTGCGTTATCATTATTGTACCATTCTTATGTCCAGCGTGCAGCCAATTAGACAATTCTTATCTTGTAATTGGCACTTTAATCACTGCACAGGAGAAGCACGATCGCGCTCTGGAACTTCAGGGAACCTCAGATCTTCTGTCAAGCTCTCATAGCGCACAGCCATCCTTTCTAGCCTAACTAACGAAGAATTACTTTGCTTCCAAAAGAATACCATCGAGGTTTCATTTCACGAACTCATTTTCAACAAACAAAGAAGCTACGAAATAAAAACTATCGTACAAACACCCAATATTTCAAATTTTAATCAACCCTTAGGTACAAACAGCTTGATTTAAAAATTTTTCTATTTAAGAATGCATCATTTCCAGACCTTTTCAAAGGTCTGTATACACCGTGACTTAGATATTCCCCAGAAATACCACAGTGGAAGGGTTAAAAATGGCCAACACGCGATGGTCGACAAACCCACTCGACGGAACACCTGTTTCGTCGCGCTCGGTGTCCCTCGAGCCGCGAAAGGTGCGCTGTCGAACGAGGAAGAATGCCAGACACGCGTAACACATCGCACGCCTCGTGGCTGTTAAATTACGAGCAAGCCTCGCAGCTGATCGGCCATATAAATAGATCGAGCACGCATCGAACGGTTATTCTCGTTCGGGACCGATACACTTCGACCGACGAGGACGCTGGAAATCGTCTGACGCAACGCCGTTCGACGATCGGCCATTTAGCCGCGATTTAACCCTTTCACTGCGTCGAGTTCTCGCAGCGAGCTATCAATGCGAACGTCGCAATATTCACGCGTCAGATCGCGATCATTGAGGTCATTAATGGATCATTTGTTTCTGATCTTTTCTAAGTGGTGTTCTAAGCTATTTTTAATTTACATCATTTGCACAATCTTTGAATAATAATTGGTGAAACATTGAATAATTGAGAATGAGGAACAAATTTATGATGAAATAAATTATAATAATAATAATAGAAAAGATAGTATAGATAATTACACGTAGTAAAAACGATTTAGTAATTTATTTTTAAGGAAATCGTGGAGGACGTTTATATATGCCTATCGCAGTGAAAGGGTTAATATGTTGAACGCCATGGTGGTCATATATGACCGCAACTTGTTTCTCCTGCAGCGCCATGGAGGTCATCAGTGAACAGAATGCATCTATCATTTGTAATTGCAAAAGTTGAGTGAAAAGTGAACGTTTATGCATTTTTTATACCATCAGTAATTAGAGGATGCTTTGAAGTAAAATATGAGCTATTGAACAACTAAAAATTTGTCTTATATCAGAAATAAATAATTGATTTTTGTTCGTCCTGAGCGAAACGCGTTGAACGCCACCAGAATGCATCACCCATTTGTAATCGCAAAAGTTGAATGAAAAGTGAAAGGTAACGCATTTTCGATACCATCAGTAATTAGAGGATGCTTTGAAATAATATGTGCGCTATTGAACGATTAAATATTGTTCTTATATCAACAATAAAAAATTGATTTTTGTTCGTCCTGAGCGAAACGCGTTGAACGCCACCAGAATGCATCACCCATTTGTAATCGCAAAAGTTGAATGAAAAGTGAAAGGTAACGCATTTTCGATACCACCAGTAATTAGAGGATGCTTTGAAATAATATGTGCGCTATTGAACGACTAAAAATTTTCCTTATATCAAAAATAAAAAATTGATTTGTACGTTGAACGCCACCAGAATGCATCAGCCCTTTGTAATCGCAAAAGTTGAATGAAAAGTGAAAGGTAACGCATTTTCGATACCATCAGTAATTAGAGGATGCTTTGAAATAATATGTGCGCTATTGAACGATTAAACATTTTACCTACATCGAAACTGAAAAATTGATTTTTATTCGTGGCGTCCCAAGCGAAACATGTGATTTCCGCTTGGCAGTCGACGTGTTGACGCGTCCGCGCGAACATCCGGTGAACAGAGACGCGGAGGACCGTCGATTCGATCGGCGTTCAACCGTCGAATTGATTTCTGACCCAGAAATAGATCCGGGGCGTTGCATCACGTGCCGCGTTATCGTTTCCAGACAATTTTTTCTCCACTGGATTAAAATTGCAATTAACTGGCCGAAGATTGGACGGCATTGGGCTGATTAAACCGTCCGTAATCGACCGGAATAAAACTAGCGTGGAAAAAAGTTTGCGAACACGTGCCTGCCAATTTATTTGCTCCACATGTGAGACAATATTTGGTGCGTGGAAAAACGCGCGAAAAATGTCGGAATTTCCTCTTCCATTCTTACTTTTTCCCATTTTTTTTTAGTGCACCGTGTATAGCAGAGGTGGCCAACATTTTCTATACCATGGTTTTCATTTTAACCCTTTGCACTCTGCTCTTTCTTGGACGTTGGTGATAGAAGCTAGAAATATTGTTAAAATAGCAAAATTTTAGCAATATTTAGCAATAATTTTTATTGCTGACGTCTACCAGCAATAGAAAACTTCAGAGAAACATTATTTTCTCAAAAAGCTGTGGTGGAATAAGTTTACTCACTAATCAATTCTGATGTCCCCTCAGAGGAGACATCCAGTACAAAGGGTTAAACCATGGGTACCATGGTTTTCCATACCATAAAATGTTGTCAATTTTTTTCACACACGAGTTTAGATACGCCATACAACTCTTTTCTTCTTTCTATCTTTTTACGTTCACGATTGGGGTTGGAAAATAGGGATGGTGTCTGCTTTACTTAGGGGAGGAAAACGAATAACTCAATCACGAAATTAAATTAATTAATTTACGCCAGCCTCAATTGCATCTCATTTATGCTCTCTCTCTTTCTCTTTCTCTCACACACACTGTTTAAATCCTACAATTGTAAACTGTAAAAAAAATAGACGAATTGATAAGTCTGTATGAATTAAACTGAGAGCACTCGAGTGTTGAAAATACGAAGACGAATTCAGTTATGGCGCCTACTTCAAACGAATAAGTACGATGCAATTCGCCATTTGTAATCGTCCAATGCACCCCAATTTGGCCACCCTTGGCGCACAGGATATATCAAAATTTTGCCTGGAACACGATTTCGAAGCGAACAATTAAATTCAACGCGTCGCGCTGACCAATAACGCAATTTAAATTAGTCGCGATGGGAAATTTATCGCTCGAACGAATCCAAACCCACACGGAAACAGCGTTATCTGCGAAGCTTCTAACGCGAGGGGTATTTTACGAACTGTAACAGATCGTCGGTGTTAGATCATTGGCCATAACTTACGCAGACCACCCGTTCGCTGTTCAGTTTTGAAATACAGCGAACCAAGAACTGCAATTATAGTTCGCTCGTGTTTACTCGTCGTAATTACTGTTTGCTCGCACGTGGAGCGTTTTAAAGCTCGTTTTATGGGCCTGTAAATCTTCCGCGGCTGTATCTTCCGTTGAAAACGAGATGGAGTGTTTCGAGAAGGAGAAAAAATGGAGGGAACGGGGTGAAAATGGTGCAGGAGGACTGATTAAGGGTGCGAGTATCGACGAACATCGAACGTCGCTTTGTATAGATATAAAATCGATTTTCCAAAGTAAGAAAATGTCCACCATCTTCGATATTTCGAGGGAAGTTGGATTATTGTGGACCCTATTGCGATATCGACCCAGTAACCGAGATTTATAACGAGTTTTATCAAAGCAACGTAATTAACGAATATTTACCAGATTCAAGTGTTGTGGCAATTTGTACGAAGAATTTCTGATCCTGATTTACGGTTCCTGGGATCCGCGAGTGTTTTGATTAAACTTCGAATATCAGTTTTGTGTAAACATGTTTGTTCTTTCGGGGAAAAACTGGCACACGTGACGAATATCGTTTAGCTCTTGTTTGCACCTATTTCAAATTTTACGTACAAAATAGATTTGAGTAAACTGGGTTTATGATTCGAGAGAAATTATGTAACTTGTTAAACATTGTTACTTGCGCAAGACTTGAGAATATTGGTTTTTTAAGGTAAATTTTGATTCTCGATTTTTGGATTCTAAATTCTAATGCACACGTGGAATTATTAATTTTTATTATTATGTTATACTATTTGTATTAATTAGCTCTTTGCTCTCAGATGTCGTCTCTGAGGGAATTGATTGTAATGATTAAAAATTTATTCCAACTTTTTGAAAAAAGCATGTTTTCCAAATGTTTTCTATTGAAATGGAAATTTTCTGTTGCTGGTAAATTTCTTAGTAATAGTTCCTATTACTAACTTTTACCAGCAATAGAAAATTGCTGGGAAAGCGTCGAGTGCAAAGGGTTAAACTTATTCCACCGCAACTTTTTGAAAAACGCACGTTTCCCAAAAATTTTCTATCGAAATGGAAATTTTCTGTTGCTGGAAAATTTCTTGGTAATGGTTTCTATTGCTAACTTTTACCAGCAATAGAAAATTGCTGGGAAAGCGTCGAGTGCAAAAGGGTTAAACTTATTTCATCGCAAGTTTTTGAAAAACGCATGTTTCCCAAAAGTTTTCTATTCAAATGGAAATTTCCTATTACTGGGAGACGTTACAGTAGAAACTAACAGCTAAAATAGCAATATTTTAGCTATAGTTTCTATTGCTAACGCCTGAGAAGGAGCAGAGTGCAAAGGGTTGAACTTATTCCACCGCAACTTTTTGAGAAACGCATGTTTCCCAAAAGTTTTCTATTCAAATGGAAATTTCCTATTGCTGGGAGACGTTACAGTAGAAACTAACAGCTACAATAGCAATATTTTAGCAATAGTTTCTATTTTTAACGCCTGAGAAGGAGCAGAGTGCAAAGGGTTGAACTTATTCCACCGCAACTTTTTGAGAAACGCATGTTTCCCAAAAGTTTTCTATTCAAATGGAAATTTCCTATTGCTGGGAGACGTTACAGTAGAAACTAACAGCTACAATAGCAATATTTTAGCAATAGTTTCTATTGTTAACGCCTGAGAAGGAGCAGAGTACAAAGGGTTGAACTTATTCCACTGCAACTTTTTGAAAAACGCATGTTTCTCCAATGTTTTCTATTCAAATGGAAATTTCCTATTGCTGGGAGACGTTACTGTTGCTAAAATGTTGCTATTTTAGCTGTTAGTTTCTATTGTTAACGCCTGGGAAGGAGCAGAGTGCAAAGGGTTAACATTTATATACACAGAAGTGTGCTTTAACCTAATATAAAACAGACACGCTGTCTCATTACATATCAACATCCTATCTCATTAATACAATTATATCCCCAAAATATACAAAATACAATATTACAATTCCATTATTATACTCCCAAAAGACTCAAACAACAACAATTTCCCTAATGCATAATTATTTTCTACCATAAATCCTACGTGCATCCGACTCCATCATAATCCATCCAAGTCTCAATGGACGCGTTCAGAAAATTATCTGTGAAAATCGTTCAACCCCTAAACGCGTCGCACGAATGTCGCCACGAGGGGCGAGTTTCGAGGAACGCAGAGACCTAGACACGCTGCTCTGAACGCGGAACGAAATTTTAGGGCAAAGTTCGTTCACACTAATCTAGATCCAGGATAGAGGCAGGTTGGTACACCCGTTCTGGCGCGGTTCCAGGTCTCTTCAGGGGACCGGAAAGAGGCGCGCAGAGGCGGTTCAAAGGGTAGCGATTAATCGACGCGCGGGTCGAGATAGAACGCGAGAGGGTGCGAAGCCTCCGCGATTCTTTTCTTCGTCCCTTCGAGAGTGTCGAGGCAAATGCACGATTCTATTGAGTTGGCCAGATAGTACTTTCGGTTTCGTGGTGCGAAGTAAAACTTATTTTTTGTGTACAATCAATGAACCAAGACTTGTACTTTGCTGGTCAGTATTTTATTCTTTCGCACTCCTTTGTCGAGGGTGACTCGATGAATAAAGAAAAGAGACAAATATGTTTCTATGTGAGAGATATGTTTAATGTAATTAGTAAACAAAATTGTTTACGAATAAGATTGCTGAGCTGTTTTATTGAAATAAATATTAAATAGAAAGCACTTTAAATAGTAGAGTTGTTGGCAATTGAAAAATAATTCAGAGTGCAAAGAGTTAATCTCTTTTGGTCAATATTTAAATATGAAGGATTAGTATTCTTTGCAGCTAAACGAATACTAATTGGTCAAAGACGTAATTATTTTTCGACTTACTAACTAACTAACCCAATGTAGACTGACCATCTAGTATTTTTATATAGATCTTTTTAGTATTAATTCCATTCCATTACAGATTCATTGTAAGTCGAAAAATAATTACGATTTTTGGCCAAATGGTATTTGTTTAGCTGCCAGTGAGGGCATTTTCAGAGGATACTAATTCTTCATATTTAAATACTGACCAAAAAGGATTCAAATACTGACCAAGAGGGATTAAAATACTGATCAAAAGGAATTAAAATACTAACTATTTAACCCTTTGCACTCGATAATTTTTTCTATCACCAATTTCTTCGTGAATACAACTAATCTCATTTTTCAACAGTTGGAAATCAATTTGATCTGCACTCGAGCTAATTTCACCTTCCAAATTCATTTTTGTAGGGCTTCAAAACTTAAAATCAAAGGTGAAAGACTCCAGTTGATATATGAAACACCATGGTGACAGAGAGTCGCCTCTCGAGCGCAAAGGGTTAATTTATTGCCATAAACTGATGGCTACAAACAAAATTGCGCACAACTTGCTTGTAAAAAAACCAAAATACAATTGATATCAAACGTCACAAAGGAAAAATACTAACACTGACAGAAGTCTTTCAAATCTGTGCGTGAACATCGAAAATCCTTTCTTGCCAACAGCTATTGCTAAAATATTGCTCAGAGATGGCTATTTTAGCAAAAGTTTCCATTGCTAACGTCTTTCAGCAATAGAAAATTCCCATTTGAATAGAAAACTTGAGGGAAACGTGCGTTTCTCAAAAAGCTGCGAACACATTTAATCTCCGTAACTACCAATCAATGCTGATGCCCCCTCAAAGGGCGCATCCGAGCGCAGAGGGTTAATTTGTTGCCATAAACTGAAAGCTACAAACAAAATTGCGCACAACTTGCTTGTAAGAGAACCAAAATTACACTGACAGAAGTCTTTCGAATCTGTGCGTGAACATCGAAAATACTTTCTTGCCAACAGCTGAGAGAAGCTATTGCTAAAATATTGCTCAGAGATGGCTATTTTAGCAAAAGTTTCCATTGCTAACGTCTTTCAGCAATAGAAAATTTCTCAATCTCTGCATTTCTCAAAAAGCTGCGAACACATTTAATCTGCGTAATTACCAATCAATGCTGATGCCCCCTCAAAGGGCGCATCCGAGCGCAGAGGGTTAATTTGTTGCCATAAACTGAAAACTTTTCCATTGCTAACGTCCTTCAGCAATAGAAAACTTCTCAATCTCTGAATTTCGCAAAAATCGGCGAACACATTTAATCTCCGTAATTATCAATCAATGCTGATGCCTCCTCAAAGGGCGCATCCGAGCGCAGAGGGTTAATTTGTTGCCATAAACTGAAAACTTTTCCATTGCTAACGTCTCTCAGCAATAGAAAACTTCTCAATCTCTGCATTTCACAAAAAGCTGCGAACACATTTAATCTGCGTAATTACCAATCAATGCTGATGCCCCCTCAAAGGGCGCATCCGAGCGCAGAGGGTTAAATCCTGGTAGCGTGGCACCACGAGACACGTGTCTGCCAGCAAACGATCTAAGACGATCCCAGATGAAGTCAGCTGAAATTGGTGGGCCGCGCAAGTGGCTAGCTGGTCGCAATTAAAGACAAAAGGGAGGTTGAAAGGGTTCGCGTAGCGAAGTAGCCGATTGTATAGCGCGGTTCCTTACGTCGGTGGTTCTATTTTCGTCTGGCAATTAGCGGGTTTGCTTGGAACGAGAAGCACCGCCGCTGGATTGGCTCTCGAGGCACGTTGTTAGCTGTTTGCCGGAAATTCTGGTACGCGCGTCGCCCGGCAAATTACTTGTTTCAACGACAGATGTTCCGCGCGGAAGGATTATCCGAGCAAAGTGGCTCGTACGTGCGAAAAAACACGCGAAACCGCGATAAACGGGGGGAAAAATAGCGAAGAGCATAGAAGATTATTTTCTAATCGCGTAAATTCGTTCGTGGAAGTCTCCAGTGTTGCAATCGAAATCTCTTTTCGAGATTAATGTAAAAGAATATCGCAGAAACAATAAATGACTGTACATTTCATATAGAATTCATCGAAATTTGTTTTATTTCTACTAGACACGCGCAAAATTATTTTCTAATCGCATAAATTAATTCGTAGAGTTCTCTAGTATTGCAGTAAAAATTTCTTTTCGAGATTGATGAAAGGATGTTGCAAAAGCAATGGATGACTGTAAATTTCATATCGAATTCATCGAAATTCGTTTCGTTTCTACCAAATAGGCGCAAAATTATTTTCTAATCGCATAAATTAATTCGTAGAATTCTCTAGTATTGCAGTAAAAATTTCTTTTCGAGATTAATGAAAGGATGTTGCAAAAGCAATGGATGACTGTAAATTTCATATCGAATTCATCGAAATTCGTTTCTTTTCTACCAAATAGGCGCAAAATTATCTTCTAATCGTGTAAATTAATTTGTGGAATTCTCCAGTATTGCAATAAAAATTTCTTTTCAAGATTAATTTTAAAAATTTCTTTTCAAAATCTTTAATTAATAGTAAAATGTCGCGAAAACAATAGATGACTGTAAAACACGTCCAAAATTATATTCCTATCGCATAAATTAATTCGTAGAATTCTCTATTATTGCATCAAAAATTTCTTTTCGAGATTAATAGAAAAATGTTGCAAAAGTAATGGATGACTATAACTTTGATATCGAATTCATCAAAATTCGTATGATTTCTACTAAACACCGCGTGCAAAAAATATTTCCAACAAAAGAAGCAGAAGTTCTCGAACCTCTACCGGTGTTGCATCTTCGTCGCAAGCCAGATTTTATCAGGCGGGAGATCGATCGATTCGAGAGCAGAGATCGAGAACTGCACCGCGGGAAGAAGTTCAAGGCCTTTCTGTTTCGAAAGAAATCGAATTAAGATCTCCGCGCGTGCAGCGTAACAAGTGGGAATAAAATTCCTCTCGATCGGCGCTCGCGCGAGCTGCCCCGCGGATATGCGTTTAATAATAGGCTCTTACGGGTAAGAGCAAAGCGAAATTACGGCGTTTCCATGTGATCAATAACGTGGACGGTCTCAGGGTCGCCTGGCGAACGTATGCTGCATATCCGTTTCTTCTATCGAAGCTTCAGGCGCGTGTACTCGTGTCACTTCGGTGTGAACGGTACCATTCTGTCGACTGGAAGGCGTGCTCTGCCATTTATCGACAACTTTTCGTATTTTCTTTGGTATCGCGTGTATTCGTGTGATTTTGGTGCGAACGGTACCATTCTGTCGACTGCAAGGCGTGCTCTGCCATTTATCGACACCTTTTTGTATTTTTAATTAATTCTTTGGTATTTCATAGTGTAGCGCAATTTATTTTCTCTTGAAGCTTCTGTCGCGTGTATTCGTGTGATTTTGGTGCAAACGGTACCATTCTGTCGACTGCAAGGCAAGCTCTGCCATTTATCGACACCTTTTTGTATTTTTATTTAATTCTTTGGTATTTCATAGTGTAGCGCAATTTATTTTCTCTCGAAGCTTCTGTCGCGTGTATTCGTGTTATTTTAGTGTAAATGGTACCATTATTTCAACAGAAAGGCGTGTTCTGCTATTTGTCGACACCTTTTTATTCAAATATTTTTATTCAATTCTTTGGTATTTCATAGTGTAGCGCAATTTATTTTCTCTTGAAGCTTCTGTCGCGTGTATTCGTGTGATTTTGGTGTGAATGGTACCATTCTGTCGACTGCAAGGCGTGCTCTGCCATTTATCGACAACTTTTCGTATTTTCTTTGGTATTTCGAAGTGTATCGCCAATCATTTTCTCTCGAAGCTTCTGTCGCGTGTATTCGTGTGATTTTGGTGCAAACGGTACCATTCTGTCGACTGCAAGGCAAGCTCTGCCATTTATCGACACCTTTTTGTATTTTTATTTAATTCTTTGGTATTTCATAGTGTAGCGCAATTTATTTTCTCTCGAAGCTTCTGTCGCGTGTATTCGTGTTATTTTAGTGTAAATGGTACCATTATTTCAACAGAAAGGCGTGTTCTGCTATTTGTCGACACCTTTTTATTCAAATATTTTTATTCAATTCTTTGGTATTTCAAAGTGTAGCGTAATTCATTTTCTCTCGAAGCTTCTGTCGCGTGTATTCGTGTGATTTCGGTGTAAATGGTACCTTTCTTTCAACAGGAAGACGTGTTCTGCTATTTGTCGACACCTTCTCGTATTTTTATTTAATTCTTTGATAGTCAAATTATTTGGTATTTCAAAGTGTATCGCAATTTATTTTCTCTTGAAGCTTCTCGTGTAACTTCGATGCGATGGTACCATTCTTTCAACAGGAAGACGTGTTCTGCTATTTGTCGACACCTTTTTATTCAAATATTTTTATTCAATTCTTTGGTAGCAAAATTATTTGGTATTTCAAAGTGTATCGCAATTCACTTTGTCTTGAAGCTTCTCGTGTAACTTCGATGCGATGGTACCATTCTTTCAACAAGAAGACGTACTCTGCCATTTACTGACACCTTCTCCTATTTTTATTCAATTCTTTGACAATTAAATTATTTGGTATTTCAAAGTATATCGCAATTCATTTTTTAATCCTGAAACGATCGTCGACTGAAGAAATGGCACTTTTGGAGAACCACATTTCGCTTTCAACGTATTCTACTTTCGTATTTCCGTTTGGATTTCTCACACTGCGTGCTCTTCTCTGAACACATAACACGTATATTCAGAAATAAATTCATTTTTCGACGGAAGACCACCGAAATCTTTTAAGTAAACTGTTCCTTCGCATGAACGATGTCTAACAGAAATCCCCAATAAAACGTGACGCAAATCCGCGGTCCTAAAATTAAAATTCCCTCCCTCGAAATGTAATCAAATAACCACGAACACCGCAGACAGCTCTTTATCAAACAATGAGAACGTGGATGTGGCTACGAGCGATTTTTAAAGATCCATTTGAACGAGCGACACGCTGCTCCCTCCCGCCATTTTAGCTAGATTCAAGCGAGAATCAAACATGCAAATCCTCTCGAAGTGTTCAGGATCGATCGATTGTTTAAATCTTGAAAAGGCGACCTACTTATTGTATCATTTGTTCGTTAATCCTTTGCACTCGGATGTCCCCTCTGAGGGGACATCAGCCTTGATTAGTGATGAAGGAGGATAAACTTGTTCCTCTGGAGTTTTCTACAGAAATGGAAATTTTCTATTGCTGGGAGACGGTAACAATAAAAAAGATTGCTAAAATAGTAATGTTGACATAGAAAATATTACTAAAATAGCAATATTAATACAGAAACTATTGTTAAAATAGCAATATGTATGTAAATAGCAATATTTTAGCAATTTACTATTTTACCAATAGTTTCTACGTTAATATTACTATTTTAGCACTAGTTTCTAAGTCAATATTGCTTAGCAATAGTTTCTATGTCAATACTGCTATGTTAGCAATGATTTTTATGTTAATATTGCTATTTTAGCAATAGTTTCTACGTTAATATTACTATTTTAGCACTAGTTTCTAAGTTAATATTGCTATTTTAGCAATGGTTTCTATGTTAATATTGCTATTTTAGCAATAGTTTTCAAGTTAATATTGCAATTATAGTAATAGTTCCTATGTTAATATTGCAATTTTAACAATACTTTCTATGTTAATCTTGCTATTTTAGCAATAGTTTCTACGTTAATATTGCAATTATAGCAATAGTTTCTATGCTAATATTCCTAAATGCATGTTTCCCTCAAGTTCTCTATTGAAATGGAAATTTTCTATTGCTGGGAGACGTCAGCAATAGAAACTATTGCTAAAATCCAGTGGAACCTTGCACAACGAGCATAATTCGTTTCAAAAACAATTTTATTGAAAAATTTTTATATGCAACACTCAATTAAAAAAAATACATCAATTTTTGAGGAATGAAATCATCCTTATCTTTTCTTCTATATCGCACCAGACAAATGTGATTTCCATTTAATTATCTAGCTTATTATTTATGAATTTATGACGCATACCCAATTCTTTTTTACTAGAAAGCTACTCAACAACATTTGCTTTTGCTGCTGCTTGAAAATTTAGTGAAAACGTGACAACGCATTATCATTGAATAGAGAAGAAGAGGGGACTTCTTTTCGCGTCACTCGTTATGCAAAGCATAGTTCGTTAAGGAAGCCATTTTTTTTACAATTTATTTCGTTCGCTAAGCAAAATGTCGTTTGTTAAAGGAACCATTTTTTTACCATTTATTTCACTTGCTATGCGAAATACTCTTTATGAGGTTCCACTGTATTGCTATTTCAGCAATAATTTGCATTGCTAACGTCTGAAAAGGAGCGCAAAGGGTTAAACACCCTTGTCGCGACTGAAAACACTCGCTGAACACCAGAAAATATCTCTGCATACATTCGATCCAATCTTCGCGAGCCTTGACGTTCACTAAGAAACTGTTCGCAAGCTAAGTACATGTACGAATATCTGTACAACGTTCGCAAATTGTTTGCAAACAAAACGAGGTCTGAATTTCCCAGAAATCGGCTGTTCGCGTGCTGCTCTTAAACGTTCGCGTAACAGGTAGTTAAAGATTAGAGCAGAGGTTAGAAAATGTTCGCCAATTGCTCGCGAGCGCTGTTTGCGAACAGCTCGATGAAACCAGTTGGTGAACAGCTTGCTCGCGTCCTATGTTCTTGTTCCATTCAGCTGAACGTTCGATCGAGCTGTGCACACACAGGTTTTGCAAACACTGCTCGCAAACAATGTCCACGAGCGAACGTAAGTTTCTTCTAATCACTTTTTTGTTTGTATTGCTCGCGACTGAAGAAACCTCGCACGCGATAGTTCGTTGCACAATGTTAGAAATAGAGAATAATTGTTTTTATCATTCATTCATCCTCGTTTTGCAATTCTAATTACCTGACGTCACGCTGGTATTTATATATAAATGAGTTCTCAGAAATAAATGAATTCGCGTGTAAAAACTACAGCATTTACATATCGTTTCGAGCTAGAAAGAAAATCCGTTCCACGTGCAAAGTTTTTTATACAAATCGTCAGATATAGGATTAACATCCCATAAGCGTCTTTTAAACTTTTCGTTATAAACTGTAACGTTTGCTATGCATTTATGATGAATATCGTCAGCCAACTTTTGATGCTTGCTGTGACGATTGAATTTTTTTATTTATTTATTTGTAACACTAGTAGAGCAGAACATATCTGTTATCTCTTTAACGCTTGAGTGCAAATGACTTGGCCTCAGCTAAGATTTTTTGCGCCAAATTCGAGTTTGACGTTACTTTATAAACCTATTCAAGAAATTTCGTTTTACTTTTTTGTGGACTATATTCTTTTCTTCACTACTGAACGATTTCACGGTTTTTGACTATTTTTTAGATAAGTTATTCCATTTTAACGATGTCTCTTTATTTTATTTGCATGGTGTTCGATGATCTGCTCTTCCTATTAGTGAGTTACAAAGTGACTGATCTCTATTGCAAACATGTTTCTTTATTCAAAATCTCTGTGAAGGAGCCGAGTGCAAAGAGTTAAATATCCATGATGATGAAAAATGACTCTGAAAACCTAAATTTGCCCCGACTAAAGATCTGCCAACCAACATAATTGAAAATTGGATATGAAAATGGTCGCATATGTCAGATATGCGGATTTTATGCAGAATAGTTTCCTGTTTACTAAAATATTTTACTACTAGGAAACTGTATCTCGAAATCTTGTAATAATTAGGTGCTCGATTGGACGAAACTTCTCACCAAACTTACATTTTGAAATTTGTCTATGTTACGTTTTCAAATTTATCTATATTAACCCTTTGCACTCGGATGTCGCCTCTGAGGGAATTGATTGCTGATTGCAAAGGTTAAAAACTTATTCCACCGCAATTTTTTGAAAAACGCATATTTTCTCAATGTTTTCTATTCAAATAGAAACCTTCTGTTGCTAGTAAATTGTTTGGCAATTATTTCTATCGCTAACTTTTACCAGCAACAGAAAATTGCTGGGAAAACGTCGAGATCAAAGATTAAAAACTTATTCCACCACAACTTTTTGAAAAAAGCATGTCTCCCAAAAGTTTTCTACCGAAATGGAAATTTTCTGTGCTGGAAAATTGCTTGGCAATTATTTCTATCGCTAACTTTCACCAGCAACAGAAAATTGCTAGAAAAACGTCGAGTGCAAAGGGTTAACAAGCTTACAGTTGTAATTTATCTATATTACATTTTCAAATTTATCTATGTTACGTTTTCAAATTTATCTCTATTAACTCTTTAATATAAATTGCCCTAAGGCAAAGGGTTAATCACTAATCAATTCTGATGTCCTTTCAGAGGGGACATCCGAGTGCAAAGGGTTAAGCGCGCCACAAGTCTGCCATGGCGGAAAGGTTAACCCTTTACGCTCAGATATTCCTTCCGAGAAGACTTCGATGGCACTTCTCAATATGCATTATACAAGTGAGAAACATGCATTTCTCAAAAAGCTGCGATGGAATAACTTTAATCTCCATAATCACCAATCAATGCTGATGTTCCCTCAGAGGTGACATCCAAGCGCAGAGGGTTAAATTCTGGTAGCGTGGAACCACGAGACACGTGTCTACCATCAAACGATCTAAGACGACCCCAGATAAACTCAGCTAAAATTGGTGGACCACGCAAGTGGCTAGCTGGTCGCAATTAAAGACAAAGGAGAAGTTAAAAGAGTTCACGTAGCAAAGTAGCTCAGTGCATATCGCGGTTCTGAAGAGACATCACAAATCCAGCGAAGAATCGATTACTAATTACGAAGGTTAAACTCGTTCCACCGCAACTTTTTCAGAAATGCACTTGCTTCAAGCTTTCTATGAAAATGAAAGTCTTCTATTGCTGACAGACGTCAACAGTAACTTTCTATCGTTGACATCCAAGAAGACAGCGAGTGCAAAGGGTTAATCCGTGGAAAGATTGTCGCAACGATCGAGGTTTCACCCGTAGCCAGTCTAGAATTCCATGAGAGCGGACGACGCAAAGAGGAATTGCACAAACAGCCGCACTCTGTCCTGAATATCGCGAACGCTGCTATGCAATTCATCCCTGGTCTCGTTTTACGCAACCAGCGACGCGTTCCTACGCCTGCATAAAAAGAGGCGCGGGGACATCCACGTTATGGACGCGTTCGACATTAGAATTCGTGGACGTTTTCGGGTACGCGCGGCGGAAGAGCGCGTCAACGGAAGCCGCATTGACGCAAGATGCACCGATCGGCTCCTCTACGTGACCCTCGTACCGACTCTTTCGCTTTGATCGGTTGGACGTGCTCGTAGGACGATCTGGCGTTGCTCGAGCTACGTGGAATTCCGTGGGACCCCGTGGAATGCCGGTTGCGTAACTAAGAATGTGCTGTCTTGTCTTTGAACTTGGAGGGAGGGGCTCGTTGTTTCATTTCTCATCGTTGGGTTTCGTTTTGTTCTGCAGAGCGCAATTTTTATTGTTGTTTTTCATGCTTTTGTTAGGGGCTGGATGTTGTTGTTTCATTTCTCATCGTTGTGTTTCGTTTTGTTCTGCAGAGCGCAATTTTTATTGTTGTTTTTCATGCTTTTGTTTGTGGATGGATGTTGTTGTTTCATTTCTCATCGTTGGGTTTCGTTTTGTTCTGCAGAGTGCAATTTTAATTGTTGTTTTTATGCTTTTGTACTTGGCTGGATATTGTTGTTTGTTTTCCAATCGTTGCGTTTCATTTTGTTCTGCAGAGTGCAATTTTAATTGTTGTTTTTCATGCTTTTGTTTGTGGATGGATGTTGTTGTTTGTTTTCCAATCGTTGCGTTTCATTTTGTTCTGCAGAGTGCAATTTTTATTGTTGTTTTTCATGCTTTTGTTTGTGACTGGATGTTGTTGTTTCATTTCTCATCGTTGGGTTTCGTTTTGTTCTGCAGAGTGCAATTTTTATTGTTGTTTTTATGCTTTTGTTTGTGGATGGATGTTGTTGTTTCATTTCTCATCGTTGCGTTTCATTTTGTTCTGCAGAGTGCAATTTTTATTGTTGTTTTTATGCTTTTGTACTTGGCTGGATATTGTTGTTTGTTTTCCAATCGTTGCGTTTCGTTTTGTTCTGCAGAGTGCAATTTTTATTGTTGTTTTCACGCTTTGATTCGTGGCTGGATGATGTAGTTGCTTGATTTCTAATCGTTGCGTTTCATTTTGTTCTGCAGAGTGCAATTTTTATTGTTATTTTTACGTTTTCGTTCGTGATTGGATGCTATAGTTGTTTGATTTCCAATTGTCGCGTTTTGTCTTCCAGAGTGCAATCTTTACTACTATTTTTACGCTTTGGTTCGTGGCTGGATGTTGTTGTTATTTGATTTCCAATTGTTGCGTTTTGTTTTGTCCTTCAGAGTGCAATTTTTATTATTGCATTTACGCTTTTGTTCGACGCTGGATGTTCTTGTTGTTTGATTTCCAATCGTTGCGCTTCGTTTTGTCTTCCAGAGTGCAATTGTTATTATTATTTGTATGCTTTCATTTGTGGCTGGATGTAGTAGTTGTTGAAGAGACTCTCCCTTGATTGCTGTTATTTACATTATTATTATTTTTCTGTGCTAATTTGGAGTTGGGTAGCATATTTTATAGAAAAGTGCCATTTTTTTCAACTTGTAATGGCTGCTTATGATGTTGGGTATTGTAATGACGAAATGTCTTCAGAGACAAATTGATTTACGATAATAATGCGAGTATTATTAGTTTAACATTAATGTTTTCTAACATCGAGAATTATTCCCGTAACCGATTTCTATAAAATTCTAAGCAGGGTAATTAACCCTTCCACAATCTTCCAGACTTCTCTAAAAGCAACTTATCTCTTTTTTATACCTCCTTAAAAATAAAGTAATGAAAAAAAAAGAAATAAAGAAAGCATACTTGTGTCTAAAAGTGAGACAATCCTACACCAAGAGAAACTATTACATTTTCTACTTGAAACATAAATTCATAGCTAAAAGATTAGCACGGATACCATAAACCTGCCTAAAATATATAAACTACGAGTCTAAGAACGTATAATTCCTCAAGTTCTCCCAACAATATCGAATCGCAGCGATTCAAAGCCCCTCAAAACAAAAAAAGCGAAGAAGAATCGACAATTAATTATCCTCTAAGAAGCGTTCAACGAATTACTCTCGCCTCCTTTTATACCGCGGTTAATCATCGCCGCGAGACAAAGAGGCGGGCAATTCCCCCGCGATTGAGGTTCCAAGAAGCCAAGAGGCAGAAGAAGAAGCGGCTTCGGGGCTCGCGATTAAGCCCACGAACGAACGAGACGTGACTAGGCCGGATGAAATTCTTGGCAGCTCGCGTGACACACGACGAGCCACGGGGAAATCGTCGAAACCGCGTTCGAGGAGTTTCTAGGTTAGATTGGTGCTCGCTCGATTGCCCTGCGCGATCGATCTGCGCACGAGACGCATTCGACGACGATCTCCTGGCGCGTTTCTGGCAGCCGTTCGCGAAAACTGCGCTCCACAAATTTTGCTTGCGTCAAATCGATCGATCCGCGTATATTCGCGTCTCGATGGAACATTCCGCGTGGCGATCGCGGATGTTCGACAGCCGACGAATTGTGGCTGCGGTATCCAAAATGGCTCGCGATGGATCAACAAATGAAACGCGTCCAACGTCGATACGAGGCTTAATTGATCGACGTTTTACGTAACGTTTATTTTCACGGATTCGCGGATCGATTTCGCGTGATTGTTTGCGAATCGTCGCGCGAGATGATCGTTGGATCGTCCACGTCGATGTGGAAGCGAAAACTTCTGCGAATCTTATTTTTCTGCTTGGGAGAAATAATTTTTTTTCGTTACGCGTCGAGTGGAATATTGAGACGCTGACGAGGGAGATCAATTTGTATTTTGTTGTTAATATTGTTGTAATTGTTAGAAGCTTGTTGATTTAGGTAAATTTCAAGGTGTAACAAAGGTAAATTTCAAATGTAAGCTTGTTAACTCTTTGCACTCGATGCTTTTCTAGCAATTTTCTGTTGCTGGTAAAAGTTAGCGATAGAAATAATTGCCAAGCAATTTAGCAGCAACAGAAAATTTCTATTTTAATAGAAAACATTGGAGAAATATGCATTTTTCATAAAGGTGCGGTGCAATAAGTTTAACCCTTTGCACTCGACGCTTTTCCAGAAATTTTCTGTTACTGGTAAAAGTTAGCGATAGAAACAATAACCAAGCAATTTCCCAGCAACAGAAAATTTCTATTTCAATAGAAAACATTGGATAAATATGCGTTTTTCAAAAAGTTGCGGTGGAATAAGCTTTTAATCTTTGATCTCGACGCTTTCCCAGCAATTTACTATTGCTGGTAAAAGTTAGCGATAGAAACAATAACCAAGCAATTTCCCAACAACAGAAAATTTCTATTTCAATAGAAAACATTGGGGAAATATGCGTTTTTCATAAAGTTGCGGTGCAATAAGTTTAACCCTTTGTACTCGACGCTTTCCCAGCAATTTTCTGTTGTTGGTAAAAGTTAGCGATAGAAACAATAACCAAGCAATTTCCCAGCAACAGGAAATTTCTATTTCAATAGAAAACATTGGAGAAATATGCGTTTTTCGAAAAGTTGCGGTGGAATAAGTTTTTAACCTTTGCAATCAGTAATCAATTGAAACAAATTTGAAAACATAACATAGATAAATTTCAAAATGTAGGTTTGGTGCGTCTACAACAAGTTTCGACGAATCGAGCTTCAAAATATTACAAGATTTCGAGATACAGTTTCCTGGTAGTAAAACAATTTAGTAAACAGGAAACTATTCTACATAAAATCCGCATTTCTGGCATGTGCGACCATTTTCATATCCAATTTTCAATTATGTTGGTGGTGCACAAGCATCCATAAAATATACAAAGCGTTGTGACTAGGAATAGATCGCTCAAATTCGATTTCAAATGCCTTCTGTTATTTTTGGAGTTATTCAGAGTTCACGCATTAACTGAATAATATAAAAAATAATTAGGTGATCCGTCTTCTTTTTTAGATGCAACACGTTCTGTACACTTCGTGCGTTTTTGTACAGATCGTTTATCATTCTACTTGTTTGAATTTTCTTCAGATCCACTAAAAGTTTCTTGGAAGAATGACTATTTAGTTTGGAAGTTCCTCTGGGTATTAAATATATAATTCTGGCAGAAACACGTTGACATCAGTTCTCTCAGAACGCTGGTAACTCTAAAAACGCGATCTGGCAATTTTCCCGTGTTAAAGCGCAACGTAATATAGGATTTCCAAAAACAAGCTGGCTAATAACCCGTTTTCTTTGATCGTTTACTTAGAAGAGACTCGATGTTCTCGACGCATTGTTCAATTTTCTCTGAAGTGTCTTCTTCTCAGAACTTTTCAACGTTGCTGCACGAAGATTTCAGAGAACGATTCAGAATAAAAAAAAAAAATTGTTAATCTATATTCGATATGTTATCCACTTGTTCTGCTTTCAGATTTCAGTTTTCGTTCGTTATCGAAAATTCGAGCTGAGAGTACACACTCAATCAATGTCAGAGGCTTGTCACGTTGATTTAGCCTTGGAAATCGTTTTGTAAAAAACGATTTAATCATTGTTTTTACAAGTTTTGGTTAGTCGATACGTCGATGTGGTTTGGCTAACAAATTTGAGAGACAACAGAGAATTAATCAAGTGTAACACTCGAATTTATTGGTGAACCATCTGTTGCGTAAAAAAATGCTTCAAACTACTTGTTACCCAACACCATTTGTTTGAAATATTTTTTTTATACAGTGTACAGATTACAAAGTAAAATAGTTGAGTAAGACAGAATAATATTCAAAAATATGCCTGCACCTTTAATCATTAATAATTAATTAATTAACTTGGCTATTTTTAAACACAACTATACTTATTTACAACTAATACTGGAACCATACTGGAACCACCTCTCATTTGACCTTTTGCACTCGGATGTCCCATCTGAGGGGACATCAGCTTTGATTAGTGATGAAGAAGGACAAACTTATTTCATCGCAGCTTTTTGAAAAATCTATGTTTCTCTGAATTTTTCTATTGAAATGGAAATTTTCTACTGCTAAATAATTGCCATTTTAGGAATAGCTTCCATTGTTAAACTATTGCTAAAAAATTTCTGTTTTGGCAATAGCTTCTATTGCTAAAAAATTGCTATTTTAGCAAGAGCTCCTATTGCTAAACGATTGCCATAAAAATGCTATTTTAGCAATAGCTTCTATTGCTAAACTATTGCTAAAAAATTTCTACTTTGGCAATAGCTTCTATTGCTAAAAAATTGCTATTTTAGCAAGAGCTCCTATTGCTAAAAAATTTCTATTTTAGCAATGGCTTCTATTGCCAAAAAATTGCCATTTTAGCAATAGCTTCTATTGCTAAACTATTGCCATAAAATTGCCATTTTATCAATAGATTCTATTGCTAAACTATTGCCATAAAATTGCCATTTTAGCAATAGCTTCTATTGCTAAACTATACCGAGAACGAGCCAAATGCAAAGGGTTAATTATTAACCCAAGTATTGTAGTTAAATATAAAACTTACACAGTTTCTCATGTCTTTTTTTCGAAAACTAGTCGCAGAAAAGTCCCCATTTTCTCACCATCATCTGACTGGTTATCGAAGACAAAATCTCGATTATCGACGATAGGATTTAATGACTCAGAGGTCGGAAGCAGCGACGATCAAGCGGAGGAGGCGGTTTTCCGCGGGCAATCGCGGTCAGATAAAAACGGACGCGCTGCCACGCAACCGCGATGGCAAAGTTCAAATTTAGCAGCACGTGCTGGATAATAATTCCCAGCCGGAGGGAAAAAGTCGGCGGCAACGACACGCGAGGTCCCAGCGCGCTATAATTAAACGAATCGGCTGAATAGAACGTCGATTCGAAGGAAAATCGCGTTGCACCGTGTTGTTGCGAGTTATTCCGGTGTCTGAACGCGAAAGCCAAGGAAACAATGTTTCTGACGCGTGTCCAGCGGAACGGAAAGACGGAAGGGTTGATTCGAGCGTAAGGGACGAAAATTAGGGGGAAGAAACGATGGCGCTCGATGAAATCGCTGAATCGGACATTTACGAAAGTATTTGCGTTTGTGGATGAGTTTCTGCGATGCAGAATATTTTTCTGGAGACCAAGGAAGGCGTGAGAATTTTTTACACAATGACACAGTGGATTGAAATTCTCTGAATGTAAATAAAAGAGACAGAAATCTGTAAACATCTGGAGAATTTGAAATTTCTCAGATTTCTATGGAAAACAATGTTTAGCTTAGAAAACAAAGTTCTATCATTTTAGAAGATTACTGTATTTAATTACCTGAAGCATTTAAATTGTTACGTTATACAATTTATCTAAATGTGAATAAGTAACAGAATTGAATAATTAATCCTTTGCAATCGGATGTCGCCTCTGAGGGAATCGATTGCGAATGTTAAAAACTTATTCCATTTTCCAACTTTCTGAAGAACGCGTATTTCCCCAAAGTTTCCTATCGAAATAGAAATTTTCTGTTGCTGCTAAATTGCTTGGCAATTATTTCTATCGCTAACTTTTACCAGCAATAGAAAACTGCTGGAAAAGCATCGAGTACAAAGGATTAACACTGCTTAAAAATGCCAATTAATGTTATTATCTAACAAGAGTCCTCGTGCCTCAAATATACTTCAGAATTTCCAACGAATCACGAGAAAACTTGCAAGAAAAACCAGATAAGGAACTCAGAAATTCTACGATGAATTAAATTCACTGAATTTGAAGTACAATAATCAGTTCTATCGTAATTCTTTGAGGATCGATGCAGCGCCATTTTGGAGAACGGTCGCGGCGCGGAATTCATTTCGAAAGAGACGCGACCAGCGTCGCGAGATCGACCGTTCGCACGCTCTCCTAACACGTTAAGTACCTATAAAAATACCAAAGTTGAGTCATTACTGAAGGCGTGCAGGCTGTTGGCGTCGCCTCGAGGAGGCGACCACGCTTGCCTCGTCGGAAAAGTCGGTTGAACGACGATCAAACGCGTCTAAATTCAGCGACGTCACCTCTGACGTTCTCGAGTGCACGTAACTAATAATTCTTTGTAACGGTGACGTCAGAACCGAAAGGCTCCTCGCCAATTCTCTGGCGAGTTAATGGTTCCTATTAAACGCTCGCGTTACTGCAAACGTGAGGTAAGAATTCGAGAGAAGAAGAAATTCGAGGAAAGTTGCGACTCGACGTTGCTTGGCTTCTTTTTATTTCCGGGATCATTAGTAGCTTTTCTTGACTGAAAGAGGAATTACAGCCAGAAGCGTGTTTGAAATATGAGGACGCTTGTTAGATAATAATATTAATTGGCATTTTTAATGTTAATTATTACATTCTTTTCGTTTTCTTAACGAGTGAAGCAAGATTTTCTCCATTTTTATTTCCTTTTTCAAAATGATTTTTCATTCAGTCGTCCTTAGTGACACTTTTCAACAAGACAATAGTTTATTCAAGTAATTAAATAGAACAGTTTGATCCAACATTTTTATTTTACGAAAATTGCATTACTTTAGCGTAAAGCTTTTCTTTTCACGCCTTCAAAGAAGTATTTATTAAATTGAAATTGAGTGCTAGAAATATTCAACTAATTATACTTAACATTAGATTAAAACCTTTCAGTGTAGAATATTATTAACTGAAGTAAATTAAATTTTTTTAATTTGTGCCAGTGAGATCCACTTATGAATTTGTATGTTTCACAAGTTTTTAAATGCAATACAACCTGCAGTGGATCCTCTAGAAAATATTTCTAAAGTTTATGAGGAACAGACTTTAAATCTGAGAAAACATTGAAGATGGACATCGATACTTTTAGAAATTCTTCAACAAAATATTTAACAGAAACTTCTTTCTTCTTATCTAAATGTCTAGAAAATGACAATGCAATGCAAAGAAGCTACTAATAATAATCCAACTTGTTTTTGCCATTTTGTCGAAATCTAATCTTGAAGTTTCGCAACAAGTATGTAATTTTATTTCAAATGTTATATATACATAACTTAGGAGTCTTTAAAATGCTTATTTAAATGTCTAGAAAATGACAATGCAATGCAAAGAAGCTATTAATAATAATCCAACATGTTTTTGTCATTTTGTCGAACTCTAATCTTGAAGTTTTGCAACAAGTATGTAATTTTATTTCAAATGTTATATATACATAAGTTAGGAATCTTTAAAATGCTTATTTAAATGTCTAGAAAATGACAATGCAATGCAAAGAAGTTACTAATAATAATTCAACATGTTTTTGCCATTTTGTCGAAATCTAATCTTGAAGTTTTGCAAGGAGTGTGTAATTTTATTTCAAATGTTATCATTAAAATGCTCAGCAAAGTACAAAACAGCTATAAATAACCTACGAATCTTTAACTCACTCGAATGATAGCGTAACGATTTCTAAACACAGATTGAAATCAAACAAATGCTCTCATAATTCCAAACGAGAGCGCGTCTACAAGGCTCGTCCCAAGGCGCCAGGCTTTAGCGGAGAACCAATAATGGCGGCTTTACGAGCTGTTCCTTTCTTCCGATCCGGTTTGCTGGGCAAAGGTAGAAGACTAGCAAAAAATGGCGATAACGCCACGACTATTAATAGAACGAACCAGTTCTATTGCCTACGGCGATGCCCTCGAAAATAACCCGGGCTCTCCTCGAAATCGCGTTAACATTTCTGCGAATGATCGTCGCTCCTAGCTGCCATTCGCAATAACGCGGCCGTGCCGAATGCGTGCGATGCTTATGGCTTTCGAAAGCTGGCGGAGAGGCTTTCGACTCGAATCGCGATGTGACAATCGCATAAAATCTGACAGTTCAATTACAAATAACTTCTACGTACTTTTTATCCAAATTAACATTTTTCCTCTTTCATGACAGAAAAGTTTCTAGATTTCGATCGATCAATCGAAGATTAACATTGTTAGCATTACAGAACTCGAATCGCAAATGTGACAATCCCACAAAATCCCCAATTTCAATCACAAATAACTTTTCTTCCAAATTAGTATCTTTCTTTTCTCATGAAGAATCATGACAGAAAAGTTTCTAGAATTCGATCGACCAATTTAAAATTAACATTGCGTTCTATTAACGCAATACACATCATCATTTCAATCCTCTCAAGTTAATATATAACATAATTTTCGACCAAGTCACAATGTCGATAGAAATCAACTGAGAAGAATTGCAACTGCAACTCAATATTAACGCAACGTTAACCTCGATGGATCAATCTGCTACTTATCGCTTTCGAAAGCTAGCAGAGAGGCTATCGACTCGATCCGCAATGTGACAATTCCACAGAATCTTTCAGTTCAATCACAAATAATTTTTACATGCTTCTTCTTCCAAATTAACATCTTACTTCTTTCATAAAGAATCATGACAGAAAAGTTTCTAGAATTCGACTAACCAATTCAAGATTAACATTGCACCCTGTCGACGCAATAAATATCATTGTTTCAATCCTCTCAAGTTAATATATAACATAATTTTCGACTAAGTCACAGCGTCGATAGAAATCAACTGAGAAGAACTGCAACTGCAGTTCCACATAAACGTAACGTTAGCTCCAATGGATTAATCTAGTACTTATGACTTTGGAAAGCAAACAAAGAGGCTATCCACTCGAATTGCAATGTGACAATCCTACAAAATCTCCTAATTCAATTACAAATAACTTCTACGTGCTTTTTCTTCCAAATTAACATCCTTTTTTTCTCATAAAAAATCATGACAGAAAAGTTTCTAGAATTCGATCAACCAATTCAAGATTAACATTGCACCCTGTCAACGCAATAGATATCATCATTTCAAGTCAATAGACGAGTCACAGCGTCGATTGGAGCCAACTGAAAAGAACTGTAACTGCAGTTCCACGTAAACGCAACGTTAGTTCCAATGAATTAATCTAGTATTATACTTATCACTTTGGAAAGCTAGCAGAGAGGCTATCGACTCGAATCGCAATGTGACAATCCCACAAAATCTCCCAGTTCAATTACAAATAACTTCTACACGCTTTTTCTTCCAAATTAACATCTTCCTTTTCTCATGAAGAATCATGACAGAAAAGTTTCTAGATTTCGATTGACCAATTCAAGATTAACATTGCACCCTGTCAACGCAATAGATATCATCATTTCAAGTCAATAGACGAGTCACAGCGTCGATTGGAGCCAGCTGAAAAGAACTGCAACTGCAGTTCCACGTAAACGCAACGTTAGCTGCAATGGATTAATTTAGTATTATACTTATCGCTTTGGAAAGCTAGCAGAGAGGCTATCGACTCGAATCGCAATGTGACAATCCCACAAAATCTCCCAGTTCAATTCCAAATAACTTCTACACGCTTTTTCTTCCAAATTAACATCTTTCTTTTCTCACAAAAAATCATGACAGAAAAGTTTCTAGAATTCGATTGACCAATTCAAGATTAACATTGCGTTCTATTAACGCAATACATAACATCATTTCAATCCTCTCAAGTTAATATATAACATAATTTTCGACCAAGTCGCAGTGTCGTTAGAAATCAACTGAGAAGAATTGCAACTGCAACTCAATATTAACGCAACATTAGCTCCAATGGATTAATCTAGTACTTATCACTTTGGAAAGCTAACAAAGAGGCTATCGACTCGAATTGCAATGTGACAATCCCACAAAATCTTCCAGTTCAATCACAAATAACTTTTACATACTTCTTCTTCCAAATTAACATCTTTCTTCTTTCACAAAGAATCATGACAGAAAAGTTTCTAGAATTCGATTGACCAATTCAAGATTAACATTGCACCCTGTCAACGCAATAGATATCATCATTTCAAGTCAATAGACGAGTCACAGCGTCGATTGGAGCCAGCTGAAAAGAACTGCAACTGCAGTTCCACGTAAACGCAACGTTAGCTCCAATGGATTAATCCGGTAATACGCGTCAGGATCCCATTTACGAAGCTTCAGCTTTGACCAAGTTCCCGCGCGGCTCGCAGGTAGCTTCGATTCAATGGGCATGAACGTGAAAGCCGGGAACGATCCATAAATCAATCGGATTGTATGCCTAGCCATCGCTGGACGCAGGAGGTAGATCATTTCGATTCGTACCTGAGCGTTCGGAAACGTGTCGAGGAACGCACGATAAATCACGTTGACTCTATAACTAAGAGCACCTGAACTGACGGGGACCCAGGAACGCCCGTTCGATCGTTTCGATTCATAGCTGAAGGACAGTGCGAGATATTTTCTGCGGCCACTTCGAAAGGGTGAAAGTCGAAACTCGAAGGCAGTGCATTTATTTGAGAATTTTTGTGTGCGTATTGATTGAAACGTTGTGAAGTGTGCTTGAAATGTTACAAATATAATGAAAGCTTCTGTCGAAAAATAATTCTTTGATAATAAAAGCTTTAGTTGAAAAATAATTCTTTGGTGATGAAAGCTTCAGTCGAAAAATAATACTTTGTTTTTGATTTACCTTGGGAATTTTCTAGCCTTCCTCGTAAATTTTATTTATTATCCTTTAACCTCTTGTTTGACTCAAAATGACTGTTTAAGAATTTCTAAAAGCATTGATATTCATCTTCAATGTTTTCTCATATTTAAAGTCTGCTCTTCAGAAACTTTAGAAGTATTTTCTAGAGGATCCACTGCACATTGTATTGCATTTATAATATTCTACGTTGAAAGATTTTTATCTAATGTCAAGGATAATTACTGGAATATTTCTAGCACTCAATTTGAAATAAAAAAATACTTCTTTCTTTGAAGATTTCGCGTGTATGCATTTTACAAACAAAGTTGCAGCACTTTTCGTTGAACCAGTATTATCTTGATACAATAAATAGCAAAGTGCAGAACAAATAAGAGAAGAAATTCACTTTTGCAAAGTGTACACTCACTTTTGACTCTCATTACGCACGATCCACAGTGAACTATGGTCGATGAAAATAATGAAGTTGCTGTTTCCGTTATTCTTCAAACTTTGCTGCTTATTTTCCAACAAACTTCCATTCAACAATTTTTACGCACGTAGTACACACCGTCTCAAAGTGTGAAGTTCATAGTTTACTGATTTACGCTCGTGGTTTTTCTCTTTCTTTGTTTTTCTTCCCTGAACGTTCCAGTTTGTTTTAGACTGTGAAATATCAAGCATTGAAAAGTAGAAAATCCGAGTGGTTTTATTGCCAGCTTAAAAATAGAACGTAGAACAACGGAAACTGCTTGTAATATCAATGAAATCTTTGGTCAGGGAACCGTGAACGAACGTGTAAATCAACGAGCGAGTTTCAAAAATTTCGCAACGGAAACGAGAAGTTCGAAAACGAGGAAAGTCGCGAAAGTTGTTGCAACTGTTTCAGAACTTGAGAATTCTATGCTACGATAATAAATAAACTTGTTTCTTCTTGTCAAAAATGCGTAAATACCAATAATTCTAATTTCAATTAACAAGATTAATAAAAATGGAGCAAGTCTTGCTTCACTCGTTGAGAAAACAAAGAAACAAAATCAAATTCAGCCTACTTCTAGAAATGTTCGAAATTTTGTTCTAAATAAATTGAAAGATAATTAACTTGCACGATTCTTCCAATTTTCCCTTAAAACAGGTACGTTTGAATATAAATACTTTGCACTCCAAGTTATTTTTCAATTTTGTTGCCAACAACTCCCTCCTATCTAAAATATTTTATTTGAAATTTACTTCGAAGGGCAGCTCCTCGACTGCTACTTGCAAACAATTTTATTTACTAATTACATTAAATCTAGCTCTCAAATTCTATTGTAATTCATATTTATGGAATTTATGTTGGTCTTTTTTTTTTGTTTACTGATGTCGAGTCACACTCGACAAAGAAGTGCAGAAGGTTAAAAAGAAAAGTGGCATTAAATTCGTGATAATGCAGGATTATCGATGATCGAATCTGATAACGAGATCCAACGACACTCTCGAACTCGTGAATTTTAATTATTCCATGTTATCACCGCAACACCTGTGACCTCAGGTCGGATCAGTCATTGCAGTCCAGCCGATGGAAAATTTTAATAAACGACATATCATCGCCTAGACGCGACGCTCGAACAAAGGCGTTAGGTTTGTTTGAGTATCGATCACGCGCGAGAAATTGAGTAAATACCCGTGGCTATCAGAATTTCTGCTCTCTGCGATAATTAATGAGACTCTTGCATAAAATGCAGACACAAATATACTTCAATTAGCTTCGATTTTATCTGTAATCGATTTATTTTCCAGTCCACCGCCGATCGGTAATTTATTTAAGCTCAATCGACTAAAAAAAATATCGTACACAACATTTCAATTTATATTTAGCCAATTTCATGCGGATAATTGCGAACTTCGTCGAGAATTAAAATTCTATGGGTTATTTATTCGCGTCGTTAGCGTCGTAATTTGCATAACACGAGACAGCGAAAAAACTTAATCAACCGAACACTTTCGCATTAATTAAGTAACCAAGATGTGTTAACAAGATGGAAACAGCTCGTTAAATCGGACCAACGACCCTGAGAGTCGTTTGACAATGAATTCGAGAGTTTCGTGTCTGATCACAGAGTATCGTACGACGATTACTCTTTCAGTCCATTCAACTGATCTTGTCTGATTTAACCTAGATACACTGTCAAAGAGGGGCATTCATTCGCTCGATATCTGTTCGATGCACTTAATTCCAGACAGCGATCCATTATTTTTGTTTTCGTTTTTTTGTTTCGTCGTTAACGCGACACAATTGGATGACTCGTATCAAAACAGGACAATCGAGATCGATCTCTGATGTCTGAGCACACAGACGTGTTCGGAATTTTTTCGTCTCGTACCCACGATAACCTTATCGTGACAGACACTCTGCTGATCGTGAAAAGTGGGAAAATATACGAAGCGAAAGATCTCGTCCCAGTTCCTTAATCTTCTTCCACAAATACGACAAAAATGGGTCTTAAAGTGCATTCGTTTTACAAGAAGAAAATTAAGAATTGATATAAAAAATCGTGGGACCTTCATAGATATTAACTGGCTCATTTGTGGTATTGAGTTAAAGAAAAATCGAAAATTGAAGAATGATAACAAAAGGAAGAATTATTGCATGATATATTTACACTCTCGCTCATAAATGCTAGGATAATTACATTTAAGTCTGGAGAAAAACGAAATAAACATTGAAAATTGTATCAATAATAAATTTTCTTCTTGTCAAAGAAGATCCACCATTAAACAATACGAATTAACGTAGTTAATATAACAATTCACGACCTACAAAAGTGCCACAATTCTACTAAAAACTGTTGACATCCTAACCCTTACGCGAGAGGGTGCAATGCATAGACGCTTCAAACCCCCAATTTCTTAAAACTGCATCACGACGAGAAAGCTCGACTTTTAATTAAGCATACCTAAAAATAAGCTAGCCAGTGGAGGGTTAAAGTTCATTGCTCAGTTAACCAAAATTCTACTAAAAACTACCAACACCTTAACCCTTACGCAAGGGGGTGCAAACAATAACCCCCAATTTTCTCTAACTTCTTCAAATTGCATCTAGACTTGAAAGCTCGACTTTTAATTACCCAGCATACCTAAAAATAAATTAGTCAGTGGAGGGTTGAAGTTCACTGTTCAATTAACCAAAATTCGACCTACAAAAATACTAAAATTCTATTATATTTCTATTCTTATTATATTCTACTAAAAATTGCTATCCCTTACGCGAGGGAGTGCAAACAACAACCCCCAATTTTCCCCAACTCCTTCAAACCCCATCGCAATTTGAAAGCTTGACCTTTAATTACCCAGCGTACTTAAAAATAAATTAGCCAGCGGAGGGTTGAAGTTCACTGTTCGATTAACCAAAATTCGACCTACAAAAATACCAAAATCCTATTATATTTCTATTCTTATTATATTCTACTAAAAACTGCTATCCCTTACGCGAGGGGATACAAACAACAACCCCTAATTTCCCCCAACTCCTTCAAACCCCATCGTAATTTGAAAGCTTGACCTTTAATTACCCAGCATACCTAAAAATAAGCGAACCAGCGGAGGATTGAAGTTCATTGCTCGATTAACCAAAATTTGAGCTACAAAAATACTAAAATTCTATTATATTTCTATTCTTATTATATTCTACTAAAAACTGCTATCCCTTACGCGAGGGAGTGCAAACAACAACCCCCAATTTTCCCTAACCTCTTCAAACCCCATCGCAATTTGAAAGCTTGACCTTTAATTACTCAGCATACTTGAAAATAAGTCAGCCAGCGGAGAATTAAAGTTCACTGCTCAGTTAACCAAAATTCTACTAAAAACTACTAACACCTTAACCCTTACGCAAGGGGGTGCAAACAACAACCCCCAATTTTCCCTAACCTCTTCAAACCCCATCGCAATTTGAAAACTTGACCTTTAATTACTCAGCATACTTGAAAATAAGTCAGCCAGCGGAGGATTACAGTTCACTGTTCAGTTAACCAAAATTCTACTAAAAACTATTAACACCTTAACCCTTACGCGAGGGGGTGCAAACAACAACCCCAAATTTCCCCCAACTCCTTCAAACCCCATCGCAATTTGAAAGCTTGACCTTTAATTACTCAGCATACTTGAAAATAAGTCAGCCAGCGGAGAATTAAAGTTCACTGCTCAGTTAACCAAAATTCTACTAAAAACTGCTAACACCTTAACCCTTACGCAAGGGGGTGCAAACAACAACCCCCAATTTTCCCTAACCTCTTCAAACCCCATCGCAATTTGAAAGCTTGACCTTTAATTACCCAGCGTAGCTAAAAATAAGCCAGCCAGCGGGGGGTCAAAGTTCACCGCTTGGTTAACTAAAATTCCATCAGGAACAAGAGCCAATTCTCGCGATTCCCACGGGCGGGTCGATCGAACGATCCGCTAAGCCTGACACCAGCCGTCGTGTGGGAAAATCCCATTGCGCTCTATCGAATTCGCACCGGAGACGTAAAAGTCGATCGGAATCCAATTGCACCGGCGAATCCGAACGCGGTATCGACCCGGGTCGGGGCGAGCGTCCATTATACTAACCGGCTTGCCAGCACCCGTCCGCTGCGCCCCTCGTTATCGCGTCCCTGTTTCTCACCTGCGGCTGGGGATGAGTTTTAACCTCGGGTAACGCCATTGTGCCAGGTTCTACGGCACGCGTAAGGATTCCTGGGATTACCAGAAGCTCGACAGGCGTCTAACGTGGCTGGTTACAGAGCCGATGGAACACTGTCTCGACGATCTCAGACGCGTCACGTACACGCGATTGGTGGACCACGCGTTGGTCACGTGTAAACCTAAGAGAATTTATTGCACGGGGCACAGTGGGCCTCTGGACGATGGCTAATCTTGGTGGAAAGGAGTCGAGTCTAGATTTTGATCGAAAAGGGGTTAATTTGATAGATTTGGTCTTACTTTTTGGTGTTGCGTGGAGCGAAGGGTGAGGAGGGTGGAGTCGTCCATTTTGATATTTTAGGTTGTTTGACGCGAGTTATTAGAGGGAGATGAATGTAGATATTAACCGTTTGTATTCTGGTTCTTCTTGGACGTTGGTGATAGGAACTAGAAATATTGCTATTTTAGCAATAGTTTCTATATAATAGCAGTGATTAGTGATTACGAAGATGTTGCGTGGAGCCAAGGGTGAGGAGGGTAGAGTCGTCCATTTTGATATTTTAGGTTGTTTGACGCGAGTTATTAGAGGGAGATGAATGCAGATATTAACCCTTTGCACTCTGGTTCTTCTTGGACGTTGGTGATAGGAGCTAGAAATATTGCTATTTTAGCAATAGTTTTTATATAATAGCAGTGATTAGTGATTACGAAGATTAAAGTTATTCCACTGAAGCTTTTTAAGAAATGTTTCCCTAAAGTTTTCTGTTGAAATGGAAATTTTCTATTGATGGAAGACATTAGCAATAGAAACTATTGCTAAAATATTGCAAAAATTTTGCTATTTTAGCAATAATTTTCATTGCTAACGTCTCCCAGCAATAGAAAACTCCCATTTCAATAGAAAACATGAGAGAAATATGCATTTCTCAAAGAGCTGCGGTGGAATAACTTCAATCATTAATCAATTCTGATGGCTCCTCAGAGAGGACATCCGAGTACAAAGGGTTAAGAGTGTTACCAAGTGATTTTCTTTGTGAGACTAATTGAAACTGTAATAGGAGGTGTATTCTTTAATTTCGTTGTATTACAGGTACTTTCCCTACTAAATTACTATTGCAAATCGAGTGTAAAAGGAAGCCATTACAAAAAAATGGGTGTTCGTAGACTTTAGTGGAAAAAAAGTTGAATATCTCTTAGTAAATTATGATTATAAACGTCATTAGATGAGAAATTTAATGTAGATTCAGTCTATGTTAACAATTCTCCGCGCACGAATGTGCAAAGCCAATTTTTCCGACGCAACAAGAAAACGTGCGGTTTTCGAAGGCCACGTTTGTTTACACGTTCGTGACTAAGAGGCTGTTTCGAGATTAAGAAGTTTCAAGCAATTTAGTCAATTACCGCGAATTTTGACACAATGGTTATCAAAAATCGATATTCGTCAAAGCAAGAAAATCAAAGCGTCAATGATTGCAATGCTGTGGACTCTACAGACGAATCAGATAACGATTAAACAAAGGATTTCCATTTCTAACACAAACAAATAAAAACAAAAGATTGTTTCTGTTAATTCTGTCATTCATTGTGCACCCATAGTTTACTCCTCCTATTGTAGTCTCCACCCTGCCTCCTAATTCCACTCCCTTAGTCCTCACAACGCAGACGATTCCAGATTTGGATTCAGCGACCTCGAAAACGGTTTCATCAAAATTCTGAATGGAATAACGCCTCTGGTGTAAAAGTTATTCATTTTTTCCACCTAGACTGGCCATCCGACGCACTGTGCGACGTGGGTCGGGCTGGGAGGCTTCCGATCTCGAACTCGCTGACCAGATCTCCAGACTGGAGGTCATGAATTGCAAATCACCCCGACGATGGTTGGAAACCTTCTGCGTTTTCGTAGAAACCGCGCGATTCCGCTTATCTCCGCAACACCTTCTGTTACTAGGCTTTCTCTATGCTAAACCGTGTCCTTGTCGCCTCTCGAGAAGACGACAGGTCCACAGATACAGAGGCTCTGGCGTCGACTGCCGATAAAAGCGCAACGTTGGCGTTGAATCCTTTGTTCAAGAGGCACACGGACTGCGCGACGGAAATTGAAACGGTAATGCAACCGCGGAGCAAGGTGAGACACGCGAGACGCAACGACCGTCTTGTTTTTGTATGCGCAACGATTACTGTTGACCCACAGCGGCCATCTTTGGGGAACTTGGGCGCGAGCCATGAACTTTTGGAAAAAAAGCCTTGACATTCTGCCAGCATCCAGTTAGTTTCTTTAAGGATCCACTGTATCGGTAAATCTGCTGCAATATAATCGTTATGCAATGCAGCATCCGCGATGCCCGGAAATATCCGGCCTTGAATCGCGTCCCTACGTTCGCGGACACGATTTCCGATCCACGCGTCCCGTTAATGATAAACAAACGTTTTTATCGTATCGCTCGATGGCTGGTACCGAGAATAGCGCCTAATATTATTAAAACGTTCCGGGAAACCGTACGGGAGATCCGTATCGCGGGTTGGTCCCGCGAGCGATGGCGGACATCGACGGGAATTGCGGGCGGGCACGTTATTGGCTGGGATCGATAAGTGCGAGGTCGCGCGGCCGCGGGATTAATTCGAAATCACTCGAGGGTGATAGATCGGAGCGGATAATGGTATTGCAAGCCTCGCTGGAGTGAGAGTTCACCAGGGAGGCCCTGCCATCGAGCCACTCGACGCGGCTGCATGAATGGAGAAAGGTGAACGCGCGTGGTTCGTCAAGGGCGGCCTCGTGAACAGCTGATTCGTTCCCGTCGCGATGACAAATCAATGGAACGCGGGCCAGATGTTCCGCGCGGAGTGAATCTGTGCTGGAATTCTCCCGCGGGAGCGTAAGACGCGGGAAACGGGACGGCACGCGACTGCAGGGCGAGCACGGGCTGCCCCCGCGGGGAGGACCGCGGCGTCGCGACGCTAGACTGGATTATAAACACACGGGCTCTCCCCGTGCCGCGTCGCGTCTATTTTCCGCTTACTGTTTTCGAGTCCTCGACGAACGCGCGGGGACACGTGTTCGACATCTGGACGGATAACCGTGATCGCGGTAGCCTTTCTTAAAATAGAGGCATCTTGGGGATCGCGTTCAGTCCGGTCGAGAGAACCTCTCGAGGGATTCGAGTGATAGATGTTGATAAGATGGTTCAGGTGATCGTGAGTGACTAATGATTTTATAGCTACGACTATTAATCAGTTTTTAGTATTTGGATTGCTGTCGCGAAGGAAGTTCTTTTCGCCATAGACTACTAGCGACATAGATTGGCGTACGATTGTAGCGGTTCTTGTACTCGCTGCTAGAGGGCTACACGTTCTTGTCATTCATACATTTCATAATTAACGCCTGGTTTCTTTTTGTAAAGTTTGCAACGCTGGTTTTTGTGACTGTTTTCTTTTCTTCGAGGTAAAAGGAAAAGAAAACCTTGAACGTTTGCAAGCACGTTCGTTAAAGATCCAAGTACTAAAAACTAGACAAAACAATTGTCCTTCCCGTTCTCTTTTTATAAGTAGTCATCGTTTAAGGTTCCTTACTTTCTGAAGTATACGAATAGCGTCTACAGTAGCAATCGGAGTATTACCTTTTTTTAAAGTTACACCACCAGCCGGATGACCTGAAAATGAAACAATAAACCAAACTGCGGCATTTCAACACAACAAAATAACTCTAATCATATAAATGCTATAACAACTATGTGTCGTGTTCTCGAATACGTACAACAAAGGCGTGCTCCGCTAATTTCAAATCAATAAGAAAATTCAACTTCGGAAAGCGTGCCCGTTTTTTGATCCAACTCTTTTTTTTTTAATTAGCGCTAACACAGATCGTGTGAAGCTGTTCGCGTGTTCTGTCGACTGTCCACCGAAAAGCGGTGTTCGTGGATGTCGAAAGGGAGAAAAAGGAGGCGAGTAAAAAAGGGGTGGCGTCGCGAGATTCCACGAGGTTATTCGTGGACGCGCGTTCTACTTTACTAACCGAGAATACGCAGTTATCCCAAAGGTGGGGGCGCCACTTAACGCGAGGAAAGTGGCGCCGCTTTCGGTCGCCAGTCATTATTAATCAAGCATCGGTGTGGGCGCAAAATGGCGTCACTGGAGAAGTAATCAACCGCGCCTTCTTGGGTATGATTTACTTTCCTCTGACAAACGACTAACGCGCGAGACAGAGGGCCAGAACACGTCTACGGTAACAAAACCCGATCGTACAGCACATTTGAACCACTAACAGTTACGAAAATAAAAAAAAAAATGTATTTGTAGGTTAGGTAAAGGATGATGCTTTGGACTTTTAGAGGTGTCTGTTCTCCAGCGACGGTTCGTTCAACTTTAAGTTGCGGAGAATTACAGTCAAGGTCGACACGCCGCTGTTGGAAATAGAAGAGCAAGTAGACGGGAACAATAGTTTCCGAGCGGCCCGCCGGCGAATAACTTCCGCAAGTTCGTCGAATCAAATTCTACGGCCTGTCGAGGGGGCGTCTGTGTACACGGACCGTGCTGCGCTCGTGAAATTGATCGCGGAACTTTAATGGCGGTCATTTAGAACCGTAATGCTATTGAGATCGGGCCCTAGATTTCTCTAATCCTCTACTTCGATCTCGAGTTCAATTCCGGTGACCTTGCCCGACCTTAAAGGGAATAGCCTACTCTCGGTGCAATTAGACAAGCCGTGTTCTTTTTTCTAAGCACCTCCTTTAAAGGAGTAGAGCTCTTTGAATTTCTCGTTAGACTCGAGAACTTTGATATCAAGATCTTTGTAAATTCAAATGTAATAAATAAAACAGTCTGCAGGTGCGTGCACGCGCAAGCGTCACCTGTAAACATTTTTCTACGTTAGAAAGTGAAGAAATTGGTGTAGGAATTGTTCTGCTATTGAATCATCCGGAATACCAAACTTATAAATCTTTATCTTCGAAAGTTCACGAAAGAATCGTGTTAAGGCACGAGTTTCGTTTCGAATTTCTGGCTAGATTCGCCAGTGAAAGAGTCGTCCGTATTACAGCGACGAGCTAACGGACCCAATGATATTCGATATCGCGAGATCTAGAGAAAGGAATCGATGATTCCGAGGAAACTGCGAAAAGAGGGATTGATGGAAAGTCCTCTGGTGGCGGGCACGGGAGCTGCTGCCACACCCAATTTGCTCCACATCTAGAAGATGTATAGTACTTCCTGTTTCGAGGCATGGTGACTCCTATCTTCACCAGCACGCACAATCCCACTTTCAATACCACGTACACCGACCAACACACTCACGCTCAGCCAGCTTCTCCGCTTCTCCGTCAGCTACCACTTAACCGTTAATATTTACACACTAATTACACGTTTCCTTGCCACCACATTCCATGCACCCTGCTACATCATGCCGCAGGACCGTATTTACCGATGCCTCTAACAACCGTCACCCTTATCGCCACGAGAGAAGCCCAAACACGTCCACGCAATAATGGTCACTGGCTGATTCAAGGTACGCAAACACGCGACCGTGTCCATGTCCCAAGGAGGCAGATAATGCTGAACGAGTGCGCACCAGCAGTCCGCAATTGATATCACCCAACGACAGTAACGAGAAGTAAACAGTCTCCACGCGATGGCGAACGAACCGTCAGAGAGTACGCGTTCGAGAAACGTAGCCAACGAAAAACGTTCGCAGGGCGACTCGCAGCTTACAATGCAGTAGATCGAGCGTCCCAAGCGAACGGAACGACGTCGCGAGAGACGAAACGGCTGTTCGCCAGTTTGGACGATCGAACGAACAGCTAGCGCCGCTTCTGTCCGCCTTTGTGCCGCCTGATCCGCGGCATCGATCCGAGGGCAACGCGTAGAGGACCGTCTCTCTTATCAAAGAACAGCCGAACGAGTGGGCCAAGGGACGCGGACAACAACCGGCTAGGAGACTGGTGTCACGCTCGCGGACACCAGGCTCGCCTTTGCTGGGCCCTCGCCATTCTTGGCTGGCCTTTGTCCTCGCTGCGCCCTCCACTTTGCTGCGAGACTGGCGTCTGTTTCCGGGCCAGAAGACGGAGACGCTCCTCCACCCACGACGGGAGTTCCCCGCGACACTACGTCCGCGCGGAGAACCACCGACGTGGCGAACTGTGCCACGGGGCGAGGGTGGTGGGAACGGGTGGAAACGGCAGAGAGACGGGGAGTCAACGAGCTCTGGTCGGTAACGCAACCCAGCGGGGTTGACCTTGCGTCCGGAAAAACAAGTTGCTTGGCCTGCAACCAGATTTTCGCGTTATTAATAAATCCAAAAACGCGCGGCCGATCCGCGTTCATTATCTTCTCTGGCGGTGTATTTCCAAGCCCTGGAGCGCGCGATGCGGGAATCTTGGCTTCCGACATCGCTCGTTGGCTGTTTCCTTTGTGTACTGATGAACGATCTGGTATTCGAAGACCTCACGGGTGGAGTTCTGTTTGTTTCCGTTTCGAATCGATTTCTGGCAATTGAGTTTAAGGTTTTTGTTACAAGGAAATTTGAAATTTCAATTGTTTTTATCTTACATTCGAATTTTGTAAGAGCGCCAAGAGTTTGGCTTTTTTGTCTTTCGATGAACGATCTAGTATTCGAAGACCTCACGGGTAGAGTTCTGTTTGTTTCCGTTTCGAATCGAATTCTGGCAATTGAGTTTAAGATTTTTGTTACAAGGAAATTTGAAATTTCAATTGTTTTTATCTTACATTCGAATTTTGTAAGAGCCCCAAGAGTTTGGCTTTTTTGTCTTTCGATGAACGATCTAGTATTCGAAGACCTCACGGGTAGAGTTCTGTTTGTTTCCGTTTCGAATCGAATTCTGGCAATTGAGTTTAAGATTTTTGTTACAAGGAAATTTGAAATTTCAATTGTTTTTATCTTACATTTGAATTTTGTAAGAGCGCCAAGAGTTTGGCTTTTGATTCGTTGGCTTTTTTGTCTTTTGATGAACGATCTGGTATTCGAAGACCTCACGGGTAGAGTTCTGTCTGTTTCCGTTTCGAATCGCATTCTGGCAATTGAGTTTAAGATTTTTGTTACAAGGAAATTTGAAATTTCAATTGTTTTTATCTTACATTTAAATTTTGTAAGAGCGCCAAGAGTTTGGCTTTTGATTCGTTGGCTTTTTTGTCTTTCGATGAACGATCTGGTATTCGAAGACCTCACGGGTAGAGTTCTGTTTGTTTCCGTTTCGAATCGCATTCTGGCGATGTAGTTTAAGATTTTTATTAAGGAAATTTGAAATTTCAATTGTTTCTATCTTACATTTGAATTTTGTAAGAGCGCGAAGAGTTTGGCTTTCGATGCTGTCGTTGGTTCTTTTGTTTTTCGATGAACGATCTGGTCTTCGAAAATCTTAGGTGGAGAAATTTTGTAGAATTCTGTTTGTTTCTGTTTCGAATCGATTTTTCAATTCTGACTTTTGAGTTTAGGAGGTAGAAATGTCAATTGTTTCTATCTTACATTTCAATTTTGTAAGAAGAGTTTGCCTTTTGATGACGATCTGGCCTTTGAAGACCATACAGGTGAAGAAATTTTGTGGAATTCTGTTTGTTTCCGTTTTGCATTGATTTTTGAATCCTCGCATTTGAGTTGAACATTTTTGCAAGGAAATTTGAAATATCAATCGTGTTACTAGAATTCTGATTGCAAGATCTTTAATTCCATTCCCTTCGTTTCTACTTGTTTTCTTAAGTCGTTGGACTGTCTCTGAACTTTCTAATTGGAACAGTTGAAGTTCATCAAAGGAACTAGTTAGAATTCCAGTCGAAAGACGTTAAAATCCATTTGATTCTTCAACATTTAGATTCTATCCTCAAACATTATCAACAGAGGAGTTAATTAAGCTAGTCAGCAGACTTAATTAAAATTTTAGTTGGAAGACCTGAAATTCAACTTATCGCAGCTTCTTTAGACCTTCCTAACAAATCGTACACTTTCTAATCGAATATCCATCGAATCTCAGAGTCTCGTTCAGATTTTCCCACAGAATCGTGAAAACCAGTCTGATTTAAAAAAAAAAAAACAAATGACTTCTATTTACACCTTCGAACAAACGAGCCCTCTAATCGTGTCTATCGCTTCCTGTGACCTCGCGTGTCATTCGCGCGAATCTATCGCAGCTCTGCTTAGAAGCACTAAAACACCATTTGCATCGATCGCGCAATTTTTTTCTCACACGCCAGCGCACCCCTTCGAGCTATCATCGCGACGCCTTTCGCGCTTTATCTGACAGTTAATTAACTTATCAACAGCGCTTCCGATTGTGCGCGAAGATTCCGTTACACAACGGCGCAGATAAACGGCAATTTTTCTGCATCACGCATCTGGCGTTACGTGGAAGGCGATTTGTTTCGATGTAGGAAGGCTGCCAATTAATTAATTGTCTCTGGGAATGCGGTTTCCATCGCGATCGGGACTGAATTCGTATGCACGCGTATCGTGGAGAATTAAATTGAGAGATGATGAATGCTCGAACTAACACGTCGCTATTGCTCACGTCATATATTTTAGTACGGACGAAGATCGTACGAAAATCGTGTAATAGTCAGGGACGTAAAATACGATGGATAGAGAAGTAAGAATTTATTTTATTAACACCAGGTTTAGTATGAATTGATGTATATCTGTTTCTACCAAAGGGGTGAAAATGTCCACCCTTCGCTATTTAATTAGAAAAAATATAAATTGACCTATCTGTTATGAAGTTAAAGTAGAAAAATTGAATCTAAATAAAATTACATCGGTTATAATAATTAGTTTTATTATTTTTCTTTTATTTTTGATATCTCAACGCGAAGTTTGACGAGAAGTTTTCTCAGAGGGGTAAAATGGCTCTTTGGTAAACCTGATGTTAAATTCTTCATTTGTGGTTGCAAGTAAATATTAGTATGGTACATAAGAGAAAATTTGAAACGAAGAACAGTGAATAGATAATAAAGAATCGCCATTTTAAATATTACCGGATGTGTAAGAATATAAAGTAAATATATGGAAAGTTAAATGGCGTCTCGTATAAAAAAAGATCAATACGATCTTACGATAAACTCTCTTTTACATGAAATAAATTTTATTTATAAAACTGTATAATTTTAGACGTATCTAAAGTGATACTCTATATATTAGCATCTACAAGCACCTTTCAATGAAGCTATAAAGATCTCGTGTTATTGCAACTTTACAGTAGAATCTAACATGAAAATAAATATCTGATCTGTGTGCAGAACTCGTGAGCTGTATATTTAAATAAAATCCATGATTCAACAAATATTTTCAGAACAAATTTCCGCTTTTCCCCAAATATTATTCTAGAACATTACCAGTGGAGGAGATAATTAATCTTAACAGCAGAATTAATTAAGATTTTAATTGAGAGACTCCAATAACATTAAAAATTATTCGTCTGGGTACCAATTTTATCATCAATCAGCTACCTTTCTCGTTTTTTTCCGCGCAAGCAAACCTTGAAGTTGCTTACGTACCGCACAAAAACATAAACAAACAACATTAATTTGGAGTCATTCACGGATGCCACCGTGCAGAGAAGAAAAACATCCACAAAAGAAGCCGTCGTCTTGTCTAAGCTCTTAACATTAGGTTTATCATGAACTGATATATACCTATTTCTACCAAAGGGGTTAAAATGTCCCAATTTCAGTATTTAATTAGAAAAAATATAAGTTGACCTATCTATTATGAAGTTAAAATAGAAGAAACGAACTTCAATGAAGTGACATCAGTAATAATAATTAGTTTTTATTATTTCTCATTTTATTTTTTATATTTTAGCCCTTTGCAGTCCTAGAGATGGACTCAACGTCAGTTTTTTACCAACAACTCCAACTTAATTTAAAAATTAATTTATCATATATTTGATATACGCAATAAAGAATTCTCGTTAATTAAATACCCTTCGTTTACCTATTGAAACCTCTGGAATACCTAAAATTACCTTCAAATCTAATTATTAACAAATTCATTTCACTGAGAATGATTATGGCCTGCTAGAACGCTTTCGAATAAACCTTTGGACTGCGAAGGGTCAACATAAAGTTCAACTCAACCTTAAAATTTCCTCAGAGGGGTCGAAAACGACTCGCTGATAAACCCAGCGTCAACTAGGCAAAGCGAGCGCGATTCGACGCTGCGACTCGTCCATTTCGAACACGAATTCGCTCGCCCACGCGTTGGCTGGTGGTCAAACACGCGTCGACGCTAGGAAAACGTCGGAAACGTCCCGAAAACCGATGGAGAACACGGATGCCTCGGATGCAGCGTTCGTGAGGCGCCTGCGAAGCGCGCAGAAAGCGAGAGATGGTTCGACGCGATCGAGCCGCGTTCACGATACCGCGGTGAGTCGGCTGGATGAATATTTAATTAATTTATGCGACGCGTGTACGTGGGCCGGCCGACAAATGCCGTCTAATGGGGAAAATTTCAATGGCGGGACGCGGCCCGCTTGAAAACGCGAGATTTATAGGTGGCGGGTTACGACGCGCATGGACGAGGACGCGTTTCGAGGAACGCGCGGGACGTCTCATTTTAATATGCTAATGACTGCGCACCTTGGGAAGTGTACTGAATCGGAGGCATCAAGGATCGCGGGAGAAGGTAATGGAGTCTCCTGGCTTCGAATAATTAGTCCCTCAAAGCGAGATTTTTTAACCGACGTGAAGGGGTTGCAACTGCCCCATCGATTTCCAATAATGGTACGTGCACACGCACGAGATGCATCGAACGAACGAGGCGTGTTATTCTTATTTCGTTATGCTACTGAAATTAAGTCGGTTAACTCTTTGCGGTCCTTTGTCGAGTGTGACTCGACATTTTTGCGATATATATAGCGCATATCATTTTTTATAATGTTCCAAATATTAACCCTTTGCACTCGACTCTTTTCCAGATGTTAGCAATAGAAATGATGGCTAAAATGGCAATCTTTGAGCAGTATTTTAGCAGTAGTTTCTATCGTTAACGTCCCCCAGCATTAGAAAATTTCCATTTCAATAGAAAACTTGGGGAAAACATAAAATTTTCAAAAAGCTTTGGTGGAATAAGAAGAAGAAGCAAATATAAATTACAACATACTTTTAAAGTTGTTTTAGAGTTCGCAAGTAGCAGTCCAAGAGTTGTCCCACAACTGACAACGTTTTCAAGTAAATTTGAAGTAAGTTTCAAACGAAACACTTGAAATAGCAGGAAGTTGGCGACTGAACTGCTAAATTGAAAAATAACTCGAACTGCAAAGGGTTAATTGTTTATACTTGCTGAGTTTCGATAGTCGTGGATACGTGAAAAATGGGAAATTATGTCTTTCATGAAAGATAATATAATTCATAATGTTTTGTATGAAAGATTGAAGAACGCTAGGTGTTATATAATAAATTTAACCCTTTGCACTCGAAAAGCGATTCTCAGTCGCCATGGTGTTTCATGCAGCAACTCGAGTTTTTCAGGATTTTAAGTTTTGAAGCCCCACAAAAATTAATTTGGAGAGTGAAACTAACTCGCGTGAAGACGAAATTGATTATCAACTGTTGAAAAATGAGATTAGTAATAGATTAAATGTTAGGGGATAATTAGTAATAAAGAAAATGATCTGTGACAGAAAAAGTCATCGAGTGCAAAGGGTTAACAAGCGTAACTTGTAGCGTCTGAATGATTCTTTTAAGAGATTCTGGGTCTTTTAAATAATAATTTTTTAAAGAGAATTTTTTCTCTTCGTACAGACAAGATTGCCTTATTTTTCAACAATTATGGAAGACGTGGATCTCGATAGGCGATAGGACTTGAACACCCTTCGAAGGCTTGGAAGCGACGACCGTTTAATGATTTCTAAATCTTAATTCGATTATTAGAAATCAGCTATAACCGGTTACGCGAGTACTATCATTAGATTCGGTAGCAGGTAATCAAATTTCATGGTAGATTGAGCTCCCTTACGACTAGCGTCGTTTATCCCTTTTTATACGTGAACGCTTCTCGAAATCAATATGATCCGTGCACTATAATTAGCGAATTGATATATGTTGCTTCTAAAACGAAATTTCACCGAGAACGGCCATCGCTTTAGAGCTACTCGTTGCACCGCCATTAATGTCAGTTTTTATTCCAACCCTGCGTTTCATCGCGATATACCTCACCCTCAAATTAAAAAATTGCGAAAGATAAAAATATATATAATTTTATAATGTTTCAAATATTAACCCTTTGCACTCGACTCCTTTCCAGATGTTAGCAATAAAAACTGTGGCTAAAATAGCAATCTTTGAGCGCTATTTTAGTTCCAGCATTCCAGCATTAGAAAACTTCCATTTCAATAGAAAACTTGAGGAAAACATAAAGTTTTCAAAAAGCTGCGGTGGAATAAGTTTAACCTCTGTAATCGCTAATCAATGCTGATGGCCCCTCACAGGGGACATTCGAGTGCAAAGGGTTAAACCACCGTACAAAGTTCACCCTTTGCATACTAATAATTCACACAAATATAGGAAATAAGTAACAGCATACTAAATAACAGAGTTTTGGGGTATTCTTTTTAAAAGAGCTAACAGCTGATTGACATAAAATTCGAGAGGGTGAAAGGGAGTGAATGGAACGCAAATGCATAATTTTAGCTTGAGATATTTAGCAGTTTCAATGATATTAATTAACGCTGCCAATTATTCTCGCTGATAATAATCGCAGCGAGTTTAAAACGTATATATAAGGTGTTCTATGTAAAATCAATTATATTTTATTATATTTGCTGCTTAATCATGAATATACGAACCAATTTTTCGAATAATTTTGCCTGAGGGCTGTTAACATCCGTACAGTGTGGAGTCAATAAAATATATTCGTAGCCTAACTTATTTAAACGAGACACTCCATAGATACTGAAACAGATATCGTTTCTCCGTTGTCAGTCACTCGATAATGTCGACAGTCGACGACCACGACTACCACAGCGAAGACAGATGTATTGGTGACATGTGTAGGCAGTATTCGATGTTTAATTATGCCTGCATAAGCAACGTTCTATGTATAGTATGAGAAGCTTTTAACGTTAATATCTTGGAAACTAATAAATACTCGCAAAGGAAATTGTTAATTTGAGATCCACCCTCCACTTTGTCTTCCCCTTCAAATTTCAGTCATTGATTTCTTTAGGAAAAATACTCGAATTTCGTAAAAAATCAAATCATTTGCTAATTAACGAGACAAAAAATTTGAAACTTAATTTTTGTGAAATTATACGTGTTTTTACTACACGCAAACATATGGTATATAAACGACATATAGTATACGTTATAATTAAATATGGAGAAGAGTGAGTATAACAAAATAAATTCATATTGTGGGCAGAAAGATTTTGAATTGAATCAGAATTTTTGGAAGAACGAATCAAGATTTCCCGCTCGGATAAAAGTCGCATTAGTCAGCCAGACGGTTCTCGACGAGCACGCGATGACCTCTGAATGGACGAAAGAAGATAATCTACGAGTTTGTCGCACGTAAAAAAGTTCAAACTGCGTCGCAGAGTTTGCAAAATTTCGACGCGTGGCGTGAGGCTCTATCAGTATCGTAGATTACTTTCACGAATCTTTCCTACAACGCTTTTACCCGGAACGAGGATGAAGAACGTTTAAGTTCTTCTGCACGTGTAAGTTTTCTCGGTTACGCAATGTTATTTCTTCATTTCTTCTCATTTTTCCCACTTTAGGCTTCCTTATTCTATAATCGATGACGCGATCCATTATTGTGCGTGCGATTTAAAAACGAGCCTCTTAGTTAATGGAAGGGGGTGGAAATTAGATTTCAGAGCGAAATTAGAAAGCGAATCAGATTTTATATCTGGAAAGTCGAGGACCATTGGCTGTTTAAGTGAGAAAAATTGAGTTGCGCTATGATTTGATATCATTTCGAATTATGTTTGAATTTTTTCTTAAACATCAAAACACAATTTTCTTAAAATGTATTGTACGAGATGCATTATAATGATTCTCAGCTCATTAATGCTCCTTTCTTTACAATAATCTATTAGTTACAAACTAATAGTTACAAATTTCGTACACCAACCCCTAAAATACACCCCATTGTACTAACCAAATAATATAAATTTCCACAGCAATAATCAATTAGAATAATTCAAGCTCTACAAATTAAAGAATGTATAAAAATAATTCCAGCTTCATTTCTCCACAAAGCAAGCTCAGGTTTAAAATTGAACTACCCCAATGGAATGCCTACGATCCATGCCACGAGGACGCTGGTCACATTCGCTGTCTTAGACAGAATTAATTTCCAAAACCGCGTTCACTGTGCGTAACGAGTTGGCAGAGGAGATTCTGGCGGTGATAGAACCACCGAAATCCTCACTTGGAACGTGGCGATGCGTCTTCGACGAATTAGAAAGTCAGCTCGCTCGAATTTGCCTGGCGAGGAACGTTTCTTCTTTCTTCGCGCTCGAAACGAGGCGCGATACCTCGCGGAAGAAAGTCGAACGGGAAGCGATCGTCGCGGTGGCTAGCAATTAGCCGGCAATTTAAAACCTATTACCGTCGACTAATTAGCTTTTAATAGCAGAAATTTCCACTTACAAAGTGTCCACCAATTTCGTCGTCGCTGTCCAGGAAACGGTATTTAAAGGAATTAATCGTGCTGGCTAAATGTGGGGATTTGACAAAGTTGCTGTTTAAAATCATGGCCAGAGATCGAAGGCACACACCGTAGATGTATAATTGCGGGGGTAAAGCACGTTTTGCGAAGAAATATGGACAATTTCAGTCCGATAATCGACGTTTTGTGCTTTTTACAAATTATCGTTCCCTCTGATCGTCGAGAGCGCTTATTACAAGCTGAATTATTATAATTTATGGCGTAACAGACTCGTTAACATCGATCTTATTCTTTTGTTTAAACAACGTACGTTTTTTACGTAATCGATCAATGATTGTATACCGTTTTCGTTGTACAATTTTGCGAATGGAGCGTTTATTTAACACCATTCGGTTATTTGTAAATTATGAACTGTGGGAAACGAGTAGGTATTTCTGTGCAATATTAATTTATCGTCGACGTGAACAATGCACGTGAGTCATGATATCGTATTAATGCTGATTTACAAACTGACAAACGTAGAAGATGATTAGGCATAAATTGCTGCACTTTTCATGTTAATTCGCGTACGGTCGATTAACATGCGTTATATTCATATTAGATTTATATAATTCTTATTTCGATCCAGGTAAACACTCGACCAGGTTTTAACCAAGGCGTGTTTAATAAATTCCGGTTAATTAGAACGATCAGGTATTCAAACAGAGAGATACGTATAAGGCTACACGATTAGCGAGGTTAACACGGTAAATAATAGGGCGTTTAACACGTTCGAAATGTATTGACAAAATATATTGACACGATATTTGGGATACCAAGAGCGACGTGGTGTTCGTTCGAATGTCAATACGCGACTACCGGAATTTAGAATTCACCTTTCAATATAAAGCTCGCTCTTCGATGCTCAAATCTGCGCGTCTGTGGACGAATCGTAAGGCAAATTTAACTTCGATTCAACTCAAATACAATCGATTGATTTAACATACTTTTTCGATCGTGTATTTTTTAACTTTTAAGTATGAGAAATATTGTCTACTTTTCTTCTGATAGTTGCGTGCCAAATTTTTGATAATTGTATAACAGAATTTGTCATGATTTTCTCAGCTTTTTTACTTTTACAAATCTCCTTAAGTTCATCTTTTTTTATTTAACAGACTATTAAGAAAAAATATTGATATTTATTAAGAATTAAAATGTATCAGAAATAATATGAAATTAAGTACCACGATGAATCATTGAATTTGGCTAACTACTTAGACTGACAGGGTTGCATCAATACTCAAGTATTTTCGCAAATAGAATATTCTTCTTTACTTTTATAACTTTTCTTAAATTCATCCTCTATTTAACAGACTACTAAAAAAAAATATTGACATTTACTAAGAATTAGAATATATCGGAAATAATATGAAATTAAGTACCACGATGAATCATTGAATTAGTCTGAATATTTAGACTGAAAGGGTTGCACAGTATTTCTAATCAATACTCAAGTATTTTTGCAAATAGAATATTCTTCTTTACTTTTATAACTTTTCTTAAATTCATCTTCTATTTAACAGACTACTAAAAAAAAAATATTGACATTTACTAAGAATTAAAATATATCAGAAATAATATGAAATTAAGTACCACGATGAATCATTGAATTAGTCTGAATACTTAGACTGAAAGGGTTGCACAGTATTTTTAATCAATACTCGAGTATTTTCGGAAATAGAACATTCGTAGCGAATAAATGGAATTTTCGATTTGAAATGGGAACTTCGAGCAACGCCCATATTCCAATGAACTTAATTCGAGATCAGAAGAAGCTCGAGAAGAGAGAGCGAGAGAGAGGCAGAGAGGGCGTAAGGATAATCGATACTTGGCTGGCGAACACGGTACCAGCACTGTCTCTGCTCTGCCTGGCAACCGCGAGATATCGATACACGTAATTACTTAATCGGCCATCACGCGCGATTATTTATAAATCCAATCAGACGTCGTTATTCTGGTCGAACAACGTCCCGCGAAATTATCGATCGGTTATCGTTTCCCGAGCCGATTAATCGTTCTGAATAGTTGCGCCTGTAACGTTTCGTCCGAAAATGGCTCTTGGAGCCGCCATTCGTTTGTTAATCACGACTACGTTGATCTTTTCTTTATACAAATAATCGTTGTCGCGTACAATATTCAGCGAAAGAAATATGAAATACAACTATAGTCGCTAGAAAGGGGCAAACGAGGAAAACTGTGTCGATTATAGTCATTGAATGCGTGTGTTTAATGGAGCAGAGTAATTAATAAAAGTGACCATACTAAAATCGCACTTGATGATACTCTGTGTCGATTTTTGTTGCTATTTAATAGAATAATGAAGCGTTGCTTTGTGAGTATTATACTATACACAAGATTTGCAATCAAATACTTTCGAAGGTCTAATTAACATTCTGAGAATCTACTTTCGCAACCCTTGGCCTCTCTGGTCTTAAAAAATTCTAATCATAAGAAAATGGAACCTTGCGTTTATTCCACGACTTCTGAATTTATATAAAAATTTCAAAAATCCCTCGAGGAAGTAAAAAGGAAAAATGAATTCGATCGAAAATAAGCCAAGGTCCTCCGACTCGCAGACGCCGGTGCACCGATAAAGTTACCCAATTGAAAATTCTGTTTTATTCGCCGTCAATCCCGCAGAACGGCCCTCAATGCCAGAGAAGAGATCAACTCTGTCCTAGAATCGCGACGAGCCGTCCAATTGCGAGACTCGCGTGTCGCGAGTGGCTTAATACCATGGGAGAATATTGATCCAGATCCCGACACGTGAGCTGGTAACGTGATCGACCTTCTTGCTACGCAAACAGCCGCGAACTTTCAACGTGAATGCATCTCATCGTCGACGAGGAAGATAAGCGGCCGCGCGTTTACGGTTTTTTGAAACGGAAGGGAAGGAAGAGAAACTAGGTCGGTCTATGACGCCCGACACGCTTTCAGACGGAGGGGGTGAAAACTGGGCGACATCGAGGGACTATTTTCGCGAGGAACGCGAGGGAGTCACTCGAGAATGAAAGAGGCCCCTTCCGTTGTGTCTCGCAATCTTATTTCCAGGGGAATTTATTCCCTTAAACGTTTCTTATTAATTTTATTACACGATAACGTCATTTTTTTCTACCCCTCTCAGTGCAGTTTGAGGGTAGCCAAATTGCAGCCCTAGAATAATCGATCAAGTTCAGTGGAAATACTCTGCACTGAACGACGTCGCAAAGACGACTCTGATTGGACAAATTAAAGCTAGTAGTAGCTTAAAGATAATTAGCTTTTAATTTAAACACGCAATTGGGTTAAGTTTCCTGCCTGTATTTCCGCAGTGGGTTAGAAAGATCTCCGACAGGAATATAAGAATTGCCTACAGACCCACTTGCAGGAAATACGACAAAGAAAACACGTAGCATAATCATACGACACGGCTAATAGCCACTTTGGACGTCCACTACGGCATAATAACCTAGCGTGATCACCCCACGAACCCACATTCACTCCCAAACACCCAATACCCTCGTAGCTTTCGCAACACCCCACGCATTCAAACCAACCCTCCAATCATCCATCAATCAAACCCCAATCTCTTTGTCTTCTCGAATCAAAATCGTTCCGAAACCGCATCCACACAAATTCCACCGCAATTATTTACCATTCAATGGTACAAAATTACTTCTCGATGCCTCGAACAGACTTCACAGGATGTGCGTGTGATATGGAAATGTATCGATAAAAAAAATGTCAGAAAAATGGTTGCAAACAAAATCTGACTGGTACCAACAAAGAAATATGATGCAATTTTATGTGACTGCGTTGCACTCTGATTAATCAACCCTTTAAGTACCATTAATGTATTCATGTACCAAAAATTTTTTTCTAAGACCCAAAACCTTCATCATCCTTGGTTTTTACCTTTTTCTGGTACCTAATATTGCTTTTTTAAAGTTCTCTTATGATCGACTTCCTGCGATGATCGATTCAATGGAACAAAATTACTTTTTGATGCCTCGAACATGTTTCACAGGATGTGCGTGTGATATGGAAATGTATCGATAAAAAAAATGTTAGAAAAACGTTTGCAAACAAAATTTTACTGGTACCAACAAAGAAATATGATGCAATTTTATGTGACTATGTTGTTACGTTTTATGAACCCTTTAAGTACCACTAATGCATCCATAGACCAAAAATTCTTGTCTCAAAAGCAGAACTTTTATCATTCTTGGTTTTTATCTTTTTCTGATACCTAAAATTGCTTTCTAAAATTCTCTTATCGATGACAGACTTCCCATACAAGTTTCTAACAGAACTCTGGAACAATTATCCTCGAACATCCTGTAAATCCGTAACAAATCACGCAGTCGATCGTCGTTAGAGTAGATGGAAGCAGAGACCAGAACGATGGAATATTTAAATAATCTTCAAATTCATTCAGACAACAAGCTTATTTTTTCTTGTTCTCATTTTCTTTCCCTAAAATAAACTTCTCAACAAACGTATTTAAAGAAATTCCTGTACAACAATCCTTTCTCACTCCAATTCTCTTAACGATGGTCGACGTCCTCTGCCTTTAACAAAACTCAGATTATCCTCGAACACCCTGTATATCCGTAACAAATCACGCAGTCGATCGTCGTTAGAGCAGATCGAAGCAAAGGCCAGAACGTAGACGGGCGGTTTCGTTCAGGCCGAGATTCCTCGACACGCTTTCTGCTTTTTTTTTCATGGCGCGCGGATCACGACCAGGAAGGATCCGGGACGCATGCGCGCGGCTCGCCCAAAGATAGATTCGGTTCGATTAATGCGCTGTCGATGACACTATTTTCGACGTGTACGCGATATGACATCGCGGAAGCGGCTCGCCGCCGCTGGTTTTAATTGAAAATCGTCCCCGTCGCGGCGAGGACGAGGGAGAACCAGCGCGACGCGGACAACGACGCGTGTCGTCGCGACGCCATAATATTGACCCAGTTCTCCAGGCGACCGCGGGCTGCCATGAATGTGTCATGCGATCATTTCGAGCTGATGCGCCCGCAGCCCCAGCGTTATGAATTTTTTAGCAAACGACCAGCTTTTTTCACCGCGACGGGGGAGGAGAAATGCGGGTCCTCGTTTCGCGGAGGAACTGGAGGATCGAAGACACCTTGGGAAAGAGAAAAGGAATTTTTCTGCTTGTTCAAAACATTTTCAATCGCCCATCAATTCCATCTCGTTATTTTGCTAAATATTTTCGTAATTATTACAATTGGTAGGTTTTGTAGTTTCGTGGTATTGTTCAAGTTTTAACCACGCTTTGTTCACGCGAGATTATGTTAAACTCGCGTGGCTAACCGGGTAATTGTCATTGTTCAAAATGATGCACGCACGTTAACCTATTTATGACGTATTTAAATACTTTCAGAGTTGACCGAGGCTACTCGTATTTAAGTATCCTTGGTATAATTGTTGCCTTGGAACGATTGTAGGGTTTGGTATATCTGGAAACATTCTTTCAAATGGAGAACAATATCGTGTTACGTTATAATAAATTCCTGCTGACTGGCGAGTGGAATATAAAAAAGAATTTACTATCTAAGGAATAGTTAAATAATCTTCACATTCATTTAGATAACAAGGTTATTTTTTCTAAAATAAACTTCTCTACTCACATATTAACAAAAATTCCTACATAGTGATTTAAACTTAATTAACACAATTCTTTTCACTCCACACTCCATATTGTAATTTTGTATTAACGTTACAAGTGAATAAAATTTGACTAAAAACAATTTAAAAACTATTACTTCTTTCGAAATGTGTGTATACACCTAATTTATTTAATAATGCCATTGTATTATAAGTTAATAAATATAGGAGTGCAGAAATGGTACTAATAAAATTAATCCATCAGCAAGGAAAAACCTATTTACGCCTCAATAATTTCCATTTAATCCCATAATTCAAAAATTAATTAACGAGGAAAAAAGAATCCGCTTGGAAATCGTCGAATACGACAGGACGACATAAAGAGATTAACTGCGGCGATCGATATGATTAATTCGTAATCCGAGTAATAAACAGCGGTACAAGGCACGATGATAATCTTCGAACAGCTGCTTCATTTATGCAATCATGTAAATTGATTAGATAACGAACGTTATACATATCGCTTGAGAGGAAGATGGAAGTCGATTCCCTGGTCGTTTCGTAACGTTCATGCACCTGAAGGTTGTAGAGCGGAATCTCGGCGAATAAGCCATTAGCTTGTTCGTAAAACTGATCGAGTCTGTGCTTCTAAATTTTTTATGAAAGTAAATTTCAACCGAGGAATTAAATAGCAAATAAATTCTATTTAAACGCTTTCGTTTTAAGAATATTCCAATTTTACGCGCCTGAATAAAATTTAGAATGGTCCTATATTGTGAATGTAGGACAAGAGTGACGAATTTATGGCATTCAGGAGAATTTCATTGCCAAGGAAGAGTCATAGACGAAAATGTTCAAATTTTGTCAGAAATTGGTCAAATCCCTATATATATCGTTAATTATAATTGCAACAAATTGCAAATACATATATATTAATCACAATATATCACTGATGCATTTAAATGCATTTATTCTAACGCAGTAGATACGTATTGCACTGTACGTGGCACGTGGCACACTTTTTGAAACAAAAATTTCAAATATTTGGCCACGTGAGTTCCTAAACGTCTGCCATCCCCGTTATAAATAGAACTAGGATAATTTTATCACGAAGAGATAGTGCATATAGCATTCGCCGAAGAGCGAAATTTAATTTCGCGAAAAAATAGACTCCGTCAGCTTTTACCAGCTACGTTTGCAGTCGACGAGACGATCGCGTACCGATTTTTCGCCGAGCAACTTCGCGCAAAGGCGATTCGCCAAAAATATACAACGATACGTCGATATGATAGGGCGATTGACACCAACGATTCGTTATTTCGAGCCTGTCGACGTCGTGCATATAGATTTATTGGTCGTTTTAAAAATCACATCGACGACGGCCATTTCTTCGACGTTGAACGAGATCGCGTTAATCTGATCAGATGATAGGAACGATACTAAAGAATGCTAATGCGAGTTGATATCGTGACTGGAAAAGCTTTCCTCTTTCATGGAAAATTTACTATTCGATTCATGCCTACACTCTGAGATAAATTAACGAGAACTAAAACAAACAATGTTGTAATGAATTAAGATGTGAAAATATAAATGGACCTTAAATAAAACATGGATGCGCTGTTGAAGTTTAATGTACTTTATAAAAGTGTAATTATGTGTAGAGAAGTAAATATGTGTTTCCTTGAATTATTTTATCATCATCATCGTTGCCTAAATCTACATTTCTTATATCTATAATTTATATATTAGAATCTCTTCAATGATATATGATTAAAAAATATATATGTATTTTTAGGGATTCCTAAAGTTTTTTTCTGAAAAATCATCAACAAAGCCATTGAGAAAGCTAACTGTGGTAAATAATTCGACTGCAATAACTTCCTGCATATTTGGAAAAGAACAGACGATTTCAAGGTTGAAAATGTTCCTTCAAACGGAACGAAGAATCTGGATGCCAAAAGCGAGGCAGAAACGAGAAAGGACATCGATTTTACGAGTTCTGAGTCAAGTTGGCAACACAGCAAAGATCTCGATTTTTCTTTCTACCCTGCTACTATAGATTCCTCTGCGACGTGCTGCAGGGACAGAAGAAGGTGTATACCTGAATTTCGAAAGGGGCTGAAAGGGCGTAGCCCAAATACCGGCCAGATGATACCCTCGATTGTTCTCAACGCCACGGTGCCATCGCCCTGCACATTTTCTCGTGAGATATTTCGTCGAATGTACTTGCCAACGAGATCAACGAACCGGCTGATAATTAACAACTTTTGAGTCACTCGCAAAAAACGTGGCCTTTAAACAAGGCGAAGTGACGATTCGAAGAGATAACAACGGGTAATTTAATATTTGCGTTCAAAGAACGAGGAAACATGGCCTGCACGCACAGTTGTCTATGATTAGCACTGTACCAATAGAGATAACTGTGATTTTTCAAACGGTGGCTACCAGTAAACAATAGTTTTCGAGTGATAAGACATTCCTGAAGATAGAACAAATCCGTATCTTGATTAAACAATGTAACAGAACAAAGTAAAGGTTCGAGGACCAGTTTTGTTTTCGATAACAGTATAAATTTATCATGCATGTGGTCAATGTTTCTGGGGGGAAAATGTTTGGTAACATCTGAACTGTAATTGTGAATTTGTAGACTGAAAATGATCTGTTTTTTGTAAAAGAACGAAGCTTCATGCTCTAACTTTGCAACAAAGCGAAAGGGTGTATCAAAATGAAGTTTGTAAACATATATATAAATAGTTGCAAGAAGTGACAATGCGTTCGATGAAGTTGGCATGTTGCTTTTAGGTATTCATTCAAGCTATTGGAATAGAACTTGAACGTACAATTGACTTGAGACAGTCTCTTATATAGATAGAAGCTATTTTTAGTGACAGAGCTTGCATAAGTCTCTTGTCAAAGAAAAAAGGCTATATTGTATAAGCCTTTTAGTCGCCACTTATGCTTTTACACGATGGAATAAACAAAAATAACTAACAAAGGAATTAAGAATAATTTAATATCAATTGAATAGCTTGAACATTTCACGTGTACGATTCCAACCTATCTATGGATTAATACGTTCCTCTTTCATATCCCAATAACGTGCAGAATCGTGTACTTGACAAAGTTTTCAATGACATTGTCATGTCCAATTAGTTTTTCCCTTTACTTTGCGAACAATCGTGTTATAAGACCAAAGTGAAAGATAATGCTTGATTATTAACTCAATTTAAACGTTGAGGAACGAACTGACAAAGGATTCGCAGAGCTTTCTTAACAAAGACCGGTAAAACTTCCACGGCGCAAAGAAAACAATGACATTGACCGAGTAGATTACAAAATCCACCGCTGTGATCGATGTTTCATTCACAATGATCCGTATAAAGTCTTCTAAGAGCCATCTAAAAAGTTGATAATCATGCAAATCAACACAAAGACAATTCAACATGCCAACATTGGACATAGGTTAGGGCTGTCGAGCAACTATCATCTCTCACTTCATACTCCGGGTTATTCATACATTAGAAAGTACTATACTATTGAAAAACATCTAAATCGTTAAGAGCAATGCATATCCGTGCAGCGGTATCGGCCGAATACAATGTTTACCGTCCAACACATCTCACTGTCGCATCTCTAGCATAATTTGGAGTCGATAGTCTACCAAATAGCAACGACCAGATCTACGTACTCTCTACGGTAACAGTAAAAAAAAAAAAAAGGGCGTCGAACAGAGGACGCAGAAAGATACGTAACCGCGATTTCTGACGGGAACGGTGGAGAAGCACGGCGTTCCCGTTGACGACACCCGCGTAGGACAAGGCGATCGCGTACTCACGAGGTTCGTTCGGACGACAGCGGTCGAGAGGAGGCGAGCACAGCCACGGTACGCGTGTCGCGTAAACATCGGATTCAGCAGAAGCCGCCAAAAAACGGGGAGAATTACGAAGATGGTGTGTATGTATCCGAAGAACAGCGTCGGGTAAAAAGGTGATGGTGATGGTCCCCCCTACCCTCTTCCTCGGGCACCCGCTCCATCGCTTTCCCAAGTGTAACCCAGGCACTCGCACGCAGACGCACAGCTCTGCATTCGGAGACGGACAGGCGAACGAGCGAAGTGGCGAGAGAAAGAGCGGCAAGAGGCGAGAGGGGCAACAAGTGAGGTAGGGGGACGAGGTGGGGGGTGCAGCTGGTGGGGGGAAGGTGGACGAGAGGTAGAGCGCGGGCAGAGACGCGCGGTTAAGGGGGAGGGAGAAATCGAGAAGAGAGGGAGAGAGAGACAAAGTGTAAAAGCTATGTGCGCTAGAGGTTAAGGCACGTCCTACGGTACTCACTGCTGACTCTCATGCCACCCAGGGGCGGATTCGAGGGCGCGTTGGTGCAATCGGCAAAGGAGGTGGTCCTCGGTCGGCTGCTCATTCTGAAATCTTCTTGACCCGCTTCTCCGCCGCCGCCAACCTGGCGCTCGAACGCTTTTTTAGTGTAATACGCCGCTGCTTCTGGTTCTTCCTCTGCTGGTAGCCGCCTCGGCTGGCCGTGGCACTTCCTCCGCGCGTGAAGATAGCCAGCAGCGCTCGCTCCTCGTCCTCGTCGCCGTCGTCGTCGTTGTTGTTTTCGTCGTCGACACCACCTCGGACATCAATGACAGCGCGAACGATAATTACATCGCACGCACGCATGCACGTCCGCACGGTTCGGTTCTTCTCTATATTACGCCACGGCCGCGCTCGATCGATGGATGGAGGGAGAGAAAGAGAGCGAGACGGGACGACACACGGGGAGAAAGACGGAGAGAGCGAGAAAGTGTGCAAGCGAGAAAGAAAAAGAGAGGAAGGGCGGGAGGGAGTAGGAGGGGTGTAGACGGGAGGGAAGAGCTACGGACGAGCAAAGCGCGCGCAAGATCGGGAAAAAGGAAACCACCGCGGAGCACAAACCGTATATACTTCACACGATCGGTGAAATCACTGGATACAAAGAAAACTGGTAAAAAAAACCGTCCGACGGATTCGAAATACCCAATTGCACTATCGGACACTTCCTTCGAGGTACGCTCTCGCTACCGCTGACGATGGTGGCGGTGGTGGTGTGACGGTAGCGACTCTCGCGATCAAAACGTTCGTCGTAACAACAGCGCACACTGGGTTAAACGCTCCCGTACGCACAAGCAACTTCGCGCGACAGGCTTGCCCGCCGATATACGTGTGTATATACGTATCTACGACTTCACTCGGCGCTCTTTTTTTCTTTTCTCCCTATTGGCGAGCGACCAGCACAACGCGGTTTTACGATACACCGCGTCGATGGCGTCCAACTGCACGAATTGACACAATTTACGATAATCTTTCGTATTAACCGCTCCGCCTGTCAGGGAGTATCACGCACCGAGAAGTGCGGTTCTACTACCTAATAACCAGACGGGGGCGCGGAGTGTTGCGGAGAGCTATGCCGCGAGGGGAGGCCAGGGGTTGACGTTTTCGGAATGGTTCGTACACGCTCGCCAGTGGAGGCACACCGCCGCACTTGGTAGCCTTCCTATATAGTACAACTCCACGATGATCCGGTTGACGGGTCGGATTTCTTCGTCGCCGATGATCTCACTAGGCAATTTAATCGCGGCTTTTACAGAAGCCACGATGAATATTTCTCTATCTCGTGTACGGAATACGTGCGACGATTTTCGGAATTACATTGTACCTCTCCACTCGTCCTCTCTTTTTTCGGCCAAACGGCGTAGTCGTTGATTGTCTCTAGCGGTCTCTCTCTCGCGCGCTCGCCTTTCTTCCTTTCTTTTCCCTCTTGTTCTCTCCTCTGTCTTTTCTCACTTCTGCGCCCGTACTTTTGGAGCGTACGGGGGAAGCGCTACTGCCTCACCTTCTCTACTACCACTCTTTCTCACTCGTTCTATCTTTCTCGATGTACTCCGAAACTTGTCACCACTCGTCACTCTTACGCTTCTCGACTTGTCAGAGCCGACGTTATCGACTTGCCAGGCTTCTGCACGCTTCGTCGCGATCACCGGCTGCGCTGCGCGGAGAAACGATCCGGGTATCGTGCTGACGCCGACGTGGACGTCTTCGTCGTCGTCCGTGTCGACGTTGCTCGAGGGGAGGTCGCCGTCTCTGTCGTTGTTCACCTCTCTGCTTTCGATGATTCGTGAGACCACTGTACAACCGAATGTCGCCTCGGGCCTTGACGGCGCGAAATGGATCAAGGCGCGAGCTTGACTTACGCGGTAAAATCAATCCTCGACGATCAACGACGTTTTCTCTTCCTCGCCGTGCACACGAACACCACACCAGCTACGAATTTTTCGAAGCCTCCTCAGACATTGACCCGTTCGGGCTAGATCGGGCCACTCGAATGTCCACGGACATTGCCGAAAGTGACGTCAGTAATACCCCGCCCTGCCTCTTGCCCTGCGTGTGATCGTAGCGCATGCGAGATGGCGCCTCGAGCGTCCGCTCCATCGCCATCTTGTGAGAGCTATAGATATCAGGAAAGCTGGCGGTAAATTTGAAAGTAATCGTATATGTTTTGTACTGGAAAATAGTTATTGACAGTTTCAATAAAGAGTAATATGTGCGGATGAAATTGTGAGAAGTATTTAACTTGCATGGAAGGTTATATTCCACAATATTAATGTGATTTTCATCATAATATGTTACATATGCTGATATACATTTTATTACCTTTCAAAAGTATAGTTATGAATAAAAACGATACGTTTTACTGTTTTTACTTTTATATGTTTTCACATGCCGATTTAGTTCAATTAATATTCCTTAGTAATTTAAATAAATATATTTATACATTATTTAAGAAATTTTTTAAATATTTTGTAGCGTGTAAAAGTCTGTTCAATATATCACTGACACAATTTTAATTCTAAACAATTTAATTTGTATATAATTAATGTCAACTGCTGGCAGCTACTGAGTTATGTTGTTTTCAAAGTGCTCCATTCACTTTTAAGTTCGAACGTGTTAAGCGCAACTATACGAAAAGTATATTTTTAGTTTTAATCATTAAATTGCCGCACTTGATTTCACCCGAACCGTACTTTTTAACACGTGTATACAATATTTTAATTTAGCACGTTGCTAGAAGGAAGAGAGGGAGAGCATGTCGATGCCAACATTTGTTGACGCTTGAAGAGCGTTGTTGCATTATAGTGATAGTGTGTTGTTAAATGTCGCGTCATACTGATAAGACGTACCACTTGTTTTAAGGTATAGAACTGCGTAATATATCCATTACTATATGCATTTCGCAATAAAATAATAAGATACTTCTGGATTTTTGAAATTTCTCGAAACGAATGATTCGCACAAAGACTTTGTACGTGCAGTGAGGAACTTTGATATCTGAATGCTATAATTTTTGCTTTGTATAGTTGATAACTGTTGTCTTATACTTATGTCTGATTATTAACAATATAAAGAGAAGAAAGGTTCAGAATGTTTGGAAAATTCTTTAGTATACAGATTTACTGTTCTCTTATATTTTGGCAATATTTATCGTAAATGAAAATCATACATATCCCTTTCATTTATCTCCAGTTTTGCATAACGCATTTCTTAGCCTCATAATGACATGGATGTTATTTTGTATAAATACCGAATATCCAGAGATGGGTTGCTGAATGTGATCGATAACCAGTATAAACTGTGTTTTCTCCGTAAATCTTTGAAGTGCATTAATAGCACGGGTCTTTTGAACGCGATCGAGTACTGCGGGGGTCCACTGTAAACTTTCCTCTGAAAGTACACCCAGGTACCAAATCTGACAAGACCAATCAATATCCTATCCGCGAATATTGAATTTAGGGGACCCAGCGAACACTTCTGGCTAAGAAGATGGTCTGGGTTTCGAAGAAGTTGATCATGCGCTTGCAATTCAATATAAAGGATACTTCGTTCGCATAAATTTCAAGCTTCTTAGAGCTAATTCCTTAAATTCCAGAATATAAAATAATTCAAAAACATTAGAAACTGTACAGGGTTCAAAATGGAACTCAAATAGCATGGGCGACCAAATGCCAGGGAGAAGAGGACTCGAGAAAAACGTCTGCGCTGGATATGCACGATTCTTAGATACACACAGTTATGGTAGCACGTACGATTAAAACGATATAGATTACAACGAGTCGTGGGTCATAAAAATGTGTTGGGTGATTGGCCTGTCCTCGCTTTATCTCATCGGTGCTGTACCATGTACGAGTAACCGTAGCCCGAACTGGTAACGCTAAGAACGATGCTCGGACAGCAGGGTAAAGCCGCGATCTATATTATCATGCACTGGTGGATCGTCGAAACGGTAGAAACGAATTTTACCATCGTCCATTGAAAAATCCTATCAAATGCATACAGCCACCTGATGGCGGTTTCTCGTAGCTGTTGGGGCGAAGGGAAGAGGTTCCCCACTCTCAGTCCTTGGCAGTCACTAAAGCGCGGGCTAAGGTTCAAGTTGCATTTTAGATGCGAGCAAACGCACATCGTTTTCGGTTAGTGGTCATGAACTAAGTTCCGCGAAACTCGACGACATCCACGGAAAGGGGGACAGGATCGAGTGGTGTCCGGTTGTGATACTTCCTTGTGGACTGTGCGATCGCGAGACGGGTAAGTTTCACGCTGACATTTCCCTCGTCTGTCCCGCACGGTGTCAACGGACCGCGCGAAATTGTTGACATTATCAGTGCATCGGCCGCAAATTGGCGCTCGCCATCGGCCCCCCGGTAATTTTGCACGCAATGACATTCCATCGCGGTCGCTTCCTGCGGTATTTATCGAGCAAAATTGCCGTCGCTTCGTATAACATCGAGCCCCGTTAAATCACACGTGGAGCTGAAATACGAAGGCGATGCACATCCGGCGCGTAACATGATTGCTCCGAAGCGGGGCAAATCATACGTAATTCGAATTAATGCTAACTTTCCTGCGTCGACGGAAGTCGTCGAACTTGGCCGTTCTAACGCGCTCGTCGCGTACCTAACGTGACGGCCCGTGTATCTATGCATCGTGATCAGCACCGGATGAAATTCTTTTCGCCGCAATCGTGCACAGTTCAACGCGATTTCCTGCGTCAGCTTCTCTGCAACAACATTGGGACGCTTGCGTAAAATGAGAGTGAATAATTATAAACATTTCTCCTATCGAATAAACGATGAACTTTGGTTTTTACTTTGCGCCTCGCAAGATAAATCGAATTTGTCGCAGCACATTCTTTCGCGATGGCCGCTCACGCGCGCAGCCAATAAGATTAACGAGGGAGAAGGAGTCGCGCAGCGGAAAGATGATTTTGTTAGATAACGGCGATAATCGAGATGTTATTGTTGTAACCCCGTCGTATTATAGAATAATCCGGCGACACGGTAGTCCGTTTCGTAAAGCCAGAGCTTATCGGCGGGCATAAAGTCATAAATTGACCAGCGCGCCTGTTGGTACCATTGGTTAACCGGATCGTGAAAGTCACGTAGCCGGCGTTAGCGGGCCGCCTCGCGCGTACGCTCGTTAAAAAGGATTAATTTAAACGATTACGTTATCAAACGATCGGGGTGTGAAAGGTATTGCGACGGTGTTGCGACACCGTCGAGAAGTTCGCGTTGTGGCGGCATTATCCGCGACTCCCGCCCCCTCGTCCGAACTGTTTTAGCGGCGAAAAGTTCGCCGGAAGTTTAAGAGAGACCGCGTTAACTGCTCGCGAAGGTAGCAGTACAGCACGTGAAGACATCGTCGTACTAATCGTCTTTCGCGTGCGATTAAATCAAAAGAACTTCTCCGTGCTATTTGCGTACAGTGGTTTAAACGACGATTACTTCCGATCGTTATGAAACCAACGCTGGAATGATTGTTAATCATGGTAATGATTATCACGTCGTTCGAAGTGTACGAGAAGTTGTAACTGGTCGCTCTAACGACAGATGATCTCGTCAGGGTCAGAGGGCAGAAAAAATTCGCGGCGATGAGAACACGTTAAGCAGCTCTTTAAAGCGCGTGACAGTTTTGACGCGTCATCGAACGCATCTCTACGGGAAACAAATGGCGTGTCAGAGACGCTGTCCGACACCCCCAACAAGTTAATCTTACTTTACGACCGATTTTTCGCGGTACGTTCGATATTCTTTTTGACACGAGCGTATACACGAGATAGGATGACGTTTTGTTGAAGCAATAGAGCCTCTCAAGGGTAGAAAAGTCTTCATCCTCTGAATGGCCGAATTTTTAAGCGAGACTTTCTCGTTAAAGTCACGCTGATTTGCGTGAGTCACTGCGGACATCAGAGAAAGAGTGTTCGCGAAGTGAGGGCGGAATGAAAAGCCCTTTTTGCCTGTTTTTAGTTTTAAGTAAGCAAGATCCAATCGTTTCCATTCGTTTCCAATTTTGATAAATATATATTGTGGGATTGAAAGGTTTTGCCTCGTTCGGGTTAATTTTACGATACGTACTGATGCTTTTCTTCAACCCCCTCGCACGCTACGCACACACATCCTCATACACATTCACTCCTCGAACATTCTCAATTCTTTCACCCGGATCTCCATGCATTTCCTTATTTTTCAGACATTCGCGTACACGCACACGCATACCCTTATGCAATAATCAATACTCGAAAATATTCTCAATTACACTCACGTTTCCACGCGCACAAAGTCACGCAATGAAACCATCCACACCCTACAATATACATCACATTTATCACAGTTTTCCAAACCCAAAAAACCTCAACACATTTTACTTCTTCGACGTTTACCCCGTCGAACGTCCGACGAATGAACGAAACGAAGATGCCCTCGCGTGCGTGCTGTCGCGAGGAATCGCGAATTGCTATTCGACCCGTATAATCCGGCGCGTGCATCGCCGCTAAATTACCATTCGAATTGATTCGCGTTTCGTCGCTATAGCGGCATTACCAGGCGGCCGCGGATGCCGCGATTTGTTTGGGAATCGTAACAATCCCGTTTTCATTAAATGGCGGCCCAGCCGCTGCGTAAGGCTGGCTGGCATTGTCCGCCGCGCGAGGCTGAGTCGCGTACAATCTAATGTTGACCAACGCGTTCTGTTCCATTGCGTTATTAACCGATATCGGGTGCAACCGGTGCGAGCACCTATGCGCGGTTGATTTACGCCATACCGGCTACGGAATTACAATAGCGCGACACCTTTGTGCCTGCGGCTGGAGAAATAGGTGCTTACGTTCAGTTCATTCATGCGGCTGATCTATCGCGCGGTTCCTTGGGCGCCTTTTGTTACATTTGATAACGCTGGTTATCCGCGTTATGCGGTCAGTTAGTCGAATGGGTGCTTTATATTGTATGTGTTTCCACATTGGGTATTTGTAGATAATTAAAGTCATTCTGTTTTTGGGGATGTAATAATGATTTATAGGGTACTTGTTATTTTGCTTTGGATGTCACGATTTGGTGTTGTACCTGTTATTTCAGTTGGGATTATGAAAAAATTTTTGGTCGTGATTACGCGAAGGTTTAGATTGATGAGTGGAATATTGTTTCAAAGGTTTCTGAAATTCAGAGTACAATGTAAATGATTTCATTCATCTTCATTGAAAGTCAGAAAGCACAAAGGAAATCTTTTCATCAGCACATTAAGAAAACAGTGCTCTTTAAGAAGTTAGATATTCATCCAGGATATTCGAAAAGCAATATTGTTTATATTATAAAAACAATATATTGTTTTCCAAATTTTCCAAAACCTCCCAAAACCAGTAAATAAAATAACCTTCGTTCATTACACGTCCATGACAAGTAATTACATTAATTACGTCATCAAACGTGCACCCTAACGGTTCCGCACCAGTCATCGAATGATACGTTTACGGTTATCGAATTCACAATTTCCCGCGACACGTATAATTTAAACCGTTCGAAGCATCGACTGACCCTCCAGCATAAATAATTCGCGCGCGGAGGGGTTGGCCAGGGGTTGCGGGTTTCTCACGGGGTTAAAGGCTCATTTGCCACGCGATTATGAACGCCACGAGTTCGTGTAAATGGCGCGAATTCCCGGCGATTCGATTACACGCGTGGACCATCGTCGTTGTCGTCGCGCCCTTTCTTTTCCCTCTCGTGTTCTTCGTCCGCTTGGCGTCGCACAGCGTGTCGGATGGCCAATCTAAGTGGAAAAACTGAATAACTTCTATATCAGAGGCACTATCCCATTCAAAATTTGTATCAAACCATTTTCGAGGTCGCTGAATCCAAATCTGGAATCGTCTGCGTTGTGAGAACTAAGAGAGTGGAATTAAGAGGGGGTGGGAAGACGTAAAATAGTCGAGGGTAACGAAAAGCTCGTAAAACAGGCGCAGTTTCGCGCACATCTCTAAAATCTCGCAGATTTCTCGGCAATATTTCAAGACGAATGTTGAATCGTTATGTATCCAGTAGTTCGTGAAATACTAGCTTCAATCTGGATTGGTAATTAAATTTATTCCACCGTAGTTTTCTGAGAAATGCATATTCCCCTAAAATTCTCTATTGAAATGGGAATTTTCTATCGCTGGGAGTCATGAACAACAAAAACTATTGCTAAATATTGCTAAAGTATTACTAAAATTACAATATTTCTAGCTTCTATTGCCAACGTCCAGGAAGGAGCACAGTGCAAACGCTTAATATCTTCATTTGTCTTCCTCGAATCGCGTCAAATGACCCAGAATAGCGAAGTTTGCGACTCTACACCCTCTCCCTTCGTCCCACACAACATAAAACGCAAAATAAGAGCGAATCTTCTATTTTTGGTTCGTTTGCTATCAAATTAGTCTATTTTCGAGGAACCAAAATCTAGACTCGACCTTTTTCCACCTAGATCAGCCATCCGCGACGCTGCGCGTCGCTGCGCAGCGCTGGTGCATTCGAAAACGACTAACCTCGCGACGCTCGCGTGAGGGTGCATGCACGAGAACGAGCCGGAACGCGCAGCGCGATAAAAGCGCGACGAAATCGGTGTGTACCGGCGATACACTTTGATTTCCACCTCCGCTCTTGTATTTCACCCCCGTTTCTTTTTTTTAGAGCTGTTATATTTAATCGCGCGCGGATCGCGCGACCTAATGCTCTTTTAATCGTCCCTTGAATTACGCGGCACGCTTCAAAACGGGGACACCGTGAAATTGCTAAATTATGAGTTTCGTTTCGAGTAGTTGCGCAACCACGACGATGAGTTCGATTTTCTGTTGAATTCTCCCTCGTCGTTTCCGTTTAACGATGTATAATTCTTAAGGTTGTTTTCAGCGTTTAGTTTTAACTGAACACTTAGGTTTTTAGCGACGTATCATATGTTTGCAGATACTCTGAGAAACTGTGTAAATGTTTTAAGTTAGTAATTTCTAATACACAAATTTAAAATGATTTTTATTGGCTTCCTATAAATTGTGGAAGTCAGAATGTATGGCAAATAATTTTTTCTAATTATTTGCTAACACTGTGGTCTGTTAAATATAACAAGGTTCGTATGTTATACAACAAAGTTCAATATTTAAAATGAAAATTCTTAGTGAAGCTCGTATGAAAGTCCAAGTGCGATATTTTTATTCAAAATACCTTTATTAAAATCCTTAGTCGCGTCCTTTTATACTAAAGTGCATACAGGGGTGTGTCCTAGTTTTGATAGTATTGAATTTCCTGGTCCAACAGTGAAGTTGTTATAATGTTGGGGGTGTCTCGTAATTCTCATACTGTCAGGGATTTCTGGCGTCTATTGCAAAATATGTCTGCTGTCCACGTGCGTATCTCGTTGCATTGTTTTGAAAGTTCTTTAGTTCAATTCAGTGACAAGTTTATGCCACGTCATTTGCTATTGAGCAGGAAACTTAGGTTAATCCTTTGCTCTTGGATGTCTCCTCTAAGGGGACATTAGCATTGATTAGTGATGGACAAGGTTAAAGTTATTCCACCGCAGCTTTTTGATGAATGCATGTTTCTCTGAAGTTTTCTATTGAGATGGGTATTTTCTATTGCTGGAAGACGTTAGCAATAATTTCTATGTTAATGTTGCTATTTCACCAATAATTTACTGAGTCGAGTGCAAATTAAGGGTTAATTAAGGTTTTGACGTATTTCTCTTCAAATTCTACATCAACTTCTTTCTCTAAAACCGAAAGTAAAAGTTAACCCTTTGCTCTTGGATGTCTCCTCTGCGGGAACATCAGCAATTATCAGTAATTACAAAGGTCAAACTTATTCCACTGCAGCTTTTTAAGAAAATCATGTTTCTCTGAAGTTTTCTACTGAAATAGAAATTATCTATTGCAATATTTTAGCAATAGTTTCTATATTAAGCCAAGTGCAAATTAAGGGTTAATTAATGTTCCGACGTATTTCTCTTCAAATTCCACGTCAACTTCTTTCTCTAAAACCGAAATTCTGAATCCACAAAATAGCACCAGTATCGCTCGCATCGCAGACGTCAAGCGCTCTTCGAATTCTAATTAAATACACGAAATCGTTTAAGCCAGGTGTTTTAATACCTCCCCCATTCCGCAAACTCAATTCCGACCGTATAAAAAGCGCCCCTCTACAGGCGCATCCCCCGCGGATCACAAACGGTAAATCACTATCTCGCCCCATTCCGCGCGAAAATATTTTCCGTTCCATCTCGCCCAGTGATACTCCCTGATCTCTTCCTATCTCTCAACCACATACTTCCGCCCGTTCCGGATATCCTCTCGCGCGGCGATTCCCGGCGCAGTGTCTCGTCATAAAAGTTTCTTCCTATTGTCGCGTCGAATCGCATCAGGATCCTCGTCCCGGGGAATCGTCGCGGCGGCGAAGAAGACGAACGCGGGCAGACGAAGGGGTGGGAATTAGCGGCAGCTAGCGTCAACGGGGGTGGTCGGGAATCGTGGGACGAGTGGCTTTTCGGGCGAAGCGCTCTCTCCAGCCTCGCATTTTCGTAGCCTAACGAGATTTCAACGGCCACTTTAGGGTGTCGTGGAAATCCTTTCAACGGTCCTGGAGCACCGTATTGTTAGCCGATGCCTCGCCCACCCCCTCTCCCTCTCTCTAACGTTGTATCTCCGCGCTCGTGCCTCGCAAAACACGGATTCGATTTGTTCCTCCCTATTTCCCTCCTCTCGGCTCTCCGAGTCGCGACCCTTTCTCTTCTCTAGTTTTTCCTTTTTTTTTCTCGTCGCTCTATCCGGTAGTTCTCTGTCCTCTAAATTTTATAGGATCAAGACTGATCCGGTGATCGAATTTGACGCCGTGTTCTCTTGGCTGGGTTTGAGGGTTGCCTTCTAAGGGACGCGGACGTGAAACGCTTGCGAACGCCCGTTTCGAAGAATTCGCGTTCGCTTCTGGGGTATTTAACCGGTCGAATGATATGCGCGATAAGCTTCTCACGAGGTTCCAGAGTTTTCTATTGCTATTTGTTGAGAATTCTTTCAGGGAGAAAAGTTTGAAGTGGGCAGATGTGTTTTTTCTTCTGAAGAGTTGTATTTCCGTATTGTTCTTCTTTTTATAGAGAATTGTTTCAATGAGAAAAGCTTGTGGCAAATTGCATTTTTCTTGAACGATTACTGGGTAAATGAAGTTAAATTTTTTTCTGTATCTCAAGTGAAGCGTTGATAATGTTCTTTCAATTTTTAAGGATCGTGTGTGCGTAATTTTTTCAATTCTTTAAAGACTTCATTTACGAATCGTGGTTTACAATAAATTGTCCTTTTTTCCTTTGAAGAATTGTTTGTGTTTTTAAGATATTTAATTCTCTTAGAAAATTTTGCATAAATTTTCCTCTAACTTCCAAAGATCGTGTAATTCTTCTGTAAAAGATTCCTCTCGTAGAGGAATTCCGTTTTCCTGAAGAATGTCCCTTATTTCTAAGGTATCCAACGTTTTGAATAAAAAATGCGACAATATCTGATCAATTTCTCAAAGCTCTACATGGTAATCTTCAAAGAATCTCAGAGAAATGAATAACTTCGCAAAGATTAAACAAATTACGGACCTAACATCGTCAGTACAATTTCTAATAATTAAAAAGAAAAAAATATTTCGTCCCTCTTAGCTTGGCGATTATTTCGTTTCGTTTCTCAACCCTTTAATTTCGTTTTACACGAACATCTATCCCGATTCTAAGCTCCGTTCTTTCTGTACATCCTCGAGTAAAACGGCTCCGTTTAATCTCGACCAGGGTGGATATAATGGAAATCGATGCGGGATCGTCGTCTCGTTAATAAACGGGAGATTTATCGCGTACGGTTATTTGAATATACATGGACGCAGGATTACGACGGTCCTGCGAGTGCCCGAAAGTCTTAGCCGACCCCCTTTTCATATCAAACCGGGTCTCTGAAAACGATCCGGCTGCCCTTTGAAATTGTTCGAGCGTGAGCGTGCACGTTTATTTGCGCGCCCGTACGGCCCTCGTCTTCTACGCTGCCGCATCCGGGGCCGCCATTTTCAGTCGATTTTCGCGTTTGATCGTGAAAGGCGAAGGACTTTTATAGGCCCTCGACGATACGGGCATAAATCAGAACGCGAATCGCGCGTGGAACTTCGACGACGATGAATAAGAAGGGAACGCTCGCGACATTTACGGGACATTATAATAAACTGTAAACGAAACGAGCGGCGAACGGACGATAAAAGGCGCGTGAATTCGCGGACAGCGTGGATGCGCGTGTAAACTCTGCGAAATTGTGAAATGGCACGCTTCTGTTTGCGTAAACCGCGACGGTAACGTCGACGGTTCCCAGTAACTGGAAAATCGATGGGAATATTGAATCCAGAACCGACGCAGAGCTAACATTAGACCGGGAGACAACGAAACGGAAATAATCCGGATTTCGCGCGATCGAAGGAGAGTCGATTCAGACCGGAAAGGTTTAATTATTTTCAACACCTGCTGAACTCAGCCTGACGTTCGAAGCAGTTAAAAAAATCACCAACGCCGCGTTCAACGGCGTCGATTTAAAAGAAGACTCTGGCGTTCCGATTATTCCATTAAACGGTTCGATAAACGGCGCTCGATAAGCGGAACGGGGCAGACTTTTCGCCATAATCGTCGAGGCAGTCGCTGCTTGATGGAGCGCGATCGAATAAAGCGTTCGCGGGCGCGTTTGCCCGCGTGGAACCCCGGGAACTTTGTTAAAAACAGCCAACGGGCTGGTACTTTCATCGACGCTCGTTCATTTCCAGCTGGGGACGTTGTCGCGCGCGCTTTTGCTTTCGAAATTCAACGGTAGCCGCATTGTGCCGCGCGTCATCCTCCACCCTCGCGGAAAATGCGCGACACGCGGAATCAGCGGGTTTCTGCTTTTTAGCACCGGGTTTTACGAACGTTTCTTATACGGCTGCCTCCACGAACGCGCGTCCATTCGATGCACGAACGAAAATATACGCGTGAGATGGAATAAAGACAATCGAATGAATCACCATTAATACTTCCAGGACCATAAAGTTGCTAAGAGTAAATATTAGTATGTAACTGTCCGTTTTAGTTTGCTCAGACGTAAGATAAATGCATAACAATGTGTTGTTTTTGGGGAATTTTATGGAGAATAGTTTTCTCAATGAACTATAGAGGTAACACAAATTATGGTTATGCTTATTGTGCAGTCTTTTATAATATAAATATAAAATTTGCTAATTATGATGTTCTGCGTAGCAATTTCTTTTGGTTGCGAAGCAAAGATTTTTTTTTCTAAGCGATCGAAATAAATTTATATCATTGAAAACCAAGATTTGTGTTGTTAGACTATTTTAAATAATTCTGTCGGTATTTATTAATTCAACAATATATTAAGTGGATAAAAGTTGGTGCGAAAGAAAAGTGCGATCAATTTTTGTAATTTTCTATTGGATATGGCTGAAAGAAGACTGAAATCGTCTTCAGTTCTTTTCAACTACTTCACTTTATTGCTTTAGAAAAACGTCTTTAAACTTCAAGAGCTGTACGATTTGCGAGGACGATAGAAAATTATTCAAGGTCCTCTTAAAAAAGAAATGACGATGCAAAATCTGCACGTGTTTTTCTTTCTGCGCCCCCAGATAAAAACAATTAGAGGCCCTACTCGATCAACAGGTTCCTTCCACAGTTTATATTGTAAGAATCTGAGTTTAGAGAGCTATTAAATCAAACACCCTTCCTTTAAATAGAAGAATAAATTATTTTACTAGAAATTCTTGATCTCGTGCGTACCTACTTCGACTTACTTCGACAAACTACTACCAACGACTGGTGCAAACAGTCCTTGGCTCTCACTCTTTTATTTGTTTACACTAGGTTCCAGAATCCTCTCGACGTATATAATTCGAAAAACACTTCCTCACGCTTCGCCTCTCACGCACACACACACACACAAACACGTGCCTCGCAACAGCCTTTAAAAACAAATGCTAATGATGCTCGAGAATCTTCCAGAACAAAAGTACACAAATATATACATCGTAATTATCGTCAAGCAAACCCACAATATACTGGATTCTATTTCTTAACGCAAGATTCATTTTTGTCACTGCGCTGACGTGTTGAAGTAATCCAACATTTTTCTGATGAAATTCTAAATGCATCAATTTAAGGGTGGCAACGAACGCGGTAAGTCGCGGATTATTCGTGCGAATTTCACCCTGTTTCTCTCGCGGTTGCGACGCCCAGGCATCCACTGCTGGAATTTTTTACCCCTCTGCCCGCGATGCATTCAATTTGCTTCGTTTCTTTCGCGCGAATTCCGAATTGCAACGTTCGCTCGCTGCATCGATCGATCGCGCGTTGCATTCTTGGTTGAAATCGAGGCTTCTCTTCTTTGGTGAAAAGCTCTCGTCCATTCGACTGATGATTGTTCAAGTATTTTGGTGTTTGAATGATTTGTTAGTAGCTATTTGGAGTGATATTACAAAGAATGGTGGTAGATTGTAATTGTATTAAGTATTTAAACGATTTAGTACAATTATGAAGTCTATTCTTTGAAATTGGACGCTGCGTTTCTGGTTTTATCGAGCTTGGGATTATAGAGTTCGCTTCAATGGCGGTGAGAGTAGATTTTTGCTTTTTTCGGTGATAATAGTGTAGAATATTTCTGATTTCATTATCCTTTAATTGTTTTTTCCCCTTTTATTCTCAGATTCATCTCGCGATATCGGATTGCAATTGCAATTCGTGCATGCGTGTATTTAGTGAATTGTAGCGAATCCTCTTTGGCATCGACGCGAATAGATTTCATTTATTTGAATTAGTGGATCTGTGACTTTTGAAAAAATGACTGGATCGGTCGTGATTTCAAAAAGGCAGTGAATTACATCGAAAATCCTATCGAATAATCCCTGCAGTTTATTAATACGCGGCGCGGGATATTTCTACGGGCGAATAATCGGATACGACGACTCCATTTCTAGCTGCGATCAATTTTTAAAACGGTCGCCGTTGAAAATATTCCGTATCATTGGCGATGCATTTAATTATTTAACGTACCAGATAACAGGTAATTGTCGCGTTTAACATTACAATGCTGCGCGTATGCGAGCGTTCCGATGATCTCGATAGCTCTCGCTTTTGTATCGATAACAACGCGCGGTTCCCCTATTATCGAATGAGAACGGCCATTCCCATCGATCCCATCGACTTTTTCCCTCGTTTCAATTGTCCCGTTCTTTGATTACGAAATGTATTTGCCAAACATCGACCATCGTTTCGCGTTATCACATCTAAAATGTATTCGAAATCCTATCTTTGCTTTAATGGAACCATAAATACCGCAAATGGAACGATCCATCTGGCGTATAATTGATCGCAGAAATAATTTTCACTATGAAACCATATATTTTATATAAATCACGCAAACACGTTTATTAAACATATCGTATATTAGTCTTCGAACATTAACGCAAACGCATTTTAATTCTCGACGCAAGAGCAACCTTCACAGAAAGCCAAGAAACAAAACAGAATAAAAAAGAGAAATAGACTACCAGAAATTCGAAATATTACATATTCTTTTATCCAATTTGCCACCAACACAAGGTATTACTCTCTCACAAAGTCTCTATTATTTACACAGCAATGATCGCATCCGATGACCTCAGCAATCCTTCCTCTCGCCAAGAGCCGCCATTAAAGACACCAAATACAAACGTCGAACGCAACGCGACAAATTAATTCAGCTTTCATACTCCGCAGCAGCATCTGCTCTGTTTTTTTGCCTCTCCATCGAGCCAAATCCCGGTTCTTTCGTCGGACGCGCTGCTGAAATCACCCGGGAGAATAAACGCGACAAAATGGACGGTCGCGCGGACTCGATTTCGGCGGGCACGCGCGATCGCAACGATCGAGCCTGGACAACGTTCTCCGCGCTTGTTGTTTTCATGACTGACGGATGGAACGGTGAATTAATCCCGTGGCAAAGTGCTGGCCCGCCGTACAACGGAATAATCGCCGCCGACAAATAACCTGGAACCGGTTTAACGTTTGCCGATCGTCGGATTTTCCGCGCCGAAACTGGTCAGCGAGCGAGCGGTTTATTATGAACGGCGAACAATATTTGATCGAAACTTTTGATGACCGTGTCAGGCGATCCGCGCATTAAACGTATCGGAAGGGAATTCGGTTGTGAATGGGGAACGCTTCGAAGCTGGAACGGGCGGAATTGCGGTTCGAACGCGCGTTTGTCGATGGTGATCCTTGAACGATTACGAGGATATTTATCTCAGCGTAATGTAAAGTTGAAATTTGAACTCTTGCGTTACGATAAAACTGGTTCAACCCTTTGCGGTCCTTTGTCGAGCGTGACTCGACATCGCTAATATAAATTGCCACAAAGTTTTAGAGCTGTTTTAGAGTTTGCAAGTAACAGTCGAGGAATTGTCATGCAACTGACATTTTCAAGGAAATTTCAAGTGAATTTCAAATAAAACACTTGAAATAGCAGGAAATTGTTGGAACGCTTCGAAGCTGGAACGGGCGGAATTGCGGTTCGAACGCGCGTTTATCGATGGTGATCCTTGAACGATTACGAGGATATTTATCTCAGCGTAATGTAGAGTTGAAATTTGAACTTTTGCGTTACGATAAAACTGGTTCAACCCTTTGCGGTCCTTTGTCGAGCGTGACTCGACATCGCAAATATAAATTGCCACAAAGTTTTAGAGCTGTTTTAGAGTTTGCAAGTGACAGTCGAGGAATTGTCGTGCAACTGACATTTTCAAGTAAATTTCAAGTGAATTTCAAATAAAACACTTGAAATAGCAGGGAATTGTTGGAACGCTTCGAAGCTGGAACAGGCGGAATTAAAGTTGAAATTTGAACTCTTGCGTTACGATAAAACTGGTTCAACCCTTTGCGGTCCTTTGTCGAGCGTGACTCGACATCGCAAATATAAATTGCCACAAAGTTTTAGAGCTGTTTTAGAGTTTGCAAGTAACAGTCGAGGAATTGTCATGCAACTGACATTTTCAAGGAAATTTCAAGTGAATTTCAAATGAAACACTTGAAATAGCAGGGAATTGTTGGTAACTGAATTACTAAATTGAAGAATAATTTGAACTGCAAAGGGTTAAAGTAAAATTAAAAATACAACTTCTAATTTCTGGAGGTTGGTCTCTGGAAAAATGAGCCATGTCGAGTGGGTTAAATTAGTCTCTCGTCTTGCGATTAGGCTTTGAAGAATCGTGCGCAGAGGATTGAATTTAGAGCAACGATATGCGTGGAATTGTTGTAAAATAAAATTAACATGTTCTAGTATCGTCTGTCAAATTTGAATTTGGCACAGAAAGTCTTGATATTTTACTCGAGAAATTAATTGTGCGATGATAGTTTTTGTTTCTCGAGATTTATCGGAATTTTAGTTCGAATATATTAATTTTGTGTTATATATAAATAAATACTGTGCAAAAGTCTCTAGATGCTTAATAAAATTTGAATTGTTTACTACAGAGTAAAAGAGAGACAGAAAAACACCTAAACTATGAAATAAAAGTAGAAAGGGTTGCAAATTATTAATCATTTATGATACGAATGTCTTCAACAATGTACTTGGATATTATCATGTGTTTAAGATGATATAATTGCATACATCAAAATTAAATAAAATTAATTGGAAGAATTGTATTCATCCTTTGACACGTTGAATGCCAATACTCACAAATTTTTTAAAATTACCATCGTTACTGCAATGGTGTAATGAAATTTATGCAGTATAAAATATATGAAAATAATTTTATTTATGCATAAAATGCACACCCATTGCGCGTGCATATAGCATAACAGAGAATTTCTCGTGGCGCCATGAGCAATCCACATAAAATTATTTAAGAAATTAATAATTTAAAATTGAATGAATTTCAATTAGTTAACACATTCAACGTGTCAGCAACCATCTTATAAAATGAATCAGTGTCTACAGACTTTTGGACAGGAAAACGCCTACTTTCGTTGCGTCTGATTAGCTGCGTCGCCTAATAAAACGACGCGCAGAGAAACTGCAATTACATTTTTCTACGCAAATCATTTCACTCGATCGTTCAACTGCCAAAAACACTCGACGCAGTTAACATTCGAGGAACGTATAATTGAATTCGCAATTAAACACATATTATTCTACGCAGACGGGTTTAGGTGGAAGCGAAATGATTGAAGCGTGTGTTTCGTCGAATACCCTCGTGCTTATTGCTTTTTAATTGGAAACTGTGACTCGCGACTTCATCGTGCATCTGAAAACCGTCAGGCTGATGGAACGCAACGATTCGAATTTCGCTGGCTGCCTGAATTAGCATTTCGCGTAGCGATAATTCGACGTAGCCAGGTCGAAACAGGCGCATAGATTGTTTCATAATTGTTTTCTACCGATCGCACGGAATGCGTGCGTAATTTCTCGAACGATAAATTATACATCGCTTGGTGGAAACGCGCTCACCTTGACCAAACACCCACGTCATCGCCAAGATTACTTCCTCGTTCCCATTATTTATTTCTTTGTTACCTTCCTCTGCAAATGACTGAACGTTACGCAAAGAAAATAAGTGTGGATTCGTGTTTCCATTTTTTCCTTTCTCGCAGTACCTTTCAGTTTGCAAGGCGTGTGGGTAAATGGGTTCTATTTTGCACGAGTTTAAATTGGTGCACTAATTTAGATTGATAAAGGAGTAAGTGGATAGAGAAATCGAAGTCTCATACAAAGTTTGATAGAAAATTTTGGAAACAACGTTGAGTTTTACGATTGTAAAACAGCTACAGCAATAATAACGCTACAAAAGTTCCTTTTCCACGTTCAATTTGTCCAAATTAAAATAAACAGAAGCAGAAGAGTATAATACAGTTCCCCAAAATGGCGTACTACTAGAAGCTCATCAGAAACTGAACATCAAAGTTTAAAATAACAAAATCCATTACAATTTTCCAGTAATCCAACAATAAACGTAACAGATGATCGTCTACGACTCTATAATTATGTGCATCAGCTTATTCGAGTTACCACATGCAGCTCCGCCCATGCTCTATTGACATACTCCATTTTGGTCCTCCTACACTTGTAGCTGCGCTACTGGAAAGAACGAATAGATTAACTCGAAAGGATACCATCGTTAACCACATTTCTCTCGTCTCGATATCCATGTCACAGTTTCACCCACGCAGCTCGTCGATCGAAGAAAAAAAGGGGTTAACCCTTTGCACTCGACGACTTTTTTTGATCGTACAGAAGTCGTACTTTTCTATCGCTAATTTCTTCGTGAATACAATCGATCTCGTTTTGCAACGGTTGAAAATCAATTTCATCTTCACTCGGGCTAATTTCACTTTTGAAATCCATTTTCGTGGGGCTTCGAAACTTCGAATCAGTTGATTCGAATAGATTTCGAGAAACTCGAGTTGCATGAAACGCGATGGCGACTGAGAGTCGCCTCTCGAGCGCAAAGGGTTAACAATTGCGCGAGGCATCGCCCAGTGACCCTCCGTTTCCCTCCATTTCCCTCCGTCCCAGCGAAAGAAAGAGTTAAAACGCGGGGTGCAGGCGCACAATGAAGCGTTTAATGAACGTTTAAATATACACGGTCGGTGATTAGCATCGAGAACGAATTCAGCGTCTTAATTAGGCCCGCCTTGTCGCCGGTGTCGTCCTCATTGTCGCGGACCTCGCGGAGATGAACGAGGCGTAGAACCCAACCGGACACGTCGTTCTTCTCCGCTCCAACCTCTTCCTTTTCAACCTCCTCCTCCTCCTCCACCCTCTGTCCTATTTTTTCTTTTTTTTCTCTCGTTCTCCTCGTCTCGTTCTCCTACGTCGTTCCACCCTTTCCCATCAGCGTCGTGTTTCGTCCCTTTTTCGTCGCGCAGTCTCCTTCCCGAAACGGGAGCGCCGCTCTCGCCACGGTTGGATCGCGTTTGTATCAATCAACCGGCGACGTGAAAAATGATTTCGACGCTGGCACACGCGACCCTTTAAACGGTGATTCATAGGACGGCCGCGTCGAAGAAGAGCGGGGCTGGAAAAAGGAGGACGCCAGAAACGAACGAATGGCCTTTGGTAGCCGTCGATGCCACCGTTCACGGACACGATGTCTGATAATGAGACTGGGGACGTTTTGTTGATGTCGCGTATAGCTGACACGGTTTTGCGAGCGACGAGTCTCCGACTGTGCCGCTGACTGGTTTAAATCGCCGATATTGGCTTTTTTGCTCGTTCGCGGGGTGGCGCGCTACGTTTTTCGGCCTCCTCTGGTCCTGTTACGTCCTCGATCAGGCTTTCGATTGGTTTTTGTTGTTGGAAAACACGTTCCTCATGCAGATATCTTCCAGTAATCGATTTTTTTGGTTCGCTCCTATTTTAGTCCTCGAAATTTGTTTCATTTCGATGTAGAAAATTGAATTGGTTTGCATAATTTGTATATAGATGACATAGTCTATGTCAGACGTTGGCTACCTTTTTTCGATGCGAGAATTAATTAGAATATGACTTTTAAGAAGACGTTTTGGGTTACTAGATGCAGATGTAGATTCAAGAAGAAGAAATGGGGAATTATTTAAGTCTTAAGTGCGAAAAATTACCAGAATACCTATTTATGTTTAATCATTGACCAGTAAATATATATACAAAGTGGTATATGATACAAGCTGGACAATGAAAAATCAACCACCTGTATTATATAATTTAGAAGAAAATTTTTATCGAGGAAATTAGAATACTTTTCAAAACTTTATTGCAAAAACAAATATAAAACTAATTAACCTCGACTCTCAGTCGCCATTGCGTTTCATACGGCAACTTTCAAGTTCTTTATCAACTGATTTGAAGTTTCGAAACTCCACAAAAATGGATTTCAAAAGTGAAATGAGCTCAAGTGAAGGTGAAATTGATTTTCTACTGTTGCAAAATGAGATCGATTGCATTCGTGAAGAAATTAGGGATAGAGAAGATGATTTATGACCACAAAAGTCGTCGAGTGCAAAGAGTTAATATCTTTCAATGTTAAACATGAAAGTTAAACCAAAAGACTTGTAATTCTAATTAAAACAATAGTTAAAATAATTATTTATGACTCTCTTGACGCTGAACGTCAATTAAGATGTATGCAAGCATCTGAATTTTCTGTAGCTAAGCTGCTCCTGTTCTTACTTAAAATGAATTTCATTTGCGAAAATACTCACTTTTATAAGTAGCATCAAACATTTTTCAATTTTTTTATTTATTACGTTATACGTTGTTTGCAGAACTCAGATGGGTCACTTGAAATCTTCAAATAGGTACTGATGGTCTATGTGCACACTAGCACATAAATTGTATATTTTATTTTACTTGCTCTGGTGTGACGATACATATTTCACTAAATTGTTTAATTTCTTCTGAAGATGAATAATTGTTTTTGTAAGTTCATGCACTGTTTTATAAAACTTAAAATATATTAGTAAACCATATTAAACTGTATTTACACAGAGCGAGTCAATTCGTCCAATTCACACGCTAAAACAAAAAAAGACTGCTCTCCATCAGTACCACACGCTTGAGCACCGATGACGACCATTTCTCACAATAATAACAAATCGAGCAAGCGTTCGAGAAGGCACGATACATCCCACAACAAATCCACGCGCCGTTCGTGGCGAGAGGAAAATAAAACACCCTTAAACCCCCGGAACCGTTCGTTATTCCAAGGAAAATATTCACAGCAGAGAACGGGCCAGCGCTGGAAGCGGTCGAGGGTTTGATCGCGTGTCCGCCCGCATTCCGCGAGCTCCTCAGACTTTTAAATCGGCAGTACGAAATGGCGGAGGGGCTTCGATTTAAACCGGCTGCCTCTGCATAAAATCGTTTCCCGTAATTTCCGCGCCGATTTATGGACGCGGCGTGCACCGTCGCCGCTTAACAATCGTTGTTTCGGTTCAACGTGTAAACATCGCGATAACGCGGCCTCGTTGACAATTTAATAAACGCTGCTGCGGAATATCCTGTAAGAATATCGGGTCAGGGTGCACGAGAGACTGAAGAGAGCCATGTGCATTCCTGTAGGAATTATTTAAGAAAGTACACTACAAATTGACTCTGACTCTGTACTTCGCACACACAAGCTTTTACACCTTTCATTCACCGAACATTCTAGATTCTTCTCTCTTGTTTTCAAAGCACTCTCATGCTCGCTCATTCGCGCACACATTCTGCCTTTTATACAAAGTTTCGAATATTTGAGAATATTTCCGTTTGCTTTTTATTTTTCACACATACTAAGATATACGCAATAAAATCATTCGCACACTTATTCTTATATTTCTCGTTCTCCACATTCCTGTGCGACGCCACCCCTCTCTGGGGCCTTGCCTAAACGTTTGGATGGGCCATGGCGTAAGGGGTGTCCTCGAGGTTACTACGAGTGGCCTAAGAAGGCATTCTTTTACGAATCTCTGGGTTGCAAACAAGTTTAATAAACGCCCTCACAGTCTAGTATACATCTAGTATATTTCTTACAAACTTTCTTTACAATTCGCACTACGTCTCTCGAACGTGGCGTCCCTCTGCTTAACAATCGATGTTTCGGTTCAGCGTGTAAATATCGCGATAACGCGGTCCCATTGACAATTTAATAAACGCCACTGCGGAATATCCTGTAAGAATATCGGTTCAGGGTGCACGAATGGCTGAGGAGGGCCATGTGCATTCCTGTGCGACGCCACCCCTCTCTGGGGCCTTGCCTAAACGTTTGGATGAGCCATGGCGTCAGGGGTGTCCTCGAGGCCAATACGAGTGGCCTAAGAAGGCATTCTTGTACGAATCTCCGGGTTGCAAACAAGTTTAATAAACGCCTTCATAGTCTAGTATACATCTAGTATATTTCTTACGAGCTTTCTTTACAATCCGCGTTTTACGTCTCTCGAGCAAGGCGTCCCTCCTCGACGATTTTCGACGGCTCTTCGAGGGCCTGGACCTGGCCATTTATTTTTTATTCGACCGCGAACGAGAGTTGGCAGCAACGGGAAGGATGCAGCGCGATGGCGGACACGCGCGACTTTCGAAACGCACCCCCAAAGCGCGGGGAAAGTTCGCGCGGACAGGTAAATGCACGGACGCGGCGCAGTTTACATATCCCCAGCCGTAAATCTTGTCTGTCTTTCGGGGAATTTACATTCCATTGCCGTCCTGGCAGTCGTAAAATTCCCCTGGAACAGGTGTACCGGCACACTCTTGACATTAAGGTCATTTTTGCTTTTTTTTCCCCGCCAAGCCGCCGCTGAAACGCTTTTGTCGGCCGTTTCGCGGGCTGAATAATTGCGGGCAATAAAATAGAGGGACGCCCGCAAGATCGCCAGGGGATGTAGACGGTCCTCGCCGTTGGTAGGCTTCGGCGGAATATTTTGGCACGCGTTTCGCAGCGCTGCCATTGGTATTTGTCCGTTCGTTCCACGCTCGCGTAAATAATTTTTTGTTTAACGCTCGGAGGATGCACGATGGCACGAGTTTTATATCTGCGCTTTGGTGGCGTTACGTTTGGTACATATTAGGATTTCTACGTGAAGGAATAAATGTTTCGCAGGTTATAAATGGCAGCATTTGTTCGAGGGAAATGTCCAGACATTTTTATACGAATCAAATGGTTACACTTTTAGCTAGTATTATTATTTTCGAGGAGAAATGTAATTGGGAGGTTGAAGACTGGGTTCGAAATTCGATTGAACTCTTTGCTTGTTTATTAAACGTTCGATCGATTGTTAAGAACAAGCAAAGGTCCATTCGCGTGCCCTTTTTTTGCCTCGATTGAAGACTTTGTTCGAAATTCAGTTGAACTCTTTTCTTGTTTATTAAACATTCGATTGATTGTTAAGAACAAGCAAAAGTCTATTTGTGTGCCCTTTTTTTGCCTCGATTGAAGACTGTGTTCGAAATTCAGTTGAACTTGTTGAATGCTTGTTCTTAACAATCAATCGAACGTTTAATAAACAAGAAAAAAGGTCCATTTGTATGCCCTTTTTTGCCTCGATTGAAGACTGTGTTCGAAATTCAGTTGAACTCTTTTCTTGTTTATTAAACGTTCGATTGATTGTTAAGAACAAGCAAAGGTCCATTTGTGTGCCCTTTTTTTTTGCCTCGATTGAAGACTATGTTCGAAATTTAGTTGAACTTGTTGAATGCTTGTTCTTAACAATCAATCGAACGTTTAATAAACAAGAAAAAAGGTCCATTTGTATGCCCTTTGTTGCCTCGATTGAAGACTGTGTTCGAAATTCAGTTGAACTCTTTTCTTGTTTATTAAACGTTCGATCGATTGTTAAGAACAAGCAAAGGTCCATTCGCGTGCCCTTTTTTTGCCTCGATTGAAGACTATGTTCGAAATTCAGTTGAACTCTTTTCTTGTTTAATAAACGTTCGATTGATTGTTAAGAACAAGCAAAGGTCCATTCGCGTGCCCTTTTTTTTACCTCGATTGAAGACTATGCTCGAAACTCAGTTGAACTCTTTTCTTGTTTATTAAACGTTCGATCGATTGTTAAGAACAAGCAAAGGTCCATTCGCGTGCCCTTTTTTTTTTGCCCCGATTGAAATTGCACGATGTAATTCGACAGGGAAACTTAATTGAAACACTCGAGCAATTTATTCAATTTCAGTTTCGACTTTGCGCATATTGCTTTTGCGTACGCTCGACTGGTAATCATATTTCACGGACGAGAGTCGATGGAATCCGTCAAAAGGATCAATTTGCCCGCCTTAAAGGGCGCATTGTAGAAACTCGTACGCGTCGAACATAATGCGGAATCAAATTGGTCAATCATGATCCTTGCGTAGTCTGCATAATTTACTCTCGGGTCGATTGGCTGATTCGATTATTCGTATCACATTGTGCCAACCTCCGTACGCATCGTTCGTCAATTTCGTCCCAATGCGCCACGCTAATGCAACTGGATTCTACGACTCCGCTGATTCGCATGTACGTAAACGCGTGCTCGTCTAAAGAAGATCGCGTGAGTCGATGTAGAAACGACATCGAGGATCGTGACGAAAATTTGCAATTTTTAAAGAACGTTTTAACAATATTTTTAAACAGGACATTTTGATAACACTAAATCAAAAAATCAAGCAATATTTAGGGTTTTTAGCTAGCTATTCATTCTCTTTTTAATTCTATAGCAATGTCAACTCTTAAAGCATGCAACCACAATATTTTCATTAACTTATATATGGTGTTTCGTTGTAAAAATCGCGACAGAGTGCAATGTCTAAAAATAAGAACTATATTGTGGTTCATCGACTCGTCTGAAGTGATAATTTTTAAAATCGCAGACCTTCGAATCTAATTATCAGTCAGCACTGTTTATTCGATTTTTCATCACGAGGAAGTATGAAATTTTTGAGGTATATACAAAACTGAATATGGTGGCAAGTTTCTTAAAAACAAAATGATCTCGAAGAGGAAAGAAACGTCGTAAAACTGAATTACTAGAACAGCCATTCGAGCCAAAATTACTGGAATAATGATCTTTTTCAATTTTCCATCCCCAACCGTAGCTATCAATTTACTTTCCAGTCAAAAGGTCCGCCATTTTCATCGGGCATAATGGCGAACGCTGCCAATTCGATTACCCGGAGTATCTCTCTCCAAGGGAAAATCTGCTGCCGTTCTTTTGCATTTAAAACACCGTTTAAAAGTGCTAATCGTGTTTGACGCAGGTCGTGAAACCGTGATGCCCTGCGCGGAATTAGCCGTAGTTTTTCAGTGGGAAACGTTTCGATTAGAGAGGAGAATTCTAGAGGCGTTTTCGAACCCCCGTTTCACCCCTTTCGTCAGCACGAAACAGTTGCGCTGACGATTACGCAGAGACCAATCCTGGTCGATTTCTGCGCGTGGTTTTTGGTTTTTCAAGAACATTGAAAATACTTAACGGAGAACGATTAATAATGTTGTCTTTTTTCATTTGGAATTTTAGCTTCTTTTATTCGCCTCGTGCAATTAACCCTTTGCACTACTTTGACGAGTGTGACTCAGTAAAACCAGTGAATCAGTGAATAAAAAAAATTACGAGAGATTTAATATAATTAATAAACGAATTTGTTTACAAGTAGCAATCGAGGAACTGTCCATTGAAGTTTTCAAATGAAACACTTTAAATAGTAAAGCGTTGTTGGCAACAAAATTGAGAAAGGGTGATTCAAGGGAGTTCAAAGGGGTAAAATAATATGAAAATCTGGTTAAATCGTGGCGTATCAGAGGAAATTATCGAAATATTGAAATTGTGGTTCGATGCGATTGATTAGCAGCGGGTATCTAATTTTTAAGTCATTTTTAGTGTTTTGCTACTGAAAAATAAAGCGAGATTAGATGTGCATTCAGCAGATAAAGAATATTTCTGTATACATTCAAAAATTAATATTGTTTTTCGTTTTGCGTTAACGATAAGTGCAAAAGGAATAAAAACACGTTCCTATTATGTTAAACAAAAATAGAATTACGAATTAAACCTGAGAAGCGTTTAATAAAAAGTGCAGCGTTTCGTTTGTATCGATGAAAGGATCGAACACGGTATACGTTACATTTAATCTCATTTTCGGGTGTTTGCATACGAAATTACAACGGGCGCGTTCAAATAATTGCACAGAAGCGATGATCGAATAACCCGGTTTCCGAGTAAAAGAGGACCGTCCGCTCCCAAGTGCTTAATAAATATTAATGCTAAAAACGAAAACAACAACTTCGCGATCCCCTTTCCGCTGATCGTTGATCCGATAATTGAAGTCCCGCCTCGTGTAGAATTTATTATTCACGCGACAATCCGGCGTGCTTCCGTTCTAATCAATACCGCATCAGTGATGAAAGTATTTCAGACGCGTTACATCTCGTCGCGATATTCTATTCTCGTCCCAATAAAACTGCACCGCGGCTTGGCTGATAAAAAATGCACGCTGAATCGCGGAACAAATTGCGCTGGAGGGAAAGCTGCTTTCCTGCAGCGCGAGACAAGTGCGACCGCTAAAGAATTGCTTCTTTGCGGTAAGAAGGGGGATTAAAAATGCAGATTAACTTCTATGCGAGCCAGTTGTCGCGCCTACGATATATTCTGCGTTTGATATTGGGTAAAGTAGAAATTTTTAATTACTCAGGTCTGCGCGAGCTTGTTTTGTTCTTTATCTGATTTAATGATGCATTTCTGTGATTAGGGGTAGCAATTCTAGAGTTAGATGATAGAAGAAAATTGCAAGTTTTGCAAAAACTGAGTAATTGCAAGTATGAAATTTGATTAATCTTAAATTTTAGCTTCTGATGCTGGTTCTACGTTTCTTTGTTGGAATATTGTATCACTGTAATCAGGTGAAAGTATTATTAGATGATAAAAGAAGAAATTACAATTGTAACCCAAGTTTTCAACCTAATTCCAAATATGAAATTTTATTAATTTTCCAAATAAGTAATCTTAAACTTTAGGTTTTTGTGCTGGTTCTCACTTCGTTGTTACAATATAAAATCGTTGTAACCAGATGGAAGTATTATTAGACTACAAAAGAAGAAATTACAGTTGTAACTCAAGCTTGCAAACTAATTCCAAATATGAAATTTTATTAATTTTCCAAATAAGTAATCTTAAACTTTAGCTTTTTATGCTGGTTCTCACTTCGTTGTTACAATATAAAATCGTTGTAACCAGGTGAAAGTATTATTAGACTACAAAAGAAGAAATTACAATTGTAACTCAAGCTTGCAACCTAATTCCAAATATGAAATTTTATTAATTTTCCAAATAAGTAATCTTAAAGTTTAGCTTTTTATGCTGGTTCTCACTTCGTTGTTACAATATAAAATCGTTGTAACCAGGTGAAAGTATTATTAGACTACAAAAGAAGAAATTACAATTGTAATTCAAACTTGCAACCTAATTCCAAATATGAAATTTTATTAATTTTCTAAATAAGCAATTTTAAATTCTAGACACTCGTGAAGAGGTCTCAATAAATTTTCGCAGACGTTTTTAGACATATCAAACATGCATAAGTCACATTTGGTTCTCCAAAAACCCTAAAAAATGATTAACACACTTGCAATCAATTAACCAAACTACATAAATGCTAAAATAAACATTTATAACAGCGTACGAATTCTTTTGAAAGCCAAAGCCCAGCCAGCTTCCTAAACTAACAGAATTAAAAAAGGCGTAAGTAACTTCATCGAGTCCACTAAATCTCCCACAACGGAGCATAAATATCCACGTCCGTTAGTCACGTCGCTTCCCTCGACACATTCATTCTTCTACCCCAGTAATTCTTATTGCCGGATAGAACAGTCTTCATAGATGGTTATCATCGGAATATCCCTCGTCGAAGACCCCGGCTCTTTCCTCCCTCATTTTCTTCTTTTTTCCTTCGATCGATGGAACCCAGGCTCCTTCGTCCCTTTGTCGCGAATATAATCTCGAGACACTTTTACACCGCGGTATCAGCGCGGCAATAACGCGCCTCGGAATTATTATGCAGCGCCTCAAAGGGTGGCGACAGTTAACCCCTTTCAAACTGCTCCTCAACGCCGCGCCACGTTTTCGTCTATTTTGCATTTCATTGGCCCTCTCTGCGCCCCGCGCGAGACACGTAGCCAGATTCGTGGATGAAGATGCGGTTCCTTTCTTTGATCTCCGCGAGGAAACTCTCGAAATGAACACTTTAGAGACCGTTTGATTACCTTTTCTCTAATTTGTCGACTTTTACAAGTGAGAATTCGAGGAACATAAGCTGGGAATATGTGATTAAAGATGAATGAACCTGGACGTTGCTCGGATAGAACAGGCAGCTTTCAGATTAATTCCAGAATTCTGAAGGGTTGAATTTTAAGGCAAATACGGTCAGAATCGTTCTACGATAGAAGATTATCAAAATTATTTCTCTGTAGGTTTGTCTGATACCATTTCTCTAATTTTTAGACTTTTTCAAGTGAGAATTCGAGAGACACAAGCTGAGAATATGTAATTAAACCTGAATATATCTATAAATCATTACTCTCATAGTTTTCAGATTAATTCCAGGATTCTGAAACCTTGAATTTCAAAACAAATACAGAATTTTCGTCTGTTCTTCGACTTCGTTTTGCGATAGAAGATTATCAAAATTATTCCACCGTAGATTTGTCTAATACCTTTTCTCTAATTTTAAAACTTTTACAAATAAAAATTCAAGAAATAAGCTGAGAACATATCTGCAAATCGTTACTTGAATAGAACAGACAGCTTTCAGATTAATTCCAGGATTCTGAAACGTTGAATTTCAAAACAAATACAGAATTTTCGTCTGTTCTTCGACTTTGTTTTACGATAGAAAATTATCAAAATTATTCCTCCGTAGGTTTGTCTAAAATACCTTTTCTCTAATTTTTAGACATTTACAAGTAAAGATTCAAGAAACATAAGCAGAGAATACGTGATTAAACCTGAATATATCTGCAAATCGTTACTCAGACAGAACAGACAGCTTTCAGATTAATTATAAAACCCTGAAACGTCAAATTTCAAGCTAAATATGGCCAGAATTTTCAGAATAGATCATTAAAATTATTCCTCCACAGGTTTGTCTAATACAAACAATCGAGAGTAGCCAGGAGAGGCGAGAGAAAGGTGAATTTTCGGCGAACTCGCGAGCCTATCGATCACAAAAGGCGAAACGCTTCAAGTTTCAACACTGTTTTATTTGTCGGAAAATGTTCACCGTTTCGACCGCGGTTGGGAAATGCTTAACGAAACAGCGTTTCGAGAGGCGCCAGCGGAAAGTCGAGCACGCGTGAACTACGAATTTTTACGACCCCCTCTTCCCTTTGTTACTCTTCTTTCACGAGAGAGGTTCGAGAGATTTCAAAGTACTTTTAATTAAACCAAAGCAGGAGTATCGGCAGTGACCGTGCTCGCCAGGAGAGTTTCCAGGCTTCGATCAAAGGATCGCGATCGTGGAACAGAGTTTAATTCCCCGGAAAATTATTCGATACGCTAGATTTGTACAGTTTATTATCATTCGATTGCGCGGTAATTTTCTGTGATCAATTACATAGCGATGAAGTAATAATGAGAACAGTAATACCTAATGCGGCTATCGTCGAGGGATTTCCCAGTTTCGATCGAAGAAGATCGCGTTGGAAAAGACAGAGTTTAATTCGATCCTGCATATTTTCATCATTTATTATTGCTGTGCAATGTTTATTTATTTTTTCAGTTTATCAAAATTCTTTGATCGTCTTTGATCCATAATTTATTGTTACTATTATCTTTAATTTCGGAATTATATTTTTAGAATGCAAATTGACACTGTTTAAGTATTATTTTCTGATTTTTTTATATTCTACGCCGACACTGTTTAAGTATTATTTTCTAACTTTCCTACATTTCACATTGACACCGTTTAAGTATTATTTTCTAACTTTCCTACATTTCACATTGACACTGTTTAAGTATTATTTTCTAACTTTCCTACATTTCACATTGACACTGTTTAAGTATTATTTTCTAACTTTCCTACATTTCACATTGACACTGTTTAAGTATTATTTTCTAACTTTCCTACATTTCACATTGACACTGTTCATTTAAGCATTATTTCCTAACTTCTCCATATTTCATAGCAATTACTTCTCCACAATTTCTTTATATTTTACATCGACATCGTTTATTTAAGCATTATTTCTTAACTTCTCCATATTTCATAGCAATTACTTCTCCACAATTTCTCTATATTTTACATCGACACCGTTTATTTAAGCATTATTTCCTAACTTCTCCATATTTCATAGCAATTACTTCTCCCCAATTTCTCTATATTTTACATCGACACCGTTTATTTAAGCATTACTTCCAAACTTCCCCATACTTCACAGCAATTACTCCCCCACAATCTCCTCCGCCATCGCGACAGAGAAATTGCAAAATCCATCGCAGCTCGCTTAAACACTTACACCGTCCCGCATCCTTTTTACCATCGCCGTTACATTTCGAGGACTCCTCTGCGTCGGACAAAAAATGGCGGTCCCACCGCATCGAGGGTGCTTCAGGTGCGCCCCGTCCTCCGCCCCCGGCGCATTTAACAGTCGAAGATGATACTTCGCCGCGCGTACAGAAGTGGCGACCATATGGGCCACTCGACTCCTCTGGACATCTGTGTTGGCGCAACAATGGTTTCCGTCGAGCGGGCCACGAGCGTTCCCGCGTGCTTGACTTTTGTAACACGGTTACCAATCCAACCCTCGTCCGTCCACGGTGCCGCTCGCTGCCGGTTCATTGAGCCAGACCTGCTGGTTCCTCGTCCGCGTAAGTCCCCATCTCGAACGAATGTTTCATTCGAGCGTCGTTCAGCCGTTCCAGCGCGATCGACGCATTAATTCTGAAGCTCTTCGATGGTGGGCTAAACGTCTGCTTCAATAGTTGCGATGTAATGTGTGCGTGAGAGAGGGTAGGAAGGAAAAAGAGAGGGAAGAACGTTTAGTCCTGGGCCTGCTAGTGGACTTATCAGTAAGGCTACCAAAATGGCGGAGTTGCGCTTTAGACGCTGGGATGGTAGGGATAGGTCAGAATTTCTATTATACAGAAACGGAGTAGAAACTGACGAGTGTGCTGTCCCCCTAGTGGCGAGGACTGCCACAGTATAAATCATCTAAAGAGTCTGAAGCGTTTGTTGGTGGGGCTAAACGCCTGCTTCAATAGTTGGGATGTAATGTGTGCGTGAGAGAGGGTAGGAAGGAAAAAGAGAGGGAAGAACGTTTCGTCCTGGGCCTGAACTCATCAGTAAGGCTACCAAAATGGCGGAGTTGCGCCTTAGACGCTGGGATGGAATTTTTATTATATACAAACTGTGTAAAACAAGGAGTGCTCGTGGGAAACTGACGAGTGTGCTGTCCCCCTAGTGGCGAGGACCGCCACAAAAGCAATGCCAAGCAATTTTCCAGCAACTGAAAATTTCCATTTCGATGGAAAACTTTGGGGAAATACGAGTTCTTCGAAAAGTTGCAATAGAAAGTGAAGCGTGTTGGTGGGGCTGAACGCCTGCTTCAATTGTTGTCGCTGCAAAGAGAACGCGAGAGAGGGTAGGAAGGACAAAGAGAGGGAGGAACGTTTCGTCCTGGGCCTGCTAGTGGACTCATCAGTAAGGCTACCAAAATGGCGGTGTTGCGCCTTAGACGCTGGGATGGTAGGAATAGGTCAGAATTTCTATTATATAGAAACGGAGTAGGACATGGAGTACTCGCGGGAAACTGACGAGAGTGCTGTCCCTTTAGTGGCGAGGACCGACACAGTTTCTATTGCCAAAATATTGCTCCAAGATCGCTATTTTTGCAATAGTTTCGTCAGGCTTCATCTTCACACCTCATAAACGTGTGCTACCCATTAAAAGAATGAAGCATTGTTTTCTACGAAACGTCGATCCTTAATTATCTTGAAGCGTGCTGAACGTCGCTGCAATTGTTGCGCTGCAAAGAGAACGCGAGAGAGGATAGGAAGGAAAAAGAGAGGGAAGAACGTTTAGTCCTGGGCCTGGACTCATTGGTAAAGCTACCAAAATGGCGGAGCTGCGCCTTAGACGTTGGGATGGAATTTCTATTATATAGAAACGATGTAGGACATGGAGTGCTCGCGAGAAACTGACGAGTGTGTTGTCCCCCTAGTTGCGAGGACCGCCACAATTCAATCGCGCCAATTAATGGCGCTCGGCTGATTCGATTCGAACACGCTTTCCTGGGACCCCGTCTTCCTCGCGCGTTCACTCGATGGCGGACCAAGGATTCCCACCTTTTCCCGCCTCTTTCGCTCGTTTCCAACCCTCCTACGCGGCTTCGATCCCGACTGGTCAATGCTCGCGTTTCGATCGATCCCGACCCGACGACAGCCGCGTCCCTCTCGCTTCCTCCCGCGGAAGTCGTTCCAGGGATTTTCGAGGACCTCCGCGGGGGCGGAAGAGCCGACGTGCAAACGCCTAATGGCATTACCGCCGGTTCGTTATCGTCGAAACGCAGCTATGCACGAGCCTGACCCACCGTAACGTGCTACCAGCGCGGCCATGTTCCCTCTTCATCAGCACGACGGTTCTTCCGCTTTTGTTCCAGTCGCTTGCTGTCCCACGGCTATAATGGGACCGCTCGATTATGGTTAATCGCACGGAAACATCGGATGTCGGGCTGCCTCTTTCTTCCTTCGTTTCTTTAGCTTTTGGCGAACGCAGGGTATCGATTGGGGCTTATAATGGTAACCGACTTGGTCTTTCATCTGTGATTCTGGCAAGTTTGCGAGAGGAACTTCATCGAACGATAGACGACGTGAAAGTATGTGGTGTTTGGTGTTTGGTCTTTACTTCGTTTCTTTAGCTTTTGGCGAACGCAGGGTATCGATTGGGGCTTATAATGGTAACCGACTTGGTCTTTTACGTGTGAATCTGGTGAGTTTGCGAGAGGAATTTCATCGAACGATAGACAACGTAAAAATATGTGGTGTTTGGTGTTTGGTCTTTAGAAAATAGATAATTAAAAAAGGACACTTTAGTACGGTTCGAGCACAAACGGACCAAACCTATTGTCAATTCATTTTAATTAAACACATGGCAGCCATACACTCACGTTGAGCAGCAATAATATCCAAGAAACTATTACTTTGGGTGAAGATTTTCGAGTAATTTTTTCACTGCATGGATTCATTAGATATTCACATTTTTATTTTCAAATCTTTTGTGTCATCGCTTCATTGTCCAAGTCGAGGCGCTTCTTGGGTTTGTTATTTGCTATGGTCGAAGGTTAGGACACACGTACGTCATCCAAGGGTGCACTTATTACCTAATTTTCCATTTCTACACAGTTTTTAGCGTCCAATCACTTTTGATGTCCATTTTCCTCACCTTATGCTTCCAAAATAAGACACACCCATCAAACATTTCGTATTTGACGGAAAACATCCAGAACATCAGAAATCAAAAGGATACATCCATTAAAGTTCTAGTCTACACGACATTCACAATTATTGGAGTTCGCGATTATTAGAAGAACGATCCTACACATTTTGGGAACACTTCAAATAAAATACAGTCCACTTCATTCCAATTCAGATCTCTCTTTATTAAATTAACGAGAGACTCAGTGTTCACGACCATCAGGTTCACGACACGTGACGCTACATTCGTAAACATCGCTACGTTAGTATTTTTGCAAAATTTGCGCGCGTCTAAGTGAAAAGGTAAAACGCGCAGAAGCAAATAATGATTTTGAGCAGTAGTTAGGGATGACAGTTTCCTGCTACGACTTTGAGAGTTGCAGAAAAGCGAGCATCCCGTGCGAACTTTGTTAGACGCACAATGGAGAACACTCGGAGTCTTCAGATTGAAACGCGTTACCCGTACGTTTTATTGCACATCTCCTCGGGATACCTGTCTGCCTTGTCATTTCAAGGTTTCAGGCACGGCTGGAATAATTTACGACCCCATAAACAGAGTAATGGATCCAATACTTTGTTCCTCTTTATACGTCGGTATAACAGTAGCATCCATCATTTCGTACACCCTAGATTCAATCAAAGATGGATTATACTGTTGCGTTCTTTGTTTCGTCTCGCGAAATGCTTGGTTTAAATACCAAGAACGACTTTTTAATGATGGATTTAAAGGGTGGAGAGTTTTCAAGAGATCCAACCCTTAATCTTCTATGTTTAGTCGAAGCTGTTCGTTCTTAGTATAAGTTGACACTGTTTTTATTTTATAAAATGTATTTATATAATAATTTTGTAAGCAGTTGCTAGCCAATCCGCTGGCTGAGCTCCATGTTGAGCTGGTGGTGTTATTGTATTGCCATTGGGGTTAAGTTACGAGAAAAGACTTGTCAGGGTAATTAACTCGAGGGTTATTTGGTCTAACGATACCTTTAATTTGGTATTTTGGGTTTATCAATAGCTATTATTTGTCAATAGCTATTTAAATGAGGAATTAAAGAGGAGAATCTTTAAAAGTTCTATGGCAACTTTCAACCCTTTGCGCTCGAGAAGCGACTCTGGGTCGCCACAGTGTTTCATATAGCGACTGGAGTTTTTTATCGACTGATTTTAAGTTTCGAAGCCCTATAAAAATGAATTTGAAAGGTGATACTAACTCAAGCGAGGGTGAAATTGATTGTCACCTATCATTCTGATTTGTCAACTGATTGTCACACTGCTTTAGTGCGATCTTCTTCCTCCTTTAAACTGATTTACCCACATAAAATTGCAAATAATGCAATATAGCGCAATATAAAAACAAAATATTGCAATATATAAAATTGCAATGCAATGGAATGAAAAAAAAGCCACGTATAAAAGTCTTCTTGTCAAAGAACGAGATTAGTTGCATTTACGAAGAGATTAGCAATAGAAAAAGTGATGTGCGACCTAAAAAGTCGTCGAATGCAAAGAGTTAAGCCTCAAATCTCGACGAGTCAAATTACAAAGTTAATTAGAAAAAGTGGTAAACAAAACTTGTGACTCTTCAAAAATAGCCAATCATATCGCACCATAAACCTGATTTAAATATATTTTTGTTCCAAATGCGACGGAACATATGCTAAGGGTTGCAACTCGTATCGATAGAAATTAATCGCGTTGAATTTGTTCAGTTCATATCGCGTTTAAATTTCGAATTACGCTCGCCGCAGGAGCATTCGCGATTCTGTCAGCCCGCGTACTTCCCTGGAATTTTACTAATCCCCTGCCTTGGTGCATTGCTCGCGTCCACCCTTGGGGTTCATTTCAACTCTATGTATCACGAAATCACTGTGTTGGAACCGGGTGATTTGCTAGATTAGGGGAACGCTTGGGACTTGGGGTGGCACTTGACAGGTACAGGCGCCAAGCCACGATCGTATTTCGCGTATCTCGTTTCGCGGGGCAAAACGGCGACAGGAAGTCGCAGTAATTTTTCCCTAATCACATGGACCCCGCGTTCATGGTTGCCATCTCTGTTTACAAATTATTTCTAGAGCTCCAGTACGAGGGTTTTTTGAAATTTTCTACAGCGATCTGTTCGCTAAAAATTGTCGCGACTGGTGTTGAGGGTTGCAATTCCTATTGGGGTACTTGTAGAGAATTTTTAGTCAACTCTTGTTGCATTTATTAACAAATTATGATTCATTGTACGATATTGTTATTTGAATGCATTAAATTAGTGTTTTCCAAACTTTTCTCATCGTGGGACACTTTTTAAGTTCTGCAATTTTTAAGGAACGCTAGAGTCAATTTTGGTTTTTAATTATAATTGTTTTTGAGGGTTGTTTTATAATTTCTATGATATTGTTATTTAAATGCTTGAAACCAGGGTTTTCCAAACTTTTCTCATCGTGGAACACTTTTCAAGTTCTACAATTTTTAAGGAACACTAGAGTAAACTTCAGTTTTCAGTTATAATTGCTTTTGAGAGTTGTATAAAAGCAAACAATATTTTGTTCTACTTTAATCTTAATTTCATAATTTTTTGCAGAACACTTAGTAATTGTTTGTGGAAACCCAGTGCTCTTGCAAAAATTGCATTGCGTTAATGCGATCTTCTTCCTCCCTTAAACTGATTCACCTACTTAAAATTGCAAATAATGCAATATAAAAAAAATATTGCAATATATAAAATTGCAATGCAATGGAATACAAAAGAAAATTTCTCTAACTTCTGCAAGAAATGTACAACTATTTTCTAATGTTACTTGACTAAACATATTCACCAATAAATCAAAAAAACAAACCACCAACCATTCAATAAAATCTTCAAACGATGCCACAACGTCTTCCAAGCCCATCCTTCAACCAAGTGTCTCAATAAAAATAGCTGGCAACGCACAAAATTACTCTACTGATTATTAAAAATTAACGACACGCGTCTCAATACCAATGACTGGCAACGCAAAAAATTACTCGACTGATTATTAAAAATTAACGACACGCGTCTCAATACCAATAACTAGCAACGCAAAAAATTATTCGACTGATTATTAAAAATTAACGACACGCGTCTCAATACCAATGACTGGCAACGCACAAAATTACTCGACTGATTATTAAAAATTAACGACACGCGTCTCAATACCAATGACTAGCAACGCATAAAATTACTCTACTGATTATTAAAAATTAACGACACGCGTCTCAATACCAATGGCTGGCAACGCAAAAAATTACTCGACTGATTATTAAAAATTAACGACACGCGTCTCAATACCAATAGCTGACAACGCACAAAATTACTCTACTGATTATTAAAAATTAACGATACGCGTCTCAATACCAATAGCTGACAACGCACAAAATTACTCTACTGACTCTACTGATTATTAAAAATTAACGACACGCGTCTCAATACCAATAGCTGGCAACGCACAAAATTACTCTACTGATTATTAAAAATTAACGACACGCGTTGGAAGTTATTTGTAACAATAGAACGCAAACGCGGTAAGCTCGCGCGATCCCCTAATTCCTCGATATTACTCTGCTCCTTCGAATCGTTACCTGCGCCCCCGTTCTTCACCACTTCCTAGCTAAAAGAGCGTAAGAGCCCCAGCTACCGATATCCTGAATTAAACAAGTTAATTCAGGGGGCTGCGACAATTATTGCCTCTACGAAGTCCCATTATCCCGGTATGCATCCGAGCGGGATATCGATGTACACTGCACGCGCGGTACGTTAAATCCGGTTGGGAAGGGGTTGGAGACGGCGCGCAATAAAGGAGCCATGGCGTCCCGATAGAATTTATCGCGCGCCCCGTACAACCCGTGGAACGGAAAATTCCCTTTTCCCACGGACACAATTCCTTCGCCTTGGGCTGATTACAAATTCCGGAAGTTGGCTTGGTTATGAAGGCCGTGTCGCAACTCGCTACCTTGGACTCGCTCGGTGCTCTTCTGGATCAGGCTTCGGTTCTTGAGTTCACGCAGACGCGTAGCGATCACTGAGATCTCATTGAGATGTTTGTTATTCGTGTGATAGGTGGAATAAATGGTAGATTGGAATTGTTTTTTAATATGGCTATTGTGGGATTGAAAGGTTTTGTAGAAAATAAGTGTGATTGTAGTGCAGGGAGGATTAATGGGTTAACCCTTTGTTATTTGTGTGATAGGTGGAATAAACGTTAGATTGGAATTTTTCTTTAATATGGCTATTGTGGGATTGAAAGGTTTTGTAGAAAATAAGTGTGATTGTAGTGGAGGGAGGATTAATGGGTTAACCCTTTGTTATTTGTGTGACAGGCGGAATAAACGGTAGGTTGGAATTTTTTAAAAATATGGAATTGAAAGGTTTTGTAGAAAATAAGAGTAATTGTAGTGGAGGGAGGATTAATGGGTTAACCCTTTGTTATTCGTGTGATAGGCGGAATAAACGTTAAGTTGGAATTTTTTTTTTAATATGGGATTGAAAGGTTTTGTAGAAAATAAGTGTAATTGTAGTGGAGGGAGGATTAATAGGTTAACCCTTTGTTATTCGTGTGATAGGCGGAATAAATGTTAGATTGGAATTTTTTTTAATATGGCTATTGTGGGATTGAAAGGTTTTGTAGAAAATAAGTGTAATTGTAGTGGAGGGAGGATTAATAGGTTAACCCTTTGTTATTCGTGTAATAGGTGGAATAAATGTTAAATTGGAATTTTTTTTTTAATATGGCTATTGTGGGATTGGAAGGTTTTGTAGAAAATAAGTGTAATTGTAGTGGAGGGAAGATTAGTAGGTTAACCCTCTGCACTCGGATGTCCCCTCTCGGATTACAATGGTTAAACTTATTCACATTGATATTACCAGTTGATATTACCAGTTCATGATTCGTGTTGATATTATATTAATAATTATTAATAACACGGAACATTATGCAATAATTCATGCAATTTGTTTCGAAGAAACTTTTTGCACTGGTCACCACGTAATTAATGATAAACAATAATGTTTGCTTTCCAAGAATATTGAGAATTTGGTAATATGCATTGCGCAGGTTTAACTGTTTATGATTCGTAAAATTGAACTCATCAATAAACAAAACGATAAGAGAAGTACAAGCAGATTATCTTGTAGCTGCTGCAAGGCATATTTTGAAAATTGTCAGCAAGAAATTTTTAATAAATTAAAATTAATAAAATTTTCTTGCTAGATATTACGTGGTTCAATTTGTCGATAGTTTATTTTTTCAGATTACTCACCTCGATTTTTAAAATAGCTTCTTCATTAATCTTGCTTTTTGTAGACGATGTATACTGTTCGTTCAGCAAAATAAATTTGTAATTCGTTGAAATGTAATACACGATGAATGTAATACACTACTGTGTATCTCGCTGCGTAGCATCAATAAATAAATATCAAGTATATTTTACCTCCATTAAATTTTCAAGAAATTCATAACGAATTTCGAGATTTGTACTGCTCTGTGAATTATAAAAATTATAATGCAGCAGATTTCAGTAATCTCGAAACATAGAATTCAAACCATTGAAGATAGCTTTCCAAAGTTAACTTGCGTTGAACTATTAGCATCGATTAACTATGATATCATCAAGATAACGAAACAGAATAATATACAATTAGATAACAAAATTAAACAAAAATATCCACGATTTTAGAACTACTTCGATAGACATTTTTCAACCCCATCAGAAGAACGCAGCGAGACAGTAACCTTTTACTTATCTAGATATTTTCATCTCAATGTCGACCACAATTTGGCAACGAAGAAAACTAGGTAACAAAATTAAACAAAAATATTCACGATTTCAAAACGACTTCGATAGACATTTTTCAACCCCATCAGAAGAACGCAGCGAGACAGTAACCTTTTACTTATCTAGATATTTTCATCTCAATGTCGACCACAATTTGGCAACGAAGAAAACTAGATAACAAAATTAAACAAAAATATCCACGATTTTAGAACTACTTCGATAGACATTTTTCAACCCCATCAGAAGAACGCAGCGAGACAGTAATCTTTTACTTATCTAGATATTTTCATCTCAATGTCGACCACAATTTGGCAACGAAGAAAACTAGGTAACAAAATTAAACAAAAATATTCACGATTTCAAAACGACTTCGATCGACATTTTTCAACCCCATCAGAAGAACGCAGCGTGACAATTACCTTTTACTTAACTTTTATTGTTGCGTTGGTAGCTTCGCCTTGCGTATTTGCTCGATTAGAATGCTAGGAACGTCTTCTCGTGTTGATTGAAGAAAGAAGAGGTTTCAAAGAATCCGACTCTAAACTACTTGCATAAATAGTATTGCGTTTAGCTGAGACTGGATTTAGGATAATTTAATACTGTAGAATTCTTATGTATTTATTAATTGTGAAATACTCACGATGTAGGATAATTCGCAGCTGGTACACTGTCGTCGACAGCAGCACTACGCAGTTTTCAGAAGGCACGCGACACGTTCTGTTATTGTTTTCGTTTCGACGCTCGATGCTTAACTATCTCGTCCGTTCGCTCGCACTTTGATATATTTCGTAGTTTCTGGCGAACATTTACGACTTCAGACGACTTTATCCGAATTTGAATAAAACTACAATACTTGGTTTTCGATACCTGGATTTTTACTTAACCTTTTGCACTCGGATGTTCTCTCTGAGGGAACATTAGCATTGATTAGTGATTACAATGGTTACTTATTCCACTTATTTTCCATTCAAATGGAAATATTCTATTGCTGAGAGATGTTAGCAATAGAAACTATTGTCAAAATATTGTTCAATGATTGCTATTTTAGCCAGAATTTGTATTACTAGCGAAACAGCAGAGTGCAAAGGGTTGACAGCAGCTTCTTGAGAAATGCATATTTCCCTCAAATTTTCTATTGAAATGGAAATTTTCCATTGCTGGGAGACGTTAGCGATAGAAACTACTGCTTTATTCTATGTTATTACTATATTATTACTATTGGTAGCGTTTGGAAAGGCGTCGAGTGCAAAGGGTTAATAATTCTGCTCTATATATTTCTTGAATCTAGATTCACTTTCAAATAATTCATCGTACAGAACATTAAAGCAGAAGCACATTATGAAAAACGTTTCTTTTAGTAAAAAGCACTTCACTCTGCACTTTCTTCTCGACTGCTACCTGCAAACTCTAAAACTTTATTGCAATTTATATTTATTTCTTTTCCTTATTTAGCGACGTCGAGTCACGCTCGACAAAGTAGCGCAAAGGGTTAACAATTCTACTCTACATATTTCTCGATTCTAGATTCATCTTCAAATAATTTATCGTACAGAACATCAAAGCAGAAGCACATTATGAAAAATATTTGTTTTAGAGTTAGTAAAAAGCACTTCACTCTGCACTTTGTTCTCGACTGCTACCTGCAAACTCTAAAACTTTATTGCAATTTATATTTATTTCTATTTCTTACTCAGCAACGTCGACTCACACTCGACAAAGGACCGCAAAGGGTTAAAATTATCAAAATTGAACGAACATATTATCATCAGACTGCATCGATCTGTAGCGTCGATCATGTGTGCTCGAATCTGGCCGCACCCTCGCGGGAAAGAGGGATGGAATTAAGATAAGCCGAATCTGATTCGCTCCGCGTCGCCTGATCTTTTCTCTCGTTCTGACAGGGAAAAGTCGTCCCGTCAGCTACCAGTCGAAGAGATACGAGCGTTTCCTCGTATTTCCAATTCCATCTTTCGCGTTCGCGTGATGCATCGACGCGCATACACCGGAGAACACGGTTCACGTGTCCCCTTTTCAGCGGCTGTCCTATTCCCTTGACGGCGCGGGACAACGGATCCTTCGTGGCTGGTCTTGAGAATCGAATTATCCTGGGGTAGCTGGGAAACCTTGTTCCTCGCCAGAGTAGCGTGGCTGTTTACGCGTGAAGGACAGAGAGTCCTCGAGAATTTTCTGACACAACTTTCGTTTCGTTCATTTTCAACCCTTAACTTTTTTGTTTGCATTCTATGCCCTCTTGTTGGGAAATTATGCGCGTGAGATACTTTGAAAGAAACGTGGACGTGAGTATATGTATTTGAGGATATATTTTTATGTTGAATTATGAAGAATTTTTGGTTGTTTTTATTTAGCAGAAATTTGTGGTTATTTTTATTTAATAGAAGAAATGGGAAGTAAAACTAGAGGGAAACTAAAAGTTACGCTTTTAAGGGAAAAGAAAGACTACGATAGCAGACTAATCGTCCCAATCGAAACTGCGCAGTGGTACAAAGCAAAACGAACGAACCGTTAGCTTCTCTGTGGCACACACACACATATACGTTAGTTTAGATACCTTCCGACATAATTAATGCAAATGAGAGGTTTGGAGCGAAAATTGTACATTGTTAGGGGATGTTTAGAGATTTCAGAACACACGTTGCTGATTTTCTCGCGATTAAAACACGTCAGGATATTGTGTCTACTTATTCATCATTTCTCAGCAAAATTAAAATATTGTATTGCTTCTGAAAATTAAATCGAGGATTGTAAATCAACAGGACTTTTGTGGATAACAAGAACGGGGACAATGGTCTGGAATATCTGCGCGCGCGAGAATCCATTCCAGGCGTTCGAATTTCAGTTCTCTTTCTGACAGTAAAATAAATCGCAACATCTATTTAAAATTGCAAGAAAATCGAAAAGCGAGGCGCTGGGGGGATTAAAAAGCCGATATCGCCCAGCGCGGAGGAGAATTCAGCGGGACGAGGCGGAGGATCGAACGTCGCGCGAGTATTTTTCATTTCACGCGAAGTCAGGTGCCCCGCGTTTGCAGCGTTTTAACGTGATCGACGACGGAATTCTCGCTCGGAGGACGTTTCATTCAGACTTGACGGATAAAACTGTCGCGGTCCGACACACAAAACGAAACACGTAGTGGCCGTTTGGCATCCTGCAGATATATGTCCCGCCAAGACGCCTCTCGTTCGCGCGGCTCTCCAACCCTTCTCACGTACCATCACCGACCCTTACAATTCGCGCGTCCGCACCTTTACGATGCCCGCGCGGTTACGTTTACGAAATTTATGCACCAGCTCGCGCCTCCCGTTTTCCTCGCGAGAAGAAGTACGCTTGTTGCAGCGTAAAATTAACAATTACAGTCTAGACTGTATCAGAATTCATGAATATGGTCAATAGACAATTTCAAAGACCTTTTAATTTGAAATACAAATTTAGGAGTAGAAATAATAATAATTAATGAGTTACTTTGTTAGAATTCCTGTTTTATGTATTCCTTGCTATATTTATGATTGTAGCAATAGTTCATAATCTCACTCGCAAGATATTTGAGTATTGTGTTTTATTGTTAGAGTTGAGGTGCTCCTTAACCTTTTAGGTTTAGCTGAATTTTTCTCTGTACAGCAGAGTTCTACGTGAATTAGGCGTAAACGATACAGCACTGTAATGTGTGACGAACAATGCTGTTCAGAAAGATGATATCAGGAAAGTTACTATAGTAGCGCGTTGTTCAGAAATGTGACATCCTCGAAAGCCACTGTAGTGGCGCGTCGTTCAGAAAGATGACATACTTGAAAGCTGCCCTATGAAAACTATTATAAGCGGATGTCTAACGCAAACACAGCAGATTCTTATAATTTCTTTAATTCTACTGTACCCTCTGTTATCCATACTTAACTATTCAAACTAGACTTGTTTCATATTGAACGTTAACCCTTTGCACTCTGCTCCTTCTTGAACGCTGGCAATAGCAGCTAGAAATATTGTTAAAATAGCAATAGGTGACGGACAATGCTGTTCAGAAAGATGACATCCGCGAAAGTTACTATAGTGGCGCGTCATTCAGAAAGATGACATCCTCGAATGCGACTATACTGACACGTCGTCCAGAAACATGACATCCTCGAATGCGACTATATTGACACGTCGTTCAGAAACATGACATCCTTGAAAGCCACTATAGTGGCGCATCGTTCTGAAAGACGACACCCTTCAAAGCTACTCTAATGGCGCATCGTTCAGAAAGATGACACCCTTGAAAGCCACTATAGTGGTGCGTCGCTCAGAAAGGTGATATCCTTCAAAGCTACTATAGTGGTGCGTCGTTCAGATGAAGATGACACTCTTGAAAGCCACTATAGTGGCGCATCGTTCTGAAAGACGACACCCTTCAAAGCTACTCTAGTGGCGCATCGTTCAGATGAAGATGACACCCTTGAAAGTCACTATAGTAGCGCATCGTTCTGAAAGACGACACACTTCAAAGCTACTCTAGTGGCGCATCGTTCAGATGAAGATGACACTCTTGAAAGCCACTATAGTGGCGCATCGTTCAGAAAGACTACACCCTTCAAAGCTACTATAGTGGCGCGTCGTTCAGAAGAAAATTACACCCTTGAAAGTCACTATAGTGGCGCGTCGTTCAGAAATGTGACATCCTTAAAAGCCACTATAGTGGCGCATCGTTCAGAAGAAGATGACACCCTTGAAAGTCACTATAGTAGCGCATCGTTCTGAAAGACGACACCCTTCAAAGCTACTCTAGTGGCGCATCGTTCAGAATAAGATGACACCCTTGAAAGCCACTATAGTGGTGCGTCGCTCAAAAAGATGACATCCTTCAAAGCCACTACAGTGACGCGTCGTTCAGAAAGATGACATCCTTGAAAACCACTATAGTGGCACGTCGTTCAGAAGAAGATGGCACCCTTCAAAGCTACTATAGCGGCGCGTCATTCAGAAACATGACATCCTTGAAAAGCAGTATAGTGTCGCATCGTTCAGAAAGATGACATCCTTGAAAGCCACCATAGTGGCGCGTCGTTCAGATGAAGATGACATCCACGAAAGCCCCTACAGTGACGCATCACTATTCAAAAAAGGGTATTCCATCTCAAAACTTTGCTTCGCAAATAAAATTACGAAAAACCCTTCCACAGTTCTCGCATTTGCTCACCTCTGAACAACACTATTATCTACATAATTATAAAACAAAGCTGGGCTCATCCAATAAACGCTACATCGCGTCCGTTTCATCTCGAATTCGAATATTACGTATACCCCACACGTTCACACATTCTCGCAACGCGTGTACAAATATCCACAGACCTCGCAATTCTTTCACGCTCAGAGAAAAATCGGCAACGCGCAACCAATGTTCATTTACGCGTGTACGTAATCAAACAGGGGAAACAGATATTTCCGCAACATTCATTAAAGAGGATACTAATTGACGCGAGTAACGCGCGTCCCACCTTTTGTTAAAAAAAAAAAAAATAAAGAAAACCAAGCCGCTGATGAAAAAATTTTTTTAATATCGCGTTCATTAAACGAGGCAGCGAACGATAGAACGCTGGACGAGTTTGAAAAATACACGCACCGCGCGTTTTCACGTTCGAGCCGCGTCGTTCGACTTTTACAACGCGTCGAGCGCGAAGAAACGGACGAGATACTTTATGTTAAGCAACGTTTACCGCCTCCATGACAACTGGCTGGCGATTCCGTTCGCGTTGGGGGTTGTTTCGCCCCGCCATAACCCGATACACTCGCGGGGTCGAAGACGAGCGCACTCGTTACGTCGTAGTCACCGTAAATTCCGCCATTCCTTCGCTGCTGCCTCGTAATCCCAGCGTCGAAAGGGGCGAGGAGAACGCGCGGCGCTGTAGGGCGGCGAATTAAATGAAATGCGAGCAATGATAAAGGTAGCGAACGTGCTTAGGCGCCGGCAGCGATGAAAGTTAACGACGTCTTAGGCAACATTGAAAAGAACGGCGCGTCGCATATTGAATTAAAGGACTCTCATTTCCCCACGCGTCATTCTGTTCCGACTAAACGAGTTGTGGACGGAGGGCTGGCCAGGGGAATTAATGAAAAACCCCGAAAGATATACAATCGTAGGAATTCGCTATGATTAAGCACCACCCCCTCGCGTTTTTTATCGCGTCGAAAGGAACTCTAATTCTAATTTAAATTCCACGGTCGCTCGCGCGACAAAGCGCTTCCACTTGGAGAATAATTCGATGCAATTTCTGGTCGACTCCGCGGGCGCAGTTCTTATGACGATTCCGCTGCTTAAAGTTGCGTTAGCTGTGGGCTAATTTGACACGAAGAGCAGGTAGCGAATGCACAACACGGTCGCCCTTTTATCGGCGCGATCTCAATTTCCGTGTCGCTAGTTTCTTATCGTTTGCGCTGATTCTTGTTATCGAATGATTACGAGATGACAGTCGAGGATAATGCTTGACAAACGCTTTTTTCTCGGTTGTTAATGGCTGTAGAAAACGATGAAGGGGTTGATGGTTTCACAATTTACTGTACAACTTGACAGTTTTAAGCTTGCTGGTATTAAATTGTTTTTACGTACGGTGCATAAATTAGAAAATGGAATCGATGGCTGTGTAATTTATTTTGACTCTCAGAGCTACGTTTTCACAATTTTTCTACGCCAACACAATTTTATTTGATTCAAATAAATAATTTTTGCTTAATCATCTCTTTTCTTGAATAAAACAAAATTTTATTCAAAATAAATCATTTATTATACTCCAAAAACTCTAAATGTAATTAAAAATAATAGAAACATAACATTTTCAAGCAAACAAGAATTACTTTTGCTGTAAAAATTATCTGAAGTCGATAAAAAGATTGCAACAAATTGTTTCTTTCGAGCAACAAACACACGCACGTCAGAATTTTATTTAAGTAAATGATTTCCTTCAATTCTGTCTTGTACAAAATAAAATTGTACCATTATTGAAACTTCTTCATTCGTTTCAATAATCTATTATACTCCAAAAACTCTGAATGTAATTAAAAATAATAGAAACATAATATTTTCAAGCAAACAAGAATTACTTTTGCTGTAAAAATTATCTGAAGTCGTTAAAAAAATCGCAACGAATTACTTCTTTCGAGCAACGAACACCGATTAATTTAAATAAATGATTTCCTTCAATTCTGTCTTGTTCAAAATAAAATTGTACCATTACTGAAACTTCTTCATTCGTATCAATAATTTATTATACTCCAAAAACTCTGAATGTAATTAAAAATAATAGAAACATAACATTTTCAAGCAAACAAGAATTACTTTTGCTGTAAAAATTATCTGAAGTCGATAAAAAGATCGCAACAAATTGTTTCTTTCGAGCAACAAACACACGCACGTCAGAATTTTATTTAAGTAAATGATTTCCTTCAATTCTGTCTTGTACAAAATAAAATTGTACCATTATTGAAACTTCTTCATTCGTTTCAATAATCTATTATACTCCAAAAACTCTGAATGTAATTAAAAATAATAGAAACATAATATTTTCAAGCAAACAAGAATTACTTTTGCTGTAAAAATTATCCAAAGTCGCTAAAAAAATCGCAATGAATTGTTTCTTTTGAGCAACAAACTCACACACGTCAGAATTTTAGTTAATTTAAGTAAATTATTTCCTTCAATTTTGTTTTGTACAAAATAAAATTTTACCATTTCTGAAACTTCTTCATTCGTTTCAATAATTTATTATACTCCAAAACCTCTGAATTTAATTAAAAATAATACAAATATAATATTTTACGAGCAAACAAGCATTACTTTTGCTGTAAAAATTATCTGAAGTCGTTAAAAAAATCGCAACGAATTACTTCTTTCGAGCAACGAACACACCCATATCAGAGTGTCGAAAGGTGTGCTGCTGCACAAATTAACTGCTTCCCCAGCCGTTGCGTTCGTTCTCTTGTTGCGGTTCATTGTATCGCAGCCAAGAAAGGGTTACCAGGAATTCCGCAACAACGTTCAAGTGGCAGATAATTCTGCGGTTGGCGAAGGAAGCGGCGAGCCGACGTGAATGCACGTAATAATCTTTTCGAGAGGCAATGGCCGCACGATACGATCCGAAATACACGTGTATGCATACGTAGAGCGATCCCATAAGAGCTGGGCAACAATCCCTTCGAGTAGCTCGAAACCACTCCGCGAGTTTAGCCGCGGACATTCGGAGCTTCTCTCGATGCCCTCGTCGCATGAAAGAACCACCCTCCGTTTTCATGTCCGCTCGAGCTCGATCGCATCATTTGCGTCTCGATTCGTTAATTATTACACCGGTTCGTCCGTGAATCGAATTTGCCGCGTCGAGCTGCCTCGCGTGGAATTTTGTCGACTCTTTTTTGGGTCAAGCTTCGACTCGAAACACCCCTTTTTTGATATTGAAACTAACGAATCCGTCGTAATGCCAAAAATGATATCAATTTGTTAGGAATTAATTAACGATATGAATTCTTGATATTAAAACTAACGAATAGTCATAGTGTCAAAAATGATATCAATTTGCAGGTTTTATAATTTTTTATAAAAGTTTGTGGAACGCTCGCTATTTTATTTTTCCAAATTTGTATCATTTTGTTTTCTTTGAAACAAGTTGGTTCGCCAGTAATTTGATTCGCTTTAATCGTTGCCAGTTTTAGTGTTGCAATCGTTTTGATAGTATTTTGTGAGTAGATACGAAATATAAATAGCAGTTTTGAGTATAAGAATCAATAATATTTGATGTTCTTAGTTTAAATGTGATTTAAAAGTGATTTTAAATTATTGATCATTGACTTAAAATCGAATTCCAAGAAACTTCGAGTATATAAACTATTAAGAGAATATTTAATTTGGTTCTTGAATTCAGTTCGCAGTTCGTATTTCCGTTAATATTGCTACAGTGTTTCAGAATCTCCTTCAATATCTCGTTTCCTTATATTTTCTGAGAAAACAATGAATTTTGCTCCATTAGAATTCTTTGAGCATCAAACGCCATTATAGAAATTTCTACTTTATGTTGTTACAACTATCGTCGATCATACAAAAACGATAATATAATATTCGAACGATAAATGAACAAAATATAATAATATCGTATTTAAATATATTTATCATTCAAATTTATATTTAAATTACTTTAAATTAAATTCAGATTTTTTAAAGCAGAATAAATTATCGAAACGAACGAAGTTTCAGTAGCCGTAATCAAATGATACTGTAATTCGATCAGTCGTTTAATGTCACAATATTATAATCCAATCGAAATAACGTCGATAAATTCAATGCAAATGGAGGCACGTACCATCGAACCGCATTCAACGATGAAATTCCGCATTCCACAGTGGAAAACTGATTTCAGCTGATTAAAAAGCATCCCCCTGCATATCCAGCAACAGTCGTTCGATCCCAAACAATACAATTGTGAGGAAAGCTTGTAAGAAATGTACTAGATGTATACTAGACTATGAGAGCGTTTATTTGACTTGTTTGCAACTTAGAGGTTCGTACAAGAATGCCTTCTTAGGCTAACCAAATATTTAGGCAAGGCCCCAGAGAGGGGTGGCGCCGCACAGGAATGCACATGGCCCTCCTCGACCCGATATTCTTACACAATTCACCCTCTAATTCGCAACAATTTTTCCTTTCACGAACACCTCGAATCAGTCGAACCATTCAAGATCTTCGAAGTTCAGTGTCGAGACTCGATCGTCGCGTCCCGTACGAGCATCGTTGCAGTCGAAAAGCGGTGGTCCCACTTTAACAGCGTCCCAACTGTTTCGAATTTCGACTCGTCGTGGCTCTCGCGGATTTTTCCGTCAGCGACAACGCGACAAAGCGGCTACTCGTGCACCCTGACCCGATATTCTTACACAATTCACCCTCTAATTCGCAACAATTTTTCCTTTCACGAACACCTCGAATCAGTCGAAAGCTTCGATAAAAAATGTCGAACCATTCGAGATCTTCGAAGTTCAGTGTCGAGACTCGATCGTCGCGTCCCGTACGAGCATCGTTGCAGTCGAAAAACGGTGGTCCCACTTTAACAGCGTCCCAACTGTTTCGAATTCCGACTCGACGTGGCTCTCGCGGATTTTTCCGTCGGCGACAACGCGACAAAGCGTGGAACGCGGTCCAGGATCGATCCGGTTATTAACGAGGCCCGTGTATCGCGTAACAAACGCGCGGAATCTGTCGCGGACGTCTCGATGGAATTAACGCAACAAAGGCTGCTTGACACGGGCAGCCGCGCGGAGATTAAACCGTATTTACATTATTTTATCGTGTCCAGCAATTAACTTACACGGCCAGGTCGGCCCCATTAATCATGGGATAAACGGTCGATTCGTCGGACGAGAATGGCCTGCAGTCGGACGGCCAATTAACAGTTGCGACTAATTATTTCGCGGGGCTTGCCACCAGCGATCTCCTTGTCCCGCCAGGATCGATCGATCGCGCGATGCCTCGTCGACGGTACGTGCTCGCAGCGCGCGTTAAACATTTTCAAATATCGCGAAACAATTTTATCCGGGACACGCGACTGCTATTATTTGCAAACACGGGAACAGCCGCGCGCAACGATTTCAGACAATTTTCCGCGCGCGCCTATTTCGCGAGATTTTCGAACCAGCTGAATATTCGACGAGGGAAACGTATTTGCGCGGTCGTACCTATTTTGCACGGCCTGCCGCGAATTATTCGGCCAGCTTGATATTGTTTCCCGTTTTTGCCTGCACCGGCGGAGGGCTCATCGTTCTCGTTCGACGAGTTTATTAATATCCCTCGATGCTATTGAATTTTGATGGACTCCATCATTTGCTGGCGGAACTGATTCCGACGGTGTTCGGAACATTTTTCGTTCTGTTTATAAATGCGATGTTATTGGAATTAATTTGTGCTGCGACGCGATAACAGAGCCTTCTTTATTGCAGAATATTCGTTCATAGGTGATGGAATTGATTTGAACCGTGCAATCGTTCTCTTCTTTCTTTGAGAGAACGCAAATAAGGTGTTCTGATTTTATTGTACACAATTTTCCACTTTAATATATCGATTTATCATTTTTCCTGAAATTGGGAAACTTTTGGGAAAAAGGAGGGTACGACGCGATGAAAGAAATTTCGGGGACCGCTCAGGGGTAAAAAGTATTCAAGGTATAACCAAAAAGCGGGTAGTTTTGTATGAAAGAATAAGTCCATAATATTTCGCCAAGAAGATCGAGTTTGAGAACGAGGTCTCTCTCGACCTATTTTTTTCGCGCAGAATCACCCCCTTTTGGGTCACACTATGAATACTCGAACATCCTTTATCTCATGCGTGTACATACAAGATCAGATCTGCAAACATCAATTTAAATTGAACCTAGTTACTTATTTTCTTTTCAATCTTTGCAAATTCAAATTAATAATTAAGTGCAGGCACATATTTATTGATTACTCATTCTCATTTTAACCCTTTGCATTCGGATGTCACCTCTGAGGGAGCTGATTGCTGATTGCTAAGGTTAAAAACTTATTCCATCGCAACTTTTGGGGAAATGCACGAGCCAGCATTCTATTGCTGACTTTTATCAGCTATAGAAAATTGCTGGAAAAAAACAATAACTTTCATGCCATCTTGGACAATCTGAAATCTGCATTAAAATCACTCAAACTTCCACCAATACGCGCGTAAATTGCATTTATACCCAACTACACAGCTCTGAAAAGAAAATGAAATTTGCTACATCCGCAAACAATGCGATCGTGGACGTAAATAACTCGCGTCCCATTACAAAGGCGGTACTGCTCGTCGTGCGACAAAAAACTACGGAAAACACGCGAACGTTTCTCTTCGTCCTCCGTAAAGTGTATTTACACCCAACTATATTTCAAAACAGCCCCAAAATGAAAACGAAAAATTTGGTCTCCGAAACCCCCCGATTAAATAGAGAAAATTCCGCCATTGAGATCAGTTTTTGTTCCATCTCGATATCTCAATCCGTTGCTGAGATATAGGCGCTCAAAGTTTTTACCGCGCGCAACATGGCGGCGCTATTTATGAATGGACTTGACCCACATTTTTCCCGGAAGTGTTTACGCACTAATAGTAATAGTAAAAAACGTCTGGCGTCTGTCTGGCACTAACCACGTGACAGACAGTTGAAGTAGGTCAGTGACTAGGTGCGAGGAAGAGGTCCGAATCCTTCCAAAAAGGACAGACGTAGTAACCGATGAAAAATTACCCTTCTCTTTACGCGACGATATCTCGGGAACCGGAAGTCGAAGCGAGATGACTCGAAAGCCGTTTTCAAGGGGAAGGTCTTCAGCTTCTGACGAGTCAATTTCGTTGGATGAGAATTTTTATCTTTGGAGATATAGCGCTTCAAATTTTTTCTAATTTCAATACGGGTTAATCGGGGTTAAGGACAGACGATTGATATGTCTGTCAGTAGGTGCGAACGAGAGGTCCGAGTCCTTGCGACGAGGACAGACATAGTAATCGACTAAAAATTAGCCTTCTCTTTACGCGACGATATCTCGGGAACCGGAAGTCGGATCGAGATAATTCGAAAACCGTTTTCAAGGGGAAGGTCTTCAGCTTCTGACGAGTCAGTTTCGTTAAATAAACGTCATAATTTTCGGAGATATAGCGCTTCTAATTTTTTGTAAATTTTAATATGGGTTAATTGGGGTTTTAAATAGTCTTTGGTTGAAAATATTCAACTTTTTTGTGGTTAAACATTGAGAACTAATGTCCATTTACTATATAAATGTGTAAAATGAAGGGAAAATATATCTTATTGTATGAACTGTTCTCGTAAAGGAAATTATAAAAAATGTAAAAGGTGGGGTTTATGAGACAAAATTCTTGAATTATATGAATAAAATTTTCAAAATACAGTCTTACCTACTACCTGTCGTTAATTGAGATTCTTCGAGCACAATACTTGTTCATTTCTTTACCTTTTTTAACCTTTCGCGCTTGAGAGGCGATTCTCATTTGCCACTCCAACTTTTCATGCGGTAATTTCCGATTTTCATCGACCCATTTTAAGTTTTGAAGTCCTGCAAAAATGGATTTCAGAAGTGAAATTGGGTCGAGTGAAGATGAATTTGATTATGAACTGTTGAAAAATGAGATCGATCATATTCGCGAAGAAATTTGTGATGGAGAAAATGAAAGTAGTGATAGAGATAGTGATATAATATAAGGTGTAGGAAAATTAGAGTGATAAACAGCGAATCTAAAAGTGACAGTGACACCCTACAAGACTCTAATAATTCAAAATGAATTGCGATGAGTTCAGCAGAATACTATCGAGAATGAATGTAAAATATTTGAGAAAACACAAGAAACTGGTGTTTCTGACTCACTTTAAATCCTGCTTTGCATCAACAAGAGTCAATATATTTAGTAGCCACAGATATCTACTCTGTTTCTTGTTTTTCAATTAATCCTATTAAATTCCACATCGCAAGCACTGAATTTGTAATTTAACGCAACAAACCGCGATACTTCGCGTTCCATAAATCGCCAGAAACGTTCCCAAAGACCATTAACTTAGAAACCAAATTGGTCGCTCGTTCGAGGATCAGCCAGCAGGTGGCCTAATCACGCGAACGCCAAGTATGCGGCGCATTCTGGCCCCGGATGGCCGCGAGAAATCGCTCGATCTTATAAATCTAATTCCGTGCATAAGTTGTGGAATTCGCCGCATAATCTGATGCAGTAGCGGCCGGCAATTCCGCGGAGTGGCTGGATGCCTGCGGAAGTAGTGGCCGTGGCCGATCGATCGTGACGGAAACCAGGCGAATTTCGCCGGCGGAACACTCCTCTGGATCCGATAGAATTCCAGCTTTATCCCTCTGTCTCCTCTATCTTTCCGCCCCGCCCTCGCGCCACCCCCTCCTCCTCCTTTTGGATTTCGTTCGAGGAACTTCCCCGTTGAAACTTTAATTTGCACGGTCTCGAAATCGTCCGTGTATACCTGAGAGGACTCGAGGAACCGGCCAAGTCTCCCGTTTCCGCGCGTTCATCCACGGATGGTGAAAAAAAGTAGGCAAGGAGCAGCCAGGATTTTACGGCGGACAGGGCTGACGTTTTTTCTTTCGTGGCGCTTGCTTGCGGGCGCCAGTCGAGGGTGCTCGTCCACGTGTGAAAGTTTGAATCCCGCTGACCGTCGAGCTTTCCACGGTTATTTGCATGCGGGGCTGCACGCGCCTCTGGAAATTGATCTGGCCGCGTGGCCGCCGTAAAACTTTGCTGTGAACACTTCATTTGAGGCGAGATTAATGCCCGCTTCCGCACGCCTCCGTCCGCCTGCTGTTCTCGCGTCACGCGCACATTCGTACCATCGAAATGGACGCGCCAAGTTCCAACAATTTTAACGCTGTTTTACGTTAACGAGCGCGACTTTTCATACACGAGACACGGGACACCGCGAAGCTGTTTGTATTCTAAAATTATTACACGTTTCGCGGTAGGAATAGGATGGTTCGCGTCGATTCGTATCGATTAAAATTCGAATAACTTTCGTATCGAGGCTTCATTAATTGTTTTAATATTCCCCCCGCGACAGGATTCGATCAAAAGGGAGTACAGCTGCGCTCGTTAGCTGCATCGATGCATAAAAGAACCACTTCACCCCCTCGCAGCGTCGAGCTATAAAATCTCCTCACCGTCTTCCTACGTCCAAAGCATCCTTCAAGACTTCACCTCGTCCGAGCGGAGGATTTTTAAACAGCGAACCACCACCTCGCGAGGGTGTTGCACGAATCCTTCACCCTTAAAAGTTCTCACGAGCGCGGTTCAGCGACACACACAGACACACAGAGAAAGAGAAAGAGGGGGAGAGAGTGGAAACACTGTACTCCCGTGCCGTTAACCAGGGTGCAGCGTGTGTACGGAGCGGAATACGCTCGGAAAGCGGAATAAATCGGCGTAAAGCGTGGCGAATCAATTCCGTCCGCGTGTTCCGGTAGGCGCTCCGCTGTCAGTAGTACAAACCGTCGAGTATTTAAGCGCACGCTGGCCCGCACGACCGACCAAGCCAACCCTCCAGGCCGCGGCCGTGTTCGGGGCAGGTTGCATTATTCAAAAGTATCGGGCGCATTGCAGGCTACGTAAGGGGTCTTGAATTATGCACGATTTATTAGCCAGCTCGACGAGAGAAAGACTCCTCCCGTAGTGATTCGTGCTTGTGTACATAGTATATCTCAATTATGTCGGGGGTGGACGGCCACCCCCTCTCCACCCTCGTCCCGTTCGTGCTGGAAAATTGATACTCTCCCGTGCTCGCCATCCCCCTCGCCCCATCGGCTCGATCTAATTATCGAACCCGGTTTCGTTCTCCTAACCGGATTGTCTCGCAATCTGATTTTTGTCCACGGTGTTTATTCGATAATCAGCAGCCTCCGCTGGCCGCGAGGCTGCTCGAAAAATTGCACCGCGAGGGAATTTATCACGATCCTTACCCCTTTTTATCGTCCCACCGTTCGCTCTTTTTGCTCGCGGATTCTTTTTGACGTTCGCAGGCGGGTTCAGGGAGAGATATCGGTCAGTGCTTGCATTTAAGTACGAACTGCTGGTGTTTAATCTGGAACTGTGTCGTAATCTTTGCACGCAGGTTCTCTTTGGTTGTGTCGAGCGATTTTTATCGCAAGATCCTTCGCGACGTTACGGTTTTGTGATTTTTAGAGCTAATTTCATTTGTTTTTATTAATTTTGTGATGTTTGAAAATTAATGTGAAGTGCAAATGTATAAAAATATTTTTAAAGATGTTCTAATTGTTCCAAGTTCTTTTGACATTGTTTGCGTTTACATATGTAAAGAACCAAGCAAAGTTTAAAAATACTTTCGTCAATATCGCGTCCATTTAAATTTTGGTCGATATTCTATTAATTTGCATCTGTCATTTTATTCATTTATATTCTATCATTTAACGTCTATCACTTGTAATATATATATATAAACATACGCAAACATTATAAATATTAAATTTCAAAGTTCTCCACGGAAAATAATTCATCGATGATAAGTCCATGGATCGAGTTGGTCAGGAAATGTTTACGTTACATTTGATTCATTCGTTGGAAAACATATCATTTAACATATATGTTCCGCGCACATATGGCATTACCAGCTGAGCAACTGTCATGTTGATATTATATTAATAACCATTAATAACACGGAATATTGTCCAATAATTCATGCAATTTGTTTCGAAGAAACTTTTTGCACTGGTCACCACGTAATTAATGATAAACAATAATGTTTGCTTTCCAAGAATATTGAGGATTTGGTAATATGCATTGCACAGGTTTAACTGTTTATGATTCGTAAAATTGAACTCATCAATAAACAAAACGATAAGAGAAGTATAAGCAGATTATCTTGTAGCTGCTGCAAGGCATATTTTGAAAATCGTTATCAAGAAAGTTTTAATAAAGTAAAATTAATAAAATTTTCTTGTTAGATATTACGTGGTTCAATTTGTCGATAGCTAATTTTTTCAGATTACTCACCTCGATTTTTAAAATAGCTTCTTCATTAATCTTGCTTTTTGTAGACGATGAATACTGTTCGTTCAGCAAAATAAATTTGTAATTCGTTGAAATGTAATACACGATGAATGTAATACACTACTGTGTATCTCGCTGCGTAGCATCAATAAATAAATATCAAGTATATTTTACCTCCATTAAATTTTCAAGAAATTCATAACGAATTTCGAGATTTGTACTGCTCTGTGAATTATAAAAATTGTAATGCAGCAGATTTCAGTAATCTCGAAACATAGAATTCAAACCATTGAAGATAGTTTTCCAAAGTTAACTTGCGTCGAACTATTAGCATCGATTAACTATAATATCATAAAGATAACGAAACAGAATAATATACAACTAGATAACAAAATTAAACAAAAATATCCACGATTTTAGAACTACTTCGATAGACATTTTTCAACCCCATCAGAAGAACGCAGCGAGACAGTAACCTTTTACTTATCTAGATATTTTCATCTCAATGTCGACCACAATTTGGCAACGAAGAAAACTAGATAACAAAATTAAACAAAAATATCCACGATTTTAGAACTACTTCGATAGACATTTTTCAACCCCATCAGAAGAACGCAGCGAGACAGTAATCTTTTACTTATCTAGATATTTTCATCTCAATGTCGACCACAATTTGGCAACGAAGAAAACTAGATAACAAAATTAAACAAAAATATTCACGATTTCAAAACGACTTCGATCGACATTTTTCAACCCCATCAGAAGAACCCAGCGAGACAATTACCTTTTACTTAACTTTTATTGTTGCGTTGGTAGCTTCGCCTTGCGTATTTGCTCGATTAGAATGCTAGGAACGACTTCTCGTGTTGATTGAAGAAAGAAGAGGTTTCAAAGAATCCGACTCTAAACTACTTGCATAAATAGTATTGCGTTTAGCTGAGACTGGATTTAGGATAATTTAATACTGTAGAATTTTTGTGTTTTTATTAATTGTAAAATACTCACGATGTAGAATAATTCGCAGCTGGTACATTGTCGTCGACAGCAGCACTACGCAGTTTTCAGAAGGCACGCGACACGTTCTGTTATTGTTTTCGTTTCGACGCTCGATGCTCAACTATCTCCTCAGTTCGCTCGCACTTTGATATATTTCGTGGTCTCTGGCGAACATTTACGACTTCAGACGACTTTATCCGAATTTGAATAAAACTACAATACTTGGTTTTTGATACTTGGATTTTTACTTAACCTTTTGCACTCGGATGTTCTCTCTGAGGGAACATCAGCATTGATTAGTGATTACAATGGTTACTTATTCCACTTATTTTCCATTCAAATGGAAATATTCTATTGCTGAGAGACGTTAACAATAGAAACTATTGCCAATAATAATATACAATTAGATAACAAAATTAAACAAAAATATCCACGATTCTAGAACGATTTCGATAGACATTTTTTAACCCCCTCGGAAGAGCGCAGCGAGACAATTACCTTCTGCTTCGAGCAGCAAGGGAACTAATTCAGACGTTCGACTGAAACGAGAGTAGAGGTTGCATTTTCGCTGCATCGCGGCAGAAAGATCTGAAAGAGAGGCTGGTTATCGCATAATGTATAAACGAGGATGGCATGGTCATCGAACCCTGCGCTCTGACCTCTTTCGCTGGGGCATTCGTGCAGTCTAGGGGTATAATCACGAGGACTGCTCACTTTGTCTTCTCGTGCGACCGCATCCGTTGCGCAGATGTCGAAGCGAAAATGAAAAAAGACTGCTAATCCTACGCTGGAAGACCGCAAGGGGTGGCAAGTGTGCACAAAGGATATTTGGAGCGCGCGGGGGACGTTTAAAACCTTCGAACGGGCCGTTGCCAGCTTTTATGAATTCCCTTTGTCCGCTGTTCGTCTCGAGATAATCGATTCCGGCGTGTAAATATCATTTTTTTCTCCATACACGCACTGGACGGCCCGCGAGCGGAGATTTCGCAGCGCGTACGCTCGCGCTCGTCGAAGAGAGACGCGTTGCAGACGAATGACACACGCTGGCGAATTAATCGATCCGATTTTATGGACCCGCGATATCACAGAGGACTCTTGTTCCACGATAGCCATAGTTGTGCTCCCGTTTACGGATAACATTCGCCAGTAGATGCATCGATTCGCGGATAATAGCCGCGGCAGTAAATTCGAACATCGTATCGTTCGAAATCCGATTTTTATCGTCAACGGACTCGACCTTATCATTTGCTATTCCACATTTCTCTACTTCTCTAAAAAGAAGCATCAAATTTCTGCTTCCTTGTACTTTAAAAATCCCATCGAGCAACGAAGTGAGTCTTCGATCATCGTCGCTCCGTTCGAAACCGCGGACGAAGTTTCAAGCGCCCGTTTCCGCTCGCGAGGATCAAACGGGGACGAAGGACGAGGAGGCTCACCTGATGCTTCCATCGAGATCCCCCGCAGTCCTTCCAAGTCCGGACAAAATAAAACTTCCCCAGCCTCGAGCGGGGAAGTTCTAGTCCCTCGTTAGCCGCGCGATACCGCTCGAACAACGTCCGCGATATCCTCGAGGCCGCGACCAATCTGCGCGAAACTCCCCCGTCGCTGAAAAGACGCGGGCCAATCGATCGTCCGCGATCGAGCGGCTCGTAATCGTAACGCAAACACGCGTCCTGTCGCCAGTTAGGCCAACGACGAGCCCGTTGATCGAGGGCTCGAGAACTGGGTCGACCAGCTCTCTCGCCAGCCGCGGAACATCGGGAGCGTGTTCTCGCGAGGGATTCGCGGCGGTGAGAGCAGCGTATCCGCGGACACATACATACATAAATGCATTATTCAGGGAGCCAGGGCCAGGGCGGTATGCGGGCACTGCATTTGCGTTACTTCCACAAGATTAAACTTGCATGCGACGCGCGAGGCTATGAAGTATAGTCGTAGACGGCGCGGTCGACATGCGACTTGCTCTCGGACAAAGCAGAGGCTGGCCCCGTCCCTCGTTTCCCTGCTTCCCCAAACCCGCCCCGCCGCGACCTCGAGCACCCTCGTTCTTCTTCTCGCAGCCCCGAGGGTGGCGCGGACAAATTTCGATTTTATTACGCGCCACGTTACAAGCAGCGCGAACAGCTCGACGGGACTCGCGATTTTCCTGTTCTCTTCGTTCTCCTCTCTCGTTTTGGTCCTTTCTTCTTTCTTCCTTTTGTCGCGTGTTTCGAGCACGCGGGAATGGTGCACGCGTGGCGTTCGCGCGAGGGCTTCTGGGACTTTCGCGGTGGTTGTTTGGGATCAAATTTCTGTGGTGGCCCTCCGACATCCGCCATTAGAGGGACAGCGACAATTATCTTTTTAAATAAGCACTCGTTTCCGACTTGATTCTTGTATAATAGAATTTCTGGTCTGTCTCTAATATTGCAACAGATAAGGTCATCTGTTGAGAGATTCTGAGGTCATCTAGGTTTTTATGTTGCACAATTTTTTCTAATGCAGATAATAACACACGTCACATTACATTTTTGTGGCGGTTCTCCGATATCTGTCATTAGAGGAATTGCAATAATTACTATTTTAAATAAGCACTCGTTTCTGATTCGATTCCTATTATATATAATAGAATTTCTGAATTGTTTTTCTAATATTCCAACGCTTAGGGTCATCTAGGTTTTTATGTTGTACAATTTTTCCTAATCACGTAACACAGATAATAACAAACGTCACATCAAATTTTTGTGGCGGTTCTCCGACATCCGCCATTAGAGGAACAGCAACACTTACTAGTTTAAAGAAGCACTCGTTTCTGATTCGATTCCTATATAATAGAATTTTTTATCTGTCACTAATTCTCCAACGTTTAAGGTCATCTAGGTTTTTATATTGTACAATTTTTCCTAATCAAATAATACAGATGATAACAAACATCGCATCAAATTTTTGTGGCGGTTCTCCAACATCCGCCATTAGAAGAACAGCAACACTTACTATTTTAAAGAAGCACTCGTTTCTAACTTGATTGCTATATAGTAGAATTTTTTATCTGTCACTAATTCTCCAACGTTTAAGGTCATCTAGGTTTTTATATTGTAAAATTTTTCCTAATCAAATAATACAGATAATAACAAACATCACATCAAATTTTTGTGGCGGTTCTCCAACATCCGCCATTAGAAGAACAGCAACACTTACTATTTTAAAGAAGCACTCGTTTCTGACTTGATTGCTATATAATAGAATTTCTGATCTGTCTCTAATATTCCAACGTCTAAGGTTATCTAGGTTTTTATATTGTAAAATTTTTCCTAATCACATAACATAGATAATAACAAACATCTCCAAGCCCTGAAAAGTTAAAAACACTCCTCCTAACGCCAGATATATCCACATAAACAACGCAATTCTAGAAAATAAATTCATTATACAAGATAAAAAGTGTATACAATGTACAGCACTTATGATAACAAATAAGCTAAAACTTAAAACTTAACCCTTTGCGCTCAAGAGGCGACTCCAATCCCCACAGTGTTTCATACATCATCTAGAGTTTCTCATCGACTGATTTTAAGTTTTGAAGCCCCACAAAAATGAATTTGAAAGACGAAACTAGCTCGACTGAGGATGAAATTGATTTTCAACTGTCGATAAACGAGATTAATTCTATTCACAAAGAGATTAGTGATAAAAAAAGTGATATGTAATCGAAAAAGTCGAGTGCAAAGGATAAAAAACGTCTAATCCAAGGTCTGCTGGCTAGTTTTCCATATGATGAGTCCACTAGGAGGCCCAGAACGAAACGTTCTTCTCTCTTTTCTCCTTCACTCTCTTCTCTCTCTCACACACAGAGCAACACGAAGCAAACGCGCTTCATTTCGATTTTATTATGCGGCCCATTACAAGTAGCGCGAACAGCTCGACGAAACTCGCGATTTTCCCGTTTCCTTCGCTCCTCTCTTTTTTTAGTTTCTCTCTTCGTTCTTTTTTTTTTCTATGGTTTTCGAGCACGCGGGAATGGTCCACGCGCGGCATTTCCGCGAGCGCCGCTGGGATTTTCGCGGTGGTTGTTTAGGATCCAGCCGTCGTTCTGCGGTCGCGACCATTTCCCCGCGCGAGATTGCGCAGCTACCTTTTCGGATGTTGCACCGTTTTTCGAGCTGGCTTTTGCGGTGCGCTCGGCACTCGAGGGACGTCGATTGATTTCCGTGTCTATGTTGAAGGACGTGCTGGGTTTTCAGGGACGTTCGCTGGTGATCGACGAAATAATCGTGGCGCGATTATGGTTAATCGGTATTCACTCGCGTTTATTCTAAAATACGTCCATTCTTTCGTTCTTTCTCACACTGTAATACTATATCAACCCTTTTAGTGGCGAACAACGATGAATCGTTGATAGAAACACTTGCGAAAAGTGGCGAACAACGATGAATCGTTGATAGAAACACTTGCGAAAAGTGGCAACGAGGATACATCGTTGCGTATAAGATGGCTTCTTGCTATTCGCATCGCGAGAGAATTTGATTAGAAAATAAATTTATGAAACGTTTTAATTAGTTAGATTTTATTACTCGCGATTTTTCTGTTTCCTTCGCTCCTCTCTTTGTTTTTTTTTTGTGGTTTTCGAGAACGCGAGAATGGTCCACGCTTTTGTCCAACGTGGATGCTTAGGTCCAACCATCCCTTATGGATGATACAGAAGTAGTTCAGTTAATTGACGAATTAGAACTAAATGAAGAAGATACTGATGTGTCCAACGTGGATGCTTAGGTGCAACCATCCCTTATGGATGATACAGAAGTAGTTCAATTAATTGACGAGTTAGAACTAAATGAAGAAGATACTGATGTGTCCAACGTGGATGCTTAGGTGCAACCATCCCTTATGGATGATACAGAAGTAGTTCAGTTAATTGACGAGTTAGAACTAAATGAAGAAGATACTGATACTGCACATCATGGGATTATCATTTAGTTTTGGTATCTTGATATTAAAAATTTTGTTACAAACAATTGAGAGTGCAGTATTTATGCTTCATACTAAGTATTCTACATCAAACTATGATCACTGATGATTCTTCTTATTTGCAAATACTGATGTTTCCATTTTTCTTAATGATTCTAGGTAAGCATTATTAATATGATTTTCAACAAATATTGAAATAAAGTGGAACATATTTCAAAATGTGTTCCTTTTTCAATTTTTTAAGTATCATTGTTACTTCTTAAATCTTACCAAATTACGTCAAATTGAGTCATTATTCTTCACTTAAGTAAAATTCTTTCAGCTGGCACTAAAAGGGTTGAAATATTGTAGAATACTTAACGCATTTATTAATTGTAAAATAATAAATACGCAATGTAGGATAATTCGCAGCAGATACACTGTCGTCGACAGCAATACTACGCAGGTTTTCAGAAGGCACGCGACACGTTCTGTTATTGTTTTCGTTTCGACGCTCGATGCTCAACTATCTCATTCGTTCGCTCGCACTTTGATATATTTCGTGGTCTCTGACGAACATTTACGACTTCAGACGACTGGATCCGAATTTGAATAAAGCTACTACGATATTACAATTTATTGGATATTTTATTTAGAGACAAATGGATAATTAAAGAAACTACAACTACGACGATCGACTGTGCCAATTGAAAATCGCGCAGCGACACAAGAAGAAGAAACAAAAGACAAACGAACCTAAAGTCCCTCTAAAACTCACACACACACGTGCATATATACATATTAGTTTAAATACGTTCCAATACAATTAACAAAAAAATAAAACACATCTATTTTGCAACATCACGAATGAAGAAGGTAAAAACAAAATTCGATGAGAAATTAACACTTGCACTCTGCTCCTTCCGGCATGTTGGCAACAGAAGTTAGAAATATTGTTAAAATAGTAATATATTAGCAATATTTAGCAACAGTTTCTATTGCTAACGTCTTCCAGCAGTAGAATATTTCAATTTCAATAGAAAACTTGTGGGAAATATGCATTTTTCAAACAGCTGTGATGAAATAAGTTTAACGTAATCACTAATTAATGTTGCTGTCCCTTCAGAGGAGACATCCGAATACAAAGCATTAAAAGTGCCAGTTATTTGACGAGAAGATCCAAATCAACTGCAAGCTGAACACTAATTGGCAATGGGCTGCAAGAAATCCTAAGAATTCTGAACATTTTAACCCTTTGCACTCTGCTCCTTCCTGGACGTTGACAATAGAAGCTAGAAATATTGCTAAAGCAATAGTTTCTATCGCTAACGTCTCCCAGCAATACAAAATTTCCATTTCAATAGAAAATTTGAGGGAAATATGCATTTCTCAAAAAGTTACGGTGGAGTAAGTTTAATTACTAATCAATTCTAATGTCCCCTCAGAGGAGACATCTGAGTGCAAAGGGTTAAGTGCCCAGATTTTCAAATGTAATATTGTGTCTCGACTATTAATTTCAAAATTTTCATTTAACTTCATCAATTCCATATAATTAAATTAAAAAAATTCTTTAAATCTTCATTCAATTATAATACTTTCCAAGATCACAAGTAAATAATTGACAACTACTGTGCAGGGTATTTCTGAATATTTTCTTTCTCTCTCTCTGCAATAATACGAGAAATACATCTTACGTAATTTAAATACCTTCGAGACGCAGGTCAGACGGATGAAAAATGTTATCCGATTCGTCTCTTGATTCCACTTAAATTACGTAAGGAATGTGTCTCGTATTATCGCAGACGGAGAAGATATTGGGTGGCCTGTTTTACACGAAACATCCTCTGCGCAGAATGTTCCAGTGGCAGTGGTGCAACCTAGCGAAATAAGTCGAAAATGTAGAGTAAAGTTTTTGCATATGAGATTTCGTTTCCGAGGAAAACAACTTTGGAAGTTTATTCAATGCGTTAGATGCTTGCTGCAAGTTTTGACTTGACCGTTCTTTCGTAAATGCGAATACGAGTAACGTAGTTGCTAGCATCGTGCTGTAACAGTAGCCTTTCTCGATTCAGGATAACGTCAAGATACGCAAGAAGACAGGAACATGATCCTTTCGCAGCGAGTTGTCTGTATCTGATTGAAACTTACAGTAAATATAAATCTGTCGAACAGATTTTCGAAGCTACTTCTCTCAAACACATTTTCCATTTTGTTAACCGTGTCGATGTGCATGGTTTGATGTGATAGCGCGTGGCATCGACTTCTTTTGTTAAATTTCTTTCTTGAGTCCTTTGTTGTTGTAAAGTGTATTTTAAAACGTTTTTATTAGCTTGCTTTCTTGTCCCTCTGGTTGTATTTGAATTGAAATTGAGCTGAAATTTTGCGATTGACTTTAAACTAACTTCCTGATGAGCTAGAGACTTGAAACTTGAAACATAGCTCAGAAATGGATGACAATGTAATATTAACTTGTTTTCTTGTCTGTCTGTTTATTAGGGTGTCATACGCAACCCTATTACTAAGCTCACACTGTCTGTCCTTCTGTCTGTTCTACTTTTAAAAGGCTGTATTTTTCGGACCGTAAAGTTCAATTCAGATTAGGAATCTTGACTAGAAATCTGTGTTAGTAATCAGGATTATAAGTTTGGATAGAAATAATAAAGTATTTGCTAATGCGTGGAAGAAGTGATGAAGTGGTTCTCGAAGTATCGCGTTCACAGACATACAGAAATACAGACGAATAGACACAAAAAAATAACAAAGAAGTGAAAGAGGAAGAAAGAGAAAGAAAAATAATAATAATAATAATATTAATAGTTTAATGCAATAAAATTGTTAGACTGCGACTTAGATTAATTATTCATGCATCAATTATCTATTGTATGTCACCCCACATTTTTCGTTTCAAATCTTACAAGTATTTTCGTAGCTATTAAAAATTCACGCTCACTAATTTTCAGAACTATCTGTATGGGATTAGAAATCTGTGTGAGGCTAGAAAAAATTATTTCATCCTTTTTCTTCCGTGTTAAAAACGTGGTTCATCAAATAACTTTTCTTTATCAAAACCTAACATTTTTCCACTATCTATTGTATGCCACCCCACATTTTTCGTTTCAAATCTTACAAGTATTTTCGTAGCTATTAAAAATTCACGATCACTAATTTTCAGGACTATCTGTATGGGATTAGGAATCTGTGTGAGGCTAGAAAAAATTATTTCATCCTTTTTCTTCCGTGTTAAAAACGTGGTTCATCAAATAACTTTTCTTTATCAAAATCTAACACTTTTCCACTATCTATTGTATGTCACCCTACATTTTTCGTTTCAAATCTTACAAGTATTTTCGTAGCTATTAAAAATTCACGCTCACTAATTTTCAGAACTATCTGTATGGGATTAGAAATCTGTGTGAGGCTAGAAAAAATTATTTTATCCTTTTTCTTCCATCTTAAAAACGTGGTTCATCAAATAAGTTTTCTTTAACAAAACCTAACATTTTTCCACTATCTATTGTATGCCACCCCACATTTTTCTTTTGAAATCTTACAAGTATTTTTGTAACTATTAAAAATTCACGATCACTAATTTTCAGAACTATCTGTATGGGATTAGAAATCTGTATGAGGCTAGAAAAAATTATTTCATCCTTTTTCTTCCGTCTTAAAAACCTGGTTCATCAAATAACTTTTCTTTATCAAAACCTAACATTTTTCCACTATCTATTGTATGTCACCCCACATTTTTCGTTTCAAATCTTACAAGTATTTTCGTAGCTATTAAAAATTCACGCTCACTAACTTTCAGAACTATCTGTATGGGATTAGAAATCTGTATGAGGCTAGAAAAAATTATTTTATACTTTTTCTTCCGTCTTAAAAACGTGGTTCATCAAATAACTTTTCTTTATCAAAACCTAACACTTTTTCACTCTCAAGAAACCACCCCCTTCTCAATTACACCCTGTATAACTCTATCTTAGAACACCCACGCGATAACGCATCCGTAACACGAAAAGAGCTTCAGCCAACAAACGCTGTATCAATTAATTCCGATAACGTCTCAGCGAGCGCGCACCCTCTTCGAAATTCCAGCTGCGCGAAGAATTCCGCGCGAACCAGAGCCCTCCTCGAGATAAAGATTCATCGCGCGTTTTTCGCGCAACACGTCCTCGAGCTACGCGATAGGGCGAACTCCTCTGAATAAGAGGAGCCCCCGTACTCGAAGCATAGACGTCGTCTCATCGCCGCGCTTTCTTGCAGCGGCTCGCGCGTTCCTCAGCGACGTCTTCCAAGATGATGGATGAGCACCGTCCCGTATCTGAACCAGCCGACGACTCGCATCCCTCAGACTCTTATCCGGCGTGTACGTCCATGATTCGTGGCTGGCGATGAATTGCAAATTCTCCATTTAAAAACGGGGAGGCCACGTTCTCCAGCGCCTCCGCCACCCCCTCGAGTCAACCCTTCCTCTCTCTCTCTTTGGTGTTCATGTAACGGATTTTATTAGGATCGTGTTCGAACTCCGCCTACGTATCAACGCGCGCGCCACTGGAACAGCTTGCGTTTATACGTTTACGAGAAGCGGAGAACAGCGGAGAGCAGAGAGTTTCAGCCAAAACCACCCACCAGAGCCGAAGTTTTACGACGCTGTTCCGCGTTTGGAATCTCGATTCGAATCCATGGAACTGTGTTTGGCTCGCGAAACGCGAGCAGGTAACTGTTTTTGGGGGAAAGGGATCGTTGCTTTAATTGGGAATGGAGATCAGCATTTTTAATCGCGGCTGGGGGTTGTTGTCCATTCTTTGGAGGGATTTGTAGGGGAGGAAGAAGGGGAGGTTGTGCGTGTGGAGTTTCCAAGTGTTTTCATGTTCCTTGTAATTTATTATTGGGATTTTTTTAATTATTTGAGATTTATTATTGCAATCTCTCCACTTCTGTATTATGCAATAAATAGTTAATGTGTTATAATATGTTATATATTAATTTATATTATACACATATTAATAACTTATTTTCAATTTTTAAGTTTGTCTTACTCTTCTTACTCTATTTTAAATTTACCATAGAAAAAATTCTTTTGTGAATTGACAGGCATCGACAATTGACAACAAAATTATTTTTAACCCTTTGCACTTCTTTCTCGAGTGTGACTCGACATCAGTAAATAAAAAAAAACAATATAAATTATAACAAAATTTTAGAGCTACATTTAATAAAATTAGCAAACAAAATTGTTTGCAAGTAACAATCGAGGGGCTCTCCTCCAAAGTAAATTTCAAATAAAACATTCTAAACAGTAGACAGTAGCTCAACAAAATTGAAAAATAACTTGGATTGCAAAGGGTTGAGACGCAATCTCGTACGCATCCAACATATAACAGATTATTTACGAGAGTTTTAAACAGAAAGAAAGGAAGCGAGGAGAAAGGCCACGAAACTGGTCCTCGAAAGGCCATAACTTTCTTGCGCAATAATCCCCTTTCTTGATTCCGCAATTATTGTTTACTCGCGAAAATAAAATTCGCGAAGGAGAAAGCGTGCATCTCTGTGGAAGCGCGATTGTCATCCCCATTTTATATCTCTTCTCGTTTGCGTGCCACAGAGCGCGGCAACAAATGCCGATTTTATTACGCGCGGTGCTTGCTGCGACTCGTTCGAGCCAGGAAATATGCGGGGATGGACGAGCTGAAAAACCAGACAGATACAATGTTCCCCTGGATTTCGGTGAAGAATCTTTCGTCCAAGTTTTACGACTCATTCCTGCTCCTTTCGCGTGGAAATAAAAACTAAATTAACTTCGACACAACGTCTCCACTTTATGGGATTTGGAATATTATTCATAAGTGGCGACGTTTCACTGTGCAATTAACACGACCGCCACGTCGAAATCGCATGTTTCGCTCAGGACGCCACGTAAAAATTCATTTCTCAGTTTTTACTCATTTAAAGCTAATTTGGAGCGCTCTGCTTTGGGCGCCAAGATTTTAATTTAAGTTTATATCGATTCTGTGACGAATCGCGAACAATCGAAACTTGTAACTCGTAATTTTGGCACAGACGAGATATCCTGTTGTCGCAAAATGCAAAAATTAATTTGTTAACCCATTCACTGCTAAGCAAATTAAGAACGTTTTACCCTGGACGCCAAGATTTTATTTCAAGTTTATACTTATTGCGTGACGAGTCGTAATCAGTCGAAATTTGTAACGCAAAGCACGAGATATCTCGTAGTTGGCAGTTTTGGTACAAACGTGTGCTACGAGATAATGATTTTTTATATGCAAGTAGTGATTAATGACTTGTTTCTGCTTGTACCACAAACGCAGTGCAATGAACGTTTGGTTCGTCAAAAAACATTAGCTGAGTAAAAACGAATGAAGTTAATTTAATTTGAAGTAGGAAACGTTACCAAACCTCAATTAATTTTACTACCAGCGACGATGACCTCGATTAGCTATGGCTGTTGAATAAAGTTAATCGAGATCGTGCGAAGCGAAAGTAACTTTATTCGCTATTTAACTAGTCAGAATTCTGCTCGTCCCTGGCCAGTAAAAAATGACGCCAGTAGATACAGCCATTTCCAATTAGTCAGTCGCACAGTGGTGGTAGATAAAGAGCCAGTGCCAATAGGACAGCGCGCCACGCGAAAAAAAACTGTCGAAATGTGCATGAATGAGATCCACTTGTAACATCGCGTCGTGTGTGACTTTAAAACGAAAACGCAGCTATGAAAGCTGCCAAAAACATTTCTGAAACATGTGGCGGACAGATTTTTATGCCAGAGGTGCGTAATTTTTTGGAAACAGAATTTGAGGTTGTTTAAAAAAGAGAGAAGGGAATTTTTCTAATTTTACCATTTGCCTAGTGAAATTGATTTTTTAAAACGATAGTGTTTATGGAATCAACTAGAGTCTATTTAGAGGTATTGTTTCTTTTGTTTTGACACGTTGAATGCTATGGGAGGCATATCAGCACGCTATTGCACGCTTGCCAACCCAACTATTGGGTTGGCAAGAAAGTGTTTTCAGTTTTGTAGCGTGAAGTAAAATTCATTTTCTATGTACGAAGATAAACTAACAGATGTAAACAGAGTTAATGTGTTATAATATGTTATATATTAATTTATATTATACACATATTAATAACTTATTTTCAATTTTTAAGTTTGTCTTACTCTTCTTCCTCTATTTTAAATTTACTATAGAAAAAATTCTTTTGTGAATTGACAGGCATCGACAATTGACAACAAAATTATTTTTAACCCTTTGCACTTCTTTCTCGAGTGTGATTCGACATCAGTAAATAAAAAGAAACAATATAAATTATAACAAAATTTTAGAGCTACATTTAATAAAATTAGCAAACAAAATTGTTTGCAAGTAGCAATCGAGGGGCTCTCCTCCAAAGTTACAACTTGCTTGTAACCAAACCTAAATGTGACTGACGTCACATGTCAAAAGAAAAACATCGTAACTCACGCAGAAGTATTTCAAAACAATCACAGCGCTGTCCATGTGTAAACACTGAAAATACTTTCTTGCCAATCCAATACAACAGTGCGAAAAAATTAGTGTAGTATAAAATATTTGCACACAAAATATGAACCTATTGTGTGCGCAGCAATTCACATAAAATTAGCGTGGCATTCGATATGTAGAACTTATTACATCGCAACTATTTGAGAAATGCGTTTCATCCTAAGTTTTCTATTGAAATGGAAATTTTCTATTGCTGCGAGACGTTGGGAATAGAAACTAAGGCTAAAATATTGCTCGAAGATTGCTATCTTAGTAATAGTTTGTATTGCTAACGTCTGGGAAGGAGCCAAGTGCAAAAAGTTTTATTCCATCGCAACTTTTTGAGAAGTGCACGTCTTGCTGAAGTTTTCTATTGAAATGGAGATTTTCTGTTGCTGGGAGACCTTAGTAATAGAAACTATTGCTAAAATGGCAATATTGACATAGAAACTATTTCCAAAATAGCAATATATATGATACGTAATAGCAATATTTTAGCAATAATTTCTATGTTAATATTAGTAATAGTTTCTATGTTAATATTGCTATTTTAGCAATAATTTCTATGTTAATATTAGTAATAGTTTCTATGTTAATATTGCTATTTTAGCCATATCTAGTTATGAACCCTCTTGGGCCAGTCACTTGGGGGAAAGACCGGAAGTGGGGATTACAAAGCATAAATTAGGAAGCTTGACCATATTAGAAAGGAATTCGGATTTTCTAGTCAGAACTCAGCATCAGAATTAGTAAAGAATCAATTCGTCAGAATTCACACAATTGCTACTTTGGCCATAATTTCTATGTTAATATTGCTACTTTGGTCATAGTTTCTATGTTAATATTGCTATATTAGCAATAGTGTCTATGTTAATATTGCTATATTAGCAATAGTGTCTATGTTAATATTGCTATTTTGGCCATAGTTTTTGTAGTAATATTGCTACTTTGGCCATAGTTTCTATGTTAATATTGCTATTTTGGTCATAGTTTCTACGTTAACATTGCTACTTTGGCCATAATTTCTATGTTAATATTGCTACTTTGGTCACAATTTCTATGTTAATATTGCTATATTAGCAATAGTGTCTATGTTAATATTGCTATTTTGGCCATAGTTTCTATGTTAATATTGCTACTTTGGCCATAGTTTCTATGTTAATATTGCTATTTTGGCCATAGTTTCTGTAGTAATATTGCTACTTTGGCCATAGTTTCTACGTTAATATTGCTACTTTGGCCATAATTTCTATGTTAATCTTGCTACTTTAGCAATAATTTCCATATTAATCTTTCTCCTTTAGCAATAATTTCTATATTAATATTGCTACTTTAGCAATACTTTCTATATTAATCTTTCTCCTTCAGCAATAATTTCTATATTAATCCTGCTATGTTAACCACAACTTCTATATTAATCTTGCTATTTTAACAATAATTTCTACATTAATCTTGCTACTTTATCAATAATTTCTATATCAATCATACTACTTCAGCAATATTTTCTACATTAATCTAGCTACCTCACCAATAGCTTCTACATTAATACTACTACTTTAGCAACAATTTCTATAATTCCTAACCCCCAAGAAAGAACCAAATGCGAAGCATTTTACTCCACCGCAACGTTTCAAGAAATACACCTTCCGTTTCCCTCGAGTTCTCCATTGAAATGAAAATTTTCCATCGCCAGTAGGTCCGAGAAACCGTCGAGGGCAAAGGGTTAAGTATTCGCGGGCAGTTCCAATTCATCCGCGCCACGCTCGCTCCCATCGCTACCTGGCAGCTTTCTGGGTTATAGATTGCTATCATGGCCGAGTTGAAAGCGGTACTTGATATATTAAAACAACGAAACGTTGATTTATCGCGGCGCCTACGATCAACCGGATGGATCGACCAGTCGGCTAAGTACGTTAAAATGAAAACTGGTGATCTTAAATGGAGCGGACAATCGATGAGCCGTGCCACGAGGATCGAGCTTCCGGTGGGGCGCTGGCGAGCGTTTCCACCGTTTCCTGCTAAACTGCGCCTCGTTCCTCGCGTAATTCAATTCTTCCTCCTCCCCTCGTTTGCTCCTTTTTTTTCTAACGCGCAGAATTATAGTTATACGTCCGACGCGGGATTTATCGTCGGTTTCTTTAAATAACGGCGCGAGAATCGTGGCGCTGCAAGTAGAAATGGTAAACGATTGAGCTGGACCGACGTCTCATATTGTTTCAAGTAATTATGGGTGTGAGTTAAGTCTAATATGGCATTGGAAATGAAGGAAATAAAGTTGTGTAGAAAATGACAGGGTTTTGATTGATAATATTGATGTTTAGAAATTTATATAATTTTTTTGGAAGATTGTATTTAATTTGAAAGATATTTTACGTTTGATGTCGTGGTTGTGTGTACATGTTTTTAAAGTGAAAGCTAAGTTGAAATTGACGAGTGAGAATGAACAGTTCAATTGTTTAAGTAAAAATTGATGATGCAAATTAATCACTGCGCTGGTAACAAATTCTCAGATGCACGTGTTGGGGCGAGAAGATTTGGTAGAATTTTAGACAAAGAATTTTACACAAATATAAATACTAATTTTGTTTATTAGTAATCTTGTATGATACCACAGTATGATATCTTTCAAAACTAATTTTGTTTCTTTAATGCGTTAATTATCTTTAAAAACAGTCTAGAATATTTAATGTTGCGAACGTCATTTTTATTTCTGTGACAACAGTCTATCGACGTGTAGAATACTTCGTTAACGACTTTGTAACAAAAGCATTTCGACGTGCGTGGTACGTCTTTCTAGCGCAAGTGGTTAAGGGTTGAACTCGACCACCCCTTTCAGTTTCCTCAACTTTTAATCACGATGGACAACGCACATCTTGAAATACAAACCTATTTCACTCATTACAATCATATTTCTGTTTCCAAACATAAAATTACTTTTTCCATTGTTATTTAATATTCGAATGATGCGATAAACATCTCCACAGACGCTATCAGCCAATAGTAGCACCATCATAATTAGAAGTTGCCTTGTAACTAACGTGTTACGCAAAACTGTTGACTTAAAATTATCATTTTTATTTTTAAACATAAAATTACTTCTTCCAGTGTTATTTAATATTCGAGTGATGCGATGAACTTCTTCATTGAGGCTGTCACTCAATAATAACTCCACCATAATTAAAATCTGCCTTGTAACTAACGTGTTACGCAAAACTGTTGACTAAAAATCATCATTTTTATTTCCAAACTTAAAATTACTTCTTTCATTGTTATTTAATATTCGAGTAGTGCGATAAACATCTCCATTAACGCTGTCACTCATTAATAACTCCACCATAATTAAAATCTGCCTTGTAACTAACGTGTTACGCAAAACTGTTGACTAAAAATTATCATTTTTATTTCCTAACTTAAAATTACTTCTTTCATTGTTATTTAATATTCGAGTGGTGCGATAAACATCTCCATTAACGCTGTCACTCATTAACAACTCCACCATAATTAAAATCTGCCTTGTAACTAATGAGTTGTGCAAAACTGTTGACTAAAAATCATCATTTTTAATTTTAAACATAAAATTACTTCTTTCATTGTTATTTAATATTCGAGTAGTGCGATAAACATCTCCATTAACGCTGTCACTCAATAATAACTCCACCATAATTAAAATCTGCCTTGTACCTAACGTGTTACGCAAAACTGTTGACTAAAAATCATCATTTTTAATTTTAAACATGAAATTACTTCTTTCATTGTTATTTAATATTCGAGTGGTGCGATAAACATCTCCATTAAGGCTGTCACTCAATAACAACTCCACCATAATTAAAAGCTACCTTGTAACTAACGTGTTACGCAAAACTGTTGACTAAAAATCATCATTTTTAATTTTAAACATAAAATTACTTCTTCCATCGCTATATAATATTCGAATGATGCGATAAACATCTCTACAGATGCTGTCAGCCAATAGTAATTCCACCATAATTAAAATTTGCCTTGTAACTAACGTGTTACGCAAAACTGTTGACTAAAAATCATCATTTCTCTATCCAAACAAAATTACTTCTTTCATTGTTATTTAATATTCGAGTAGGGCGATAAACATCTCCATTAACGCTGTCACTCATTAATAACTCCACCATAATTAAAAGCTACCTTGTAACTAACGAGTTACGCAAAACTGTTGACTTGAAATCATCATTTTTATTTCCAAACTTAAAATTACTTCTTTCATTGTTATTTAATATTCGAGTAGTGCAATAAACATCTCTATTAACGCTGTCACTCATTAAAAACTCCACCATAATTAAAATCTGCCTTGTAACCAACGTGTCAACAGTTAGTTGACGCAAAACTGTCGACTTCTCAGTGAAGTCGACGCAGAAGACACCAAGAGAACAGCGAGCGAAGACGGTGCATACGAAACAACGTTATCGAACACGTTCGACGAGGACGTTCCCGCGATTTATCACTGTCTCGCGCGCGTTACGACTGGACGAGTGGCCTCTGCTTGTCTATAAATTGTTCTTCAGCGAGGCTTTTAAGTAACGGGCCCGCGGAAGTTTTTTAATCTTGGAATCTGCCGGCTCTATGAAAGGAAGAAGCCGGTCGTTCTCGAGAGTTGGCATTTATTAATGAAATAAGCTCGCGGGCTTTAGAACGGCCAGGCTCACCGAGTGGCCTGACTTTCGCAATTAATATTATTGCACCGCGGCCTAATACGTAATGAGACTTCGTAATTTGTTAAATGCCTTTTATTAAGCCTCGACCGCGGGGAACTTTTATTCGATTCGATTTATATTGCGACTCTATTTGTATTACGCAGCCGCAGCGGAACACCTGACGAGCCTCTCGCAACTCCCCGTGTAATGGATTCACAGGCGAAATTGGGATCCTGGGAGACGAAAGCAAATTACTTGCGAAAATTATATGGCGTCCCGCGGTAAGACACGCGAGGCTGTTTTCAGTCGCGAGAGGAAGCGAGAGCAGCTTCGCAAGATTTCGAACGCCGTGTATTCGCGAATTGCGAACGCTTCGAATAGTTTGTCTCTGTTACAGCGTACAATTAATAACCATAATCTAGGGTGTATTCGAATTGACTGACGCGGTCGATAGACAATTTCAAGGACCTTTTCTTTATCATAGCTTTCATCATCATAGCTTTATCATAGATGAAAAAGTAACTTGAAATACCAGTTTGGCTGTAGCGATAATAATAATTGATGGTATCGTATTTTTTAGTAAACAACCTTTGTGTTCAGTGCGCACGGATAGATCGATTGTCTATCTAGGGTGTATTTGAATTGATTGACGCGATCGATAGATGATTTCAAAGACCTTTTCTTTATCATAACTAAAACAAAGTAACTTGAAATACCAGTTTGGCTGTAGCAATAATAATAATTAATGGTATCGTTGTATTTTTCAGTAAACAACCTTTGTGTTCAGTGCAGCTAGATAGATTGTCTATCGAGGGTGTATTCGAATTGATTGACGCGGTCGATAGATGATTTCAAGGACCTTTCCCTTATCATAGCTAAGGCAAAGTAATTTGAAATACCAGTTTGTAGCAATAATAATAATTGATAGTATCGTATTTTTTAGTAAACAACCTTTGTGTTCAGTGCGCACGGATAGATAGATTGTCTATCTAGGGTGTATTCGAATTGATTGACGCGGTCGATAGATGATTTCAAGGACCTTTTCGCTATCACAGCTAAGATAAAGTAATTTGAAATACCAGTTTGGCTGTAGCGATAATAATAATTGATGGTATCATTTTCTAGTAAACAACCTTTGTTTACACACAAAGAAAAAGGAAACAGGGCCGAATAAAGGTACATCTTTACAGGTTTCAAACAACGAGTCTCCTTCGCAGTCTCTCGAAAGCTAGACTATCTAGGGTGTATTCGAATTGATTGATGCAGTCGATAGACAATTTCAAAGACCTTTTCTTTATCATAGCTAAGATAAAGTAATTTGAAATACCAGTTTGGCTGTAGCAATAATAATAATTAATGGTATCGTTGTATTTTTCAGTAAACAACCTTTGTGTTCAGTGCAGCTAGATAGATTGTCTATCGAGGGTGTATTCGAATTGATTGACGCGATCGATAGACGATTTCAAAGACCTTTTCTTTATCATAACTAAAACAAAGTAACTTGAAATACCAGTTTGGCTGTAGTAATAATAATAATTAATGGTATCGTTGTATTTTTCAGTAAACAACCTTTGCGTTCAATGCGGATAGATAGATTGTCTATTTAGGGTGTATTCGAATTGATTGACGCGGTCGATAGATGATTTCAAGGACCTTTTCGCTATCACAGCTAAGATAAAGTAATTTGAAATACCAGTTTGGCTGTAGCAATAATAATAATTAATGGTATCGTTGTATTTATAAGTAAATAATATAGATAGGTTGTCTATTTTGCGCTTCAAGCGATTTTTCAGCTACCCTTGAATATTTCGGGGTTGGTATAATAATATGTACAGGTTGATGTCAATTTTAATATGTGTGATTCGATTTATGACTAGTTATGAACTATACTGTTGGTAATGTTTAAGAATGCATTCCCAGAGAGTCAGGGATGAATGTTTGATTAAAATTTTGGCGTTCTGTGTAATTTCCATCAAATATAAACCATCTGATGGGAGTGGCTTATTCAGCCAATACAAACGGATTCGTTGATTGCAATGTCACGAATTTTGGTGAGGGAAGCGGACGTCGAAACTGATTGGTTGCATAGAATTGTTAGAGAAATGGTTAAAAATGACCACCCCAAAACCAAAAATATTGCTAAAATATTGCTAATTTAGAAATAGTTTCTATTGTTAAAATATTGCTAAAATATTGCTAAGATATTGCTAATTTAGCAATGATTTCCAATGCAAAAATATTGCTAAAATATTGCTAATATAGCAATGGTTTCCAATGCAAAAATATTGCTAAAATATTTTGCTAATATAGCAATGGTTTTCAATGTAAAAATATTGCTAAAATATTGCTAATTTAGAAATAGTTTCTATTGCTAAAATATTGCTAAAATAATGTTACTTGAGCATTAGTTTCTATTGCTAAAATATTGCTTATTTGGCAATAGCTTCTATTGCTAAAGTATTGCTAATTTAACAAAATTTTCTATTGCTAAAATATTGCTACTTTAGCAGCATTTTCATACAGATTTGTTAGAAATTGATTAAAAATGACCGCCCCCAAAGAAACGGTCACTCGCAGGTACCAATTGCACCCTTTCGCGTGTCTTAAGCCTCGACTGTAACAGGTAATACCTTTATGACGCAACTTGACCTTTCTTTAAAACATCCAGGATAAAATAAAATTAACTGAAAGCTGTTTAAGTCGAAAATAAAATGGCCATAGAAAGTATATGATCGATGGCTTCATAAGCTTATTGCTGTTTCATAAAATATTAAATACTATTTACAAATTTGAAACTCTAATCTGTTTTATTATTATAACATATATATTGAAATGTTACGCTGAATATCGATGAACATTTTGTTACAGATGTAACAATAATCTAGAGTGTATTCGCATTGACAGACACTGTCGATAAACAATTTCAAAGACCTTCTTATAACAGCTAAGACAAAGTAACTTGAAGTACCACTTTATCTGTAGCAATAATAATAATTGATGGTATCATTTTCTAGTAAACAACCTTTGTTTACGCACAAAGAATAAGAAAACAGGTCGGAATAAAGGTGCATCTTTACAGGTTTCAAGCAACGAGTCTCGTTCGCAGTCTCTCGAAAGCGAGCAACGCGGCTCGATTCAATAACCTCGATAAACTCGCCACCCTGCGAAACTCGCGGCCGCTCGCCCAACCCCTTCCCTTCGCCGCCGCCCAGATTTGAAACCAGGGGATGAACCATCCGCGGGGTCCCTTCGCAGCCTGTTGTAAGCCTTCTATTCCGCGGCGTAACTCGATAACTCGATAAACCAGCCTTATCCGCGAGCTGTTGCCGAGTAAATCTAAAAGGTCACTTAAGATTCCGCCGCCTCGCGGAGATTCAGCCTCGACGGAACGTCTCGTCCACCCCCTCCCCAGCAGTCTGTTAAAGCGCTCGTATAAACAGGAGGAGCGTTTCTTGGCTCGTTTCAAATTCGGAGATTCATTTTACGCAGGAGCTCGCCTCGGGTTTTGCCTCGATAAGTTGGCATTAGCGGAAGTTCTGTAAGTGGATAACGTATGGAACGCTCGCTGCGAGCGGAACGAAGGCGCCCTCGCCTGCTGCTGGTTTATTCTGGCTTGTATTTTATTGGTCGGCATTCAAATGTGAAGGGTCAGCATTTAAGCGTTAAGCGTCAATATTTAAATACAAATGGTCACAGAGTAAAGTAACTTTTAATTTAGAAACTGTGTCCGCTTTTAAACTGCCTTCTTCGAATCCCTTAGAAGCTCAAATCCTTTAACCAATTTTTTTTCGATTCACAATAAATCTATTATGGAATGGGTTTAATACTGTTTACTTCCTCTGCTGTATATTATTCATTTATGAATTTTATACTGACCATAATGATACTGTAACCAGTAATTAATTATATACTGATCATACTGACTATTTGTTATTTATGTACTGATCGTTTACTATTTTTATACTATCTCTTTTGGTAACAAAAAGTTGATTTAAGTTGCCATTTATTTTTGTCACGCATTCGAGATTCCACCCCCTTCGCGATTATCATTTGTCGAAACGTACGCGTGCATTCAGCGTGCGACATGTCTTCGTGGAAGGATTATCTCGACGTTTCACAGGCATTACAGTTACCTTCAGCAGACAGTCGAATGGCATAGCGGCATCGTAGGAACCACTTGACGAAACTGCGTAGCTGCGATGCTTGGAAAGCGAAGGGGTGATTCTTCTGACGAGGAAGGGTGGAGACGACTGTGCTCCGTGGTATTCTTTAATGGTCTAATCGTGGATAATAAAGCAATAATAATAATGGCAGAAGTAACGGGTGGCGAGTAATAACCAGCACAGCGACGAAGTAACGACAGGCTGGAGAATGCGAGGCGATTGGGGTTGGTTACGCGACGTCCTTTAAAGCGATATCTTCATTGGAGAGATACAAGTTTGGTTCTTCATTTTCGTAGACAGACTCAAGTCTTTTATAATAATAGAAAAGCAGAGCTTTTAATTTTATTTCTGTTCATTTTTTTATACACGTATTGTAGGGTGCGAATGATTTTACACTGCGTGGCTTTGTGTATGAAGAAACAATATGTAATTCAGAATATTCTTGAATATTCATTACTTGAGAATATTCCAAGATAATGTGTAGATGATTTTATTACGTGTGACACTTTGTGTGCGTGAAAACGTAAGATATAATTGAGAATATTCTCGAATATTAATTATTTTATGCAAAAGGGTACGAGTATGGAAATATGGGGAAAAGAATCTAGAATGTTCGATGAGCGAATGTATATAAGAATATGAAAAAAGATCATAAATTTAACCTAATTCGTTCTTTACAAAGAACTTCTGATCGCACAGTATTTTTTGGTAAACTTCAATTATTTCGTCAGAAAGTAAATTAATTTTACTTTAATCCGATTTTATTGGAGAAGTGTAACCGCTGTCTGTCCGTGTCCACCAAAAAATGGAGTCTGTGTACGATTTTTTCCCCAATAGCCTCGCGTAGCAGGGCGCGAAGCATCGTGGTACCGATTCCCATCGAGGTTCGCCACTCCACGGTGACAATTCGAACTTAATTAACCGGCTGGTCCGAGTATCTCCTATCCGAGTTTCAATTATCTCCTATCCCAGCATTGAAACCACGTGGAATTATTTCCGTCAGTCGGAACTTCCGTGTACTATAATTCGATCCCATTGGCGTGCGGATATTAATTTCAGCAAAACTCTGACTGTCTTGCGCTCGGGGGCCATCGAATTGGGCCATCTTCGCTTGGTTAACTTCCATCGTATTGGCTCATACACAATATTTATGGCCGTTTCGATCACAATTTCAGATAATCGAGCGGTTCATCGACGATACTTTTCTATTAATAATCGTCTAATGATTCTGTTGCGGCGAGAGCAAAGGTTTAGGTTGAGAAAGGAATTCTTTCTGGTTTGCTCTGCCTCACTGGATGACTTGGCCAGTGAATATTTATTTTTGATTAGAGACTAAGAATTGGTTTCACTTTGAGTGGTCCTGATCGCCTTTTGATTTGTTCTCTTCCGAAATTTGATTTTGTTCTGCTGTTTTCTGAGTTAAGTCTTGATTTTTTAAAGTCTCGGTGTGGGCGTGTGCCTTTTCTTGAGACATTTGGATTCCTTCATTACATTTTCTACGAACAAGTGAGGGAACAGTTGTTGATCTCTAATTGGTTGGCAAATTCATGGTAGAAAGGGAAAAAATAATAGCTTAATCTATAGTTGTGGAACACTATTGGAATTTGTTTCCTCTTGGGGCATTGCTGCTGCTACGGGTAAGCTTGTTGTCACCCTGTGTTTGACAAATGGAGAATGATGACAGTAGGCTTGGTTGGCTCTGTTAATTCAGTTTTTCGTTTATAAATTTTTGTAGTTTTATCGCTGTTTGTTACGCTGTAACAGATTTTTTTAAAAAAAGGACGTCATTTTTTTGTTATTTGGAGCAGTGATTTCTTTCAATCTGTGATTGGCGACTCGTGTGGGGTTTGCGAAGTGTTTTCCAAGGGGTTGTCGCTGTTTTTTCTAATTGACAATTTCTGGTGCTTGTTTATTATAATATAGCTGCATTGGTATATTTTATTTATCTTTTATAAATTATATATTATGTGATATTTAATAAAATAATTAAATACGATAAATATGATAAAATAATTTTACCCTTTTAGGGTAAAATTTGTAATTAATTCTTTTTACAACACTGTGGATGACACAAAGGACTGAATTAAAAGTAATTTAGTTCTGACTTAACTACATTGATTCATAATTCACAAAAGTGAGGAAAACGATATCAAAAGTCTGTAAATATGATACTATTTTAGTCTACGAAATAAGATCTTTGTTAATATTGATAACAATCTTGAATTAATACATAATAAAATTTGATTCTACATTGAGACGATTGCTTTTAAAAGCTACAGTAATTAAATATATTCCACCCCTATTGGTAAACACTTGTATGAACCCTTTAAATATCTAATACCTCTTTTTTAACCTTATATATTAAGATAATAAAATATAATCGAATTAAAATTGTATTCTGAATTACCTAGTTTCAATATATTTTATTTTACATGAGGGAGGAGGACGTAGGGCATTTGAACATTATGAAAAGGGGTCGCGATTAAAAAAAGGCTGATCTATAGTATTAATCTCCAGAGAGGTGAATAATTTAGGAGATCTGGGTATCCAGGGATTTGTCATGGATTATGTTTACAAATTTATAGATTACGTTCACATCGTTAGTATTAATTATTACGGTTATTCCAGATTTATGATGTATAATTCGAAATAGATTAACACGTTTTACGCCACGTAGGTTATTGATATATTGTTCTAAACTGTAATTGTGAAATTAATATTGGTTAAACAAAGATAATTTGAGCTTCAGTACTCAAACAAAAGAAATCAAGAAGAAAAAGTGTATCCTTTTACTCAGATTTCAATGTTCACTGGCGATCAATTTTAATTTAAATCCGAAATGATCGATCTTTATAATTATGAGTCTTTTATGATACAGCAAAAAATATCCAGACAAATCTTCTTCGCTTTTGTAATTTCATGTGAGCAAGAAGATGCAGAAAATTTAATTTTTAAACGTAGAACCACATTTTGTAACGTATTTAATAATAAATACAAACTTTCAGGCTACATCGAAATATTAAAAATTTAATATTGCAAGCTGGAAGTAAAAAGCTTTGAAACCAGACGTGAGATTTTTCGACATCGTCAAAAATAAGCGAGTAATTCAGGAGGGCTGTTCCAGAAGCCTCGCTCTGCGCAATAATCTGGAACAGCACTTAACTCTTTCGCGACGTTGATGGCTGGTCTATTTAAAATAGACTTTAAAATTAAACAACACTGCTCGCAGACGACATCTGTGTCTGTGTCCATTCTTCGCTTAGATACATTTCTGAAAACCATGCGAATATTGCGTAACTAAGATGGCGTCGAATTAACGGGTCCTCTGAATTGCTTTTATTTGGCAAATTTTTACTATTACAGTTATTATCGTCGAGGATAACGCGGAGCGGTTAGAGTGCCAGCAGTTTGGCCATTTCTGGTTTAGCGGGTGGCGGAAGTAATTTTGCAGCTCGGCTAACTTTGCCAGCGTTACTGATCAGAATGTTGGCGAGAGAGAGAGAGAAGAGAGTCTAGTATTTATACGAACATTGAAACTAATATCAGATTGCGGTAGTTATGCAAAAATTAAATTCCTCGCGTGAGAATTTTCTTCTTTATTACCATTTCGCTCAAATTTGAAATTCCACTTATTTCCATTCAATTAATAAACGTGTCAACCTCGTTTAGTAATTGGTCTAACTATCAATTACCACTCCACGTTGCCTTATTTACAAACGCGTAGCTCTCATGAAAATTCATCGACTTTTTTAATAATAATCGATAAGCATCCTTGATAATGTCGCTTAAAATGTTAAACCCTTTCGAAAGCTGTGTTTAAACAAGTTATAAAAAATTAAATTCCTCACGTGAGAATTATTTTCTTTATTACCATTTTGCTCAAATTTAAAATTCCACTTGTTTCTATCCAATTGAGAGCCATGTCAATCTCGTTCAGCAATTGGTCCAACTATCAATTATCACTCTACGTTGCTTTATTTACTTTATTTACAGTGTTGCTTCCATGAAAATTTATTAACTTTCTTAATAATAATCGATAAACATCCCTGATAATGTCGCTTAAAATGCTAAACCCTTTCGAGAACTATATTTAAACAAATTATGCAAAAATTAAATTCCCCACGTGAGAATTTTCTTCTTTATTACCATTTTGCTCAAATCTGAAATTCCACTTGCTTCCCTCCAATTAATAACCACGTCAACCTCGTTCAGCAATTGGTCAAACTATCAATTACCATTCCACGTTGTCTCATTTACAGACGTGTCGCTTCCATAAAAATTCACCAACTTTCTTAATAATAATCGATAAGCGTTTAAGCAAATTATGCAAAAATTAAATTCCCCACGTGAGAATTTTCTTCTTTATTACCATTTTGCTCAAATCTGAAATTCCACTTGCTTCCCTCCAATTAATAACCACGTCAACCTCGTTCAGCAATTGGTCAAACTATCAATTACCATTCCACGTTGTCTCATTTACAGACGTGTCGCTTCCATAAAAATTCACCAACTTTCTTAATAATAATCGATAAGCGTTTAAGCAAATTATGCAAAAATTGAATTCCCCACGTGAGAATTCTTTTCTTTATTACCATTTCGCTCAAATCTGAAATTCCACTTGTTTCTATCCAACTAAAAACCATGTCAATCTCGCCAGCAATGGGTCCAACTATCACTTATCACTTCACGTTGCTTTATTTACTTTATATCCAATGTCGTTCCCATAAAAATTCACCAACTTTCTTAATAATAATCGATAAGCGTTTAAGCAAATTATGCAAAAATTAAATTCCCTACGTGAGAATCCTTTTCTTTATTACCATTTTGCTCAAATCTGAAATTCCACTTGTTTCCCTCCAATTAATAACCATGTCAACCTCGTTTAGTAATTGGTTTAACTATCAATTACCACTCCATGTTGTCTCATTTACAGACGTGTCGCTTCCATAAAAATTCACCAACTTTCTTAATAATAATCGATAAGCGTTTAAGCAAATTATGCAAAAATTAAATTCCCTACGTGAGAATTCTTTTCTTTATTACCATTTCGCTCAAATTTAAAATTCCACTTGTTTCCCTCCAATTAATAACCATGTCAACCTCGTTTAGTAATTGGTTTAACTATCAATTATCACTCCACGTTGCTTTATTTACAGACGCGTTGCTCCCTTAAAAATTCACCAATTTTTTTAATAATAATCGATAAGCATTCTTGATAATGTCGTTTAAAATGCTAAATCCTTTCGAAAGCTGTATTTAAACAAGTTATGCAAAAATTATATTCCCCACGTGAGAATTATTTTCCTTATTACCATTTCGCTCAAATCTGAAATTCCACTTGTTCCTATCCAACTAAAAACCACGTCAATCTCGCCAGCAATTGGTCCAACTATCAATTATCACTCCACGTTGCTTTATTTACTTTATATCCAGTGTCGTTCCCATAAAAATTCACCAACTTTCTTAATAATAATCGACAAGCATCCCTGATAACGTCGCTTAAAACGCTAAAACCCTTCGAAGGCTGCATTTAAATAACACGATAACGAAATTAATCAGCGCTAGTCGATGGCTCTGTGCTCGAAATGATTTCATTAATTAGCTGGGAGGAACGAGGAGCCGTTCTCTCGCCTCTTTATTTATCGCGCTGCGTCGATCCCGCTCGCCCCGTTCATTCATCCTGCAGAGGGGTTGGGGGGTGGATGGGGTCAGAACAATAATAATTATTAGCATCGACCCGATGGCTAACGTCGACCAACCCCCCCACTTTAACTCTCGAGTATCCCAGCCTCGATCGCGGAGCCGATGAATAATTGCAGGACTCTCGAGGAGGCACGCACGTGCTCGCGTGCGCAAGAAACGCCTGGGCGCGTGTTGCAAGTGCATCCTCGAGTGGCTGCCTGTTTGTAATTGCGTCTTCGTCGAGGAGGACGGGGCTGGGGGGCGGAGGAAAAAAAAGGGGTACACGCGAGGAGGGTGAAAGGGGTGCGCGAGCCGTGGTTTAAGTGCCAAAATCAATAGGTGGCCGAAGGGGGCGGGAAAGATGGAGCCGCGGATGGATTTTTGGCACGTGCCACGCTCGCGACGAGCACCTCTGGTCGGCGAGATTGCAATTAACGGGAATTTGGCAACATTTCGCGCTCGGTTCTCGCGATCCCGATTCCATTAGCAGCCCCTGTTTCGCGGGATTTTGCTATCGCGCCTAGGTTTCCTCGCTTTTTTCCAGGGCGTTTTGTTGTTTCGCAACGCTGGCCGAAATTGAACGTTCTTTTTCTGAAAATATTAGGTTGGAAACTATGAAACGGCCGTTTTTTTGTTTAGTCTGTGTTCAGCTGCGACTGAGAGAGATACATTGTAACGCGCGCGCGATGGAAGGATTACTCGAACCGTGGAATTGATTCGCTTAATATCTGGGGATGTTTCGAACAAGGCGGAGGATCGCGAAGATAATTTCGAGCAGCGTTTTCGAAACATTTCTCATCGAGGAACGCAACTTTTTCAAGTTGGACAGTTTTTAGGGAACGCTACAGGAAATTTTGGTTTTTATTATTTGGTTTTTTGTTTAGTTCGTGTTCAGCTGCGACTGAGAGAGATACATTGTAACGCGCGCGCGATGGAAGGATTACTCGAGCCGTCGAAGTGATTCACTTAATATCTGGGGATGTTTCGAACAAGGCGGAGGATCGCGAAGATAATTTTGAGCAGCGTTTTCGAAACTTTTCGCATCGAGGAACGCAACTTTTTCAAGTTGGACAGTTTTTAGGGAACGCTAGAGGAAATTTTGGTTTTTTGTTTAGTTTGTGTTCAACTGCGATTGAGAGAGATACATTGTAACGTGCGCTCGATATTTTTATTTAGAAAGCTTAAAGGTATTCTTCTTACTCATTTTGTACAATTTTTTCGCCTTTGTATCCCATTTTTATTTTATTTTTATCCTAAACCAGATGGAAACAAAACGCGATTTACATCTACTCTTCTTGTACGAGTTTAAATTAAATCATACCGCAGCTCGAGCTTCAAGAAATATTAATCAGGCATTCGGAGATGGATCCAGCAATGAAAAAAATGCTCGATATTGGTTCGAAAAATTTCGTTCTGGCAATTTGAGTATCGTCAATGAGCCTCGAGGACCTAATTTGGACCCATATTGATAACGAGGAATTAAGGACGATTGTGGAATCCGATCCACACACAACTAGTCGAACACTTGGGTCTAAACTAGGAACTAGTTATACAACTGTGTTAAAACATTTGCGTGCAATAAATAAAGTCAAAAAATTGGACTCATATTTGCCGCACGAATTGACGCAACGCCCGTTTCATAGTTTCCAACCTAATAGTTAGAATTCTGGGTGAGTTGTTTTGGATTGCGTTAAATATATGAAAGCAGACAATGATTTAGGGTTAAATACAAAACATTTTTCATTGACGATAAGTTAAGGGTTGCAAACCACATATTTACACAATTAAATATACCTTATAAATCTCGTTTTTAGATTGAAAAGAAAAATTGAAAAGAATCATAATTTGTGTTCTTCATTTAGGAACTTAAAATAAAAATCGTAAGTGACTTCACTGTTTCATAGTTTCCAACCTAATATTTAGTGGTATTTGGTAACAGTTTTGAAAATTCTATTTGATGGAGTTGGAGGATGCATTCGAAAGCATTTGGTAAACTTTGAGCGGTGTTTTAAAGAATAATTTTTAAGCTGAGCAATATTCTTTATAAAATTGTAGGATATTTGTTATTTAAAGTTAAATAGAAGAAATTCAAAAGGTTTTTATGACTATGATGTTCTCTCAATGACGCACAATGAACTGACTCGATATTTTTAAAAATATTCACTTGAAAAACTCATTCACTCGCATTCTAAAATATTCCATAACATAATAGTTGAAACTTGAATTATTAATAAACATAAATTATTGATTAATAAACAGGAATATTTTTATTATCCTTCAAAATTCTTCAAAATTCTGTTAAAATTGTAGACAGTGCCTTGAAAATATTTGATATATTTCTGATAAAATTTATGGTTTCAACGCATCGTTCCAAAAAATATTTCTACAGCGTTTTAGAAAACAGCAGTCGAGTTACAACGTGTCTCTTGAAGCAAGTTAGACTCAGTCGATGAAAAATCTCGCAAGGATTTTTCGATGGAGTCTTCAGCCAGATTTTTTTCCCGATGAAAATACGTAATCTCCTCGCGAATTCAGTTAACGAGATAACGACGTAACTTCAGCGCCGACTCGAGAACAAAAATTACAAGTCCTGGTAATTGTCCTTATCGTTTAGCTGAACGAAGATCCCCGAGAGCTGAGCTGAATTTAAGATATTGCGCGGATCTTATCAAGAGTGGTTCGAAGTTTTTGACATTGGACGTGCGGCAAATTAGATATTCTAGTTACGCGATCGATACGATCGAACCTGGGAGTAGGCAACTTCCGTTAAAATGAAGAAAAGTTTGCGCCTCTTCTCCGCTGGGGATTCGTATTGGTTTTCTCAAGGCTCAGACTCCTCTAATTGCGTGTAGTCCGTATTCTGGGAGATAAATCCAGGTCGCAAAAACGAAAAAGAAGTACCGAGCGATCATAAGTTCTCCGCTTCGGGAAGTTACTTCTAAAGTTCCAGCTAATTTTCATTCTTTTATTTTCCTCGTAATTCCATCAAATCGTTAGCCAATATCTTTTGCCAACCTATCAAACGACGAGCTTATCACAGAGTAGTATATCAACATAAGTTAATTACTTTATGAAAAGTAGCCGCAGATTTATCAATATCTATATTTTTTCGCCAGGAAATATTATTAAACGCGATTACCTTTTGGTTTCTCCGTTTAAACACAGATTTTACTATTAACAACATATATATACCTGTTGATTCTCAATTTTAATAATAAAATAAGGATCTGCAATGAACGACAATTTTTTTATTTGGAGTGCTATAAAATTCCACGTACGAAAATTTAGAGAAGAAGAAATCTGTCGATGGAACTTCGTATTCTAAAGGAATCACTGGCGCACTCTCCCAAAAATGTGAACCCTTTTCCTGCGTCGTTCACTCACCCCACCGCCATTTATCAGCGAAAGCTTTTACTATATCAATATCTTCTTCAGATCTTAAATCTTTTCATCATCTTCATCAGAAAATATGATTAAAATCAATTACCTTCTGGTGCCTCCGTTCAAACATAGATTTTATTACCAAAAACTATTCCATTGTGTACTATTCCACTGTTGGTCCTCAACTTCGATGAACAATTTTTTATTTGCAACGCTATAAAGTTGTAAATACAGAAACTTAGAAAAGAAGAGAATCGTCGATGGAACATCGTATTCCAAATAAAATCACTGACGCACCCTCCCAAAAATCCGAACCCTTTTCACTCGTCGTTCACTCACACCCCACCGCCATTTCTTTCTTCAGATTTTAAAAGTTTTCATCATCTTCACCAGAAAATATGATTAAAACCAATTACCTTCTCGTGCCTCCATTCAAAACCACTCCATTGTGTACACACTGTTGGTCCTCAACTTCGATGAACAACTTTTTTATTTGCAATGCTATGAATTTCCACGCATAAAGACTTAGAGAAGAAAAAAAACTGTCGATGGAACATCGTATTCCAAATAAAATCACTGACGCACCCTCCCAAAAATCCGAACCCTTTTCCCGCGTCGTTCACTCACACCCCACCGCCATTTCTTTCCTCAGATTTTAAATGTTTTCATCATCTTCAGCAGGAAATATGATTAAAACCAATTATCTTCTCGTTTCTCCATTCAAACATATATTTTGTTACTAAAAACCACTCCATTAACAACAAAATGAGGATTTGCAATGAACGACAATATTTTAATTCACATCCCTATAAAATCGGAAGCACAGAGACTTAGAAAAAAAGAGAATCATCGATGGAACATCGTATTCCAAATAAAATCACTGACGCACCCTCCCAAAAATCCGAACCCTTTTCCCGTGTCGTTCACTCACACCCCACCACTATTTCTTTCTTCAGATTTTAAATTTTTTCATCTTCACCAGGAAATATGATTAAAACCAATTACCTTCTCGTGCCTCCATTTAAACACAGATTTTATTACCAAAAACTATTCCATTGTGCTTCCATTAAGAACAAAATAAGGATTTGCAATGAACGACAATATTTTAATTCACATCCCTATAAAATCGCAAGCACAGAGACTTAGAAAAAAAGGGAATCATCGATGGAACATCGTATTCCAAATAAAATCACTGACGAACCCTCCCAAAAATCCGAACCCTTTTCCCGCGTCGTTCACTCACACCCCACCGCCATTTCTTTCTTCAGATTTTTAAAGTTTTCATCATCTTCGCCAAGAAATATGATTAAAAACAATTATCTTCTCGTTTCTCCTTTCAAACATATATTTTGTTACTAAAAATCACTTCATTAACAACAAAATGAGGATTTGCAATGAACGACAATATTTTAATTCACATCCCTATAAAATCGGAAGCACAGAGACTTAGAAAAAAAGAGAATCATCGATGGAACATCGTATTCCAAATAAAATCACTGACGCACCCTCCTAAAAATCCGAACCCTTTTCACTCGTCGTTCCCTCACACCTCACCACCATTTCTTTCTTCAGATTTTAAATTTTTTCATCTTCACCAGGAAATATGATTAAAACCAATTATCTTCTCGTTTCTTCATTCAAACATATATTTTGTTACTAGAAACCACTCCATTGTGCTTCCATTAAGAACAAAATAAGGATTTGCAATGAACGACAATATTTTAATTCACATCCCTATAAAATCGCAAGCACAGAGACTTAGAAAAAAAGGGAATCATCGAACATCGATGGAACATCGTATTCCAAATAAAATCACCGACGCACCCTCCCAAAAATCCGAACCCTTTCCCCGCGTCGTTCACTCACCCCACCACCATTTATCAGCGAAAGTTTTTACTATATCAATATCTTCTTCAGATTAAACATTTTTTTATCATGTTTACCAGGAAATATTATTAAAAACAATTACCCTCTCGTGTCTCTATTCAAACATAGATTTTGTTACTAAAAACCACTCCATTGTGCCTCCATTAACAACAAAATAAGGGTTTACAATGAACCTTCAATATTTTTATTCACACCACTATAAAATCGCAAGCACAGAAACTTAGAAAAGAACAGAACCATCGATGGAACATCGTATTCCAAATAAAATCACTGACGCACCCTCCCAAAAATCCGAACCCTTTCCCCGCGTCGTTCACTCACACCCCACCTCCATTTATCAGCGAAAGCAGCCCCCCGTGCCGACTCGAAGACGAGTGCGACGACGCACGGCCCGTCACGGCCGGTCGTGTTCCTAACGATCGTTAAAATTAATGACGCAGGACGCGCCGCGTCCGCGCGGCGACAGGAAAAAGGAGCCGATGAAATACTCCAGATCGCCGACGGAGAACAGCCGTCGACGTTTTTCCAGCGACAGGGCCGTGTCTGCGAGCCCCGCGTCCGATCGAGAGTCGAGCCGCGAGGGGCGAGAACGGTCGAGGAAGGAGGCGGGAAAGGTGACCCGCCATAAGTCACCGTCGTCGATTCCTCGACAGCAGTGCTGATCTCGCGTCCCTGTATCTTTTCATCGAGCTCTCCGTGTACGTCCGCCGCTCGCACGCAGCTTCCCTTTTCCATTGGCCATTCGTTCGTGCGTGACGGGTTCATCTGCGGGTCGTCTGTATCCCGAGCACGCAGGCTGAAAGGACGGTCGAGGGGGACACGCGAGGGGAGAACGTAGGTATTATTAGGAGTTAACAAAATGTGAATCGATTGGAGATTGATGACTGCGAACGACGGACGGATCGTGGCGTGTTTAGACGTTAGCCTTTCGAGGATTCTTTCTGGGTCGTTTGATCGCGACAATGGGGGTGGGACACGTGTTGAATTTTCGATTCTGTTAGGGGCGAAGGTGCTCTCGCTGGTTCACGGGTGGAAGTTGCGGGCTGGTTTTCGAGGGGCACCGATGCTCTCGTCAAATTTGATCAGTGTTACCGTTTGGCGGAGTAGATTCTCGTGTTCTCGTCTTTATTTATTCGTTTCTGCGCGATTTATTCAATTTCTGGAAGATATTCGTTTATTTTCATCGTGAAAAGGGCTAATGGATTAACAGCACGGTTCTAATTTTCTTTTGGAATCGTACAACTTTTGTAGTTTTTTTAGATTGTGCTGTCTCTTTTTTTATTTGATCCTCGAGGAGAGTTTTTCGTACTCAACTTCTCCATTTTATCATCGATAACAATAAAAGATCAATTAACTCCTCCATCATTCAGTTAAATATTTTACTCACTCTATTTCATAGAAAAATATAAAAAACTGCTGTTATAAATATGCACTGCAAAAATTATTAATAGTCAATCAATAATAAAAAATTATATTCCATAAAAGCGAAGCAAGAATCATCAATTAAAATCACCTACTTATTAATAACCAAAGCTGCTAGGATATTTTAAACAATTCTAAAAAACGTTATCCCATTTAACCTCTTCCAATTTGAAATAACACAAAAACCCAGACGTGCGACAAATAGTTTACACTTCTGAGAAATATTCGTCCCACCCTGAAATACTTGACAATACGTCCAGATCCTTCGAGTACAAACCCTTCGAAATAGCATCGTCCCGATTGAACAACAATCGCGCTTAAACTCGGCGAACGCCACGTAACGGTGTTCGGAAATCGATGAAGTCGCTTGGTAATCGTTATCCAAGGGACAGTGTCGTCGTGGCTGGCGAACGACAGAGAGGACGTAACAAGTTTTATGGCGCGCGGAGGGCGGATACGAGGGATGACAAATCCTGACGTCATCGTGGGAAACGGAAATAGGAATTAGGAAAGTCCCCGCCGCGATGACGAACCGCCTTTGTAGTCGAACTTACGTAAACTCTCGCCTCGGAAAAGCAGGAACGTCGCCAGTCACGTTGAAGTTATTTAGCCTGTCAGAGAGCCGTCCTTATCGTGGCTGGTTGAACACGCGCGCGCGCCATTCTGGACATGCAGCGTCTGTTTCAAAGCGGGCAAAGTGGATTGCCGATTTATTAGATCGCATCTGGCGATTTTCCTCGGCGTTATTACCGCACGATGACGCGAAATAGGCTCCGCGTGCGGTGGATTCAGGGCTATTAAATGGCCGTCCAAGGATAGCCACGACGATGGTGACAGAATGGGAGTTGAATAAATTACAACGAGACTTCTTTGGCACCATCGAACGGGACAAATTTGATAATTGATCGTGACTTTATTTCCAAGACGACACGCTTCAGATCTCCGACAGAATTAGCTCGCGACTTTTCCCAAAATCCGCGCTCGACCGTCGCGCGACCAATATTTCCGATCGCTCCCGATAAAAGCTCGAACGAGTCCGTCCGCGAGCGTCTCATCGGAAAGCGGGCCAGACGTAATTTCTAATTTACCCGAATCCTGAAATCCCTAGATTCTACTTTGCACAGTTTTAATTAATCAGAGGCCATTCTCGAACTCAGTAACTTCACATTATTCACCCAGCCTTTATACCCCCTCGAGCATGAACTATTTCTCGCGAAACCCATCCAACGGCTCGTCCTTAATCCTCCCCCGCCCCTCGCTGCTGCCCTCCGCGCGAACAATGAAACGAAATTAAAGATCTATTAATCGCCTCCCCCCAAGTTTTCAGCAGCCAGCCTGGCAGATAACGTTGTTCATCACGGGCACAGGTACACGAAGAAGGGGAGGGGGCAGGGAACTTCCGGCTACGTTTCCCGTTGGCGGACGAAAACAATTAATCGCCGCAAGACGTCGGACGATAATTCAGTTCCCCGTTGGCTCCGTGGCCAGGCCCGTTCATAATCCGACGATACGAGGGCTCCCGTTCGCGCGATGGATCGAATTATGCCCATGAATATTAATTAGCCGGGGAATCGCGCCGTTTAGCGCTGCCGTCCGGCGGTGTGCGCTTCCGGAGGACGCGATCCAGCGAAATGAGACGGTATCGACAAACGAGCGGGTCGTTAAGCCGCGTTCGCGCTTGGCGCCATCGGTGGCGTCGTTCAAATCGTTCGAGAGGACTCGTTTTTTGGAACAGTAGAAGCTGAAATTTGTTTTTGCCTTGTATACAGCATTTTTTTTAACTCTTTGCACTCCGTAGGCGCAGCTATTGCGCCAGTGCTATCAGTGCACTAATTTCGTAGGCGCCGCTGTTGCGCCATATGCTTTCATTGCACTAACTCTGTGGTGGCGAAAGTTATTTTTTTGGCGATGGAAATATGTATAATCGATGCGTATATCCTCTACAAAACCTGTTACATCCGTAACAACATATCCATCAATATTCCAGCGTACCATATCAATACACATAATATAACAATAAAACAGATTAGAGTTTCAAATTTGTAAATAGTATTTAATATTTGAAGAAACTCTAATCTGACCCGTAACATTTAATTTCATTTTTATCCTGGATGTTTTAAAGAAAGGTCAAGGTGCGTCATAAAGTTATTACCTGTTACGGTCGAGAATTAAGACACGCGAAAGGGTGCACTTGGTACCTGCGAGTGACCGTTGGTTTGGGGGCGGTCATTTTTAACCATTTCTTTAACAATTCTATGCAACCAATCAGTTTTGACCTCCGCTTCCCTCACCAAAATTCGTAACATTGCAATCAACGAATCCGTTTGTCTTGGTCGAATAAGCCACTCCCATCACATGCTTTATATTTGATGGGAATCACACAGAACGGCAGAATTCTAATCAGACAGCCCACCCTGACTCTTCAGGCTTGCACATTCTTTAAACATATTCATCACAGTATAGTTCACAACTAGTCATAGATTCCAATCACATATATTAAAGTCAACAAACAACGATTATCTGCACGTATTATTACATCTACCCCTAAATATTCAAGCGGAACTAAAACATCGCTTGAAGCGCATAATAGACAACCTATCTATTCCGTGCGCATTGAACAAAACCATTAAAAAACAGAATGGGCAAAAACCAAAAATACACTTGAAATTTGTGAAACAGTTGGTAGGAGTGCAAAGGGTTAAATAAAAAGAACGTGTGTGCGATAGAGATTAGTTGCTTTGTAAGAGTCACTTTGTCACGTTGTAAGAGTCGCATCGTACAAATAGGATGATTGCACAGTGTGTGTTCAGGGTGTTCTTAAAAATATTTTGATTACTACATCGTTAAAATGGATTAGGTCCATTTTTGATGGTCCAAGCGATACATACACCATCTCTAAGTATCTTCGCTAAGTTCAGTTTCAAGATCTTCAACTTCACTTTCACTTTCACTTTCAGTGGATCTCTCCAATCAGTTTCCTCGAGTATCTCATCAGATGTATCATCTATATTCGTATTCATGTCTTTCTCATGTTCTGCATCACTATCACTATCCATAAAAATAAAATTTAGGTTCTTCTTTCTATTTCCTGTTCATTTTCTGCATTCCTAATGATTTTGGCTTTGGGTTTCTCATTTTGGAGACTAAATTGAAACCAATACCAAATTTTCTGTTTACACACTTCTAAGGTACCTTTTATTTTAAACTAGTCTTATTTTTTAGCCTACTTTTTCTGTAATTCATTGCACACACGATGTGCAATCCGTCACGAAAAGGTAAATTGGTGTTGATCTTCTTTTGCGTATGGAGAGAAGTTAATTTAATATTGAGGGTGTTGAGATTTTCCACGTTTAGAAAAGGAAATATCAACTGTCACCGTGATAATAGCTTATGGAAACGATTGGACTCTCGTTGGGCAGCTTACAACTGAACTATCTTAAAACTAAAACCAGGCAAAAAGCCAAAAAGGGTTTTTCACTCTGCCTTTACCCCGTGAAAACTCTTTCCTTGACACCCACAGTGCCTCACACGTGTCAGCGTTAGTTTCAGGGAGAAAGTTCCACTTAAGAATTTCCGCCATTTGGAGGATGAAGAGTTTTCTATCTTAAAGAAACCCAATTGCTTCAACAGAGGGTTAGAAGAGATTTGTAACGAATGCAATGATTGAGTTATGGAATTTTAGACAGATTTATATTTCTGCAATAGCGGAATTTAAACGTTATTTATTAACCCTTTGCACTCGAGGGCTTCGAAACGGAGCCATTTAAAATTTGCCTTCAGACTCGAGGGCTCCTCGATGGAGGCAACGCAAATAATTTTCAAGTTCATAACGCAAGCACAAAAGCAAATCGTAATAACTTCATTTATTCTGTTAGCAAATTACAAATGAAATCTATTCAGGAAAGTTTTGTTTATGTATCTGTACAACTCGCTTTAACTTCTCTCAGTGCACAACGATTCGAGACTATTCGCTCTTTCTTTCGGTTCTTCGAGCAAAGGACTTTGTCTCCTTTCTCACAATGATTGTTAAAACTAAAATAAGACGACGAGTCGACGTATCCCGCTGTTCGACAGGAAACTCTAAATCTAAATTTGCAATTAGAAATAATCTGATCCTTAGTTTAATACTCCACATATTTTTATAAACTAAAAAATAAGGTGGAACCTGATTAGAAATATGTTTTATATTTTATTAAATTAACGTGTGCTTTAATTAAGATGTTTTGTATATTTTTGCATAACGTGCAGTGGCAACTCGTGGCTAAAATTTGTGGGACTGTTGCACAGTTCCATACAAAGATTTTTGCATCTTTTTCATAAATTGGAAGATGGTTACTGACATTAACCCTTTGTATTTCAAGTGTTTCATTTGAAATTTACTTAAAAAAATTGTCAGTTGCAGCACAGTTCCTCGACTGCTACTTGTAAACTCTAAAACAACTCTAAAACTTTATTGTAATTTATGTGTTTTTTTTTCTTATTTAACGATATTGAGTCACACTCGACAAAGAAGCGTAAAGAGTTAAGTTTAATGATTATAAATTTCATAAGTATAAAGAAAGAATTAAAGAAAAAAACATTATATTATATGAAGACGAAATAGGGGGTGCTGCAGTTCCACAGTGCCTATGCGTGGCCGCCACTGATAGAATGTGTTTTACATTCGTTTGCAATCGTTTTCTTTCATTTTTATACATCAATTTTATTTATCTTCCATTTTAGTTGTTGTGAACACACAACAATAATGAATATAATCATTTTATTAAACTATTGTAGCATAATAGTAAGTTTGTGCTACATCCTTACCAAGATTGGTTGATATTTTTTATGTTGTACTGGACTTTGAAATAGATGAGAACTGTGAAGTTTACAATAATAATTTTCACTCTCAACTTTCATTTATAATTTTATCACGCTCAAATAATTTTTGATCTGACAATAATATCAAATATCTGTAAAGTGGAGGCAGACATTGTAATCTTGAGGCTGGCTCCAGTAAAATTGGACAAATTAACCGTAGCAGAAATGGCTTATTCGTATTTATTTAAACTTTACAAATTTCTATTACGTTTGCAGTCGCATTTAAAAACACCATTTTTATTTTTTTTCAAATCAGATACAACATTATTTTGAAGAATTTATTTAAAAGAATTGCTGTTCATTTGATTACGCTGTCTCATAATCAAAACTGGTCTGGAATTTTTAGCAAAATTTGAAGATTAGACGCGTTGCAAGGACTCGAAAAGGCGAATCGTTACGTTCGTTTCGCATACTAATCGCCGTGGCAGCGAAGTTGCAGAGCAAACATACATCTTTGCACGTGGAAATCTGGCTTAACGAACGCGCGGGCGTTTTGTCAACTTTGAAAATGGTCAGCGAGCTGTTATGTCAGCCGTTCGTTTCCAGGTGGAAAAATCGTGGTCCACTCGAGGGATTCGCGTGGTAGAAATTTCCTTTTTATTCCCCTGCGTTGCGATACGCACGCAGCGGTTTCAACCGCGATTCGATGCGTTCGTTTCGTCTGCCACGGGGTTCTGTCGAGTGTGCGTTTCGTTACACGTGCAGAAACGTTCTGAATGCTCGTTTAAATTCTAGCCAGAAAGTTGTATTAGAATATTTGACTGAAGTGATTCTGTTTGAGTGCGTTTTTAAATATCGTACGCATTGTATGTATAAATATTCTTCTGCTCGATGTGAAAAATAGATGGAACACTTCACGTGTGGACAGAAAGTAGAAAATTACTGAAATAGGTATTTAATAATTGACGTACTCGCGATTCTAGCTTTCTACCATTTTTTTGCATTCGATACAAATTAGGGATTGATTCCAATTTAATTTTTGAATTCTCGAAACTCTGGAAAGTTCGAAAAATCTCAAAACTAGAAATTTTTGTTTTACAGTTAACTGAAATCAACGTTTTCACGTAAATCTTGATTACACCTTCATTACACCACACAAATATAGTTTTATTTAAAAAACATAGCGATCGTTCAAGGTTGAATATCGTTCCAAAAATATATTTCACCAGAGAAAGGGTTAATTCCTTTGAACCACAAAATTCTCAGATAAAAGCTCGTCGAGTAATCGATTACTAATGATAATGTCAATACGCGTATCTGAAATAGCTCGAATTTCACAGAGAAACATCACGCAATGCTTGCAGGGGATGGTAGACACCAGCGATATTGCATAAAATCCCTGTAATCGAACGGCGTTCAATCATATCTCCTATAATTGTGCCGCTTAAACTTTCCCCGGGATAATAATCTCGAAGTTCGTCTATTTTTCCAGCTGCGCGTCGCTCGATAATTAGCCTCCTCGAAAGTTCGATCTAGATGCGAACGAGGAGCCGAAGTCCTCGAACTTTGTCCATAAATTATCGAAATGAAATACCTGATTGCATTCGTCTGATTTTTTTTTCCAGAGGATCGGGTCCACGCGAAGGCAGCGGAGCACTGGCGGATCTTTTGGGCTCGACGAATACACGGTGAGTCGATTGGAAGCGATTTCTCAGTCGTGTAATCGAACTGCACGCGCTTATCGACACGATCAATAATTGATTAGTGGAACGTTTCATTTTAAGAAGTTGCAAGCGATTTCTCCTTTAATTTTGAGAATTTTTTAAGAAAGGAAGCGATTTCTCCTTTAATTTTGAGAATTTCTAAAGAAAGGAAGCGATTTCTCCTTTAATTTTGGGAATTTCTAATGAAAGGAAGCGATTTCTCCTTTAATTTTGGGAATTTCTAAAGAAAGGAAGTGATCTCTCGTTTAATTTTGGGATTTTGAGAATTTTTTAAGAAAGGAAGCGATTTCTCCTTTAATTTTGGGAATTTCTAAAGAAAGGAAGTGATTTCTCCTTTAATTTTGGGAATTTCTAAAGAAAGGAAGCGATTTCGCGTTTAATTTTGGGAATTTCTAAAGAAAGGAAGCGATTTCTCTTTTAATTTGGGGAATTTCTAATGAAAGGAAGCGATTTCTCCTTTAATTTTGGGAATTCTTAAAGAAAGGAAACGATTTCTCCTTTAATTTTGGGCATTTCTAAAGAAAGGAAGCGATTTCTCCTTTAATTTTGGGAATTTCTAAAGAAAGGAAGCGATTTCTTCTTTAATTTTGGGAATTTCTAAAGAAAGGAAGCGATTTCTCCTTTAATTTTGGGAATTTCGAAAGAAAGGAAGCGATTTCTCGTTTAATTTTGGGATTTTGGGAATTTTTAAAGAAAGGAAGCGATTTCTCGTTTAATTTTGGGACTTTGGGAATTTCTAAAGAAAGAAAGCGATTCCTCGTTTAATTTTGGGACTTTGGGAATTTCTAAAAAAAGGAAGCGATTTAATTTTGAGACTTTAGAAATTTTTAAAGAAAAGAAATATAGTGGAGGAAGATATATTTAGAGGTATTGGAATTTTTTGTCAAGTGTTTCTAATAATAGCATAAATTTGGAATTTTGGAACACTGATATCTAATTTGAAGCTCTTGCGACTATTATTATTTAGATCCATAGAATAAATTTGACTTTAAACCAAGTTTTTACAATTTTTAAAAATCCACACAATCAAAATTGCCAAATTTGCTCGTACAATTTCAAATTAAGACACTCTATATTTAGTTTCCCCTAATAATCACAAAGCTTCGCGAAAACTTTCCAACCTCATTTTCACAAAACCAAAACTACCAAATTTAATCATACATTCTCAAACCAAGACTCTGTACATTTAGTTTCCAATAACATTTGCACAACCTCGCGAAAATCCCGCCCTCAACAAAAATTGATAATCAACCGGAACGCTCCAACTTCCCTTACAAAAATACTCGCACCGCTCTCCTCTGGAATACGTTCGCCAAAGCTTCACTGCCCTCGTTCCCACCGTTTTACCCCTTTCTCGTAACCTCGAGGAGAACAGAGGCACCTTCCAAGGTAAAGCTTCCTCACTTTCGCGTGGCGATAGTCGCGACGATAGCCAAGAATGGCGGATATTTCGAAAGGCATCCGCGGTTTCACGGAGGCTCGTCGCCTGTTTCGATGGCCATCGGACCCATTAACGAGCGTGGCCGTCTTAAACCGCCATTTTAAACAGCGAATCCGTCTCAGCGATACGGAGGATCGCCATAATTCCGCGACTAGCCGTCCCATCGCGCGTCTAGTTGACGATTTCACGAACAGTCGGTCGAGGGTGAAATTGCTCGATCCTCCTCCTTCGCTCGTTATTGTTTCCCATCGGTCGGAAAAGCGGTACGAGGGCGGCGAAACATCTGGCGTCGCGAGGAAATCGAATTTCTAGGCCTTCATTGCAGCCCTCCCGCGTTAATTCCTCCTTTTGTGGCTCGATAAAAAGGAAAAATACGGGCGGCGAAAAATTCTGACCCCGGCTCCGCGACTGACAATGAGTTTTTTTCGCCGTGGGAAGTTGATTATCGACGTAGGGGGTCCATTGGTTCGCTGCGAGGATTGAGATCCGAATGGAACGTTAGATTGATTAATGGCGGATCGCTTGTCCTCTGCTTCGCTGCCACCCCTTTGAATCGACGTTTCTGAACGTCCCAGAAAAAGCAAGCTCTCTTTTGAGACATTGTAGAATGTAAATCGGTTAAGATAATTGCGGAGAAATTGAGGATCACCTTTTGAAGTTAGGGTAGTAAGAAGGAATGTTTTCATTAATGTTTGAATGAATCAAAGCTCGGAATCTTTATGCTACTTTTACAGTCTCCAATTAAATTTCAAAAACTACTAATACGTAATTTTATCCAACGCGGATTTACCATTTATTTCGAATCGCGAAACTACCCCTTTAATTAACCCATTCGAGACAGATTGCACGCTGTGCATGCAATGATATTCAATTGAAATTATGAGTCTAAATGAAAATTTCAGCTTCTGTGGTTAGGTTAGGTTAGGTCAGGTAATTGTACGCTGTGTAAGCAATGATATTCAATTGAAATTATGAGTCTAAATGAAAATTTCAGCTTCTGTGGTTAGCCTCGAAAAAAACGAGCCGTCTCAAATGGTTTAAAATGCTTCCCCATAAAAGCTAGAGGGAAGCAGATTTTATTTACACAAGTGCATCCGCAATCCCGCTTCCGCGCCACTTATCGAGTTACCACGGTGCGCGAGAAATTAGTTGGAAAAAATTCAATCCAGAAACAAAGTGCTCGAGGGACTCCTCCAGGAGGCACAACCAGTCTCTCCTCAAAGATGGCAGCCTCTTCATCATCGCGGAGGTTTCCGACAGCTTATAAGCGACCTGGTACCGCAACCACAGCGCACACACAGCGCTCCACGTCTCTGCTCGCGCCAAACAAAATTTCTCGCAGACTCCCCGCGTTCTTCCATCCGAAAACCACCCCCTAGACGCGATTCGCTCGACTGGTATTGAAATCGACGGCTCTCCGCAGCGCGCTCGCGGCAGCTTTCAGGAAAAACCGCGCAGCTTTCCTCGTTCTCGTTGATTGGAAACGTTTGTCTCTCGCAGCGGATCGAGCGGTCCTCGCGAGTCGAAAGGCACCCTCTTTTGGCTTGAGGCGTGGTACGTGTGGAAAGATCGAAGAACACGCAGTTTTGCACTCAATTTTTCATAAGAAATCAGAATCGTGGTTAAGTGCGTTAACAATGATAACAGAAATAATGACGATTACAACGTTTGTGATGATTAAACTTGGGAAATGGTGTTACGGCTACGAACTCTTTCGCTGCGCCAGTTGGCTGACCACTCTGACTAGCTACTCGTAATTCGACTAAGTGACTGGCTGTCCAACTGAGCACGACTGTTCTAATCGAACTGTCTGACTCAACTCAACTGCGGAACTGAACTGTCGCGAGGGTGAAAATGTCGATCCTTAAAAGCTCGTATGAAAAGAGGTGGAAAAGCTAAGAGGAAAAGGGGTAGTTGCGCGAACGAGGAAAGCGAACGTTCCTGGAAAAACGCAAGAGAACGAAAATAGGTCCTTGATGAGTGAAATTTGGGGATGTGACTGCGCTCATTTGAAAGATTCTAAGGGTTGCTAGGAAAAGACACTAACTACACGGATGTCAGAGTTAAGATAGCACTTAAATCTGGTCACCAAGCATGGATATACAACGATCAAAACCATGGGAACCTATTGCAAGATTCGAAGAGATTTTTAGGGTTCTTGGAGTCCTTTTTCGCACACACGGTGTGCAGAGCGTCTCGAATGGGTTAAACAATTGCGTGGCTGCGAAGTCGTAGCTGCCAGAGGCTGGAAAAGATCCGCGATTCGCTCGTTCCACCTTCGCTGAAGAGTTTATTGGGGGACGTTTGGACGACGCGAGAACGTGCTAAAACGAGTCGAACGATCACGGACGTTCGAGGTTATTTTTCGCCACCTTTCTGCGAACCCTTCGCTGGATTCCCTTTTCTCGAGGGCACGTTACGCGGCTGTGATTGAACGCGCCACATCGTGGCTCGCAATTACGCGCGGCCACGCCAGGTTTCACGGATATTGGCCGCCCATTTCTCGATAAAACGAACGTCCCAGGCGCGGACAGCCGCTCTTGCGACTTTCTCCACCGCGGAACGTGAATTACAGCCGTGCTTGGGGCATCATATCGGAAACGAAATGGGGTGCTTTCTATTTCGTCGAGCTTGCTTGAGGAGGCTACCTTGGCTCGATTTGCCCAGTGGTTTTCATTTTCTGTGAAACAGTCGATCGAGCGTGAGGAGTGATTGAAACAAGGGGTAGTGTTTGTCAACTAGTCTTTGTTTGTTACTGTGTTAATAAAATTGGTCGATTATATTTATTAATCCAAGGTGTGATGCTGCTTATTTTGCTTAAAAATTGTTGTTTATTGCAATTTTAATTGATGTTTGCTATCAAGGATACGCGAAGGTTGCATAATCTCTTGATAGCCTAATGCAACCCTTATTACTTTCATCGAGTGATGAATAAACTGTAATCAACTCTGAATATTTTGTACGAGCAAAGAGAATAGTTTAAATAGGGTTAATTCTTTGCATTCTGCTTCTTCCTGGACGTTTGCAGTAGAAGCTAGAAATATTCAACTAGTCTTCGTTTGTTGTTGTGCTAATAAAATTTGTCAATTATTTTTATTAATGCAAGATATTGAGAAGACACGAATAATGCTGCTTATTTTGCTTGGAAATTGTTGTTTATTGCAATTTTAATTGATGTTTGCTATCAAGGATACGCGAAGGTTGCATAATCTCTTGATAGCCTAATGCAACCCTTATTACCTTCATCGAGTGATGAATAAACTGTAATCAACTCTGAATATTTTGTACGAGCAAAGAGAATAGTTTAAATAGGGTTAACTCTTTGCATTCTGATTCTTTCTGGATTTTTGCAGTAGAAGCTAGAAATATTGCTAAAATATTGCTATTTTTATTACTAACGTTTGTCAGCAATAGAAAATTTCCATTTTAATAGAACACTAATCAATTCTGATGTCCCTTCAGAGGAGACATCCGAGTGCAAAGGATTAACCCCTTCCTGTGTTTTAACGAGTCTGATTAGTGATGAAAATTTGGGCCAAATATGAATATCAAAAGTCAGACTCGTGAACAGATAGTCGAGCCAAATGTAAACATCATGCGCCAGGCTCGCGAATAGAAAGTCAGGGCCACACATAAACATCGTAACATAACGACTGTACTTATCTTTTGTTTACTTTTCTATCGAGGAATAAATGTAACTAGAACTAATGTAAAACTACAAAAATCTGTTCCAAATGCAAAACATATGCGCGTGGAAGATGTGCTGATAATCCAATAATTTCCAAAACGATGAAAATGAATAAAACTTGTATAATTTGTATCTCTAAAATTATTTCAATTGAAAAATATCAATTTTTTCTATTTTTAAGTTTTTTAAAGTAGATAAATAAAATAGATACACCAAATTTTACTAAACGATACATTTTTTGTTACACACCTCAATTTTTTAACTTTTTAGAGACGAGTCATTTGACTATAATGAGAATACGTATGCGTAAAGTATTGGTTGGTTTAGTGTTAATGAAAACGCAAATAGGAACAGTAAGAACGTGATAACAGGTGTCGTTCGAAGCACAGTTTGGCGCCGTTTCTGACAGATGCGGCACGCGGATCAGTTACGCATCCTATAAATCGGTTTCGGTAGATTTGTGAATGAAAAACTTCAGTTTCCATGGGCATCCATTTTTTTCCCAGTTTTCCTCCGGTTTCGGTGAAATATTGTTACACATGACAGGCTTTTCGTCTCTCGTTATCATGTGACCCAAAAACGGTTCGCAGAGTTGTCAGCCGTGCAATAAATCGCGCAGCTGAACTTCGCGCAGCCCAATTTTTCCCTTCGATAACTCATGTTATGTCCACGGGGATTCGCCTTTCGCTACATTTTCGAACCGCTCGAATCGTTCAGGGCTGTTCCGTTCAATTTCTATCGAACGCTTCGTGGATCGCTTCGAATTCGAGTCCTCGAAACAAGACGATTCTTCCTATTTTCTTGCCTTCGAAATACCCGTTGCAAAATTGTCTAAAATATTCTTTTTTCTGTATCCGCGAGACAGAAATTTATCTGACGCGTGTTTGGGAAATGCAGACACTGTGCGTGCGTTTAGAAAATACGTGGAACCTCGCATGACGAGCATAATTTGTTCGAGAATTTTACTTGTAATGTGATACGCTTGTTATGCGAAACAATTATTCACATATAAATTAATGAAAATACGATAATGCGTTCTATGGCAAAAAGTGTTCAAAATTTTTTATATGTAACGTTTATATAAAGAAAATGAGTTGTGCATAAATTGTTGAGGAGTGAAATCATCGTTAACTTTTCTTCTATACGGGACCAAACCAATGTGACTTCGATTCAATTATGTAGTTTATTTGTAATGAATTTTAGACACATACTTAATTCATTTTTAATGAAAAGCTATTTAGCGACATTTGCTTTCGCTGCTGCTTCAAAATTTAGTGAAAACGTGACACCGCATTGAATAAAGAAGAAGAAAAGACTTTCCTTTTTCGTGTCACTTGTTGTGCGGAATGTAGCTCGTTAAGAGAGTCATTTTTTTACAATTTATTTTGTTCGTTTTGCGAAATACTTGCTATGCGAGGCTCCACTGTACTTATTTTTGTAGATCAAAGGGGTGAACGAGTAATTGATTTAGCCCTTTGCACTTGGCTCCTTCCTAGACGTTAGCAGTAGAAACTATGGCTAAAATAGCAATCTTTTAGCAATAGAAACCATCGCTAAAATAGCAATCTTTTAGCAATAGAAACCATTACTAAAATAGCAATATTTTGGCAATAGAAATCATTGCTAAATTAGTAATCTTTTAGCAATAGAAACCATCGCTAAAATAGCAATCTTTTAGCAATAGAAATCATTGCTAAATTAGTAATCTTTTAGCGATAGAAATCATTGTTAAAATAGCAATCTTTTAGCAATAGAAACCATTGCTAAATTAGCAATCTTTGAGCAATATTTTTGCAATAGAAACCATTGCTAATATAGCAATCTTTGAGCAATATTTTAGCAATAGAAACTATGACTAAAATACCAATCTTTGAGCAATATTTTACCAATAGAAACTATGACTAAAGTACCAATCTTTGAGCAATATTTTAGCAATAGAAACCATTGCTAATATAGCAATCTTTTAGCAATATTTTTGCAATAGAAACCATTGCTAATATAGCAATCTTTTAGCAATATTTTGGTAATAGAAACTATGACTAAAATACCAATCTTTGAGCAATATTTTAGCAATAGAAACCATTGCTAATATAGCAATCTTTTAGCAATATTTTAGAAATAAAACCATTGCTAATATAGCAATCTTTGAGCACTATTTTAGTAATAGAAACCACTGCTAAAATAACGATATAATAAGCATTAGAAAACTTCCACTTCAATAGAAAATTTGATGGAAACACGCATATCTCAAAAAGCTGCAGTGGAATAATTTTAACCTCTGTAATCACTAATCAGTGCTGATGTCCCCTCACAGGGGACATTCGAGTGCAAAGCGTTAGAAACTCGAGCTCGCTCGCGGACACGGTTCCCAATGGCTGGTAAGAAGTAGCCTTGTTTCCATATTCATAGCGTGTTTCGAAATTTCGACTGGTCGATCCTGTTTTGCCAGCGCAGCTGGAATTTCATCGGCTGTAAATCAGGCAAAGAAACGACCGGGTAACGGGTGAACGCGATAGCATGGATTCCGCGGGTTTACGTTAATGAATTATTAGGGCTGTCGGAAAGTTCCGTCGTTTTTCGTGCAGCCGACCAGAGATAATAAAATGCGTCTGGCTTAATCTGGCGGGCCCGATGGAACTTGCTTCTGCTTGTTTTAAACGATAATCCACCGTGTTTCCTGGTGATTTAGTGAAATTTTTTCCCGCGGATCAGCGGCCTCCGCGCGAATGATCGATCGCTGTTGCTTATTTAACAGCCAAACCGCTAATTATTAAAGTACACATTCGCGTGTACAGGGCGGCCTGCTAATTGCTCGCCGCAATATTTGAGCCGATTCTGATTGTTCAACGGCAGATTGGTTTGCACGAAGGTTCGTTGGTGTCAAGGAGGACGTAACGCGACGTGAATGCATATTTCTTTCACTTTTAATCCTGACAAATTGTTCGATGAGTGTTTGAAGTTTGCGCGCGATTTGTACGAACGCTTTTTTATTCATTCTGTTATAGAAAAGTATGAGAAGCCTTGTAAAATGGATATTGTTTAGGATTTAAGGAAGTTCGCGGTTTACGATGTGGACAGCAGATTTGCTATTTTTGAAAATAGTAGTTTTCCTCGTTGCATGTTATAAAGTTTACTAAGACCACATCGACAAATTAATTAGCATTTACGTGCTCGATCGTTTCGATTAATAGCAAATGATGTATCATAAACTTGGACGCACTCGCGAATGAAGTCATAAAACACCGGACGATCGCCAAACGGGACCCAACAAATAAATCACAGAACAAATATTGCTAACTGAACTTTACGTTACGCATTCTCAATCAGATATCTCTTTCAGCTACCCAATTGACTATCTGACAAAGCGTGGACTAATAAATACACAAGAAGCCTTCGCAAAAATAATTACAGGATTGATCCTAGATATTTTCCCATTTCTTAGACACCTTTGGTCTGAGATACATCCTGGACGATATATCACAATCTATAATACTTATACAATAATATACATATATCACAATATGAGACATCATAGTTCAATCAATCCTCCACTTCGTGCTTTAATTTCTGCAAAATTTGCGATCCTTTCTTCGAAGTAAGAAGATTGTTAATCAGGGGGAGGATAACTTTAACAGTCAACTTAATCTTATAATTCTCTATCAATTCTCCGCTTGTCATTAATTTCCAAATCACTCGTGTAATCGCTCGCATCGCGCACACTCACTCGTTTATTAATTGCCTTGTAATTTACTAAGACATTTTCATGAATGCTTCCAAGCGCAGCAAATGCAACGTGCACATCCCTTTTCACGTCTCCACCGTCGTATCGCTGCGACGTGAGCCCATAACCGTTAGAACGACGATATTAGTTCGGACTGGGTGTCGAAAACACAATCGAACCGCTCGCACTTGGCTGAATTTCAATCCTTTAAACTTCAGATTCCCTCATTTGTAAGTGTCCAAAGCAGCTCGTGTACCACGTCCCAACGCGACACGATCCGCCATATGTCAGGAATCCCCGAACGTATCCGACGGCAAACAGAATGACGTCCTTTAAGGATTTCAGTTCGACTACAGCGCATAACTCACGGAATCATCGTTCGAAACTATCCGGCACTTTCGCCAATTTTTCATCGACGCTATCGTTCGTCGCTGAAATATTCTCGTCAAATTCCACGAATCCGTGAAACTTGGCTGAATCGTAATTCTAACAGAAGTTCTTCATCGTCCTGTTAATCGCCCTTTGCGTTGCGAGTTATTTTTCAATTTTGTCGCTGACAACTCTCTGCTATTTAAAATGTTTCATTTGAAATTTGCTTCAAAGATCTAAAATAATTTTATTTACTAATTATATTTAATATAGCTCTCAAATTTTGTTGTAATTCATATTTATGGAACTTGTATTGGTTTTTATTTTTATTCACTGATGTCGACACTCGACAAAGAAACGCAAAGGGTTCATTTCGAGAAGAGCTCTCATCCACCAAAAATAAATTTCCATCTCTTTTATAAGAAACGTGACCACCCTTACGATGTTACACGACGTTCACCGCGAGGTCTCCGTCTTTTCCTAATTTTCAGAGCGTTATACTTCCCCATACGGACGTACACACGTATAAAACCTCGCATAAAATACTCGAGCAACGTCGCGCAACGAGGAAAACACATTATCGTCCGCGGCCATAAAGCAGCGTTTTATCGGTGTCTGGAAATTGACATAAAATCGCCGTTAGACTCTATCGATGCTCTAATTTCCCGGTACGGTGTGTAACGCGATGCGTTATGGACGATGGAGGGGGTGGAAGATATAGTAATAGGTCAGTAACGATAGAGTAATACGTTAATGGCTGGAAACAGTTGCACGTGTCGCGGATAGCGTTACGAGGGGGTTGAAAGCCATCGAGAACGGGCTTTACGCGGTCGAACACTTTGCAGCCACGCTTGAGGATCTTCGTGGCGCGTTGCAATTCAAATAACTAAGCTTGGGGGGTGGTTAAGTCACCGTGGTATCGGGAAGCATCCGTCTGGTCGCGTATTTCACGTCGACCGCCTCGTACGAGTGATAAACTCGGCTGATGCGCGTTTCTTATGCATCGTTAAGGGGACTTTTAGCGATACACCGGCTAACGAGCGTTTTCCCGGGCCATTGCTCGCGAAACGCTTTGGAAAATTCTTTGGGGACGATTTTAATGCTCCGTATAACGCTGGTCGTCGAAAGTAAAATTCGTACGTGTCTACGTTCTTCAGATTTTATTTTGTTAATGATAATACTAGAAGTAATAATAATAACGTCGATTCAAGTCGTTCGAGACGGATTGCACAGCTTGCGTGCGATGCATTTTCGAAAGAAAAGATATTTTTATTACTAGATTGCAAAATAAAACGAAATGACATGAAAAAGCTGTGTCAGCATAATTACGGAATCGCCTTGCGACGATTTCGGATGCAGATACAAAAGTAAACGCGTTTTTTTAAATTAATCAAAAGATTTGCAACATTCACAGCTTTCAAAACAACGATTTGAAATGAATCAGAACTCGGTCCCCACGCGACCAAACAAAATCCCAGTTGCAGAAGGGGTGGGAAAGGGGTTCCAGGAAGAGGGATGTCTTAACCTTCTCTCAAAGCATGTATCTCCGACGTTATTGTTCCCTCTTTGTGCGCTAAACGTCAGAACTCTGTGCGCTGGGAATGAAAAAAAATGCTTCAAGGTTGTTTGCATACCTCTCGTCCTACGCTCGGGCACTTCGCTGAACGTCTCCGCTCCCTTCGTCAAACTGATCTGCCCCTGGGTGCACATGGCTCTTGCATCCCTTCACTCGCACGCGCACGAAACACGGAGAGGAAGACCTTGTTCCGAGCAGAGAGGCGGGGAATCACGGGACTTCAGCCGCGGGCTACAGGAATCGGCTCCCGTCTCTGGAATGTCGAACGAGGGGATGAGGCCGCGTGGGAGGCATGCGTGTTGCGAGCGCGGGAAAACGGTGCTGACTGAGCCTCCAAATGGATGGGGCAGAATATTTTTAATTAACCCTTTGCACCCCGTTGTCGCCGATAATGCGACACTTGAATTACGAACTGTTCAATATGAATTTTTATTTTGTTGAAGATTTATAAACCTGAACTTGTTTTATACGATGTAGCTAAGGAATAAGTATTTTGTTTTGTTGCAGCAACCGTATTCTTTTTATTACATGTATATACAGCTGTAACTAATGTAGTATTGAAACTGTTAGTGTACTATATGAGTCCCTAAACTGGAGTGCAAAGGGTTAAGTTTGCGATATTTGATGACGTTAAAATCGACATTTCCTCTGTTGTTAGTGTAGAAGTTCTATTAATCTGTATTAATTGATTTTAACAATGTGAGCAGAGAAGTTGTATGAACGTATATTAACCCTTTGCACTCGACGCTTTCCCAGCTATTTTCTGTTGCTGGTGAAAGTTAGCGATAGAAAGTATTGCTAAGTAATTTTCCAGCAATAGAAAAATTTTGGGAAATATGTTCCTTGAAAAGTTGCAATGGAATAAGTTTTTCACTTTCGTAATTAATTCTCACAGAGGCGACATCCGAGTGCAAAGGGTTAATTGATTTTAACAATATCAGCAGCAAAGTTAAATTGGATATATTAGTTCATAAATGATTGTATAATTCTTTCAACATCAGAGTTTCCTACTTTTTTTTTTTATTAATTAATTTATTAATTAATTAATAACTGATTGTGGAATACATAATTTGATGTGAGTAGTCATAGAGTAAATGAAATTCAAATATTTTCTAAACCAATGCATCGTCTAATGCATTAAAAAATATGATTCCATGTAGAAGAAAGCAAGTCGAACTCTTCTCCATAAAAGTAATTCTAGAAAGATCCTAGAATATTTTTCAATATCCTTAAAAACAAGTAAACTATCCGAATTTTTCATAACGTGATGCAAATCTCAGCAAACCCAATTTCCAAAACACCGAACTTCTCGTCGATTCGCAACGATCTCGCTTCCGTTCGCGAGAAATCAACACGTACGATCACGGAACGCGATCCGCAGCTCGACACGCGTCGTCTGTCGACAATCGTATTTGTCTGTCCGTTAAATAGGATCCGTCACGCAGGGGCCGCTGGGGAGGGTCGAGCAGCGAAAAAAATCAATTTGTCCCGACGTGACATCCTTTGACGATCCGGTTGGCCGAAATTTCGCGAGACGCGGCCCCGACGACCCCCGCAGCATCGCGTCTCAGCCCCTTTCCTCCTTAATGGGCCGCGGAAAGAGGGTTCCGTCGCTTTCCGCCCACGGGGCTCGAGCTACCGTCGACTAATGTCTTTGTCATGTTGACTGTCGACAAATCGCCCTTTGAACAACCACCCCCAGGACCAACGCGGCGGAGGGGTGCGTCACCCACGCGTACCTTTCCCTAGTTGGGGGCTTACGTCACTGCGAGCTAACTAGTTTCTGGTCGCGATGAAAGCGGAGGAAGGGACTTGGGGTGGAAATCTGTACCAGTCGCTGCAGCGCGCTGCAAGAGGGTTGGGTTAGACACCTGACTGAACCGTGGATCGTCTTCCTTTTAGGCAGCCATCGATGGATTTTTGTGCGAACAGAGGGATCAACACTTTGCACTCTGCGCCTTAATGGACGTTGATAATAGAAGCTAGAAATATTGCTCAAATAACAATATTTTAGCAATATTTAGCAATAGTTTCTATTGCTAACGTCTCTCAGCAATAGAAAATTTTCGTTTCAATAGAAAACTTTATAATAATAAGTTTAATCACTAATCAATTCTGATGTCCCTTCAGAGGAGACATTGGAGTGCAAAGGGCTAATAGTGTTGGGATGTATTTGAAGTAATATGGATATGTGCTTGTGTGAGGTTTAGAGGGGTTAAAGGTTTGTTTGTTTTTTGTTCATTTTCTTGTGTCGTTGCGCGATTTTCAGTTGGCAGAGTTGGTAGTCATAGCTTCATCAGTCTGCGTAGTGTATTTTTCTTTCCTCTTGCAGCATAATTTTGTTTGTAGTTTGTTTAATCATCCATTTCTCTCTAAATGAAAAGTTTAGATTACGATGTTCGAAATAATTTCAGGTTTTGTTCTTGTTGTCTCTTGATAACACTCTCTGTGACTTGCTTCGTCGTTTGCAATGTCTCAATCATATTAATCGCTTTCCTATGCATTCCATATTTAAAAATTGTATTTTTATATACATATTTAAGTTCTCCAATGGAATGGTTACGCTATTTTGCGTTCTTTTTTTTTCATTTGATGCGAGACAGTGTGAAACAAAAAATTCAAAGTTTTTTGATTATACAAAATATCATAACACTCTCCATTCTCTTAATTTTCGTTTAAGGTGTATTCAATTATTTTTCTTCTTCAAAATCGATACCACCCCTAAATCGATATCTGTTTCACAAATTCGCCAAGGGAAAGGGAGCTCAGAGTGGAAATCTGGACGTAAGGGGGATGAAAAGGGGATGATAGTGGTGTACGGAGCACATCCGGTGAGATCCTCGCGCTCCACCGGCAGGAAATCTGCGAAAGGTCGTCGAGGGGTGAAGAATCAAATGCGCGGCTCTTCCTTTTTTCGCCAGGATGCTGTTTAAAACCCGTGAAATGGCACATCCACTGGGTGCCCTCTGGAAATCCAACGCCATCGGGCCATTCTGTTCTCAGGTTTATTTTAGATGGAACTAGCGTCGAAATGGGGTAATCGTTCGTTGCTCAAGTAGATTCGGGTGAACAAAATCTTATTCGAACGACGCTTCTTGATTTTTATCGGAACGCGGACTCTGTTCCATTCTTATCCTTGATCGTTCAGAAATCCAGTGGCGTGCAGTTCATGGAAGCTTGCGCGATTATTTTTCTCAGAATGTTGTGTCTATTTTAGAATAAAAATAAATGAACTGCTCATTTTGTTTATCATTTTTATGGAAAAACAGCTTCCCTATCAGCAAATGTCACCGCACGCCACTGCAGAAACCAATTTTTAAAAAATCAACGATGACCTGCAAATTAAAAAGTTAGTCTTTTAGGTTATACGAAAAACATAATTTTACTTATTTTTAATAACAGAAAATGATGCAATTTCCAGTTAAGTATCCAAATATCCTTCTTCCCAATTTTACCAAATAATAAGAATAAATAAAACAATTCTTTATAATTCCATCCATTCGCATACTGTTTTCTAATTTACTTCTTATTAATTGGTTTAGAAGATCGAACGTGCCAAATTATATCCTCGAAAATGATGAAAATTACAATCTTCGAGAGGAACCAATCAATCCAGAGCTGAGAAAGCCGTTCGCGGTTGGGCAAAGCGCATCGTCGCGATCGCGTGGTCGTGGTGCGATCTGAGCGAGGTCGATACCAGCACCAAAAACACGGTCAGCGGGGCTAGAAATCGCGCCACGATGAATATCTCGAGTGATTAACAGTTTTAAGTTGTCAGGAAGAGTAATCGGTGCTGCTCGTATCGCCACTGCCAGCGAGACCGCCGCGCTCGAATAAAGATCTCGGGACTTGGCGATGGACACGGCGATCTTTATCCCTCCCGTCGTTCTGCTCTCGTGAAACGCGTTTAATCTAGCCGGTTGACGACAGAAATTACAGTCCCAGCCGAAATGTAGCCCGCGATAAATGAGATTCACGATCCTGGCGCGAAGAATCGATGGCATTAGCGGGGCTGTTTGGTCTTCGAATTTTCGCTGGTTCGAAATCAACCTCGCGGATCGCTCGTATCCGCTGCAATAATTTCGAGAGCAGTGGTAAATGGATCGATGGCTCTCGCTGCTATTGGTTTTACGAATGGACAATGATCGCATTTATTGGCTGGAGTTGATTCGATTTTATGTGTTTGTGTGAAAGGATACTATTCAAAAACCATATGGTTTCGCCATGAACCGATTTTGTTCAAATTTTGCGTATTTGTAGATCTGTATGTGGGTTATTAAATGGTGGCGTAACTTTTTGATAGGATTTGAAATAATGGAGGGGGAGAAGTGCAAAGTAGGTGCTTAGCGAAATATTTTGGAGGCTATGACTTTTGACTGAGAAAAGAGATATCGATTTGAATTTTATGTCAAAAAATCACGAGAAATTCAAGCTTTCGAATGATGTATAACGTTTGATGTTTTCGAAATTTTTAAGTCAGTTTTTACGCGTATTTCTAGTTTTGGCAATTGTGAAAAATTGGAATATCAAAAAAAAGGTTCCTTTGAGCGTAGAGGAAAGCACAAGATGCACAAACTATGCAAAAATATTCGAGATATCTAAATTAAACTATATATTATACTAGAGTGTGAAGCAAGTCTCTATTTAGATTTTATTTTGTTAGTTGCAATCGTGAAAATATAAATTTGTATAAACTTCTATTAAATTTCTAAATTTGAAAGTATACAGCTTGCAACTGGCATAAATCACGTACTATTACACAAATCTATTACAATCTAATCCCAATTTCCACAGAAAAAAAAAGAAACGGAATCATAAAGCATTAAAATAAAATACAAAGCAAGCATAAATGTTTTAAGTGTATAAACTTCCATTAAATTTCTAAATTTGAAAGCATAATGCTTGCAAATGACATAAATCACATATTATTATACAAATCTATTACAACCTAATCCCAATTTCCACAGAAGAAAAAAAGAAATGGAATTATAAAGCATTAAAATAAAATACAAAGCAAGCATAAATGTTTCAAGTGTATAAACATCTATTAAATTTCTAAATTTGAAAGCATACAGCTTGCAAATGACATAAATCACATATTATTACACAAATCTATTACAATCTAATCCCAATTTTCACACAAAAGGAAAAAAAACGGAACCATAAAGCATTAAAATAAAATACAAAGCAAGCATAAATGTTTCAAGTGTATAAACTTCCATTAAATTTCTAAATTTGAAAGCCTACAGCTTGCAAATGACATAAATCACGTATTATTACACAAATTTATTACAACCTAATCCCAATTTCATCATGAAAAGAAAAAACAAACGAAACCATAAAGCATTAAAATAAAATACAAAGCAAGCATAAATGTTTCAAGTGTATAAACATCTATTAAATTTCTAAATTTGAAAGCATACAGCTTGCAAATGACATAAATCACATATTATTACACAAATCTATTACAATCTAATCCCAATTTTCACACAAAAGGAAAAAAAACGGAACCATAAAGCATTAAAATAAAATACAAAGCAAGCATAAATGTTTCAAGTGTATAAACTTCCATTAAATTTCTAAATTTGAAAGCCTACAGCTTGCAAATGACATAAATCACGTATTATTACACAAATTTATTACAACCTAATCCCAATTTCATCATGAAAAGAAAAAACAAACGAAACCATAAAGCATTAAAATAAAATACAAAGCAAGCATAAATGTTTCAAGTGTATAAACTTCCATTAAATTTCTAAATTTGAAAGCCTACAGCTTGCAAATGACATAAATCACGTATTATTACACAAATTTATTACAACCTAATCCCAATTTCATCATGAAAAGAAAAAAAAAACGAAACCATAAAGCATTAAAATAAAATACAAAGCAAGCATAAATGTTTCAAGTGTATAAACATCTATTAAATTTCTAAATTTGAAAGCATACAGCTTGCAAATGACATAAATCACATATTATTACACAAATCTATTACAATCTAATCCCAATTTTCACACAAAAGGAAAAAAAACGGAACCATAAAGCATTAAAATAAAATACAAAGCAAGCATAAATGTTTCAAGTGTATAAACTTCCATTAAATTTCTAAATTTGAAAGCATACAGCTTGCAAATGACATAATTCACATACTATTACACAAATCTATTACAATCTAATCCCAATTTTCACACAAAAAGAAAAAAAACGGAACCATAAAGCATTAAAATAAAATACAAAGCAAGCATAAATGCTTCAAGTGTATAGACATCTATTAAATTTCTAAATTTGAAAGCATACAGCTTGCAAATGACATAATTCACATACTATTACACAAATCTATTACAACCTAATCCCAATTTCCACATGAAAAGAAAAAAAAACGAAACCATAAAGCATTAAAATAAAATACAAAGCAAACATAAATGTTTCAAGTGTATAAACTTCCATTAAATTTCTAAATTTGAAAGCATAATGCTTGCAAATGACATAAATCACATACTATTACAAAAATCTATTACAACCTAATCCCAATTTCCATAAAAAAGGAAAAAAAACGGAACCATAAAGCATTAAAATAAAATACAAAGCAAGCATAAATGTTTCAAGTGTATAAACTTCCATTAAATTTCTAAATTTGAAAGCATAATGCTTGCAAATGACATAAATCACATATTATTACACAAATCTATTGCAACCTAATCCCAATTTCTACACAAAAAAGAAAAAGAATGAAACCACAAAGCATTAAAATAAAATACAAAGCAAATATAAATGTTTCAAGTGTATAAACATCTATTAAATTTCTAAATTTGAAAGCATAATGCTTGCAAATGACATAAATCACATATTATTGCATAAATGTTTCAAGTGTATGGACATCTATTAAATTTCTAAATTTTAATTATACAGCTTGCAAATACTATTACATAAATCTATTACAACCTAATCCCAATTTCCTCAGAAGAAAGAAAGAAACGGAATCATAAAGCATTAAAATAAAATACAAAGCAATCATCTCTCTCACTTAAAGTTACAATCAAATTTAAATTACAACACACAAGAATATCAAGAAAGATGGTATTACCAGCAGCTATTCACTGCTTCGTCACAGCGTCAGGTCGCCAAACATGAAAGTACAGCGCGCATAACTCCGCTAATTAATCTTCAATCTTACAAACTGAAATTAAACTAGGAGCCAAATGAAATTTTATCAGAGATACAATGCGTCTTTGTTCCATTTGGACGATAATCCGCGAGTGTGATTCGCGGTTAGAAGATAAAAGGGGGTTAATCCTTTGAACGCGTAACCGACCGATATCGCGCGTGCATTATACTCTGCTTGCTAATCCGATAAAGCGTTGGCCTGAGTAATACAACGATGCGCCAACCTTCCACGCAGAATTTCGCGTCATCCGCGTCCAAAACGACACGAAAATAAAAAACAAAACGCGACGAGAAATTCTAATGAAGCAAACATTAATCGCAGCACGAAGCGCAGACGTAGGAAACGGTTTGTTGTTATTAGACTGGCTGTCGAGGATATCGAGCGGTCGCTGGTCGACGCGTGTTGCTCGCCGCGATCAAAGGATTAAATAGCGATGCTTTGATAAAACATGAGTTTGATAATGTTGGAGTTGGAGCGTGGCGCAGCGAGTAAAAGTTGAGATCCGTGTTGGGCGCACGCGTTACACCAGTGTGTGTAATGTTGTTTGCGCAGCCTGCAGGGTAGCAAACTTACGCTGCTTGTTTCGATGTTAACGAGAACGTTATGAAATCAAATATCGATATCGTTCTCGTTATTCCATTTGCATCCCCCTTCAGCCCCTGCGCAACGTTCCGTGGAAACGCGAGTATTCAGCGTGTCGTAAACACATCTCTTACAACTGTTCCCTTTTTTTTTTTTTTTTTTTTTTACTTACGATGGTAACTGGTTATTAACCCTTTGACTACGAAACGCGCGTACACTCGCACTCGCGAGTTTATCAGTGTGCACGAGAGACGAGAATGTACGACGTTTATATTTATGGTTCTGCTCGAGAGGGGTGGCGAAAGGGTTGAAAACTCGGGGCTTTGGAAGATTACAAAAATTGCGTGAAAATCGTGTTAGCTTTCAGACACGATTCTAAATCGCTCATATCGCACGCCATGTTATTCACGTACGCACGTGACACTAGTATTTATTGCGGGGGTGCGTCATTCATAAGCGCATGAAGGATGCACCGAGTTAAATAGCTTTTTTTAATAATTCTATGAGCAAATTAAAGGTTTTTATTGTTGCGTAGGTAGCTTCGTCTTGCGTATTTGCTCGATTAGAATGCTAAGAACGACTTCTCTTGTTTGATTGAAGAAAGAAGAGTTCTCAAAAAATAGTACTCTTAAATACTTATACTAAAAAATACTTAACTTTTATTGTTGCGTTGGTAGCTTCGTCTTGCGTATTTGCTCGATTAGAATGCTAAGAACGACTTCTCTTGTATGATTGAAGAAAGAAGAGTTCTCAAAAAATAGTACTCTTAAATACTTATACTAAAAAAATACTTAACTTTTATTGTTGCGTTGGTAGCTTCGTTTTGCGTATTTGCTCGATTGGAATGCTAAGAACGACTTCTCGTGTTGATTGAAGAAAGAAGAGTTCTCAAAAAATCGTACTCTAAACTTCTTGCATAAATAGTATTGTGTTTAGCTGAGACTGGGTTTAGGATAATTTAATACTGTAGAATTCTTGTGTATTTATTAATTGTAAAATACTCACGACGTAGGATAATTCGCAGCTGGTACACTGTCGTCGACAGCAGCACTACGCAGTTTTCAGAAGGCACGCGACACGTTCTGTTATTGTTTTCGTTTCGACGCTCGATGCTCAACTATCTCGTCTGTTCACTCGCACTTTGATATATTTCGTTATCTCTGACGAACATTTACGACTTCAGACGACTGGATCCGAATTTGAATAAAACTACAATGCTTGGTTTTTGATACTTGGCTTTTTACTTAATCCTTTGCACTCGGATGTTCTCTCTGAGGGGACATCAGCATTGATTAGTGATTACAATGGTTACTTGTTTCACTTATTTTCCATTCAAATGGAAATATTCTATTACTGAGAGACGTTAGCAATAGAAACTATTGCCAAAATATTGTTCAAAGATTGCTATTTTAGCCATTTGGGAAAAAGCAGAGTGCAAAGGGTTGATACTCACAGCTAATAAACTTATTCCATCGCAACTTTTTGAGAGATGCGTTTCCCTCAAGTTTTCTATTGAAATGGAAACTTTCTATTGCTGGAAGACGTTAGCAACAAAAACTATTGCTAAAATATTTCTATTTTAGCAGATTTCCATCGCTAAAGTCTGGAAAGGAGCCAAGTGCAAAGGGTTAATACTCGTCTTTACATTTTTACAAGCTTATGTACTAAAACCTGAAGCAGCCACGTGCCAATCCACTTGCTGCTTCTTTTTTGGTGTAGAAATGGTCGCTAATAGGTGTAAGACTAATTAAGCGTATTGAGCTTATGGTACATCATTAGCTATTGAGTTAACCCTTTGCACTCTGAATTATTTCTCAATTTTATTGCCAACAACGCTTTACTATTTAAATTTTTTAAGGTTTTATTTGAAAACTTTAATGGACAATTTCTCGATTGCCACTTGTAAACAAATTTAAATGTTTATGGAACTTATATTTGTATCTTTTATTTTATTTATTGATGTCGAGTCACGCTCGACAAAGGGGTGCAAAGGGTTAAAATATTAAAGTCACGAATATTTACAAATTTCAACACAATCTTTATTTAATCCCTAATCCCTGTATTTAGAAAAATTCAAATAATAAGGAAAAAGGCAAATAGTAATTGGGAGTTTTCAAAAATAGCTAGTTAATTGCGTTCGTACCATAAATTTGGTTCTACAATCAAAAGGGCGATCATTGTCACGACTCGACATTTATTTCAAAACGAGCTATTTAAAACTAACGAAATAATTTCCGTCTTGATCCCCCGGGGAAGCGTTCGCGAAATTCTCTTCTCGCGTAACGCGTTAATACAGTTTGAAATTTCAATTTAACCACGGATAATATTACACCAATTCACCGCGCATCGGTATTTTCGAACATTTTCAAATCGAAACTGATATTCGTACGTCACGATTGTATATTTAATTCCAGAATTCTAGCCGGAAATTTATTATTTCCATTAAATTATCCGTTCGCAGCAGCGCTCGCATTAAATCCCTTCGATTGCAATTCTGGTTACTTTAACGTTCGAACTGACGAGATACGCAGGGAATTTCGATCGATCGGATACTTATCGAAACGCCAGCGAGGATAAGTTTAATACTTATCGATTTTTACGCTGTCGATAATTCCGCGATCGCGGCGGCTGTACAAGTCAACAACTCGCGGGCGAAATGAGCCATAACTTTGGCGCCAGGTCACTGTAAATGGCCATCGATACGGTTCGTAATTTCGAGTGGCGGAAAAAATAGCGCCGCGATATTAAATCGACTCGCGTGGAGGCGGATCGTCAGTTTTCATAATGCGATCGTAACTGTAACCGACAGGATCGCCAGACGAACCGTCTGCCAACTATTTATCAGTATCGAATGGCTCGCGACAGTCGACGTTCGCCTTTTTCAGATTCCACGAAAGTTTACGATAATGGATGTACTTGGAAGTGAGATAAAAAGGATCGTTAATCGGTGTTACGAGGCTTTTTTTATACACCTCGAGGGAAATTGTTGGTATTATAGTAATTGTAGGTAATTAGGTTAATAAGTGGTGTAGACAGTAATTGTGGCACGTTGATTGTGAGCTTGGAAGGAAAAATCGTCAATTTTCGAGATATTTAAAGCATATGTAGATGTATCGTGATTTATGTTATTTTTTTCTTGCTTTTATTCATTCTTAGGGGTTGAAATTCGATATTTTTTTATTTTATTTCATAACTTGAAGATTGTAAGGGATGGAAAAAGAAATTTGAGAGGAAATTTAGTTATTTTAATTTGATTTATGGAATGGCGACACATTGAGTTATTATTTAAATAATTGAGAGTTGTATGTAAAGAAATGATTAATTTTCTGATTTTAAGTTTTTACGTGTTTTTTTACCACCATTGCTATTTCAGAAATATACAGTTACACTTTCTCATGTTTATACCATCACTTTTATAAATTATAATAGACTTGTGAATACTTAAAAAAAGGAAGATGAATATTTTAGTGACACTGATAAGATATTTAATAAATTACTATACAAGCATGTTCACTAATACCAGTGCTCGCCAACCCTACTGGTAGCTCGTGGTACCATTTTTGTTAGCTTTGGTAGCTTTACTTTGACAGCTAGCTAATTTTTGGTAAACTCTTTTAATTGTACATATAAATAAAATTGCATAAATAAGGTTGCATAAGCAACAAGTAAATCTTCTATAATGAGCAACATACCAGATGATTTTAATTTTGAAAGTAGCTCACGCACATGCTAATGTTGAAGACTGCAGCTAATATTATACAAAACAATACACCTGACATTAACAATATCACAAATTTTCACAAACATCTCCATACATTTAAGCTGCACAATACGTTTAGAAAGCTCAACGAGCTAACACGCTTTTATACAACAAATGACATGAAGTAATTTCCCAAATAATTCTCAAACCTCATTTCAAATTTCACTCTTGATCTGCTAATCTCATAATACAGATAAAACACCTGACATTAACAATATCACACATTTTATCAATTATATTACAATCGAACAAATGTCTCCATACATTTAAGCTGCACAATACGTTCAGAAAGCTCAACAAAGCTAACACTCTTTTCATACAACAAACAACGCGAAGTAATTTCCCAAATAATTCTCAAACCTCATTTCAAATTTCACTCTTGGTCCGCTAATTTCATAATGCAGATAAAAAATCTGACCTTAACAACATCACACACTTTTCATACAACAAACAACGCGAAGTAATTTCCCAAATAATTCTCAAACCTCATTTCAAATTTCACTCTTGGTCCGCTAATTTCATAATGCAGATAAAAAATCTGACCTTAACAACATCACACACTTTTCATACAACAAATGACACGAAGTAATTTCTCGAAAAACTCTCAAACTTCATTTCAAATTTTACTCTTGGTCCGCTAATTTCATAATGCAGATAAAACATCTGACATTAACAATATCACACACTTTTCATACAACAAATGACACGAAGTAATTTCCCGAAAAATTCTCAAACTTCGTTTCAAATTCCACTCTTGGTCCGCTAATTTCATAATGCAGATAAAACATCTGACATTAACAACATCACACACTTTTCATACAACAAATGACACGAAGTAATTTCCCGAAAAACTCTCAAACTTCGTTTCAAATTCCACTCTTGGTCCACCAATTTCGCGGATAAAACTCGTGTAGATTCGCTTCGCAAGCTTCCCGGAAGGGACGCGAAACAGTGATCTGTTGGCTCGATCAATCTGTTTGCTGTTCGCGGTACCACGCGCAGCATTGTGGCCAGCTACCAAGTGATATCTAAATTAAAATCTAAAATGGTCCCACGGCGTAATTTTCAACATTGTTCGCCATAGCGCGTGGCGATACGGAGGACCAAGAATGAGGGCCCATCCCTTCGCTCGAAGAAGAAATATTCGGATCAATTAAACGAGCGAGAACGTTGCTGCTTTGTCGCTGCTCCCGACGTTTGGTTTTGCTTTCTTGCTGGATTTAATTATCCTCTTTCCGCTGGGAAAATGGGCGTCTTGGAGGCGCGCGAGGGGACGTTTTAATTTGCCCAAGTAATTCTCTCGGTTCGAGGGAAAAAACGAGTGTCTCGCGACAGCTGATCCTCCTGTTTATTTTTTACGAACGCTCGTTTTATTAGGCTGCTGGAAAAAATGAACGACAGGTTCGAATATGCTTGAGTAATCACGACTCTCGATGCAATAATGTGGCATCATTCATTGTACTGGATTGTTTCTCTTCATATTTTAGCGTAATCAATTTCTAAGGTTTGTTCTTTCGCGTTTATAATATATTTTGTTTGTAACATGTAATTATGTTTATGAAATAAAATTAAGAAGTTGGAAGAAGTTAGATGTGATTTTAAAGGGTTTGTGTCTTATTGGTCAGTATCTTAATCTCTTTTGTCAGAGATTAAATGTGAAAGTCAGTATTTTAATCCCTTTTTGTCAGTATTTAAATATAAATGGGCAGTATTACACTTTAAAATTAAACATTATATATATATTTGTTATTATGTATTAAGTATTGGAAATGAAAAATAGCCTAACGTAACCTAATTATTATTAGCCATAATTTGATTTAATATATAAAAAATGAAACTGTATATATTTGTTTTAGGGATAAAGACATTTTTAAATGTATTTTTTTCGACTTACAATGGGACTATAATTATTAATCTTATATTGACAGTAATGATACCAAAACCAGTAATTAATTCTATACTGACTATTTTTTATTTATACTGATCATTTGCTATTTATGTGCTGACAGTTTAGTATTTTTATACTGACCCTTTTGGTAAAAAAATACTGACCAAAAGTTGATTGAAATATTGATCAAAAATAGATTTAAATACTGACCACTTAATTTGTTACAATTTCAAAATAATCTTTTGGAAGATAGGTTGCTGTAGGGTTGAGAGCTTTAATTTTAAGAACAATGTTGAAATATAATATAATTTTCTGCATTATTCACGTAGAATTTTATACAGCATGTATTAAAAGCCACGAAGAAAATTTTGCTTGATTTTTAATTTTTAATTACCTATTTTTAATTTTGTTTTTTGACAGCACAATTGAAAATCCGCCTCTGTATTTATTTTTAATAAATAACGTTTATCCTTCATTACCCCAAATCTTTAAATACTAGCATAATTTTCTAAAATACACACGCACACACAGAGAAAACAATTCTACTATATAACAAAATATAATAACCAAACTTTCTTAAATTTGTATTAATAATTAGAATGTTTTAGAATTTTGTCACAAAGAAATAAACACGAAATGCAATTCAGTCGAAGAGTTTCCACACACACGATTGGCAACAATTCGTAGACACAGGACTGTTAATTGATATAATTTATTTACCAGCAATTTGCGAATGCACTCTACACGTGGCCACGTCCAATTCTCTTATCGCGCGCGTAATTCATGTTTTACGACGTTATCGCCGCATTTCGAGTAAATTATTCGATAAAACCGGCGGCAGAGTGAAGTGAATGTAGCATTGCTCTTAACATCTATTCTCTGGCGTGTTACTTCTGACAGCAATTTACGCATTTTCCGTATCGCGTCCACTTTCCGTCGCATGTGCGGCCAGAGAGCAGTAAACCACTTCGCCAGATCCACGAACGAGCGTGCCATTCGCAGGGTCGTGGACAATATTAGACACCCGCCAGAGCATTGAGCCACCCTTTCCTATTATTCAAAAGCATCGCGCGCCACTGACCCTGCGATGGAACGAAAATATCAATTTTCGTGTTTCCTCGTTGCTGAAAAGCACAATTGCGATCTGATTAGAATTAATCACTCGAGGAATGTAAATTGATTGATTCATGGGGATTGTAATTTTTTAGTTTCGACTTAGTTGCGATCTGATTAGAATTAATCATTCGAAGAATGTAAATTGATTCATGAGGATTGTAATTTTTTTACTTTTGACTTAGTTGCGATCTGATTATAATTAATCATTCGAAGAATGTAAATTGATTCATGAGGATTATCATTTTTTACTTTCGACCTGATTAGAATTAATCACTCGAGGAATGTAAATTGATTCATGAGGATTGTAATTTTTTACTTTCAACTTAGTTGCGATCTGATTAGAATTAATCACTTGAAGAATGTAAATTGATTCATGAGGATTGTAATTTTTTTCTTTCGACTTAGTTGCGATCTGATTATAATTAATCATTCGAAGAATGTAGATTGATTCATGAAGATTGTAATTTTTTACTTTCGACTTAGTTGCGATCTGATTAGAATTAATCACTACAGAAATGTAAAGTCATTCATGAGGATTGTAATTTTTTTCTTTCGACTTATTTGCGATCTGATTAGAATTAATCACTCGAAGAATGTAAATTGATTCATGGAGATTGTAATTTTTTAGTTTCGACTTAGTTGCGATCTGATTAGAATTAATCACTAGAGGAATGTAAATTGATTCATGAGGATTGTAATTTTTTACTTTCAACTTAGTTGCGATCTGATTAGAATTAATCACTTGAAGAATGTAAATTGATTCACCAGGATTGTAATTTTTTTACTTTCGACTTAGTTGCGATCTGATTAGAATTAATCACTCGAAGAATGTAAATTGATTCATGAGGATTGTAATTTTTTTCTTTCGACTTAGTTGCGATCTGATTAGAATTAATCATTCGAAGAATGTAAAGTGATTCATGGAGGTCGTAATTTTTTATTTATGATTTTCGATTCTTGTTGTTTTTGCGTGAGCAAAGAATTTTGTTTTATTTAAAGGAATTTTCTTGAATGTTACGCTCCACTTGTTGACTTAATTAACCCTTTGCACTCGAGACTTTCCAAAAATGGTTCAAATTGGTGACTGAGAATCACTTCTCGAGTGCAAAGGGTTAATGATCAGTGGATTTAATCTTATTATACGAGCAACAATTGTTGATTGTTTTTTCAGCTCGAAAACGGCTGTAAAGTTTTTTTTAAATTGATTATTAGGGTGGTTTTGGACTGGCAAATCGATCTGTCAAGGTTTCATCTTCAGGAGAACTCATTTTCATAGAATTTTTCTTAATTAAAGTAATTGATCGATCTGTATGTTTTCTGAACTTGAAAACGACTGCAAAGTTTTTTTTTTAATTTATTATTAGGGTGGTTTTGGACTAGCAAATCGATCTGTCGAGGTTTCATCTTCAGGAGAACTCATTTTCATAGAATTTTTCTTAATTAAAGTAATTGATCGATCTGTATGTTTTCTGAACTTGAAAACGACTGTAAAATTTTTTTCTTAATTTAATATTAGGGTGGTTTTGGACTAGCAAATCAATCTGTCGAGGTTTCATCTTCAGGAGAACTCATTTTCATAGATTTTTTATTAGAGTATACTAATTTTCGAAAACGGCATTTTTATTAGTCGATTGCTTATTTATTGCAAATATATTTTTATTTGTAACCTTTAGGTGCTTAATAATATCAAATATTACAAGGGTTCATCCGTAGCTATGAGAATTAAAAGTATTCATATTAATTTCTGTATTATTTTCGTTTCGATTCATGAATGTGAACATTTACAAACAAGATCATACAACAATAAGAATAATAATAATTATTAGAGATTCTAATATAGTCTTAAATTCATTCTAAATTACAATATACTCGATTCCAATTCCCAAGGAGTATCTTAGCTTAATTCCAAACAAATTGAATGATCTCTATTTCAAACTGTACAGTTTTTCCACTTCCTTTTCTTAGCCTGATCGTCCTGAAAAATTAGGGAGGGGCCCTTAAAGGTCATCCAGCTGTGCCCTGAAAAGCTGTGCTCGGAAAGGCCACTTAAAGGTCGTCGATATTCCATCGGGTGGCCTTTAAAACAACGTGAAAAATTCACGTGCCGCGGATCGATGCTGTCCTCCTTTTATACAGCTAAACGTGTTATGAAAAACGAATGGTCGCCCGTTTAAATACATAAATACCCAGCGACGGCCGCTTTTAAACGCTTAGAGCACACATCGCCTAGAGCAACGTTAAGCAAATCCTCCAGGCTGGTTCTGAAAATTGAATCGCGCCTTTGGGCGTCGCGGGGATGAAATCTCATTTTCGACTATTTTTGCGCGTTAATATGCTATATTGCTGAGAAACGCTTGGCTAGTTTCAGGATCTAACGCATTATTGTTGTACGCAGACAATGGAGATAATTATTAGAATAATTTCTTGTCGTGCTGTTTGAGTTCAGTTTTCTTTCATTTGCTCAAATCACTGCTTTCTGTTGGATTCTGGGTTCAACGAACTCGAAGGAATGAAATGCAAAATGTATTAAGGGACTTTGGAGGTTTATTTAGACACAAGTTCCGCACGCAAGTGGTGACTACAGTAATCTAAGGGCTATGGCAAAACTACCTGGTATTTATGTGGTTGAACGTGAGTAATTTAAGGGAGAAAGGTTAGTGGATAGGCGAAGGACAGAGGACAGGGTGAGTAAGTGGATGCAGAAGGCTAGAAGAGTTGGAATTTGGGAACTGATTAAGATATTTGTGGCGGAATGAGTCTTGAGAAATTTATATTGCGTTGTCAATGTTATCAGAGAGTTGGCTATGCAAGTACTATGAATGTGCAATAATTTCTTTTTGTACTGTGACATTGTGTCGTCAATGCACGTTTCAATCAAGGTTTGGTGTGTCAGAAACAATTATTATTGCACCAAATGCTATGGATTAATTAAACAAAGTTCTAAAGGTCTCTTTTCATAAGTTAAACTATAAAACACTAATTAATTTGTGTAGTATTATTAGGTTATCAAGAACTTTGGAGTAACTCTTTCAGCGTCGAATTATTTTTTAAAATACTTTTTATTTTTACATCAATTTTAATCTAGCATCGATAATGTCATTAGCAGTAATTTCAAAATAATTTTTTGGGGAGGTTGCTATCTAGAATTGGTAGCCTCATTATTTAATTAATTCTTTAGAATTACATCTGAACTGTACAGAACTGTTTGAACTGTCTATATTTAACGTAACAATTTTTATTTATTAAATTATCAGATATTCACAGAAAAATGATATTTTCAAGCGAATTTTTTACATCAATTAATATGGACTATTTCGATACCAAATTTTAAAATATCGAAGTGATTGCGAGACTAAAAGTGTCGAGTCGTCACGTTCAGGTTATATAGGGTGTACAAAAGTTGATTAGAAGGTGTAACATTGAATACTCTTGTTAGGAAGCGTATAATCAGTGTAAAAATAGATGTTGCTGGCAACAAAGACGCGCTAGAGGAAAAAATTTGGGGAAGAAAAGAGGTATCAGGCGTCACAAAGGGGAGCGGAAGGGAGTCCAGGGTGAAAGAAAAGTTGGGCGGAAGGAAACGGGGCAAAGAAGAGCGCCGTTCTACATTGTTTGGAGGACCACTCAAGATATCTCGAAAACTAACTTGATTCCAGCTCTCTCAGCGCGTCGTGGTCCGTGAATCTTTACATTCAACCAAATTAAAAGTCTGAAAACTGTGTCTACACTTTCAAACATACATTCAGCCCCGGAAAGAAATGTTCAAAAAAGGAAGAAATAAGAAAGAAGACATGGAATTTCCTTAATGAGACGAATAAAATTATTCTATCTGAGAATTTCATTTCAAATTAAAATAAAAAATAAGAAAATAAAGAAATAAGGAAAAAGAAAGTGAATTGTATTTGAAATTTATTAAAAAATAATAGTAACACTGAAGCATAATACACGTCATCGTTTATCCAACTCAATGTATTGTCTATTTAATCAACAACAACATCCATGATATCCAAAATTTATCCAGAACAACAAATTTATTTATTTAAACGTACAAAATCGAACGTACGCTCTTAATAATTCATCGAATGAAAAAAAACATCCGAGACGGACGAAAGTAAAAGAGACACAGCGTTCGAAATTCCACGATGAATAATAAAAGGGCGAGGCGAGGTCGCAGGCTCGATAAGACGTTTTAATGTCTAATGGACGGAAAAGGAGGTATGATTTCATTATCCTTTGGCTCTGTCGCGCCCTGCCCCGCACGCACGATTCTACTTGTTACACGCGATCGCGGCGTGCATCTAATCGCCGCGGTGTCCCACGGAATTAATTAGTCACCGATCAGATAACAATGAATCATTGCGTGGAAGCGCGTTTCTCACTCTCCCTTTCCTTCTACTTTTTATGTTGTTGCTTTTTTTTCACCCCCATCCGATTAAACGCTGTATCGATCGTCGAGGAAGTTCGACTCGCGCGGTCTCGCGCGCTTAATTATGCACCAGGCGGAGGCGGCTTTGTGTCGGATTAGGCGGCCGCTGAAAATGTACGAGGAAAGCTATAATATCCAACTGCCAACGGCAGGGTAATTAAATTTCCACGTCGCTCTGCGCGCAACTTGAATCTCGCGGTCGTACGTTCATTGGCTGTCGGCTGTTCGCCGGGGGCTGCGAACTTTGGAAACGGTTCTGGATGGATCCTGGACGACGTTCCCGGCTACTTCGTCGTCGGTTACTTTCGTTCCTCTGGATAGTTGGCGACGAATGCTCGTTGGTCGCGCGATCGTTTTCGTCCAGTGAATCTCTCGAGCTGCTCTTGGGACAATTAACCCTTTCGCTGATCTACTTCATCTGACGACGCGTTATACGCACGCAGGAAGGGTATCGAAGTATAAAAATACAGATGGCGTGTATTTACGTCTGTCGGATATATCGATGGTCTTCTAATGTTGGTCTTCTCTTGTATAGATCAATGGACTTCTAAGGACGTATATTTACGTCTCTCGTATATATTGATGGACTTCTAAGGACGTATATTTACGTCTCTCGTATATATTCATGGACTTCTAAGGACGTATATTCACGTCTCTCGTATATATCGATGGACTTCTAAGGACGTATATTCACGTCTCTCTTATATATCGATGGACTTCTAAGGACGTATATTCACGTCTCTCGTATATATCGATGGACTTCTAAGGACGTATATTCACGTCTCTCGTATATATCGATGGACTTCTAAGGACGTATATTCACGTCTCTTGCATATATCGATGGACTTCTCAGGACGTATATTCACGTCTCTCGTATATATCGATGGACTTCTAAGGACGTATATTCACGTCTCTCGTATATATCGATGGACTTCTAAGGACGTATATTTACGTCTCTCGTATATATTCATGGACTTCTAAGGACGTATATTCACGTCTCTCGTATATATCGATGGATTTCTAAGGACGTGTATTTACGTCTCTCGTATAGATCGATGGACTTCTAAGGACGTATATTCACGTCTCTCGTATATATTCATGGACTTCTAAGGACGTATATTTACGTCTCTCATATATATATCGATGGACTTCTAAGGACGTGTATTTACCTATATTTCTCTCATATATATCGATGGACTTCTCAGGACGTATATTCACGTCTCTCGTATATATCGATGGACTTCTAAGGACGTATATTCACGTCTCTTGTATATATCGATGGATTTCTAAGGACGTGTATTTACGTCTCTCGTATAGATCGATGGGCTTCTAAGGACGTATATTTACGTCTCTCATATATATATCGATGGACTTCTAAGGACGTGTATTTACCTATATTTCTTTCGTATATATCGATGGACTTCTGAGGACGTATATTTACGTCTCTCATATATATATATATCGATGGACTTCTAAGGATGTGTATTTATCTATATTTCTTTCGTATATATCGATGGACTTCTGAGGACGTATATTTACGTCTCTCATATATATATCGATGGACTTCTGAGGACGTGTATTTACCTATATTTCTCTCATATATATCGATGGACTTCTCAGGACGTATATATACGCCTTTCTTATACATCGATAGATTTCTGAGGACTTACGCCTTTTGTAGTGAAAGGGTTAAGATGGGATCGCATATAGAAAAATGAGCGTTTATTTCAACTCTCGTTGGTGCTGGGTACAATATTTATTGCAAACTGCTATGTCGCATTGCGTTTTTTAATACAAGGTTTACTATTTTGACCCCTCATTTCGTTATTGGGACGAACAAATTATCCTATTCGAGAATTGCATTTGAGATTTATTGAAATTAATGATAACTATATAATTTAATAAATTTGATAGATTTATTTAAATTATTGAAATTTTATTAAAATTAGAATTAATGCAAACAATATTAACATAAAATCAATAATAGAAATAATAATGACACTGAAACAGAATACGCTTCACTGTTTATTCAACTCAATTTATTGTTTATTTAATCAAGAACCATATTCGTGATTTTTAATATTTACCCAAAACTACAAATTTGTCTATTTAAACGTACAATCTTTATTATTCGTCGAATGAAAAAAAACATCTGAGACAGACGAAAGGAAAGGAGGACCCTCTTTCGACCCTTATTCGTCCAACTTTACGTTACAATATCAAAAATAAGAACTAATTATTATAACTGATGTGATTTTATTGAGGTTCGTTTTTTCTACTTTAATTTCATAATGGATAAGTCAATTTATATTCTTTCTAATTAAATACTGAAGAGGGATATTTTCACCCCTTTGATAGGAACAGGTAAACCTAGTGTTGACCCATTCAAGACGAATTGCACACCATGTGTGCAATGATACTGAATTGAAATTATGAGGCAGTACGGAAAAAATAAGCGTCGAAATAATAGAAATAAAAATAAAAATTTCAGCTTCTGGGGTTGGTCTCCATGAAACTGAGTCGCCTCAAATGGATTAAACCATTGACACATTCACAGATCTTCCACAGACACACGCTTCACACAGCTCTCGCATCGATTTCTCACTTATCCATACGTTCAGTAACTACTGAGTTATTTAATAATCATTAACTATCATGAAATTTACTTTTGGATCCAACGTTTATTCATTTATATTGTCTAGACAGTGGATATCTGCACAAATTGATATTTTCGCGAACCCAGCTGTAAGGATTCGTAATTTAAACAGAGATTCGTTTCACCCTTCGTGCACCTATTGTATATTCCGTGTTGTTTACGCAAACATTTGTTTATATAAATCTCTAAACATCTGCAGTGCAACAAGGACCACGTATCGCCGTTATTTACCGTTCGACTGAATTTACTATTTGCTGGTGGACTCTGTTTTTTCCTCTCAATGATTCACGCATCCACGATGTTTCACATAAATCGAGAGGGGTGGCGTGGGTTGTTGAAAAATTCGAACGCGAAACAGCTGAAACGAAGGCGCGAGCATCGCGAGGGAACCTCGAAATTACGCGAGTCCTGAAGGAACGAGCAGCCTCGTGACGCGTGCTCGCGAGGGCGCAGTTAATTATTTACCCTTTAAGGAGCGACTTCCGGAAGTTTCTCTGGGACAGAGACACCGATGGAGGCGTAATCACGCGACAATGCGACTCGTCGCTCGCCTCGCGCTGCCAGCCGTGAAAAAAGAACGCTAATTGCACGCTGATTACGAGGCGTACTCGCGGGGTCGTCGTCGCTGCGACGTACAGCGACGTCCTCTAACGAACGACACCGGTAATTAATGTTTATTGGTTAATCAGCCGTTACGGATTGCTCGAATAATATCTCGCGCACGAATCTGTTCTACTAATTACAAATGTGATGCCCCACGTGATAACTGATATCGAGCAGTACGTAATTAGTGGTCGTCGTTAGCCGTCCCTTCGCGCCCCAGCGAGTTCGTTCGAGGCGCCTCGAAATGCGTTTCGACAAGAATCGGGGTGCGGTTGGATCGGTTCGATTGAGAATCTTGAAGACGTTGTCGCTTTTCGTCCATTGGTGTAGCGCTTGGTAATTGTTTTATTGTATTTTAGCGATGCTGAAGTTGCTTATGTATCTGTTTGGGTTTTTTGACGTACAATGGCGTTTGGTAATTGTTTTATTGTATTTTAGCGATGCTGAAGTAGTTTATGTATCTGTTTGGGTTTTTTGACGTACAATGGCGTTTGGTAATTGTTTTATTGTATTTTAGCGATGCTGAAGTTGTTTATGTATCTGTTTGAGTTTTTTGACGTACAATGGCGTTTGGTAATTGTTTTATTGTATTTTAGCGATGCTGAAGTTGCTTATGTATCTGTTTGGGTTTTTGACGTACAATGGCGTTTTTGTTTTGATAATCTGGAGTATGGAGTATGACCTAGTTTATTATAGTACTCGTTTGTTATAAGATATATATAAATATATGATTTGGGATACAGAAAATTATTATATATATATGCATACATATCTTGTTACAAATATTATTATTACTCTTTTTCTCTCTCTAATTCGCAACAATATATATATATTTAAAATAAATTACTAATAACTGTTTAGAATACTTTAATCAACTATTGTGCAACTGATAAGACATCTGTTTCCTACGTTACAATGCAGTTCTCGATACGATCTGACAGCTTCTCGTCATTAGTCGCTTGGTAAACCACGCTAATAACTGTTTCTTCGCCAATAACAATTGACCATGCTTCTACATACTCGATGATCGCAACATTATGTTTACATGTGCACATGAAGCGTGCTGCTTCGAGTAGCTATGTAAATAGAAAAGAAGGATTAGGAGCAAAATAGAGGGAAGAACGTTTCGTTCTGGGCCAGATAATGATCTCATCAATAAGGCTACCAAAATGGCGGAGTCACGCCATAGACGCGAGGAAATTAGGGACAGATTCAAGAATTTTATTATATGAAAACGAAGGCGGAAATGAGTATTGGCAGTAAACATTTGCATCATTCGAAAAAGTGGGAAATTACACTCATATTGTAAATATTTAATATCGCAATAATACGTCTACTTCTTCGTTACTATTAAAATCGCAACCCTCCATTTCCATCAAAACTTTTTATCTCCATCCAGAGAAATACTTTAATCTATAAAAAAAATTCCACCTATGAATTTATGATGCAAATCAGTTAATTATACATATTTACTTTTTATTAAAGTTTAAAACTCTTCGATTTTATTACTATCTTATTATCTATTATTATAGATATTCCATCTTAATCGTGTAAAATAAGATCGTACAAATCGTTTCTAATGCTGCAACTAATTCAGATTATAATGCGACCATTGTTATATTTTTCGATGCGTAACAAATCTCAATATGCAACAAAATTATGAAACACTTGGGAATATTTCGATTTCAATGCTCGATTATGCAAATTTTACGCGTAGTAATTTTAACAGTATATACCTGCACGTTGCACATATTTGTTTACATAGGTACATGTACTTAATTTTAAGGTAAAATACGATCGTACGCATACGAGTATTATAAATTTCATTTATTTTTGCGCACACGTGTGCTCTGTCCAATCCAAGCGTTTTAATTTAATGAAAAAAAAACTGCTGGCTGCAGCATTCGTTCGTTATAGGACCTCGCTGCAAGATACTACTATTATATAAACGTATGTTGCGTAACAATGGCTCGATAATTGCAGCCTCGACAGCGTTCGACGATTCTTCCCCGTTTCGTAAGAAAACGTCGATAATGTTCATTACGCCTCGTCAACCCACATATGGCTGCTTAGCAACGAGTGAACGGAAAGTGTAATTAAGTAAAAAAATGTTCCTCTCGAGTTTTACGTTACAACTGGAAGGTCTCCGATACGGTTGATTAATTGCCTTGTTTGTTGCGCAAATCTCGATGCGTGCATACATTTCCTGCAATTATCCAGCTTCTGCTGCGCGCAAGATTGATATCTGTGTCAACAGAGAAAGAGTCTACTGTTTTTGTTTTTTTTTGCAATACGATTGCGATCGAATTTGACTCTTTACGTTTTTTTATTCTGTTAATTTTGTTAAGAATTATTCACTTGTCGACGCGATTAATGATCACTGTGTCAGGAAACGACGGATCGTTATCGAAAAATCTATGTCAACAAAGAAGGAGTCTACTGTTTTTGTTTTTTTTGCAATACGATTGCGATCGAATTTGAATCTCTATGTTCTCTTATTCTGTTAATTTTGTTAAGAATTATTCACTTGTCGACGCGATTAATGATCACTGTGTCAGGAAACGACGGATCGTTATCGAAAAATCTTTATCAACAGAGAAAGAGTTTACTGTTTTTCTTTTTTTGCAATACGATTGCGATCGAATTTGGCTCTTTACGTTCTCTTATTCTGTTAATTTTGTTAAGAATTCTTCACTTGTCGACGCGATTAATGACCACTGCGTCAAAAAACGACGGATCGTTATCGAAAAATCTTTATCAACAGAGAAAGAGTTTAATGTTTTTCTTTTTTTGCGATACGATTGCGATCGAATTTGACTCTTTACGTTCTTTTATTCTGTTAATTTTGTTAAGAATTATTCACTTGTCGACGCGATTAACGATCACTGTGTCAGAAAACGACGGATCGTTATCGAAAAATCTATGTCAACAAAGAAGGAGTCTACTGTTTTTGTTTTTTTTTTTGCAATACGATTGCGATCGAATTTGACTCTTTACGTTCTTTTATTCTGTTAATTTTGTTAAGAATTATTCACTTGTCGACGCGATTAATGATCACTGTGTCAGGAAACGACAGATCGTTATCGAAAAATCTATGTCAACAAAGAAGGTGTCTACTGTTTTTGTTTTTTTGCAATACGATTGCGATCGAATTTGACTCTCTATGTTCTCTTATTCCATTAATTTTGTTAAGAATTATTCACTTGTCGACGCGATTAATGATCACTGTGTCAGGAAACGACGGATCGTTATCGAAAAATCTTTATCAACAGAGAAAGAGTTTACTGTTTTTCTTTTTTTGCAATACGATTGCGATCGAATTTGGCTCTTTACGTTCTCTTATTCTGTTAATTTTGTTAAGAATTCTTCACTTGTCGACGCGATTAATGACCACTGCGTCAAAAAACGACGGATCGTTATCGAAAAATCTTTATCAACAGAGAAAGAGTTTAATGTTTTTCTTTTTTTGCGATACGATTGCGATCGAATTTGACTCTTTACGTTCTTTTATTCTGTTAATTTTGTTAAGAATTATTCACTTGTCGACGCGATTAACGATCACTGTGTCAGAAAACGACGGATCGTTATCGAAAAATCTATGTCAACAAAGAAGGAGTCTACTGTTTTTGTTTTTTTTTTTGCAATACGATTGCGATCGAATTTGACTCTTTACGTTCTTTTATTCTGTTAATTTTGTTAAGAATTATTCACTTGTCGACGCGATTAACGATCACTGTGTCAGAAAACGACGGATCGTTATCGAAAAAGAGATACCGTAGAAACAAAAGGGAAAGAGGGGATTCTCGATAACGAAGATTCCGATTGAATGAGTAATCGCCACGAATAATCGCGATCTGGTTAATTAAGATTCCTCTGCACCTTTTATACCTGACAAATCTAAAATAATCGTCGGAGATTAATCTTCAGTGGCTTTGAAAGTTTTAAAGCCATCAGAAAATAGATTCGAACGATTGTAAATTAATCTTGTAAGTTAATTTTCCAAGCTGCTTGCATATTAATGCAGTATTTTCAGAAAAGAAGAAGGTGCTACTAATTGAAAAAGAAGAGAATTAATTAATATACCAAAAATAAATTGAGAAGTGCCATATCTTATTATATAAAATTCTATTTTTCAATTGTTATTTGTATATTCAACAATTTGTAAAATATGTACAGAAAGACATAAGAATTTGTTCTTTTTCGTTTAATATCAAATCGATTGTACGAATACGATTTCTCTCAAGTCTTCTGAACCTCCTGAAAAATGCATCGACCATTATTGGCACACATTAATCAGTAAACGATGGAAGAGTTCCTGATTTTTTCCCGCCTTCTCGTTGGATTTGTTGAACTCATGACCTGCTTAGATCAGGAATAGAATCGAAGTGGCTTGGTTCGTTCTGTTACACCATCGCGTGAAAAGATTTATCGGTTTACCAGAATGCTAAAACCACAAACGATTCTGCGCTTTCGTACTTGAGCTCACCTCGCTCCACATTGCACGCGTCCTTGCAGATGAGCTGAGCTTATCGTTGTATGAGTACTTGAATAAACGATGTCGAATTCGAGAAATGATTTTCAAATATCGCCCAGTCTGCTGCTGATTATTCACGGTTTCGCGATTTACCTTTTGAACATGTTTCGCCCTCGAAAAACAATTTTGACGGTGCGATATGAATTGGTAATCGATGTAGTTGATAATACTGAGTGCAATAAGAGTTGATCCAACAGTAATATAAATTTAATTCGAAAACTAATTAAAATGGAATCGAAGAGAGCATTCTTTTATATTTTATACAAATTTTCAAGGTTCTTAAATGCAAGCTACTTTTATTAAAAAAGAACATAGGCCTTTGAAAGGGATAATTGAAAATCAGTTTTATACTCGCAAATCATTTTTTAGAAATATTCTTCTTCATTTTTCATTTCGTCGTAAAATATTCAAAACGATCTAAAATTGTTATATATTCTCAAAGCCACGAAAACAATGGAGCCCACGCTGTATCCATGGTTCGACGTAAGCTCTCAGTGGATTAAGACAGAAAGCCACGACAAGGAGTAAAGAAAGCAACGCGAAGCAGACGAATATTCCTTGGAGGAACGTAATTCCTGCTCCTTCGAGGGATATAACTTGGTACACACTATTTGTGTAATTCGTTTCGTTCATATACACACGCAGCCACGGGGGTAAATTCGAAATTCGCAATAGTTGACTTACATTCAGCTACTCAAACCTTTCATCCTAATTAGATTGCCAGGAATCCGGTATGAAAATAAATTTCGCGTGTCTGCGAAATTATATTAGAAATTCGTCAGTTTGCTATTAAAGATTAGGGCTTGCAAATCGATTAAAATCGAAACTTCTTTCTTGCTAAAATTTATCTAATCATAAAATCCAGATTTTTCCGATTATTTTGGGTTTTGTTCGATCGATGGTAATTTCTGTACCAAATTATGTTCGTCCATGAAATGTAACCTGTTGGACGCATTAATAATTAAAAAATAAGATTTATAAATTGATAAGTTAATATATTTATAAGGTTTATATGTTTTGTGTTACTTTCTTATTCTGTTCACATAATGAAATATTAATAATAAAGTTGTTATTTTTCTTTTTATTTCATATAATTCTAATTGCTAAATTTTGTGCTGTTCCTTGGTTTATTTAAGATAGGTTTTATTGTATACTTAAAGTAATAGTCTATTTATTTTCATACTTTATTAAAAATCCCGACTAAAAACCAGTTTGTCACTTTATGAAAAACTGAGAACTCAGTTTTGAAATTTTATCGGGTTTTTGCAAGCCCTGCATTCGATCTTCCACTTGCACACAATAAAATGGAAGCTACTTATCGCGTCAAAGTAAAAAACATAATCTCTACGATCATTTTTCTCTAAAAATATTTCACCCCTAAATGTATCATTGTCGAATTTGTCAGTGGTATTGAAAATGTTGAAAAATATTTGATTGGATCATTTAAAAAATAAAAAACATAATCTCTACAACAATTTCTCTCCATAAATATTTGACTCTTAAATGTATCATTGTCGAATTTGTCAGTGGTATTGAAAATGTTGAAAAATATATGATTGGAATATTTAAAAAATAAAAAACAATGTCTACAATAATTTCTCTCCATAAATATTTGACCCCTAAATGTATCATTGTCGAATTTGTCAGTGGTATTGAAAATGTTGAAAAATATTTGATTGGAATATTTAAAAAATAAGAAACATAATCTCTACGATAATTTCTCTCCATAAATATTTGACCCCTAAATGTATCATTGTCGAATTTGTCAGTGGTATTGAAAATGTTGAAAAATATTTGATTGGATCATTTAAAAAATAAAAAACAATCTCTACAACAATTTCTCTCCATAAATATTTGACCCCTAAATGAATCATTGTCGAATTTGTCAGTCGTATCGAAAATTGATTCCTTTTCAAGTCAGACAGAGGAAGTCGAGTCGATGCAGCGAATTAGAAATAGCGATTTAACGCGAACGGATTTAACATGGCGGAGAACGGAACTTCCGGACGTTTAAGCAGCCTCTTTACCCCATCGTTGCGCGTGCACACGATCGTTTTTTCGTCTCTTTTCTTCTCTGCGCTGCCTCGTCCCGTTCGCATCGTTCGTCGATCAGTATAAATAGGACCAATGAATTAATTGATCCTGGCCTAACCCTTCGCCGGCTGTTAGCGTGACACACGCCGGCTGATTGGCGAGTTTAACCTCCGATTTAAAGAGGAAGCGCCGTTACTGAAAGTAGCAGGCTCCTCCAATTGTTTACACTTCGAAGGGAATTTTTAGGGTGGCGGACTCGTTTTATTGCAGACGTCGATTAGTGAGCGACGAGACTTAATTCATTATATATAAATTTAATTCGAAAACTAATTAAAATGGAATCGAAGGGAGCTTTCTTTTAGAAACGTTTCTATATTTTATACAAATTTTCAAGGTTCTTAAATGCAAGCTACTTTTATTAAAAAAGAACATAAGCTAAATTCATTCGAGACGAATGAAATTAACAAAATGTATGTAATTGTAAAGATATTAAATTTTATATTTAGCTTTCAATAGTTCTTTGTGGAGTTGGTTGCTCTAGTATGGATTATTTTTTATTTTATTGTTATTGTAGGATGTTTATTAATTAAAAAATAAAGATGATGAACAACTGACTCGTTCATTCAAAATTTCAAAAAGATAATTTCATTGTCGTTCATTATAAACATTAGAAATTTATGACTGACTTGTTACAGAAACACTCAATTTTTAGATGCATTTATTATTTCTATTTTCAGCATCGTTATTTCGCATTAAATTCACGACGCTCCTAATACAGAATATATATTAACAAAATGACTGTCGTTCTAGTTCTCAGCTAAATTAAATTAACACAGACAAATTAATACTTACAACCATACCATACTTGAAAAATAATAATTAACCCTTAACGCTCCAAGTGTGCCTCTCAGGCACCATCGAATTATAATTAACATAAATATTTGAATCAAAATCTTCTGAGACAAATAAAGATTGTTTCGAATGACTTTAATATTATTATTTACACGTCACTGTAGAATTTAAAAACTTGCAAGTAAGAGTATGATAAAAATAAGCTGGAGTTACTGTTCAATATTCACAATTAAAAGTAGGAGCGTTAAGAGTTAAACAATGCCAACACTATAACAAACATTTACAAAACCCAACTCACTAAATTACCATGCGTCTCACTGCACACCAAGACAGCCAACTTCATTATTCACATTCGTCACGAAACAACCAAAAGAAGATCGTCCCCTCTCGAATCAAGAGTATCCATCTCTACGCGAATGCCACAAATCTGAAACATTCTCCGCGACATTCCAGCGTGCCGCAGTGTCCCGCAAAAATCCAGACGCTCCCCCGTCGAAATTCCACCCTCGCCGTAATAAAACGTTCGCTGGCCGCGTGATCGACGTCGTGGCTCGCTAACGGATCGCAGCAGCGATACTGGACGAGTTGTTTATTCGTTACAGCTGGCAATAAGCCTGGTTAATTACTCCCTGGCCCGGGACTGGCGACTGATCGGCTCGAGAACTGGATTAGCCGCGGCAGGGAGTGGCCGCTGAAAATTGTTGCGCGCGGGAACTGCCGCGTGTGTCAGCGTCGCTCGCGATACTGGTAATTAACCGGTACCAGGGCTTATCAAACGCCCCTTCGCGTTTCCTTCATTGTCCGCCGTGGTCCCCATTCATCCGCGCGACCTCAAAAACTCCCCAGTCTGGATTACCGTTCACGATTCTCTGCGGCGAATTTCTGGTTAATCGTGATTACCCGGTCGCTTTAACGGCGACTTCAGGACGTCTAGGTCGTTTTCTGAACGAGGGATCTGGGCTCGTCGGGATTCCACGGTTTCTGGAGTCTGGCTTTATTTTTCAATGCAAATTTCGCTCGTTCGTAGAGAGGATTCTTGCTGGCTTGGTATTCGCACGAGGCGTGGAAGGGCGGTTCCAATGAGAGCAGATCGTTTATTGATGTACTAGGTGATCGCGAAAGTTCGTGCTCGATTTTCGATATTTAATAAATGTTGTTGTTAATTAAATATCTTTTATTTATCGAAACCTTTTTTATACCTTGATTTACTTTAAAATGTAATTGTTAATGAATTTACTGAAAATAGCTTGGATTTGTTAAAGCACTTTTGAAGAAATCTTTGGACTGCAAATGGTTAATTTAGTCTTTATTTTTTTAATTAAAATCAGTTCAACACTCTCTCGTGTTTCTCTTTTGCACGCTTGTCATTCATTTCCAAATGAATCGTATCACAAACATTCACTCAACCATTCTCATCCACGCACTACTGAAAATTAAGAAACGACTGAAGTTACTAAATTGAAAAACAGGAAAAAGACGCGTACCATCTAAGACTGCTACGCAGATGGTACAGCTAAAATTCTAATTTCTCAGCCTCTGTCATAAATTTGGCTGCCACAGCCTCTAACAATTTATATTATTCTAAACGTTCGTTCGCCATTTCGTGGCACCCAGCGAAGCTACGCGGCTTTGATCAATAAAGCTAACATTGATTTCAATTGTCTCTGGCAGACGATGTTGCAGCAATCTAAACAAATGGAAATTCAAAGGTGCCATAACTGGCGAGCAAGCCAAGCGAAAGGCAACTTCTCAGAGCAAAGAGAAAGTCACATCCACGACCTTGCCGCGCGTAGACGACTTCGTTTCGAAATTTCTGAGCACCGCCAGAGGGTGGTCGATACTCGCGACCGAAATTGCCCTCCTTAAATCGCTGGCGACGGTTCCTGCATGTTCTGTCATCAACAGCGCCTCCGCCATAGGCAACACCAGTCGTTTGGATAGCCTCTGTCACAGCTCTTCTGAGATTAAACACAAACATCGCGAAGTGTTAAATGTAGGTTTGCTGCCATCTTGGTTCTAACGCTGCTGCTACGTCGCGTTATGCTGCGACCATTGTTGTATCTTTCGATGCGCAACAAATTTCTGTGCGCACGCAATGAAATTACGAGACAGCAGGGAGTGTCTCGATTTCAATGGTCGATTATGCAAATTTTATGCACAGTAATTTTAACTGCATAGCATTTCGTAATTTCTATATTAATGTGTGGAATTTCGTAACATTAATGGCGGTTCGAGTAGATTAAGCTGTACAAATTCATTATAGTCAGACAGGCTTTTCCATTCGTCCTTATTTATTCTTCGTTTTGGAGAAAATAACATTCCACAAAGTTGTATCAATTGCAGAAAGATTCTTTAAGTAGAAATTAGTGGTCTGCGAATTTTCTGGTTTATTGGTAATATTTTAATTTTCGCTGTGTTATTAAATTCTTTTCGATTCGTTGTTCTATGTCAACAGAAGCTATGTAATAATAATTGGATTCCTGCGTTCACGAAATTGGTATCGGGGTACCCTAGTATCGCAACCTTTTCTCTTTGGCGCCACTATTTTTAGTCCCTGGCGCACTCGTTTCGTTCTCTTTGATTCGTCGTCGCGTTACATTTTTTTCCACGGAACAGAGGCAATAGTCTATAGTCCGTAGCTACGATTCTAATTCATCTTTCATAGATCACTAGGTTCAGAAGTTAATTTTAGAAGTCCTATTCAAAGAGTTCCGCGTTTCGAGTCCGCAAATACAAGTGTTTGCAAATACTGTGCTCAAAGCGTCGAGAATTTTTCAACTCTACGATAGCACATGTTATCTACTAGTTATTCGAAAAAGTGTAGTTTTTTTCAGTAAAAATAATTCTAATCTACAGAAAGGTGTCACGATTAATCAAGGAAATGCGTTTGCAACTCTGTAAAGTAAAATATATACGCGAACGTAAAAAATTTATCGTAAATTCTCATCGTTCACTTCAAATGATTATCGTTCAACCTCTGGCGAATTAATATCAATTTTATATCACGTATCTTCGAAAAACCATAATATTGCAGCCACTCATGAACACCAACTCCATGACACATCGATTTTACATCACCAAAGCACTATTTTAGTTACCAAATCGCCATTGACAATTATTGTGAATATTATTGCGAAACAAGCGGTTGATTTACATAAGTGATTTGGAAATGAATGACAAGTGTAAAAGAGAAATATCAGAGATTTAATGAGCGAACATGAAAACTGATTGTAATTGAAAAAAATGAAGATTGAGTAAATTCGTTTAAAACCACGATTTCTACAATTTAGAACACGAGAAACATCAAATTTATTCACAAAAATAAAGATTGATTTAATTCGTTTAAAGCCACGATTCCTACAATTCTGGAGGCTCGTTTGGGATTACTGTGGAATTTAGGAACCGATGAGCGAGCGTGAAAACCGATTGTAAATGAGAAAAATAAAGATTGAGTTAATTCGTTTCAGTTAATTCGATTCCTGCAATTTCGAATCCAAGAGTATGGAAATTGGAATGAACGAGTAAGTGTGCGTGGTACGAGCGCCTATACGAGTGATTTGGAAGCAAATGACAAGAGAAACGTAAAAGAGAACCATCAGAGGGTCGATGAGAGAACCTAAAAACCGATTCTAACTGAGAAAAATGAAGATCGAGTTAATTCGTTTAAAACCACGACTCCTACATTATTTTCTATTCATCGACCAATGTTCATTCAAGCAGTTTTTTAACTACGCTTAAATATTTCGTGGTTGGTGTAATAATATGCACAATTAACAGTTGATGTCAACTTTAATAAGTGTGATTCAGTGTATATCTAGTTATGAACCCTCATGGGCCAGTCACTTGGGGGAAAGGTCCGAAGTGGGGACTACAAAGTATAAATTGGGAAGCTTGACCAAATTAGAAAGGAATTCAGATTTTCTAGTCAAAATTCAGCATCAGAATTAGTAAAGAATCAATTCGTCAGAATTCATTAGAATTCACACAATTGCTACTTTGGCCATAGTTTCAATGTTAATATTGCTACTTTGGCCATAGTTTCTATAGTAATATTGGTCATAGTTTCTATGTTAATATTGCCATATTAGCAATAGTTTCTATGTTAATATTGCTACTTTAGCCATAGTTTCTATAGTATTCTTGCTACTTTGGCCATAGTTTCTATAGTAATATTGCTATTTTGGTCATAGTTTCTATAGTAATATTGCTACTTTGGCCATAGTTTCTATGTTAATATTGCTATATTAGCAATAGTTTCTATGTTAATATTGCTACTTTGGCCATAGTTTCTATGTTAATATTGCTACTTTGGCCATAGTTTCTACGTTAATATTGCTACTTTGGTCATAGTTTCTATGTTAATATTGCCATATTAGCAATAGTTTCTATGTTAATATTGCCATATTAGTAATAGTTTCTATGTTAATCTTGCTATATTAGCAATAGTTTCTATGTTAATATTGCTACTTTAGCCATAGTTTCTATAGTAATCTTGCTACTTTGGCCACAGTTTCTATAGTAATATTGCTATTTTGACCATAGTCTCTATAGTAATATTGCTACTTGGGCCATAGTTTCTATGTTAATATTGCTATATTAGCAATAGTTTCTATGTTAATATTGCTATATTAGCAATAGTTTCTATGTTAATATTGCTACTTTGGCCATAGTTTCTATGTTAATATTGCTACTTTGGCCATAGTTTCTATAGTAATATTGCTACTTTGGCCATAGTTTCTATGTTAATATTGCCATATTAGCAATAGTTTCTATGTTAATATTGCTACTTTAGCCATAGTTTCTATAGTAATCTTGCTACTTTGGCCATAGTTTCTATAGTAATATTGCTATTTTAACCATAGTTTCTATAGTAATATTGCTACTTTGGCCATAGTTTCTATAGTAATATTGCTACTTTGGTCATAGTTTCTATGTTAATATTGCTATATTAGCAATAGTTTCTATGTTAATATTGCTACTTTGGTCATAGTTTCTATGTTAATATTGCTACTTTGGCCATAGTTTCTATAGTAATATTGCTACTTTAGCCATAGTTTCCATGTTAATCTCCCTACTCTGACCATAGTTATATAGAAACTATGTAAGAAACGAGTGCTCGCGAGAAACTAACGACTGTGCTGTCCCTCTAGTGGCGAGGACCGCCACTATATTAAATACCATCTACAAATTGGAAACTCTAATCTGTTTCACTATTATATTATATATATATTGAATATCGATGGATATTTTATTACAGATGTAACAACCAGCAACAACGCGTTAACTCGCGCGTTAAAAATCCCTTTCCCACCCCTCATTCCTCCGCTCCGTTCCGTTTCTTGCCTTTTGTCGAAAGCGTCGTGGAAAGGTGGGCGAAGTTTACGAACGAGTGATTGATACGTCGCTACTTCGTCGAAATATTCGCGCTGGGAATAACGGCGGAACGAGGGGGCAATTAATCTCGGGCTGTAGTAACTGCATCGATTTCCGCTTTAATAAATAGTCAGGGCCGCGGGCACGGCGGATCCACCTCCCGCGGGGGGAAGAAAAATGACGTCGCTAACAAAGGCGGCTCGTTCTTTCGGAATTTATTCCGATCGCGCGCCTTTCCTGTTTCGGATGCATTCCATTTCCGAAATGAGAACGGCAATCGACGCCAGCCACGATATCGGCTGCGCCACGATTTATCCAGGAAAGGGGCGGCGGGGGGGTAAGAAACAGCAGCGTTAATTCTTCTTTCTTGTCGAGCGCCCCGTGAATGGGAACAGGTTCCTACAAAGGGGTGCCTCGGTTTTTGTTGCGCACCGCCGGCTGGGCTCTTTGTTCCCTGGTATCTTGATACTCTTTTTTACTGCCAAGTGTCGACTCGCAGGGGGTGTGTGTGTGTGCGCGCGGAGAGGGCTGCGATTAAAATTGACAGTAAATGTTCAGAACGACGATAGTGGGGGAGGAAGTTTTTTCGAGTGATTACTGTTATAAGTAGATGTTTATTAATTAATTTTAATTATTGTTTGGTGTGATATGTAGATATTCGTAAGGCGCACTTCTTATTGCTTCGTCTGGGATAATTTATTGGTTTTATTAATAATGTCTTTCGTTTCTGTTCTTTTAGAAATTAGAAATTATCATGCTGTAATGTATATATTATGGTGAGGTATTATTATGACACAGTTAATCAAATTATTAAAGGCTTTTCATTACTTGTATCTCAACGATTGATTATTCTTGATAACAATTTGTGTCCTTCTCGAATGTACCGTTAAATTTGGCGTTTCAGATACTCGATGGCTATTAATTAAGACAACTATCTGTTTTTAAATTTTAGTCTATATTTGACCCTGTCGCTACCAGTCGTCACATACACGTGACAGACATTTTTGATCAATTTATGAAGACACGTCGAAAGGTGTTCTGTTTTGTACAGAATTGACAAGTTCTAGAATAATAAAATATATAAAGAATATGCTTGGTCTGCAATAATATTAGATTATTTAAAGTTTGTGCAGCAGTTGAATGGTTCAGTTCAGTAGGGCAACTGAATTGAAAAGTACAACATTAAAATCACATAATATGTAATATGTAAATGTACTTCACTTTGAACAACTGTATTTATTTAGTTTTGTAATCCAATTCTAGTCAGTTCCTTCCAATTTAATGTGTCACATATATGACATATACGCGTGCCAGTTTAATATAATGTTTATTTTACTTTTTCAGAATATAAATACGTGAAGTCTATTTTAATTGGGGTCGTACAATCCCCCAAAAAATTGTGAGCTTTGGTGGAAGTTTTTTTTCCATGAAACCCTGATAGCAAAAGGATTAATACTTATTTACACTATGTTCAAGTTCTTGGTGGTTCTTAGTGATTCTGAGTGGTTTTTAGAATGATTCTGAAAATGAATATGCCTGATTGTTATATGCATTCGATTGAACATCGTCGAAGGTGATTGGACAGCTGCGAGTGGAAATCGCAGGTCAGTGATTGGCAAAAATTTTAGTCTGAGGGTGTGTCGAGATAGTGGAATGAATGAACACGAGAGTAGAAAATGGAGAGTCGAAAAATACTGGAAAGTGCAGAAAAAGTGGAAAAAATCGCGAGTGAAAGTTAGAAACTGCAAAATATATATTAAATCACGAACCATCTAAATTTTTGCACCCAGATGATAGAAAAACTAAAGACGTTTCTGAAAAATACCAGTAACTTCGACTGTAGCATAAATCTCACGACGCAACACAGGGTGAGCCATGAAATCAATAATTTCAGAAACCGAACATCGAACGATTACAATTTTATTGAATTATTCAGTCAGCCCGTAAAAAACCGTCGCCAAACACGGACGAACAGATTGATTCTATTATAAAACGAGGTCTCAGTTTCATATTAATAACTGGAGCGAGTCCAGCAGCCAATATTCAAAGCATCGAACCTGTCGTTGCTTGGAAGATCAGAAAAGATTCCTCGCGATGAGGCACGTCGGGTAAAAATAACAGGAAGCAGCGGAAGAAGGCGACTGACACGTATCAAGTGTAACGAAGACGGAGGAGGCTCCCTCGAGGAAGCCAATTTTCGTGAACGTCGGTTGGATCTCCGGAAAGTAGATCGTAATTACGTTTAATTAACCCAGCTCGTCGACAGCGCGTCGAAAGATCGCGAGTCATCGATGAACTTCGAATCACCGTCCACACGAACGAATTACGATTCCTTTTGGTCACACTGTATGTCACGCGTCGCATACAATGACTCATTGCAATAATCGTTCGCACTTCGATGCGAAAAATATGACGAATCGCGAGATAATTCGTGAGAAGGGTGGCGCGAATCGAAAGTCAGTTCTGATCTTCGTGGATGCGAAGGGGTGAACAAAAGGCGGGATATTTATGCCGATAGTATAAATCAAGAAAGTAATTAAGAAGCCTGAGCGTTTTATGGGTCGACGGATCGCGGTGAAGGAAGTTTTCAACGAATTTTGTTTTAATTTATTCTTGAATGCCGCATCGACCCGACGAGTTCTCGAGAACCTGGTTCAGCTATTCAAAAGGACAAAAAATGTGGGGTAAATAACGAGTGAAATAGTGGGAAAGTGTACGAAAATGGGGTGTGTTGCAATTTTTGTCATTTACAGAGATTTAATTAGCAATTGCTGGTCTAATTATAATTTGTAGCATATGTTCCGTTCTTCTGATAATATTTTCTCATAATATTTCATGTTTTCATGTATTTATTCACTTTTTTTAGCTTGTTATTTAATTTTGAAATGTTTCAAATTTTATTTGGAATTTTTAGGATCTAACATTCCTTCTTCTTGTTTAATAATCGTTCTGTAGCATACATTCAGTTCTCCTGAGAATATTTGCTCATAATATTTCTTGCCTCCTTTTACTTATTCACTTTTTTTAGTTTGTTGACATAATTTTGAAACGTTTCAAATTTTATTTGGAATTTTTAGGATCTAACATTCCTTCTTCTTGTTTAATAATCGTTCTGTAGCATACATTCAGTTCTCCTGGGAATATTTTCTCATAATATTTCTTGCCTCCTTTTACTTATTCACTTTTTTTAGTTTGTTGACATAATTTTGAAACGTTTCAAATTTTATTTGGAATTTTTAGGATCTAACATTCCTTCTTCTTGTTTAATAATCGTTAAAGTATTCTATAACAGCGGAAGAATGCTCTTAATTGTTTCAGGTTCTACAATTTTCGTCTTAAAACAGCAGAATTAACAAAGTACACAGTTGATTGGCTGATTGTTCTCCAACCTAAATGGAAAAATCTATTTTTAACCAGGTGTTGCTATTTTTGACCCACGAGCTGCCATGACGAAGGCCGATTCTTCTTCCGCTAATAAGTGCAGCCCTCCTTCCCTTAATGGCCGTAGTAAATTCATTCGACTCGCTTTCTCGTTCTTTTAAAAGCTTCCAGGCCTGTCTCCATTCATCAACGTCCAATTATCGACTTGTCCATATTATAAACCCGCTAAACTGGAAACACGTAAAGTAGTTTCTCGATTAAACGTATTGTAGGAATTGAAAAGTGCAATTTCTTTGGAATTGAGAAATTCATTCATTGAATATTTTCGATTCTTGCATTACTTCGTTTTTCAAGTTACACGCGAGCATACACTCTTGTGCATAAAGTTTGGAATCGAATATTGATTATACGAGGATATTCGCAATCAAATCTTCGCAATTAGAAACGTTCACATCTCATTTACTCCAAACACTCACTCTTTAACTTCTCGCAGTTCACAATATCGAATCGTCAGCATTCAACATTCATAATTATAAACGTCCACACCTCATTCGCTTCAAACACTAACTATTTAACTTCTCGCACCCCATAGTATCGAATTATCAGCATTCAACATTCACAATTATAAATGTTCACACCTCATTCACTTCAAACACTCACTCTTTAACTTCTCGCAGCTCACAATATCGAATCTTCAGCATTCAACATTCACAATTATAAACGTTCACACCTCATTTACTCCAAACACTCACTCTTTAACTTCTCGCAGCCCACAGTATCGAATCGTCAGCATTCAACATTCATAATTATAAATGTTCACACCTTATTCGCTTCAAACACTCACTCTCTAACTTCTCGCAGCTCAATATCGAATTATCAGCATTCAACATTCACAATTATAAACATTCACACCTCATTCGCTTCAAACACTCACTCTTTAACTTCTCGCACCCCATAGTATCGAATTATCAGCATTCAACATTCACAATCACATTTTCGCAATTATAAACGTTCACACCTCATTCACTCAAACACTCCTTTAATATCTCGCACCGCACAGTATCGAATCGCCAGTATTTCACCATGAAACGAATTCAAACCACTCAATGAAATAAATCGCGAGGAAAATATACACTTGAACAAGAAGACAAACAAAATCTCTCACAAAAGAAGCCATCAAACTAAATTTTCGATCTTCACCTCCCAAATGCCATTCAATTTCACTTTCATCTCAGATTCGCAAAATGTCAGAATGATTGTTCGAAAGATGATCGAGATCAAAGGAACCAGCGGCGTTACCCTTCTTCCCACCATTTTGTCGCTGGAACAGCCCCCTCTTTCGAGGCTAAACAGCCGTTCACGTCGAATGAAAGTTTCATAATTCGGCATCGACCCCTGCAGCTTCGCCCAAGTGTTCAAAGATTCATGGCGATTCCACCCTTGGTTCGTCGACGAGTAGCCTGTCATCGCCCTCCGTAGAACCTACCGAGTGATCACGCAATTGCGATCGACAACGCGCACTCGTCCCTCCGTTCTTACCTTTTTTCTTCCCCTCCACGCGTTGCTTTTTCATTTCCACGGAATCTTAACGTGTTATTTTGCATACAAACGCAAAAGCGTGCAGAGACAGCAATTTCTGTCCATTATTTCGTCCAACGAGGAGCCAGTCCGCGGTGAGTTGTTTATGGGTTCGATTAATAACGGGTCCTGGCTTCTGGAAACTTGCTATTATTGTTTGGGGAATGGATATTGTTGCTGCTTTCGTTTTCTGTTACTAAAACTAGCGCTCTTGGTCTTCTGTTTTATCGAGAGATTGTAAGGATATTGAAATAGTGTTTGAATTCGTTTTAGTTTTAGTGAAAATTTCTGTGAGATTTGGTGTTTTTTGGAATAGACTTTTGTGATGATGGATGGTTGGAAGATCGACGTTCCAAACTGTTTGAATGCAAGACGGTGCGATTGTGATTCTCCTGTTTAATGCTTAACTCTTTGCACTTGGCTCATTTACTGGGCGTTAGAAACTATTGCTAAAATAGCGATATTAACGTAGAAACTATTGCTAATATAGTAATATTAACGTAGAAACTATTGCTAAAATAGCGATATTAACATAGAAACTATGGCCAAAGTAGCAATATTAACATAGAAACTATGGCCAAAGTAAAAATATTAACATAGAAGCTATGGCCAAAGTAGCAATATTACTATAGAAACTATTGCTAATATAGCAATATTAACATAGAAACTATGACGAAAGTAGCAATATTATTATAGAAACAATAGCCTAAGTAGCAATATTAACATAGAAACTATTGCTAATATAGCAAGATTAACATAGGAACTATGACCAAAGTAGCAATATTACTATAGAAACTATGGCCAAAGTAGCAATATTAACATAGAAACTATTGCTAATATAGCAATATTAACATAGAAACTATGACCAAAGTAGCAATATTAACATAGAAACTATGGCCAAAGTAGCAATATTAACATAGAAACTATTGCTAATATGGCAATATTAACATAGAAACCATTGCTAATATAGCAAGATTAACATAGAAACTATTGCTAATATAGCAACATTAACATAGAAACTATTGCTAATATGGCAATATTAACATAGAAACTATGACCAAAGTAGTAATATTAACATAGAAACCATGGCCAAAGTAGCAATTGTGTGAATTCTGACCAATTGATTCTTTACTAATTCTGATGCTGAGTTCTGAAATAGCAATATTGATGTAGCAACTATTGTTAACATAGCAATATTAACATGGAAACTATTACTAAAATAGCAATATTGACATAGAAACTATTGCTAAAATATTGCTGTTTCTATCTTAATATTGCTATTTTAGTAATAGCTTCTATCGTTAACGTCTTCCAGCAATAAAAACTGTCGAAAAAATGTAGAAAACTTTCAATAGAAGCTGCAATGGAATAGCTTTAACCTCCGTAATATCACTAATCAATGCTGATGTCCCCTCAGAAGGGCCATCCGAGTTAAAAGTGCCAATTATTTGACGAGGAAAGCCAAATCAACTGCACGCTACACTCACAGCAATGACACAGCAACAATAACACAAGATTCTCTACTGATAAGTAGAAAAACAGACGTAGAAATCGAGAAGCGTCATTGCTCTCCCCACCATTCTTACATAGAATCTCAAAAGTATTCATGGCACTTTTCGATACGATTTCTCCAAAAGTCTGTGGCACACAAACGGTTAACCAACCACCCCCTATACAAGCTTAATTAAAATTTGTAGAATTATTCGTAGAATTACAGTTACAACCGACTATACAATTCCCGTCAACGAATATTAAATTCGACGAAATGAAAACCGAATTCAGTAATTCCCTTAGGGGGCGACGCACAATGTGCAACGGGAAGTACATGCATCTGCTTTGATCATCACGCTTGCACTCCCGTTTGTTCCACGGTACACACGTCCACGGCTTGCTTAGGCGTCTTATCGTCATCCCGCTTTCAGCCGCAAGCAGAGCCCTCCCGATGAAATATAAACTATAGAAATGTAGTTAAACCATCGTGCAACAGTTCCGAGTTGCTCGAGAATCCGATTATGGGATCAGCGCGCACTTGTTGTTCTGAGGACATATTAGAGCCCCTCCAATGAACGCTGCGCGAAAAGTTGACTTCGCTACGACGAGAGGGCCGATTAAATATTCGCGGGGACATTAACGTCGACGAGCGCGCCGTTAAAATTTCAACGAGCCGCCGTTTCTGATTCGTGGCCGACTTACGAGCCGCTCGTTCGCGATTTTTGTCATTTTTCAAGTCGACGAACCGCTCTGGCGGCAATCTGATGACGCATCGGACGGGACATCAGCAATTGGAATTACGCTCGTGCAACTTTCGCGTTTTTTGCTCGTCGTGACCACTGTCCGCCCTCTCCTCTTCCACCCTCCGCGTGCACCCTCAGAGGAAGTTGAAAACTCCTCGAGCTGGCGTCGTCCTGGCCACGCGAACTTTCCCTCTATGGATTGTCGTCGCCACGTTCAGTCACCGTGTCGTCGAACGACAGGGATCGTAGGCTAGGTCGTTTTATTCTCGCAGAAACGATTTCCCAGGGCTAAGTATTCGCGTTCGAGATCGAATTTATGAGCCAGTGTTCTTCGAGCGTTGTATCTCGTTGTTGGATTCGATATGTGGGAGATGGAGGGGTTTATTGGATTAACCCTTTGCGATCGAGAACTTTTTCGAAATGAATCAGCAGCTCGAGACGATTCTGCGCATATTTGAATTTCTTACGACTAAATTGATTTCACGCGCAAATTAATTAAATAATTTTTATATTTTAGTATTTTATGCATCTTTATATATTAGAGATGGAAACTTGTTCGACTTTAGGCTCTGCTGCTTTGTATGGTATTTTAAAATTAATTTTGCATTAAAAATTTCTCTTCAAATATTAAGGCTCCTCAATGGAGAGAATGCAAATAATTTTCAGCTCACAACATAAGGGCAAAAAGAAATTGTAATAACTTCGTTTATTTTGTTAGCAAATTACAAATGAAATTTGTTCAGGAAAGTTTTATTATGTAACTGTAAAAAAAACTTTTTCTTTCAAGTGCAAAGGATTAAAATTGATACAAGTCCTGAATTGTTCTGTGGATACCATAATTTCGTCGTTCAACAACAAAAATTTATATTCATCTTCACTTGAACTGATTTCTTTATCGTATTCTATAATTATAAGTCTTGAAAAGTTTGAAAATAATATTGTTTATTGCCAGAACTGCCAAACTCAGACAGACACGGTGAGACGCAACTCGATTTATTGTATCGAAGTAATTTAAATGAAAAAATCTTATCGCTATAATATAATTGTGCATCATTTTACATTGTACCAGGCTTCCAGTTTCAAAGAAATTAGAGAATCACCATTCGTGTTTCTGCAACAAAGTCAGTGGTCACTGAGGGTCACATCTCGAGCACAAAGGATTAAATTTGTAATATTTATAGTGCTTGGATCGATTCTCTCTGATTGGGAATATTAGACAATATAAATTGAATGATTTATAGTACTTAAATGCATTATATCTTCGTTTCTCAACAATAATATTCTTGAATTTAAAGTTCTATTTTAAATTTTGCTAGTTTGAAATTCACAGTACTTAAGATTATCGTTTCTTTTCTAGAGAACCACGGTAATCTGAAATTTATGATTGCAAAACTGAATTATTTCTTTCTCATCGAGACATCTTATTCCCAGAATAAGCTTACTATTTCTTTTATATCATATTTTATTGCTTTCAATTTTATAATACCTAAATTTACATTTTTATCTTTATTCAAAGACAATATTTTAAAATTAACACTGGCAATGACTCGAGTATCGTAAATAGCAATATTAATATAGAAATTATTTAGAAACTATTATTAAAATAGCGATATTAACGTAGAAACTATCGTTAAAATACGTAGACTCTACACGCATCAATTTATAAAAAAAAAAAAATACTACAAACTCGGAACAAACATTTCAAAACGACAGAATCATCACACGAAGTTCGACAAATTACATTTCCACGTCACTAGTTTCAGTTCCACTATTTCCTCCTCTTCCCAAAACCTGGTCTGACCCAAACTCGCCGCTCCGTCTTTGAACCACTCCGCGTCCCAATCACCGCCATCTTGGGCGAAAAAAAATTTCATCAAAACCCTGGAAACTTACCGTGGTCGACGTCAAACGAAGGAAGCTGGGAATGAAAGAAAGCTCATCTCCTCGCGGTGCCAAAAGATAAGACACCATCTGTGCGTAATCGCGGTCATCTCGAGAATCAAAGAGGAAGTCGCGTGGGACGCGCGACCCGCCCGTGCGAGGCTGCTCGACGTTTAAACTGCTCGCAATTCGAGCGACGAGCCGCGAGTTCGAAATGCGGCCGCGTTACCGTTGAATTATGCAGAAACATTGATTCGAGGCCACGCGGAGAACTCCTCCTGGCTGCGAGGAGCGGTTTACCTGGTGTTGTTTGCCGCGCGCAAACCGCGCCGCGATACTCCCCGACTCTATTATAATTACGCCGTTTGGAGCACGAGTGTTGACGTTAGACTTCATATCGGGGCGCGTGGAACCGCGTTTACGAGATGGACGGTGTTATTTATTGATGGATGGTCGTATTTTCGCTGGCCAGCCATCGCGCGGTGGGTTATTCGATAAGGGTGGTTTTCGAGATTGCGTGAAGCGCGCGAGTTACGAGGATGGAGATAGAAAAGTGGGCCATGGAAGTGGGATTGAAAAGGGACAGAGGAATTAGAAGAGAGAGTTGTATAACAGTATTTTGATCTCTGTTTAGGCGCGATTGTACGTTAAGTAGGATTAACGATAGAGCATCAATGGTAGTTATGTTCAAGAGGAAGATAGCAATCCTTTTATGCGATTTTCTCCTTTTTAGTCTACTATTGCATCTACTTATACGATATTTCCATTGGTAGCGTGGTTTATTCTTATAGCAATCCTTTTATGCAATTTTCTCCTTTTTAGTCTACTATTGCATCTACTTATACGATATTTCCATTGGTAGCGTGGTTTATTCTTATATGTTTATAGTTTTTGGATGAACTGTGTTACAGTGTGAAATTAATAATTAGGGGTTTAATAATCTAGGCTGTATTAGAATTGATTAATATGGGGCAATATACAATTTCAAGGACCTTTGCTTCATTATACCTAACATAAAATAATTTGAAATACTTGTTTAGATGTAGCAATAATAATACTTAATGAGGCGTTACTTTGCTACAATTCCTATTTGTAGCAATAGTTAATAATCTTACTCACAAAATGTTCGAATATTATGTTTCATTGTTAGAATCGAGGTGCTCCTTAACCTCTTAAACGTGGCTGAATTTTGCGCGGGGTAGTTTCTTTGTCCTCAGAGTTCTACGCGAATTGTGCGTAAATGATACAGCACTGCAATGTGTGACGAACAATACTATTCAGAAAGACGACATCCTTGAAAGCCACTATAGTGGCTCATCGTGCAGAAAGATGACATCCACGAAAGCTACTATAATGTTGCGTTGTTCAGAAAGATGACGTCTTTGAAAGCCACTATAGTAGCACATCGTTCAGAAAGATGACATCCACGAAAGCTACTATAATGTTGCGTCGTTCAGAAAAATGACATCCTTGAAATTTACTATAGTGGTGCGTTGTTCAGAAAGATGACATCCTTGAAAGTCACTATAGTGACGCGTCGTTCAGAAAGATGACATCCTTGAAAGCTACTATAGTGACGCATCGTTCAGAAAGATGACATCCGTGAAAGCTACTATAGTGACGCGTGGTTCAGAAAGATATCCTTGAAAGCTACTATAGTCCCACATCGTTCAGAAAAATGACATCCTTGAAATTTACTATAGTGGTGCGTTGTTCAGAAAGATGACATCCTTGAAAGCTACTATAGTGACGCGTGGTTCAGAAAGATATCCTTGAAAGCTACTATAGCGACGCGTCGTTCAGAAAGATGACATCCTTGAAAGCTACTATAGTGACGCGTGGTTCAGAAAGATATTCTTGAAAATCACTAGTGGCGCATTGTTCAGAAAGATGATATCCTTGAAAGCTACTATAGTGACGCGTGGTTCAGAAAGATATCCATGAAAGCTACTATAATGTTGCGTCGTTCAGAAAGATGACATTCTTGAAAGCTACTACAGTGACGTGTGGTTCAGAAAGATATCCTTGAAAGTCACTATAGTGACGCGTCGTTCAGAAAGATGACATCCTTGAAAGCTACTATAGTGACGCGTGGTTCAGAAAGATATCCTTGAAAGCTACTATAGTCCCACATCGTTCAGAAAGATGACATCCTTGATTTTTGGGAAACATGCATTTCTCAAAAAGCTGTGGTGGAATAACTTTAATCGCTAATCAATTCTGATAACCCCTTAGAGAGAACATCCAAGTGCGAAGGGTTAATTTGCTCGTCTGAATCGGGTCAGTTTAGAAGTGTTCCTATTTGAAACATGTTCGCTGGAAGGGTTAGGTAGCCTGAAAACGCGGCAACATTATTGCGATTGTGGGGAATTTGTTCTTGTCGGACTGGTGCGGTTTTGTACCCCTTCCGTGCGGTTCTGTTTAGTTTAGGATGGTTCTTCAAAGTGTGGTTCGTTGGATACAGCAGCATCGCTGTTAGAAATGTTTTAATCTCGCTACACGTGGGAATGGTAATTTTTTCGTTTTCCTTTTCTTTATTTCAGCGGTTTGTTGGACGACTGACGTGAAAGGAAATTTTGCCTCGCTCTTGTTAGAATTCTCGTCCATCTGTTCATTTATTCAGCGTTTTACGACGGAATTATTGCCCGACGCCGAGTAACAATCCTAGTATTCATACGCTGAACAAGTGGCTCGCAGTAGTATTGGTAATTCTATGGTCGGACAGCCTCTAGGCGCGCATTACGTCAATTCGTTGCGTGACCAGAGTTTGTTCGAAAAATTCGTCTCATTTTTCCTTTACGTATTTTCAGTATACTGAGTTTCATAACATTTTTGTATACCAGGTTGCCTTAATGCAAAACACGTGACCAATTTGAAATATCAAAGAATCGTGACGTTGCCATTTATTATTGCTGCTGAACGTAATCGCTTATGTTTGTTATATTCTTCAGCTAGGAAAAATCACGTCTTTGCAAAGTAAAAATAAAATTGTAGCTCGAGGAATTAATATTATACTGAACAAAGTAATCGCATGAGCCTTAAATATACTCAACTTTGGGTAATTATCATGAAACTGATTAATTTCTAAATTTTCTAAAGCGTAATTATTAAATTTTAATTAAAAAACTGCGAATAGATAAACAATAGGTATTAAAACAAATATTCCATACTAGGATAACTCACTTTTTATATACATAATACATCCACTGAAAAAAATATTAAAAAATTGTTGGATTAAATTAATTTCTTAAATAAATTAATTACAAAAATTTTTATTACAGCGTCTCATTAAATCAAATCATTTTTATACTCATTTCTGGCGACAATCTTCTTCTCTCTGAAAAGACCATCTATACTTTTCACTTTCTATCCTTGGAAGGACCATCCCTCACAATTTGCGCTTCCCAAAATCTCCGTGGCCGAAGAAAATGTCCGACCATCGATCGTTCAGCAGGATGACTCTTCGCGGATGTTACACGACGTAACAGCGTCGCGACGCTCGCTCTGGCGCCGTATCACCAACGCCGGATTAATCCTGATGAATTGACCGAACGAGATTGCGCGTCGACGAAATCGAAGCTGGCTCGATGCGTGAGAGAGTGTACGGTTGCGCTAATTAAATGGATGCTCGACTGTTGCGTGCTGAGCAACGCCCGTTTCGAGAAACGGATAATCATTTGCGCAGCCTCGTTCGAGGGCACTTCCGGTCCGCGGACCACGATCGCTGTTGCGCGGATGGATCCTCTTTGAGCGCGTTAAACAGCGTCTCGAATCGTCTTTCGAGTTTTGGGCAGCTGTTCCATTTGACTTGGCACGTGGATCTTGAAATTTTGGTGATTTGGCGTCGTCGAGGGTTGATTATGATGAAGAAATATTGATCTCAGCGATGAAAAGATTTAGTGGAATAGGACAGTGTTTCCTAAACTTTTTAAGCTGTGAAATTTTTAAGGGACGCTAATGCAAATTTGGTGTTGTTGAGGGTTGATTATGATGAAAAAATATTGAGGAGTAGATACGATGAGTTTAATCACTAAACAATCAATAATCAAAAGATTTTGTAGCATAGGACAGTGTTTCCTAAATTTTTCTCATGGTGAAACAGTTTTTAAGTTGTACAATTTTTAAGGAACGCTAAAGTAAATTTGGTGTTGCTGATGGTTGATTATGGCAAAGAAATGTTGATCTCAACGATGAGTTTAATCACTAATCAGTCAATAATCAAAAGATTTTGTAGCATAGGACAGTGTTTCCCAAATTTTTCTCATGGTGAAACATTTTTTAAGTTGTACAATTTTTAAGAAACGCTAAAGTAAATTTGATGTTTTTGAGGGTTGATTATGACGAATAAATATTGACCTTATCGATGAGTTTAATCACTAATCAGTCAATAATCAAAAGATTTTGTAGCATAGGACAGTTTCCCAAATTTTTCTCATGGTGAAACATTTTTTAAGTTGTACAATTTTTAAGGGACGCTAAAGTAAATTTGGTGTTGTTGAGGGTTGATTATGACGAAGAAACATTGATCTTAACGATGAGTTTAATCACTAATCAATCAATAATCGAAAGATTCAATAAAATAGGACAGTGTTTCCCAAACTTTTCTCATGGCCAAACAGTTTTTAAGTTATAAAATATTTAAAGGACGCTAAAGTAAATTTCGGTTTTTATTTATAATTCCTTTTGAGTTATTTTAAATTACCTTCAATGCATAAAAGCGGAAAAATGTTTTGTTATACCTTTGTCCGCTTTTTTAATGTTTTGTTACCTTTGTTACCTTTGTTATGTTTGTACCTTAAACTCAATTTTTGCGGAACTCTGAGTGATTGTTTATGGAACGCCAGTGTTCCGCGGAACACAGTTTGGAAAATGCTGGAATAGCAAATATGGTTTTTCTTTCTTTTTAAATTCAATTTTGCGCGAGATGAATTTCATTCGTGATAAAAATTTATAAACACTGATTGTGCGTATTATATTTATCATTTAATTAGAAGTGGGGGAGGTGCGAATCAGTTCAATTTTAAAACTGCTAATGGACAATCTGTAGGTTTATAATAGCAAAAAAGTTAGTGACATGATGGAGAAAAATGATATAGGAATTATGGAAATTTTTATCTCGAGAGGAAAATGCGAGAGCTTCTTTCAAGAATAAAATATAATAGACGCACGCGACCATATCACTTCTTGAGATCATACTTCATGCAACAAGCGAGACGTTTAATTAAAAAATACCTTACACATTCCAAATTCTCTTATTCTTCAAAAAACCTAAGGTTGCTAAAAAAATACCCATTTATTAAATATTCAACGTAATTACAAATTTTTGGTGCAAGATGAAACGCATTCAGGATTCCTCGTTACAAAATCGAAGTCTGGCTGAATTTTATTTAACGACTTCGCGTAATTAATACGATACTCGAAAAGAGCTCAGAGATTTTGCCATGTTGTTAAAAAAAGCACCCATTTATTAAATATTTAACGTGATTACAAATTTTCCGTGCAAGATGAAACGCATTCACGACTCCTCGTTACAAAATCGAAGTCTGGCTCAATTTTATTTAACGACTTCGCGTAATTAATACGATACTCGAAAAGAGCGCAGAGATTTTGCCATGTTGTTAAAAAAAGCACCCATTTATTAAATATTTAACGTGATTACAAATTTTCCGTGCAAGATGAAACGCATTCACGACTCCTCGCTACAAAATCGAAGTCTGGCTAAATTTTATTTAACGACTTCGCGTAATTAATACGATACTCGAAAAGAGCGCAGAGATTTTGCCATGTTGTTAAAAAAAATGCCCATTTATTAAATATTTAGCGTCATTACAAATTTTCCGTGCAAGATAAAACGCATTCACGATTCCTCGCTACAAAATCGAAGTCTGGCTCAATTTTATTTAACGACTTCGCGTAATTAATACGATGCTCGAAAAGAGCTCAGAGATTTTGTCGTATATTTCCGCATTATCGCCGAATTACAAGGTATATACCGCGGTCATTAATAAATAGCATCATCCGCGCTGTAAATACCGTTCCGTGCGCGAAGTCCAGCTTGAATGCTGGTACTTCAACGGCGCTCCATCTCATTATGTTGCGGTGGAAGCTGTGTAATCATGATACAGTCCGCCAGTCTTACGGCTGGTTCATTATTGGAGATTACAGATGCACGCCCTTCATTTGCTCGCGCTGGCCAGGCAAATCGTTTTTGCGAGTGCGCTCGATATCAGCCCATTGTCTTCTTCCGTTCTGAAGTTCTTCGATAGTGGGCTAAACGCCTGCTTCAATAGTTGGGCTGTAATGTGTGCGTGAGAGAGGGTAGGAAGGAAAAAGAGAGGGAAAAAAGTTTCGTCCTGGGTCTGCTAGTGGACTCATCGGTAAGGCTACCAAAATGGCGGAGTTGCGCTTTAAATGCTGGGATGGTAGGAATAGGTCAGAATTTCTACTATATAGAAACGGAGTAGGATATGGAGTACTCGCGGGAAACTGACGTGAGTGCTGTCTCTTTAGTGGCGAGGACCGACACAGTTTCTATTGCCAAAATATTGCTCAAAGATCGCTATTTTTGCAATAGTTTCGTCAGGCTTCATCTTCTCACCTCATAAACATGTGCTTCCCATTAAAAGAATAAAGCATTGTTTTCTAGGAAACGTCGATCCTTAATTATCTTGAAGCGTGCTGAAAGTCGCTTCAATTGTTGCGCTGCAAAGAGAACGTAAGAGAGGGTAGGAAGGAAAAAGAGAGAGAAGAACGTTTCGTTCTGGGCCTGGACTCATCAGTAAGGCTACCAAAATGGCGGAGTTGTGCCTTAGACGCTGAGATAGTAGGGACAGGTCAGAATTTCTATTATATAGAAACCGTGTAGAACATGGAGTGCTCGCTGGAAACTGACGAGTGTGCTGTCCTCCTAGTGGCGAAGACCGCCACAAAAGCATTGCCAAGCAATTTTCCAGCAACTGAAAATTTCCATTTCGATGGAAAACTTTGGGGAAATACGAGTTCTTCGAAAAGTTGCAATAGAAAGTGAAGCGTGTTGGTGAGGCTGAACGTCTGCTTCAATTGTTGTCGCTGTAAAGAGAACGTGAGAGAGGGTAGGAAGGACAAAGAGAGGGGAGAACGTTTCGTCCTGGGCCTGGACTCATTAGTAAAGCTACCAAAATGGCGGAGTTGCGACTTAGACGCTGGGATGTTAGGAACTGGTCAGAATTTCTATTATATAGAAACTGTGTAGGACATGGAGTACTCGTGGAAAACTGGTGAGTGTGCTGTCCCCCTAGAGGCGAGGACAGCCACACTACTAAAATAGCAATATCGCTAAAGTATTGCTATTAAAATAGCAATATTGCTAAAGTATTGCTACTAAAACAGCAATATCGCTAAAGTATTGCTATTAAAATAGCAATATTGCTAAAGTATTGCTACTAAAATAGCAATATCACTAAAGTATTGCTATTAAAATAGCAATATTGCTAAAGTATTGCTACTAAAATAGCAATATGGCTAAAGTATTGCTATTAAAATAGCAATATTGCTAAAGTATTGCTACTAAAATAGCAATATCGCTAAAGTATTGCTACTAAAATAGCAATATTGCTAAAGTATTGCTACTAAAATAGCAATATCGCTAAAGTATTGCTATTAAAATAGCAATATTGCTAAAGTATTGCTACTAAAATAGCAACATCGCTAAAGTATTGCTACTGAAGCTCGTTGGTGGGCTGAACGCCTACTTCATTATGCGCTGGGCTGTAAGGAGAACGTGAGAGAGGGTAGGAAGGAAAAAGAGAGGGAAGAACGTTTAGTCCTGGGCCTGGACTCATCAGTAAGGCTACCAAAATGGCGGAGTTGCGCCTTAGACGCTGGGATGTTAGGGATAGTTCAAAATTTCTATTATATAGAAACGGAGTAGGATATGGAGTGCTCGCTGGAAACTGACGAGTGTGCTCCCCCTCCCCCTAGTGGCGAGGACCGCCACAGTATCATCCCTCGAGACACTTCATTGAAACAAGGGGAAACGATGCACCCCTGCGATCTTCAATTTCACGCGTCCTTCCACGAGATAGTAAAACAAATTCAACTTGGTCCCAACGCATTGTTCGCATCTATCGAGTCGTTCGTAATAAATTCAGCCGCCTTTGTACTTCGTTCCACGGAATCTCTCAACTTCGAACTGCGCGCCAGTTGTTCGCGTAACGCGCGATCCATTTACACCGGAACTGTGTGCAGAGGATTAAAGTAAATCAAATCGACGGCCGCGCGATGGATAAATCTTCGTGTATTTACACGGGACGTCGTGGAAAATCTACAAAAATACGCACCTCGAGATTCATGGAGTTTTAGCGAAAGTTTACGAATCGGTTTGATTCAGTGCCGTGTCGTTTGCAAAGTTCACTGTTTGATACGCAGTGGAAGTTATGGTGAACGATGGAACAAAAGAAACAACGAGCAAAGTGTCGCGTACTGTGATTTTTATATTATTGTTAGGAGCAACGAGTATGAGTAGAGTTATGGTCAATTAGTGTTGGCGAAGAAATAGTTATTTGTTGTGGTAGATCAAACGATTAATAATGAAAAGCTGTTAGTTGGTAGTGAGAACTGTCAGGAAGCAGACGTCTTAATTATTACTACGATAATGTAGGATATTTATTAATACAGAACAAATACCAGAAATTCAAGATTAGGAAAAATTCTTTATGACTGAGATGTTCTCTCAATGACGCACAATGAACAACTGACTTGATATTTTAAAACATTCACTCGAGAAACTCATTCATTCGCACATTTGTTCTCGTTCGCACTCCATAAAATTATTATTATTCCATATATAACAGTTGGAATTTAAGTAATTGATTAATTTACGAGGTTAATTTCATTATCTTAAAATAGTAGCACATTATTTTTTGATTAAAGTATTTTAAACAGTTACTAATAATTTCCTTTCTTTCGATTCGCAACATAATTTTAAGAATCATTCTGAGACCATTTATACATTGTTGTACGTCCTCCATTAACCTAATGGTCAAGCTTATGCTCAGTTCCAGGAAAAACAAGTTGTGTACTTGATAATTCCAACATAATAGTTGCCCAAACTCCTCCATGCCCCTAAAAATTAGCTCCACGAGTTATCCCACAGTGACCTTGGTGCGTGTACTCATGCGTGCAACTTGAGGACTCGACATAGCTACAAAAACAAAACCTTGCGTTCTCCAAAGTGTAAACTCGGAGCGATGCTTCTTTCAGAATACTTTGGCTTCTGAACTATTTAATATGTCTGAACTATTAACATTGAGGGGACATCAGCATTGATTAGTGATTACAGAAGTCAAACTTATTTCATCACAGCTTTTTGAGAAATGCATATTTTCCTAAATTTTTCTATCGAAATGGAAATTTTCTATTGCTGGGAGACGTTAGCAATAGAAACTGTTGCTAAATATCGCTAAAGTATTGCTATTTGAGTAATATTGCTAGCTTTTATTGCCAACGACCATAATTCCCTCAAGTTTCTATTGAAATTGAAATATTCTACTGCTGGGAGACGTTAGCAAATGGAAACTGTTGCTAAATATCGCTAAAATGTCGCTGTTTTAGCAATATTTCCAGCTTCTATCGTCAACGTCCACAAAGAAACAGAGTACAAAAGGTTAAAACGTTCAGAATCTTCAGGCTTTCTTGCACTCCATTGCCAATGAGTGTCCAGCGTGCAATTGATTTGGCTTTTCTCATCAAATAACTGGCACTTTTAACGCTTTGTACTCGGATGTCTCCTCTGAGAGGACATCAGAATTGATTAGTAATTAAACTTATTCCAACGTAACTTTTTGAGAAACGCACGTTTCCCTAAAGTTTTGTATTGAAATGGAAATTTTGTATTGCTGGGAGACGTTAGCAATAGAAACTATTGCTTTAGCAATATTTTTAGCTTCTATTGTCAACGTTCAGGAAGGAGCAGAGTGCAAAGGGTTAAAATGTTCAGAATTCTTAGGATTTCTTGCAGTCCATTGCCAATTAGTGTTCAGCTTGCAGTTGATTTGGATCTTCTCGTCAAATAACTGGCACTTTTAACGCTTTGTACTCGGATGTCTCCTCTGAGGAAACATCAACATTAATTAGTGATTACGTTAAACTTATTTCATCACAGCTGTTTGAAAAATGCATATTTCCCACAAGTTTTTTATTGAACTTGAAATATTCTACTGCTGGGAGATAACAATAGAAACTGTTGCTAAAGTATTGCTATTTTAGCAATATTTCCAGCTTCTATCGTCAACGTCCACAAAGAAGCAGAATACAAAAGGTTAAAACGTTGAGAATCCTCAGGCTTTCTCGCACCCCATAGCCGTGATTCCCAGCCAACTATAACTCACGCGTTCGTCGAAGCGCCGTTACCACCCCTTCGAAAAATCGACGCGAAATCCCCTCTCGATCAATCATTACGTCGCGGAGACGTAATTAATAACCGATCGAGGCTCGCGATCTAGATACCAGAAATCGCAGCCGTCGTTAATATCAAGTTAATGGCCCAGAGCGCGATAAAGGTGGTTTATGCGATTATCCGTGGCATCTTGACGCGGAAAAAAATTCAATGTTGGCAACTGCGCGAAGGTAACTGCCCCGTGGAAGAGGCAATTAACGTCAGGTTAATGGGTCGCGGCAATAAGGAAACGATAACGACGATTATTACACCGCGTGTGATTATTTTATCGCGCAACGTATCGCGGGAACGGATCCAACCGCTCTGGGAGTTCCGTTTCGTCCGCAGCCAAACGTTGCTGCGCCAGCGTTCGACGCGTTTGCGACTTCATGACTAATAAAATGAAAATTCTGGGATAATGATAATTATTCGGAAGTAAACGCTGGCCGCGCTCGCCCCAGGACGGGAAGTACTTGGGTTTTAATTAGAGAATTGCTGTTATCCGAAGCGTGCAACGCACCGTGCTCACAATTACATCCCCGTTGCGCCACTGCGAAGTATTGTTTAATATTTCCACTTCTCTTTCTTCGCAGTATTGCCTCGTGTTCGCTGTGTTTCCCCTCGTACCTTGTTTTTCACTCCGTCCACATTCAGAGACACGATATTTGTCGCTTAGTTTAGCTTCGTTGGGTTTCTTTTAAGCGTTCGCGCAGTTCGTTCCCGTTTTTAATTGTGCCATTTTACATTCCGTAGTGCATCGCGAGATGATAATTTGCCAAGCTTCGCGGAGGTATGCTCGAATAATTTTACGTCGACGATTTCGAATGTCAAATTGCAGGCACAATTTAGAATTCTATAAGTAGCACGGAACTCTCTTCTTGAAATAAGGAGCTCCCATTAAAGACACGAGGAAGGTCGAGTCTCAGATCTCCAATAATTCTCCTGAGTGGTATTTCGTGCCTCCAATTCTCTTAAATAGTACTCTTTATACTCTTTAAGTGGTGTTAAAAATGAAATAATTGTTATTTAAATAACTGTTATACATTTAAAAATTGAATGTTACATCTTATTCTCTTTAAGTGGCGTTCAAAGTAAAAATGAAATAATTATTGTAGGAATCAAACTTTATTTCTCAATTACAATCAGTTTCTAGGTTCACTCATCAACACTCAAATGTTTCTCTTCTACGCTTATCATTTATTTCCAACTCATCACTCATTCATTCCCATTCCCACATTATTATTCAAATCACTGTCATACACTAAAAAATTGAATGTCAACGCTTAACTAAAACGTCTGAAAAATAAAAAGAACTTCAAATCAGAGTAAAATTAGAAACATTGAATAATCAAAACTCGTGTTTCCAAAGACTACCAACTTCCGCTCGATATTCAAACTTCTTTCGATCCCCAAATTTCGTCCTCGCCGCCAAATTTTCCCCATAGGACCGCTAACCCCTAAATCTGCGTATTCAATAATTCCACGCGTGGCACACGCGTGAAAACACCGTCATCCGCAGCGCAAGAAACGCTCTGCTTAGACGACGTCGTCTTCGCGTCGCTAATTAGATCGGGCCCGCGATTAACTCGAGGCGAGACTCCCTGGAAAGCAGTTGATCCGAGGGAAGTTTCACGGCGGATTCGGTGGCGAGAGAAAGAGGGACGAGGAGGGAGACAAACAGAGAATCCTGAACGCGATAAGGCTGATAATTAAGCGTCGTTTAGACCAGCCTCGAAGCTCCTGAGACGTGTATTTTTCGAATTTACGCGAGATCCGTCGCGCACGCGGCTGCGTGCACCAAAATGGCGGCGAGCCCATGTATTATGCATTGGGATTCCATTAGGAGGAATTAGCTCGAAACATCGAACGAGGGCAATTAGTTCGAAGGCTGTGCAGCGAAAGAAGCTCTGTCCTCGATCTTATTCGCCCTCGTCTCCTCGAAATTGGTAAGCTGCAACGTGGCGAGGGAATAAAATCGACCAGCGTCTGAATTGATTTTCAATTCGACGATCGAGGCGACCAATAGCCAGCGGCTCGAATTGATTCCCGTATTATTTCTGTCGGACGTTCCTGTCTGCGACACGCGTTGGGACGAGGGTAGAGGATGGAACGCGGAAACGTCTTGGGGGTTGCTTGTTTGTATTTAAAAGAGGACAGCGCCAGCTTGCCTTTTATTTCGCCAGGCGCGGACGGATGGAAGCTGGCTTGATGAGGAACGAGAACGGAAGCGGTCGTACGCCGCTCTTCCCTGAGCCGGATGAAGTTGTCGGAATGTAATTACGAGGAAGGGATGTTGAATTTGATTGAAAATAAGCGCTCGCCTTCGTTGTTGCGCGAAATTCTTTTTTCGCTAGTTTCGTTTCTTTGATACTTTATTTCTATTTTTTTCAATGTTTACAAACTGTAATCTAGCTGTATTTTTGGTACCAAAGAGTATGAACCTCGTAATTATAAATTATAATTCAAATTTTATGTATATTTCGCCACAAGTATCGTATGCATCGTTTTTTATCGCAACAATAACGTTAATAATTGCAAGAAAAATGGAAACGATGTTCATTGCTTCTCTCTCTCTCTCTTTCTCGCATTCTGTTCGAGCATTTTGCATAAAATTGTTCACTTTTAACGAGCAACCAGTACACTGCAGCTGGTATTTTCATTCGGAAGTCTCTCCCGAAGAATGCAGTACGTTTGCACTCCTTAGTACCACCACTCAGATCGCATTAGCGTGCGCAGCCACTCCAGAGCCAAGAAGCGCATATTTTCTGAAAATTATTTCCTCGACCTAACCCCGAAAAGCCGCGCGAGCCCTAACTTAACTCTGACAAATATAGCGTTCGCAAAAAAAAAAAAAATGGGAATCCGAAAAAAAGAACGAGCCAACCCCTCGAAAGCGAATTCTCGCTTCCTACTTTTATTCGAAAATACTTCCGCCAAGTCTTGCTGAAATCACGGAGCACTCCGCCCCGCAGAACAGACGATCCGCAGCGAGCAGGTGCGGGGTTACTCGCGATTCCCAATAAACGAGGCGGCATTTTTCCGCGGAATTTGCGACGCGATCGTCGCCCACCCTTCGCTGCGTCTCCCTCGCGGGTTCGCGATTGTTCCCAGACGCCAGCTCGTTCGGAAATATCGCCACGTCGATGACAAACGCGCCCCCGTTCGACTGGGAGGCGAGAAGCGTCGCGGAAACGCGCGAAGACGCGACTTCCTTTGGCGGAGCTCGTTCGAAGCCCACCGCGGGGGGGACGCAATTATCTAATTAGAAACGGCGGGCAAATGTAATCACTCGCGCGACCCGGCTACATCCGAGCAATGAACCGAAACGATATTGCCAGGACGAGAACCGCTTTTGTTCACGCGAGCCCAGGGCTTCTACGGGGGAAAGGGTGCGCGTTAATGGCCGACAGACGACTCTCGTGGTTCAGGACGTTATTTAGTTAAGCTCGCCAGTCGAGCACGCGTTGTTTTTGGTATTATGTTTCGAGCACCCCGCGCGCGCCCCTGGTGTTTGATTAGGGAAATCTGCCGGGAAATTTGAATGTTGCCCGCTCTGGGCGATACGTCGCGGTCGTAATACGGGGGTGATTAATTTTCATGCCGCTGGATTTCGCGGGGGCTCGCGCGAATTTAATTATGCAAGCGGAAATCGTTATTTCCACCGCTTTCACGACGTTCCCGCAACTTTTATTCTCCGCTCTCGATCCTTTGATCGACGACTCGAGCAACGGTGTCGATGTTTAGAGTTGATTAAAAATTATTTTAACGCGAATTTCGCAATCTTCAAATTATTCGAAAATTTATTTGTTCGTAAACAGTTGTGCAAATTTCATGGGTTTTGTGGATTCGAAGGTATACGTAGAGTTAATATAAATTTTTTCATATTTTACGTTTGGTTTGGATCTTCAGAAGAAATTTTAAGAAAGTCTGTGCATTATGTAGAAAAATATTTTTTTTACTTACGCTCAGATTAGCGTAATCAAGAAGTTACCTTTTGTACGTTTTTAAAGTCCACTAGCCAGCATCCAAGACTTGCTTATGAACTATTGGACATTTTTATTGTAGCTCGAAATTCCGTGTTCGTACATGTAACTCAAAGTCCAGCTGGAAGCGTGGGTTCTCGGTTAATGACCGCGGTACTTTGTACTCTGTTCCGCCTGAAAAAAGGAGTAGAGAAGAAAGGAATTAGGTGTTTCGAGGTTTCTTGGCCATAAACGAGCGAACACGGCTGACACAAAAATGAACTTAATTCTCATTCTCGTTCTCTTTCAATGTTAGTTAAAAATGTTGGAGTACAAGCACAGAATATTGTTATTAATTTTACTATTCGTGGTGAAAAATGGCATCGATACGACTACAAATAAATAATTTTTAAAGACTTTAATTTTATTGGTCAGTATTTTAATCTCTTTTTGTCAAGATTTAAATGTAAAATTAAAATTGAACATTATATATATATTTTTGTTATTATGTATTAAATGTCGAAAATGAAAAATAACCTAATCTAACGTAACGTGGCCATTATTAGCAATAGTTTGATCTAAAGACATTTTTAAATGCAATTGAATGGATTTAATACTGTTTTTTTCTGCTTTGTATTCGTTTATTAATTTTATAGGGACCGTAATGATACCATAATCAATAATTAATTTCATACTGACCATTTACTATTTATGTACTGACCCTTTAGAATTTTTATACTGATCTTTTTGGTAACAAAAATATTAATTTAAATTTAATTAAAATATTGACAGAAAGTAGACTTAAATATTGACCATTTAATTTTCTACCATTTTTAAATCTACACGAGCCAAATTGATTTTCAAAGTTCCTTTCTTCCATGGAGAGAAACCTTATCCCGTGCGATCTTAACATATTTCTGTTGAAACTGAATCGCTGGAACACTCTATACGTTACAGATCCACAATTTCAGTTTATCCACCTCGCTATAAATTCCACTTCTCCCATTACTTCAGTTATTTTTAACTCTTCCGCGAGCCCATGATACTCTACCTTCGCCAACTTTCTACCTGTTGTGTTTCCAACCGCCCAGGGCCCCGGTTATTCCAACATCACACGCGAAACTTCCTTCCTCTTTATTCCCAGGGAAAGCCCACGCAACGAGATATTATTACGTTGACCACGCGGAAAGCTCGCGTAAGTCCGCTCGCCTAACCGTAAATCGGGCCGGATCCACGTGAACTGGAGAACGCGACGCTGGTTGGATGGCGAACGTAGGGGCGAGGGCCACAATGGAACCGATGGAGCCCGTATTATTTGCGATGTTCAACTATTTTGCAACGCTTCAGCGAGCGGGTCTCTTAGAAACTCCCGGAGAAACGCGGTGCTTCCTTTTTCCTTTCTCGTCCCTTTTGAACCCTGATTTATCGGATCTCCCTCGCTGCTTCTCTTCTGCAGCCCCGTTCCGTTCGAAGCATCGATCGAAGGGACGAAACCACGGTCCCCGTCGCGTTGCCTTCGCGATGGAGACTGGGGCGTTAGGTAACCTTGAAAAATTGATCGAAGCTAATGTAACCTCTTTGAAGTTTTCCTCGAGAAGAGGAGGAAACGCGTTGTTTATGTTGGATGGCTCGTTGTGATTAGCTGTGGTAGGGTTAGGCAGTTGTTACGTGGTTGTTCAGTAGAAACCACCCTTCTTTAACTTTCGATCGGTGTAACCGAGCCTATGGGTTAGAAAAACGTACCCTACATGGCACCTTTTGAGTTAGAGGAGTTGAACTAGAGAAGTTTTCCTCGAGAAGAGGAAGAAACGCGTTGTTTATGTTGGATGGCTCGTGGTGATTAGCTGTGGTAGGGTTAGGCAGTTGTTACGTGGTTGTTCAGTAGAAACCACCCTTCTTTAACTTTCGATCGGTGTAACCGAGCCCATGGGTTAGAAAAACGTACCCTACATGGCACCTTTTGAGTTAGAGGGTGGCAAATCGGGGGTTGCGAGTCGTATGCGGCTCTTTGAATATCTGAGTGCGACTCTGTCACAAATGACAATTGTCATGATTTAATTTTATGGATACTTTGCTTACTATTTAATTTGTTTCTTTAAATAAGGTCATTATTAAAGCTTCTCACTTGGCTTTTTCCAGAGCCTTAGATATAGAAATTATTGCTAAAGTAGCAATATTAACGTAGAGACTGTAGCTAAAGTAGCAACACTAACATAGAGATTATTGCTAAAATAACAATATTAGTACAGAAATTATTGCTAAAATAGCAATATTAACGTAGAAACTAATGCTAAAATAGTAATATTAACGTAGGGATTATTGTTAAAGTAGCAATGTTAACATAGAAACTAATGTTAAAATAGCAATATTAACGTAGAGACTATTGCTAAAGTAGCAATACTAACATAGAGACTATTACTAAAATAGCAATATTAGCATAGAAATTATTGCTAAAATATTGCCATTTACGTATCATAGATATTGCTATTTTAGCAATAGTTTCTATGTTAATATTGCTACTTTAGCCATTCTTTCTATAGTAATCTTGCTACTTTGGCCATAGTTTCTATAGTAATATTGCTATTTTGACCATAGTTTCTATAGTAATATTGCTACTTTGGCCATAGTTTCTATAGTAATATTGCTATTTTGACCATAGTTTCTATAGTAATATTGCTACTTTGGCCATAGTTTCTATGTTAATATTGCTATATTAGCAATAGTTTCTATGTTAATATTGCTACTTTGGCCATAGTTTCTATAGTAATATTGCCATTTTGACCATAGTTTCTATAGTAATATTGCTATTTTGACCATAGTTTCTATGTTAATATTGCTACTTTGGCCATAGTTTCTATGTTAATATTGCTACTTTGGTCATAGTTTCTATGTTAATATTGCTATTTTAATAATATTTTCTATATTAATATTGCTACTTTAACAATAGTTTCTATTGCTAACGTCTGCCAGCAATAGAAAATTCCCATTTCAATAGAAAACCTCAGGGAAAAACGCACATCTCAAAAAACTGTGGCGAAATAAGTTTCCTCCTTCATCACTAATCATTGCTGATGACCCCTCAGAAAGGACATCCTAAGTATGATATAAAGTTTGTTAAGTATGATATAAAGTTTTTTTTAGTTTCACTCATAGCTTAATTAAAACAAAACTTAAATTAAAGTTTACTAAGTTAAAAAAAAGTGTATCTATACAGGTTTAAATTTAAAAAATTTGCCTCTCAAAATAAATCACAATCGTTCTACTATCAACTAATAACTTTGCCAACCACTGACCTAGCCTAAAATAGTGGACTGTACAAAACTCAAGATCAACAAAAAACATCTAAACTTTTGCTACCCAAACGACATCTTCAATATTCTGTAAAATTATCAGCGTCTTTGTACTCTTTTGCAATGGTAAAATAAATACAATGGAATCTCCATTTTTCATGGGGACAAATTTTTAGCAAACACCTCGTACGTTGGAAACAAATGTTTTGCAGACATTCCTCGGTGCATGCAACGGCAGGAGAGAGAGAAAGAGAGAGCAGATTTATGAGCTTTGGCGCACTTCGTATTTTTTGACGGAAGTTTTTAATTAAATCTTCCGCGGGGCAAGAAACTTCGTTCAGCAATTCGGAAACGAGGTCAGAAAGCCAGACCCTCGACCCTATTTTACGGCAGACTTTGTGTATTTGCTTTGTGATTCTTTTACGTCGGACCGCCTGGTTCCCTTAGTCAGCCGGAAGTGCCGTCGAAGGAAGGCTCTGTCTGTGATTCTTGCGGTGTGATTCTTGCCGCGACTTGTTCGTTTTGATTTCTGTCCCCGCCAGTTTGCCGACTGGCGAGTTTCTTTTTAAACGTTTCCAGGAGCCAGAAGAGGCTCCATTCACCGTTTGCTATTCTTATAGTTGAAAAGGGTGGTAACAAACCCTGGATGGTTCCTTCCCTTTGTTCTTTTAATGATCGCGGGGGAACGTTTCGTGTCATTATGGCCGCGATTGAATTTTAGATTGCGCGGCCGTTCCTTCGAGTTTTATTTTGCATCCGGCGCGCTCGCTCGCGGTGCATTCCTGTTCCAATTCTCCTGGCGGGGAATACAAAATAACTCAACCGACTTGACGACCTCAAATTGCGCGTGAAATGCTCCTCGTATGAAAGAAAGTTATTGGAACGAAAGTAATCTTGTTCCCCCAGCAGAATTATGGACATCGTATTTCTCTTTTCGAATTGGTCGTCGGACGTTGCGCTTATCCACGAGGCGAATCGCGGCCAGGCGATTTCTTATTCCACAATTATTGTGATTATTTTATTTAAGATTATCGTGATAATAAATATTACAGCTTGTTTGAGTTTAAATGTATTCAGAGAAATATTTTTTCGTTGCACGTATTTGCAATTTGCAATTTTTCTACAAACTTTGAAGGCATAAAATTCTTTAAGATTATTGTGATAATAAATATTGCAGCTTGTTTGAGTTTAAATGTATTCAGAGAAATATTTTTTCGTTGCACGTATTTGCAATTTGCAATTTTTCTACAAACTTTGAAGGCATAAAATTCTTTAAGATTATTGTGATAATAAATATTGCAGCTTGTTTAAGTTTAAATGTATTCAGAGAAATATTTTTCTGTTACGTGTATTTGCAATTTGCAATTTTTCTACAAACTTTGGAGGCATAAAATTCTTTAAGATTATTGTAATAATAAATATTGCAGCTTGTTTGAGTTTAAATGTATTCAGAGAAATATTTTTTCGTTGCACGTATTTGCAATTTGCAATTTTTTTACAAACTTTGGAGGCATTCTTTAAAATTATTGTGATAATAAATATTGCAGCTTGTTTGAGTTTAAATATATTTCCATTGCACGTATATGCAATTTGCAATTTTTCTATAAACTATGAAGATATAAAATTCCTTAAGATTATTGTAATAATTAATATTGCAACTTGTTTGAGTTTAAATATATTTCCATTGCACGTATATGCAATTTACAATTTTTCTACAAACTTTGAAGATATAACATTCTTTAGAATTATTATAATAATAAATATTGCAACTTGTTTGAGTTTAAATATATTTCCATTGCACGTATATGCAATTTGCAATTTTTCTGCAAACTTTGAAGGTATAAAATTCTTAAAAATTATTATAATAATAAATATTGCAGCTTGTTTGAGTTTAATATATTCAGAGAAATATTTTTCCATTGCACGTATATGCAATTTGCAATTTTTCTATAAACTATGAAGGTTTATATTTCCTTAATTATAAAATTACACTTAGATTAGAGAAAGGCAACTCTTATTCCACAATATTTTATTAAATCATTCATTTAGCAAGTTAAGAATTTTAGTTCTACTTGAAATTGAATCACATTAATACTATATCCATATAAAAATTGTGATTTCATAGATTCTCGTATCAGAACTCGCAACGAAATAGAATAAATCCAACAAAGTGTCTCAGACATTTAATATTGTCGAAATCTTGGTCTCAAATGAATCAACTCAATCTGTATTCTTCTCAATTACGTTAGCTCATCAACTCTCTGAGGGAAATCAATTTCGAACCGAATAAATTGGAAAACGAATCACGTGAAACGCGCCAGTCAAAATGAAACCAAATGATCGAATAATAATCGCAATCTTTGCACCCATTGAACAAAATGGCGGGGATTTTCCCAGCGAACGGTTCCACGGCAAAACTACTTCACGTTCGAGCGAACGTAATGCAGAAGTAATTGACGGCGGTGATTCCGTTCGATCGCGCGTCGTTCGTTATCGCATTGTTGCTCGTCGGCTGGACCCTGGGCGTCGCGACGCCCGTGTTATGCAGATGCGTCCCGCTGGAAGGCGGTCTCGGTCGTCGCTTCGACAAATCATAAATCGAAACGCGAACTGGAAAAAGGCGGACAGGGGAATAAGTTTCGCGAGCGAGGGAGGGAAAAAAAACTTGACCCCACCATGTGGGCTGAAATATCGTTCCGCGGTCCTGGTGAAATAAGGGTGGTTCTCGTTTTAAGGGTGGTTCTCGACTACGGACTTCCGTTTCGTACGCGCGTCGATCGCGCTGCGTTGTTACCCTAATTAAGAGAATCGACTAGCGATTAAATTTGTTCCATTGTAACTTTTTGAGAAACGCATGTTTACCTGAAGTTTTCTATTGAAATGGTAATTTTCTATAATAGAAATAGAAAGTGTTGCTAAATATTGATAAGATATTGTTATTTTAGCAATATTTTTAGCTTCTATTGTTAACGTTCAGGAAGGAGCAGAGTGCAAAGGGTTAAAATGTTCAGAATTCTTAGGATTTCTTGCAGCCCATTGCCAGTGAGTGTCCAGCGTGCAGTTGATTTGACTCTCATTGTCAAATAACTAGCACTTTTAACGCTTTGTCCCCTCTGAGGGGACATCAGCATTGATTAGTGATTACAGAGGTTAAACTTATTTCATTACAGCTTTTTGAGAAATGCATACTTCCCACAAGTTTTTTATTGAACTTGAAATATTCTACTGCTGGGAGACGTTAGCAATAGAAAGTGTTGCTAAATATTGCTAAGATATTGCTGTTTTAGCAATATTTTTAGCTTCTACTGTCAACGTCCAGGAAAGAGCAGAGTGCAAAGGGTTAAAATTTCTTGCAGTCCATTGCTAATTAATGTTCAACTTGCAGTTGATTTGGATCTTCTCGTCAAATAACTGGCACTTTTAATGCTTTGTATTCGGATGTCTCCTCTGAGAGGACATCAGAATTGATTAGTAATTAAACTTATTCCAACGTAACTTTTTGAGAAACGCACGTTTCCCTGAAGTTTTCTATTGAAATGGAAATTTTGTATTGCTGGGAGACGTTAGCAATAGAAACTATTGCTTTAGCAATATTTCTAGCTTCTATTGTCAACGTTCAGGAAAGAGCAGAGTGCAAAGGGTTAAAATGTTCAGAATTCTTAGGATTTCTTGCAGCCCATTGCCAATTAGTGTTCAGCTTGCAGTTGATTTGACTCTTCTCGTAAATAACTGACACTTTTAATGCTTCGTATTCGAATGTCTCCTCTGAGAGGACATCAGAATTGATTCGTAATTAAACTTATTCCATCGTAACTTTTTGAGAAATGCACGTTTTCCTGAAGTTTTCTATTGAAATGGAAATTTTGTATTGCTGGGAGACGTTAGCAATAGAAACTATTGCTTTAGCAATATTTCTAGCTTCTATTGTCAACGTCCAGGAAGGAGCAGAGTGCAAAGCGTTAAAATGTTCAGAATTCTTAGGATTTCTTGCAGCCCATTGCTAATTAATGTTCAACTTGCAGTTGATTTGGATCTTCTCGTCAAATAACTGGCACTTTTAATGCTTTGTATTCGGATGTCTCCTCTGAGGAGACATCAACATTAATTAGTGATTACGTTAAACTTATTTCATCACAGTTTTTTGAGAAATGCATACTTCCCACAAGTTTTCTATTGAAATTGAAATATTCTACTGCTGGAAGACGTTAGCAATAGAATCTGTTGCTAAATATTACTAATATATTACTATTTTAACAATATTTCTAACTTCTGTTGCCAACATGCCGGAAGGAGCAGAGTGCAAGGGTTAATTTCTCATCGAATTTTGTTTTTACCTTCTTCATTCGTGATGTTGCAAAATAGATGTGTTTTATTTTTTTGTTAATTGTATTGGAACGTATTTAAACTAATATGTATATATGCACGTGTGTGTGTGAGTTTTAGAGGGACTAAAGGTTCGTTTGTCTTTTGTTTCTTCTTCTTGTGTCGCTGCGCGATTTTCAATTGGCACAGTCAGTCGTCGTAATTGTAGTTTCTTTAATTATCCATTTGTCTCTAAATAAAATATCCAATAAATTGTAATATCGTAGTAGCTTTATTCAAATTCGGATCCAGTCGTCTGAAGTCGTAAATGTTCGTCAGAGACCACCAAATATATCAAAGTGCGAGCGAACGAACGAGATAGTTGAGCATCGAGCGTCGAAACGAAAACAATAACAGAACGTGTCGCGTGCCTTCTGAAAACTGCGTAGTGCTGCTGTCGACGACAGTGTATCTGCTGCGAATTATCCTACATCGCGTGCATTTTACAATTAACAAATACGTAAGTATTCTACAATATTTTAATGTAATATTATAGTACGAGAGAGAAAGAAAGAAAGAAGAAAACGACGTGTTTTAGAATCAACGAGTGAGAAATAGAAAGAAAGAAGTATTTGTTTTAATGAAATTTCTACAGTCTCTGATTTTCTCAATTTTGTTGGTCAATTAATTTCAATTTCTACATCGTCTAATGGTCATAGTAAATGAATTTGAATACGAATAAACTGCCTGTATAATATATTACTTTATAAATGAAGAGTTATATGAAGAGTTTCTGCAATTCTTTTATCTGCACGTATTTTTATATACGATTTGGCATAAACAGTGGCAGCAAGGTAATATAAAGATGAATGGAGCTGGGCATGAATGAAATTCTCGTATTCTGTTCCCGCGGTGTAAGTGGTAAATAGCAGGGACAGCGATTGAGTAATTACGTTGAATGGGTTCTGGGAATGCACGTGGAGTTTTGGACACGAAGAGGCACCTTCGTTCAAAGTAAGAGATCTTCAAAGCGTGGATGCGATGCATCTATAGGTACTCGACATTTAGGGAGACAGTTTATTACTCTTCAACTTGCTTCTCGCTTTGAGCAAAGCGTGTGCAGCATTCATTATAGTACCACTTACGTCCAAATATCTTCTAATTAATATCTAACGTAATTAAAGGATAGCTAAAACTGCATTTTCTTATTTTAGATAAAGGGTTTTTGTACTGTAGAGTCGAAGAGTTTCTTTCTTTTATAAATATTTTTCCTAATTTATTATTTATTACTAAATGTCTGATTGTATTATAGATTTAAAAAGAAATTTATATTTTACAAGTACGTAAGAGTCACAAAAATGTGTTTTTCTTGGATATTTTAAAATGTGAGTTCTGATATGATAATCCATGAAATATAGATTTTTAATTTTTATCCAGATATAATATTAACGTGACGTATACTCAGAATTAAGTGCAATTCTTTAATTAAAAAATTGTATACCTTCAAAGTCTACAGAAAAATTGCAAATTGCACTTAATTGACAGAATATATTTAATCTCAAACAAGTTACAATATTTGTTACAGTAATAACTAATAAATTACAGAATAAGAATTTGCTTACATTTGTCTCAACTGTTCACGTTCAAATATTTTATCTTACAAACTCTAAAAATGAATTTAAACAAGGACCAAAATTAATAAATTACAGAATAAGAATTTGCTTACGTTTGTCTAGAATATCCACGTTTAAATGTTTTATCTTACGAACTCCAAAGATAAATTTAAACAAGGACCAAAATTAATAAATTGCAGAATAAGAATTTGCTTACGTTTGTCTAGAATATTCACGTTTAAATATTTTATCTTACGAACTCCAAAGATAAATTTAAACAAGGACCAAAATTAATAAACTCCAGAATAAGAATTTGCTTGCATTTGTCTAGAATACTCACGTTCAAATGTTTTATTTTACGAACTCCAAAGATAAATTTAAACAAGGACCAAAATTAATAAATTGCAGAATAAAAATTTGCTTACATTTGTCTAGAATATCCACGTTTAAATATTTTATCTTACGAACTCCAAAGATAAATTTAAACAAGGACCAAAGTTAATAAATTGTAGAATAAAAATTTTCTTATATTTATCTCAAATACTCACGTTCAAATGTTTTATTTTACGAACTCTAAAAATAAATTTAAACAAGGACCAAAATTAATAAATTACAGAATAAAAATTTTCTTACATTTGTCTCAAATATTTTATCTTACAAACTTTAAAAATAAATTTAAACAAGGACCAAAATTAATAAACTCCAGAATAAGAATTTGCTTACATTTGTCTCAAATGCTCACGTTCAAATATTGTATTTTACGAACTCTAAAAACGACTTTAAACAAGGACCAAAATTCTGTCTCTCTACTTGCGCTTCAATAAAATTCTACAAGACGTCGCGAAGGTATCGTTTCTCACGAAGAGATCTTCGCTTTCCGGAACAGTGTTACTTCCAAGATGACCCGGGTGTTCCATCGACCGCGGGACATTGAACCTTCTTCGGCTTTTCCAGCTCTACTCAAACATTAGAAGGTCCAAGTTCTCGAGCTGAACCACCCCTAAAAGCGCGCGGCTCGCTCGAGTTTACGTAACGACGCGAATTTTTCAGTGGTTCCATCCGCGTGTAAGCAACGAGCGCTTACACGCGCGCTTCGATCTTCGACGCTTCCGGTGTAAACTTTGGGTCGAACTTGATTCACTGACACACCTTCGAACCGACGCTTTTACGATTTTCGAAACAAACGAATGCTCTTGGTTTTCGACGTACGAATTTAGATTTTTAAGTGGAAACGTTTTTGTTTCTGGAATTTGGAGATGACTTTTGCGGTGTTTTCTCTTTTTTTGTAAGCATCTATAATTTTATTTTATATATATATTATTTATTTTTAATTTTATATTAATTTATTTGGAAGCTACATTGTGAATACTCTTTTTATTTTCAAAGATTTTTTACTGTATATTGGTTTAAATGTTCAACTTTTTTATTTGTTAATTCTTGCAGTTCTTGGAATACTTAGTAATCTTAGAGATCGGGCGTTGCGTGAATTCGTAGCTTTTTAATGGCGTTATGGGTGATTGTGAATGTTCGTACCTGATTTGAAATCAAATTAAATACAACACATTTTCATTAAAATAGTATTTTTTGTTTTTTTTATTATATTAAGTCTGCACACGAATTATAATTTTATTAATTTGTAATTATTTAGTAACTATATTATTATATTAATTTAAATTAACTTTTTTTTAAGATTACGTTGACTAGCGACGCATTTAGATAATTGTTAGTTAATAATATGATTCATAAAGGAAACAGCAGCACAGTCGAATGTGCATGCTTTTGTCATCTATGAAAATGGGGCGCTTTTGCAATCATCTAATATAAAATATGAAGATTAATTATGTATGTAACTTTATGTGAATGATGACTATTTTAATCTTCTTACTATGTGAAGAATTCAGGAGAATTTTTAAATTTAATGTTTGAGAAATTCTTTGTATGTGTAATTGAGTAAATCAATTAGATATTTTCAATCTATTTAAAAATCATGTTGAATAAAAAGTTATTCTATAGTAAATTAATGAAATGGATATGCGTTCTCATTTATTGTGTTTTCAATTTTAAACTAGGGTCAATTTACTGGAAAGAAAGCAAAGCAAATGTTAGAAAGAATAAAATAAATGCAAGGGAAGCTCTAAAATTTTGGAAACTGAATCGTTTCGTGACTGAATCGTAATCATTTTAATCCTTTTGATGTAAATTGTCAGCCAAATCTCTAAGATTATTAGGTATTCCAAAAACTACAAGAATTAACGAATAAAAAAGTTGAACATTCAAAACATTATTATGTCAAACAATATACAGTAAAAAATCTTCGAAAATAAAAAGAATATTCATAATGTAGCTTCCAAATAAATTAATATAAAATTAAAAATAAATAATGTATATATAAAGTAAAATTATAGATGCTTACAAAAAAAGAGGAAACACCGCAAAAGTCATCTCCAAATTCCAAGCTTTTAGTAGCTTTTGATGTAAATTGTCAGCCAAATCTCTAAGATTATTAGGTATTCCAAGAACTACAAGAATTAACGAATAAAAAAGTTGAATATTCAAAACAATATACAGTAAAAAATCTTCGAAAATAAAAAGAGTATTCACAATATAACCTCCAAATAAATTACTATAAAATTAAAAATAAATAACATATATATATAAAATAAAATTATAGATGCTTACAAAAAAAGAGGAAATACCGCAAAAGTAATCTCCAAATTCCAAGCTTTTAGTAGCTTTTGATGTAAATTGTCAGCCAAATCTCTAAGATTACTAGATATTCCAAGAACTACAAGAATTAACGAATAAAAAAGTTGAACACTCAAAACAATATTACGTCAAACAATATACAGTAAAAAATCTTCGAAAATAAAAAGAGTATTCACAATATAACTTCCAAATAAATTACTATAAAATTAAAAATAAATAACATATATATATAAAATAAAATTATAGATGCTTACAAAAAAAGAGGAGACACAAAAAGCAAAAGTAATCTCCAAATTCCAGAACCACAAACGTTTCCGCATAGAAACCTAAATTCGTGCAAACCAAAGCCAAGAGCATTCGTTTGTCTCGAAAATCGTAAAAGTGTCGCCATAGAGAAACAGAAGTTCCTAGTCGAGTTAATCGCGTCGTTACTTAAACGCACTGGCGCCGTAACTCGCGATTGACGAGGCGTTAATTATAATTAGCAGGGTGTCGATAAAGGCTCGCCTTCCTCGCGGACGGCGCCGTCGAAGTTTCCGCGGAGTAAAAATCGCAAATTGCCGACAGTGATCCCGGCGTGTCCTCGTCCTGGATAAGGGATCATTCGGAAGTTCCTGGAAGATAAAGTTAAGTGAATTCCTCGGTGTAAAGTAGCGGCCCTGAAACTTTGTTTCTCTTTGGCTCAGTTTAAGGACGTCGGCTCCAAGGCTCCGACCCCTCTTGATTCTTTACGCCCCTTGAATAATCGGCCCGTTACTTAGAAGTCTCCGTTAAAGTGCGGAGAAGAGTTCGAGTTTAAGTTTAGACGGAAGCTTAGTCGCGATTCGAGTTCAAGGAGCTCGCTGCGCCGTCGAAATTTTCGACTCGAACGGATATTTGCCGTGGAAATCAGCGTGTAATTTGTTACATACAATTTTTTTCTTAAATAGTATTCAGTAGTAGCGATGACAGCGAACGAGTTGTTATTTTAATCTCGAATTCTTAATCCATTTGTTCAGTGCGCACGAATAGATAGTCTATTTTGCGCTTCAAGCGTTTTTTTTTAATACGCACAGGTAATCGTTGTTTGTTAATTTTAATATGTGTGATTGGAATGTATGACTAGTTGTGAACTGTACTGTTTTGAATGTGTTTAAAGAATGTGTAAGACAAACGGATTCGTTGATTGCAATGTCACGAATTTTGGTGAAGGAAGCGGACGTCAAAACTGATTGGTTGCATAGAATTGTTAGAGAAATGGTTAAAAATGACCTCCTCAAAACCAAAAATATTGCTAAAATATTGCTAAAATATTGCTAATTTAGAAATAGTTTCTATTGCTAAAGTATTGCTAAAATAATGTTATTTGAGCATTAGTTTCTATTGTTAAAATATTGCTTATTTGGCAATAGCTTCTATTGCTAAAATATTGCTAATTTAACAAAATTTCCTATTGCTAAAATATTGCTAATTTAGAAATAGTTTCTATTGCTAAAGTATTGCTAAAATAATATTATTTGAGCATTAGTTTCTATTGCTAAAATATTGCTTATTTGGCAATAGCTTCTATTGCTAAAGTATTGCTAATTTAACAAAATTTTCTATTGCTAAAATATTGCTAATTTAGAAATAGTTTCTATTGCTAAAGTATTGCTAAAATAATGTTATTTGAGCATTAGTTTCTATTGCTAAAATATTGCTTATTTGGCAATAGCTTCTATTGCTAAAGTATTGCTAATTTAACAAAATTTTCTATTGCTAAAATATTGCTAATTTAGAAATAGTTTCTATTGCTAAAGTATTGCTAAAATAATGTTATTTGAGCATTAGTCTCTATTGCTAAAATATTGCTTATTTGGCAATAGCTTCTATTGCTAAAGTATTGCTAATTTAACAAAATTTTCTATTGCTAAAATATTGCTAATTTAGAAATAGTTTCTATTGCTAAAGTATTGCTAAAATAATGTTATTTGAGCATTAGTTTCTATTGCTAAAGTATTGCTAATTTAACAAAATTTTCTATTGCTAAAATATTGCTAATTTAGAAATAGTTTCTATTGCTAAAATATTGCTAAAATGTTATTTGAGCATTAGTTTCTATTGCTAAAATATTGCTTATTTGGCAATAGCTTCTATTGCTAAAGTATTGCTAATTTAACAAAATTTTCTATTGCTAAAATATTGCTAATTTAGAAATAGTTTCTATTACTAAAGTATTGCTAAAATAATGTTATTTGAGCATTAGTTTCTATTGCTAAAATATTGCTTATTTGGCAATAGCTTCTATTGCTAAAGTATTGCTAATTTAACAAAATTTTCTATTGCTAAAATATTGCTACTTTAGCAATAGTTTTCATACAGATTTGTTAGAAATTGATTAAAAATGGCCGCCTCCAAAGCAACGGACACTCGCAGGTACCAAGTGCACCCTTTCGCGTGTCTTAATCCTCGACCGTAACAGGTAAGAACTTTATCACGCACCTTGACCTTTCTTTAAAACATCCAAAATAAAAATGAAATTAACTGAAAGCTGCTTAAGTCGAAAATAAAATGGTCATAGAAAGTACATGATGATCGATGCTGTTACGGGTCAGATTAGAGTTTCTTCAAATATTAAATACTATTTACAAATTTGAAACTCTAATTTGTTTTATTGTCATATTATGTGTATTGATATGGTACGCTGAAATATCGATGAATGTAACACCATTCGAGACGGATTGCACATCGTGCGTGCAATGATGTTGCATTGAAATTATGAGTCAGTATGGGAAAAGTAGGCTAAGAAATAAGGGTGGTTTAAAGTAAAAGGTATCTTAGAAGTGTGTAAACAGAAGATTTGGTATTGGTTTCAATTTAGTTTCCCCAAAATTTGTAAGGAAATTTGTATAAATGAGTTATCTTTAATGAAGAAAGTGATAATGAATCAAAGAACTATGATGAAGAAAGTGAATTTCCGCTTCACAAGGGTAAGTGTTTTATAAAATATCACTCTCGTAAGAAATACTAGACATGTAAATAAATAACTTTATAAAATTCCATCAAAAATAGTGTTAATTTAATAAAACTGCAACGCTTTAAAACAATATTTAATTTAATTGTCTTAAAAAATGCTTGAAAACCTAGGAAGACAGAGAAAAAAACAACGCATTCTCTATTTTACCTTCCATTTCTTTTATTAAACATAAATGTCCAAAAAAAATCGAGTACACTTGAAAATATATCCAAAGCTATCGTTTTTTATTTACTGCGAACAAGTCGACTTTTTGATTCAACGTTCGGATACTTAAGCATGCGATTTGGGCTGTTGAGGCTAGCGTTTAGAAGCTTGCAAGATTTATGGCGGATGGAGAACATATTTTAGTGCTTTTATTTGATTCGGAAACCGGTGTTCGAGGTATCAAGGTTGGAACGTGGATCTTGATACTTGGAACGCGAGATTTACGACACTGGATTCTTAGGAAGTTTGGATTTTGGGATTAGAAGCTTCAGAGCTGAAATTTGTAGTTTTAACAGATGGCAGATTGTTCCGCGTTCTTATTTTCTTCCGTTTAGGAAATTGTATGCGGTTATTCGTCGAATAATTTATTTCGATGTAAATTTACAATCTTTAACGTGCGATAATGTTATTTATCGTGTTCTGCTTTTGATAAAGTGGAACGAAGAGAACTTTTTTCTGGTGCAAATGATTAATCGTCGTGGAACTGCGATTGTAGCGACTTTTTTGTTACGCTTTAACCACTTCAGACTGTAATCATAATCGATCGTGCTAAATGTACAATTGTATTCCAAAAAGTAATGGCCATAGCTGTTGTTACATTTAATGCATAGTTAATGTCTTCGTATAAATTATTTTGGCTGTTCATAATTGTCATTCATAACAGGAAATGGTTTTTCTTATTTTCGATATCTATCGTCAATTTTCATTAACATTATTGGCAATTAATATAGTCCTTTATTCACAAAGAAAGAAGTTATAAAGAATTTTTTAAAGAACGAATAAGATGAAAAGTATTGTAATATTTTCTCTCAATTTTTTATTTAACAATTGTGCATATGATTAATTAATATAAATAAAATCTGCACTCTAAGATCTGTAAAATTAGCAAAAATTTATATTAATAAAATTAAACGTACATTTAACACATTAATAATAATATCTACAGTATTTCTATTAAAAAAATGTTCATTATTTACTTTTTATTAAAATATAAACTAAATTCTATTCTTCATTTTACATCGTTGATAAATAGATATTATTAACAGGAGTTTAACATTGCTAAAAAATGACCAGAAAAATTTTCGTTATCGATAACGGCTACAGGTAACCAAAAGACAATAGAATTCCATCGTCAATAATGATTATCGATAAGCAAAATTAAATTCCCGCCATGGATAATGGTTATCGATAACCAAAATAAAATTTCCGCCACCCATAGCGGTTATTTGTAACCAGGAACAATCCTCGTTATCACTAATCATTATTAGTGATCAACAACAATTACAGTCGCCATTAAATGACTATTCGCAACCAGATATCATTCAAAACCAAAAGTTTTACATATTTAATTCATATCAGTATATTTATCAGTAAATAAGATCATTATTAAGTATGATATAAAGTTTTATTATATATTTATTTAAATTAAAGTTTATTAAGTTAAAAAAAATGTGCCTTTCAATATAGTTTAACTTTAGGTACGATTGGGCAGTTTGTAGGGGTTGTTTCTCTGCACAGCAGAGTTCGACGCGATTATGTGTGAACGATAAAGCACTGCAATTATGGCGGACAATGTTGTTCTCTACGCGAGTAAAATTATCATTTTTTTTAAAGATATGATACATATACTTTAATAATTAATAATACGTTTTAACCCTTTGCACTCGGATGTCGCCTCTGAGAGAATCGATTGCTGATTGCGAAGGTTACTTACTTACTTATTCCATTGGAACATTTTGAAAAACGCATATTTCCTCAAAGTTTTGCTATTGAAATGGGAATTTTCTATTGCTGGAAAATTGCTTGGTAACAGTTTCTATCGTTAACTTTTACCAGCAATAGAAAATTGTTGAGAAAGCGCCGAGTGCAATGGGTCAACCCTTTGCGGTCGTATGTCTACTCTCAGCCATCACAGAAAAGAACCATACTGATTTTATATTATACTAAATTAACGAGCTTGAAGAAATAAAATTTCGCAAATTGTGTTTAAGCGTAACTAGTAGCTATCCTTGTTTCTTAAAATATTTTAAAATTATGAAAGGAAAGTTATCGAAAGGAGTGTAAAATTGAAAATAGCGATTGCGAAGTTTATTTTGGCTCTTTGAACAAACAGAAAAACGAAGGAAGACGCGAAACTAATTATTTTTTAGACATACGATCTCGAAAACCAGAGCTTCATATTGAAGACTGCTTCGAAAGGTACTATGGAGAACTATAAAATATAATTTTCACATAAAATTATAACATATATTATGTTACATGTATTTGGAGTATAAAAAAGGATTAATAAATTTTCTTTTTCCTTCGTAATCTCGCATCTTATGCGTTACCATTCGTTCAATGAAAATTATAATATTAATACATATAAAAACATACATATAAAATTATTTTAAATACAACCGCAAAGGGTTAAAACACGCTACGACTTAGACCTACAAAAGCCACTATAGTGCCGCGTCATTCAGAAAGATGACATCCTTGAAAACTGCCATAGTGACGCGTCGTTCAGAAATGTGACATCCTTGAAAGCCACTATAGTGGCGCGTCATTCAGAAACATGACATCCTTGAAAACCAGTATAGTGGCGCGTCATTCAGAAAGATGACATCCTTGAAAACCACTATAGTGTCACCTCGTTCAGAAAGATTACATCCTTAAAAGCCACTACAGTGCCACATCGTACCTAAGAGACAGTTTAAAAAACATGCCTCTCAAAACAAATCTCAATCACTATACCATCGACATTTAGTTCTATCGACTAACAAGTTTACCAACCACTGTCCCATCGCATTAGACCGGAACCGTGTGTTTACCGAACACTGCGCTGCAGGAGAACTACCTGTATCTGTCACATGTACAGTGCTACATCTCAGCTCTTTATTTACCTAAAGAAAAGACCCTCGAACGGATTCCCTGGCGGGTCGAACATCCGTTCACCTGTCCCGTCCAACTTGGACCGTCCAAGTTTCACGCGGCGAGCGAAGCAAGATCTCGCAGCAGCTGTCAAATCCCGAAGTCGAATCGATCGGTTGCAGCCGCGGGAGAATTCCGTCGTTCCTTGTTGTCCAGCAAGAACAGGGCCGAAGAACGCTCGCCCAGCGATGTGTACTCGCGTCGCGAAGCGGATGTCGCGCCCAGGGCGCTACTCGAAACCGCTTTTTACGCGGTGTGTCGCGTCCCCTGGGTGGCGAACGCGGCTTCCGCGGTAATTTAAAAAAGTGAAGCGTTGGTTGGTGGGCTGAACGCCTGCTTCATTATGCTGTGTTGTAAAGAGAACGTGAGAGAGGGTAGGAAGGAAAAAGAGAGGGAAGAACGTTTCGTCCTGGGCCTGCTAGTGGAATCATCGGTAAGGCTACCAAAATGGCGGAGTTGCGCTTTAAATGCTGGGATGGTAGGAATAGGTCAGAATTTCTATTATATAGAAACTGTGTAAAACAAGGAGTACTCGCGGGAAACTGACGAGAGTGCTGTCTCTTTAGTGGCGAGGACCGACACAGTTTCTATTGCCAAAATATTGCTCAAAGATCGCTATTTTTGCAATAGTTTCGTCAGGCTTCATCTTCTCACCTCATAAACGTGTGCTTCCCATTAAAAGAATAAAGCATTGTTTTCTACGAAACGTCGATCCTTAATTATCTTGAAGCGTGCTGAAAGTCGCTTCAATTGTTGCGCTGCAAAGAGAACGTGAGAGAGGGTAGGAAGGAAAAAGAGAGGGAAGAACGTTTCGTCCTGGGCCTGCTGGTGGACTCATCAGTAAGGTTACCAAAATGGCGGAGTTGCGCCTTAGACGCTGGGATAGAATTTCTATTATATAGAAACTGTGTAGGACATGGAGTGCTCGCGGAAAACTGACGAGTGTGCTGTCCTCCTAGTGGCAAGGACCGCCACAAAAGTTTCACGCGGCGTCGATCCATCGATCGCGGCGGGAAACGAGCGGATGGATCGCGAAACGCTCGAAAGGAGGTTCGTAATTAGCCGCGACGTTAATTATGCGCGACGAGCCGCGCGTGATTTATCGCGCGACGCTCCACCGAGCATGGTTCGTTTTCGGATTCTCGATTGGGGACGCGAGTGCGCACGCGAAATGGTTCGAGTATCTAATCTGGTTGTATTGGGTCGTAGGATTTGTGTTTGTTTTGTGTGTTTTTTGAGTCGACGTTGCGTACGCTGCTTGCGCATCGAAATTAATTTTAGGTTGTAACTTTGGAATGAAGAGTTTCTTCAAGGTATGATTTGTAGCTTTTTAAAGAGCATAGAAAGAGCTTCTTACACTGAGTTTTTGATTACAATTTGACGATACTCTTTTTGGGTATTGGAATTTTTCACAATCACCGGAACTAGAAATATGCATAGAAATTGACTTAAACATTTTGGAGAAATAAAAAGTGATATATCATTTGAAAGCTTGAATTTTTTGTGATTTTCTGACACAAAATTCAAGTCGACATCTTCTTTCAGTCAAAAATTATAGTCTTCGAAAGATTTCGCTAAATGCGTACTTTGAATCCCTCCTCCTTCGTTATTTCAAGGTCTATCAAAAAGTTACGCTGGCAATTGATGATCCACATATAGATCTACCAATATGCAGAGTTTGAACAAAATCGTTTTGAGGAAACTCGTCAATTTAAAAAATGTCTAAATGTTTAAACATTTAAGATACTACGCACAATTTTAGCAAATGACAAGACAGCGAATGATCGATGTTGATGCTACTATAAATATATGTTTATTATTTATGGCTAATTCCAATAATACTGGTATTTTATCTTAGCAAATGCTGGTTTTACAAAATTGCAATCCTTAGTTGGAATTATTTTGTAATAACATTGAGAAGCGAGGTATTATGAGGGAGATTAACCCTTTATGATCGAATGCAAAGAATAACTTCGTCAGAACTCGATATTTGATAAATATTTAACAGTTACTGTTGAAAATCGAAACATCGATAAAAATAGAGCTGAGTCAAGATTTTTGGAAGCATCAGCTGAATTTGAACAAGTTACACGCTGCACTTTCCTTAAACAACTTTAATCATTAATTAACACGATCTTCAGATAGCTTAAAATCCCAAGGACACGACTCAAACAACAATCTCGACTTTTAAACAACCAACGACTTCACATAACTTCTAATAGTCATAAATACGACCAATCCACAACCTCAACAACCACTCACCACCTTCAAACGACCTTAATCTCCAACGACACAATCCCAACGACCATTCACGTCCCCCCGCGTCAACTCGAACGACAACCCTCCTCGATCCTCGAATAATCGTAAGTACTAATGTCATCGTCACGTCGACCACTCGCGGGCACTCGAAACGATTTCGAGTGGCGGCGCCTCGTGCAACCTTGAAACGAGCGCACCTTAACGCCACGACCGCGGCGGCCATTCGCTACCCTTAAATGACTTTGAAATAACCGCAAAATCCCAGCCGAGCAGACGTGCACACGGAATCCCTCTCCATTCATGGCTGCCTCGCAGTTACCTCTCGACCGTCCCGACCCAGAAACGCTTCCCACCCTAAACCTGGCCATAAGCTCGAGGTCTTAGTACCGCTGGGAGACGGCTGTGGGTGGAAAAATTCGCGACGAGGAACGTCCGGCTGGCGGCTGGCGGCGGGGCGTCGCGCAGCCGGAAAATCGAGGACGTTTCCGGGTGAGCGACCCGTTCTCATTTGACATTCAATGGACGCCGCGCGCCATAAAGGGCTGGAATGTCGTGTACTCGCGCGGCGTAATTTACGATCGGACGGGAAATTCGTTGTAATTTGTACGCGCGACGATTAGACGCGCGCTGGACGAGAAACGGCGGCGAATACCCGCGGAACGGATCGCTGTGAATCTCTGTTCGGTTGTCAGAAAGCGCGCGAGCTCGTCCAGAGGAGTCGAGGGGGTTGAAAAGAAAGGGGAAAAATTGTCGAGAGAGGAGGATCCCTCGATGGGTAGCACGGATGCCTGGAATAATCGACAGGGAAATGTGAGGGTCGATGGAGGGATTATTTAACGAGAACCTGTTCTCCTTCGATTCTCCCTCCTTCTCTCTCTCTTCTTGGTGTTCCTTGGTTATGAGGGTAATTAGTAATCCTAGAATCGTGGGTAAGTAGGGCGGCATCTGTGGCCTGGAAAATTCCTTTTGATGACTGGGAATATATGTAATTTAAATTTATTCGTCACTATTTGAATTTAAGGGGATTTTGTCTGAGACCTGATTTTTTGGTTCGTGAATATTCTTACTCTCCCTTAATTATTTCTAATAAATATAAAAATGCAAAACTTAGGATCTTTTAATTGTAAAGCTGTTTTGTAATATATCTCTTTTTTTTTGTATTTTTAGGGTTGCGTCAATCAGATTGGGTCATTGGCAACTACTTTGAAATTTACTTTTCCATCGTTTGTTTTTCTAATTGTTTTTTCATCGTGGACAGATGGTTAAATTAGGCGCAGTATATTTATTTTTTTTAGAAATTTTAAGACGTTGTCGCACGAATGGACTGTTTTGGTTATTTCTTTGAGATCATTTGGTGTTTTCTTCTTTCTCTTTGATGTTATTGACATGATGTTATTGATTGAATTCAATCAATGAATGTTTTGTTTTCTTTTTTGATGAGGTTGAAGTGAGTAAGGATGGTCTGGCCAATCCTTATTCTGATTAATCTTACTCGTAATCTTCTGTGAAATGAAAAAGCTGGGCTTAATTCATAGATATTATTTTCGATTCGATGGTTACATGCGAGACATGAGTTCCTCCATCTTAGATTCTAGTGATCGTTTACTTTTTTCTTGAAAAGTTTCGATTTTGCGATATTTGTTTCAATTCGATCAAGTTCTTCCAATTAACCCATTCGAGACGATTTATTTTTTTTTAAAACCAACCCCAGAAGCTAAAATTTTAATTTCCAATTTCTAATTTAGCTTATTTCAGCGCCTACTTTCTCCGTACTGACTCATAATTCAAATTCAATATCAAACAGTGCGCAATCCTTTTTTTTTGGCTCAGAAATGCATTGCACGCACTGCGTGCAATCCGTCTCGAATGGATTAAAATCGTAGCTGTAATGCGACAATCGTCGTCGATCATCTACGAACCAACGCCCTCGTGAATTCTTTTTGTAGTAAGGCGTAATGTGAGGAATACAAAATAATAAAGATAAAAAGATATATATTTTAAAAGGTACATAAGGTATAATAAACAAACTAAGGAACTGCGACTCCTCGCGAATCTAACTGAAATGCAACTGCTGTTCTTCTCCGTTCTGCAAACAGCAGAACGTCGTTGAACAGCCGACGATCGTTTTGCGTTCGACGCAATTCACGAAGACAGGCGTGCCTTCGACTATATTTTTAACGTTCCCGTTTCATTCAGTTGAACGTACGAAATCCTAATTAGATTCGAGGGCGTCCGTGGAATGTCTCCTATCCGCAGGATTACTGGACGGCTCCCACGGAACGGAGTAAGCCGAAAAAAGTCCTTCTAGTGTTCTTGAAGTGTCACTTATACTGGAGCGTAAGAACGTTTCGGAGAGCAGCATAGGAATGTACATTTTAGGGTAAGACTGGTTTTAGAAGTTAGAATTGCCGGGAAGTTTCGAGCGGAGAGCATCCGAAGGTGTTCGAGTTGTACGATCCGATCCGCTTCGAGCTAACTTCCGGATTATTGCTCTACGTGGAACTGTTATCGCGTGATCCCGTCATTTTTCGTCCGACATTTGAACAATACCATTGAGTCTGAACGTGCGAGTCCTTCTTTCACATAAATTTTTCATTTCCATTACTGATTCATCAATTTCCACTTCCTTTTCTTTTGGCTCCAGGAAAATTTCAATCCACTCGATGACTTATAATAAAGATTAATAATAATTTCTTCGTGAATACAACTAATCTCATTTTTCAATAGTTGAAAATCAGTTTCATCTTCACTCGAGTTAATTTTAGCCTCCAAATTCATTTTTGTGGGGCTTTGAAAGTTAAAATCAGTCGATGGAAAACTCGAGTTGCTGTATGAAACACTATGGCGACTGAGGGTCGCCTTTCGAGCCCTCAGGGTTAATTGTTTTTAATATCGTTTAATCCATTGCTTTATAAGTCATAGATTAAATGATTATAAAGTAAGAATTGTGCTCGAAGATGAATTGGACAGAGGTTAGAGTAAAGTTAGGATTAGGATACATTGGGGGTTAAAATTAAGAGTGGGTTGAAGGAAAAATCAAATTTCATTATTTATAATTTTGGTTATTCATGACCAAAGAAATTGTACTCGTAACAAAATTTAATTTTCCCTCTTCCCTTCTTTCACATAAATTTTTCATTTCCATTACTGATTCATCAATTTTCACTTCCTTTTCTTTTGGCTCCAGGAAAATTTCAATCCACTCGATGACTTATAATAGACTAATAATAATTTCTTCGTGAATACAACTAATCTCATTTTTCAATAGTTGAAAATCAGTTTCATCTTCACTCGAGTTAATTTTAGCCTCCAAATTCATTTTTGTGGGGCTTCGAAAGTTAAAATCAGTCGATGGAAAACTCGAGTTGCTGTATGAAACACTATGGCGACTGAGGGTCGCCTTTCGAGCCCTCAGGGTTAATTGTTTTTAATATCGTTTAATCCATTGCTTTATAAGTCATAGATTAAATGATTATAAAGTAAGAATTGTGATCGAAGATGAATTGGACAGAGGTTAGAATAAAGTTAGGATTAGGGTACATTGGGGGTTAAAATTAAGAGTGGGTTGAAGGAAAAATCAAATTTCATTATTTATAATTTTGGTCATTCATGACCAAAGAAATTGTATTCGTAACAAAATTTAATTTTCCCTCTAATCCATCCCTAATTTCAATTCCTGACGAACCCTAAACCTAGCTTTCGATCTTCGATCACAATTCCATCCCAAATCTGCCTCTAATTCTCCACAGATTCAAAATTACGTACAATATTTCAGCATTCCAAACACGAAACACGCGGTGCCGCTGCAAAAAAACGCCTCAAGCGAGTGGTCTGAACCTAAATTTGTCAATCGCGCCGCGAAAATCGTGCCCACTTACCCCGAATGCAAAACCCTTATCAGCGCCGCGATCCATCACACTTTTCTTCCAGCGTTATTTACTCGATGTCAATTAGTCAGAGTACCGTGAAGATTAGAACAATCAATTTTCCATCTGGTGATGGATCGCCTGGCGGGAACGCGGGGCTGACCTTGCGAACCTGATAAATTCGATAAAACGTTTCTTGCACGGCGATTTCGACCCGTGTCCCGCGATCGATCCTTGGCCGTAAGTAGCCAACAATGGCGGGGCCGTTTCCGTTTTTGCGATAATTACGCGCACGCCGCTGCGGTCCCGCGTCCGCTCTTAATTTCACCCGCGTGTCATTAACGTCCCTCTTTGTGCTCCCGCGGCGAGTTGTTCGCTGGACTGATTGAATTTTTCATAAGACCTCGTAATAAGAAGCGTGGCTGCTTCGCCCCGTGGCTAACGTAATATATTCCGAACTGTTACTTATTCAAAGAGAGGAAGGAGAAAAAAAAAAAGGAAAAGGAGAAAGGGAAAAGGGGGAGAAAGGGAACAAGCGGGGCGAAGGAAAAAATAACGGGTGGAAAGAAGGAAAACGCTTCTGGTAATAACACCGCGGTATTTTACGTTGCATAATATTATCGACGCGACTAATGCACCTTTGGCAGACCGTTTTAATGCCACGTTCGATGCACCTCTTGCAAATTATTACGTGCTACCGGCGGTTCTCTTCCGCGGAGGCTTACGGAGAGTGGTTATGTTAATTTAACGCGGAATTTGGCAAGTTCCCTTTCTTTCGCCTCCGCTTCGCAGGGTACTATAATTTTCTGTGTACTCTCTGATGGATTTTAGAATACTTGGAATTGGTGCATAATTCTTTTGAAAGATATTGGTGATTGTGAATAATTTTTATTTCAATTGTTTTCGACAAGATATTTGCAGAGACTTGGAATCTTTTAAATTTAGCAAATTACTCTTTCTTTTTCCTTTACATTTCAAAGTACTATAATTTTCTGTGTACTCTTTGATGGATTTTAGAATACTTGGAATTGTTGCATAATTCTTTTGAAAGATATTGGTGATTGTGAATAATTTTTATTTCTATCGTTTTCGACAAGATCTGTAAAGATCTATAAAGATTTGGGATTTTTTAAATTTGGCAAGTTGCTCTCTTTCTTTCTCTTTCAGTTCTCAAGGTACTATAATTTTCTGTATCCACTCTTTGGTGGATTTTAAAATATTTGGAATTGTTGCATAATTCTCTTGAAAGATGCAAATAATTTTTATTTCAATTGTTTTCGACAAGATATTTGTAGAAATTTGGGAAATTTGTGGAAATTTTTAAGTTTGACAAGTTGCTCCCTTTTTTTCTTCTTCACATTTCAAAGTACTATAATTTTCTGTGTACTTTATGATGGATTTTAACATACTTAAAACTGTTGCATAATTCTCTTGAAAGATGCAAATAATTTTTATTTCAATTGTTTTCGACAAGATATTTGCAGAGACTTGGAATCTTTTAAATTTAGCAAATTACTCTTTCTTTTTCCTTTACATTTCAAAGTACTATAATTTTCTGTGTACTCTCTGATGGATTTTAGAATACTTGGAATTGTTGCATAATTCTTTTGAAAGATATTGGTGAATGTGAATAATTTTTATTTCAATTGTTTTCGACAAGATATTTGTAGAAATTTGGGACTTTTTAAATTTGGCAAGTTGATCCCTTTCTTCCTCCTTCACTTCTCAGGGTACTATAATTTTCTGTGTACTCTCTGATGGATTTTAAAATACTTGGAATTGTTGCATAATTTTTTTGATAGATATTGGTGATTGTGAATAATTTTTATTTCATTCGTTTTCGACAAGATATTTGTAGAGATTTGGGATTTTTTAAATTTGGCAAGTTGATCCCTTTCTTTCTTCTCCATTTCTCAATATACTATAATTTTCTGTGTACTCTCTGATGGATTTTAGAATACTTGGAATTGTTGCATAATTCTTTTGAAAGATATTGGTGAATGTGAATAATTTTTATTTCGATTGTTTTCGACAAGATATTTGTAGAGATTTGGAATTTTTATTCTCTTTCTTTCTCCTTCACATTTCAAAGTACTCTAATTTTTTGTGTACTCTATGATGGATTTTAAAATACTTGGAATTGTTTCATAATTTTCTTGAAAGATGCAAATAATTTTTATTTCAATTGTTTTCGACAAGATATTTGCAGAGACTTGGAATTTTTTAAATTTAGCAAATTACTCTTTCTTTTTCCTTCACATTTCAAAGTACTCTAATTTTTTGTGTACTCTATGATGGATTTTAAAATACTTGGAATTGTTGCATAATTCTCTTGAAAGATATTGGTGAATGTGAATAATTTTTATTCCAATCGCCTTCAACAAGATGTTTGTAGAGATTTGAAATTTTTATTTACAAGAGTTCATTCGCGTTTCTCGATTGAAATCGATGAACAAGTTCTAATTTTAATTTCGACACTAATTAATATTTAAGTGGACCGTCTTATCGTTTTCATCGGTTGGTGATTGAATTTTTTATGAAGCGTTCGATTGGATAAAGGGCAATTCTTTTGGGTTATTCGCTGCCACGCTGGTACGTAATTGTGACAAATCCAAGCGCTTTGAATTCATCCTGCTGTTTATTCTTTTTTCCATCGATCTACGTGATATACGCGTTTACGTGGATATGCGACACTGATTAATCTTTCATGCAATGACCACACGAACGAACCAGCGGAGAAACAGATATACTGCGTTGAATGAGAGAAGTCAAGGAAAATATTGAGTTGGCAATAAAGTATTTTCGGTTTTGTGGTGTGAAATAAAATTTATTTTCTATATTCAAACCGCAAACTAACAGCCACAAACAAAATTGCACGCAACTTGCTTCGAACGCGGACAAAGTTCTTGACAACCGTACCCAGTTTCAATAATTACGTTTTTAATTGTTTGTACTAGTTTTTCATACGAAGTTACTTCTGTAGAATACAACTTTTGTTTTGTACCTCTTCGAACTTCTCAAGTGTTACTAATTTCATTATTCATCGATGTTAAACTTCTCAGCACAAGAGGACAATATCCAGAAATTCTAAATAATCTTATTTATTATATTATATCATCGTTTTCATACAATAATTATATATTATGATCGTCGAAGCGAGCATTTTAAGTTGATTATTGTATTCATCAAAGCGAACGTATCTTAGAATCCCCAAAATGAGCGACTCGAATCCAGGACCACCAGAAACGCAGAAAATGAGCAGTGATAATGAAAACGATGATTTATTGCTTACAGAAAATAGAAAAAAGAACCAAAATTTTGTTATTATGGATAGCGACAGTGATGTGAAACACGAGGAAGACATGAATATGAATATAGATGATACACTTGATGAGATATTTCAGGAAACTGATTGAGAAAGTGAAATCGAAGAGCTGAAACTGAACTTAGCGAAGATACTGAGAGATGCGCAGACAGCGATGATGTATCACTTGGACCATTAAAAATGGACCTGATTTATCTTAACGATGTCTTTTTATTTCATTCTGCATTGCACACACGGTGCGCAATCATTTTACTCGTAAAAAGCGACTGATTTCTATTGCAAACGTGTTTCTTTATTAAAAATGCTCAGCGTAAAGCAAAAACGAACTCCAGCTTCCGGGGTTGGTCTCGAAAAAAAAATTAGCCGCCTCGAATGGGTTAAGTCAAACGCTCTCAAGAACAGCAGCTTTCTATCTGGAAAACAAATCGCTGGAAAGTTGCCGCGACGTGGCTACGTAGTTCGCGTTACCACCGTGTTTGCGCCGGACGGCCATTTGAATCTCATTCCCCATGCAAATTGCCGCGAGTCCCGGCACCACAATTGATACATACCGCGTACGCGTTTGCTCTCGATCTAAACTATTTCCCCGCGTCGCGCGCGATAATGCGACCGAATTTCGAGAGCGCGTTGCTACGTACGCGACGCACGCGATGGTCAAAAGTCTAGATTGGTGGAGGAATGAAGAAAGGAAGGAAGAAAAGGACCTCGTACGAGTTTGGTCCTGATCTAAATTATTTTTTTGTATGCGTGCGAATATGCGACAGAATTTTGAGAACGCGTTGCTACGTACGCGACGCACGCGATGGTCAAAAGTCTAGATTGGTGGAGGAATGAAGAAAGGAAGGAAGAAAAGGACCGTGTACGAGTTTGGTCCTGATCTAAATTATTTGTCTGTGCACGCGATAATGCGACGGAATTTTGAGAAGGCGTTGTCATGTAGACGTGACGATCAAAAATCTAGATTGGGGGAGGAATGAAGAAAAAAGAAGAAAAGGACCTTGTACGAGTTTGGTCCTGATCTAAATTATTTTTTTGTACGCGCGAGAATGCGACAGAATTTTGAGAACGCGTTGCTACGTAAAAGAACCAAATTGCGACGGGAAGGGTTGCGACGCACGCGGTGGTAAAAAGTCTAGATTGGGGGAGGAATGAAGAAAGGAAGGAAGAAAAGGATCGCGTACGAGTTTGGTCCTGATCTGAATAATTATTTGTCTGTGCACGCGATAATGCGACGGAATTTTGAGAAGGCGTTGTCATGTAGACGTGACGATCAAAAATCTAGATTGGGGGAGGAATGAAGAAAAAAGAAGAAAAGGACCGTGTACAAGTTTGGTCCTGATCTAAATTATTTTTCTGTATGCGTGTGAATATGCGACGGAATTTTAAGAAAGCGTTGTTACGTAGGCGTGACGATAAAAAATCTAGATTAGGGGTGGAATGAAGAAAAAAAGAAGAAAAGGATCGCGTACGCGTTTGGTTCTGATCTAAATTATTTTTCTGTGTGTGCGCGATAATACGACGGAATCTTGAGAACGCATTGTTGCGTAAACGCGACGATATAAAATTTAGAATAGGGAAGAAATAAAGAAAAAAGAAGAAAAGGATCGCGTCCACGTTTGGTCCCGATCTAAATTATTTCTCTGTGCACGGCGTGATAATGCGATCGAATTTTGAGAACGCCTTGTTACGTAGACGCGTCGATCAAAAAACTAGATTGGGGAAGAAATGAAGAAAAGGGTTGCGTACGCGTTTGGTCCCAATCTAAACTATTTCTCTGTGCACTCACGATAATGCGACTGAATTTTGAGAATGCGTTGTCACATACACGTCAAAATAAAAAATCTAGATTGAAGAAGAAAAAAGAAAAGGGTTGCGTACGCGTTTGGTCCCAATCTAAACTATTTTTCTGTGCACTCACGATAATGCGCCTGAATTTTGAGAACGCCTTGTTACGTAGACGCGAAGATCAAAAATCTAGATTGGTGAAGAAATGAAGAAAAGGGTTGCGTACGCGTTTGGTCTCAATCTAAACTATTTCTCTGTGCACTCACGATAATGCGACTGAATTTTGAGAATGCGTTGTTACATACACGTCAAGATAAAAAATCTAGATTGAAGAAGAAAAAAGAAAAGGGTTGCGTACGCGTTTGGTCCCAATTTAAACTATTTCTCTGTGCACTCACGATAATGCGATGGAATTTAGAGAATGCGTTGTTACATACACGCCAAGATCAAAAATCTAGATTGAAGAAAAAAAAAGAAAAGCGTTTGGTACGCGTTTGGTCCCAATTACATGAAACAATTTCCCCGCGCGTGCGATAATGCGATCGAATTTCGAGAACAGTCTGTTACATGCGCGACGCACGCGACGATCAAAAATCTAGATTGGGGGTGGAGTAAAGAAAGAAAAAAGAAGGAAAGGAACAAATATCGGGGCCCATTTAGGGTGTTCGCGGACGGTAGTTTGCGCGACGATTCATTTGTCACGCGCCCCGTGTATTTGTCTTCGTGCTAGTTATTAATTGCACCCTCGTCGAGCGGGGCACGTACAAATATTGGCTCGCACGAAATATGCTCGAAAGTCATTATACAACCGCCAGACCGTCGTCGCCGGAACGTTTTTCCAATGTTCCCGAGATTTATTCATACCTTCGCGAACGTTTCACGGTGAGTACAGTGGCTCGATGATTATTCCGGCTGGCTGGTGAATGATTGCGGTCTATTAATGGATAATTGACGATAATATGGTGGTAATTTGGAATTGCAAATGGAAATTGAATCATCGCTGTTGATTGACTATTATGCACTCTGTGTATTATTGAGTACTAGGAGCCATTTTTAAACAGTGATCTCTAGGCAAATTGATTTGAAACAGTCAAAATAATCAGTGTTCAATTTTAGAGGATTTTTTTTAAATATTTAAGAATGAATTGGTTCGATTGTTTACAATATTGGAAATTGAATCATTGCTATTCACTGATTGTTATGCACTGTGTGTATTATTGAGTACTGGGAGCCATTTTTAAATAGTGATTTCTACGAAAATTGATTTGAAACAGTCAAAATAATCAGTGTTTAATTTTAAAGGATTTTTTGAAATATTTAAGAATGAATTGGTTCGATTGTTTACAATATTGGAAATTGAATCATTGCTATTCACTGACCGTTATGCACTGTGTGTATTATTGAGTACTAGGAGTCATTTTTAAACAGTGATCTCTAGGCAAATTGATTTGAAGAAGTCAAAATAATCAGTGTCTAATTTTAGAAAATTTTTTGAAATATTTAAGAATGAATTGGTTCGATTGTTTACAATATTGGAAATTGAATCATTGCTATTCACTGATTGTTATGCACTGTGTGTATTATTGAGTATTAGGAGCCATTTTTAAACAGTGATCTCTAGGAAAATGGATTTGAAACAGTCAAAATAATCAGTGTTCAATTTTAGAGGATTTTTTGAAATATTAAAGAATGAATTGGTTCGATTGTTTACAATATTGGAAATTGAATCATTGCTATTCACTGACTATTATGCACTGTGGGTATTATTGAGTATTAGGAGCCATTTTTAAATAGTGATTTCTAGGAAAATTGATTTGAAACAGTCAAAATAATCAGTGTTCAATTTTAGAGGATTTTTTGAAATATTTAAGAATGAATTGGTTCGATTGTTTACAATATTGGAAATTGAATAATCTCTATTCATTGACTATTATGCGTACTGTGCGTATCATTGAATGCTAGAATTCAATTATTTTTTAATACTGATCTCTAAGAAAATTGATCAAAAATGTCAGAATAACCAGTGTTCAATTCTAGAAGATTTTTTGAAATATTTAAGAACGAATCGTTTGGTTCTCCATAATATCACAGCAATTATTAACTTATTATGCGTGTACTGACTCGATTTTTAGATAATGTATTTAAGAATTGAATTCATTCCTGACCAATCAATTAGAGTAACGTAATATACATATTTAATGCAATTTTTCTTCTGTTTCAGGTAAGTTCGAAGTAATCCCTTGTCCGCTGGCGAATGTGAGTAACCGCTCAGAGAATATTCATTAGTGAAAGTACAACAAACCCGAGTTCAATGTTCTTACACAGCTAGATCGATGCCAAAGCTGGCCAATCTTTACCAACCCCTAAAAACAGACACCTAAAACCTCTCCTTCTTATGCTTCGTTTCCCTTGAATCTCATTATCGATCAACTAGTCCAACTCTAAGTAAAACTCCCGTTTATTCCAAACTCGTTACACTCAACCCATCAGCCTAAGCCAAAATCATCAGCCCCCGAAGTTCTCCATTTTCTCATAATCCCATCGCGTGTACCGCGCGAAGGTTGGCTATGCAAAGAAACATAGATCCAATCGGTCGTAGATCCTGTGCGCAGAGTGTTTCACTCGAAACGAGCCACCTAAATGCAAATAACATCTCTTACATCATTCCTTCTTTCTTCGAGTGAATGATATTAGACGATCGCAGAAGTTCGTGCGCGATTTGAAACCAAATTAAATAGAACACATTTTCATGAAAAATGGTATTTATTGATCGATAATGTACTCTCCATCGTTTTGTATAATTGTCTTCTAATGATTTACAAGTTTCTGAACTTCTTCTTTGTGGAAATTGAGGAGTTTCTCTTCAAAGAAAGTCGTAAGGTAGTTTTTGACTTCTTCCATAGAAGAAAATTTCTTGCCATTCAAATTATATTGCTAAGAACGAAACAAATTTTCATGAAAAATAGTATTTATTAATCAATAATGTATTCTCCATCGTTTTCTACAACTGTTTTCTAATGATTTACAAGTTTCTGAACTCCTTCTTTGTGGAAATTGAGGAGTTTCCCTTCAACGAAAGTCGTAAGGTAGTTTTTTACTTCTTTCATAGAAGCAAATTTCTTGCCATTCAAATTATTTTGCTAAGAACGAAACACATTTTCATGAAAAATAGTATTTATTAATCAATCGTTTTCTATAACTGTTTTCTAGTGATTTACAAGTTTCTGAACTCCTTCTTTGTGGAAATTGAGGAGTTTCTCTTCAAAGAAAGTCGTAAGGTAGTTTTTAACTTCTTCCATAGAAGCAAATTTCTTGCCATTCAAATTATTTTGCTAAGAACGAAACACATTTTCATGAAAAATAGTATTTATTAATCAATCGTTTTCTATAACTGTTTTCTAATGATTTACAAGTTTCTGAACTTCTTCTTTGTGGAAATCTCGTGATTTCTCTTCAAAAAGTCGTAAGGTAGTTTTTGACTTCTTCCATAAAAGCAAATTTCTTACAATTCAAATTATTTTGCTGAAAATGAAACAGATGAAAATCTGAAGCAGCAAGATCATGGAAATATGGCGGGTGGTGGAGGATTTCCCATTTTAATTGCTTAAGTTTTTGCAGTGTCTGATGAGCAACACGTGGAAACACGGTTCCATTCTGTCGAAACGTGCGGAACCTATACATCGAGTTTCAAAGTGTATCCAAGTTGTTTTAAATGACGAAATGCAGTCGAATGTTCAACATTTAGTCTCTCAGCAATCTCTTTAGTGCTAATTCGTGGATTATTGTTCACTAAATCACGGATAAAGCCATTGTCAATGCCGAAAGATCGTCCAGAGCGAGGATTTATCGTTTATATCGAAGTCACCATTTTAAAATCAACTGAATCAGCTTTTAATTATCTTAAGAGCAGGAACACGATTCAAACAAACGTCTTGAATATTTTTTGGTGCAGTTCCAACACTCCCTCTTTCTCAAATCTCGTATAACAAAACATGACGAAATTGTAAGTTTCCATTCTCTATTTTGAATATTAACCCTCCACACGAGTTAATTTAAACAAACTTTTTCTTAAGCTTACAACGCATTCAGATAACTCTCACTTAATAATATAATTATAAAAGAAACGCCAGCGCAGTCAAAATGAAAAACGTGCGCAAACTTTTGCAATCACCTAATATTTTACCAAAGATGAAGAAGATACTCAAGCAGACTCACTTCACGCAATTACAAAGATCAGTCCGCACCCTCCCTCGTTCCTTTATCTCCTCGCTAACCGTCTCCTCAATCCTCGAAATTAGGAACTCGGAAACGCGAAATACCGTGAACCCAAACGAATCGAGACCATAATGGCGGCTCGTCATACTTCACTGGCTCGCATCTGACGGCGATCGTGCCGCGAGTAAACAGAGGGTGCGGCCATGGGTGAACGCGGCGCACCTGGCTGCCCGAAACGAACTCTCAAGGCGATTATTTTCCCTGGCGCTCGTTCCACCGCGAATTTATGCCCGTAAGCAGTTGCCAAGATATCCATCCGGCGCGTTCTGCTGGCTGGACAAACACTTAGCCGTGGACGGCGGCTCCGACGGGGCCATCGTCGGCCACGGAAATAACTTTGGCGAACAATGGGCCGCGTACGCGCGAACGATTCTCCGCCATGGTTCGAGGATGGGTCCGAAGTTTTCGTCGCAGGCATACTTCCGCTGAGTTCTCGATCTTGTTGACGAGATTTGATTGCGAATTTAGGGGGGATCGTGTGATAATGTTCGACGAAATTGTCGAAGGGAACGTCTTAACCCTTTGCACTCCGTAGGCGACGCTATTGCGCCATTTGCTTTCATTGTACTAACTCTATGGTGGCGAAAGTTATTTTTTTGGGGGATGGAAATATGTATAATCAATGCGTGTATGCTCTATAAAATTTGTGAAACAGTTGGTCGACGAATTAATAGGAAGTTTTCGGGTGAAACGTACAAAAAAAAGTTGCAGCAGCATTTCCGAAGACAGGTTAAATGGAAAACTTTATGTAATGCGAACATTACAAAAAAACATGTCCAAATAAGCCACGGATGTTTTCACAAATATCACACTAAGTTGAATTACAAAATATAAATATCAAATTGTATTTCTTTTATCACAAACTACATTAATTAAATAAATAAATTTATAACAACAGATCTTTTTTTTTTTTAGTAGAACAGAAGTTCATTTTTCAGATGCTCCAACGCAAAAATGTCACGGAGTTGCCGCACTCTTGAGTAAAAAAACACTTGGAGTGCAAAGGGTTAAAAAGGAAACGACTAGGGGGGTGTTTCGTTCTGCTGCGCTGGTTGTCTGTTTGTTTATCGTTGAAATGCGAGTTTTATGTGATGGAGAATTTTTTAATTCTCTTTTGTAATGGTATGTTAAATATAGTTATTAATTGAAAAAGTATAAAAGAGGGAAAAGAAGAATAAGCGTCGTTTCTGCGATTGCTGTATATTAACTGAGTTCTTCTCTGCTGCGATCGACACGTTTTATGGAAAATAATCGAACGCCACTCAATCTTGTGACGACGCAGTCTACTAAAATTGTTATACTTTGGGGGTTTTTTTTTAGAGAACTGTTTATTTTGTAAGGGAATGATTCCTTTTTCCTTGTATTCTAGTGTGAGTATAATACGTACTGACTTTGCATAGTTTTAACATTAGAAATAGAAATACTGTCTGCTATAACAATTAAGAAAATTAATCGATTACTACCCTCATTATATTCTTGCAACTCAAGTATGTAGCAACTAAGCTACCCTTCAAAGAAATAAATGGAGTACGAGTGTTGCGTCCTTGAAATACTGAGGAGGACCTTCGTGTTGATAGTTTTAAGATGGTTTAGAGCAGAAGGAAGAAGAGTTCTCAATAAATCCAATTCTAAATTTCTAAATACTTAATAATTAATCTGTTTAGTTGACACTGTTGGTCTTAGTACAATTCGAAGCTAACTGAATATTTAGAAATGCACACTTAACATGTATAATAATTCTTGAAGCAGCAGTGAACCAATTGGCTGACTGCTCTCGAATTCGAAGTGATGGTGGTTACCACCTGGGGGTAGGTTTACAGAAAAAAAGCGTTGGGGTAACCAATTCGTGGTTACTCAGCTTAACTTAACCCTTAATTAAGTATTTCGTGTTTATGATGCGTCAACAATTGAATTAAGGCATTAAAGATGAGAATCTTTACAAACTTTATAGCAACCCTCAAGATCCTAATCCCAGTGACTCGAATTAAGAAGTTAATCAGAAAGAACGACAAATAGAAATCAGGATTCTTCAAAAATATCTAATAATAAACAACCGTAGCATAAACTTGGTTAACTAATTCGTGGTTACTCGGCTTAACTCAACCCTTAATTAAGTATTTCGTGTTTATGATGCGTCAACAATTGAATTAAGGCATTAAAGACGAGAATCTTTACAAATTTTATAGCAACCCTTAAGATCCATTTAAAGATGAGAATCTTTACAAATTTTATAGCAACCCTTAAGATCCATTTAAAGATGAGAATCTTTACAAATTTTATAGCAACCCTCAAGATCCTAATCCCAGTGACTCGAATTAAGAAGTTAATCAGAAAGAACGACAAATAGAAATGAGGACTCTTCAAAAATTGAAGCACCCAAGTACCTAAACACAATAACTCGCACTATGAAATGCTAAAATAGCTGAGAACCCAATAGCAAGTGCAAATTGAATCGTTCCATCGCTCGAAGATCCAAGTATCGAACAGGAGCTCGACCAAGCACCTTGGCTCAGCGATAACTTCGACAAACACCGTTTGTTTCGGTGTATTAACGGAGGACGGGTGTCTGAAAGACGCCCAGCATTAAACGGAACTGGGAACCGAGCGACGGAGGGGAAAGGACACTTCTCTCGACTGGGATTGAATCGCTGCAAGTTTTTGTTTTTGGTTCACCTTTGTCCGCGAACATTCCTGCCGTGGATTGTTCCGCAGGGGTGATGTCGCGTCATGGCTGGGCTACCTGAAAAGTCAATGGTCCTGGGCCCAGTTAGTAATGACTGGGAAAGTTGCCGCGGGAGCGGAACAACGCTTAGGGAACCGGCTCCAGGGAAATTGAGTTGAAAGTTGAATTTCAAGGATTCTTGGCGCAACGGCGTCGGTTAGCCGGCCTTTTCACGAACGATCCCCGCCTCCCCGCTGTCTTAATAATTGTCCAGTTTAAGGGGCAAACCGTTTTAATTTCATCGCGAAAGGAACCCTTCCGCGTTTCCAGATTAGCCCACTTCGCTCCCCCTTATCTGGCGATTCGACTGTTCGCCGCGAACAGAATTAATTTGCAAATAAAAATAGGCGATCGAGGTAAGCCCTTTTGGTTTGTCCATCGAGACGAGAGGGATGGTTGGCAATTCTGATTTTATGCAATGATGATTAACTCTTATTCTGTTCCTCATAGTTGGTCGTGATTAAAGATACACTGACTGTCGTAATAGTCTTGTCTAAATAGAAATAGAATTCTATTTGTGTCGTGTATAGTAATTATTCTGGCACGAATTAAATTTGTGAATCTGGGGTGCGCGAAGACATCATGATTAATTGCTTTGTTTTCTCTAATTGTAGTATTGTAGAGCAGATTGTAGTTCTATTCACGGTGCTTGCAATATTGAAGCTACAAATAGTGGTATTAGATAATAAATTAGTCATTCATTTCAAAATACAATGATTGCAGAGAGCTATTTCATTAATTAACTCTTTGCTCTTGGATATCTCTCGTGGAGGGACGTCAGCATTGATTGGTGATTACGGAGGTTAAAATTATTCCGCCGCAGCTTTTTGAGAAATGCCTGTTTCTCTGAAGTTTTCTATTGAAATGGAAATTTTCTTAGAATTTTCTAGAAACTCTCGCTAAAATAGAAATATTTGGCAATATTATAATACTGTAAAATAGGAATATTTTGGCAATAGTTTCTACTGCTAACGTTCGAAAGGAAACCAAGTGCAAAGGGTTAAGTTCATTGATAAATCAATCTCAGTTTGCCTTACGATATACACGCAATCATACTAAAAATTAATAAAAAAGCGCTGTTTCCAAAGAAATCTTGACACATAATAATACTAAATAATAAATCAGTCATTCATTCCAAAATACAATACTAACAGAGAACTATTTAATTAATTAATTTTATTAGTAAACTAATCTCACTCTGCCTTACGACATACATACAATTATACTAAAAATGAATTAAAAAAACCTGTTTCCAAAGAAATCTTGACACATAATAATACTAAATAATAAATCAATCATTTGTTCCAAAATACAACACATATAGAGAACTATTTAATTAATTAACCTGATTAGTAATTCAATCTCAATCTGTTTTACGACATACATACAATTATACTAAAAATTGATAAAAGAAACTGCTATTTTCAAAGAAATCTTGTCACATAATCATACTAAATAATAAATCAGTCATTTGTTCCAAAATATAATTGTATCAGAGAACTATTTAATTAATTAACATCATTAGTGAACCAACCTCACTCTGCCTTATGATATACATACAATTATACTAAAAATTAATAAAAAAAGCACTGCTTACAAAGAAATCTTGACACATAATAATAATAAATAATATATCAGTCATTTGTTCCAAAATACAATCTTACAGAGAACTATTTAATTAATTAACTCCATTAGTAATTCAATCTCAATCTACTGTACGTTATACATACAATTATACTAAAAATTAATAAAAAAAACCTCTATTTCCAAAGAAATCTTGACACATAATAATAATAAATAATATATCAGTCATTTGTTCCAAAATACAACACTTACAGAGAACTATTTAATTAATTAACCTGATTAGTAATTCAATCTCAATCTACTTTACGTTATACATACAATTATACTAAAAATTGATAAAACAAGCGCTGTTTCCAAAGAAATCTTGACACATAATAATATTAAATAATGTATCAGCCATTCATTCCAAAATACAACACTAACAGAGAACTATTTAATTAATTAACTTCATTAGTAACTTCATTGTGTTCATTAGTAAACCAATCTCAGTTTGCCTTACGATATACATACAATTATACTAAAAATTAATAAAAAAAGCACCGTTTCCAAAGAAATCTTGACACATAATAATATTAAATAATATATCAGTCATTCATTCCAAAATACAACACTTATAGAGAACTATTTAATTAATTAACCTGATTAGTAATTCAATCTCAATCTGTTTTACGACATACATACAATTATACTAAAAATTAATAAAAAAAACCTCTGTTTCCAAAGAAATCTTGACTCATAATAATACTAAATAATATATCATATATCATTCGTTCCAAATACAACACTAACAGAGAACCACTTAATCAATTAACTCCATTAGTAAACCAAATCACTCACTCCACCTTACGACATACACACAATAATACTAAAAATAAACAAAAGAAACCACTGTTAATAAATAAACAACATAAGTTAAAATTAATAAAAGAAACCGCGACGAAATCTCGAACGATTCCCCAGAAAATCGCAACCCCCGCCGCGGCGCCCTCATCGATTAACGCGCCAGGAAACCGACACAGCCGAACCGCGATAAGTCACGCTCGTATACGCGCAAAAGTATCGCTAAAGATGAATGCCGTCGAACAAACAATCCTCCGGTGTTTGAAGCGCTATTAAAGAGCTCCAGATGGTATGCATCAGCGAGGCGCTCGCGCGGTCGAAGCGAGATAGGGAGGGAATTGATATTCGAGGGAGCCAGGATTGGATGCACTCCAGGCGGGCGTAGGCTAGAACAACAAGCGAAACCCGCTGGCTCTACGTCTACTTATGCAAAAGAGAGAAATAGAAGGGTTGGTTGTTATCGATGGATCCCTGGTTTCGCCGCGCTGAATTCGCTCCGAGATTCCCTCACTTTCGACCCTCGATCTTCCACGCTTCTGAAGGCGGCGCCGCCTCACCTTTTGACCGTTCAGCCGAGCACAGCGTTCGTTATACGCGATATTCCCGTGGAAACACATTTCTCCGCGTTTCCATCGATATCGTTAGGACAGAACGCGAAGGCGCGGTGAGATTTAAGGATTGTTTCGTAAGGGTTGTTCTCCGCGGAGTGTCTTCGCGTCGCGTTATCGTCGTTTCGAACTGGGACGTTGAAGATTGGCTAATTTTGGATTCGAACGTTACCAGAAAGCGAAGAGGAAGTTGCAGCAACGTGAACTCTGGAGTATCTCGGTTTATTTAAATTGAAAAATTTCTAGGGGGTGGCTTGAATTATTCTGCGCGTTTATTAAAGCTTCTTGCAGTTCTTTGATGAACGCCAAATATTTTAGCGACTCACGAATCGCAGTGTCGACTCTTTAATTATTCAAATTACTCGCATTGATCGCCAGCTGTCAAGCAAGGGAGAAGCGCGCAGAGTTCAAGGATACTCTTAACGCAGACTCGCTGTCCTATTATGCGCTCTCTGAGCGGGAAAAAGAAGGACGAAGGAAGCACGAAATCAGGAACAAAAGATTCCCGCGAGAACGAAGCGAACGCGAGCTGCGTTCGAACGAAAGCGAGCACCCTGCAAGAAAGAAGAAGAGAAAAAAAGAGACGAGAGGACCGTGATCGTATTAAAATTTAATTTTAATTCTATTTGAACTCGTTCCGGGTCGAACGGCCAACTTTTTCGCGGGTGCTACGCTCGAAAATGAATTCCTCTTAACAAAATGAGACCCAGGCCCTCTAACGAAGAGAAATCATTCCCAGGAGAAGGTCGCCTTGCGTGTTTTAACGCGCAGCTACCCGCGCGCGGTTCGAATACACAAAGAACGAGGCTGTTGCGATGTTAACATCGGTGTTTTTTAATTATTCAAACGACCCTGGGAACGAATAAATTCTATTCGCTCGTTAAACCAGCCGTTGCAGGAATTTTCTTTCCGCCTGGCCGCGGAAGAAACTGAGGGTGGTTTAATCGTCGAGTAAATCCACCCTTGACGGTTAACGTCTCCCAGTGGACAAGGGAAGATCCTTGGAGGGATGGCTTCTTTTCCTGCGGACGGGGAGAATGAAGTGTTTAACATGTTTTTTGGTCGGCTGTCCTCGTCCACTGGTAAGGGTGAGGTGGAAGGCAGAGGACAGGCGCTCCTTGTCTTGTTTGTCTCGGTTTTTGTTCAAGGACGATTGTGTAAAGATTGGATCGGGACTGCGTTATTCCCTTCAACGGTAGACGCTTCGCGAGAATTGTTAGTTTCGTTTTGGAGAAGAGAGAGACGCGTTTCTTGTAGGTGCTATCGGACGAGGCAATGTTTGTGTTTCGAGGTCGAAGAAAAATATTTATCTGGACGTTTATCTGGATACAAGCTGCATTTCTCATATTCTTACAACATTGTTGGTTACTCTGATACCGCTCGTAATTACTGGGGCGTTTATGGAAGTTCATAAAAGTTTCTTTAATGTAGAGTTTGGATGTGAAGCAGGTGTGGTTACAAAAAGATTTACGATTAAAGTGGGTTGTTTTGCGTGCACCACTGCTCATAATTGTTTGTCTACTCGTAGAAAATAACAGTATTTCGCATAAACTTGTTTTATAATCATAGATTTATCGATATCAATATGCTTGCGATTGAAATAACGTATAAAATACTTGAAAATAAATATTATTTCCTGGCAATAAATATTTTCGTCCATAATTCATCAGAAATTTGTATGTTTCGAAGTAAACGTTTATTGGATTTAATTTGCAATAAAATCTTTAATAGAGAGTATGTATTTTATATTTTGTAAGAACAATTAGTTGATTCTATTCTCATTATTTTATTCTAAATTTATCAAGTGCTGAGTGGGTTCCATCGATTTGCAGTAATAATGTCAAATTGGAATCCTTTTACGAACTCAACGATCTCTAAGTTTAAATTATGCATCTGCTAATTGTGGATACAGTAGTTTAAATAATTCTGCTGCTATGTCAGTCTAGAAATACCTTCTTTATCTAACGAGCAACCATTAGAAAATAAAGAACTTCATAAATTATAAAACGATTTCAGAAGATTTATCAAATGCAGTTCGCAATTTTATTATTGCATATAAGCTTTCTAAATTGAATTTTATTGTGACATGATATTCCATTATACGCAACTATGATAATAATTCAGAATTAAATAATTTGCTTCTTTTTATCCACACATCAGTTCCTCAAAAATTCAATATTTTTCAGCGATTAGTAGATTTATAGAATCAAAACGTTCAGATAATTAAAAATTAACCAAAATTTCGATACTCTCTGCTCAAAATCTCTCATTGACCTATCAACGCGTTTGTAATTATAATAAAATACAAAATCTGTGCGAATAATATTAAGTGATTCCAAAAATTCTTGCCTTTCGACAGAGCTGATGTTTCCTTTATTACTTTCTTTTACGTTCTTTATAATTAACTGTTTCTATTATTATCGAATCGTATCGTATCAATTATTAACTAACAGTTATCTAAACGCATCGAGAGTCATCACAGCCTTAAAAAAAAGTTTATTTAAATTAATACAATAATATAATCATTAAACAATTATAAATGAATAAAATTATAATTTGTGTACAGAGTTACTATAACCAAAAAAAAAAAGAAAATACTATTTTTCATGTGTGTATTAAATTTAGTTTGGTTGGCGACCAAATCATATCGTATCAATTATTAACTAACAGTTATCTAAATGCATCGAGAGTCAACGTAATCCTAAAAAAAATTTATTTAAATTAATACAATAATATAATCATTAAATAATCATAAATGAATAAAATTACAATTTGTGTACAGAGTTACTATAACCAAAAAAAAAGAAAATACTATTTTTCACGTGTGTGTATTAAATTTAGTTTGGTTGGCGACCAAATCATATCGTATCAATTATTAACTAACAGTTATCTAAATGCATCGAGAGTCAACGTAATCCTAAAAAAAGTTTATTTAAATTAATACAATAATATAATCATTAAATAATCATAAATGAATAAAATTACAATTTGTGTGCAGAGTTACTATAACCAAAAAAAAAGAAAATACTATTTTTCATGTGTGTATTAAATTTAGTTTGGTTGGCGACCAAATCATATCGTATCGTATCAATTATTAACTAACAGTTATCTAAATACATCGAGAGTCAACGTAATCCTAAAAAAAATTTATTTAAATTAATACAATAATATAATCATTAAATAATCATAAATGAATAAAATTATAATTTGTGTGCAGAGTTACTATAACCAAAAAAAAAAAAATACTATTCTTCATATAAATGTGTTGTATTTAATTTAGTTTGGCTGGCGATTAAAAACGCGATCGACAAAATTACTTGAACAAAAATCGTCCTGAGCAACCTTGAACCCCTAATCACCACCCCTCTTAGCCCAATCTCTCCCCCTGTTTCCATCGAACGCACAGCGTACGAGATCTCGATTCGATTCGCCCCCCAAATCGTTCGATATTTTTCCACGCGAACGGCTCGCTGTTTACCCTCCTTGGGGAATAAAACAACCCCTACGCAGGAACCAGCAATTGTACCGGACGAGCAAACACTCGTAGACCCTGGCTGGGATCCATTAATAAGACGCAGCCCGGTACGCAAAGTGCGTGCGAAATGAGAGGGCAGGAAAATGGCGCAGGTGAATGACTGTTTGCAGACTCGTTGCTGGCCGGCCCTATATCGAGGGAAGGGCTTCAACTTTGAAATTGCGGCGACTGTTTCGGTCGTGGTGGGTCCACCTCGAAGGATAAATCGGACGCGTGGTCGGTTTGTTAATTAGCTTTCTGTCTGCGCAACTTTCTCGCGCTCCTCTTTGTTCGATGGGAGTTGCGTTGAGGATATCAAAAGGGTTCAGTGTTTCTTAAGGTTTTCGTGGGCCACGACACCCTCTTCGATACATTTCTGCTACTTCTTTCTCTTTGTTGTTATGTATGTGGTTTATATGGATTATTTGTAGATCGTTCATTCGTTTGTTCATTTCGTCGATTGTTAGTTGCTATATAGTTGGGAGATAGAACGCTGCAAGATATATTTTAAATATTGTTGTGAAAGATATTGAGATATTGTTGCAATTGGTGTTGGTGAAGAATTGGTGATGAGTCCAGTGGTTAAGGCTTGTCGCATCTGGTTTTTTATAAATCGAATGATTGGTTAACCGGTTTTTAGTCGAGTTTTTTGATAAAGTATAAAAATAAATAGAATATTACCTACCTTAAATACAGCGGAGCTATAAACCAAGGAAAACAAATAAAAATATACAATAGAAAAGTTAGAATTATATGAAATAAAAAGGAAGAGAGCATAACTTTATTATTAATATTTATAAATCTTGCTTTTTAACCCTTTACACTCTGAATTATTTTTTAATTATGTTGCCAACAACTCTCTACTATTTAAAATGTTTTATTCGAAATTTACTTTAGAAATTTGCAAACAATTTTGTTTACTAATTATATTAATTATAACTCTCAAACTTTGTTGTAATTTATATTTATGAAACTTATGTTTGTTTCTCTTTTTTTATTTACTGATGTCAACTCACTCTCGACAAAGGAGTGCAAAGGGTTAATAAAGCAATATTTAAGGAAAATCAATGCGTCCAACAGGTCATATTTCGTGGACGAACATAATTTGGTACAGAAATTACCGCTGATCGTAAAAAGACTCGAAAAAATCGGGAAAACCCCAGGTTTTTATAGTTGACTAAATTTTAACAAAAAATCGATTAACTGGTTTCGATTTTAACCAATTTGCAAGCCCTGATCCTGGTTTTCCAGGCGACCAATAACTAGAAGCTGCCAGATCGTAATCAGAGCTGTCAAGAAGAGGTCGTGTCTCTGATTTCTACGATATTTGTATGTCAATAATCCATTAAAGCTTTGTAAAATAGTTAGCAGTGATTTCTTTCAAATAACCGAGGAACAACGGATTCGCAACAGTATTTTAGAGTTGTATGTCATGATAAATTCGTTGGTAAATGGCAAATGGTACGAATGCGAGCAGTGATACTGGTTCTACTGATCTGGCTGACACAAATGGCAGGATTGATCCAATGAGACGTAAAGCCAGTAAATACAGCTACTTCCAATCAGACCTGATACGCGTTTGTGTTAATGAGACGGCTAGGTCCAGAATCACAGCTGTGTACTTAACGTCAGAACTACCGATGAACAGAGTCTACCAATTTGTTTCACAGAATATGCTATGTATTCTTTAGAGTTGTTTTAGAAAAATTATGGGAAATTCTCTAAAGTGAATCTGTAAAATTATATAATCTCCATATTTGATACTCAAAGTATGTAATGAATTTCATGGTTATAAAATAATTATTTAGTAATTTTAAGAAAATAAAGTGTTCACAGAGAGCAAAACTTCAAATAATCTTCTACTCGTATTTCTAATTTACTGTAAAAAAGAATAATTCTATTTCTGTTAATATTTTTTGACGTTAAATGCAAGACGAAGCTTTCTTTGATGCTTCATGGGTTATATTCGATTATAATTTGTTATACTTAGGCAAAGAATCACGAAATGTTTGAAACTTTCAAAGAAATCGTGTATTTAAATAATAAATTCAAATTACGATTCTTCAGTTTAGACTCGAAAAGATATAAATTTCAGTTTGGTGGATTTAGAAATGATTAATTCGTGTGCCTTCGTTCTGTACTATTTGTCGCATTACGGTACGTCGTTAATTGTTGGGGAATTTGTGGAATTAATAGGATTATGCAGGATTAACAGCTTGCCTTTTGTTGTTGATTAATGCCCACCAGGAGTAACGTGTATTGTTATTGTTTGCAAAGGGATATGAATGGATTCTAGCTGCTTTATTCTGCTAATTCTATCGTAGAACGCGCAGAAATATAATGCAAATTATGACTGCGAAAGAAATTCGAGAATTACAGGAAATTAAAGTATCTTCCGTGGAATCTTCCATAATCGTGCACCTTCGAAATTTTAAATCATAAATCGATCACGAGTTCTCTCATATTAAATCCATGATTCTTCCTGATTAAAATTTCAAGCAAATCTCCACAGAATATCAAGCGCAAATATATAATTTCTGAATGTTTTGAAATAATTTAAAACGATCAGTTTAAAATAAATTTCTGTGGAAATGAATGTCACTCTAAAGTAAAATTTGAAGATCTTGAAAGGATATCAAATTTTATACGATTCAATCGAATGAGACTAGAAAATATACACACACTTAATGTAATAGAAATTTAATGAAGATGGTACTTAAAAATTTCTGAACAAGAGAGTCAGATTAATCTAAATCCATTTGATCATTATACAAAAAATGGCACACCTCATTAATTTCAATTACATTTAAAATTCCATTATGATCAAATTCAAATTTATAATCGAACTTGAAAATATCAAATCTACTTTTACGAATATTTCGAAGACTAAAATGGCGATGAAAGCGATGACATACATAGAAAAATGTTACTCATTATCACAATATTAAGAACACTGATATCTATTTTCATAATTATGCTTGTTGGAAACACAACGATGGTAGCTAAAATCCCACTCAAAAACCTTCCACATAATTTTCAACAATTTTCCCCCAAACCATCTAAAAAAGATGGAACACAGAGGACTAAAAAATCAGGAATACAGTGCGCATCAAACACAACAAGACACACTCCCCACTTTTATCCCAAACACTGTCTTTATCAACCTGCACATTTCTTTAATCGCAAGCGATAAGAATTCAGTTCACACATCGAAAGAAACTCCAACGACCCTCCATTTCGTACACATTTAATCGGTTGAGAAGAACAACTGAAAGCCCCGCAACCCTCCAAAGCTGCTCGGTGGTGCCAAGAGACGCGAATTAATCAACGAAGCGTGCGTCCACGAATCCGGCCGTCGCGTTCCACGCGAGAAACGAGGCGAAAAGCAAGGAACGACGGGATTGTTCCTCGATCGGTAGCCGGAAGCCACTTGTTGATCCGTATCGCGGACGAGGCGAGCGATTCATTGTCCCAGGCGGTGACGGCCATAAAGCGGCGGATTCCGCGGATGCAAAGGAATACCCTTTAATCCTTCGATTGTGGCTTCGCGGGGCGTTTAACTTGCTGGGAATCCGTGGCGCAGAAGGGCCTGGCGGAACGAGTTTGCTGACCGATGGAACAGGTGGGTGGGAGTCGCAGCTCCATTCAACGCGGTCGTGAAAACGCTTTCGTCGCCAGCACCCGCGGGTCCGTCGTTTATAAAAGGGTGGCCACGTCGCCTGCACCGTGATTTACTCGCAGGAACAGGTGTCAACGATGACCCGCGTTCGCGAACTTCCGCCAAATGGAACCAGCGTGGCGCTCTTCAGCGGTCTCGAGCTGTTCTGCGAGTGGATGATCGTTGGATCGGGCTTGGCGATGTATTCGCACTTCTGCGTCGACTAAGCTAGTGCCAGGTTCGAAGGACCACCTCGAATGTGTGAGGAATTAAAGTGTGTAGGCGAAAGAATCGAAGGGCTCGAGGATGTCGCCTGGTTTTCGTTACCTTGAAGACGAGTGGAAAAGGGAAAGCGATAGACGCTAAGGTGATGTCGTAAATTAGGCCCTTTCCAATGCTGGAAGGAGGGTCTGACCTCGCGTTCGCGGTGCGAGGACAGGAATTTTGTTTGAGAACATCCTGGTGACAACGCGAAGACGACTCAGTGATTTTGTATTGTATTGTTACGACAAGAGCTTTTTCGTTTGCAAGTGCAATGACGAATTGTTCTTTCAAAAGTGACACACTGGTTTATTTAGACGCTGAGTATTTTAATCTATCAATTAGCGTCTAGCTATGAATTAACCCAATTTTACGAATTTGCAAAGGTTTGGAAAAAAACTCATAAAAACCAAAGTAAGAATGATATCTACAAAATTCGAAAAGGAGCATATTATGAAATAAAGGGTTAATAAAGTAGTGCCAATTGTATTTCAATATTTGTCGAAAATTATGCGAATAACATAAATACAAAACAGTATAGAAAAGAAGACAGAACACAAAACTAAGGAATAATCCATGACGCACAAAACAAATAATTAGTGTAGCTAGTTACTGAAACCAAATTTTGCTATATTATTATAAATAATTACAGATAAAGAATTCTCTGTGCTCGCAGCTATGCCCTACGATTACGATTACAAAACAATGATGCGATCGCCAATTATCCTATCGCTACAACTTATACGCAGCATAGAATACAACAAAAAGTTAAATCCGCAAACAATATTTTTCCACAAATAAGATCAGCTAATGGCGAACAGCAAAAAGCAAACGCCGTCGATAATCTCATGATCGCAGGTTCAACCAAGCTCGTAATACGGTCATCGTTCAACGAGTGAGCGGTCAGCCCAATGGCGGACCAAGCCTTAAGGTCGGTTCGCAAATTGTGCACGTGCTGAAGAGGAGGGGGGTCGTGGCTAAACGTCGACGACATAATCCAATATTTATACAATTAAGCCGGTCGCAGCTAGGTGGGGTGACGAAATCTCGTTAGGCCAATCGAAGCGTGAAACCGTTCGTCGAACCCCACCGTCAAAATGGCCCCAGCTGTGGGATCAAAGATGGCGAGCGCCCCGTCGCCTGGCTAATTTTTGCGAAAATTACGCGCAGACCCAGCCCACCACCCCCTCTCGTCTAAACGACGAGGGGTCGCGGACGCCATCTTTGCGTTTCTTTAATTGGCGGATTTCGATCGCGACGATCTCAGCCCCTCTGTCGTTTCGCGAGCAAACTTGTCGCAGCTCTGATCGAAAGCGAAGGGAGACGCGCGAGGGTTGGTTCGCGCGTTTTGTTCGTACTTCTTCGATGTCGCGTGTTTCACTGTCGAATTAAAGGGGTGGCTCTCTGTGGATTCAGTTACAAGTGTCGCGGTTCTGAGTGATTAGCGGAACGACGGAAATCTGGTTTAAATAATCGTTTGTAAAGTGAAACGGACTAGCTAAGTGAGCGTAGGTATCTGTAATAGAAGCTACGAAGTATTACGGTAGTTCTCAACTACGGATTCCGGGAATAGTTAGCGGTAGGGCGATGCTAGAATTACGCGGGGAATATGTTACGCGAGTTATAACAATGGCTTGCTTCTGCAACGAATTTTGCGATTATCAACGTTGCCATTTCCTCTCGTTTACGCAGCAGAAGTGAGGAACTCGTAATCAGTCAACCTTCCCTGTTTAATCGAGCGAAATTATCTAAGAAATCGAAATAGTCAGCACAAATCTGCAAAAATGAATGCTGACTAAATAGTGACATCAGAAGGTGTATTCTGTGCATATAAATTACAAATATGTAGTATATTTCAAAATTAACACACTCATTTGAAAGTTAATTACAATAAAAGAGATTAGCACTAACAGTTAAACACTAACAATTTTAGAAAATGATCTTCTAAAATCTATCTTAAATACAGCAGAGCTATAAACCAAGGAAAATGAATAGAAATATAGAACACAAAATTTAGCAATTAGAATCATTTTTTATTTAATATAAAATAAAAAGAAAAATAGCATAACTTTACTATTAATATTTCATTATGTGAAAAGAATAGAAAAGTAACGTAAAACATAATTTAAAATAATAGAGTCCAACAATTTTAGAAAATGTTTCCCAACCTTTTCCAAAATTCTCTAAAATTCTTATACCCCCTTAATATAATTTTTAATACTCAAGAACTGAATTGTTCACCGAAAATTATTACTAGAGCATAGCAGCAACAAGTAGTTATAAAATAACAAACAGAAACAAACGAAATATTATAAAAATACCAAATCTACGCACCTTTTCGAGGTATACTCATCCACTCAACCACAAGAATGCAAGAAAAATGATACTGTCAGCGGAACAACGCAATCCATCAAGATCGCCTAAACAAAACGCGGGTCGCGACCCCCGAACGGAATATTTAATCCTGCAGAAAGCGTCGGGGACAGCTGGAAGCCCCCAGCCGGATGCAGTCCGCCATCTCAGGATTGTCAGGATTGTTTCTCTTTAACGTCAATCCATCGTAACTTCGTTCCTCTTATTCCATCATCCCTGATCAGCCTGGGTGCCGGTTTCGTTGAACGCTGGGGCGCGCATCCGCGGATAAAAGGTGGCGGGGGTGGCGGGGTTAGTTTCCGGCTGCTGCTCATCCCCCTGACTCTCCTCCACGCGTCTTTTTCCCCGTCGTTTCGCGGGGAATCGAATCTCGTTCGAAACTAATTTCGTGCCTTTGTGGATCCACGTCATTACCGCCACGGCAGACGTCAGCGAACGCGGCTACGAAGAGGGTGGCGGCGCGCGCCAGCGGAGGGGTGGCGGTAGCTAGATTTCCGATACTATTGAAATCCGTCGAAGCGAAAAGTAAATTATATGAACTCCAGCCTGTCTCGTTTCCTCTGCACTCGCCCATGGCTGCCTCCCTCGCTCCTGGTCGTCCGTTTTCGAAGCGCGGGCCGTTGGGCGCCTTTGATGTACCCTCGTCGACGGAAAAAGGGAGGCGGACGCGATCTCATGCGGAACGCGAGCCTCCGCGTCTCCTTCGAAGGTCCTCGCACGAAACGCCGTTCTGGAATCGGTCCATTGGAAGTTCAGGGTCTAAGTATGGTCAATTTCAGCGTGGCTAAGGGAAATTTGTGGCTCGCACTGCGTGATCCGAGTTTGTTTGAATGCGCAAGCGATTTTTCGAATAAACGCGGTCCGTTTTTTGCTAGAAGTACGTTATTTCGGGTTGCTTGGTGCTTCTGTGGCTTTTTAGACATCAAAGATTTATATTGCAATATAAATGAGATAATTGTAATAATATTTAGAATATGTGTAATTTATTTAATATTGAGATTTAACTATTCTGCAAATTATTTCTGTAATTTACTTTGTACTGCTTAACTTTTTCTTGTTGCATTTCATGGTTTAAAATAGAGCGAAGAAAGAATTTTTTAGTAATACAAGACCAAAGAAATAGATTTGAATTTGTATTATTTTTTGAAGCATACTTTCTATGGCCTCGAAGGAATATTCTCTGAAAAATTTGAGCGATTCCCAAGTCGCAAACTAAATCCTCTTCGACAAATATTTCAACTTCTCTTAACTTCCAAGGGATCAAATTTTCTTGCAAACACCGTGGCGAATCTCTAAAAAACGAATCGTTTCTTATTTCTACGAAAGAGAAACACAGCGGCGAAGGCAGTTTACATTTTTTCCGCGGACAAGTACCTCGGAGGCAGAAGGAGGTTAGCAGTTAAAGAGTTAATGACGGACCGTACAAGTGGTCGTATTCCACGTTCTTATTTTCCTCGTTAAAGCTTATAGGGGGCTGCGTGAATTAGCTCGACGTGACTTTCTCTCGTCGTGCAGCCCCGTTGTCCAAGTGGGATTTCGAGAAACATTTCTTCGAGCAGACCGTGCAACGACCAGCCACGGTTCCCTCGTTTCCATTCGTTTTTAACAGTCGCGCGTTTTTTCAGCGAACCTTCACGGATCCCCCGTGCTTCTTTAAAGGGTGCGCAGCCTGCTGTTCGACGATTTGCGTCACGATCGACGATAGTAATCTCGAACGTTCGTGAGACTCCTTTTAATTCCCGTCTCAGTCCGCGTTCAAGGAAGTCGGCCATGAAGAGCGCATTAAAGGTCTTGGATTGGACGCTTCTTCGAGATTCCTCGTGGCTGACGTCGCGTGCTCCGATTGAAAATCACGGACGTCGAGGTGATTGCCCGCGAACACTCTGCGCTATTAGGTTACGACGCGGGACGATGGGATGTTTTGCAAGGGAAATTCGATAACACCGAATGCTAATGCGATCAAAGTAATCCATTATTATGGGAGCATGGAGCCATCGTTGGAGCAGGTGGATAGGCAGTTCCGTTGGCGCACTCTCAGGTACTAACGATACTAATAACTTATGGATACAGTCCCGTTAGATACTGAATAACGAATTTTAAGTGTGGAACGTGAAATTTTAAGTAATAAATGCATGCAGGGTACTTGGGTTCGTTCTACGTACTTAAATTTCGAATAAAATCGTCCCCTATCAATCGTGCACAAGCACTTCCGTCGTATGTATTTAAATATATGCTCAGTGTTTCAAATATTAGAGCACGTAATATTAAAGTACTTAAATACACTCAAACATTGGAGTATCCAAATACAAAAATTCGCGGATATTGGTATAATAAAAAGAAATTCTTTGCGCATTTTATAGAATCTCGTATAAAAATGTCTGCCATTCTTTTTTCGAACTTTATAAAAGTTTCTTCAGAGAAACAATATTTTTTAGGATGAATGTGTGGTTTTAAGAAAAAGTGCGGTTCCGTGGATCCTCCGTCATCCTTAAGATTTCATATGACGAATGGAGGCTCAAGAATTCTATGCAGTATTACTCTCCAGCATAGTTATCGATCGATAACTCCGCGATCTGTATTTCGACATACGCTTAGCTTGCAAAGATTTCAATACGAGCATCCGCACACGCAATTCCGCATGAATAATAATTATAAAATAACTCTGAATGCATACGAATCCGTGGAACATAAAAATTTAATATTTAATGGTTGAAAATATTTTTTTGTTCGTTCCGCTAAAATAATTGCATAGAAGAAAATCCAATGACAATTTACACGTGACAATTCTACGTAAATAATAATTATAAAATAACTCTGAATGTATACGAATCCGTAAAACATAAAAATTTAATATTTAATGATTGAAAATATTTTTTTGTTCGTTCTGCTAAAATAATTATCTAGAAGAAAACGTAATGAGAATCTACATGCGACAATTCTCCAGAAATAATAATTATAAAATAGTTTTAAATGCATGCGAATCCGTACAATATAAAAATATGAGTAATATTTAATAGTTGAAAATATTTTTTTATCTGTTCCGCTAAAATAATTGCATAGAAGAAAATCCAATGACAATTTACACGTGACAATTGTATGTAAGTGATAATTATAAAATAACTCTGAATGTATATGAATCCGTAAAACATAAAAATTTAATATTTAATGATTGAAAATATTTTTTTGTTCGTTCTGCTAAAATAATTATCTAGAAGAAAACGTAATGAGAATCTACATGTGACAATTCTCCAGAAATAATAATTATAAAATAATTTTAAATGCATGCGAATCCGTAAAATATAAAAGTTTGACTAATATTTAATAGTTGAAAATATTTTTTTATCTGTTCCGTTAAAATAATTACATAGAAGAAAATCCAATGGAAATCCACATCTGACGATTCTCCAGAAATAATAATTATAAAATAATTTTAAATGCATGCGAATCCGTAGTAATATTTAATAATTGTCGATATTTTCTTGTTTGTTCAACTAAAATTACCTAAAAGAAGTTCCACACTATTATAGAATCATGCTTTCATTCCAGATCACGGAATACAATATTACATATTTTCGTAGCGAAGAAACTCGATAATTTAATGCTCGTTCTTCCATAAAAATGATCGAGACATCGTTTCGAGAAATATCGTTACGCGAGATCGTTCTCCTGCATCCCCCATCCACGGAACTGGTACTTTCTTTCGCTCGAAGCAGATGAAATTCCCACCGATTTCTATCAAAGAACGATCGATCCTCCGCGAATTTACTACGCGCGCCGCGTTACAGCGTAAACATATTTCCAGCCCATTCGCGACACCCGTTTTATTTAAAATCGTCCACCCCACGATGCAACGCGCCCTCGATCGATGCGGATGTCGCGTTTATTGTCCGCGCGCGGTTGTATACGAATTTCCGGTTCCATTCTCCGCCGTGGACGCGAGGAAACTCACCGTCCGCGAAGACTAAGCGGATTTCGATCGGTTCGTTTATCGAAGTTTGATGTTTTATTAATCGCATCGCCGCCTCGTCCATTGTAAATAAACCCTCCGCGAAAGTTTCGTTATAAGAGGACACTGCCGCGCCTTAACTTCCCTTAAAACGATCACGCTTTCGCCCAGTCGCCCGCACCTTCGCCCCAATTCCACGATTTATACCGATCTTTCACGCTCGCGAGGATGGAAATTATCGTCTCGTAAAATTGATGCACAGTAAACGATGTTGTGCGACGCTGCTGTCGGTTGTAGAAACGTTCGAGCACCGGGTGTAGCACAGAAGCATGTATTTCTGAAAAAGTTGCGGTGGAATAAAACCCTTTGCACTCAGATTTTTCTCAAACGTTAGCAATAGAAACTATTGCTAAGATAGCAATCTTTTAGCCATAATTTGTATTGCTAATGTCGCCCAACAATAGAAAATTTTCATTTCAATAGAAAACTTGAGGGAAACGAGCATTTCTCAAAAAGTTGCGGTGGAATAAAACCCTTTGCACTCAGCTTCTTCTCAAACGTTGGCAATAGTTCCTATTGCTAAAATAGCAATCTTTTAGCAATATTTTAGTCATAATTTCTATTGCTAATGTCGCCTAACAATAGAAAATTTCCATTTCAATAAAAAACTTCAGAGCAACAGGCATTTCTCAAAAAGCAGGGGTCGAATAAATTTGTTAGCTATGAGTGTCAACCCTTTGCACTCTGCTCTGTCCCAAATGTTAGTAATAGAAACTATTGCTAAGATAGCAATCTTTTAGCCATAATTTGTATTTCTAATGTCTCCCAACAATAGAAAATTTCCATTTCAATAGAAAACTTGAGGGAAACATGCACTTTTCAAAAAGTTGCGGTGGAATAAAAGCCTTTGCACTCAGCTTCTTCTCAAACGTTGGCAATAGAAACTATTGCTAAGATAGTAATCTTTTAGCCATAATTTGTATTGCTAATGTCGTCCAACAATAGAAAATTTCCATTTCAATAGAAAACTTGAGGGAAACGAGCATTTCTCAAAAAGTTGTGGTGGAATAAAAGCCTTTGCACTCAGCTTCTCCTCAAACGTTAGCAATAGTTTCTATTGCTAAAATAGTAATCTTTTAGTAATAGTTTCTGTTGTTAACGTCTCCCAGGAATAAAAAATTTCCGTTTCAATAGAAAACTTGAGGGAAACACTTCTCAAAAAGTTGCATTGGAATAAGTTTGTTAGCTGTGAGTATCAACCCTTTGCACTCTGCTCTTTCCCAAATGTTAGTAACAGAAATTATGGCTAAAATAGCAATCTTATAGCGATATTTTAACCATAGTTTCTATTGTTAATATCTTCCAGCAATACAAAATATCCATTTCAATAGAAATCTTCAGCTAAACGTACATTTCTCAAAAAGTTGCGGTGGAATAAAAGCTTTTGCACTCAGCTTCTTCCCAACCGTCAGCAACAGAATCTATTGCTAAGATAGCAATCTTTTAGCCATAATTTGTGTTGCTCATGTCGCCCAACAATAGAAAATTTCCATTGCAATAGAAAACTTGAAGGAAGCGAGCACTTTTCAAAAAGTTGCGGTGGAATAAAAGCCTTTGCACTCATAGCAACCTTTGAGCAATATTTTAGCCATAGTTCCTATTGTTAACGTCTGCCAACAATAGAAAATTTCCATGTCGAATCGTGTATCTCTCAAAAACTTACGATAAAGTAAATTTAAGCTCCGAAGTCATTAATTAATTTTGATGTCCCCTCAGAGGGGACATCCGTGTGCAAATGGTTAATACGTAAAAGCCAGCACGCGTATATGCGCGCTTCTTTTCCCCAATTTATATGACGGCCCCGCATGTGCGCGCTTACAAGTGCATCGTATTTTTTTGGCACTGTGCCACACAGGGGCAGATGCTTAATCCTATTTCAGGATTTGTTTCGATATGCCATCGGCTTCTGCTGGGTTAAATGTTTTAATTAGACTCTTTAGCTGATTTTATTGTGTCCAAACTTTTTTATGTCTGTTCTTTTCTTCTTTTCATGGCAAATGATTTGCTTTTATTGATTCTTTGACTTTTATTGATATTTTAATTGATTTTTATTGACTCTTTAGCTGATTTTATTTTGCCCAAACTTTCTTATGTCTGCTCCTTTCTTCTTTTTATGGTAAATGATTTGCTTTTGTTGATGGTGATTTGTATTTGGATCGAAATTGATGAAGCTTTCGAAGACATTTCTGAAATGAAATACTTTTCGATGATCCAAAAAGCATTTCAAGCGTGAAGTCTTTATTTATTAATGATGGTCTCTGTCCTGGTGTACGTGTGTTAACAATTTGCATTTTAAGGGAACGTGCAGTGTATAGTGCTCGTTTCCCTCAAGTTTTCTATTGAAATGGAAATTTTCTATTGCTGACAAACGTTAGCAATAAAAATTATGGCTAAAAGATTGTTATCTTAGCAATAATTTTTACTGTTAACGTTTGAGTAGAAGCTGAATGCAAAGGGTTTCATTCCACCGCAACTTTTTGAGAAACACATGCTTCCCTCAAGTTTTCTATTAAAATAGAAATTTTCTATTGCTGACAAACGTTAGCAATAAAAATGTAGCGGTCCTCCAACACCCATATAATTATATTTCTCTCTCTATTTAGCCGCGATTGCAGATTAACGAATATATAGTATCTTATAATAGAATACAGTCTCTGAATAATAAAAAGGCAGGGAAGATCGCTTAAATAATAGAAAACGACGGTTGTCGTAGTTTATTCTGGAGTTACTGCGTTGGTATTGGAACGAGTCAGCGCGCAGCATTAATTGATTCACAGTTATCAGATTAATTCGCGACCCTTTCTCTGATGACCAATAAGAGTTCTAATTACAGACTGTTTCTAGCAGGATTTAATCACGCAACAGCCTCGAGCAGAGTGTCTGAGGTGCTTATAGAGCAGACAATTTATAGAAACGAGAATCATTCGATAGCGTTGTTGAAAATGGAATTTTCGCGGCGCAGAAATTCAGGAGCGCTGTCGATAATCAGAAAAAGTGATTTAAGGACGAGGCGGCCTCTCGATGCAAATGGTAGCCGATCGACGTAACGTAATCAGCTCCGTGTAATTAACGTCGCAAGCCTCGATGCCTCCGACGCTCCCACAAAGTTCCAAGCCCCGTGGGGATATCGTTCTCGATCAAATCGATGCAGTCTCAGATCTCGAAACTCCTGTCCCCTTGGAAATCCGTTTACGAAATCCGTTTTATCCGCGAGCAGCGTCGACGCTCGACCTATAATGCACCTCGAGAACATTTCGACCGACAATTTCCACATCGTTTCTACCTTCTACGCTACGGTTTCCAATTACAACGCCTATTTTGAGAACTTTATTCAATTAAATAGAAATAAAACTAATGCGTGTGAAAATAATTCAGTTACATGTACGAGGTGTTAATATAAAAAGAATTTATTAACCCTTTGCACTCGAACGTATCTTCTGAGGGGACATCAGAGTTAATTAGTGATTATAGGAGTTCAACTATTTCACTTTTTGAGAAGTGCACGTTTCTCTAAAGTTTTCTATTGAAATAGAAATTTTCTATCGCTGGGAAACGTTAGCGATAGAAACTAGTGCTCTATATAGAAAATATTATAATAGAAATTACTGCCAACTTCCAAGAAGGCGTCGAGTGCAAAGGGTTAACTCTTTGCGCTCGGATGTCTCCTCTGAGGGGACATCAGAATTGAGTAATTCAACTTATTCCATCGCAGCTTTTTGAGAAACGCAGATTTCTCCCAAATTTTTTATTAAAATTGAAATTTTCTATTGCTGAGAGACGTTAGCAATAGAAACTAATACTAAATATTGCCAAAATAGCAATATTTCTAGCTTTTATTGCCAACGTCCAGGAAAGAACAGAGTGCAAAGGGTTAATAAGATACGGTTAGGCTTCCTGCAACACGGTTTCGCTCTAATATAGAAAATATAAGAAAATTGCGAAAACGCAACAGTTTTAAAAATTAATGGAATATTTCATAGAGAAACAATTTTAGAAATTTGATTATTGAGTTCTTTAATTGCTGATGGCTTTTGCTTCAACCACTATCCGCCATATTTATGAATGAAATGATTGAAAGAGGAAAATAATTTTTCTTAGACTCTTGAAAGCTATTTTTAAATTATTATACTTCTTAAAATTTGAAAATTTTGTATGTAAAAATTCACAATATTTGGAACTGAAAAATGTTTCGTAGACTTTGTACAACGCTGTATTTCTACAACATTCATTTATAACTCTATTCCAATGCTATAGAGTAGTGTTTCCTAAACTTTTCCCATCACGAACACTTTTTAAGTTCTAAGATTTTTAAGAAACACTAGAGTAAACTTCGATTTTTAGTTATAAACTGTGTATACGGATAACTGATTAATTCGTCCAACTATTAAAAGCCTCATCTTTTAAATAGCTGAAGTACACCAAACTCGCAACAATAATTTCATGCAAATCAAATACAGAGCTTCATCGAATTAAATAAGGTTAATGTAGCCTGATTTTAGCTTGACTATATACAATTAGATAAATTTTTAATAACCTTCCATGAAACATTTTTCAGTTCCAAATATTGCGAACTTTTATACACAAACTTTTCAAATTTTCAATAGCACAATAATTAGCAAACAGCTTTAAAGAATCTAAAAAATAATTACTTTCCTATTTCAACTCTTTCATCCACAAATATGGCGGACAGTGGTCGAAGCGGAAGCCATCAGCAACTACAGAACTAAATAATCAAACATTTAAAATTGTTTCTCTACGAAATATTCCATTAATTTTAAAAGCTGTTGCTCACGAATTCGAGCTTCGCTCGAAATGATAATTCTCGCCAGGTTAGAGAGTTGGCCTTCCCTCGAATGGGAGCCACATGAAACGCTACCTCGATGCTACGGCTGCCTTCATCAGAAACTGCGCGCGTTGCATCCCTAGTCGGCTAAAAGACTGATTGGCGGACAATAATTCGGCACGTGGTAATAGGTAATGCAACAAAGGTACATGGAGAGCAACCGATATATGGTTTGGTATCGGGTAGATATCTTCAGATTCTGATGCATCCGCGTGGAATTGCGACTCTCGCGTTCTGGCTACGCTTTAGAACAGGGTTCTAGGCTGACATACTGTGCGGTTCCGAGGTCCGCGTAGACGGAGGATATTTCAGCGAGCAGATGTTAATTAAATATTTGACGCGTGCGTGCGTGGGACGTGGATTTATGTTGGAAGTTGAACGAACTTCGGGGAAATTTTGACGAGACATTTCATTGTCCATAAATCAATTTGCGCGCTAAAAAGACCTACTTGCTGGTTGAGTTCTAGTTTGAACGGGAGTTTGAATTGTAGAAATAGTAATTAATTTCAGGCTGTACGATATTAATTTATGCGAATTGAAAATAGGTAATTGGAGTGAAACGTGGAATTGTGTTTAGAAGAAATAGGTAAATATTGGTTAGGAATTATATTAAATGCTTGAAATTGTATTTCAAACCTTTGCACTCGTCTTCTAGGACGTTAGCGATAAGTTTCTGTTGCTAGCGTCGAGTGCGAAGGGTTAAAGTACAACTTCAAGCGTTTAATATAATTTCTAACTAATATTTACTTATTTCTTTTATTTATTTAGAATTATATTAAATGCTTGAGGTTGTATTTCAACCCTTTGCACTTGTTTTCTAGGACGTTAGCGATAAGTTTCTGTTGCTAGCGTCGAGTGCGAAGGGTTAAAGTAAAATTTCAAGCGTTTAATATAATTTCTAACTAATATTTACTTATTTCTTTTATTTATTTAGCAATAGAAAGTTGTTGCTAACGTTGATGCGCAATTGTTGACGCGCAATCGTTAATGCTCGTTAATATGCAATCGCGGCTAAATAGAGAGAGAAATATAATTATATGGGTGTGGGAGGACCGCTACATTTTTATTGCTAATGTTTGTCAGCAATAGAAAATTTCTATTTTAATAGAAAACTTGAGGGAAGCATGTGTTTCTCAAAAAGTTGCGGTGGAATCAAACCCTTTGCATTCAGCTTCTTCTCAAACGTTAACAGTAGAAATTATTGCTAAGATAACAATATTTTAGTAATACTTTCTGTTGCTAACGTCTCTCAGGAATAGAAAATTTCCATTTCAATAGAAAACTTGAGGGAAACAAGCATTTCTCAAAAAGTTGCGATGGAACAAAACCCTTTGCACTCAGCTTCTCCTCAAACGTTAGCAATAGTTTCTATTGCTAAAATAGTAATCTTTTAGCAATAATTTTTATTGCTAATGTCTCCCAACAATAGAAAATTTCCATTTCAAAAGAAAACTTGAGGGAAACAAACATTTCTCAAAAAGTTGCGGTGGAATAAAAGCCTTTGCACTCAGCTTCTTCTCAAACGTTAGCAATAGAAACTATTGCCAAGATAACAATCTTTTAGCAATATTTTAGTAATACTTTCTGTTGCTAACGTCTCTCAGCAATAGAAAATTTCCATTTCAATAGAAAACTTCAGAGGAACAGGCATTTCTCAAAAAGCAGGGGTGGAATAAATTTGTTAGCTGTGAGTGTCAACCCTCTGCATTCTGCTCTTTACAAAATATTAGCAATAGAAACTATTGCCAAGATAGCAATCTTTTAGCAATATTTTAGTAATACTTTCTGTTGCTAACGTCTCTCAGCAATAGAAAATTTCCATTTCAATAGAAAACTTGAGGGAAACGTATTTCTCAAAAAGCTGCGATGGAAGAAATTCAACTTTCGCAATTATTAATCAATTCTGGACATCCCTTCAGAAGGGACATCCAAGTGCAAAGGGTTAAATAAATAAAATTAGTGTTTCGCGAAGCTTTGAGTCGAGAACATTTTTGTACAAGAAGAATTCACTTGTGTTGCACTGCGAGGACGTTTAAACGTTTGGAACGATATTCCAGCAAAGTACGAAGATCGCGACAGTTGCAATGGCGTGAAAATAATTTCCCATTGTTATCTACGGACTGACGTTTTGCGGATAATTTCAGGGAGAGCGGAAGCTCGCGCGGCGTCCCGCTTAGGGAAAGAACGAGTCTATTTAGAACTTCTAAGTGGCGATAAAACTGGATGTTATGCTTGAAATTATTCGTTTTATTGGGAATTAAAGGTATTAAGAAGCGGTAACAAATTATTGTTGGCCTACTATGGCGCGGATAATTAACCAGTTAGTCGAGAAGATACAGGGAACACGTCTGGGCGTAAAGCGCATTTACGACGTCGTATATTGCAGGAGTATGTCCTAACAAGGAAATAACGCGGTTATAGCCAGCCAAAATTTGTGACTTATTTATGGGGTTGATAACAGTGTAACACGCGTTCGCGGTGGTTCGAAGGAATCGAATCAACAAATTTCGATCGTCGTGGACAAATTTTGGTCGAAAAGAAATCGTGAATAAATAACGCCAGAATGGATGATGATTGTCGAGCCTTGATATATCTTTTACAGCAACGAAATTGAGCATACATAAATATTTAATGCGAACTATTAATACGTATACGTGTATTTTCTCAGGGATTTGGGTTAAGAATAGCATTCGAAATTTTGTAATCACAAAATCTCACTTTCTGTCTCATTTGTAACACTCACTTAATGACAAGAAATTGAAACAAAATTGTAGAACTAAAATGGCAGTAAATTAAGAAAATAAATTTCTAGAGCAATTACTAAAATTAACCTGACAAACAAATCTTTGAATAATTATAATACAACGATGACTGCGTGTACAACAAAAATCAGAAGAAATCAAAATATCAAACTGATATAAATAGAATTCAAATTATTAATGAAGATCATAAGGATTAACTATTATTCTAAGCCATTAGTGACAAACGTACACGCAAAAATTAATCAAACAAAAAGCAGATACCATAACTCTTTCGTGCACTTTGTACTACTCGTCTCTGTAGACGTCTCTATCCTTTCACTAATAACTCTCTCATTAATAACAAGCCAGCTAACTACACAGTCCAATAATAACACGTTGTCCCCCACTTTTATCACGATCTCTGCTCTCTCATTTCACACACATGATACATGTAACGTTACTTGAATCGCGACACGGAAAAATGGCCCTCGCGCTTTGCCATTTTCCGCACCGTCGACGAGTGTCGCTCGCTGCGTTCGCCTTGGACAAAATTCGACGACTACAACGAATCCTGCGTGTCAACGGCTACAAGTGAAACGCGAAACATCGATAGGCGAAGCGTTAACGACCAGACGGCCAGGTCAAAAGTGAAACGTTCGAACGTAGACATCGCTGGTCGAGTATCGCGCTTCTCCAGTTGACAATCGAATGTTCCACGTCGAAAGTTAGCCGCTGCGCCTCGACTGGCAGACGCTCGAATCGATACTTCGCTCCTCGATTCTCCTTGTAAATGGTCCCCGTCCGTGGATTAAAATAGGCGATCTTCCACGACGAAAATGGTCGAGCAGAAGGCTCATCACTGGCGCGACCATTATTTCAGAAATGAAATCGCGCCACGTCTGCGTTTCGACCCCATCGCGGAAGAAGAATCTCGCGGCGCGGCTAGGAAAATAGGACGGGTAAATAGAATTGCCGGAGGACGTTTGAATATTTTCGCAGCTGGCGGGGGAAAGGGAATCGATAGAGTGCCGTCGAATTGGAATGAGAAATCTTACAACACGGTGGAATGGATAGCTGGAAAATACACGCCACCGTGTACAGTCGAGCGTGAAAGTCTCGCGCGAGTCCTACAATTTTAAGTATCTCTGCGACGTGGGATTTTCAAGGTTGCTGTTTGTTTATGTTGTTTATGTGTACAGTCGAGCGTGAAAGTCTCATTTTTTAGTTGCACCGCGTGAGTTTCGAGGAAATGGTGTTCTGGTGTTTTCGTACGTCTTTGAAAGAAGATACATTGCGATTTTTATTAAATTCTATGCGAAGTTAGCGTGGATACGTTGAAACGCAGAGTACTGTAGAGTTTGCGAGGTATTTGGATTCTTTATTATGAAATGGCACAAAAAAAGATTCTTTAGAATAAAATCTCTGCGACGTGGGATTTTCAAGGTTGTTGTTTGTTTATGTTGTTTATGTGTACAGTCGAGCGTGAAAGTCTCATTTTTTAGTTGCACCGCGTGAGTTTCGAGGAAATGGTGTTTTGGTGTCTTCGTACGTCTTTGAAAGAAGATACATTGCGATTTTTATTAAATTCTATGCGAAGTTAGCGTGGATACGTTGAAACGTAGAGTACTGTAGAGTTTGCGAGGTATTTGGATTCTTTATTATGAAAAGGCATAAAGAAATATTTTTTAGAATAAAATCTCTACGACATGGGATTTTCAAGGTTGTTATTTGTTTATTTTTTAGTTGCACCGCGTGGGTTTCGAGGAAATGGTGTTCTGGTGTCTTCGTACGTCTTTGAAAGAAGATACATTGCGATTTTTATTAAATTCTATGCGAAGTTAGCGTGGATACGTTGAAACGTAGAGTACTGTAGAGTTTGCGAGGTATTTGGATACTTTATTATGGAATGGCACAAAGAAAGATTCTTTAGAATTTTGTTATAGTTTAGTAATTTTATTATTGTTAGTTTTCGACCAACCCCTTACACTCGATGTCATTTTAATCTTTGTTCTACTAATTCAAGAAAAAGAATCTGAAGAAGCAGATTGCACAATTGCTTACTCGATACAAATAAGAAACATCAGATTTTAGCAATTACACATCTATTTATTTGTGTAATTCTTTATCTATTCCTCCATTTCTTACATTCAATGCACAAACGCATATGTATATATTTCTCTGAGGCATTGAATAACGTCCATCTGATATTCTGAATAGCCACACACCATTTCGTTTACTCTATTCACACCTTACGCTATAAATTTAAATGTTCTTGTCCGCCATTCTTCCGTGCGAGAAGCACCCTCGACTCGCTCCAGAACACTTATCGATAACCATCATTGATCAAATCTCTACAAAAAGATGGACCACGCCTTCGTATATTAGAATTTCTTCTGACGAAGCAGAGAAAAAAATATTCGCGTCAGTGCAACGAGTGTTTCCGAGTGCAAAGGGTTGAACGTGACGCGGAAAGGAAGGGTTAAAGGGGATGTGACATCGAAATTCCGCAACAGCAGCTTGAGCACTGGTTTCGAGATCACGGAAAAACGATCCTGTCGATTTACGATTGAAAGCCAGAGTTCAGACACCAAAGAGCAGACCTGTTAACGGTTAAAAAGGCTGGTTCGATAAACCGCGCCATGGCGATCACTGTCAGGGGACGAAAAAAGTGGGAACTGTTTTGTCCCCGTCCGTCTCTAACGATCCCCAAACTACGATAAGAAATTCATCGGCTATTTGTCCGCGAACTAAATTGCACAGGCGACTTTTTCACGACCTGGTCCTCGTCTGTTCCCACGATTCATAAGAAACTAATGAAGCCCAAATTATTCTTCTTGCAGATCTTTCTTGAGATCTATGTTCTTATGATTCTGCTCGATTGTACTTACACGCTGAAAACACAACTCTGACAAATATTACATTTCTTATTTAATTTTTGATTTGATAAAATTACATTTAATTGATGTTCTTATAATGTTACTTAAAGCTTGTGTCACAGCGTTGAGATCGTATCAAGTGGACTATTTTTATGTTTTTTAAATCACGTTTCAGCAGAGTGAATGATTTTACAAATTTATATGTTTCTACAGGAATGTATTTGAATATTTTTTACATATGCTCTTCAAGAATAATAACGATCTTAATTAATCGCCAATTCGTTTAAGATTCTTTTTTTAATTTTCAATAAACGTCGCAGAAATGTTACATTACACGAAAGTCATGATCACTGTACACAACACAACCGACCTGAATAAGAAAAAGAAAATAAACAAAAAATTCACGTAAAAGTTGGATCATTCATCGACGAATTACAGAGCTACAGAAAAACACACCCCTTTTTCTTACATTAATTGTTGGAGTTTTTTGGAATTTTTCAACACAAATTATTCTTTAGGATATCTGTAGGATATCTGTTCGTTTCAAGAGCTATACGAAAAGTAATGACACTCGACAGAAAATCTGGGATCTTCCAGCTTAAAAGAAAACGAAGCAAAATCTACCTATGTTTTCTTTAATTGTTTATATACAGGATTTTATTTCTTAATTCATTTTTGTTTCCACATTAAAACAATCCAACACTAAGATTTAAAAACACAAAAGAGCGATACTAATATAAAAAACAAAATCGCAAATATTTAACCATCACCACTCAAAGTTCGTCGTACAATAAACAACATCCAACCCATTCACAGTCCACAGTTACCATTTTCGATCCATTCGAGTCGCAGTGAACTCTTCCACGCCTCCCTGATAGCACCCCAACCACGTAACACCCCCTAAACTCAACTGCCCCCCAAAAAATTCCCTCGTCCACGCCCACGATATCAAACCGAGATGCAATGGGACGATCTCAGTTTCCGTGAGCGCGCTGAGAAAAAGGAGGCGCCGTTCGTGACGCGAATTCGAATGGTCCCACGATTCCCCTGGCGATCGAAGCGTCCCCAGCGATCGACGAGTCCTCCACTGTGGAGGCTCGCGTTCGCAGCTCGTATCGCGGACCCGATCCGCGATTACGTTTCTGGAGGGCGCGAAATTGCGAACAGCGAGCTGGTCGCGTCGTCTCGTAAACGGGACAACGCTCGAGATGCACGGCCCAGAATAATTCCGCCTAAGTAGATTACACCCCTCCAAGCGTTTTCTTCAGACGCCGTTAAACCGGAACACGTACCACGAGCTTGCGTCCCTAAATCACGCAGTCCGTTCAATTATTCTTACTACGGCTGCTGGCGCTTTCGCGAATTTTCGGGGGGCGCGCAAGGGTGGGTCGAGCAAGTTGGAGTAATTGAAAGAAGCCCAGTTTTTACCACCGCTTCGTTGTATTTTTAATCTCTGGCCTCTTCGTTGGTAGCGTTTTTCTCGTGACGTTCAGGGTTAAACGGTTTGGTAGTCGCTTTTCGAAAGGGATGGTCTGTCTTTTCGATTTCTTGGTCCTTGAGGACTGTTCAGTGCGCATGAATAGTTTTTAGCGGTTTTTGAGTTACGCTTGAGTATTTTGGGGTTGGTATAATAATATGCACGTTGATGTCAATTTTAATGTCTGTGATTCGATGTATGACGAATTGTGAACTATACTGTTGGTAATGTTTTAAGAGTGTATAAGCCTGAGGAGTCAGGTTGGAATGTCTGATTAGAATTCTGGTGTTCTGAGTAATTTTCATCAAATATAAACCATCTGATTCGTTGATTGCAATGTCACGAATTTTTGTGAGGGAAGCGGATGTCAAAACTGATTGGTTGCATAGATTTGTTGGGAAAATGGTTAAAATGTCCACCCCCAAGGTACCAAGTGTCGATTGTAACAGCTAATAACTTTATGACGCAACTTGACCTTTCTTTAAAACGTCCAGGATAAAATGAAATTAACTGAAAACTGCTTAAGTCGAAAATAAAATGGTCATAGAAAGTATACGATGATCGATGGCCTCATAAGCTTATTGCTGTTTCTTAAAATATTAAATACTATTTACAAATTTGAAACTCTAATCTGTTTTATCATTATATTATGTGTATTGAAATGTTACCCTGAATATCGAAGGACATGTTGTTATGGATGTAACAAGGACCTCAAAATACACGTTTGTTGAGTATTGCAGTTTGAATATTGCACTGGGTGTCGCCTGAAGGTTCGAAGGACCACCCAAATGATATGGGACTGCTGGCTGATTGCAGTAATAAGCTTCTAATGAATTCTGATTAATTGATTCTTTACTAATTCTGACGTTGAGTTCTGATTAAATTCTGCTCTGAGTAAAAATCACGCTTGCGAGCATTTAGATTACCCCTGTCCTTGACCAGACATCTGGAAGACGCAAAGTTTTGCTTCGAGCAGCTCGATTGCTTCAACCCTTTCGAAGAAAATACTTTGCAACGCTTCACGTGCGCCACTGCGTTCAAATTTTCATTTTAATTACGATGGAGTTCCAAAGTTTAATATTAGCAACAATTATCGCTGATCATCAATCTACTGTCACTGTATTCACGCCAGGGGATGAAGATGCATTATTATTTCGCACCGTTTCGCACGCGTATTATATTTTTCACAAGCTTCGATTTCAGTCGACGCAACAACTAGTAGAAATATGAACGAGAAGCTCGAAGAGCGATACTTTTTTGTACACACGTGACAGAGTGGCGCACGAAAATGTGGAACGGAATTTGATTCGACGACCGATGTAGGGGCGAGCGAGCGAAGGGACGGATTAATTGAGAAGAAGTTAATGGATAGTCGAATTCAGAGTGTAAAAGGTCGTCGGTTGGACGGATTATCTGTCAGAATCAAATTCACCGCTGTCGAAAATAGAGGAGCGTAGAACGGAGATAAAAAGGCTTGTTAACGTTGTGCCATCCCATATTGCTGTCTGTCGTTTCGTTCTATTTGTTTCAATTTTCGCGCTATTAAAAATTTAGATTTTTTTAAACCGAAATTCCGCGTGAGAAAATGTGGCAGCACAATCGAGGCGTGTGAGCCGAGCTTTTAATAAAATCGGGAAATCTATATATTACTCCGTCTTCTAAAATTCCATTGCTATTTCCAATAAATTCACACAGATTAATCGTAACCTAACCTGACATATCAAAGAATGCGTTAAATTGAGAATCACTTACTTTAATAGTAAAGGTACTTGCTATTCATAGTAAAGTTAAAATAAATAGTAATTTAATAGTGAAATTTCTTACTATTAAAGTTTTAATAGTTAATTGTAACCTAACTTAACCCTTTGCACTCAGGTGTCCCCTAAATTTGTTCCAACGCAACTTTTTGAGAATTGCATATTTCCCTCAAATTTTCTATTGAAGTGGAAATATTCTATTGCTGGGAGACGTTAGCAATAAAAACTATTACTAAACGTTGCTAAAATATTGCTATTTTAGCAATATTTCTAGCTTTTATTGTCAACGTCCAGGAAGGAGCAGAGTGCAAAGTGTAAACACATAAAAGAATGTGTTAAATTGAAAATCACTTATTTAAATAGTAAAGTTACTCATTATTAAAGTTTTAGTAATTAATGGTAACCTAATCTAACACATGAAAGAATGTGTTAAACAGAAAATTACTTACTTTACTATTAATAGTAACGTAATACTATTATAGATATTACTCGTAGAGAATTTAATAGCAAAATTAAAGTTTTAATGATTCTATGTTAAATATTATAAACTATTGACCCAAAACTGATACTTTTATTCTTCCTCCAAAAATCCAAAAGTCACTTAAACTAAATTCGATGCACTCCACGACCAAATCGTCACGCGGAACCCTTAAAACGCGCCTTAATTGTAAACACCGCGAAATACCGCGTCGGTCAATCAATTTCTATGTAATTATATTCGCGATCGGGTCCTCAAAGCGAAACGTAAAGCACGTCGCCACACCCCTTCAACCCCCCGCGCGAGCGCAATTTGGCTGGGTCGCGCGATCGCGATTAATCGCGCGACAATTAACCGAGCTTCTCACCTGTTCGCGGCACGAACAGCGCACCTGTCCGCAAAAGCAGAGGCGACGCGGACAATTAGCCACGGCTTATTAGTCGCGCGCGCCGCCGAAATCAAGTTAAAACGGGCGGGCATTGTCGCCTGAAGAGAAAACTCTTCATCGCGTCCATTAGGAAGCCTGGCGCGCGCGACAATACGATACAAGGGGGTGGCTGTTGAATATGGAGCAGCGTCCCTTTATGAAATTCGAATCCCCGACGGACACAGGCCGGAACTGCCGAATACGTAATACCTCGGGGCAACCGGTGTAATTAGTTGTTAGTTCGCGAAGCTTCCTCCCTTTCTGGCCACCAACCCTCTTTGCGCCCCCCCCCCTCGCCCCGTTTCATTGTCGTCGATAACTTTAATCACGCCGTATATACGTACGAATGGCTCCGCGCGGCTCCTCCGCGCGCACCCCCGTCACTGCGAAGCTCCGCGAGTCGCGATAACATCAAAAGTGCCGCCAAAGTTATCGCGCGCTGGCCAGGGCGCACGCGTGCACGTGAAACGGCACGCGTAACCCGGACGTGGATGCATAGACGTCCGTGTATCGCGTTTCCTACTGCCACAGGGGGTGGCTACGTCTTGCGCGAATGCAAATTCGAGGGCTGCTTGGTCGCTCGCGCGGGGGTTCGGCGACGATCGCGAGCGGGACGCGCGCTGGCGAAAGTTCGCTGGGAGACACATGCGTGCGCTGGGAGACAGAGGGTGCGATGTGTTAATAGACTGTTCGGGGTGAGTTATGGTGTCCCAGGGAAGGCTTCTGCGGGGGATGTCGCGAATGATGGAATGGACGAGTTTACGCGTGCCGCTTTTGGAAATTTGTTGCGTCGAGTCGCGTTTGTCTGGAAGGGTTGAGGAGAAGGGAGTTGGAAGGGGTTCGAAGATTTTTAACTGAGAATTTGTGTAGCTGGTTTGTTTAACAAAGTATCTCGCGACAGTTAATAAATTAACAAATTTTATATTGGATTCGCTTTGTATTTTTGTGCGATGTGTTAATAGACTGTTTGGGGTGAGTTATGTTGTCCCAGGGAAGGCTTCTGCGAGGAATGTTGCGAATGATGAAATGGACGCGTGCCGTTTTTAGAAATTTGTTGCGTCGGGTCGCGTTTGTCTGGAAGGGTTGAGGAGAAGGGAGTTGGAAGGGGTTCGAAGATTTTTAACTGAGAATTTGTGTAGCTGGTTTGTTTAACAAAGTATCTCGCGACAGTTAATAAATTAACAAATTTTATATTGGATTCGCTTTGTGTTTTTGTGCGATGTGTTAATAGACTGTTTGGGGTGAGTTATGTTGTCCCAGGGAAGGCTTCTGCGGGGGATGTCGCGAATGATGGAATGGACGAGTTTACGCGTGCCGCTTTTGGAAATTTGTTGCGTCGAGTCGCGTTTGTCTGGAAGGGTTGAGGAGAAGGGAGTTGGAAGGGGTTCGAAGATTTTTAACTGAGAATTTGTGTAGCTGGTTTGTTTAACAAAGTATCTCGCGACAGTTAATAAATTAACAAATTTTATATTGGATTCGCTTTGTATTTTTGTGCGATGTGTTAATAGACTGTTTGGGGTGAGTTATGGTGTCTCAGCGAAGGCTTCTGCGAGGGGTGTCGCGAATGATGAAATGGACGCGTGCCGTTTTTAGAAATTTGTTGCGTCGAGAAGGGGGTTGGAAGGGGTTCGCAGATTTTTAACTGAGAATTTCTGTTGCTGGTTTGTCGCGAGATATTTTGTTTAGTGAATAAATTAACAAATTTTATATTGGATTCGCTTTGTGTTTTTGTGCGATGTGTTAATAGACTGTTTGGGGGTGAGTTATGGTGTCCCAGGGAAGGCTTCTGCGGGGGATGTCGCGAATGATGGAATGGACGAGTTTACGCGTGCCGTTTTTGGAAATTTGTTGCGTCGAGAAGGGTTGAAGAAGAGGGTTGGAAGGGGTTCGCAGATTTTTAACTGGGGATTCGCTTTTTTCTGGAATTAATGTTTAATTAACCCTTTACGCTCGATGACTTTTTCGATTGGGCGACATAGAAATTCGAGATGACTTTGCGCATATGTGAGAATCTCTTGTAGGTAATAAAATGATTTTATATAATCAAATTAACTTAGAGAAACGCGAAACTTGCAAAAGTATTTTAATATCTTATTTATTTTATTTTTTATTTCTATTTTGTCAGATATGAATTTTATTCTTGGTGATATTTCGCTAGACTAATCGCAGTGTATCTATTTTGAATTATTAGAGTCAATACTTTTAGATTCGCTGTCAATTACTCTAATTTTCCGATTCCTTACACCTAATACCATCTCATTATCTCCATCGCTGCTTTCATTTTCTCTATCGCTAATTTCTTCGCGAATACAATTGATCTCGTTTTTCAACAGTTTAAACTTCACTCGAGCTAATTTCACTTCTGAAATCTACTTTTGCAGGGCTTCAAAACTTAAAATCAGTCGATGAAAAATTCAAGTTGCTGCGTGAAGCGTCGTGGCGACTAAAAGTCTCTTCTCGAACGCAAAGGGTTAAATTCAGTGAAAAATGCAGTGAGATTTTCTAAATTTTTTTTTTTGTTTTAACATAACATTCACAATTCTTATATTTTTCTATATTAATATCTATTAGTTGGAAAAGAAAAAGAAAATTTCTACAACTTTGTCGTACATGGATATAAAATGGCAGCTTCTCCTAATCTTCTGAAACCCTCAGTAATCCTACGATTAATTTATACGGAAGAATTATTTTAAAATATAAAATTATTTAATAAAAGGATTTACGTGGAGTTACATTTTACCGACATAAATTGAAAAATCTCTCGGTTGAGCACAGAACAAGGTTCCCAGAGTGAATCGGGGCAGTCAGAGGGTTGATACGTGGATGAATGAGGGAAACGAAGTGCGACATGTTAATAAAGCGCTTGGCTGTGGTTCGTAATTCAAAGCGAATTTTGGAACACAGTACTGTAAAATATATGAGACTTTTCAGTTGCAAAAGTGTTCGCAAATTAAGTACCACGAGGGTACATTTTTGCAATCTATGTAATTACGATGCTAACGATGAATAAAAAATTTTTTAAAAATGATAAAGTAACACAAAGATACGTATTCGAATAATAAACCAACGTTCTCGACGTATCGTAACGTTCTCGAATGTATAATTCGGAAGTTTTAACGAGTTAACTTCAATTAGGCTGATGGAACGCGAAAGGATTGATCTTTCTAATCTCGTACTAAACAATTACGGTAATGAAAATTGTATTATAGCGTTAAACACGGGCGCATCGATATGAGAGCTGGGAGAGAATTCGTTCATTGTGATATAGAGGTGTCGGCTGGGGCTTTGTGTACAGCTGAATCGTACTCAGTCGAAATAATAGGATTCGGTTTCAGTAAGCGGAAATTTCGGATAGTTGGTGGTCATACGAAATTTGCATACGCGGCCAGAAATCCGTAGGATTTATGTTAATAATATAATTCGTTAGATTGGCTCGCGCGGTTAACTAAATCAACGCGCAAATTAGCGATGGCTACAGGGTGATGGAATAATTCTGAGCAATTTATAAATTATGAATTTATGAACTTCTTCAATCAGCAGATATAATTAGTCCACGATCATTGGCATTGAAAATTATCCGTCCTGGATACCCTGCAAAGCTAAAGGTTATATACGGAAGAGAATTGTCATAATTCAATTTTCATGTCTCCTCGTTCCATCTGGTTTTTCAATCAACCTTCTCTTCAATTTGCTGGATATTTTACTGCAATTATTATTCATTTTTATCGCGTTCATATGATTCATTGCAACGTAGACGCAAATAATTCATTTCGTAAATTACTTTTTTTTTATTCTTTCTTTTCATATTTAAAATATAAGTGAAGTTTTAATTTTACTGGGATTTTAAAGGTTTCTAATGAAATTTCGAAATTTTCGTAGCAAACTATAGGATATTTATTGATTTAAGATAATTGCAAGAAATAAAAATCGATGGATGGTTCTTTATAACGAAGCGGATGACAAATAACTGACACTATGTTTTGAAAAAATCTGCATTATAAAATATTCTACATACAACATAAGAAATATAAAAAATTCATTAGTAGTAAAAGGTTAATTTCATTATCGTTCAAAACGAAATGAGTAAAATTGTGTTATATATAAATTTTGAAAACAAATTTATATTTATTCAATCACTGTGCAGGCAAATTTTCAGCACTGCTCGCTGAAACGAAAAATTGTTCTACATTTCTTCCTTGAATGGTTTCTTCTTTTCGAAAGTAAGTCACTTTATTCAAACAATAGATCTCATAGATAACTCGATTATTAAATTCTACCAAAACCCAATCATCATTTTAATATATATACAAGCACTGCGTTTCTTCTTCGAATGATTTCTTCTATTCAAAAGTAAATCACTTTATTCAAACAATAAATCTCATAGATAACTCGATCATTAAATTCTACCAAAATCCATAATAATTTATACATATAATACACAATAATATGATCATTTGTTCTACCAAAACCCAATCATCATTTAAATACATCTACAAGCACCACGTTTCTTCCTCGACCGATCTCTTCTTTTCAAAAGTAAATCACTTTATTCAAACAATAAATCTCATAGATAACTCGATCATTAAATTCTACCAAAATCCATAATAATTATATATATATAATACACAATAATATGATCATTTGTTCTACCAAAACCCAATCATCATTGTAATATATATACAAGCACTGCGTTTCTTCTTCGAATGATTTCTTCTATTCAAAAGTAAATCACTTTATTCAAACAATAAATCTCATAGATAACTCGATCATTAAATTCTACCAAAATCCATAATAATTTATACATATAATACACAATAATATGATCATTTGTTCTACCAAAACCCAATCATCATTCAAATACATCTACAAGCACCACGTTTCTTCCTCGAACGATCTCTTCTTTTCAAAAGTAAATCACCCTAACCAAACAATAAATCTCATAGATAACTCAATCATTAAGTTCTACGAAAATCCATAATAATTTATACATATAATATACGATAATTTGGTCATTTGTTTTACCAAAACTCAATTACCATACAAAACATCTACAAGCACCACGTTTCTTCCTCGAACGATCTCTTCTTTTCAAAAGTAAATCACCCTAACCAAACAATAAATCTCATAGATAACTCAATCATTAAGTTCTACGAAAATCCATAATAATTTATACATATAATATACGATAATTTGGTCATTTGTTTTACCAAAACTCAATTACCATACAAAACATCTACAAGCACCACGTTTCTTCCTCGAACGATCTCTTTTTTTCAAAAGTAAATCACTTTACTCAAACAATAAATCTCATAGATAACTCGATCATTAAATTCTACCAAAATCCATAATAATTTATACATATAATATACGATAATTTGGTCATTTGTTTTACCAAAACCCAATTACAAAACAAATACATCTATAAGCACCACGTTTCTTCCTCGATCGATCTCTTCTTTCCAAATGTAAATCACTCTAACCAAACAATAAATTTCATAGACAATCTGCATCTTAAGACAGAAAATAGAAGACAGTATTTCAGAAGAAAGTAAAAACCATTGCCACCCCAGTCTCTCGCCGCGTTCCAACTTCCCCACGCTGTACACCAACCTAACCTCTCACCGCGAAGAAGCCCACTGAAACACGAGCCCTCAATGCGCGGCTCGGAAAAACGTGGGGCCAAAGCGGTGGAAATTTCGCTCCTCCTTCGCGGTTGAATATCCCAGCGGAGATCAAGAGTAATTGTACTTTATGCCATTGTCGCGGTGGTATCAGAGCGCCATGGGTGCCACGGTCCGACCAAACCGGCTAGACGAGGCCACTTCACCCCTCGTTTCGTTCAGGCGACCCCAACTTTTCCGGGCCAGCCGTGTTTCTATCGCGTTGTCTACACTTTGTGCGCGCTCTTTTTCGCTCGCGCACAATGCGCTGTGTCTGGCTGGCTCGTTATCCAACCAGCCCTGGAAATTCGTGTACATATATATACAATGTATATATATATATATATATGTAGCTATATATCTTTATCACCAGCCTTTCTTCAGCTCTGCGCTCACAAAGTACAGCACTGGAGAAATGCCTCGCGCTGGCTGTTTGTAACGCTGTTTCCTCAACTGGAGCCAGAGACCTGGTCCACGCGAGCCTCGAGCCACCCCCTGGCGCTCTCGCCACCCCTTCGTGCACGAATCGAGCTCCTTCTGATCGCTCTGTGCGAGGATTGGTCAATTTTGTTGACGAACGGCGATTTTTCGTTCACGTGGAAACGAATTTGTTATGAGGGTTGCGTTTTAGGGGAGGGTGTTGATGGGGATGGGTCTGTTTCACGGAAGCTTGTGATTTTAAGCGGATTTGTGGTTTCGTGCGAAAGTTGAGAGTTGAAGGTAGTTGGAGAGTGGAGTTTGAGATGGATGCGTGGGTTTTTCAGGTAGACGCTGGGGGTAAGTTTATTGTGAAATTTAGAAAAATTGTGTTTCGTATGGGAGATTGTGTTTGTAAGAGGCTTTGGTAGATTAATGTGGCTGTGACTGCGTTGTTATGAGATTGAGTGGTGTTTGATTGTTTTTATAAGTTGACGATTGGAATAGAGAAGTATGTGAGAAAGCATATTGTTCTTTATCTTCTCTGTGTGTATTTTTAGTTTAAAACGTTCACACTTTGCAATTAAATAGTTTTGCTTCTGGCGTACAATTTTTAAAATAGTATAAAAGCAATAATACTATGCACAATACAACAAAGCAATAAATTTCATTTTTAAGGTGTTCACATTACAAATTTGCTTGCATTCGTGTTAATAAATTACGTAACTAAAGGGTTGAAATACAGAAGTTATATAATGCATTGCAATTTTTATGTTTGCTGTGTTGTGTCCTTCGTAATTATGGGATCGAGATCTGTTGAAATCCGTAAGGTTGTCTTTTTATTGATCGTATAATAATAAATAATAATTCTCAGCACAAAATTAAGTTGTCAAACAAGAGAAAGAAAATAAGAAATATATTTTTAAATTTTGATATTTTATAAATGGATATTTAACTTCTTGAAGAGGGTGAAGGAGTACAAATTTCAGTGCATCAATAATATTCTCATATTTGTCAGGAAAATTCTGAAAAAAACCCAGTTTTTAAATATTTGCGATACTAACAAAGTAATACTAAGAAATACCAGCTGTGCTTCCTAAGAAAATGATTACGGAAAGTTATTTTTAGAAGTTTGCAATTTTTTATGGACATACCATTTTTTAAAGTACCTATTAATTTTCGATAAACTGGAGAACTGAAAAGTATAGCAAGTTAAGAGCATAATATATTGGAATTTTTATTTTTTTTTGCTCGCAGCTCGCACGGAATAAACGCTATTTTTTCGATCCTATCGGGAAAAAAGTTTTTATACCCCGCGGGAAATTAAACGGAAGGGTATTAATCTACCACGCCTCATTAACTGCGATTCGGACGGGAATATGATTATAGGGGGTCAGCATTACTTCCACCGATGACCGCCATCAATTAATGTTGGCGCATTTTATGCTCGCGTAATGATACATTCCTTTTATGCAATTAAACGTTGAGTTTTAGATCAGCCATTGTAAAATCGTACTGCGTTTTAGAAGCACTGTAAATCACATTTAAACTTTACGTCATTTACATCCACTAGTGTACCATTTTTCCAACTTTTCTTGAGGAAGAAAATTCTTTCCGTCGAGTCAGAAATTGCTGTGTAATCTTACATTGCTTCTGGCTGAAACTTTTGGCGACAACTCGGTGTAAATCGATGTTTACGAGTAACAGTTTGACGCTATTTTAGGATGTACTTCAGTCTTCTTGATTTCTTTTTGTCAGTTTAGCTCAAGGATAAAGTGTACGTCTGCTCATCTGTTTTGGTTGCAGTATTTACTGTAGGCGAAGGCCACGTTCACGTATGACCTACATAGAGTTTGAAACATCTTTATTGCTTTATGTTCTACGTTCTTTGTACAGAAAATGTTCGAAAGGAACGATCTATACTAAACATAATATGCAATTTTATTTGTAAAAAATGCATCTGCAATTTTTCAGACATACCATTGCACTTATAATATAATATTTCACTTTTTCCTTTACATAAATCTTGTGCATTTTAATCCTTTAAATATATATGTGTCCATAAGCCTCTGGACATAATAAAATTTGAATGCAAGCAATTTTATACTATAACAGAACCCACATTATGAAATAAATATAATACTTTATATTTTCTCTTCATCAATACCTAATTGCTGCTATAATTTCCGAACAGTTTTCTGAATATCACTGTCGCAACTGTTTCTAAACTTCCTTTCAATATTTTCTATAATTATTCTTTTATTTTCATTTGTTTTAATAACTCCTACAATTCATGCATGTATCTTCTTAATTTCACACTCGAAGATACTACCACAAAAATATCTAAACACAACAAAATTAAATAAAACAATTGCATTCATCTTTTAACAACCCCATTAAAGACCTCACCTCTCACCTCTCACCTCAACAAGGGTGTAACTCGTTATCTATTGGATACGATGTACACACACTCTTCAATAGAAGAACAGCTTTTTAACGAAAGTGGAAAGTGGAAAAGTTATGAAATAAAATTAACCCTTCATATTTCTTTTTCATTCATACTTTCATTCATACTAATTTCCACAACTACATTCTTATTTTAATTTATTTCATTATCTCCTACAATTCACGCATGTATCTTCTTAATTTCACACTCGAAGATAATATCACAAAATATCTAAACACAACAAAATTAAATAAAAAATTGTAACCATCTTTTAACAACCCCTTTAAAGACCTCTCATCTCAACGAAGGTGTAACTCGTTATCTATTGGATACGATGTACACACACCAGAACCAATACAAGAACAGCTTTTTAACGGAAGTGAAAAGTGGAAAAGTTATGAAATAAAAATAACCCTTCGTATTTCTTCTTCATTCATATTAGATTGCTATTATAATTGCCGAGCAATTTTCTGAATATCACTGCCGTAACTGTTTCCCAACTTCCTTCCAACAATTTCCACAACTACATTCTTATTCTTATTTTAATTTATTTCATTATCTCCTATAATTCACGCATGTCTCTTCTTAATTTCACACTCATTCACTAAACATGACAAAATTAAATAAAAAAATTGCATTCATCTTTTAAAGATTTCACTTCTCACCTCAGCAAGGGTGTAACTCGTTATCTATTGGATACGATGTACACACACCAGAACCAGTACAAGAACAGCTTTTTAGCGGAAGTGGCTGATCATAGCGCGTCACGTAGCTCGAATTCCACGGCCGTGGCACGGCGTCGAACCGATACAAACGTTCGACAATATGCCGCGCTCGCCGTGCTTTAAGCCGCAGAGATCGCCTCATGAATATTCACCTGACCGAGGGAGTTAGTCGGCCAGGCGTTACCGCGAGACGTGCCGCTTGCGACGAGACCCCAAAGGATCGTTGCGTGGGATCTGGATCACGCTTAAACGGACGATTCGGAACTTACCTGGACGAAGTAGCCTGCATTTTGCAGAAGCGGAAGATTGCCGGGGTCCTTCGTCCTGGCTCCTGTTTGGGGAACTTCCGTCGCGGGACTTGGGCGTATTTTCGGGTTCGTGTAATAGTTGCACCGAAGTTACACTTTTGGGCTAATATTAACTCGCTTTGTAAGGATTCGCGGCGGTCTAACCATCCGTGGTCGAGCCAGCTCGTCGACGCGTTCATTTCGAAAGGGGTTCGTTTAGGTTCATTTTGAAACTTATTTTGAGATTACAAATGGCGGATCAAGTTCTATTAATCTGGGTGGGGGTTTTTAGAGTCGACGTATTTTAGTTTTGAGACACTTCATTTCACTTGAAAGTCTGGAAGTTGGATTAGGTTGAAGCGTACGATGGTTTATTGAGAATATGAAGAATCTTTATTCGAGTTATAGTTACATCGAGTTAAAGTTATAGTTACACTTTTGGGCTAATATTAACTCGCTTTGTAAGGATTCGCGGCGGTCTAACCATCCGTGGTCGAGCCAGCTCGTCGACGCGTTCATTTCGAAAGGGGTTCATTTTGAAAGTTCTTTTGGGATTAGAAATAGTGGATCAAGTTCTATTAATCAGGGTGGGGGTTTTTAAAGTCGATGTATTTTAGTTTTGAGACACTGAATTTCACTTGAAAGTCTGGAAGTTGGATTAAGTTGAAGCGTACGATGGTTTATTGAGAATATGAAGAATCTTTATTCGAGTTATAGTTGCATCGAAGTTACACTTTGGGCTAATATTAACTCGCTTTGTAAGGATTGGCGAAGGTTCATTTTGAAAGTTCTTTTGGGGTTAGAAATAGTGGATCAAGTTCTATTAATCTGGTTGGGGGTTTTTAGAGTCGACGTATTTGAGTTTTGAGACACTGAATTTCACTTGAAAGTCTGGAAGCTGGATTAAGTTGAAGCGTACGATGATTTATTGAGAATATGAAGACTCTTTATTCGAGTTATAGTTGCATCGAAGTTACACTTTGGGCTAATATTAACTCGCTTTGTAAGGATTGCCGAAGGTTCATTTTGAAAGTTCTTTTGGGGTTAGAAATAGTGCATCAAGTTTTATTATTCTGGGCAGTGATTTTTAGAGTTGATGCATTTCAGTTTTGAGACACTGCATTTCACAGAATGATGATTTATTGAGAATATGAAGAATCTTTATTCGAGTTATAGTTGCATCAAAGTTACACTTTTGGTCTAATATTAACTCGCTTCGTAAGGATTGACGACGATCTAACCATCCTTAGTCAACTCAGCTCGTCGACACGCGAAGGTTCATTTTGAAAGTTCTTTTGAGATTAGAAATGGCGGATCAAGTTCTATTATTCTGGGTGGAGGTTTTTAGAGTCGACGTATTTGAGTTTTGAAACATTGCATTTCACTTGAAAGTCTGGAAGTTGGATTAAGTTGAATCATACGATGGTTTATTGAGAATATAAGGAATTTTCATTATTGTAATTGTATAATTAGCGCGTTCGCTGTACTCTTGCTGTCTGTCTTTATGCTTGGTTTCTACTACTTATTCGCTGCGCTTCCTTTTTCAAATTTCGCTGTGTTGAGTGTTCTCATTTTCTTACCTGGCATTCGATTTCACAGTCTCTTCATTTATCACATTTAAAAATTAAATTATTTAAGAAAGATAGTAAAATTTGGTACATGCAAGTAATTTTTTCTGTTTCTTTTGGCTGAGAAACGAAAACAGAGATTCAAAACATTGTTGATCTACATTCAACTTAAGAATATTTCGTTTTTTTACGAATTTGAACCTTATACTGATGAGAATTTATTATCCACGATTAATTTGAAGATATTTTCGGACGATTTGCGAAAATTCCAGACAACGGAATGCACGTAAGAAATATTTTTGGATTCGAGAGATCGTTGGCTGTCGGATGCGCATTCTCGACGAGGGAAATTTCGAAGAATGAATTGGGTATACAACGGGTGCCATAATTTCAGCGGGAACTTTGTTGCGGAACATGCTTATAACAGGCAGAAAGTGATGCAGTGGAGAATGAAGTGATGAAAGCAACACGGAGCCGTGTAAAAGCAGGACAAATATATCGCGTCTCCAGTTGTTATCTAACCAAACACTTCTCGCTGGAATTTGCATTTTACAGTAATCGTGAGAAGTTGAAATTGTTATCTCGTTCAATGGTATAGAAAAAACGATAAAAGTATTTTAATAACGTGGTACAGCGTTGCTTTTCTTCTAAAAACTGAAACTCGCTCCGCATACACATTGTTTATATACAAATTCATTCATCGAACATTCTCGAAATTGTGCATTTACTTATTTTGAAACATTCACATTCAGGAAAATTCTCGAATATTGATTATTTGAGAACATCCCTAATTTCACAATTACATCTTAAACTTTCACGAATACTAAGTCACACTCAATTTATTTTTATTTAAAACTCCAATACTATAATGATTACACAGAATTACAGATCCACGTATTTTAAATCTTTTGGAACAGTTTCTAATTTTTCAGAAATTTATCTCTTCATTTTATTTCGATTATTACAAATTTTGCATTAAGATACACGAATGGAACATTTTGCAAAAGCCATACAAGCTTTCGAGTGAATTTTATTCAAATTTATTCGTGTCTGTGTTAAACTTTACAGCAATTCTTCGTGAATATCAAAAAATAGCGAAGAAAACAGTGAAACTGTTTTACATATAAATTGTTCTTTCGATTCTGATAAACGCTTTGTTTTGAATGTATATATTTTGTTCAAAAGGAACTTGAAACGCACTAAATCTCACATCACACTTAAACAAAAAAATAGGAAACATTGGTTTTTCTTAAAATATCTCGCTGGGTCAAAAATTTATCTTCACATCAAGTACAATATTTTCTTAAACAATATCTACATGTGTAGTTCTTCCCTTAAAATGAAATCAAAGTATTTGTGTACTTTTCCAAAGCACTTGCATCTCTTTACAACACATAATTGCATTGTGCATTATATTTGGACCAAATTTTAGCTGAATTGAGTAACTAATAAGAAGAAAATGCATGCATATATATTTGTACATCAAAATTTATATTTTTTATATATATTAGAACTTATATACTACACTATTACTATTAAAGATAGAGTCAACTAATTGCACCATAAAAATTTACTCGTTAAGCACTTGTTGCACAAAAAACTACATCAAACAACTCATAAAACTAATTACACCAATGTCCATCCCCCTTGGTACCAAAAAACATTGATTAAAAACATTTTTTTCTACAACAAATACAGTAAATTTAAGTCTTATATTTAAATGACTCACCCTCAATGGACGTACAGATTCCTTCCATTATTATTGTCGTGTTTCCCTCGTTCATCAGGACAGAGAAGACAAAGGCGGTCTGATGAAATTAATTCGGAAAGAACGTCGAAATTTTTCTCGACAAAAGTCCGCGCGTAATGGAAACCGCGTTGTTCAAGGGAACGCTGTATCTATTCACAGCAGCCAAAAGGGCGCGTGGCAGCCATATCGCGTAACAGTGGGCGTGCAAGTGTGCTCGATCCTCGCATTTGACAAGAGCCGCGACATCGTGTCGGCTGGCTGACACGTTTAGATTGATGGCGAATGGGGGAGTCGCCGTAAAATGATATCCGTGCGCGAGGGGCCGGCCGAATGTTAATTAGTTGCATAATTAATGCCGTCGCCGGAGTCGACGAAGCGGTCGCGGGCTTTACTTAAATCGAATGGCCTTGGGACACGTCGTTGATAACGCTCCTTCCAGTTTGCAAAAAGTTCTTTCGTATCTCTTTCTTTATTACGGCTCTGTCGCGTTCTCGATACAAGTGGGCAGTATATCATAATCAATTTCGTTCTATAGAAATGTCTGAAATGCAAAATGAAGAATTGGTTAACGTGGTCTTTCGTAATGGAAGATATTATTGTTTAAAAGTTACTTATAGTATCTAATCTACGTATAATTGTACATATTATATAAAAATGTACATATATCGAGTTGACAGTGTGCAATAGAAATATAAATATCTAAAAAGTTTGTTTTTTTGTACTAAATTTATCGTTGCATTGATTTTTTTTTAGTAGAACACCCTATATTTCTTCGCGGAAGTGAAAGAGCATTTAATACTGAATAAATAAGTATTACTACATAACAGGTCTAAAATAAGTATTTATCGAGATATTCATATTGAACGCTTTAGCTGAAAGTGTCTGAATTATTGACTATTACTACTGATAATAGCATAAGCTCGTACTACTTGCTCGATTATTGATATATCTACGTTTTCAAACATACTTTTGGAGGCATTACAGCCGTATTGATATACTGACACACGCGTAAGTCTCTTTTATTAAGCGATTAGTAGATATACAGGCGTGTATCAGTAGTAATGGTCAATAATTTGAACGACATCGGACAGAACTTGCATTGCACATATCTTTACAAATATTTATGTTAACCTATTGCACTATATTACTTAAAATGTAGAAAATTAGACAATATACAAGTGCAGAAAACGTGTAAATTCCTTTTATTAAGCAATTGCTAAATATTAGTATGTGTTTCAGTAGTAATGGTCAATAATTTGAACGATTTCGGACAGAACTTGCATTGCACATAACTTTTCAAGTATTTATGTTACACCTGTTGCACTATATCACTTAAAATATAAGTCACACGTCAAAAGACGTGTAAATTCCCTTTATTAAGCGATTGGTAAATATTATTACGTATTTCAATAGTAAAAATCAATAGTTTGTACGACATTCAAAGAAACTTCCACTATACACCTCCTAACAAATACTTATATTACACCAATTGTCCCATAACACTTATTTACTCAATGTTTAGTACCTTTTCAGCTTTTTAAAATATATATAGGGTGTTCAATTAAAAAAGAACACAACTGATCCTGAATTAATTCTGAACAAAATTCTGCCACATAGAAAATACGTCTATCACTCAACACAGACAAATCGCGTATATCCCTTGTCTATTACATCGTTACAAATAGCTGAAAAATCGTGAACGCCTCTAATAAGTACAACGAAATCATCGTTAAAAGAATTTGAAGAATTCCTTGGCCCAACGACCAACAATTAAACGCGTGCACCGTACTTCTCCCCCGAAAATCCCTGAAAATCGTTGAAAAACAACTCGAGACCGTTCCTGGCTCCCATTTCCCACACGTACCATCATTCCCGCACGCTGCGAGCCAGCCTACCATGAACCTTCCGCCGAAAAAAGGAAGAAAAAGCGACGGTTCTGGGGGAAAAAAGGGGGGAAAAAAAGGAAAAAAAAAAAGAAAAATAGTCGAAAGTGTCTAAAGTGTGTTCCAACGGCACGCGCGCGTGCATTTCCGGGCGAGCGTGGTCGGTGGAAATTCGGGCAAGCCCGCACGGGAATTACGAGCGTTATGTACCGCGTGGGACAAATAAACGGCGCCTGGCTCTCGCTTTGATCATTCATTCCGGAAGCGTGCGGTCGCGTTCGATTGCGGCGTGCACACCGAACGAGTCGCTGTAAACTAGCAAATTGCGCTAAACGGCGGTCGTGAACGCGTTAACGGCTGATCTAACACGCGTGGCACCCCGCCGCGGAGGCGTCGCTAACGATTATCGATTAGACGTCCACGGTTTGTCGATGATTATGTCGCGGGATCGGTTTTTGCTGTTACATCCCAGCCACGATCGCTGCCCATTGATTGCGGGTTTGTTTGCGTGATTGTCGCGGATGGAACCCGTTGGATCGAACCGCGAGGATCGAACGGCTGTTAGTTCGAGTCCGTCTTTTCTGTTGCTCGATCTTGTTTGCTGGCGCGAAGATGGCTCTGCAACGAGCTGTTTTATAGCGTGTTGCATCGACGTCATTTCGTATTAGTATTGTCGCACCGTGGAAACTGTCGAGGAAGGACATTTCTAAGAAAATTGTCACTAAAATTGATCGAAGTGGGTCACAAATGAGAGGCAGGAGAAGTTGATGCTGCAAAATATCAATTTTTATCTGTATATTTTATGTATAATTGCGTAAGTCTATTTTTATTTTCTTTTGTGGATAATTATTAATGTTAATCAGTCGCGCTGGAAAGACGTGCCACGCAATGTATGTTGGCAATTATCACACGAGTGAAGAAGACGTGCGTGACACATCGAGTGAGATTGTTTGAAAGAACATAGTTTCTGATTGCATTTCATCGCGTACAGTTATCGATATGCAACCCATATTTTAAAATGGAAAGGGCATCTCTGAATTTCTTGCCAGTGCAAGTGGTTAATTAGTTTATTCAGAGTACCAAAGTTTGATATTATGAATTTATTTCTGCATAAACACCAAGAACATTGTAACTTTCACAATTTGATTATTCATATTTCCTATTTTCAATCGAAAAAGGCTACATTTATGTTTAATGTTTCATATGGATAGATTGGACCAGTGTTTTCAAAACTGTGGTTCGTGGAACACTGGTGTTCCACAAAAAATGAAGAAATTTAGGTTAAAGTACAATATTGTCTGCTTTTATACGTTTCACGCAATTTAGAACAGCCCTTGAAAGAAATTATAACTGAAAACCGAAATTTATTGCAGTATTCCTTAAAAATTATAGAACTTAGAAAATGTTCCGCAAAAAATGATGAAATTGAGATTGAAGTACACCAAAACATTGTCTGCTTTTATGCGGTTACGTAGTTTAAAACAACTTTAAACAAGAATTACAATTGAAAATTGAAATTTACTCCAGTGTTTCTTAAAAATTTTACAACTTAAAAAGTATTCCGCAAAAAATTATGAAATTGAGATTAAAGTACACCAAAACATTGTTTGCTTCTGTTTTTCACGCAATTTAAGACAACTCTCAAAGTTTTAAACTTCTCAAAGAAATGACAACTGAAAACTGAAATTTACTCCAGTGTTCCTTAAAAATTTTACAACTTAAAAAGTGTTTCACAAAAAATTATGAAATTGAGGTTAAAGTATTGTCTGCTCTTACGCGTTTCACGCAATTTAAAACAACTCTCAACAGGAATTATAGTTGAAAACTGAAATTTACTCTAGTATTCCTTACAAATTTTATTATTTAAAAAGTGTTCCACAAAAAATTATGAAATTGAGGTTAAAGTACAATATTGTCTGCTTTTATGCATTTCACGCAATTTAGAACAGCTCTTGAAAGAAATTATAACTGAAAACCGAATTTTATTTCAGTATTCCTTAAAAATTTTATAACTTAAAAAGTGTTTCGCAAAAAATTATGAAATTGAGATTAAAGTATTGTCTGCTCTTACGCGTTTCACGCAATTTAAAACAACTCTCAACAGGAATTATAGTTGAAAACTGAAATTTACTCTAGTATTCCTTACAAATTTTATTATTTAAAAAGTGTTCCACAAAAAATTATGAAATTGAGGTTAAAGTACAATATTGTCTGCTTTTATGCATTTCACACAATTTAGAACAGCTCTTGAAAGAAATTATAACTGAAAACCGAAATTAATTGCAGTATTGCTTAAAAATTGTATAACTTAAAAAGTGTTCTCATTATGAAATTGAGGTTAAAGTATTGTCTGCTCTTACGCGTCTCGCGCAATTTAAAACAATTCCCAATAAGAATTACAACTAGAAACTAAAATTTACTCTAGTGTCCCTTAAAAATTGTACAAGTATTCCTCAGTGAGAAAAGTTTGTGGAACACTGGATTGGACGATAAAATGCCGCGCGATTTACAGGAGACAAATCTCCGACAGAAATTAGAAGAAGCTGTCCGCGATGATAGTTGTTCACAACGAGAGCGGTGGTCGAGCGATTAATAAACAAAAGAAAGAGCCCAGCTGACGCGAGCACGTAGCGTGGCGGAGTTGGCCGCCAGGCGAACGCCTCGTTTCCATTCCGCGAACAAGCCAGACGAGCGGGAAATTTATGGGCCACGGTTTCGCGGTCAGCCGTCGCACGCGTAAATCGCGAAAACAGTTGCTTACGATATTCAAGCGTGCATATCAGCCGGCTTTGTCGCACGTGAGCAGACGAGCTGAATGCTGTGCATCGTACGAAGGCAATCCTTGCGCGTAATGTCGCCTAGATGTGATGTACCGTTGCTCCGCGCCATCATTCATCGTGCGAATTCCGTCGAATAAGTGAATCCCCGCGTTTCGAGTGAACGGGAAGGCGTAATTTGAAAAATAGATTAACAGCTTTAATTAAGCTGCGCGACGAGACTTATATTCGGATCGCAGATCTCAGCGGAACTGAGTAATTAATAAGAAGGGAGTGCATGAATACAATTCAATATGCTTAAGTATTCATGGAATATTCACACCAGCAGACTCGATTTTATTTCATTTATAGTATTACGTTGATTTAAAAATAACGTCTGCTGTCTGCGGTGAGTCGAGCGAGCGATGTCGTCCGAATTGAAGTTATATTTAAGAAACGCTGTTGTTATTTATTTAAGTTTGTTAAATTGTAGTTTGAGATTCATTTTGGGTAGTTATTCATAGCGAAAGATTGATGGGTTTATTCTGGACGCAGCATTTAAAAATACGAAAGCTGTTTTAGAAAAAGGGATATGCGTTCTGATCTTAAAGTATATACGATATTGAATATCCACGATCACTAATCTTAATATTACGATTATTCGTATGTATCTATTCATATTTTCCATTTGGTCGCGAAATTCAGTCTATTTAAAAAAAAGTTATTTTTAGTCTATGACTTATTTAATTTATATTTGCAATTATTTTCTCTCATATTTAATGATATATAAGTGTAGTTCAGATAATTAAATTAATTAATAATATAATCGTAATATTTTGTTTCTATTAAGTGTTTGATTAGAAAAACAAATTGCAGAACTCCGTCTAAAATATAAAAAAGTCTGAAAAAGAATATTATCATTAATGTCAACATTTTCTAAAGGCCCAAGCGAACGCTCTGTGTCCCAGATACTAACTACTTTATACCCGCGATACAATTCGTTACAAGACTAAAAAAATTCCACTTTAACCACTTTCTCAATAAAAATCCTGCGCTCATAAACCGATCGAGTCTCGCTTGTTCCTTAAGCCCTACTTACGCCAACTTATACAGCAACTCTTCCACTCGCAGCCTCGCCTTTAATTCGAGGATCGACTAACAAAGCGTGCCATGATAATCTGCTCTCTATGGTATCTTCCTCGCGAGTCAAACTTTCCTATTTGCCCAGGACACTCGTCGATCAACGACAGAAAATCTACAAAACAATGCCAGTTCAGCGCGTGACAAAAATTCAAAGTGCCTCCGCACGATACGCTTCGCAATTTTCATTTTCCTCGAAAACTCGATTTTATTGCAGTCGATGCTCGTCTCGTTCCGCTTCGATTAGACTCGTGCGAACAAATCGTAACTAAGACACTCGAATCGAAGATGACCTGTCTCCGTTTCCACTCGACGTCGACCAGGACTCCTCTTCGACGAGCGCGGACAATAAGTATGTGGGGCAGGTGTCTTTTAGGTGCGAAACGTGATCCAAGGTAGGCAGACGTACGCTTCGCACTCTGGAATCGATGTCTCGGTGGTAAACGCGTCCTTAGCTCATCGAACGACAGCTTGCGCCGGAAGATTGAACGGGCACTTTGGCTTTTATTGTCCGCGGAACTTGCATCGACTGCTCGAGGATCCTCGCGTCTCGAGGAGTTCCAGGAACCGCCGTCTTGTATTCCTCGAATATAATGGAACTCGAGGAGAGGTCGAGACACAGGGGACGAAGGAGAGAAAAAGAAAAAGAGGAGCCAGCGAGGGGGCCAGGAGACGGAGTAACGACGATCGAGATCGAGTAGCTGATGGAAGATCGGTTCTCCTTTTGCTACCAGGATACTTAGCCCTCCGCGCTATTCCGCGGAGAAATTCCTCGCGAAATTGCTCGTGGAATTTCACCACCATTGTTTCTACGTTTATCGAGCGATTAAATAGTCAGGATGCGATATGGCCAAGCAGTTTACGCGGGTTTATATGATCCGTTATGCGAGGGGGATGACCGGTTAAGAAGCTCAGGGCGGATCGAACATTTGTAACGCGGCTGGTTAAATCTTGGGGCGACGTACCCAAGGGTTCTCCGCGTTGCGACGTGGCTGGTGGATTTAAATCTACTGCGGTTTCATTGATAAGAATGTCTCGAGGATCCTGGTTATGGTAGCTTGTTCTTACCGGTGAAATATTGCTACTTTCCGTAGGTAGATTCGAGGCACTCGGGGTTGTAGAGGAACACATTGAGAATCGTTACGATGTAAAGTACAAGCTAGAATTTGAAACATTTTGATGAGTTTATTATCAAACTTAGAATAGTAATTTTCATGTAAAGAATAGAACTTAAGTTTTCCTAATTTTTTAAATTCTAGAGCCTTCGATCTTCAGTTTTCCTAATTTTTAAATTTCTAGAGCCTTCGATCTTCAATTTTCTTAATTTTTAGAATTCTAGAGGCTTTGATATTCAATTTTTCTAATTTGCAAAGTTCTAAAGCCTTCGATCTTCAATCTTTCTAGTTTTAAAGATTCTAAAGTCTTGGATCTTCAATTTTTCTAATTTGTAAAATTTAAAAACCCTCTGATCTTCAATTTTTCTGATTTGCAATAATTCTAAAGCCTTCAATCTCCAATTTTCCTAATTTTCAAAATTCTAAAGCCTTCGATCTTCAATTTTCCTAATTTTCAAAATACTAAAGCCTTCGATCTTCAATTTTCCTAATTTTCAAAATTCTAAAGCCTTCAATCTCCAATTTTTCTAATTTAAAAAATTCTAAATCTTCACAATCTACGTTCAAGGATCTACAAAAATTGCCTTCGAATAAATATTCCCTAGTTTCAAAAATTCTAAAGCTTCACAATCCACGCGCAAGGAGGACGACAAACACAAACGAACACCCTCGTGCAAAAAACTCGAACAAACCCATCAGCAAATTTCGACACCGGAATTCCACGGTCTGACGCGCGAGACCAGCAGCGAATCAGGCTGCACTGTCAGTCTCTGGTTAACGACGCGTCGTAAACAAGTCGGAAGTGAAAGTTACAAGGGGTGGCAGGGCGGTGCGATCGAGGGACGCGTATAGATCGCGAACGGGACGGCAGTTTCGGCCCGCGAGTGCTAATCAATTGCACTGACAATCGCTGTACACTGGTTTAATTAATTGACTAATTGTTATGCTAATCAGCGCCGTTAAGTTGGAGCATGCCCGCCCCGCGGGAGTCCGGCGGCGGGCATCGGGAATCACTTTGGCGGAGGGGACGCGGCACGTGGAATTCCCGTGCCCCGCATGAATATTCCGCTGTTTCCCGGGGCAAACATCCAACTTTAATTACGGACTCGTTAAACCGCGCGCGCGGATCTTTTTCCACCGGCCGCGTCGGTGCGAAGTTGGCCTCAAAGGAACCGGAAGTTCTCCCCGTCGAACGTTTTGTTTGCTCGCTTTATGCGCGGGGCCCGTGTTTGTTTTTTCGCTACCGATCAGGAAACGTTGGAGACGTTTAATTCTTTTCATTGTGATAAGCGTATATATACGTCCTCGCAAGTCTATCAATATATGTACAGGGTGGGGCAATAACTATTAGCATCTCAGATAGCTTGTTTGTTTTTTCGCTACCGATCAGGAAACGTTGGAGACGTTTAATTCTTTTCATTGTGATAAGCGTATATATACGTCCTCGCAAGTCTATCAGTACATATACAGGGTGGGGCAATAACTATTAGCATCTCAGATATCTTGTTTGTTTTTTCGCTACCGATCAGGAAACGTTGGAGACGTTTAATTCTTTTCATTGTGATAAGCGTATATATACGTCCTCGCAAGTCTATCAGTATATATACAGGGTGGGGCAATAACTATTAGCATCTCAGATAGCTTGTTTGTTTTTTCGCTACCGATCAGGAAACGTTGGAGACGTTTAATTCTTTTCATTGTGATAAGCGTATATATACGTCCTCGCAAGTCTATCAGTATATATACAGGGTGGGGCAATAATTACTAGCAGCTTAGATATGTTGTTTGTTTTTTCGCTACCGTTCAGGAAACGTTGGAGACGTTTAATTCTTTTCATTGTGATAAGCGTATATATACGTCCTCGCAAGTCTATCAATATATATACAGGGTGGGGCAATAACTATTAGTAGCATCTCAGATATCTTGTTTGTTTTTTCGCTACCGATCAGGAAACGTTGGAGGTGTTTAATTCTTTTCGTTGTGATAAGGATTCTAAAGCCTTCAATCTCCAATTTTCCTAATTTTCAAAATTCTAAAGCCATCTGATCTTCAATTTTTCTGATTTGCAATTATTCTAAAGCCTTCGATCTTCAATTTTTCTAATTTGCAAAATTCTGTGATAAACGTATATATACGCCCTCACAAATCTATCAATATATACACAGGGTGGGGCAATAACTATTAGCATCTCAGATATCTTCGAAACTATAAGTTTCACAGAAACATTTGCTAACATAAAATTGCAGAGTGCGAAGGAGGTCATCCGTTGGCGATAATAGTTCTTTTTCAGGAGGAGGTACTTCGGATATTCGAAGGTCAAGTACATTTGTTTAAATGGATCGGTATGTTTTTACTTCCGTATTACGATCGAGGATCTTAAAACGAGTTCAACGACCTGTAACATAAGACCATTGAAAGTCATAGAAAGCTGAGAAGGGCGATAATACTTGTGGTTTTGGCAGTAAATGAAACATACGACCGACTTTAAAGAAAGTATTTCATTTATGACACAATTCGACTATTGAGAACGTCAAAGATTCGGAATTTAATTAAAATAGTCAAGGTCTGCAAGCGTTAACTATTGAAGGTAAAAATTTTAATCTCAAAAATGAATTCAGTTCAATATGAATTCCCTTTCTGCACATTAGTGCAACAAGATTAACGCTTCAACTTAATTTCTGAGTCATCTTCGACTGAAAAGTGTACTCATTTTTCCAAGAAAATTCCTACTTTCGCAATGAATATACAAAAAATGTTACAATTACCTCTAACTATCCAAATTTGCAAAAAGTAAGGGTGCATCGAGCTCGAACAAATCTCCACAAAATCCCACCTCGCGAAAACATTAAATAACCACGAAATAAATCCACAGAGCAACGTCACCCCGAAAATGAATAATTTCTTTCGTCGCATTCAGTTCTGCGATGCCAGTCGCAAAATTTCCAAGTCTCATCGCAGCGACTCGCGTAATTCCGCGGCACCTAATCGGCCTGGCTGTCCCGCGCGCCATCAGCCTGTATTTCGTAGCCACGAAACCCACCCCGTCGCTTCGCCTCGTCCAACAAATCATCCCCCTGGCCTGGTATCAGTTTCGCGAGTTCGCGAGCCTCGCTCCTTTGTTCGTTCGACTTCCTCGCTGCCGCCATTTATACAATTCAATCTCGAAGTGCTCCAGCAAGGGTTCACGGGGTGGAAGAGGGAGGGGGGTGGCAGACGAGCGCGGCTAGGGTGGCCCTGTAAATCACGCGGGACGCGACTGCCATTTCGGATTCCCGGCGTGGCCCTTTGTCGGCGTATAATTCACACTCGGTCACGTATTACACTGGCCGTTACAGCGTGCATTACACTAATGTCAAACAACGGCCCTCGAGCTGCGAGCTTGCGTTAATTTTGGGAACGCCCCGCTTCGAAGAATTGACCTCGATCCAAGACCCTCGTGGGACTCGAGAACTTCGCGGATTTGGTGGACTGCGAGGTGGAAATGGGTGTGTGAAATAAGGGTTTTTTGAATTCTTCAGCACAAATTGATCCTTATTCTGAGACTCAGAGGGACGTCTATTCGCTTTGAGAGCTGGATGAAAAGTGTGGATACTCGAAAGAAAATCTGGAGTCCTTCTGTTTAAAAAAAAAATAGTGACGCAAAGTTCGCGCGTGCTTTTCTTTAAAATCTTCATGTATAAATAGTTTTGGGTGCGCTCAAACCAAGACCCTCGTGGGACTCGAGAACTTCGCGAGGGTTTTGAGATGTTGGAATTGAGTGCGTGAAATAAAGGTTTTTTTGAATTCTTCAGCACGAATTAATCTTTATTCTGAGACTCAGGGGGACGTCTATTCGCTTCACGATTTGTACGAAATCGAGAGGACACTCGAAAGAAAATCTGGGGTCCTCCTGCTTAAAGAAAAATAGCGTGGTGGAATAGTTTAACCTCCATAATCACTAATCACTGTTGATGTATCCTCAAAAAAAAAACATCCGAATGAAAGAGTTAGAATCATGCAACTTTGGACAGAGATTAATACCTGTGAGATTTTCATAATTTTTAAAGTAGTTTCGCTTCGCGATCTTCATCTTCGATGTACTTGTCCTCATAACGTAGACTTTTGATAAAAAAGAAAAGAAAAGTTTGCCGTTGTTAATAAAAATATTTTATACTTGCTCAAAGCATTCTTCGAAGCATCAGAAATTGATTTTAAAAAGAAGGTGCATCGATCAAGAATAACTAAATTAAAACCGAATTCTGTTCTCACGAAACAGCATTCTTGCGATGAGAGAAGACTCCTAAGTCTATTCCGCTGGCAATCCTAATTTTCCACGGGTTAATCTCCGCGTTTGGATGATTCTCGAGGGTACACATGACTAGGAAAACGAATCCGCACTTACGACTCGTTAGTTAGGCAAACTTGCCTCTCCTTGGGCCACGTAAGAGGTTTAAATTCATTCGACCAGTTAAACCAGTTATTTCATGACTCCTTGATTATGCGCGAGATGATAATTTTGCCAATTAATTATTCTCCCAGCGAGTCAAACAGAATGATCAACATCGCGAGTAAAGAAACTCGCATTCGTATCGTGAAACTTTCCCATCGCGATCTTTCAGCATTTATTGCGGTCTCGAATTTCTCCCATTCGATTTCACGACGTCGCAAACAAAGGGAGGAGGGAATTTAATTGTGCACATTTAGACACAAAGGGTTTCAGAGCAGCAGAAATGCGATTCTTGTCATTTGCCTAGGGTTATCTACACGCAGTGTGTATATCCAGCCTTGGTCGTTGATTTCACAGGAAACAAGATGTTTAATTGCACCGCGATACTTTACAGACGTGTTGGCACATTGCATTAATTTGCGTGGCCATTTGATTATGATGAATTATTCGAAAACATAATTATATAATAATATTCTTCAACATATAGCATTCTGCACATTAGTGCAACAAGATTAACACTTTTTTAGTCATCTTCGACTCAAGTGCGTACTTATTTTTTTAAGAAAACTCAAACTTTCGAAATAAATATACATAAATGTTATTATTACCTTTAATTATCCAAATTTTAAAGTACCATTACTTTTTTAAAATTTGGATAATTAAAGGTAATAATAACATTTATGTATATTTATTTCGAAAGTTTGAGTTTTCTTTAAAAAATAAGTACGCAGTTGAGTCGAAGATGACTAATGGTGTATCGAATTCGAACAAGACTACAATTCAATTTTTCAATGAAAAATTATACTTTTGATACTTGATATGTAATTTATTGATTATTGCACAATATTGTACAATATTACTCGCACAATTATTGTTTGTATCAGGTACAGAAACAAATTGGGTTCTAAATTTATGTGGAATCTTGTCGGCTGTTTGTGTTTGATGTTTATTTTAAATATTAATATTATTATATACAAAGTATGCGTAGATGTATAATGTAATAACGTTGGCAAAATTAGTTCAATATTATTATTTAAAATTCAATTTTGTTCAAACACTCAAGTATTTGAAACATGCAAGCTGCGAGCAAGAATAATCACATTCCTCCTTAAATATTAATTTGCTTCCTAACTCTCTAAGAAGCGGAGCATCTCGAATATTCACGTCAATGTTAACACATTAATCACCATCGTTTCTTGAAAATTCTAGCCATTTTCAAACAACTTTCGTTGCTTTCTTTAAATTCTCTCAGACACAACTTTCCGAGTTTCGCAACTTCTCAACCTTTTTGTCCACTATTTGTCCAATTTTACGTTATTCGATATTAACAACTCGTATAATAATAACTGATTTCAGTCTTTAATAATTAAACATATAAAAAATAATTAAAATGAATGAATAGAAAAAGAATATTTCATAAAAAAAAAGAATTATTATTATGTCTCTTTAATATTTATAAAACTGCTGTTTCAGCTGTTCTGAGGTTCAAACGAACACTGTGACTCGTTTCTAAATGTTCGATAGCTTTTGCAGAAGTTCGTATCGCATCTTCCTCAAAGTTTATCAGTTCAGACATTGCTACGCAGAGACTCCCCCAAAAATGTGGTTAATCAAAGCTCTTGGTAATCGTACGTCTCGCAGTACAATAGTTTAAAGCAACAATGTGACAAAGTAACGAAGTATGAACATAGTTATATAATTAGTTGCTAATCCTTTGCACTCAGAGTACACTTGTCAGACACAGAGAATGTCAAGCGTTCTCTCCAAGATGCCTCTCAGGTACTCCCCAGGTTTTGCAATATTATCTACATAATTCTGTATAGCAAGAATCAAATACTTCATGTACAGAATGCCTGCGTATAGTAACTGCGTATTTTAGTGAAGAAAATTTCTGTAATAATAAATTAAATAAATAACACATTTAATTTATTTCTTTGATAGCTGCGTGCACGTATTTTCAAGCAAACTAAAATTACACGATGGTAAATATTCGTCGAAAAAGTAATTTTTCCATCAACTTCCACTGAAGATTCAGGAGATATTAATTCAGAACATATTTTTAAAAATAATCATTAATATGTTATAGCATCAAATTTTTATTTAAATATATGACACTGCAATATATTAACTCTTTGCACTCTTTTGTCGAGTGTAACTCGACGCCAGTAAATAAAGTTTCATAAATATAAATTACAGCATAGCTTGAGAGCTATATCTAATACAATTAGTAAACAAAGTTGTTTACAAATGCGGCTGTGGAGCTGTCTCATCGAAATAAATATCAAATAAAATACACTTTAAGTAGCGGAGAGTTGTTGACAACAAAATCGAAGAATAATTCAGAATGCAAAGCGTTAATGATTCTCTCTCAAAGATATTAACCCTTTGCACTCCGCTCCGTCTTGAACGTTGGCAATAGAAGCTAGAAATATTGCTCAAATAACAATATTTAGCAATAGTTTCTATTGTTAACGTCTCGTAATAGAAAACTTGGTGGAAATATACGTTTCTCAAAAAGTTGTGGTGGAATAATTTTAATCACTAATCAATTCTGATGTCCCCTCAGAGGAGACATCCGAGTGCAAAGGGTTAAATTCAGAACATATGTTTTGAAAATAAAATTATCAGAGAGAAGTTACTTTTTAACGAAGGCAGTTATTACATTTACTTAAAAATCCCCATTACCTGACATAAAACCAATAAAACAGTCGCTCTACAAAACCGTATAAAGCCATCAAAGTAGTACTAATCTCGCCGCGATTTTCCAAGAAAAAGAGTCGTTAACAATTAACATCTCACGAACGTGGCCCAAGAATAAATCACAGTCACCAGTCGACGTCCCCGCTGAAACGTAACGACCGCGGTTGATAATTAAACGCGGTGGAATATTTTAAACACACTCGGCTAATCGATGCTCTCGATCGAGATTGCGAGCTGATGAGAAATATACCGCCGTTTTTTCGTCGTACCCCGCGTTCAGTCCAGTTCCTCGTTAAATTTACATACTTCACCATCAGGGAAAAATCAATTCTAACGACGGTGGCCAGTTACCATTCGCAGACGGATTAAAAACCGCGTGGCGTGTCGACGGGGAATCGAGATGGTAATCGCGGCGCGTTGTCGCGCGAGGGAGCGTACTGTCATATTCCGGTTCCGCGTAAGGGCTGCGTCGCGTGCAGACATTTTTAATGGCGCAGGCGGAATTGCAAATGCCCAGCCGCCGGCATTGTCGCCTTTCCGGCTCGTTCTCTCTTATATTTATCGCGAAACAAGCCCAGCATCCCTTTCGTCGCGCGGGTCAAGTGCCTCGCGAGCGACCAACCCTCGCGAGCGCCCATCCCACGCGAGCGCCCAACCCCCGCCAGCGCGAATTAACGCACTCGGATGCCTCCGTCGTGATCAAAGATGAAACGCGGCCGCTTCGCGATCAAAGTGGGGAGAAATTGTCGAAAGGGACGCGATAACGAAGCTGTTGCGAACCTCAGTTTCGCCTGGCGAATCGGATGGAACAGCCAGGACGACTTTCTGACGGTGGTTTAAAGGATGAATGAGTGTCGAAGGAGAGATTTAGAAACGTACAATTGTTAACCCTTTGCTCTCGAGAGGCGACTCTCAGTGGCCAAGACGTCTCGCACGGCGACTCGAGTTTCTCGATGACTAATTTTATGTTTCGAAGCACCGTTGAAATGCAATTTGGGAGGTGAAATTAGCTCGAGTGAAGGTGAGATTGACTTTTAAATGTTTAGAAATGAGATCGATTGTATTTGTTCCGTTTCATGTGAGACAAAAGATATATTTAAACCAGGTTTATGCTACGATCGCTTATATTTAGCTATTTTTCAAGGGTCCCAATTTCTGTTTATCACTTTTTCTAATTAACTTCCTAATTTAAGTCGCTGGGATTAGAAGCTTAAGGGTTGCCATAGAACTTGTAAAGATTCTCATGTTTAATGTCTCACTTCAATAGCTATTGTAGAGGTGTTTTTAATTAGGCCTTAAATACTATTTATTGATTATAATTAGCTATTTTTGAAGAGTCCCAATTTCTGTTTATCACTTTTTCTAATTAACTTCCTAATTTAAGTCGTTGGGATTAGAAGCTTAAGGGTTGCCATAGAACTTGTAAAGATTCTCATCTTTAATGCCTCACTTCAATAGTTATTGTAGAGGTATTTTTAATTAGGCCTTAAATACTATTTATTGATTATAATTAGCTATTTTTGAAGAGTCCCAATTTCTGTTTATCACTTTTTCTAATTAACTTCCTAATTTAAGTCGCTGGGATTAGAAGCTTAAGGGTTGTCATAGAACTTGTAAAGATTCTCATCTTTAATGCCTCACTTCAATAGTTATTGTAGAGGTATTTTTAATTAGGCCTTAAATACTATTTATTGATTATAATTAGCTATTTTTGAAGAGTCCCAATTTCTGTTTATCACTTTTTCTAATTAACTTCGTAATTTGAATCGCTGGGATTAGGGACTTAATGGTGTCATAGAACTTGTAAAGATTCTCATCTTTAATGCCTCATTTCAATAGCTATTGACGTATCATAAACTCAAAATACCAAATTAAGAGTACGGTTAGGCAAGCAACCCTCGAGTCAGGTACTCTGATGGTTCTTCTACCCCCACGACGATGCAGCGACCACCACCACCTCAACATCGAGCTCAGCCAGCTGACTAAACATAGAAGGCTAAGACTTGGATCCTTTGAAAACTCTCCTTCCTTCGACACTCAATCATATTTCAAATCTACCATCAAAAAAGTCGTCCTCAGTATTCCAACCGAGAATTTTCGCGAGGCGAAACTAAGGATGCAACAGTATTCATAAAGAAATTAGTGATGGACAACACGATGCGCGAATGAAAAAGTCGTCGAGTGCAAAGAGTTAACCTTCTGTGTTTAGTCGAGGCCACTCGTTCTTAGTATAATTTGACACTGGTTTTATTTTACGAAATGTACATTTATATATATTATGATTAATATGGTAAATTAAATGACAAATTATTGACGCAAAAAAACTGAATAAACTAATATTTAATAAGAAGAACTAACAAATTAATGATTAACCTATAAAATGGATAAAGTTCTTTGTTTTTATTATTACAGCGTTTGGACAGCGTTCTGCTTACTCATTTACTCACACACACCATACCAAATGTCCCAATACCACATATATTAATTATGGAAACAGCAGCTAGCCAATCCACTGGCTGAGCTCGATGTCGAGGTGCTGGGGGTTGCTGTATAATTCTAGCTATAACATAATCAAGCTAGTTATTCTAAGCTAACTCAATATTTACAAATGTACACTTATACAGGGTGGGGCAATAACCATGTCCACCTTGAATATTGTCGTTATTTGTAATAATATGGAAAAATGTCATATATGAAACTTGGGTGGTGCAAAGGGGTGCATATTGTGATACATGCATTTTTTGCCTGAGTGGAGGCATAGAGGAGATTCGAAGGTCATGTCTGTTTTTTAGATGAAATAATATGTTTTTTTTTATCGCGATATGATGACAACTTCAACAAGCTATCGTTGAAGGTCACGCAAGGTCAAATATGATTTTATTCTTCGAACATTGCACTCTGAAATTGCGCAAGCGTTGAGAAATTATTTTATCGATGAATTCGCAGATATATAATTTCTCTCCGTCTTGTAATTTTTCGATAACTTTTAATCAAGCAAATATTTGTCTACAATTTCACGAAATGTTGATTTAAGGATCAATTAAATGCACTCAAAAGATCCACTTAAAAATGTTGGTACTACGATCTTCTCTCTATGGGCTATGATCTTCGACGCACTCAACTTATTTTAATCAAATGCGTAATCTAATTTCACCGTCGGGTAATTAAACGATTTCCTGTTCCAAGTCGCGCACCGTACGTGACGACGTTGATAAATTGGTGTAGGGAAAGGGTTCGATGAGTCAGTATGGTAACAGAGCCGTTTTTATAGCAACGCGAGGCTCGCTTCGAAACTTTCACCTGGTTCGAAGGCCCCCACGTCTGTTTTTTCACGCGTAAAAGCATATGGCTTGAAAGGAAATCGAAACGGTCTAATGTAGACCAGATATGCATCCTGAATGGAGGTGCTTTTTGTGTCCAACAATGGGTGTGAATTTTGGGTCCCGAAATAGGACACCAACTGTCTGAAACACGAAGGGAAGAGAAAAGTAATATCGTTTTTCACGAAATGTATGTTTCAGATTCTTTTTCTAGATTAGATTCGACTTTTAATTGTTCTCTTCTTTTTTTAGAGGACATCAAATGTTCTTTTGCAATCTTCCTTTTGTTATTATTGTAATTAATTGAGTAATGTTTTTATTACGTACAAATTTGGGGACCAACGTGAAGAATAAGGTAACAAGGACATGGTGCACTTAGTTTTGAGTTTTGACAAGTGTTTCAGATATTGTTCAAAGAGATTTAGGCTGCGTTATACAATAAAATCTGATAATAAGAAAACTCTGCAATCTTCCTTTTATTATTATTGTTATTAATTGAATAATGTATTTATTACGTAGAAATTTAAGGACAAACGTGAAGAATAAAGTAATAAGGACGTGGTGCACTTAGTTTTGGGTTTTGACAAGTGTTTCAGATATTGTTCAAAGAGTTTTAGGCTGCGTTAAGCAATAAAATTTGATAATAAGAAGACTTTACAATCTGCCTTTTATTATAATTGTAATTAATTGAATAATGTCTTTATTACGTAGAAATTTAAGGACCAACGTGAAGAATAAGGTAACAAGGACGTGATGCACTTAGTTTTGAGTTTTGACAAGTGTTTCAGATATTGTTCAAAGAATTTTAGACTGCGTTAAGCAATAAAATTTGATAATGAGAAGACTCTAAATAAGATAACAAGGGCGTGATGCACATTTTGAATTTCGACAAGTGTTTTCAGACATTATTCAAAGAATTTTAGACTGCGTTAAGCAATAAAATTTGATAATAAGAAGACTCTAAATAAGATAACAAGGGCGTGGTGCGCTTAGTTTTGAATTTTAACAAATGTTTCAAACATCGTTTAAACAGTTTTAGGCTGCGTTAAGCAATAAAATTTGACAATAAGAGGACTTAAAATAAAAGTTGACAAGCGTTAAGCAATAAAATCTGACAATAAGAAGACTCAGAATCAGATAACAAGGGCGTGGTGCGCTTAATTTTGAATTTTAACAAATGTTTCAGACATCGTTTGAACAGTTTTAGGCTGCATTAAGCAATAAAATTTGATAATAAGAGGACTTAAAATAAAAGTTGACAAGCGTTAAGCAATAAAATCTGACAATAAGAAGACTCAGAATCAGATAACAAGAACGTGGTGCACGATTCGAATTTTGACAAGTATTTCAGATATCGTTGGAAGAATTTTAGGCTGCGTCGAGCAATAAAATCTGTCGCTCGAATGAATGGAAATAAGAAGAGACGCTGCGAAGTTCGAGATCCACGCACAAAAGGTGTGCTGGGAAGCAGGAAATGCCGATGACACGGAAGATAGCGCTCTGGCGGGATCTCCTCGCGGAGGATCGACTTCGAGTCCCGAAACAGATCTCCAGATTGCGCACTTTCTTCCACGGATATAGCAATATCGACGCGCCATCCTATCGCGTAGACCCTCTCGAAGGTATCCAGGAAAATTCCGGAAAACGGCGCGAGATATCTCGATGGTAGCATTCGTGTCAGAAATGAAACTCCTGACGTGAATTCATAACCCCTCGTACGAATATTGCCGACGCCAATTAGATAATAAAGAGTTCAGATCTTGCTCTCCCTCTTTCCTCTTCTTTTTCTCAAATTAGAAAATAAAATGGGACGAAAGAATAATTAAATTTGAATCTTTTGAAGCATCGTCCATTTTTATAATTTTACTGTTAAAAGTTGGTGAATGCTTTTTCTTTTCGAATAATAAGTACGAAGAAGCATAAACGTAGTTGTAAAACATTGTCTGGAAATTTAGATAATCTCAATTATTTTATTGATAACTGCTATTTGATTTTGAAACTAAATTTTCTAGCAAATTACGGGTTAATTAGGGTTAATCTTCGCGTTTGGATGACTCTCGATGGTACACATGGGAAATGAATTCGCACGTTTGACAGCGTCGAAGGAATCGAGTACAACAATTTCTAATTCCAAAGAAAGGTTTTTTATTCAGAAGCTACGTGGTTCAGCGAGAGCGATGATTCCAGAATTCTAAATATGAAGAGCTGATTTGGTTTTTCGGGTCTGGTATTTAAGGGATTTGCAAAGAGCTTGAAAAGGGGTAGTTTCATAGGTTGAAAAGAGCAACCAAGAGCCAAGAATGAGACATAGTTTAGAGATGAAGCAAGGTACAAGTAATATTTAGGGTACATCACTATTTGGGATGAATGTGTAAGGGATTTGTAAGGAGTTTGAGAAAGAATAATTTCATAGATTGAAGGGAGTACCCAAGAGCCAAGAATGAGACATAATTTAGAGGTGACGCAAGGGACGAGTAGTATTTCGTTTGACAGCGTCAAAGGAATCGAGTACAACAGTTTCTAATTCCAAAGAAAGGTTTATTCAGAAGATACGTGGTTCAGCGAGAGCGATGATTCCAGAATTCTAAATATGAAGAGCTGATCTGGTTTTTCGGGTCTGGTATTTAAGGGATTTGCAAGGAGCTTGGGAAAGGATAGTTTCATAAGTTGAAGGGAGTAACCAAGAGTCAAGAATGAGACAAAGATTAAACGTGACGCAAGGGACGAGTAATATTTAGGGTACATCACTGTTTGGGATGAATGTGTAAGGGATTTGTAAGGAGTTTGAGAAAGAATAATTTCATAGATTGAAGGGAGTACCCAAGAGCCAAGAATGAGACATAATTTAGAGGTGACGCAAGGGACGAGTAGTATTTCGTTTGACAGCGTCGAAGGAATCGAGTACAACAGTTTCTAATTCCAAAGAAAGGTTTTTTATTCAGAAGCTACGTGGTTCAGCGAGAGCAATGATTCCAGAATTCTAAATATGAAGAGTTGATTTGGTTTTTCAGGTCTGGTATTTAAGGGATTTGCAAGGAGCTTGAAAAAGAATAATTTCATAGGTTGAAAAGAGCAACCAAGAGCCAAGAATGAGACATAGTTTAGAGGTGACGCAAGGGACAAGTAATATTTAGGGTACATCACTGTTTGGGATGAATGTGTAAGGGATTTGTAAGGAGTTTGAGAAAGAATAATTTCATAGTTTGAAGGGAGTACCCAAGAGCCAAGAATGAGACATAGTTTAGAGGTGAAGCAAGGGACAAGTAATATTTAGGGTACATCACTGTTTGGGATGAATGTGTAATGGATTTGCAAGGAGTTTGGGAAAGAATAATTTCATAAGTTGAAGGGAGTAACCAAGAAACCAAGAGCCAAGAATGAGACAAAGATTAAAGGTGACGCAAGGAATGAGTAATAGTGCATCACTGTTTGTGATGAATCCATATTTACAAAAGAAACTAATTATGGCTGTGGCTCACGAAATAATGAGTTAACATCCAACACCACTGTAAATCAAGTGTAACGACACCAACCACTTCCAATTAACGGATCGCAGCGAAAGAAGGCGAAGGCAAGGGCGTTCATCGATTACTGTTCGCGGGCTTCGAAATGAAATCCGCAATAAATCGGGGAAATAGGTGGTTTCCATGTTTTATCGAATTTACTCTAACGCAATTGCGCTGATCGTCCAGGGAGGGATCGGTTTCGTCGGATTACCCAGGGGATTCGATGGTTCCTCGACGCTGGAGAACGGGCTCCCCGCTGGCTTTGCGTATGACACGCGTGCTTGAGCCCCGAATTTCCTCACGCAATAACTGGAACAGAATACAAACCGAGCAGCTATCAACGACGGCCATCTGCGTCAGGAAATTAACTCGACTGGTAACCCAGATTCGGTGACGCCACGGTGCTGATATCAATGGCGTGCTGAAAGTAACGTGTGTACGCGAAAACGCGAACCAGACGGTGGATGTGCGTTCGTTTCGAACGTTATCAGCGCCAGATAATCGAGCTAATTGCATGTATGAGTTAGAATTTATAGAAATTTGTGCAACGCACCGTGGCGTTGATAAAATTGTCGCTAAGCTCCTGGCACGTTTCTGAATTGATCAGAGAAAAGGACATAGCGTTCTTTAAACACTTGAATATCTAAATATTCAACGATTATGCTATTGAAGACGTCGTTTTGAATATTATCAGCGTCAGATAATTGGGCTAATTGCATGTATGAATTAGAATTTATAGAAATTTGTGCAACGCATCGTGACGTTGATAAAATTGTCGCTAAACTCCTGGCACGTTTCTGAATTGATCAGAGAAAAGGACATAGCGTTCTTTAAACACTTGAATATCTAAATACTCAACGATTATGCTATTGAAGACGTCGTTTCGAATATTATCAGCGTCAGATAATTGGGCTAATTGTATGTATGAATTAGAATTTATAGAAATTTGTGCAACGCACCGTGGCGTTGATAAAATTGTCGCTAAGCTGCTGGCACGTTTCTGAATTGATCAAAGAAAAGGACATAGCGTTCTTTAAACACTTGAATATCTAAATATTCAACGATTATGCTATCGAAGGCATCGTTTTGAATATTATCAGCGTCAGATAATTGGGCTAATTGCATGTATGAATTAGAATTTATAGAAATTTGTGTAACGCACCGTGGCGTTGATAAAATTATCGCTAAGCTCCTGGCACGTTTCTGAATTGATCAAAGAAAAGGACATAGCGTTCTTTAAACACTTGAATATCTAAATATTCAACGATTATGCTATCGAAGGCATCGTTTTGAATATTATCAGTGCCAGATAATTGGGCTAATTGCATGTATGAGTTAGAATTTATAGAAATTTGTGCAACGCACCGTGGCGTTGATAAAATTGTCGCTAAGCTCCTGGCACGTTTCTGAATTGATCAAAGAAAAGGACATAGCGTTCTTTAAACACTTGAATATCTAAATATTCAACGATTATGCTATTGAAGACGTCGTTTTGAATATTATCAGCGTCAGATAATTGGGCTAATTGCATGTATGAGTTAGAATTTATAGAAATTTGTGAAATACGTCATAGCCTTGATAAAATTATCGCAAAGCTCCTGGTATGTTTCTAAATTGATCAGAGAAAAAGACATAGCGTTCTTTAAACACTTGAATATCTAAATATTCAACGATTATGCTATCGAAGGCATCGTTTTGAATATTATCAGTGCCAGATAATTGGGCTAATTGCATGTATGAGTTAGAATTTATAGAAATTTGTGTAACGCACCGTGGCGTTGATAAAATTATCGCTAAGCTCCTGGCACGTTTCTGAATTGATCAAAGAAAAGGACATAGCGTTCTTTAAACACTTGAATATCTAAATATTCAACGATTATGCTATCGAAGGCATCGTTTTGAATATTATCAGTGCCAGATAATTGGGCTAATTGCATGTATGAGTTAGAATTTATAGAAATTTGTGCAACGCACCGTGGCGTTGATAAAATTGTCGCTAAGCTCCTGGCACGTTTCTGAATTGATCAAAGAAAAGGACATAGCGTTCTTTAAACACTTGAATATCTAAATATTCAACGATTATGCTATTGAAGACGTCGTTTTGAATATTATCAGCGTCAGATAATTGGGCTAATTGCATGTATGAGTTAGAATTTATAGAAATTTGTGAAATACGTCATAGCCTTGATAAAATTATCGCAAAGCTCCTGGTATGTTTCTAAATTGATCAGAGAAAAAGACATAGCGTTCTTTAAACACTTGAATATCTAAATATTCAACGATTATGCTATTGAAGACGTCGTTTTGAATATTATCAGTGCCAGATAATTGGGCTAATTGCATGTATGAGTTAGAATTTATAGAAATTTGTGTAACGCACCGTGGCGTTGATAAAATTATCGCTAAGCTCCTGGCACGTTTCTGAATTGATCAAAGAAAAGGACATAGCGTTCTTTAAACACTTGAATATCTAAATATTCAACGATTATGCTATCGAAGGCATCGTTTTGAATATTATCAGTGCCAGATAATTGGGCTAATTGCATGTATGAGTTAGAATTTATAGAAATTTGTGCAACGCACCGTGGCGTTGATAAAATTGTCGCTAAGCTCCTGGCACGTTTCTGAATTGATCAAAGAAAAGGACATAGCGTTCTTTAAACACTTGAATATCTAAATATTCAACGATTATGCTATTGAAGACGTCGTTTTGAATATTATCAGCGTCAGATAATTGGGCTAATTGCATGTATGAGTTAGAATTTATAGAAATTTGTGAAATACGTCATAGCCTTGATAAAATTATCGCAAAGCTCCTGGTATGTTTCTAAATTGATCAGAGAAATGGGAACCGAATTTTCAAACAAACTTCGCGTTATTTAAACATTTAAACGTTTAAATATCGATTAAATATGCTATTGAAGACAACAAAAGCATAAATTCTAAGAAGTATTATTAATTATTATTATCATTGAAAACGTGTTTCCTCAAACACAGAATTTCGTCCAGAATATATCATAAATTCAATTTTCGAAGACTCCAAACGAGATTAATTATTTCTGATGTCGCTCAAACTAACAATAATAATATTAAATATCCCTATCAACTCGAATTCCCGATTAATGCAACACTTCACTTTATTCAATCCTAAATTCTCACTGAACTAATCAAATCTTCCTCAACCGCTCTCTGAAAATTCCTCACTCCTAATACGAACTAATTACCCCAGAACTTTTGTCCACGCCGCAAGAATCAGTCGTACACCCACCAATCGTCAAACAGAAAACTCGCGCGACGTCCTCAGCAAGAATTCCCAACATTTTTACCTCAAACAGCTTCTGCTCGAACTTCTCCGACATTCCGCGCCCTCCTGCGCCCAGCTCAGCGTCGTCCCGCGATCCGCCAATAAAAATCCGTCCCAGATAACTCAGTTTCACCGTTCGACGCCTAAGTGTCGTCCAGCGAGCGTAATCAGAACACTTAGCGGAGGCGCGGAGGCGACCTTTCCGGTTCAATCGGAAACTTTCCCACGGATTCCATTCGAGGACGAGGGCTTCCTTGCATAATTTCCAGCGTTCATCGCGGCTGGAACGGCGGTGGAGGAGGTGGAGGAAGTCGCTGGGTGGCGGAAAGAGCCTCCAGCGCGAGATTCGAGTCACGGATGGCGCGCGAAGAAAAGTTCGGACCGTGGCTAACCGGAAGCGCGGAAAAAACCGCGCTGGCGACGCTAATATGAATTTATGCCTGGCTCGCGTCGAAACGTTATCTCAGGCTGGGCTTACCAGCGGATATTTCGCGCGATGGTCAAAGTCACGCGCCCATTGCGGATCAAAGATAAGCCGTGGTTGGCTACTGGGGTCACGGACGTTCCAGACGAGCGACCTTTGTTGCTGGTGTTTTTTTTTTGTTGTAATTATTACGTTGAGAAATTGGTAGCCAGGTTTTTGTTGGTCCTCGTGTTTATACATTCTTGTGCGCGTTTTGGGGGAATCGAAAGTGAATTGGTTTTGTATAGATTGCTGGTGAATTGGGAGACTTTTATCAGTTCAGTGTCGAAATTTGGAAAAGGGGTTAGAAAATGGTTATAGCTAGGAGAGTTGGTGCTTTTTATTCAGATAATCCAGAAGTTATTATTT